>CM060908.1:715831027-718331027 GCA_030737815.1 Allium fistulosum
AGATGGCACATTTTATTGCTTGTAAGAAGACGGCGGATGCTGTTCATGTTGCTCAAATGTTTTTCAAGGAGATCTATCGACTTCATGGATTGCCAGAATCTATTGTGTCGGATAGAGATACTCGATTTCTGAGTCACTTTTGGTTGAGTTTGTGGAAAATGGTGGGAACGAAGCTGAAGTTTAGTAGTGCTTATCATCCGCAAACGGATGGACAGACCGAAGTTGTAAACAGATCGTTGGGAAACTTGTTGAGGTGTCTTGTTCAAGATAATCTGAAGAGTTGGGATGTGAAGTTATGCCAAGCAGAGTTTGCCCATAATCATGCTATAAATCGAAGTACTGGGTTCAGTCCATTCCAGATTGTTTATTCGAGCTTACCAAAGGGGCCGTTGGATTTAACGGTAATCTCATACTCGAAGGGGACAATTAAGAAAGCCGCTGATTTTGTTGAGGGGTTGACGGAATGTCATAAAATCGTTCATGAACGATTGGAGAAAGCAAATGAGAAGTAAATTCAATCTGCAGACTTGAAACGAAGAAGTGTTGAATTTCAAGAAGGTGATTTGGTTTATGCAGTATTAACAAAAGATCGTTTTCCAGTAGGCACTTATAACAAGTTGAAAGCCAGGAAAATTGGTCCGGTGGAAGTTGTAAAACGAATTAATGAAAATGCTTATAAGTTGAAGCTGCCGGATGAGGTGTATACGTCTGACGTGTTCAATGTTAAACATCTTATACCATATCATGGGAAGGAGTCTGTTGTGGAAGAAGAGGGTGCAAATTCGAGGTTGAATTTTTCTCAACCTGGGGAGGATGATGCAGCGCAGAAAGTTAAAGGCCTAGGTCGCTCACGACCTAAGAAGTTCGTAGGTCGTTCACGACCTAGCAAGATAGAGGAGGGAGCAAGTAATACTGGAAAGAGTGGCACAGTCCAAATTGGTGAAGTGTTAGGTCGCATACGACCTAACGAGGCTTTTAGGTCGCTCCAACGACCTACCGAAGATTGGCAAGCTAACGAGCTTATGGAACGACCTAACATGTTTTTAACTCGTATACGACTTAGCGAGTTAGAAGATAGGTCGCAAGAAGGACTTAACAAGTTAACTCGTGTACGACTTAACGAGTTGGAAAATAGGTCGCTGGAACGAGCTAACAAAGTGCTACGACCTAACAAATCACGACCTATGCTAGGTCGCAGGAAACATTCACGACTTAAGATAGGTCGCGGGGTGATCTGGGACTTAGGTCGCGAGACTTAGGTCGCGAAGTTTCTGGAACAACTTATCTTTTAGGTCGCAACGCTCTGGATACCGTTGATTCTTCTGCGAGTTAAACCTTGCCATTGATTTCTTTAAATCGCTGATCTAAGATGTGCATGCTTTTAAGTCGCTGAAGACTTGTTGCCATGGATTCTATTGCCGACTTAATCTGGACCGTTGTTTCCTTAGGTCGCTGATAGATACAAATGTTATGTCGTGAGATTGTATAGTTCTTAAGTCGTATGTCTTTCTTGTATGTTGGATGTATTGTAATATGAACTGTTAGGTCGCTGCCGACCTATACTAAGTCGTGTCTGTTCTTAGGTCGCGCCATGTTAGGTCGTAGGTCGTTTCCGACCTAAGTACTTGTAATATTTTGAAGTTTTCTGTTGTGTTGAGTTGTAGCCTATAAATAGGCGTGTATGGTCATTTTGTAAAGGTTGTTGAATATTGAATAAAATTCTCTTTTGTTAGCTTTGTGCTTTCAATTTCAATTGGTAGTCGAGTGTATCTCCTATCTCCACTTACGTCATTCGAGTGCGCTCGAATCATCGTTTGTTGAAGCCGATTCACGGTATCTTGTGCGCAAGATCAACGTCGAAGAATCGTAGATCTCTTTCCCGGTATCTTCGGATCAACGAGTCAGAGATAGCTAAGAATTCGGTATCTTCGGATCAACGAATTCGGGCGTTTCAGTATCCATCAATCCATCGATTGCTATTTTCACCGATTGAAGATCGTTTTGTTTAATCCGCTGCGTCAAAAACAAAATCAACAGTTCGTTTGAGATTAATGGCAGAGCAGATTACAAAATAAAGTCGAACCCAATCGACTCGTTCGAAATAAAATCAAAATCTAACGCAACCTTCTCTCGTTCTAATCAATTTGAGCGATAGCGAAGTTGCTCATGACTATCATTTGTATCATGGAGATGTTTGTGGGAGGATCCCGAGCTCGAGATCTGGGCGCAGCAGTTTGGAATGTACGAATCACGAACTACGATGGAAGGTCGCGTAGAGGGGAGCAGTTCGATTTTGGTTAGGGTCGATGTCGTGGTCGAGGCCGCGATGGTGAGGGCTACGACTGCGTTCGAGGATTTGGGAGTTTGGGCAGTGCGACATGGTGGCACTCGAACTTTGTTTTGGAGAAGGATGCGTGGCAGAAGGTGATTGCAGTGTGGTCAGAGGCTCGAGTTCAAGTTTCGGACATCGGCGATGATCGCGAGTGAGGCCAGAGACTTGCCTTAGTTTACTGTACGCAATGGCAGCGAGGTCTAAAATTGTGAAGAAACAAGTCTTGATTGAAATGGATTGCAAATGAAAAGGGCAAAGGTGAGAACTTCTCACTCAATCGAATTACCCGATTTAATTTAAATAGTTAAATTATTGGTTGTTTGCTTGGATTGATAATTGTTATCAGTTGGATTGGTATGTTATATATAGTAGTATATATATATATATATATTGGAGTGATTGATTTCCCGCATTATATAGCGGATGAGACCCTATGCGCCGCATAATAGCGGATGATATGATATGAACCAATATACCGCGATATTACACCTCGAAGTGGAATTGGTATTTTATATTATGCTAACATATGTGAATGCAGGGAAACAAGTTGGAGGGATCCAACTGGATTCCTCAAATTATTTGAATTATTTCATATGCTGTGATATGATTTATTTATAATCTGTGATTGATTATATTGGTAATTGAAATTAGTGGAGGCTATGGTTTAGCCGAATATATTCTGGTATTTTAAAAATACTAGAAATATAAGAATTGGATTGTTGGAAGTAAAATAATTTTTAGAAAATTGTATAAATTAAAAGAAGGAATTTGGAAAAGGATAAAAGTTGATTTTTGAAATCCTATCGAATAAATTTCAAGTATGGGAAAGAGATCTTTTATAAATGAAAATAAATGGATTTTGAGAACTTAAGTAGTATTGTTTAAAAGTTGAAGAATTTATTTAAAATTCGGATTTTAAATAGTTTGGGTGAAATAAAGGAATTTATTTTAAAAAATGGAGTTAGTTTTGGGAAATCGATTTGAAAACTAATTAAATGTTTGAAACTATGTTTTAAAAGGAAGATGAGACTATGGAATTTATAAACTGGGTTTATAAAGAGAAATAATATATACCAGTGGATATTTGGAAATATAAATTCACGGTTGGAATTTATAATGGAACGGGTAATTTGTTTTAAAAATAAATAGTGGTTTATTTTTAAAGGTGTGAGAGAAAAGCGTATTTCCCTAAAAAGCCAAGTACGTTTCCAAAGCAGATTTTTAAGTATAAGTTGGAAGTTTTAAAGTTGTTTTGGCTTAAGTTTTACATGAAAAATTATTATTAAATTTCATAACTGGTATTTTAAATAAAGTGTTTTAAATAGTTTTATTCTAAGTATTTCAAAGCATATATATTTTTAGAAAGTGATTTAAATTACTTTAAAAATATAAAGCATTTAGTTTTGGTAATTTTTAGTGGAAATAAACAATATTCGGAATTTATTCCGCGAGAGGAAAGTGATTTGAAAACTGTTTTTCAAAAGGGTTGAAGTGTAGAAAAATTTATATCTTGTGAAGATATTTTTTTAAAATAAATAATTTGGGAAATTATTTAAATCTGATAGTTGTTTGTGGATGTTATATGATAGTTAAATAACCGACTATCAATATTGGCCTTTAACATGGCATTTGAATTTCGATGCGACCGGGGATCGGATTTCAAATAGTTATCCGAAAACCACATCGAATTTTAAAAGGTGGATCTTTTGTTTAAAAGATCAAAAGTGGAAATTTGTTGTGACTTAATTTAGAATTGAATGTATCCACTTGTTTTTAAAATAAGCACTCATTATTCGGTTAAGCCAGGAGAGGACATTAAGTCATAAAACCCATTCCGAATGATGATACGACGAAATGGGATTGCATTTGAAGATGGTGATTGAAGATCGAGTATTTTCGAAAATGAAAGGATTGCCTATTGAATGTCTCTGCACCGAGTTGCTCCAGTATAGAGATTTTGATTACCCTATGTGATGGGGAGTCCGGACATGATTAGGGAATATTCGGATTTGCAAGGACTTCTTTGAAGTGCCTTCGTTCCATTCAGACCCAGGATGGACTTAGATGTATGTCTGACATTACACTTTGAGATATAAAGCTGGTTTCTATCAAATATATTTCTATTGGTGGCAGAGAATTTATTCTCTTAGCTTAACACCCTTCTCTGAGACGTACGAGCTCAAAGGTTATGTAGTTGATTGTTACTAGAGATATATTCCCAATTTGGTAATGTGGCATGCTAAGTGCTGATCATTGGTTGATCGAAGCATGACTTTTGTGAAAAGCGTAGCTTTGTGGGAGAGACTTCATCGAACCTCACACCCTGGAAATGGTCGAAACAGGAAGGTTGCAGCAAGGTTATGGGGGTCGTGCCCCTCAGGGTATGTACATTTCCTTCTGGATAAAAAAGTGGTATTCTGCTATGGAATCCAAATATTTTTCTTATGTGGTTGTTGGTGATAGAGGTACCTCGGGTAAAGGTTGGTTACGGCCGATGGATGGCATACTCGTGACAGTTAGTTACCTAGTTACAGAGGTAACCCGGCCTTGTGTTGGCAGAGATCCGGCTAGGTTCTCGGGGCGTCCCTCCAGAGGCATACCCATTCGGAAAGGAAGTTCCTTAGCCTTGACCATTTTTTGGAAATCCAATCACTCAATATGAGCACTGTATGGTTTTAGTTGTAGAACCTGCCATCTAACATGGTAGCTATAGTAGGCATAATATAATGGTACCTATGTTGGCTAAGATTAATATTATACTTTCGAAATGCTTTCCACACCACGCACTAATAATAATATCAAAAGGATTTTCATGTATCAAGCATGTTTGACCGCTATAAGGAGAAATCTCCCCCAAGTGTGCGATTGCATTATGTGTGTGCCGGGAGGCCTTATGGTAGTTTTATTTTCCAAAAGAATAAACGGATTTCTTTTTGTACAAATAACTGTTTTTAGTTCTCACACCAGTCCCATGACTGACTCGAAGTTTATTGTTCCCTTTTCTAAACTCTGGGTGCCCATAATTTTCTACACGGGCAGCCTAGATTCAGGTTATCAGCAAAATTTGGATGGATTGCTGTGGAGCTCAGAAGACGAGCTGGATGGCGAGACGTAGTTCCATACTTAGTTATTATTCCGCAGTGTATTCAATTATGTGGACAAGTTTATATATTGTCCAGTTGTGTGCTATGAAACTGTTGTACTCTGATGATGTAATGTATAAACAGATATAGTTCTTTTATTTTAAAGATTAGTCATTCATCTATTATATTGTTCCGCTGCGATTGTGAGATTCTGATATTGTTTCTATTTCTTCTTCTTCTTTCTTTCTTCTTCTTCTTCTACCTCTTTCTTCTTTAACCCTAACGGTTCGGTTTTCCGGCATCCGATTGTTCGGCATTTGATACAGTGGACGTATTAATGTCAACTTTCGAGCGTCAAAAAATTGGTTCGTTACAAAAAGTAAAAGGAAAGATTGACTCCATTTGAAATTACAAGGAATGGATAATTTCTTTTTAATTAGAATAGACAGTGTAAACTATGGAGAATAAATCTGTACTTTACATATCGCTTCCCTTTTTGTTTGTATGTACTCCTTGTTAAATCAAACGTCGCCATTTTGAATGAAAAGTGGAAAAAGTAAACAAATTTATAAGAATCAAACAAATTTATAAGAATCAAACAAATTTTCTTCCAACAAATCAAACTATTAAAAATCTACAACATAGCACAAATTAGGCAATAATCCAAAAACCTATTTTACACCCACGTACAGATTTGGAATAAAAATATACAATATTCAAATTCTAAAATCATTAGGACTGATTTCCAGATCTAGGTTTAAACATATTTGAAATTTGATCTAAAACAAGAATATGTAGGCAATAGTTTTCTACACTAATTTCAACCTACAATTCACAAATAAAATTGATTTTGGCATAAAAATCAAATGTGTGCCAACGAAATAGATTTAAAATCATAAACAATATATGAAATTTCTCGCTCACCTTTTAAAAGCCATCCAAATATCCAAATCTGAAGTAGAACCTTTGACTCATTTCCAAATCCTTTTTAATTCAAGAAATATGTATAAAAATGGTATATACATACATTAGAATTACAGATCTGAGAAGAGATTTGGGATTAGAAGAGAATACACACACACACATACAAAAACAAATATATAAATTACCTTAAATACACATATACTTTATTCTCTTTTCTTCTCCTTTTTATTTGATTTCTATTTTTCTCCAATTTATATGAATATAAATACAAATATCTTATTTTTATAATTTTGAAAGAAAGTGGAGAATAAGAAATGGCAGAGCTTTACTATTGCCTCCAAAATAATATGAGAAGAGAAGGGAGGGTTAGGCCCGAATTTATAGGCGCAAGAATCAAGGTCAACCGTTATATCAAAATATATTAAATCCAGAGCGTTGGGCCTAGGCAAACCCAAGCCGCCACATAGGGAGCGGTGACCGCCCTCTACCTAAGGGTTGACTGCCCCCCGGTCGATCGCTCACAGTGGTGGGTCGACTTGTGGGCTAGGTTAATTAATATAAAAAGTTAATTAATTCTAATCGAATTATTTCCGTTTTGAATTCATTTTTCGTCCGTAATTTCTCTGTTTGGACTCCGACCGCAAAACTCCAAATATGAAAGTTGCTCAGAATTTCACCATAAATTCTATGGTGCTAGTTTCATGGTCAAATCCATCATTTACACAAATTCCATTTTTGGAGCCTAATTAATTAACTAAGTTATTAAATAACAAGCGCCAAATTACGGGGTGTTACATTCTTCCCTCCTTAAAAAGAAATTCGTCCCTAAAATTTTACCAATGACCAAATCATGGTTTTGGCTCATAATTATCATACACTACATAACCAATGAGTGTACAACCAATTTGGCAATCAAGGTATGAAAATATAAATTCCACGGCTAAAACAGTTTTTCCCTTGTTATCCCTTGCATTTATCGCATCATCGATCCTAATGTACAGCCAAATCCACAATGTCTAACTCTATTTGCCTTCCCTACGCTTAACACATGGCCTTTAAAATCAAATATATCATAAAAATATTTCTCACTTTTCAAATTTTTACGTCATTTAAAAAATAAAATCCTAAGATATTTAGACGTACATTTTCCCTTGAAATCAAACTTTTGGACAAAAGTTCTAAAAATAATTTAAGAGCCAAAATAACTAAAACCTAATTTTTTCTTCAAAAGAGAATCTTTTCAAAATCTTTGATAAACTAAGCCACAATTTCAACGTAGTCGGAAGGTAGTTATGCACTAAATGCATAAATCAAATTCTAAAATTCTACAACTAACCTTTACCCATAAAACTTGATATTTTAATTAAAAATGTTATCATGCCCAATTACCCAAAAAATTTAGCTTTTACGGAACATGAACAATGGCCCATGATACCAAACAACTTTATCATGTCCTTTGTTAAAAATTTTCAACTATTCTAAACCTCCAGTCTTATATTGCATTTACTGTTAGTTAAGTGTCTTTTATGAGATTTCCATATTTATACTAGTTCTTCACTATGCATATATAAGAGCAGTTTGCATGTCCAGAAGCAATAACACAGTAAATAAATAGGAACTCATAATATTGTAGGTGCCTTTTTTACAAGAGACAACTAACAGTCACAACTCAAACAAACTAAAAGAAAAGAACAAACGCTGGAGAGGAAAAGACAACAACATCATAAATCCTAAAACAATGCCTACAGACTACGAGATGTCTTGCTCCGCGGTTGGAGCTCGATCCATTATCGCGACCCTTGAATGGTCATAGCATGGCAGCTATACATCCAATCTCATGCCGTTGGCGCTATTGGTGTTGCTAACGGCTTCGGAATTGCCATCTTCCTAAGGAAGGATCTAATGATGGTAGAAGAAACCTTCTACTAAACTTCCTCTCTATGGAGGTTCACCCGTATTACCTAAAGACGAGGGTAGATAGGTGAAAATACGGAAACTGACTCTGTGAGTGCTAATCCTTGATCAACAATTTGCATTATAAGGGTGTAGGTCCAATTGACGGTGATGCCACCAATATTGGCATAGCTGGTCTACCGCACCATGGGATAAATCTGGTCTTAACTTCCTGTCTTAGGGATGATGTTATGCTGAATGATGCAACCAACCTGACGGGTAGTTAGACATAGATTGTCCGTCTTCCAAACACTGACATCCTAGGAAAAGATCTACTGCAAAATCTTTGAGTCGGTCACTTCAAAATCATATAAGTCTGCATCCTTTACGGAGGCCTCCAAAATCTCAGTGAGATCATCATTAGTCAACTCAATCAGAACACCCTTTAACTCCGGATGAATCAAACTATTGCCTCCATTGAAATTCTATGCCAATAGGACATCGAAAAGGCAAATGCAGCATGGGTAGCATTCCCGCTTAAAACATCTTAAGTAGAGGAACGGTGCAAATCCTACCGTGAATAGCTCTTCTAGCTCAAAAGCGGCGAAACCTTCTGCACATTTCGGTCCAGAAAAGTGGCCTCTTGAGGGTTGAGACCATAATGGTGTGAGAAAAATCCGACAGTGCGGAAAGGTATCTTGGGATAAGAAGAGGTTGGAGGGAGGAAATAGGGTTTAGATTTGGAGTGGTGGTGGGGCGAGATCTAACGTGCAAAACTAGCATGATGGGGAGGTGGGGCTGCTGCTCCAAAGGAAAAACGGCGGTGCCTAAGGGAGGAACGGAAGAGAGAGGCTGATACTTGGAGGAGTAGGATGAAGATTGGGTTCAGCTTATTAAGGAAGGAGGAACGAAAGAAGGCAACTAGGGGAAATCAGACGCGGCTGTTATAGTTGCATTCCAGGTCCAAGTTGTGCCAAAACTCGTTGGCTGGTAGACCACTCTAGGCTCATCACTAGGTGGTCCACCTTTGGACGTGCTTTGGGCATTGGGTGAACCTAGACCCAATTAGGATTGGATTAGCTAATAATAATCGTTTCGGATTGTCTCCTTTGATTCTACATGATCCAAAAAATTCCTGTCCCCATCATGGCGGTGTTAAAACCTACCGCCTAGTCCTGAACCATGCTCCAGCAATTCATAGTAGTCCCAATAAAACTTCTACGACCAACAACAATTCCAAAAATCTGAAAATATTCCAACTGCTATTTCTTGCCTACTTCGCACGAATATATTTCTTCCAATAGCTAGTGGTACAACAACACTTCAAACTACATACTCCAATAAAATTAAATGTTATTCATATTTTATTTGTACCTAAAAGAGAGAAGATTTTAAAAATCTCCATTTTATAAACCGAAAGATCACTGAGCAAAATATATGCTCCTTTATATTTGTTTCTAGATAATAGAAACTATTTCATACCGAAACTTCCCATAAAAGTCAAATATATATACATATATTTCAAGGTTTCCAAAAACCTTATTTTTTTCTTTTTAAAATGCAAATTTCCAAAATTGGAAAACTGCTTCCTTGCCAAAAATCAAAATCAAGCCTTTACTGATATATACATATAAATATTTAAGGATTTCAAAAATTTACTCCTTTGTAAAACAAAATTCCTTAACATAACCAACTAGTGGTATACGTGTTTCTTTGAAAATTAAAATTCAAAAGCTTCCCCAAAACAAAATTTCCAAAATAAATCTTTGGGAAAAGAAATCATTTGAAAATCCTTTTTCCAAAATCTAAGGCATTTCCAAAATACACTTTAAAAAAAATCTCTCATAGGTTTTAAACTAAGGAATTGACATTAATTATTCAAACAAAAATCCAGTTTTCTATCAAAGAGGTGATCAATGAATGCACCCTAGCAAATACTTGTCTCCGAACAATTGCGACATACAGACTCTAATTTTCCGCACATATGGAATAAATGTGTGTCTCCGATTGGAACTCATCATCAAAATCCAAAATCATAAGGTAGCTAGAATCTCAACAGTGAAGTCATCCTTTGGGGTTCTGCCATATGTCATACTCATGCTCTTCATCATCAGCGCCGTATGCATCGCCAACACTCCGTGGGGTACTTCAAAATCGGCGTGAAAATCTTAACTTTGAGATATTTCCAACCCATAGTGTAACAATTCGTCTTTCTTACTCCCAATGATGACACTTAATACATCCTCGGTATTTGTGTGCCGATCATTTAGTTTTCCGAAAGACAGGTCATTAGGGATGAAAGAAAATGAAAGATAAAGAAGAGAAGAAAACTAAACAACACAGAATCTCACAACATAACGGAACAATATATATTGCTCAACATAATATATTACAAAGTCATTTTCAATAATATTACATCAGAGTTATACTAATACAAATTTTATCCTAGGATAGTTAGAACAACATGTCCCAACCTAACAGATACAATATACATATAATATAGCGGAAAACAAGGTAATAACTAGCTATAGATGAAGCTACCTGCTCCAAGCTCCTCTAAAATGAATCTGCGAAAAATCCTTATGTACTTTGCTGCCCATTCAAATTTGAACACCCAAGAGTTTAGGAAAAGAAAATAAACTCCAAGTCAGGGGTATGGTGTGAGTAAAGCATAAGGCTTTAACTTTATAAAAACCTTTAAATCAAAGGCATCTCGTAAGACCACGCCGCACATAAACACAGATGGGTTTTTAACTTACGATAACCAAACCCTTTCTATATAAAATCTAGTGATATTACAATAATGTCTAGGGGTCAAAGTAAAATATGAATATAGCTAAAATGCTTACATCTCACATTTTAACATAGTTGGGCACAACTAAGTCCGTATGGCGCTTATTGGAGAATGGATTCCATACAATGACTGGGCTATTAGGGTACCGTCCGTCACAGTGCATCTCTAGATAAAATAACACCGAGGTCGAACCTATCGACCTCTGCCAACACAGAACCGGCCTACTCCTTCCTGGATAGTACCGAATATGATCACCCTTTTTATTGGGCCTCGAAGCATACAAATGAGAGATAATATCGAATTTAGATAGGGATGATCATAACATAATGGGAGCGACCCACCTAGTCCTACTGCATCTCCCATGTTTAGTCATTTCCGGTTGATGAGGCTTGAGGCTAGGTTTTACCTTTCATACTGCACTTTCCACTTGTAATGCTAACACTGCCCTCCAAGCAATAATGCAATTCCAGCATTCATCCATACAAGTTGTCCAAGAGATGGACAAACCGAAGGCACTACTTCTACTACATCCATTTTAATATACCTTCAGGATTAGTAGCAAGCAGCCTTTGCACTTCAAAGAGTTCCGTCTTCAATTCCATCTCCTTCAAGATGTCTTTACTTCGAAACGTTTGAGTTAGATCGAAGTGGTTTTCGGATAACATATCCGATCCCGGTCGCTTTGAAACAACATTCGATAGCTTTCGGTAAAGTCAAACCCGGTTCTTTAGAAAATAAGTAATCAAAGATAAGAGCGGCTACCACCTCCTAACCGTTTGTGGATGGATTTCCTTATCAATTGTCCTAGGAGAACGAAATGAGAATTATTAGCACAGTACAATATCATCAGAGATGATTGTGCCATATAACTCACGTATTCCTCTTAGATATTTCCAATTTTGGGTCCATATTTGATAGTCGGTTATTTAACCATCCAATAAACAAACAACAATCAATTCTATTTGAGATTTATTTATCCCTAGCAACCAGTAAGCCTTAAAACAAATCTTTATTTAATAAATCTCTTTCAAAAACATTTGTTTAAAATATTCATATGCTTATCTCTCTGAGATAAGTATATATACACAAAACATTTGTGAATAACTTCTTACTTAAAATCATGTTAAAAGGATTAAACAAATGTTGTTTAAATTGAAGGTAAGGACAACCCTTAACATTATCCCTCCATTGTTAAATGTGGAACGGATGTTCCATACCATCATTTTTAAAAGGTTAGTTTAGAGAAACCCAGATCTCAAATTCTTTTTATACTTCTTTCGATAAATCCTTTTTAATCAAATTTATTTCATTCATGAATTCCCTTTTACTTGAAATCTATATCCATTTCAAAATGCTTTCCAAACTTCCAAATTCATTTATAAAACCCTTTTATAAATATTCAAAATCATTTTTATAAATTGCTTTTGTAAATATCCAAACTTTTTATATACATTTCTTATAAATATCCAAACCTTTTTATAAACTCCCTTTATGAATATCCAAATCATTTTCTAAAAATTCTTTTATAAATACCCCAAAACCATTTATAAAACTTCTTTATAAACGTTTCCTGTTTAACAACTTCTTAAATAACCTTAAATCAATTTAGCTTCCTTTATTAAGCAAATCCATTTTTATAAATATTCCTTATTTACGAAATCTTCTTTTCTTAAAAATTCAAATTCATTTACCCAGAAACACCATATAAATTTCCAAATTCCTTTATAAAAATCATTATAAAACTTCTTTTTATAACATGGAAAACCATTCCAATTAGTTTAAAACATCTTTAGTAAAACCATTTGTCGAATCATACTTTAAATATCCTGTTCAAAATGCAATAATTTTGAATCCATTTCAAAAGGAAAATGAAATATTTATCCTTAAAAAATCAAATGGAGGCTTAATGACCACAGTGGTGCTTTTAATTTGGTATTACTTATCCAGTGTAAAATGGCATCACATAATAATAGGTATATAAGGGATCAACACATAACAATTAATCCACTTAAGTAAATGTCCAAGTTAATTGTAATAGCGTAATGGTGTTTTGTTCTGCTAATAGATATCATTTAGTTTTCCTCATCATATGGGGTTACTTAAGGGTAAGTGACACAGAAATCCATTGATTTAATTTTTTATTGAAAAAAAAACAGTTTAAAACAAAATTGATTACTTAAACTCAAAGCGATTTTAATATAAATTAAAACCCTTGTAAATAAGAGTCAAATCCTTGTTAAATAGTAATTAAACACTAATTAAAAGTAATTAAACCTTAATTTTAACCTTATTAAAACATAAATCATGGATTAATTTAAATAAAACTCTTCTTAAAATAATAATTAATTAATTGTTAACACAAAAAAGGATCAACACCCTG
The DNA here is from genome assembly GCA_030737815.1 of Allium fistulosum. Taxonomy (NCBI): domain Eukaryota; kingdom Viridiplantae; phylum Streptophyta; class Magnoliopsida; order Asparagales; family Amaryllidaceae; genus Allium; species Allium fistulosum. The sequence continues at coordinate 715,844,434 of CM060908.1, forward strand.
GATTGAACGTGAAAGCACCAGCCATGTTCTTATAGAGCAATAATACAAAGAATAAATGTAGGAAAATAAAAATAGTAAGAAAACATGAAGATTTTTTAGTTGTTCAGCTGTTATTGAAGCCTATGTCCACTTTATAACTTTTATTATTGACTAATTACTGTTACAAGGTAATTTGGATTACAAAGTTGTTGAATATCCCGATTTGGACTAAGTCCGCAATGCCGAAGTTCACTGGAGAATCATAGTAAACCTCTTGGATGACTGTTGTGAGGAAGGATGAGAAGAGTGAAGAATAGTTTATGTAGAGTTTCAGCAGCTAGTACAATGGATCCTCTTTATATTGCAGATGGGTGAGTATTTATAGAGGTTGGAGAGCTACTGGGCTAGTCCTTCTTGCCAGATGCTTGCAAATGACCGTTGGAAGTCGCACTGCAAGTTTCATCATGAATCGAGCTAACTTGATGGATCACTAGCGATCCATAGGCTATGGATTGCCAGCGATCCATAGCTTCTAGGTCGTTAGCTACCCAACGACTTGGGATGCTTCCCTAACTTTCTACCTCAACGTTCATGGCGACCTGGCAAAATGGTATGGATCGCTAGCGATCCATAGTACATGGATCGCTAGAGATCCATGTACTTAGTTGATTTTTGGACTTTGTCTTCTAGGTTGCATTTATTGTCTCGTGTTGGTGTCCTCTAGGTAATTTCGTAGCATGTTGCCTTGTTTTGGCGACAGTCTGCTTACTAGTTGTGTTAGACCACTGATTGAACTAGATGAATGCTTGTCTCTTGATTTAACTGGCTCGGAATCCCATCAAACTTAGCCATTGTCCTTAGAATTCCCATTGGACCATGATGCAAATGAATTCATGAATCCACAAGCCAAGATGATCACCTTTGCTTATTTTCACTTTTCTTTCGTCTGATTTCTTTTGGTTAAATGCTCTAGTCTTTTTGGTTGGCTCTTAAGCTATTCTAACTCGACCAAGCTGTTACGGCTTCCTTTGGATTTTGCTGGGTTAAAAAACCGGATAACATTGGCCCCCCAGAGTATGCCTTCGTTGAAAACAAGGTGTGCTCTGGAAGTAATTGCTTTCTGCTTTTGCTTGACGAGGTTCAAGTAATCGTGTTAGGACCATGTGAATTTGACTTTGATTATTCAGTTGCTCATTAAGTTTTGATCGGAATCATTGTTGCTTGTCATAACAAACCAAATTTAGCCCCAGAAGTCAAGCGACGTCGGGATTCCCCGATTAAAGATGACGACGTAGACTTCGGGGATCTGAGCAACGTCTACGTCGATTTTGACGAACTTATAGAGGAAGATTTCAGATTTGAAGAGACGTATCCTTGTTCGGGCCATGTTGCGCCCGAAATCAGTTTGATTTCCACCATAATGGCTGCTTGATCTGGTTTGTGACGTCATTTTAGGCCCCTCTCAGACACATTACACATTTCACTAGGGTCACATTCATTTACACACATTATTCAAGCCTATTTTCCGTTACTAAAGCTCTATATCTATTCTTCATGTCAGGTACCATGAGAGGACATGGTCTTTATAATGATCTCAAGGAGTTAACTGATTCGAAAGGCTGGTTGAAACGATCCACTAGCCGTCATCAGCCTCGTGAGACTGAGGAGGAATGGAGAATACAGAAGGTCTTGAAGGCTGAGCTCATCGCTGGGACGAGAGGGAACAAAGTCGTACGTATAAAAGCGGTTATGAGAACAGAAAGACCTTTGATGAGCGAGAGGAACCGTCCAAAAAGTCAAAGGTCGATCGCAGTTCTCATCCTTCAGTGCAACAGGCCTTTGCCCTAGCATCAGCTTCAGTTGGTCTCGAAGTTCCAATTTCTTCTTTTCCAGCTCCATCTTTGTCCCAAGTTCAATCGTCCCACATAGTGATTGTACTGTTCTTTGTGCCCTCACCGGAGATCGGCTAACATTCTTCTGTCCGGTCCTCCTATACTTGAAGCAGCGCTCCTCGGGTGGTTTTTAAAAGGGGTTAAGTTTGACCGTGACCTTTTCCCAGTCTGCAAAGACTCATATATGCCCCACCTTCAAGCGATCCAAAGTGATTTGGAGCAAGCCGAGGGATGGGAAAAACTATGCAAGCGGCTGGCTGATATGAACCACAACAATTACCAAGAGATTCTCTCCTTTGAATGGAGAAGAATGACATTGAGAAGGCGTTGGCGAAGCACGATGCCAGAATTGAACAACTAGTACAAGAAAGGGACGCGGCACTTCAGGTGAGTAAAAATAGTGATGGCTTGCTAAAAGAGCTGAAAGAGGCCTATGAGAAGATAAAGGTCGTCCTTCGAGATGAAATTAAAAAGGCGCATGCAGAAGAAGTTAAGTTGCAAGAGGAGCTCGAAGCTCGCAACATGATTATCAAAGCCCAAAATAAGACCATTGCTGATCACGACAAGATTGTTGAAGGGCATAACAAAACAATCGCGGAATATGAGGAGGTCGTGAAGTCGCGTGATAAGACCATTTCCGATTAGGCCCAGATGATTTCCCTGCTCCAAGAAAGAGTTGCGCAGCTTAGCACCGACAAAACTTGCGTTGAAGTTGAAAAGGCCGCCGTTACGATAGATTATTTGGAGCTACATTTGAGAGGAAGATAGAGAAGATGGATGATACCATCTTAAACTTCTACGTCAACTCCCTGATGCATCAGGGGAGTCTCAGTTATCTGGGCCCCAAGTTCTCATGCACTCTTGCCGTGGTTTGGGAGGAAATTTTGACCGTTTCCAAGATAGCGGGGATGTCTACACTGAGCGGGAGCAAGAGGATGCCTACCTTAACGAGGATTCAAAGAAAGCGCTGATAGATGATCGGGAAATTCTACGAATTGAAAAGGAACGGGAAGCTGCTGATGTTGCTATGGCAGCGACTGCCCAAACGATGTCGGAGCCTATTGTTTTTTGACCAGGCGAATCGACGAAATAGCCTTGCGATCAATTGGAAAGTTCTAGGTCTGAAGCTCCTCCGTAGATTGTGCAACCATCCAAAGAAGGAGAAGGTGGTGAATATGAGATCGACATTCTCGGCCACTCTTTTGATACAGGTAACCTTCTTGTTTCTCCCGAGTTCAAGAATTTTCAACTTACGCCACACGAGCAAGAAGAACTTCATGCTTTCATTTTTGATCTTATAGGTCCGTCTTCCTTACCTGATGATCTATCGGTTTCCTTGATACCCGGACCCATCGCTGTTTTGACTGCTTTTGTACTCATCTCCGTAGTTGCTCTGGTTGCTGTATCTGTGTCTGGTTCGCAGCCTGGGCCAGAGTTTGAGAAGATCGCTGTACTGCATGGCTTAGATGACCCTTCATATCTTTGAAGTGTGACCTTATAGCAGCCGAAGCTCGGGAGTAGGAGGTCCAAATTGAGCAGCCGTGTAAATCCAAACAGCAACTAGTTGCCGTCAAGAAAGAAAAGGTTGAAGTGATAAAATCGTCGAAGAGCCCTCGCAAATCCCGGAAGTGCAAGACGAAAGGGGAGACTTTCGAGAAGATTAAAGAGCAGGGAGGAGATGTCGGCACTGAGGAGATAGTTGATATCACCGGCAGCGACATTACTCCTGGCCGAGATTCTGAGGGGAAGCAAAAACTTCCAACCAAAGGCGGGAAGGGGAGCGGCAGAAAGAGGTGTTGAGAAGCCCGGATGGCAGTGAAGGTGATTTTTGAGGGATTTTGTTTTGTTCAACTGCAGAGTCTGCACTTACTGCTTTTGTTGTAGCATCTGTACTTTTTCTTTTTGTTGGCCTGTATTGTGTGGGTATGGCCCCCACATTTTGACATTGTAAAAAAAAAGTTGTAAGTAATACAATGCTGACATTTTGATTGTAACTTTACCTGTTTGCTTATTTGTGTTTTATGTACTTATGCTTATTTCATTTACTACATTTTTATTTTATCTAATCCTGTGATTACCACCAAAATTCTTTGTTTGGAGTAACAGAACTTGTGAAGTGTTTTTGTTCTTAAGCATTTCTATTTGAGTACCGATGTATGACCCCTAGTTCACAAGGCTAGTTACTTCGAACACCTGACGAATGACTGGTTGATTCGAGTGTTTGTTTATTATTGTTTTCATTATCACCAGAATTGCTTTATGGTTCCTATCCTTGGGAACTTACGATTTGAGCAGCTTAATTACAGATTTATTGTTGGTCAACAATTGGAATTTCCTGCCGATTTGTAGCACATTGATTTTGTTCTATTCATGTCCATTACTGCTGATAATGGGAGCGGATCGATCCTTGTTATTCCTGCAATGGTAGAGTTTCCCGATACCCCAGGGCAATTCCGGTACTTAAAAGTGTGCACGGCTTATAAAGTGCACGACCTTTTTAGAAGCATGCGCGGTTTTTGGGACCGATATGACCCGTCGAGCCAGGACGGTTTTGGAACTTCTCAACGTTGCCAATCTTCGGCAATGTGAGTAGTTTATGCTTTAAGAGTGTGATTCCATAGCTCGAAAAGGTAGTGCATGGCTTATCAAATGCACGGCTTTTTGGGATGATATGACCCATCGATCCCGAACGGTTTCGGAACTTATTGACGTTGCCAATCTTTGGGCGACGTGAGGAGTTTATGCTTTAAGAGCATAATTCCACGTCTCAAAACGGTAGTGCATAGTTTATGGGATGCAGGGCTTTGATTTGAACCTTCCCAATGCCGCCAGAGCAACACCAGTTCTTAGATGGCGGGGATCGGGTTCTGTCGATCCAGCGAGCAAGTGGGGCATACTTGAGTGTGACTCCACTATCTCAAGTAGAACTTGAATTGTTTTGAGCCGATTTGACCCCGTCGACTTAGCAAAATACTATTATGAACGCAGTTTTATTGGTTCAGAAAGCAAATCAATTTTATTAAGAAAAGTTGGGCAAGTTCTGGCTATTTACAATGCCCTTGGTATCCCGGGATGGCTTATTTGCTGAAAAATAGAAAGTACATAAGCTAGTTTCAGATAAAGTAAGGGCACATCAATTTTCTGTTCCATGCTTAGGGAATTTGGATTCCGTCTACGGTTGTTGGTTTGTAAGTTTTGTCTCCAGCTTTTGATTGACCACATATGGCCCTTCCCAGTTCGGTCTGAAGGCTCCCAACATGAGGTATGCTCTTTTGAGGACGAGGTCTCCCACTTCGAAGGTTTGGTTGCGAACTCTAGAGTTGAAGTACCGTGCAACCCGTTTTTGGTAAGCAGCGGTCCTCAGTTTGGCTTCTTTCCTCTTTCCGTCAATCATATCAAGTGACTCGATTATAAGCTACTAATTTTGTTTATGATTGAAATTTCGCCTTTGGTGAGAGGGAACTTCTATTTCGACGGGAATCATTGCTTCTGAACCATATGCCAAGGTGAATGAAGTATGCTCGGTTGCTGCTTTGTGTATTGTTCTATAGGCCTATAGTGCGAGTGGAAGTTCATCAATCCAATTTTCTTTAGCTTTAGTCAATCGCTTTTTGATAGTGTACTTAACGATCTTGTTTATTGCTTCCACCTTCCCATTTGCTTGCGGATGAGCGACTGCGGAAAAGCTTTTCTTGATTCGAAAGCATTTGCAAAAGTCTTTGAACTCGGCATTTTCGAATTGGGTCCCATTATCAATGATGATTTTTTATGGCATGCCAAACCTACAAATGATGTTTTTAGTAACAAAATTAATAACTTTCTTTGTGGTAATGGTGGCCAGCGGTTCCGCTTTGGTCCATTTTGTGAAATAATCAACGGCAACTATAGCATATTTAGCCCCTCCTTTAGCTATCGGCAATACGCTAATTAGGTCAACTCCCAATATTGCAAATGACCATGGCCTTACCATCTGCGTTAGCTTAATTGAGGGAGTTCTTTTAATCTTGCTGAATCTTTGGCATCAATCACACTGTCTGGCATAATCTGCTGCATTGCGGTTTACTATTGGCTAGAAATATCCATATCCAAGGATTTTCTTTGCAAGTTTTTACCCCCTAGTATGGTCCCCACAGTCGCCTTCGTGAACTTCCTTCAGGATTCGCCGAGCTTCGTCGTCGGTCACGCATTTGAGCAAGGGGATAGAGAATCCCCATCGTAGAGTATCCCATCTTGTATTATGAATGGTGATGCTTTCCGGAGAAGCTTTTTCTGCTGGTTACTATCTGCGGGAAGCGTTCCTATTAGCAGATAGTCTTTGATTAGCGTCATCTAGGTTTCTGATCTGATAGTGCTTTCAAAAATCCAACTGATATCCATTCGCTTATACTTGAAGCGGTCAGGGTCTCAACCGGGACTAGCCCTAATGATTGAGCTTCTCCGTAGCTAGCCAGTTTGGCTAAGTAGTTAGCTTTCATATTCTGCTCCCTTGGGATGTGAGTTATAGTGTAATGTTCAATGTTGTTTAGCAACTCTTGCACTTTATGACAGAGAGTCACTGTAGATGTGAACGGACTTTATTCTGAGTTCCTTCACAACTTTCAGCCTTGCTATCAGCACTTCGTATTCTGTCTCATTACTTGTCGTAGGGAATTCTAGGCGTAGGGCATAGCAAATGGCTAACCCTTCGAGGGTTTCAAGGACTACCCCTGCCCCTGAACAGAGGTTATTAGATGCACCATCAATGAAGAGGTTCCATTGTGTTTCCACTTCCAACAGTATTTCTTCTTCGTCATCCCATATGGTAAACTCGGCAATGAAATCTACTAACACTTGCCCATTGATTGCCCTTCTCTGATGGTAAGCATTATCATATTGGCTCAATTCAATATTCCATTTGAGGAGTTGCCTGAAAGTTTTGGGTCGGTACCATACTTTCTTCAGAGGCTGATAAGTTAGTACTTTAATTGGATGGGCTTGGAAATATGGTCGTAATTTCCTAAACATTATCATGAGGCAATATGCTAGCTTCTCTAGCTTCGGGTAATTTTTCTCGGCTTTAGTAAACCGCTTGCTAATGTAGCATACGGGTTGCTGAATTTTCGCTTCTTCACGCATAAGGGCGGTGCTCAACATGTGAGGTGAGACTGCTAAGTAGATGGACAGGTCCTCTCCATCCACTGGCTTTGATAGGATTGGTGGGGCTTCGATATGTCGCAACAACTCTTCAAATGTGGTTTGACAAGCTTTGTTCCATTCGAAGTTCTTCTTTCCTTTCTTTAATGCATCAAAGAATGGTATACACTTGTCGGTGGCTTTCGAGATGAACCGGCTTAACGTTGCGACTTTCCCATTCAAGATTTGTAATTCCTTCTTTTTCTTTGGGGCTTGGACATCTCATAGGACAGTTATTTGCTTTGGATTTGCTTCAATGCCTCTGGCGCTCACTATGAATCCCAAGAACTTTCCGAAGGCTACCCTGAAGTGATATTTGAGTGGATTGAGTTTCATTCCACATTTTCAGAGTATTTCAAACATTTCAGCAAGATTATCTAGGTGATTGGCTGCTACTCGTGATTTCACCAACATGTCATCCACATAGACCTCAATGGTTTTTTCGATCTGACGCTTGAACATGGCATTTACTAATCTTTGGTAGGTTACCCCTACGTTCTTTAAATTGAATGGCATTACCCTATAGCATTATAATCCTAGGTCGGTGAAGTTGGTATTTTCCTAGTCGGGCTCGTGTATCAGGATTTGATTGTAGCTCGAGTACGCATCCATAAATGATAGCAGCTCATGCTCAGTCGTTCCGTCCACAAGCTGGTCAATTCTGGAAAGTGGAAAACTATCCTTCGGGTAGACTTTGTTTAAGTTTGAGTAGTCGGTGCAAGTTCGCCATTTCCCGTTGGACTTTTGACCAAAACTAGGTTAGATACCCATTCAGGGTAGGTCACATCATGGATAAAATCATTGGCTATTAGTTTGTCTACTTCTTCTCTCATTGTCTTGGACTGCTTATGTAACGACCCGTAAGTTTAACACTTTGAAATGGAATATTTAATTTATTTAAATATTCAAATGTAGAATTATCAAACTTAGACAATCATCTTTTATATGATAAATAAGAATGGTAAACTTATTTTTTTGATATTGAATAAAGATTTTGGATTCACATTGTAAAATTGACAAAAGTCGGATTTCGATAAATCGATGCCATATTTTTATAAGAGGATTTGGATATTATTTTATAAGTCAAATATGCTTGTTTTAATTATTTAAAGATAATAAGAAATTTATTTTTAAATTTGGTTTAAATGAATAAATAGTTTAACAAAAACGTCAAAATGTGACCGGAAAACGTTTTGTCGAAAATCAACGTTTTATCGATTAAAAGTTGTCGCAATGTTATCGCACCTTTGTTAACATATTTGAAACATATAAATGTACACATTTTAATGCTAATCAAGTTTACTTTTACTAAATAAGATTAGAAAACTTCTAGAAGTCATTAGTAAAAGTAAGTAAGAATTAACAAAAGTAAGAAAAAGTAAACATCAAATCAAAGCCAACATAATTATGATATTCTTTATTAATCTTTAAGTGACTAAGACATAAAGTAAGGATGTGAAAGATGATGTTAAGTATTGAAAAAGTGGAGATTGCTTTAGGTTGAAGTAAGGTTTGTTAGATAATTTGGTAAGAGGTTATTTTGGTAAATTTACCACTTCTTTCTTTTTCTATAAATACCCACCTCCTTCTTCACTTTCATTCACATTTTTTCTTCTTCTTTTCTCAAGATTCTTCATCTTCTTCCTCTCCTCTTTAATGGCTTCCAAGCCATAGAAAAAATTATAAAGAGATAATGTCAAAATATTTACAAAATATTCAAAAGAAATCAATGTTCATTCTCTTCAAATCAAACTCCTCTTTTCTCCATATTTTACCTCTTCTTCTCTTGACCATAACTTCTTCAAAACTGATCCAAAGTGCAAATTTTTTATTTCAAACCATGTATTTTTCTAGTGACTAAAACTTTCATGTTGACCACTTTGTCTCATTTTAAAGTTTACTATATCAAAAATACACTTCTTTTCAGTGCATTTTCTGGCCCAGTTTTTAAGCCAGAGAATAGGCCATTTTGTTTAGATCATAACTTGATCATAAGATCCAAATTAAGAAATTACTTTTTTTAAACCATATTAAATTATAGTGGCTATAACTTTTATGTTGATCACTTTTTCCAGTTTGGAGGTTTGCTATACCTGAAACTCAATTATTTGAACTGCATTTTCGGGCATCATTTTTATCAATCCGATAATACCTCTTCTTCGTTCTATCATATCTTCTTCAAAACTAATCAAAATCAAGTGATTCTTTTTTTTAAATTCAATAAAAATGAATTATAAACAAATTTTCAGTTAACATGTTTTTCAAATTTTGAGAGTAAGAGAGTCAAAAACAAGAGATAAGATGACCTATTTTTCGAATCAAAATCTTGGAAATTCAAGTTCAAAGCTCTACCGCTTCTTCTTTATACTTTCGGGAAACCTTCATCTCAAGCCTCGACTAAGCTATTGGAAGGAAGAGGATGTTTTTTGCTAGTGTTTAATGGAGTAGAAAGTAGTTAGTGAAGTGTTGGTTGATTAGAATGTTGGTATGAAGTTTATCGCTTTGGTTTATGGTGAGAAACTCTATTTAACATCACTATTTTTATATATACATGTTTGATGATGTGTTATGATTGCTATGGATGCTTATATATGATTTGATCATCAAGTATTGATTTCTTGATATGATTGTTAAATTGTTTTACCAAGTCACGTTAATACATGTCGATAAGCACAAAGGGAATCACTTTCCTTTTGAAAATGAAAGGGTGTATATGGAATGCTTAAACCTTTTGGAAATAGTTTTAAAATGAGTTAGAAATGTTTTATAAACATTTAAATATGTTTAAAGAAATAAAGAAAGAAAATCAAAATTTCATCAAGTAGAGTTTGAAATATGTCCAAAACAATTTTCTAAAAACATCGCGGTTTTGAAGTTCGGAATCCAAAAAGGGTTTAAAAATGATGTTTTTAAATGATTAAAAATATGAAATAAATTTGATAAATCTATTAAAATGGTTTAAAAGAGATTTGGAATGGAAAATATGAATTTTCAAATATTAAAAGGTTGTTTAAATCAAATAAGCTTATATAGCACTTTCTACAGCACTTTTTTGCTGCAAATTCTATAACCTTTTGAATGTAGTTTTAAACTAAACAATTCTTTCCTAAATCTTTTGTGAATGATTTTAAAAGAATGATTAAGTGTTTTAAATGATGATTTGGAAGTTTAATAAATCATTTCTAAAATGAAGATTAATAATTGAGTATGCGGAAACGACTAGTACATTTGTCCTGCCTGTGAGATCTGGGAAGATAAAACAAGGTGTTTAACTAAGGTTAGGGAAGGAGCAACCAGTGCCCTGAACTTACCTGGCCTATGTTTTCTTTTCTCAGGTGAGGGGTGGAATAGATCCAAAGGAAAGCCCGAATGCTCTAAAAAGATCATATTTAAGTTTTTCCAAAATAAAAGAAAAGAAACAGATTCTTTGAATGTTATTTAACCACTTAACATTTTTTATTCGATGATTGGTACGAACCGGGATGTTTGAAAAACCAGGATCAGATTTGGGTGATTCCTATCCAAAAACCCCTTCAAACTAATTTTCGAAATAAAACATATTGAAGACAAAGATCGTTAAAGACAAAGATATTCATGATGTAGGATTACTTTCCATTAGCCCCTAAAGGTGAAATTTACCATATTTAAGATGGCAGTAGTGCTCTGTTATGAAAATCTTCGATTTGCAAGAATATGATTTGAAGTTAAGAAAGAAATCTTTGATTAAGATTTAAAAGAATGATTTGGAAAGGTTTTCCTAAGTAAAAGAGAAGATGATTTGGAATTATTCCAAGATTTAAGGAAGGTTTAAATAGACCAAATGATTTGATAAATGAGGCTTAATGATTCCCTATACTCTTGAAAAGAAAATAGAATAAATTGAAGAGAATATATCTAAGGAAGATATTTGATTTAAATAAAAGATGAAGTGATTGATTGATGATTGATATCCACATATGAACTTAAAATCTTTTAAAGCGATAATTGGATTTCGAAAGAACCGGGGTCGGATTTGGGTAATCCCTATCCGAAAACCACTTCGAACCAATGTATACTTTTGAAAGTGAAGACATGTTAAAGATGATGATTATTGAAGACCGTGGATCTTTATAGCGTGAGGACTGCTTGTTGACTTGCTCTGGGTAGCTCCCGAGTTATATATAGCAGTGGTCTCCTCATTGTGGATATTTTTCGGATTGCAAGGACTACTCGCTACTAGTGGTAGTAGGAGAGTGCCTTCGGTTTGTCCTGTTCCTGGACAAATTTGTATGGACGTTTGTCTGACATTGCATTCCTAATGATTAAGAACATTGGTTTTTACAAACGTACATCTGTTTGGTGGCGGAGAAGGCACTTCTCTTAGCTTAACACCCTTCCTTGAGACGTACGAGCTCAAGGGTTGTATTTTCATGGAAGGCAATTAGTAGTCAACGGAAATGGCAAATGTGGCATTCAGAGATATGTGCTATGTGAAAAGGTAATCGTTGCCTTAAGCCTCATCAACCCGGAAATGACCGAAATAGGATTAGATGCGGCAAGGCTAAGTGGGTCATTCCCAATTAGGGTATGATCATCCCCTTCTAGATATATTTCTTTCCGCAATGACGTTCGGGATGTAAATTAATGTAGTGTATGGAAACGAGCGCTCGGTTAAAGGTCGGTAACGACCGAGGGATGACATATTCGTTACTACATAGTTAAAGAGGTAGGCCGGTCTTGTGTTGGTAGAGGGCAGATGTTTTATGCCTCGGGACATCCATCTAGAGGTGTACCCATTCGGAAGGTAGATCCTTCACCTGGTCATTTGTATGGAAATCCATTCTCCAATAAGAACCTACGGACTTGATTGTAAACCTATTATGCTGGAATTTAATCAATGTAACAATTTTGGCTAAGATTAATAAGTTTATTTGCAAATGTTTTCACAGAGATGTCATTAAAATAATATAAAATGTTTTGATATAAAAGTGTTTTAGTTATCATAAGGTAAAAACCCGTCTGTGTTTATGTATGGGCGTGGTCTTATGAGATACTCTTTCTTTTCAAAGGATTTTATTTAAAGGCTGATATATGACACTGTCATCTATTATTGAGTTTTTCGCACGCTGGTTTATCAAGCCTGATACGGGTATTTTCAATACTCGGGTCAGATCCGAGTAGTTTAAGGTTTAGTCGAAGACAGTTGGAGTTTCCAGAGGAGAGATGGAGATCTTCATCATCTTATGGACGTATTCTATTATCCGCTACGTTTATTGTATTTGTTTTGTTGTTTGTCAGCATTTGTAAGGGCAGGTGTTATAACTGTCCAGGCTGAATCTAGGTTAGACTCTGATATTGTATTTTAAAATTTTCCGCTGTAAAGATTATTATTGAAATAATATATGTTATTCCATTCGTGTAAGATTCTGTTTTTTCTTTATTTTCTTTCTACCCTTAATGATCCGCTTATTCGTGCAATTTGAGTTGGACATATATGGTTTATTGTTGATTCAAAGGGTACGGAAAAACGGGCCATTACAGCTTAGGGCCCAAGCTGCGCCTCTTTTGCTTTACCGGTGTAAACCTGGGGTCAATGTTGAGCCCGTGGCATGCAATTTATGGCGATACCCAACGCATATCAGAATGTGTCCAAGAAAACATATCGAAGTTGGCATGAAGAAATTTGGTGAGTTCTAATCGCATCTTGTTTTCAAGGTGCGATCCAATTTTTAAGACCCGTGTCAGGTCATCCATATCGACAGGAACAGACACCGTCAATTCTACCGGTGTTGCCCGATCCTCCCCTGGAATCTTTTTTCTAGGGTCTTAAGCCGTATTGAATCGTCTATAGTCGCTAAACCTGGGGTGGCTCTGTAGTTGTATTCGGCAGGTTCACGAATGTAAAGAGTTCTCCCCACATTCTTCCCCTTTCCTTTTCTTTTGGATTCACGCAGTTCTGCAATATAACATTCCCTGGCGACACTTTGGTCTCCTTTGATCACTCCAACTCCATTCTCCATTGGGAATTTCATGATAAGGCACCATTGGGCTAAAGCAATTCTGGAATCCGCCATTGCGGGTCGTTCCAAGAAGGCGTTGTATGCCGACATTTCGTCTACGATCACAAAAGTTTGGGTGAGGGTGACTCTTTGGTTTCCTTCCCCAAATTCACAAGTAAGTCGATTGTTCCGATGGGTTGTTTAGGCTTGCTGGTGAATCCTTGAATTTTGGTTTGGTAGGCAGATACGTCTTTCATGCTGATCTACATTTGAAAAAAGGCGGGCTTGAAAAGGATATTCACAGAACTGTCGCCGTCAACCAATACTTGTCAGGCCATGGCAAGTCCGATCCCTATTGACCTGACCATGGGATCGAGAGTTGGAGCTTCAATCCCTTCGGTGTCCCGAGTTCAGAATACTACATCATCATTCAAAATTTTCCGCTGCTTGGCTTGAGCTCCATCTTCGATTATAAGGCATGATTCCTTCGGAGCATGCTTCGACGAACTTGCATATCGCTCCATTTCTCCCCAACTTCTCTGTGCAGGATGTGGTCCTCCAGATATCATTCCAATGACGAGTCTCTGGTCAGTTTGCTTTGATCCCTCCTCGTTGGTTCCATCTTGGTTTTTTCGATCCTTATGGGCCTGGAGAGCCACGGGTTGGTCAGGATTTTGTGGTTTTCTCATGTATTATTGAAGCTTGTTCTCCGGATCAGCTCTTCGATCAAGTTCTTTTGATGACAGCACTCGTTTGTGTTGTGACCATGCGTCTCATGGAAGCGACAGAACTTCCCCGAGCGCTTTTGTTGTTTAGTTGCTTCCTTCTTAAGGGGATTTTTATACTCCTCTGTCCCCTGTGTTGCGAGATAGAAGTTTTTCGGAGTACCATTGAGCGGGGTCTAATCCTCGGACCAAAAGCCTTTAAGTCGTTTATTGTTACCATTTCTTTTATTGCAATTTTGGTTCTTCCTTTTTTGGTTTCCGTCTTTCCCTGCTCTTCATTCAACGATCCTGGAGGCATTTCTGTTTTGGTTCATCGCCATGTCACTCTGTCCAACATTCATCGGTTGCATGCTAGTAGACTTCCTTTCCAACTCCTACGCATCTTCCAATCTCAAGTATTGACTTGCCTTACGATTGAGTCCTTCCTAGTGGTAGGTTGTTTCATCTTGATTCATTTTCCGAACTCAGTCTCGGGGTGGATAGCATGGACCAAAGCCATGAAAACCATATCCTCATTCGGATTGCTTACCTTTGTCACTGCGGTATTAAACTAGTTCATGAAAGACTTCAGAGATTCATTTTGTCCTTGGAATTGGCAGACAAGGACATCATGTCTTTAGGCTGCACCGTGTGAAGTCTAAATTGATCAAGGAATCTTGTTGCTAGTTGGTCGAAAGTAGAGATAGATCTTGGCGGAGGCCTAGTGAACCACATGGAAGCAATTCCTTCCAGAAAACTGGGAAAACATCTACACCAAACAGCGTCCGAAGCATTCGCTCCGTCCATGTACCAACTGTACTTGTATAAATGGGTTTTGGGTCTTTTATTCCATCATAGGATGGAATAGTTGGCATAGTGAACTTTTTTGGATACCGCTTATTTAATATCTCATTAGTTAAGGGTGTTTGACTAGGAGAGGATCCCCATTCATCATCTCTTCTATTCTTATTCTCATCCATCAACCGCTTGACCATATCCACGATAAATGCCTATGATGTTTGGTAGTCCGGGGGTCGACTGTCAGTCACCACACTTAGCATTTGGCTTTGCAAACGGTCTTGGTGAGTGGGCTGAAGCCTAGGCTCTCCTGTATTCGAAAGAGCCATTCCCTCGGGGTCCTGTTGGCTTGCGGCCTGATTGAGGCAGTTTGGACATTCCTGGCGTTATTGGATGCATTGGCGTTTCCTTCTAACTTGCCGTCGTTAAATTGCTCTCCATCTTTTGAGTCGGTGAGGTCTATAGTTGTATCCTCTTATGGAGTCTTCGCTCCTTGGTTCAAGTTCGTAGCTGGTTGCCTTGCGGTTGGTGGATTATTTGTGTTTCCTTCCACGTTGATTCCCATGGTTCTGGCTATCACTCCTCTTTGCGGCTGCTTTCCGTTTCTTCTGTTTAGAAAACGGAAGAATTTTCTTGTTCTACGGCAGCCGCAGGTTCAGCCATAGTTCTTAGAGCAGGATACGATTGTAAGGTCAAGAGGGCATTAAACTTATCCATTAGAGCTCTCTGACTACTTTCCATTTTCTGTTTGATTTCATCAACCATTTTATTCAGCTCATCTCTTATAACAACCTCAAGTTAATTATATGATCCTGGCACCTGATCTCCTGTGTTGACGCCATTTACTTTGGTTTGCCGATGATTCATCTCTTCTCCAGCTATTACTACCACTACGCCATAGATTGCATACTGTAACACCTAAGAAGTGATGCAGGAAATGCCAAAAAATGTTGCTGTAGGCTAAAACAAGGCAAAGGCAACACTTTCTTGGTGATGCATTTTGCCGCGTTGCCCTAGAGTCAAAGGCAACATCTTTGCGGCCCTAGGGCAACATCGGTTCTATTGTTGCCACAGGTACCAAATTTACTAAAAAGTGGGCCCCACAATCTGAGCCCCAACATGTGGGCCCACATTGTGGGGCCCACTAATTTTGTGGCCCACCTTTACGAAACCCTGTTGTGGGGCCCATATTCATTAATCTATGGTAACACTTTTACCATCCAATGGCAACGCTTTGCCAGTTTATTACTACATTTAACATCACATACTGCAACATTATATCATATCTATGGCAACACCTTTTGCAATTTACATTGGAAATGTACTGCAACATTATACTACTGCAACATTATATCATATCTATGGCAACATTATACTGCAACATTATATCATATCTAATGGAAACATTACACTGCAACAAAGAACTTTTCATTTCAGAATAACCAGCAACACAAGTTTTACTTAGTCAAGTACAAAATAACAAACATACTTAAAAACATAGCCAATGTATTCATAGTTATAGCCAGTACATACTAAATTCTACTTATCAACAGTACATTCATATTTACGAGCCTCCAATGCCATCAGTGCCATCAATGCCTCTAGTGCCTCCAGTGCCTCCAGTGCCATCACTGCAGACGGTCACACAAAGATCCCCAACATCAATTTGCATGTCAGGGTTTGCTTCGCCTAATTTCTTAAGCACCCATGTCAAGTTCTCCCGAACTTTTTGGTTCACCTTTGCATCAAATTCATTTTGGACCTTCTTGTTCACCTTTGCTTCGACTTCATCAGCTATATTTTCCCTTATCTCCGCTGCCAGCTCCTGTATGTATGTGCTTGTTGTTGGGGCATATTTTGAAACTTCTACAGACTTTGTGTGCCGTCCTATAAGCCAAGATGGACCGTGCAACTTTCCATCAGAAATCATTTCTTGAACAACTCCATCACTTCCTCCTTCACCTATTGCTTTTTCAATCTTATCCTGCAAAATAAAGCAGTTTCAAAATGTGACATTAAATAAAATTAACAATTCTGAAACAAGTTTCTTAAACAAGAATTGTTTTGCAATATCTATTAACAGTTTTAAAATGGATTCAGAAAATATCCTGCTATAGGTTTCAACAAAACAGGATCTAATTCTACAAAAATGTCGATGCGCAAAATGAAGCATTTTTTTGACATCTGATTGAAGAGAAAATAAAATTCTTACAATTCTGTACTTCATTACTGAAGTATCAGTCTTGTACACCTTTCCTTCTTTCCGAGTTTTAACAAAAAGTTCTCCATCTGATTCGTTGGACTAATACAGATTAAATGAAAAAAGTTAGACAGCAAAAGGATATCAAACCAATTTTTCCAGAACATATATCACTAATCAATTCAGAAATTATACTCCAAGTTAAAGCAAAACTAAGGTAAATATGATCGCTTTAACATAAAAACAAATCTCGGTTCAAATGAAGAACAGAAACCACAAGTGCACACAAGCTAAAAGTCTCGAGCAACTCACAGATGCAAAAATGGAGCAACAGTAAGTTCTCAAGCAGCTTACAAGTGCAAAAATAAAGAAACAACAAGTATAAAATCACAACATATGTAACAACAATATCAGAGCTTTTTCAAGCATAGTATCAAGTGATGTATCAGTTTTGCAAAATTCAAGGTTGAGCTAAGGAAAATTTGCATAGTAAATATCCCATATGTCTATGCTTTCAGATTATTAACTGTAAGCACAGAGATAACAAATATCCCATGATTCATCTTAGATTCTGATGCAAAACTAAGATTACCCCGTGATTAACCCATGAGCCATGAACATACATATAATACTAAAACGATTTAAGCTTAGCAAGGCAGTAAAGCCATCAACATACATCAAACAAAATACATGCATCAACTTGACATCCATATGCTTAAGAGTTAAGAGTGTATCCAATAGTTTACAAATTACTTAATTTCCACAGAGATGGATTGGACTCATATTTAATGTTTAATATGCATCTAACTTGCAGACGTATATTGACCAAATGCGTACAAATGCATGAGCATGACGGACACTGGTTTGGAAAAGAAGAATTGAGTTTTCTATGCCAAAGGGGGCAAAGATAGGCTCATTTATATTTTTATAGATTTTATGTACTTTTTTAGCAAATGTTATAATAGCTATTGAGTCGTAAATTAATGTGAAAATGCAAAAATAATAAACAGATACAATAAAAATTAATACACTATAATTGAAATAAAAAAATTTGCTGGATGATTAATGTGACAGATCAAATTATATAGCCTGCTTGTTATTCTTTTAGTTACAAACTTCTATATCATAAACATAACATATATCACTAATATTTATTTTGCTTATTTGTTTGAGTGAGGTGATATTTTATTTTGGAACATATATGTAGTTATTTTAATTTTAATTTTGGAACATATATCGCTTTGCTAAATAAGGAGAGGAATTTCAGATAAAATAAAATGCATACCTCCAGCCAACCATAAAAATAAGCAAAATACATACCATCTTATGCCGAACTTGGGAAAAAAGTTTTGGACCAGCAGTGTGTGTGTCTGTATACGATTTCCGACTTGCACAATTTGTAAGGGCCTTGGACTACAAAAACATGAAATAAAGATGTTTATCTACCTGATTTGAATAAATAAAAACGGAAAAAATTCTGTGATAAAACTCAAAATTATACCTGAATTTTTTCATCTCCCCAATACATCAAGAGTACTCTGAAATCCGCAAGTGGAATTTCGTCCGACCTATTTTTAAGCCTCTCTTCATCAGTTTCATAAGCCGTATAATGTGCCTTTTTAATATAACTCTTGTACCCCCTCCAAGAGTCACGAATTGACTTCAAAACCCAATATTCACATTCATCCGGAATAATATACCGTTGCTTAAATACAAATCAAACATTAAAAAGAAAAGTCATGCTACTTTTGTGACAAGTTTCATATATTTAAGTAAAATTCAGCTAAGTTTGCAAATTACCTTGACATAGTTCCACAGCGTGCCTTTCAAACTTGAAGGAACATCAAACCAAGACTTGTAAGTAAGTGGAACACTCCTCTTCAGTGTTCCTAAAAAAGCACTCAGTTCAGACATTACTTGGTCATCGTTTGAAACAGGTTGGCCCCGATGATTCATTTGGATTAGAACTCTTTTGTCATATGACCTTGAATGAACTTTATCCATCTTTGTTTTTCCCTTGAACCTTCTGGGAGCTCCCACTACTATTACAAAGTACATACAATAGTAATGAGAAAGCTAGACATAACATAAATGAGAACTTAAACTATTAAAATCAGAACTCAATTAGATAATACCTTCAACTTCTTCTACTTCATCTTCTTCGTTTTCAATACTTGTCGAGACATTTCCGACAACAGCCTTCTTCCTTGCACTTCCACTTCCACTACTGTTATTCTTCTGGCGTTCTCGCATAGCCAAATAAGCAGCCATTGTTCCTATTCCTTCATTGTGTGGTAACTCAATGCTACATGGTGGATCAACAGTTTGTGTAGGAACTGGATTTTCCCCTGCCTTCGGAGTTGCATTCTTATCAGTTGCAGATTCAACAATGGCCCGTGAACGAGTTGTTGGTCCAGACTGAGCCTTTGTAATCGTAACCTTTTTGGTTCTCTAAAATACGCACACAAAAGCAATAAAATAAAATAAATAAGGAAGCTAGTCTATAATTACCAACATAAAATTAAATCTTCAGCTATAACGCACCTTTACTGGATTTTTTGAAGTATCATCTTCACTAGGTTCCTCTTGTTCTGGAGCATAATCTTCGCTTTAAGCTGGCATCTTTGATTTTCCTTTATTTTTTTCAAATTCATTTATCAGTCCAGTAACTAATGTAGGCATCCCAAGAGCTTCAAAAACACTATTCTTCTGCGACACATGTTTAGCTCTCTCCCTTTCGTATTCTGTAAGCGGTGGAGGTGGCAGAGGTGGTAGATCACCATTAGAATCTCATTTTCATCCATATTTTCCTCTTCATCTGGAGGATTATAGAATCCAATTTACTCCTGACACTTGCTGAGTTGATATTCAAAGTTGCATCGCTGACTTCAGTTGGATTTTTCTTCTCTGGTGTCTTCGTAGAACTACTAACTTCAGTTGGATTTTTCTCTGGTAACTTCGTAGACCTACCAACTCCAGTTGACTTCTTGCTGATCACCTTTTTCCTGTCCATGCGTGGACTCACAGCAGCTTCACTCACTTGTGGATTGTTTCGCCGTGCCAACTTTCTAGGACTAAAGACTTGATCAGTCCGTGTCTCGTTGGTAAGTGGATTGTTTAGCCGTGCCGACTTTCTAGGACTAAAGACTTGATCAGTCTGCGTCTCGTCGGTAAGTGGATTGTTTAGCCGTGTTGACTTTCGAATCGGAGTAAAGACTTCAGTCTGCTTCTTGTTTTTTGCTGCCTGTTGTAAATGGTGAGTGGTGACAAATTGCCGTTTCTATGATTTCGCAGCTGCAAACATACAACGACATAAAAGTCAAGTTTATCATGTCATAAACATAATTATTTAAACTTAATTAAAGAAATTAAGACTTGATCATGTACAGTAATATTCCAGTTCCTTTATTATTCTACTAAGTGCACTAAAAATCAAACAAGTCCTAATATTCAAACAAAAATGCACAAAAAATTTATGTACACTAAAAGCAGCAAAATGAAAAACAAATTCATCAAAATAGTACAAATGAGAAGATATTTTTATCTTCTTCCAGTCAAAAAGCTAACTATTTACAGTTTTGATCACTTACTTTGGACGAGCTTCTGTATGATTTATTTATGAATTTCCGAATCGGATGCTCAAAATTGGATCTTGGTTTAAATTCATTTGAAAGTAATCATAAATAGGTTGTTTCATCATTAGTTTTCTTATGACCAAATTCATCAAAATAGTACAAATGAGAAGATATTTTTATACCTGGAGACAACAGATTCTTCCTTAGGCGTACGATGACATGTGGCTGCATTTGTTTCATTGGCTCAATTTTATCATCGACCACGGTGTCGACATAGAAATCAATGTAATCACCATTATTTTTTATTTGCATCAATTCCAACAGATCTGCATCACTGGTCACCAATTTCCACCCACTCATTGGACCTTTCCATGAATATACTCCTCCAATTTCAGTGTACTTTAGCTCATCCCTGACATACTCCATCAGTACTGTGTAAGAAAACATATCCAAATCAACGCCCATGACAGAAGTCTCTTCTTCACCAACATATCCATTCTTCTCAAATTTTCCCTTGTGATGGAATTTAAGATTTGCCTCCATCCTACACAAAATGAAGGAATTAACATTAGAATGTCATAATTACAAATTAAAATAAACCAACTGCATTATAAAATAAAACAATCACTTCACTAAAATGTGATAAAGGAAGAAACACTAAAAAAGAGACAAAAAAGCCACAAATATGATACATCAGTTACAACATTTAATCAAGACAGAAACAACATTTTCTTACATAAATTTGGTACATTAGTTACTTAATTAAATATGATAGTTATACACAGAAATTAAGAAGCATTTTCTTTCACTCTGCTAGGTGGAAGGCGGATTCGTCTTATTGGGACATCATCTCTACACCAACGAACATCAAAATCTTGATTTCCCATTCCATAAGCAGGCTGGATATCATTCAAATCTTCATTTGCATCTTCGCTTTCGATTTCACACCAGTCTCTCGGCAATTTCTTGATAACATTGTGGCACATCTTATCAATTGGATCTTCTATATAAAACACCTGTTGTACTTGTGAAGCCATAACATAAGGATCAGATTTCTGGCACAATCGATTAAAATTGACACGAGTCAGCCCATATAAATCTTTCTCTTCTTGTTACCAACAACACTTAAATAAAACCACACTAAATTCTCCCCAATAATCCAGTTCTAATATTTCCTCAATTGATCCATAGTAATTAACTTCATCAACTAATGGATTTTGATCTTTCGAACTTGCAAATCTAGTAGTCAAAGCTGTCAAAAATACACCACTGTTTTGTGTTGTACATTTGGCATCTTTGAACCTTGTATAAAATCTATATCCATTGATAACATATCCAATAAACCTCTTAGCTGTTGGAAGAGGGCCCATTGCAAGCAGTTGTACTTCTTTTGAAATGTCCTCATTTTTCCCAACCACTTCTTTTAACCACTTCCAAAATTCTTCACTGTGTTCTCCCTCTCTTTTATATTTTTTTGATAATGTATGACCATCAATTAAAGCTCGATGTTCCCTAGAATAAAGACCTGGTTAATAAAAGATAGAAACAATTTTCTAATTCTTCAATAATTACTAAAATAAAAATAAAACTTAAAAACCTACTCAAGTAAACTCTCTATTTGCTTGTTACCACAATTGAATAGAATGTAACAGTGACATGCCGTCCATTGAGAATCTTTAAGATGAATACCTTTTCCATCTTTGTTTCTTCTTGTGCCAATAGGATATTCCAGATTCTGTGGACAAGTTTCAAATTTCATTTTTCCTGCTCCATCGCTACCTAAGAACCTTGAACAGAATATCAAACATTCTTCTGCAAGATAACCTTCAGCAATGGACGCCTCAGGTTTACTTTTGTTGCGAACATATGATTTAGTTTACAAAGATAACGCTCAATAGGAAACATACAACGGAGATGTGCAGGTCCACCATATTCAATTTCCTTGCATAAATGAACTAGCAAGTGCACCATTATATCAAAGAAAGCATTTGGGAATATCATCTCAAATTGACAAAGAATTTCCATAATTTCCTTTTGTAGCCTCTTGAGATCAGCCAAATTGATAATTTTACTCCAAAGCCATCTTAGAAATGCACCTAATCTTATCATAGGTAATGCAACTTCAGGTTTTACAGATTTCTTCACAACAAATTGCAGCAAGTAGTGGAGAAGAAAATGAGCATCGTGGCTCTTATACCCTGCAATTTTCCTCTCTTTCTTGTTTACATACCGGCTGATATTAGCTGCACAACCATAAGGCAGTTTAGCATTCTCCAATACCGAGAAAAATATTTCTTTCTCCTTTGTTCGTCATTGCAAATATGGCAGCCCTGATCTTAAGGTAATTCCCATCAGCTGATAGAACCGGATGAAGGACCTCCCTGATGCCTATCTCTTGTAAATCATACCGAGCACTTAAATGGTCTTTCGACTTCCCATCAATATTTAGTAAAGTACCAAGTATGTTATCACAAATGTTTTTCTCTATGTGCATAACATCAAGGTTATGTCGACATACATTGTGACTCCAATATGGTAAATTAAAAAATATTGACTTCTTTTTAAAAGGGGATTCATTTTTATGCTTGTTGACCTCTTTTTGCCCAAAAATATTTTCATAACCAACCAACAATTCTTCAATGTCTGTCCCGGATAAAATTCCCGGAGATGTTCCCATTTCAATTTCACCATTGAACCTTTTCTTATCAAACCTCCACTTGTGTTCCGGATCTAAAAATTTCCTATGATTAATGTAGCACATTTTTTTACTATGTTTCAAGTAAGTTGATGAAATCTCCAAATGGCATACGGGACAAGCTAAATAACCCTTTGTGCTCCAGCCGGATAACATTGCATAGCCCGGAAAGTCGCTGATCGTCCATAACACGCTTGCACGTAACGTGAAATTAGCACCAGTTAAGGCATCATAAGTTTGTATGCCAAGACCCCATAATTCTTTCAATTCTGCGATAAGAGGCTGCATGTAGACATCAATGCTATTCTTAGGAGACTTTGGATCAGGGATAAGGGTTGAAAGTATCAAATTTTCTGGCTTCATGCATAACCAAGGTGGAAGGTTATAATTTACCAATATGATTGGCCATGTGCTGTGAGCTGTAGTCATTGTACGAAAAGGACTGGATCTATCAGCTGCTACTCCTAACCTGATATTTCTGTTTTCAGATGAAAAATTAGGATATTTGGCATCCATCGTCTTCCAAACCTCTCCATCAGCTGGATGTCGAAGTCTGCCATCATTTTTTCGTCCTACTGCATGCCATATCATAAGTTCTGCATACTCCTTGGACATGAACATCCTTTGCAGCCTTGGTTTTAGTGGAAAATAAAGTATCACTTTTGCTGGTACTTTGTGAATCCGCTGCTCCGGATCATTGTCACACCCGCTTTCTTTTCGGTATAGTCCACCTTGAAAAACCACAAGTTTTGCAGTTATTTTCCTTTTCATTTTCTGCCCAATATAGCATGTAGTCATTTGGACATGCATGTATTCTTTGGTAATCGAGGCCTAAATCTTTAATGATATTTTTGGTAGCATTGAAAGATAAAGGGATGTGGGCTTGTGGAAAAGCTTCTTTTAGCAACTCTAATAAATCGGTAAATGCAGACTCGGTGATTCCATGTAGGCATTTCAAAGAATAAAGCCTGACGATGAAACTTAATCGCGAAAATTTAGTACACCTGGGATATAATGGCTGTTTTCCCTCTTCAACACGATGATGAAATTTTCTAGCATCGACATCTACTCCATTTGCTCCATCAGAAGATCCACCTTCATTGTTCTGCATATTTCCATAAGTACGATGCAACATCTCATCGAGATTATCTCCAAAATTTATTCCCACTTCACGATCATTATCGCTCCTTTCAGGATCTAGACAGGAAACCTCACAAATCCATTTCACGTACAATTCAGATGGACCATTCCAAATCAGATGGTCGTAGACTACCTCTTGACGATGCCACTTGCGATTATGACACTTTTTGCAAGGGCATGCAATTTCATCACCTACCGTGAATCTAGAAAAAGTATTTTGAATAAAACGTTTCACTCCACTGATATATCATTCACCGAACTTAGGAAGTTCTGCCCATATTTTTTCCTCGTCGTTCATCATTAATTTACACACAAATAACATACAAAGACAAACACAATAATAAAATCAGGAATATGATTACACCTGAACTCACAAGTAAATCAGTAAATTAGGCAACACAACAATCAAATCTGGAAAAACTTGAAATATACATAGAGTGATACCTTAAGCAGCAGATTAAATCGAAGCCCTAACTAAAATTCGAAACCCAAACGAACCCCAATTGAAGACCTAATTGAAACACCGAAGCCCTAATTGAACTTGAACTCGAACTTGCCCTAATCGAACCCCAATTAAGCTTGTAAACTTAGAACTTTTAGCCCTAATTGAAATCGCAGAGTGTTTGAGTGTTTGAGAGGTTGAGCGGCAGAGTACGTATTTTGTTAAGTGTTTGAGTGAAACCCTTCAATATTTTGTTAACTTTTGCCGCTTTGTTTTTGCTTCCCGCGTTAAAAATTATTTCAGCACACTTTTTTTCCAGCCCGCACTCATTTTTTTGTAATATTTTTATAAGTCTATAGCTACTGCAACATAGTGTTGATATCTATGCTAACATCCTGAAGCTAATGTTGTAATAGACAAAAATTAGCATAGCTATCGTTACATTGTAGTTAGCAACATCTTGTATTTTCGTTGCAATAGGCCATCTATGGCGTAGTGTACCCCTATGGATCTTCCAGAGGCATTTATTTTCCTTCTCAGAGCCATTGATTCTAAGAAACAGATTTTTTAAGCAAAGGTTGAGGATCTAATTTCTGAACCTATCTGATCCAAAGTAGCTAGCTAGATCTAAATCCTGAGTTGGGCTCTCAGTGAAAGCATCAAAATGTTAACCCAAAAAATGGATCAACATCATGGATTGAGTGTGAAAGCACTAGCCCTGTTCTTACAGAGCAATAATACAGAGAATAAATGCAAGAAAAGCAGAAATAGTAAGGAGACAAGAAATTATTTATAGTGGTTTGGCTGTTAATGAAGCCTACGTCCACTTTATAACTTTTATTATTGACTGATTGATGTTGCAAGGTAATTTGGATTACAAAGTTATTGAATATCCCAAGTTAGACTAAGTCCCCGATGCTGGAGTTCACTGGAGAATCATAATAAACCCCTTGGATGACTGTTGTGAGGAGGGAGTAGAAGAGTGAAGAATAGTTTCTGTAGAGTTTCAGCAGCCAGTCCAGAGGATCCTCTTTAAGTTGCAGATAGGTGAGTATTTATAGAGGTTGGAGAGCTACTGGGCTAGGCCTTCTTGCCAAATGCTTGCAAATTACCATTGGAACTCGCACTGCAAATTT
The DNA here is from genome assembly GCA_030737815.1 of Allium fistulosum. NCBI lineage: Eukaryota > Viridiplantae > Streptophyta > Magnoliopsida > Asparagales > Amaryllidaceae > Allium > Allium fistulosum. The sequence continues at coordinate 715,870,145 of CM060908.1, forward strand.
CATCATGAATTGAGCTAACTTGATGGATCGCTAGCGATCCATAGGCTATGGATCGCCAGCGATCCATTACTTCTGGGTCGTTAGCGACCCAACGACTTGGAATGCTTCCCTTACCTTCTACCTCAAAGTTCATGGTGATTTGACAAAACGGTAGCGATCCATAGTACATGGATCTCTAGCAATCCATGTACTTAGCTGATTTTTGGACTTTGTCTTTTAGGGTGCATTTGTTGTCTCGTGTTGGTGTCCTCCAAGTAATTTCGTAGCATGTTGCCTTGTTGTGGTGCTGGCCCGCTTATTGGTTGTATTAGACTGCTGATTAAACTGAATGCTTGTCCCTTAGTTTAACTAGCTTGGAATCCCATCAAACTTAGCCATTGTCCTTAGAATTCCCATTGGACCATGATGCAAGTGAATTCATGAGTCCACGAGCCAAGATTATGGATCGCTAGTGATCTATAAATGATGGATCGGTAGCGAGCTATCACCTTTGCGTATTTTCACTTTTCTTTCATTTGATTTCTTTTGGTTAAATGCTCTATTCTTTTTGGTTGGTTCTTGAGCTATTCTGACTCGACCAAGCTGTTCCGGCTTCCTTTGTATCCTATTGGGTTAAAAACCCGGATAACATTAATAATTATCTTAAACAAAATAATTAAATAATAATTGATTAATCCCTAATTAATAATTAAATAATAATTTAATTTAATTAAATAACAAATCATGTTTAACTTAATTGATTAAGACTTAAGTTTAAAAAACATTATTAACAAATGATTAAGTACTAATTACCTTAATTAATTAATTAATCAATTAAATAATCATTAAATAAATAAATAATTAAATAATTGTTCTCTAATTACTAAATTAAAGTTAGAAAATACTTTCTACAAAGTTTATTTTTTTAAGTGTGAACACTTAAGATTGAAAAAATTTAGTTTGTTTCTCACGAACTACGCGTATAGTGAATATCGCTATACAAACCCGTAATTTTCAAAAGTTGAAACTTTACTTTCTAACTTTTAAAACTTTAACTTTTGAAACTCTTATCACTTCTAAAACAAAAAGAAATGTTTTTGAAACTCAATATAAAGATTTTAACTTTAAAATAATTACAATTTCAAAAATCAAATTTCACCCTTTTATAAAAGGAATTCCCTTATCGCTTAAAATTAGTAAGTGCTAACTTTTCTAACATTAACTAACTTAACTAAATTCCATATCCATCATACATTCACATCATAGCCATAATCATAAAATATATACTAACTTTCCATTCATCGACTAACTTCAAATTTCAAGTTTAGTTACAACATACATAACATGCATATGCATAACCAAATCGTCAACACTTCCAACAAACTCAAGCGTAACCAATTCACATCGTAACTACACAACCAAGCATCAGTATTTACTACCATTACTTCATCAAATTAAAGGTTAGTAACTTGATTCAAAAAGAGAACCTTTACTTACTAAACTAAGTACAACTTTAAACCAAAACTATCAAAATCTCTGATCGACTAATGGACCTAGCTTCTCCTTGTAAAAGCTCAACTTTTGGACACTGGGAAAGCAAATACGGTTCGGCCTAGGGTGTACATAAGGCTCGGCCTTGGTGGTTTGGGGTGTAGGAATTTTCTCTTGGAAGCCATGCATGAACTTGTAGACATAAAGAGGATAGAAATGAATATGGGAATGATGGTGTAAAGAAAGAATGTGTAGAGGTAGGAGGTATGTATAGGCAAAAGAATGAAGTAATAATTTAATTTAACTTTGCACTAAAAATATATTATATGTTGTCATGTAGCATGCCTCCATACCCTCCCCCTCATCCTAGGTGCACAAGTCCACTATGAAACCCCACAAGCCATGTTGTAAGGTACTTAAGGTATGGCATGACATATATATATATATATATATATACACACACACACACACATATGTGTGTGTGTGTGTGTGTGTGTTTATATGTATATAAATATATATGCCTTTTATAACATAATTTGTCACATCCAAGCTTAGGTATAAATATATACATAAGTTAATATACATAAGTATGCTTAATTAATACTAATCCTAACATATATAATGTGTGCATGTTGCACCAAGTGTGCACAACGTTCCCGATGACTATCAGGTGTTGAAAAGTTAAAATTTCGGAAAACGTTCTTCGATCACATTTTCTACCTTTATTTGAACTATCTATATTGGTAAAAAAAATTGAGAACTATTATAACATCATTATTAAATAATTATTATAGGTTTATTTGCTAATAAAAATTCAGTTATTGATTATATAAAATATGTTTAATTATCCTATTTCAAAGTGGCAAAATCCTGGGTTGTTACAAATCTATTTTACCATCATTAGTTATTATTTAAAAGAGTAATATTTTAATTATAAAACCTGTTAGTTGAATATTTAAAATTTATTAAATATTCGTAAATCAAGGTGGTAAAATTTTGGGTCGTTACACATAGTTGCTTTGCCCGTTCCTTCGGGGTGGAACCACAACTACCACTATAGTCGAAATTCTTAGAACCTAACGTAAAAATATAGTAATACTATATAGAGAATTACAAACACATTCTCTCAATTTATCCTAATTCCTCTGATTTACTAACGTAGGATATGGTACCAAATGCAACCCCCTTTCACGTAAGCATAAAGTGCCTAATAAAACTACCTATTCGTATCCAAATATATTATAGGCATATATATGTAACTAAAATATGCTTTCCATATTTAATTTGCTGGAATTAAATTTCTTAGGAAAATTTTCCACTATGATTTCCGTAAATTGGTTTAACACAAAAAGGAAAGATTGACTCCGTTTGAAATTACAAGGAATGTATATTTCTTTTTAATTGGAATAGACTGTTTAAACTACAGGGAATAAATTTGTACTTTACACATCTCTTCCCTTTTTGTTTTTGGGTATTCCTTGTTAAATCAAACGTCGCCCTTTTGAATGAAAAGTGGAAAAGGAAAACAAAATTATAAGATTCACACGGATGTTCTTTCCACAAATTAAACTATGGAAAATCTACCACATAGCACAAATTGGGCAATAATCCAAAAATCCTATTTTACACCCAAGTATAGATTTGGAATAAAAATATACGACATCTAAATTCTAAAATCTTTGGACTAATTTCCAAATCTAGGTGTAAACATATTTCAAATTAGATCTAAAACAAGAATATGTAGGAAATAATTTTCTACACTAATTTAAGCCTATAATTCACATATAAATTTGATTTAGGCATAAAAATCAAATGTATACCAACAAAGTAGATTTAAAATCATAAAAAACATATAAAATTTCCTACTCACTTTTTAAAAGCGATCCAAATCTCCAAATTTGAAGCAGATACTTTGATTCATCTCCACATCTTTTTAATCCAAGAAATATGTATAAAAAGGGTATATACATACATTAGAATTACAGTTTTGAGAAGAGATTTGGGATTGGGAGAGAAAATAGATATAGATACAAATACAGATATATAAATTACCTCAAATACGCATAGTTGATTCTCTTCTCTTCTCCTTTTTATTTGATTTATATTCTTTTCTAATCTGTATGAAAATAATTATAAATATCTTATTTTTATAGTTCGGAAAAAAAGTGGAGAAGAAGAAATGGTAGAGCTTCATTACTGCCTTCAGAATAATATGAGAAGAGAAAGGAGGGTTAGGCCTGAATTTATAGGCCTAAGAATCAACCTCAACCATCAGATCGAAATAAATTAAATCCGGACCGTTAGGCCTAGGCTAACCCTAACCGCCACAGAAGGAGCAGTTGAACACCCCCGACCTAAGGGTCCACAGCCCCTGGTCGACCGCTTAGTGGTGGGTCGACCTGTAGGGCCGGGTTAATTAATATAAAACGTTAATTAATTCTATTTGATTTATTTTCATTCTGAATTCGTTTTTCATTTGAAACTTCCTCGTTTGGAATCTGATTGCAAAACTCTAAATATGAAAGTTGCTCAAAATTTTTCCATAAACGCAATGGAAACAAGTTTTGTGGTCAAACTTCATCGTTTGCACAAATTACTTTTTTGGAGTCTAATTAATCGATTAACTAACTAATTAAATAACTAACGCCACGCTACGGAGTGTTACAGGGGTCTCCCTCTTTGAGCAATTGAGCTCTTGATCTTTGCTTCCAAGTGATTTCTTTTTGGCTCATAATATGCTCAAGCTCAGACCCAAGTCCTAAAAGTTGAGATCTTTCAGTGGGATCTAAAGGAAAAGACTGTTCCTTGATGTTAAGGTCTAGGATCTGGTTCCGATGGAGCTTCTTCCTGGCTCAGAGAGAACCCCAAATACCCACAAACCACTTTTTAAGAGCTTTCGTCAATAGTTCGAGCTTAGTTACTAAAACTTTTGTTGCCGATCCTGACACATGAAACAAGGCCCAGAGCTGCTCCACCATAACGTCAAAACCAGACTCCAAAGTCAAGAAGTTCTCAAATTCAAAAGGAGGATTGTGAGGTCTACCATCACCAGAACCCAGGAGAATAAGACAACGGTCTAATAGGATGAAAGGAAGGCCACGTTGATAGGATAAAGGATGCCTGTCTTCCCAGGATAGGCTGATGAAAAATATGTCTAGCTTAGCAAGAGAAGGAAAGATATGTTTGTTGGACTAACTGAAGGCATGATTATTTAAAGGCGGATCAATGAGATCTGCTAACGCCACAAAGCTATTAAAAGCTCCATATTAGAGGATACATTTAGGGTGTTCCTTTCGTTATGAAATCGGGTGATATTAAAGTCTTCACCCATAACCCAAGGATCGTTAATATGAGAGAAAAATAATCTAGAAAACTTTCCCAAAGGTTGCGCCTTTCGGTAGCGAAATGAGGTCCGTATATATTGAGAAAAATATATAAAATTCCAAAACCTTTATGCTTATGGATCATAAAATACATTAGCCGAATTAAGAGATTGGATTAGCATCTAATTAGATTCATCCCAATAGATGATGATCCCCCCTTTGGACCTTATTGCATCTAAAACTACCCATCTCGAGAGGAATGAACCACCAATATCTTTTAGATAAGAATGGGTAAGGGATACATAATTTTGATTCTTGAATTAAAATGACTTCAATGTGCAAAGGACGTAGGAAGTTTCCTATTAACACTTGGCCCTACACCCCAAACCCTAAACATTCCAAATGGGGAATCAAACGCATGCTCGTTTTCATGACTTCTAATTATAAAAATATCCGAAGAAGATAAGTTGATACCAAATGTACTTGCAACAGAAATCAAAGACTCTAATCTAAGCGTGTACAATATATTCAGACCAAAAACACTACCTTCAAGTGGATGGCCACCAGAATGGGAAAGAAGACTACCTCTTCTACGAACTAAAGGTATAGGAGTTTAAGCTACTGGGGCAAGAGGAGGCAAGCTAAAAAGCTGCAGGTCAGCCTCTATCTGATCAATGCTATGTAGAGCTCCCAGTCCTAAATTCATTTGGAAATCCATTCATGTATTGGTGCAGGTAGAAGTGTCTGTCAGGTGATGATAATGAAGGTTGGTCAGGCTGAATTGGAGGACATTAAGAAGATGGACTCGGCACGTCAGCATGTGGTTATTGAACTTTAAAATCTTCAAAAGAAGCAAGAGTCACCGACTTCTTTCTAGCTGCTATCTCCTCCCTCTTTATCTAAATCAGGGCTTCCTCTGACATAACATTATCCACAAAGCTGAGAGAAGGAGTAGGCATACCCGACCAAGGTTTCCGTCCATCACTAAAAAGATAGACGGGCTTTTCTGCCCATAACTTGATAGCGTTCGATTCACCATGAATACTGTTTGAAGGGTAATTGGAGGGTGATGGTGAACCTAATGCTTATATACAGCTCTGAAGGTGTGGCCAAAAGCAGCAGTTTCAAGAGAACCAGGCACAACAGCTATCTTACCTAGCTTTATTTTAGCCAAAGTAAATCTGTGGTCAGAAGTAGCCCATTCGCAGTGACTGACTGTAATAAATTCTCCAGTAGAAAAATGAATCGACCTTAGCTCAACATCACCTTTTAGAGAGGGAGGAAGATCGAAAATGCGAATCCAAGATGGCTCAGAAAATTCATGACAATGGCTCTCTTAACTTAACGACCACTGCTTGGAAAAAACAGTCCCATTATCCTTATTGAAAAAACCCTTCTTAACCGTGCCCCTAGAAGCTGCATATTTGGGAATCTGTCCAGGAAAGAGCGATCGCTAAAGATTGTAATCCGCCAGCCACTCCTCCTGAATTGAAAATCCAGACATAGACTCTGATCTTCCATCGCCCACAAGTGGTTGATGACCGAGAAAATCACATGAAGTTGAGCATCCAAGAGCTTAGCTTTATCTACATGCATGGGGTCTTCGAAAGAATACATTGGTGGAAGTGAAGCTGAAATCGGTACTTAGTAGAATGAAAAGTAGAGGGCAGACAAGTGGAACGTTAGAGGATAGGATGGGACACTTGGAGGAGAAATGCCCAAATTTTTTGCAGTAGAAGCAACAAATTGCATTCTTGGATGATTTTGCCATGTGCCTCTTGGTACTGCATCAAAAACACATTTTCTTAGCCCTGATTTTTAAACGAAAGCTGCCCTATGTGCCTTCATCTTAAATTTGACCATTGCAAGAGGAATTGAATTCAAATGTTTCTGGGGTAGAGCTGACCCAACAACATCCGACCGCCTAAGGATAGCTGAAGATGCCTTGATCACATCAATGTAGGACCATCGAAGAGTCGAAGAACCAATAAGGACGTAGGTAGAAGTGGCCTCATCCATCATAGGTACCGCCGCAATGAAAGTAAATCCGACCGAACGACTTGACACTTTGTACCAAAAATTACGGAGAACTCCAAAATCACTAGAAAGATTAATAGAAGGCAAAGGATTCGAAAGGACACGGGTAACAGAAATGTGAGGTGATTTGGTGCGGAAATTAATGGGAATGAGGGGCGAATAGGCAGAAAGTAGGAGAAGTGTGGAGTGGAGGCATTTTTATATGAAAATTTTAAAATATTATTTAATACGATTTTTTAGTATTATGGCCATGAGCTACAAATATTAATATTAATTTTTTTAATATAAATCCATATATATATATTTTTCATCTAATGTGGACAACACAAACATATGTAGATTCTTTACAATTCATATATTAACTAAATCACATAGATGACATGATAAGCAATATACATACATATATATATATATATGTGTATGTATATATATATATACATATATATATTTGTGTATGTGTAATTGTAGGTAAAAATATTTACCTTTACTAATGCTTAGTCGTGACATGTTGAAACGTTGCATTGAATAAATTCTTGAATCAGGTCTACAATCCAGAAAGAGCTATTAGTCTGAAAACATCAACCACCGATCTCAAATTTTTATTTAAATTGTGTTTTAAAGGCTAGAAAACTAAAAGGGAGAGCAGGAATATAGCCGGCCTAATTTCAGGTAGAAGGAGGCAAAAATCAAGAGCTCCAAAGTACGGTTTTGAGGTGTTTAAATAGTAGAGACTCAGAGAAGTAAAACAGGGTATCCAGATTCACATTCTCCTCTTACTATTTCCCACCTTTTTGAATCACTATTCAACCCGACTCACTCCCTTCCATAGTCAACCATGCTATCCTATGTTTGGACCTCCAAACTATTTCAAGTTTGATCGAATAAATGTGCAATTAAATTCAATTCAAATGCATATCGATATCATCGATGTCGTATATTGATACGTGAGTATAAAACTTTTATATACGCATTATTTATTATTGATCAACACAAAATAAATAAACATTATAATTAATATTTCATAAATATAAATTAATTTAATAAATTTATAACAATCATAATTAATTAAATCAAGTGGTAGTAGGAGTATTCGACGTTTTGGCAAGCGACTCTAAGGTGTAATTTTTGTAACGACCCACCTTTGTGGACGGTTCAAATCGACAATAAACCACACATGTCGAACTCAAACCGTTCAAAAGGGAGGATTGTTATGGGGTAAATAAGAAAAGGAAGAGAATGAATAAAAACAAAACATAGAATCTCATAGTGGAATGACAAAATATAACAATCAAATAAACAGTTCATGAAGCTGTTTACAAATAATATTTGATTGCACTTTTACAATACAAATCAGAGTTACATATAACAGAAATAAATACATAATGCAGCGGAACAACATGATGCAGTGGTATAAATATAATAAATAGCATACAAATCTCTGTCTTCTTCCTCTAGAGATAAAATGGTCTTCAGTATACTGAAAAGCTCAGACTGACCCGAGCGAATTGAAAAGACAAAACACTCAAGTCAGAACTAAAAGATCTTATGTAAGTTAAATAAACAGTAAATAAATATGAGTTTAATAATGTCGGAGATGTTTACGGGATTTTACATCTCATATCCAGTGTCTAACATGCGTGCAATAACTTAAGAGATGTTTCAGATTTCATCTCCTAAGGATCCGTTAAACTATCTACATACATAGTACAATACGCTATTATAATATGTCTACAGTAAAGTAAAGTATTAAAATAGCGTTAAGATGTTATCCATATCTCCCTTAACACATTTTATATAATGTCGTAGTCTATACAGTACTGTGAACTCCACCGTAAACTGGTGGGCTATCAGGGAGCACTCCATAGGTACGACAAACCAAACTCATAATGGGTACGATAAGGCATGTGACAAGGCACGCGAGCCAATGCCAGGGTAGGATTCTACCGTTTGCACTCCCGGACTGGTGGTAATGCATAGCAGCTACTACCGTCTACCTCGGAACTCACTCCCAAAATCAAATCGAGTAGTGGCCACCAAATCAATCAAAAAGTCATAATATGGTATCGAAGAAATGTGCCCGATAGGAGGAGCGACCTCACTTGGCCTGGTATAGCTCCTGTTTTAGTCACATCAAGCTGACTCGAGGGAGTCAGGGCTACGTTAATACCTCATACAGAATCGTTCGCCAAACCATCCTACTTCATTCTGGAATCTCCACCACGTGCTTAGTTGTTAAAGTGATTTTTGGTATTGGTAAAGAGTATGATAGTATCTGATCCCGGTCTCTTTAACAACCAAACACTTATTTCACACCGGATGGTTCTTTTACATTTCCAAAATAAATTCATAATTGATATCAAAATATTATATTTTACTTCAAAATCATATCACTTCCGAAATGATATTTACTTCGAAATCATATCAAAAAAATAGGTTAAACTCTCATTTCAAAATCATCATATTTACTCAAATATGTCATTTCACTAGAAAATATCCTTTCAAATCCCAATTTAGGTTACAACATCATTTAACCATATTCGCTTTTAATCAAGGATTCAAATATAAACACTTCAACTTTACACAGTCTGAAATTTAGAAAATAGTGTAGATACTCATAAATAGTTTAGATGGTTTTAAAAATAGTTAAAATAGTTAAAATAATTTAAATGGTTTAAAATAGTTTAAAATAGATTAAATTAGTTTTAAATAGTTAAAAATTGTTTAAAATAGATTTAATTAGTTTAAATATAGATTAAAATGGTAAATAGTTTAAAATAGGTTAAAATAGTTAAAAAAAATTGATTAAAATAGTTAAATAGTTTAAAATAGGTTAAACTAGTTTAAAAATAGATTTAATACAATTTAATAGTTTAATAAAAAATAGTTTGATTATTGGAAATGGATTATATAGTAAACAGTTTAAAAATCTAAATAAATCTGAATTCAAAATAATATATCTTTAAACAGTTTACATTAAAATAATTTATTTGAAATTAATATCAAATTAAACTATTTCTTTCATTTCAACAAATCTAAACCATATCCAGATTTCAACAAAACTAAATTTTCTTTCAATACAAATATTCAAAATCATTTCAATTTATATTGATTTCAAATTCATGTTTAAACCACAATTTTAAAGCACTTCAAATTCATAGATTTCAAAGTTTAGATATTCAAACATTTTAATAACTCAATTTCGATAAATCTCATTTATTTTTCACAATTCACACTTTGAAATTTGAATTTATTTCTTTAAACAATTCATTTAAACAAATTCCAATTTCAACATTTAAAGCTTGGATTTTCCAAAATAATTCAGTTTATATAAATCCAAATTTTATTTCAAAATATCGTTTAACTGAATTTCAAAGGTTTATGATTAAAATCATTTAATTTAACCACTCCGGTGTCCGTATATAATTTTCTACCCTATGGTCATGTGATACGGATATATATCATTTCAACCCGCAATAATTTAAAATTTACGGGTATATATCATTTCAACCTGCAATCCCGAATAAAATTTTAAAATCCATAAAATCGCTCGAGTTTATCATTTCAACTCATAACGATTTTTTCCTAATCTATAAGATCGTTCGGTTATGTATCATTTCGACCAATAGTAAATTTCCTAACAATAACTAAGCGAACTTGTAGTGTGATAACAATATATAAATATAACATCTAGTCGTCTAATATTAACAATTAAACATCCATCACAATCATCATTCAAATCAACCAATAAATAACAACAATTAGCTGGTTATCATTAACAGGTACTTAAGTGGCAATTTAAATTCAATATTAATTTAGATGCAATTAAATTCGACATAAATTCAAATTAGACTCGAATGATAATTTAAATATATCAAACATTAACCAATCAATTGCTAATCACATCATAAATTTAATTTAACTAACATAATATAATTTAGTAGTTGCGAGTGGGTTAAAACACTCACATTTGAATTCCAAATCGATTTAAAATCCAAATAAAGGCTCAACTTTGAACAGTCTCAGAATTCGTCCAAACAAGTTCCACAATGTCCGAAATTCAAATACGATCGCAGCAGAGAAACTGCACGTGAATCTGAGCTCATATGAAAAGGATATGATCGTTAGAAGTTACACGATTGAAATTTTAACTTTAGATAAAAAAAAAAAGAGGTACACGTCACTTGTTCGTTCACCTTCTTAGCAAAACCCTAGTATGCCTACAACACTCCTTCAACACGCCTACTTCACAATAGCCGCCACCTACGTCAATGCCGCACAGTCGAACTACGGCATGATCCATGCCTCGCCGCCGCCTATGCTTGGCCTGCCGCCCTCACCAGAGGCGCGCGACCCCACTATGTCGATTGACGTTGGGAAGAACATAGCCGTCGCCGCTATGAAATTAAACCCTGATCGAATTTTCAGGCCGATCCAACTCCTGCTATCCCACACGATTCATGCAGATGGATTCCCCACGTGAATCTCCACAACACTGTACCCTCAAATCGACGATCCATCACCGATCATCAACCACCAAAACAGATGGCCGAGAATGTTTTAGCCAATTTCGGACAAACCAAAATTCGATTGCAAAAACAAACAACAGATTTGGATTGTGCTCGTCGAGAGCTTTCCAACGATATGTAATTTGATATAGTTTTGAGGAGTTTGATTTTCGATTTGATTTTGAAATTGGATTTAGGGTTTTGTAATTGGAATATGTTTCTGCCATTGATGAAAGGAACAGATAGAAGTTGATATACATACAGTAGAAACTGAAAGACTGCTAGGGTTTGAGAAATAAAGCTATTTATATGAACAAAGCCCAGTAAGAAAGAATGAACATATCGAATTGGTTTGAAACGACAATAACGACCCGAAAAGCCCGTTCCCCTTCCGAAACGAAAATGGGTCATCCCATATATCAAAACAAATGTTTTCGATGTTTTTAAATTCAATGGATCATGTTTCAAGTTCTAATTCCATTGCATAAAGAAGTTAACTTTTAAAATTAGGTTAATTTAAATGGATTCATTAAATTGATTTCTATCCGTTTCGAGCCCGCATGACTAAACGACAAGTCCGATCGCTACTAAACTAGAAATCCTACAATAATTCACTATTTCAGATCCGATGAAAATGGTTTCGTCGAAATCCGAGACAGTGGCCAAAATGGCTATTTTCACGTTAATGAAATAAATTATTATTAAATTAATTAAATCACTTTTAAATTCAAATTTTATAACTAACAATTTTCATCATTTCTAATTACACAGAAATTAACAATTTTTTAAAACCAATTTCCCATGTCAAATTCAATATTAATTATTGCACTAATTACATCGTTCAATTTCAATTGAATAAATTCATTGATTATTATTTTAAATTCCAATAAATCCATTTACTTGATTTTTCATCTTATTATTCAATCCATTATTACTTTATGGACATAATTAACATTGGTTTGCCAATTATTACATCGATATCCTATAGTTATCTTTTTAATTCACATTAATATTTAAGTAGATTAGTTGCAATTGACTTCCAATTTAATTCCAACAGATTAAATAATGCAATGATAATTAAACCATTATTACAACTTACAATTTCAAACACATTTCTAACAAACAAAACTAATAAATTCCCATAATGATTAATTATTCTATATTAACCAATTTCAATTAATTACATATAGTTTCGCCATTTAATACAACATTTGGGTTATTTCCTTATTTACACTTTATAACCAAATTTAACTTTACAATCATTTCAATCAATTGAAATTACCTTAATGTAGTTATCAATTACCTTAAATTAACATTATTACATTTCATTCTAGTTATTTTTTTCATTGATAAATCTTAAATTTCTAATTTTTCACAACATTAAATTCCAAGACTTATTTAATTAATAAATTCAATTATCGAAAATTACGGATCGTTACACTCTCCCACATTCAAAACTTTTTGTCCTCAAAAAGGTAAAAGAAGGAATTAAGGAATTACTATATTTTATTCAAAGTATTCAATTTATAAACAATTAAATCCTTTCATATTCAAGTTTAATAAAAGTTTGAAAAACATTTCCACTTTCACGAAATTTTCTAAGTCTAAAATTCACGGAAAATTTCGGTAGAGTCTCCTTTGTACGAAGAGGTCCGGGAGAAATAATAATATCAATAATAACAATATATATCATATTTCAAAATAAAATATCTCAAACCATGGGAAAAACAATATAATATTGCTATAAACTATAATCCGAAAACGTACCTATTTGTCGGGCCAACAACGCTTATTTATGAAATCAAAAGCAGTAGTTATTGCTTTCATAATCCTGTATTTCACTTATATAATCCAAAGAAGTTAATAATTATATAAAGATAAATATTTAGGTTGTTTCAATCAATAACAAACAAATCAACACAACATAACAATAGACACTAGCAAACAAAACAATAAAATCATCACAGGCAATCAAAGTAATCAGTCATACATCCACAACAACCGAAATTGATGGTTTGTTCAGGTTTAGAAACTTCGCATCGAAAAAGGGTGATAAATAACTATCAAGTGTATCCTACGCTCGACAGCCTTTGGAATTTCTTAATAGATTATCTATACACCCTTAAATAATTCGAAGTATCATTCCCAAACTTCCCATCAGTCAAACAACAATGAAATTGTAAATATTATTTAAGTTTATTAAATTGGTTCATTTTCACATCATTGACCTTTTATTCATTTTCATTCATTCATACAATAATTATCTTTTATAAATTTTCTTCCATTACTTACACAATTTATTTCCCATTTAATATTTAAGTCATCAATGAATTCATCACTTAAGTATTACATACCTGCCATTGCAGTTTATTTAACATTTATTGTCTATACATCTTGGTTTCAATTTAATATAATGTTCATTCAACTTAAGTTTCTTAACTTTTTAATTTACATTCATCCTTCCTTATATAGTGTCATTAAATTTTTACTCTATTTTCTGGATCATTTCAACATTTCTAAAGTTATAATTATTTACTTAATATAGTATTCACTTTTACTATTCATTTTAATTATAAATAGCTTCAACTATTAACTTAAGTTTATAATCATTTACTTACAGTATTCCTATTTTCTGTTAAATTTAATCAGTAGCATTTTAACTTATTAACTTAAGTTCATAATATTTTTGTAACATCAAAATTCTTATTTATAGGAATAATTCCATTGAACACTTTCATTACTTAAGTTTTACTTGTATAATATTCTATTACATATCCTATTTAACATCACAACTTTTAAACAATTCAGGTAAGTTATAAGTATGTTTTAAGAATGTAATTGAATGTTACACAAGTTTAGCTTATTCATTTTAGTTAACAAATGTTCAATAATTACATCTTCTAAATTCTTACTATCCTTTAAATTTACAAGCTACAAATTTCCATTTTCTTATGTATTTCATTAGTCACTTAGCATCTAATCCTTATTTTCATTTTAGAAGTTTCCAATTATTAGAATAGTTAAGGTTTCATTCATTACAATAATTGAAAACTGCTAATTATCAGAAAGCTTTAAGACTAAATTCCGGATTTATTTCAGTCAATTTGAAAATAATATATATATTCGTATCCTTTATAGATCAAATCATATTTTGGAATTCAAAACTAAAATTTATTCACCAAAACAGATGTGTAGTAAAACTACTACAATAGTCTTCCCACTTTAAGACTCGAGAATGAACGTCGATGATGCATGCACTCATCACCGAAATTATTTTTCAGCGATAGAGAGGGGAGTACGAAACTTATTTCCTTCCAATTTTTTTGAAACTTTCTTTTAAATCATATTAAAAATATTTATCCGAAAATACTTCCAAATACTACCAATATTATATTCCAAAATCCTTTGAAAACCAATTTCAAACCCCGGAAATTTAGTTCTCAAATTCTAATTTATTTTTACTTTACTTGTAAATCCTATTTTACAATCAATATTTATAAAAGTTCACTTCCTAACAAACAATTATATCACATCCAACTATATCTTTTATAAAAATTATTTCTTTATATAAAAAATATAATACTATGTAAAGTTATTTCATTTAGCTATATTTCAAAACCAATATTGTGTCAGTCTGCCCTATTAAGTGCTTAGAAATTCCTATCGATGACATAGCGTCCTATGTACCGACCAAAATTTATAAATACTCAACAGAACAAATTAACACAATACAAAACATTTTATAACACTAACAAATACACTCTCTCATATATATACTCTCAGACAACTCATTCTAGGGTATTACTACCCTATCTCTAATGAGTCAGACCCCACAAAGCTAAGGTTATCGCTAAATCGATGCTCTGATACCAAATGTAACGACCCGCCTTTTTGAATGGTTCGAATCGACAATAAATCACGCATGTCGAACTCAAACCATTCAAAAGGGAGGATCGTCATGGGGTAAATAAGTAAAAGAAGAGAAAGAATAAAAACAAAGCATAGAATCTCACAGTGGAATGACATAATATAATAATCAAATAAATAGTTCATGAAGCTGTTTACAAATAATATTTGATTGCACTTTTACAATACAGATCAAAGTAACATACAACATAAATAAATAAATAAATAATGTAGCGGAACAACATGATGCAGTGGTATAAATATAATAAATAGCATACAAATCTCTGTCTTCGTCCTCCAGAGATAAAATGGTCTTCAGTATACTGAAAAGCTCAGACTGACCCGAGCAAATTAAAAAGACAAAACACTCGAGTCAGAACTAAAAGATCTTATGTAAGTTAAATCAACAGTAAATAAATATGAGTGTAACGACGTGGAGATGTTTACGGGATTTTACATCTCCTATCCAGTGTCTAACATGCGTGCAATAATTTAAAAGACGTTTGAGATTCTATCTCCTAAGGACCCATTAAACTATCTACATACATAGTACAATACACTATTATAATATGTCTACAGTAAAGTAAAGTATTAGAAAAGCGTTAAGGCATTACCCATAACCCCCTTAACACATTTTATATAATGTCGTAGTCTATACAGTACTGTGAACTCCATCGTAAACTGGTGGGCTATCAGGGAGCACTCCATAGGTACGACATAAACCAAACTCGTAATGGGTGCAATAAGGCATGCGACTAGGCATGCGAGCCAATGCCAGGGTAGGATTCTACCGTTTGCACTCCCGGACTGGTGGTAACGCATAGCAGCTACTATCGCCACCTCGGAACACACTCACAAAATCAAATCAAGGGGTGACCACCAAATCAATCACAAAGTCATAATATGGTATCAAAAATATGTGCCCGATACGAGGAGCGACCTCACTTAGCCCGATATAGCTCCTTTTTTAGCCACATCAAGCTGACTCGAGGGAGTCAGGGCTACGTTAATACCTCATACAGAATCGTTCGCCAAACCATCCTACTTCATTCTGGAACCTCCACCACGTGCACAGTTGTTAAAGTGGTTTTTGGTATTAGCAGAGAGTATGACAATATCTGATCCCGGTCTCTTTAACAACCAAACGATTATTTCACACCGGATGGTTCTTTTACATTTCCAAATCAATTCATAATTGATATCAAAATATTATATTTTACTTCAAAATCATATCACTTTCGAGATCATATTTACTTTCGAAATCATATCCACAAAATAGGTTGAACTCTTTCAAAATCATCATATATACTCAAATATGTCATTTCACTAGAAAATATCCTTTCAAATCCCAACTTAGGTTATAACATCATTTAACCATATTTGCTTTTAATCAAGGATTCAAATATAAACACTTCGACTTTACACAGTTTGAAATTTAGAAAATAAAGTAGATACTCATAAATAGTTTAGATGGTTTTAAAAATAGTTTTAAAATAGTTAAAATGCTTTAAATAATTTAAATGGTTTAAAATAGTTTAAAGTAGACTAAATTAGTTTTAAATAGTTAAAAATTGTTTAAAATATTTTAAAATGGTTTAAAATAGATTTAATTAGTTTAAAAATAGATTAAAATAGTAAATAGTTTAAAATAGGTTAAAATAGTTAAAAAAATAGATTAAAATAGTTAAATAGTTTAAAATAGGTTAAAATAGTTTAAAATAGATTTAATACAGTTTAATAGTTTAATATAAAATAATTTGATTACTGGAAATGGTTTATATAGTAAACAGTTTAAAAATCCGAATAAATCTGAATTTAAAATAATATATCTTTAAACAATTTACACTAAAATAATTTATTCAAAATTAATACCAAATTAAACTATTTCTTCCATTTTAACAAATCTGGACCATATCCAGATTTCAACAAAACTAATTTTCTTTCAATACAAATACTCAAAATCATTTCGATTTATATTGATTTCAAATTCATGTTTGAACCACAATTTTAAAGCTCTTCAAATTCATAAATTTCAAAGTTTAGATATTCAAATATTTTAATAACTCAATTTCGATAAATTTCATTTATATTTCACAATTCGAACTTTGAAATTTTAATTTTATTTCTTTAAACAATTCATTTAAACAAATTCCAATTTCAACATTTAAAGCTTGGATTTTCGAAAATAATTTAGTTTATATAAATCCAAATTTTATTTCAAAATATCGTTTAACTGAATTTCAAAGGTTTAGGATTAAAATCATTTAATTTAACCACTCTGGTGTCCATATATAATTTTCTACCCTATGGTCAAGTGATCTGGATATATATCATTTCAACCCGCAATAATTTAAAATTTACGGATATATATCATTTCAACCGCAATCTCGAATAAAATTTTAAAATCCATAAAATCGCTCGAGTTTATCATTTCAAGTCATAATGATTTTTCCCTAGTCTATAAGATCGTTTGGGTATCTATCATTTCGATCCATAGTGAGTTTCCTAACAATAACTAAGGGAACTTATAGTGTGAAAACAATATATAAATATAATATCTAGTCATCCAATATCAACAATTAAAAATCAATCACAATCATCATTCAAATCAACAATAAATAACAACAATTAGCTAGTTATCATTAACAGGTATTTAACTGGCAATTTAAATTCAATATCAAATTAAATGCAATTAAATTCGATATAAATTCAAATTAGACTCGAATGACAATTTAAATATATCAAACATCAACCAATCAATTTCTAATCACATCATAAATTTAATTTAACTAAGATAAAATAATTTAGTAGTTGTGAGTGGGTTAAAACACTCACATTTGAATTCCAAATCGATTTAAAATCCAAATAAAGGCCCAAATTTGAACAGTCTCAGAATTCATCCAAACCAGTTCCATAATGTCCGAAAGTCCAATACGATCGTAGCGGAGCAAACCACGCATGAATTCGAGCTCATATGAAAATGATATGATCGTTAGAAGTTACACGATTGAAATTTTAACTTAAAAAAAAAAGGGTACACGTCACCTTTTCGTTCATCTTCTCAGCAAAACCCTAGTATGCCTACAGCACTTGTTCAACACGCCTACTTCACAACAGCCGCCACCTTCGTCAACGCCGCATAGTTGAACTACGGCATGATCCATGCCTCGCCCCCGCCTAGGCTCGGCCTACTGCCCTTACCAGAGGCATGTGACCCACCACGTCGATCGACGTTGGGAAGAACATAGCCATGGCCGCTATGAAATTAAACCCTAATCTAATTTTCAGGCCGATCCAACCCCTGCTATCCCACGTGAACAACGCAGATGGATTCCCCATGCGAATCTCCACAACACTATACCCTCGAATCGACTATCCAACGCCGATCATCAACCACCAAAACGGATGGCCGAGAATGTTTTGGCCAATTTCGGACAAACCAAAACTCGATTGCAAAAACAAATAGCAAATTTGGGTTGCGCTCGTTGAGAGCTTTCCAACGATATATAATTCAATATAGTTTTGAGGAGTTTGATTTTCGATTTGATTTTGAAATTGGATTTAGGGTTTTATAATTGGAATATGTTTCTACCATTGAAGAAAGGAACAGATAGAAGTTGATGTACATACAGTAGAAACTGAAAGACCGCTAAGGTTTGAGAAACAAAGCTATTTATATGAATAAAGCCCGATAAGAAAAATGAACATATCGAATTGGTTTGAAACAACAATAACGACCCGTAAAGCCCGTTCCGCTTTCGAAACGAAAATGGGTCATCCCTTATATCAAAACAGATGTTTTCAATATATTTAAATTCAATGAAATAGGTTTCAAGTCCAATTCCATTGTATGAAGAACTTCGCTTTAAAAATTAGCTTAATTTGAATTGGATTCATTAAATTGATTTCTACGCGTTTCGAGCCCGCATGACTAAACGACAAGTCCGATCGCTACGAAACTTGAAATCCTACAATAATTCATTGTTTCGGATCCGATGAAACTAGTTTCGTTGAAATCCGAGACAGTAGCCAAAATGGCTATTTTCATGTTTACTAAATAAATTATTATTAAATTAATTAAATCACTTTTAAATTCAAATTATATAACCAACAATTTTCCTCATTTCTAATTACACAGAAATTAACAATCTTTTTAAAACCAATTTCCCATGTCAATTTCAATATTAATTATTGCACTAATTACAGCGTTCAATTTCATTCAATAAATTCATTGATTATTATTTTAAATTCCAATAAATCCATTTACTTGATTTTTCATCTTATTATTCAATCCATTATTAATTTATGGATATAATTAACATTGGTTTGCCATTTATTACATTAATATCATACAGTTATCTTTTTAATTCACATTAACTGCAATATTTAAGTAGATTAATCGTAATTGATTTCCAATTTAATTCCAACATATTAAATAATGCGGTGATAATTAAACCATTATTACAACTTATAATTTCAAACACATTTCTATGTTTATTATCAATAAACAAAACTAATAAATTCCCATACTGATTAATTATTCTATATTAACCAATTTCAATTAATTACATACAATTTCACCATTTAATACAACATTTGGGTTATTTCCTTAATTACACTTTATAACCAAATTTAACTTTACAATCATTTCAATCAATTGGAATTACATTAACGCAGTTATCAATTACCTTAAATTAACATTATTACATTTCATTCTAGTTAATATGTCATTAATAAATCTTAAATTTCTAATTTTTCACAACATTAAATTCCAAGACTTATTTAATTAATAAATTTAATTATCGAAAATTACGGATCGTTACAAATTCGATCGGCGATTGATATTGCATAATTTGAATATTAACGTTCACATGTCACCCTAGCAAGTGGAGTGACATTATGGTTAAATTTGTTGCTTACATAGATTTAGTAAAATCTAATTTTATTTTACTTATTTTAAGCATTACCTATTAGTGACAATTATTTACACCAATTCTCTTCATCAAAACTATATCATACTAGGACTTATGGAATTTGGTAATGGTGAAAATTCAAATATCATCCATATTCGACTTTATAGTCCAAACACAAAGTCCTTGGTCCAATAGTAATAGTTATTATTAACTGACCTACTTTGGTTAAGGACATTGACTTTGAGTTGACTTCAGCTTACCATGATACTAATTTCATATAACTAAGAAGACGAATTCTCTCTTGAATAGTGTTTCACTTTCGA
The DNA here is from genome assembly GCA_030737815.1 of Allium fistulosum. NCBI lineage: Eukaryota > Viridiplantae > Streptophyta > Magnoliopsida > Asparagales > Amaryllidaceae > Allium > Allium fistulosum. The sequence goes on from CM060908.1 coordinate 715,890,622, forward strand.
TCACTCGACCCAACTATAGTCATTTGATGGATATTATGTCATGATTTAACTATAATCAAAGCGAAGTTTCCTTATTAAAGCTCGACGGTATTCTTAAGTCGAGGGAATTGTATAATATTATCACATTGATATTTTCTGTTTGAACTTAGTTGTATTAACCGACAGAAAACTATCAAGTGAGACATTCCCTTATTATCCAATAATAAACAGTATGTAACACCTTGTTGCCCATAGCAGCCATGAGTAATACGCTACCCAACATTTAGAGAGCGTTACGTACTTTAAACTTAAAGAATGCATCGATATTCAATCTTTATGCATCTTGACTAGGAATATTTAATACAGTGCATTTATTATATTGTGATAAATTGCTCATGATCACAACATCTTGTAATTACTATCACAAAATGCACCATTTATGGATTTTCTATTAAATATACTTAACTAAATAATCAGTTATTTATAACACATTATAATAAGTATATAACTGAAAGAAAACATCTTTTATTTTGAACAAGATTGGTTATTGAGTTAGATATGTGTAATAAATTACATAATTACCTCTAACTCTATCAGTCTCTCACTTACACTTAGGGTCAATTATAGATCACTATACCATCCCTTTGTTTAGTTTGATTAGACTGATCGAGTTAAACACTTCATGAATGGATATGCTATGTTGTTTTAATTATCTACTCTGTCAATTAACTCTTTTTTATGCTGATAAACTGCCTTTATCATGTGATACTATTCAGAGTATGTTTCTAGATTTCTAGTGAGCTTTTATCATTACATTTCTATAATATAATAATGATTAGTATTCTCAATACTTAGAATCACCCCAAGCTCAATTATAAATTTATGCATATATATTTATACATCTTTTTATCATGGCGCCATTCAAGGTGATGTACTTAGCCTTTTCGCTGAATCGGCCACAACCTTTCGTTTGGAACATTTTCAACTTAAAGCTTATTAATTAAGGTTTGAACATGAATTTAATATTGACATATTATACCTAATATCACTCATGAAGTTTGAGTCTGTACGCTCCTTCATAAGCAGTTTGTTGTTTTTGTAAATAATTCCCTAGTATTTCATAAATACTCAAGAATGCTCTAAACTACCATTTAAATATCTTAATTTGGATTTGATATTGGCTTTATGAATCAAATACATAAGAAATAAGATATTGTAGAAAAACAACATGTATGATAATTCCTATTGCCAATGCACAAGCAATCCATCATACATGTTCTATATTAAACATTTTAATAAGGTGTCTTTGCATATTGTTTGGGACATTCTTAGCATCTTTTTATATCAATTATAAAAGATATTGTTTACAAATCAATGTTGAGTATTAAAACCAAATTATAATGATTTTAACTCGAGTACATCATTGCTAATCACAAGTTTGTTATTAACCTTTTAGAAATATTTTAATGCCTTTAATAGTTCTTTCTTATAGACACATGCTTCCACTCCATTTTGACTAAAAATCAAACTGTTTGATATTTCTTCAGAATACTAATTCGATTGTAATGCTTATAAAATTATAATTTCATATCATTTTATGGACCATATCTAAAAAAACACAAACTCAATATCACTCCCATTGACTTCAAGACACTTTGGTTATTATGTGCAAACAATATATTCTAAACTATTATTTAAAATTTTCTATTTCAATGCATATGTACCAAATAAAAAATTCATACCAAGTGATAATATTGTGAGCAAATCCAAAGCAACTTGAGCACGTTGAATGATTAATCTATTATGCTAATTTCAACAATTAAAATTTATGTTGTTATTCTTATCAGCTTTTTTCATTATATTTCAACTGCAATAGTCTTGCCCTTGAAAATATATTCACGGCCGATGGATCATGTCCTTTTGTGCATAACTACCAAAATCATATATTGATAATGTACTTGGAATCCTTTCGGATTTGTGCATTGTAATATATGTTAGAATCAATACTCTTAATGGTTTAATTGACAATTAAGGAATATCTTCTCGATGTTAATAATAAACTCACTGTTTCTCATCATTATGTGAGAATACTAATGCATTGTGTTCATTTAGGTTTGGTTAATTTCATTTCATCCTACGTAATCGGTATTATCATTGTATCATATCCAAATCCATTTTCACTACCAATAATTTCTAAAGGAATTTGGTGTTTCTTGAAACAACAATTGTTTCTCAGTGCAATGGAATGGTATCCATAAACATTTTATTAATTGCATTATATATAAAATTGAATATTTTTATTTTACTATAATTATGTTCAAAACATAAATTGGTCATCCCAATGATGATCATTCCCAAACTCCTTTTAGAGTGATCCATACAAGATCCCTTACATACAATTATTACGTGTAGTCATTCGACTTCCACAACCTGCCTACTTCTTGGCCTAGGATATATTGGGATTTTATAAACCCTTGTCTTGCATAATTTTGTAAACCATTATTTGGTTGAAATTAATTTTAATCTTGTGTACTACTCTTAGTACATAACCTAACCATGAGAAGTAAACTAAACTTCACTCATCATCGAACGTACTTCGTTCAACAAAGTTTGATTACTCCTTATCAATACATCATTATGTATCATAGGGAGGAGTGAATTGTGCCTTTATTCATTTTAATTTATTTTATTTATTTTACGGCGTAGAAAGCAGGGTTATTAGAGCAACAAATTAGGAAAATTGTTTAAACATACTAAACATAATTTATGAAATAATGTTTATATTTCAATCGACTATTATGAGTATTCGTGATAAAATAAAACTATAATAGTAGTTTTTGTGATGCATTGGACAATATGGAAGTATTTAATATTATTTGCAATTATTTTGGAATTATAGTCTAAAGCCATATATAGTTTTGAGAAATAATTCTTTGATTATATGATTATGAATCATATGGTACCTGTGAATTATATCTCAGACAACTAAAGGAAAAACACTGACTCAATGGGAGTGTCATAAGAGTTATGAACTCTTCGGATTGATTCATATAGATGTATGCAATCGTAAGTCTATTGGTACAAAAACAATTCGACGTATTTTATTGTATTCACCAATGAGTTACCATAGACATGAAATAATAATTATTTATTTACATTCAGACTCTTTCCAATCTCACATATTTGATCAAATCGAATCAATTTTAATTTTCATTAGATGTATACATCCATTTTATATTCTTTAAGCTTATCATAAACATACTACATGTGTGTATTAAATACACATGTTCATGTCCATGATAACCCATTAGTAAATAGATCGAAGTATGTAGAACCATTTTGTACTAATAGACTTACGACCGCATACATTTGTATGTATCAATCTGAAGAGTTCATAAACTCTTACGACACTCCCACTGAATTGGTGCTTTTCCCTTAGTTGTCTGAGATATAATTCACTAGTACCATATGATTCATAATCATATAATCAAAGAATTATTTCACAAAACTATTGCTTTAGTCTATAATTCCAAAATAATTGCAAACAATTTTAAATACTTCTTTATTTTCAAATGCATCATAAAAACCACTGTTATAGTTTTATTTTAAAACAAATATTCATAATATTCAATCGAAATAAAACTATGTCTATTTTTCAGTCAACACTAAAAATAATTATTATTTCATAAATGGTGTTTGGTATGTTTTACGAAAACAGTGTGTAACGAACTGTATTTTTGGGTCTTTGAATTTGAATATTTAATTTATTTAAATATTTGGATTTGAATTAAATTATAATAGATTATCTGTTTCAAATTAAGACTTGATTTTTTTGATGATGTCCTTTTAATTTATTTTATTGGATTTTTCAATAATTTTTAATTTGAAAAATAGTTAAATTTCCATTTGACGTTTTTTACGTCAAACGTCTGCATTTTGTAAATTTAACAAAATTAGATGACTTGTCTATTTGATTATTATGTTGTGATCGTGGCACATTGTTGTGCATGATCGTATTTTAGTTTTTATCGTTCGTGGCTCGTATGCAAATGGAATTTTGTATAGCAAGGTACCCTAAAACTTTACTTCTAAAATAAAATTTAAACAATTTAAAATATACACGGTTCACTATCAGTATACACACACACTTTCAGCATAATTCATTTCATTTCACTTCCCTCCATCATACTCCATACTCCTTCACTTAAACCGTGCCTTGTTTTTCTACCTTGTCCTTGCACGTACAAAACAATCGCTTTCACCATCCAACACCATATCTTTCCTTGCACTTGCACACTTCTTCTCTTCACCCACACCTCTACCTATGTTCTTGCTTTACTTTTGTTTACTTTGCCTAGAAGTATTTTACCCTACACACACACATTGGCACACAACAGGAAAGAAGAACGCTCATGGACAGTGAGCAATCTTCTTCTTCTCTATGTTTTTTTGCCGTAACATTAAAATAAACATCCTTTTCAAGATTCAAAAACCAATAGCTCACAATCTATGCACATTTAGCAAAAACTTCCTATATGAAAGTTGTCTGTTATCATCTATAGTATTTTTAGAAATTAACCACACTCGATTTCGTCTAGTGTCGAGAGAGAAAATTTCAATTAGCATTGACATGTGTTCGCTATTTATTATTATTATATATTTCCTGCTCACTATTTTATTCCACATTGACATGTTTATTAAGTTTACAGGAATGATTATTCCTGTCTCTCTCATCAGAGTTGTGTAGCGGTAGATTTATAGTATTTTAGTTCTGGTATGTATTTAAGCACGCTTGTAGAATAAATGATTATAACTCTAATAAGTTGTATTATTAAATTGTGTCATATACATTTAATAGTGTCGAATATTTGTCAAGTATTGTGTATCAAGTTGGTGTTTTCATTAATAGTTTCAGAAAGGATGGGTTTTCGACGATTTTGACTGGTCCAAAAATTTGGATCGTCACACAATGTCCAAAACTCGATGCTGCAACAACCATGCTTTCTATGCCGTAAAAGAAATAAATTAAAATAAAATAAAATTGTTCGAATTTAATCTTTTATAATTATTATTTAAAAATAAATTATTATTTATTTGAAGTCTATTTGATAAAGGTTTTTGTAGTAATAAATTGAATTAAATTAATAGATTCTTTCCGAATAATATTTTAAATTAAATATTTTTTTTAATTTAATATAAAATATTTTTAAAGTGTGAATAATAGTTATGCGATTAAAATACTGGAAAATAAACAAACGGCCATAGTAGGAAATTAAAATCTAGTTCAAAATTAACAAGCCCAAGCCCATTTAAATTCATTCCCTTCTTTCTTTTTCTTGAAGCCTGTACACTTTACATTATACACAATCCAAACCCCTTAATTAACTCTGGGAAGCCATAATCTCTCTCAAATTAGAAACGAAGTTGCATGTAACAATCGCCTTCTCGATCCCCAGACGTCGATACTAATACATCTATAGTATTCATGTGCCGAGCACCCAAGTGCCGGGAACATAGAAAGTTAGGGTAAAATAAAAGAAAACAGAAATAGAACAAGAAAGAACACAATATCAGAATCCCACATGCGGAACGATAATATATAATATACCCAAAGTGTAGTACAAAGAGTTATCCAACATACATGAATCTTAGAGTTACAAAAGTGACTAGGTACTACCATCCTCCTGGACAGTTATAACTCCCTGTCCTTACAAATGCTGAATGCATATATAATAGTGAACGGAAATGAAAATAGGTAGGTAGATAAATAGGTGGAGCATCCAACTTGTCCCCATAAGCTTGAAACACTCAACCCTAAGACCTGCTTTACTCAACCTACTCGAAAGAGCACACGAGGAGTTTTAGGAAAAGAAACACCATGTGTCAAACATGAGTCTGGTATGAGAAACTCAGAAATGAGTATAAACACATAACAGTACTTCCAAGACCAACTGAATCACAAGATTGATTTTCCCTTGAAAGAACCAACTCAATTGATATTTACATTAGGTGACATTATATATAATGCTAAGGTGTGTAATATAAATATGAAAATAGCTGGAATGATTATATTTGTTACATTCAATAGCATATTTAGGTATACAAACTAAACCACTAAAAGGCACAATCGTACAAATGGATCTTTCATGGAGACCTCCTCAATGAGACTGATCTCTTATGACAAGGCTCAAAAACTACCTTCCGAGCACCCTATATCTCTAGATAAAATATACCATAAGGTAAACACAATTTGGCCATCATTCGAACACTCGCATGAACAATGTGTAACAAGTATCAACAACTCCCCACTAACAACATCTATAAGCATACTCCAGATACGAAGTTGTTGTGCCCCTCATAGGTCAGCTAAACCCAAGGATCATGCAACCTACTCTGTGTTTAGTCATTTTCCGATGTGGAGGCTATTTTCAACATTTTCACACGATTCCTCAATACTCGATCTAATCATTCCCTCATGAATTCCATTATCTCAACAGATTTCAGAACCACAGATGATCTCTATCATTCCACTTCCAAGACATGGAACCCGTATAATAGTTTTGAAGTGGTATTCGGTAAGTAAACACTTACCGATCGTAGACTCTCCAAACCCAATCGATGAATTCCCGGTGAATTCAATTCCGGTTCTTTTACAAGTAATGGAAAGCTAGAGGTGTTCTGTACCAATGCTCCTCCCTAGGGGTTCTCATTGGTATAAATCCATGAAGCATTTCGTATACTTCCTAAGTTAAGTTTTGTTAAGTTCAGTAGTCAACTAATCGACGATCGAATCTCAAGCACTTGCTTATAGAAATCAAGGTTCGTATACTTAACTCGTTTTCAACATTTCTGCTTAACTATTCCTCATCTTAGAAGGATGTTGATAGGTTAGAGCTCCATTGTTCCATCCCTACCAAAATATCAATCTTGACTCCTACAAATAGGGAAGCTTACTCGTACAACTTTTAGTGTTAAGCATAGTAATACTAACATTCCATAAACAATCCAACTAATGTCATTATTGTTACTTATCATCCCTTCTTTTAAATCAAAAGTCCTTTGAAATTATTTGTATAAATAGATTTGAAACTCTTTTTAATATGATTTATATATAGTAGTATTTAATAAAGAAATTAAATTTAAAATAAGTTATTGAAGAAAGTGTGTAGAAGTTCTTATTTTAGTAAATTGGTTAAAAATGGTTTTATAAACTTATATATAAATAAAATACCTCAAATTACTTATAAATAAGACATAAATAGTTATAGGAAATATTACTTTATAAATAGTTACTTAATACTAATTTTGAAACAATTTATTATATTTATAAATAAACAAGTTGTGTATATAAAAAATAGAACTAACCTTTTCTTTAAAACTTAATATCATTATTTTAAAACATATTTAAACTTCTTACTTCCTTTAAATACTTATTTATCTTTTATAAAACCTCCCTTGAATATCTAATTATGCATATTTTAACCTTTGCTTAAAACTGATTTTTCAAAACTGCATCCATAACGTCTATCGGTATATGGACCATAACTTCACTAACTTTTTCTTATAAATACATGGCTTTAAAACTTCATTTATTATTGGATTTTATACTACTATAATTATATAAAAAATTATGCTTGAAGATAATTGAAATATGGAGTTTAAATAGTGAGATAAATGAAAGGGATTTCAAAGTGAATTTATAGCGATTATCGCTATACGGACGATTCCGTATTCAAACCAATATTTAGTGTCACTCACTTTTATATAGATATTTGATTCCATATTCCATCCACATTACTATTAAACAAGTTTTAACATATAAACAAGTTAACATGTCTATTTTAAGCATTCGAATACACTTAATTTAAACTACGGATCTTAAAGTTTTAAAGGCAAAACTTTAGCAAATCACATACTTTTTGAAGCATATAATCATGGTCATAATTTTAAGTAGTTAATGTCTATTATTACTACCATATAGAAAGCAATAATTAACAAGCAAAATTAACATATATGATATCACATATGACATGTTTTATGGGCTTTGAATAATGAGTGAGATAACTCACTTTTACTTGAATCAAATTCCACTGTCTTCCTACCAACATTCATTCAAACCCCACTACACTTCCTTCCTTCAACACACAAGCCTAGAATCAAGCACAACAAGGGAGAATGGAGTAAGAAAAGTGCACAGCCAAGGAACTAAATAGCTAAGATGCTCATGGCTGTTACCCTGCCTTTAGGTCAAGGCCGCGTTATTAACAAATTAGCTAAAAAGGATGTATATCAGGATTGGAGATCGATTGGAAACAAGGCTATGATCGATACCGTCAAAACTTGGACCAAGCTTCAATAAGGTAAGATCGATTGGGAATGATAAACAAGGCTAGGTGAGGCTACCGTTCAAATTTTAGGTCAATCGCAGTTCGTATGCTCAGTTATCGATGGATCAATGTTCATGCAAAACCAACTCGTATCGATACTTTCGTATCGATCTAAACGATATGGATTGTGTACTTCGGATCGATAGGATTCGTAACGATGTAATGCGCATCGATTGGATGGATAAAGCAAGGCATGGCGACACACTTCGTATCGATCAAAGCTGGGATCGATACGAAGTAAGCAAGGCTTGGATGGGTGCGGACTTGATGGATACGAAGTAATATACTTCACCAGGGGACTTGGGATCGATACAAAGATAGGTGCAGGGGATGGATACGAAGAGTAGAAAGTGCTCATAGGCTATTTCACATCGATCGATACAAAGGAACCAGTCAAGGGAAGAAGCACATTGCATGGATCGAGGCGTGAAACTTGGATGGATATGAAGGCTATGGCTATGGACATGAGGACTGATGGATGCATGGTTGATGGATACGAAGCTTTGGATGGTTACGAAATCGTTCAGCCTGCTTGCAAACTAGATATTGAATTGATCATAGCTCCCAAATTACGAATCCAAATGCCACGAAACTTTCATAGGAGCTTCCATATCAACTCAAAAGCTCACCTGATCGATCACAGCTCAATTGGAAGTGATCGATCACGTTAAGTCGGCAAGTGAATCGCCTTTCAATTGCAGCGGATTTCAAATTTTTTTTTCTGGGGTGCGAATCGTGCAATAATCATTTGGAAATTTTACTTTTAACAACATAGAAGATTCAAAACGAGGGAGGATATTGGGGTATTGGGCTTGTTATTGAGGCCTGTGTTGGATTTTTTTTAGTTATTTTTTTTAATTTGCCTTGTTTACTTATTGGTTTATTATATATGTTTTATTTTGTTAAAGGGTTTGCTTTGCTTTAGAAAAAAAAAGACAAAATAAAAAAAAATAAAGAGTTTGCTTTGCACATCAAGTTTAATATAATCTTTTGGTTTTGTTTTATCTTGACCTTAAAAAAACAAAAAAAAGGAAAAAGAATTTTTTTTAAGTAAAACTTCACTTTTAAATTTTGTTTCCTTTTCAAAAAAAACTGTATATATATTTTATTTTTATTTCAGGTTGCCAAAGCAGAATTGCAGAAGGAGCAGAAGTGCTTGCTAAAATAAATTGCTTGCGTGCTGAGCTTGCCAAAAAAACTGCTTGCTTATTTATAATTTTCTCTTTATTTGCCTTGCATTGTATATATCTACTGTTTTTGTTTGTCTTGCATTGTTGTTTACTTGCATTTAAAAAAGATATATATTCAGAAAACAAAAAAAACAAAAACAAAATCCATGCGTAGTTGCATTGTTAATACACGTTTAATTTCTACTTTGCATTTCATCCTAGAATTTTGATTAGTAATAACGGTTAGACAACGATAACACTTAATTGTATATTGACAAGTTGTCTTCTTTGAACAATTTAATTTCTTGGTGTCTAGGCTATGGCAGAGTAATAACCATTTATAAATATTATAGTGATTCGTAAATATTATAGTGGTTGTTCCTCTGAAGGTACTTAAACCTTCAGCTGCATTGCTACGGTGATTCGTGGTGCACCGATAAATCCTATCTGTTACCTGGCTGAGAACTATCTTGTTGATTTAAGACAATATGTGATTATACAATTTTTGGTTAACTTAGGATAAATAATTTGTAATTAGACCCTTGCATTCATTTAGTTGCATTAGTTCATGCATATTTAAAAAAAAACTTTCAGAATCCAAAACTAAAAAAACTGTAAATATTTCTTAACTTAGTTTTTTTTTCCTTTTCCTTTGAAAATTTTCCAATCAAAATTCCAAAAAAAAATGTACTTAGTTTTTTTTTTAGAAAATCAAAAATCCAAAAAAAAAAAACTTTTCAAAAAAATAAAAAAATTTTGAAAACCCAAAAAAAAACAAAAATCCATTTCCCTTTTGAAAAATAAATTATATTTGTAAATATTTTTTCTTTATAAAAAAAAAACCAAAAACATTCTAGAAAATGTCCGAGTTTCCCCACTCGCTGGAATTTTACAATAGTTGTGAAAATCAATATAATCCGTATGATTTCACTCCAAATTCGTATGGATATTTTAACGACAACTATTCTTTAAACAATTCGAATTTTGAACAACAAAGTTTTCAAAATGATGACCAACCCTCGACTCTTGAAAATTGCATTTCATCTTTACTTGAATTCTCTACACAACAAAATCAAGAGATAAATGATTTGTGTAATTCTTATTTGTATAATAACTCGAGTCTAGGATTTCAAAATTTGAATTCAATTCAAAATTCAAACGATTTCGATTATAACCCATGCCAATTCAATTTCGAACTCCAAAATGAATTTCAAACTCAAAATGAAAATGGAAACAACTTTTTAAACCAATTTGGCAATGGGAATAACCTTAACCACGTTACGATTGAAAATCTTTGTTCTCAACAATTTCAAAGTGAAAATCCTCATGTTAATAATTATAAAATGGATTTTGTTGAGCAAATGAACGAATTTTACGATGATCACACGGATTCGTTGTTTGAAACATATATGAAACAACGTGAAAAACAAAATCAAATCCTAACGTGTGACAAGCCAAACAATAATCCATCTTTTACCCAAATCGACGATTTTCAAATAACAACTTTTGAAATTGAAAATAACAATCTTAGTGAAGTTGTTGAAAACACGGTAATTGAGTTAGATTTCAATTTTTTTGAGGATGTGAAACCAAATTTGAAATTCGATCTTCCTTTTCTCGATTTCAAAATTTTGAATACGACAACTTTGTATTTTGAACTTAATATATGCGCTGAAGTTGTTGATAATCAAACAAAGGAAGACGAATTTAATGAACACGAATTTTTTGGACTTTCTGAAAACGAGTTGTTGAATTCCAAAGGGGAAGATTTAAATCACCATTTTGATTTTGAAATCAATAATTCTGAAGAATTTTTCAGTGAACAGCTTGAATTTCAATTTGGTGAAAATAAACTTGAACTTCAATCAATCGTTTTATCAACCCCAAAAATCATTGAAAATAAAACGTCTCGTACAAATTTTAATAAAACAACATTCGTTTTTCCAAATCAACATTCGATTTTGAAATCTTTTACGGTTTGGTTTTTCGAGCTTGAGTTGTGTCTTGCATATTTGACGAGACAAATGAACGGTCTTTGGAGGACCATTTCATTTACTTTTTGACGATATACTTTCTGATCTCGTGTAAATACCGTTAATTTTCATTTAAATAAAGGTCATGTTTTTTATTTTTATTTTTCCCCTTTCACTTGGGTTGACTGTGGGGACACAGTCAAAATCAAGTGTGGGGGGAGACTCATCAAAAATTTTGATTTTTCATGGTTTATTATTTTTTTTCCAAAATTAAAAAAAAAAATCTCAAAAACAAAAGAAAAACTTTTTTTAGCATTTTTGATTTATTTTTAAAGAAACACTATAGGATAAATATATGGTTTTGGTTTATAAAATTAAAATTTTTGAAAATTCATTTGTCTTAACAAAAAATAAAAATGAAGTTTGATTACAAATAACGATCATTTAACTAGTATATAGGAAGATTCATACATGTTAATTATGAAATACATCCTAATTGAAAATCTTTGTTTTAAAAAGTGGTTGATTTAAAGTAAAGATATATCATTTTTTTGACTTCTAAGTTAAATGGTGCTAAGTTGATAGTGCAAAACTCTCTCTTCTAAAAAAACAAAATACAAAAAAATATTACTTGTATATATGTATAGTTTTAATAAACACCTAGAGTCATGTGTTCACACTTGTGTGTTCACTCGCCATGCTCTGTACCCTTCTCACGTAAGCCCGAAAGGCAGTGCACGATCGGTATATCTGGCCTCAGTTTATCTAAGTTAGGTATATGTATATAAAAATTATTTTTAATAACGCCTACAGTCGATAAGTGTTCACACTTGTGTGTTCACTCGCCACGTTCTGTATTCCCCTCACATCAGTCCGCAAGGCAGTGCATGGGTAATATATTTGGCCTCAGTTTAACTGAGTTAGGCATATGTAAATATTGCAAATATCAATAAAATTTTCAAAAAAATGGAGAGAGTAAGCAATTGAAATCCAAGCACTATTTCAACTTATTTGATTTGACTTGTTATTGAAAAGAAATAAAATTACCACTTTGATAAACTTTGATAATCAACTAAGGATCCATTTTATAATTACACTTTGTTATCAACCGAAACAACGAGTTAAACTATAGTCTATTTGTTATAATAACTTCGTTTTTATTGGAAATTTTGACAAGTAAATGAGTTAAATTTTCAAGATAATAACCAAACCTATATTTAACTTATTTGTGTTAATTTAAAAGTAAATCCTTCATTCGTAAATATTTCCAAAAACTTGCATTCACATCTTTGTAAATAAATCTTGCATTTTGTAAATATTTTCATTCTGCATTTGGATTTTGTGGGTAGTATCTGCTGAAAACCCTCATGAGACAACACTCGCCCTACTGGGGACACCCAGAGATTTAACGGCTTGTTGCATATGCTTAATGCAATCGTGCTCCCTACGAAAATGGATTTCTCTTAGTTTTTCCTTTATTCGAGGACGAATAAAAAGATAAGTGTGGGGGTATTTGATGTGCACGTAAATGTGCATATTTTTACCACCATATTTAATTTATTTAAATTAAATAAATGATCATATCGGGCATTTTAACTTGTTTAAACCAAAATTCATATTATTTTCAAATCGTCACATATTCATCTTCATCCAAGGGCAAAATGGTCATTTTGTGCATATATTAATTTGAGAAAATTTAATTAGAAATTTCTGTATTATTTTAAAGGAATTTGGCTTCATATAAAAATGGTTTCATGAAGATGTATGCATGCACAAGAGTGAAGATAAAGAAATGAAGATGGAAATAATTCAAAGGCATGATAATGGAGGACCCCACCTACCCACATACCTTCATGTACAAATTAGAGGCTAATGCACATGCTAATAGAGTTTAAAAGCTTCATGCACATCTAAATGAGGATTATTTGAAGCTAATAATTACTTGGCCTCCACACTTCCTAAGAGGGTATTTTGGGCATTCCCCAAAAATATGAGTTAGGGTTTAACACATGTATAAAATCCCCTTATGTTTCATGTAACCCTCTTCTAGTTAGTCTCTCTTTTAGGCTATCTTCTCTTAGTCTCTTCTCTTAGGAAAATAAAAAAAAGCTCTCTTTCTCTTTTCATGGCTACTTAGCCATTTTTATTTTATGTAATCTTCTTTTCTTTTTATGCAATGTTAATTATTGTTTCCTTTTACTTACATGCTCATTTCCTTTCATGCTAGTAGTGTAGATTTTCTTTTATGCAAGTAGATTAGTTTTTTCTTTCATTTAGTTCTGTTTTCCTCTTTGTTTGTTCTATGTTGCAAGCTATATTTGTTGATATGATAACAAATATGAGAAGCTAAACCCCTTCAATTTAGGGGTAATGAAGCTCTCTAATTATATAGCTTCAACATTTTGATAAATGTTATGCTCTCTTTTTGTGCTTCATGGGAAATGATGTTTATGTAATTTTGTGCTTATTATTTAGTTTGATAGCTTATGTTGTTCAAAACAAATAGGCTATGCTTAGTCATATGAATCACAAATTGCCTCTTCATCTATATATGATTATGGTAAAGAAGTGAATGTTTAAATTAAAATTTGATGGCCTATATTTCGAAACAATAGTTAATATGCCATGCTTAAAATAGATTTTCATTTTTAACTTTGTTGTCATTTTCATGAGAATTAAAAGTGGTTTAAAGGTTGTGTTATAGTTTGATGGCTTTTGTTGAGCTAATTAATAGCACAAATGAGCCATACTTATGATAAGCACATCAACAATTAAGCTAACTAATGACAAAGAAAAGAGAGATCATAACTTCATTTTGTTGATTTATGTGATCTAGAGAGTGGAAGTTGCCCCTAAATTGTCTTAACACTCTCATATTTTTATCTATTTTCTTTTAGCTTGTTTTTACATTCTTTTAGTTAGTTAACAATCCCTCGACTTTGGTTTAATTTGATTGAATAGAATTTTAAAATCTAACAATTCCCTGCGGATCGACCCATACTCGCCACGTACTATCATTATATGCCGTGCGCTTGTGGTTTATTTTAATTTGAATTTTTTCGGCAAATTTCTAATTTGATAGAAATTTTGTCGATCGAACAATCTCCATTGATACGAAGGAAGCATGGATCGGTTGGGGATCGATCCCAAACGACCCCAGATCGATCTGGTGAGCCCACCTACGTATGAGAAATGGTATTCCGAGTTTTGGGGCAGATATTTCCAGATCTACTCCTATAAATAGCACCTCAATGATGACTAAAGAGGGATTTTCTTCTTCTCTTTTTGGGCAAGGCTCTGTCGTTTTGGCTATTGATTTCAAGGGATTGTAATTATAATCAGGATATAAAGGAAATATAAGGATCAATTCAAAGTGGACGTAGGCCGGAGATAGCCGAAACTATAAATCTTGTGTCTTCCCTCATTTCTTTCATTTTAATTTTGTGAATTCTTAATTTTTACTTTCTACATCATCTGGATCTAAGATCTGTGACTGGGTACTAAGGATTTGTGTGTAAACACTAGTGCTTTCATAACATTCGGGGTTTGTGACCATTTTTGGCGCAAACACTTTGGTGCTTTCACCGAGAAAACCAGCATCCTCAATGTCGGATTTGGAGTTCAGATTTGGAAAGCTAAAGGATTAGATCTAGGAGGAACCATGGTCAGGCAATCTGCAAGGAGGAAGGTAACAGAAAGGAGCCATCAAGTGGGAAGTTAGGAGGCTTCCTCCGGAGCTGGAACAGATCAGGCATCCATCTACTCACTAAGGATGAGATGCAGACTATGATGGATTCTATACAGGAGCAGTTGATGAAAAGACAGGAGGAGATGATGCAGAGCCTTCTCAGACAGTTTGGACAGGCAGGAGCAGCAGGAGTTGCTAGAGTACAGATCCATGGAGCTAGATTGAATGGACTCGATGGGCAACCAGATAGAGATGTTCAGTAGGGGGTAGCCCCCAATCATTAAATAGCTATCAACTTGGATGGATCTAGACTCGGGGGCACACCATCACGCAATGATAGACCAATTCGTGGAGGGATTCCAGGTGACACTGCACAACATGGTGCCAGTAGGGATACAAGAGTGCGTGAATAAGAGTACGTACTAGAATTCCCTCGAGGACTTGGGAGGCAGTTGGGAAATAAAGACGGGGGAAACCCTTGGTGGACAACACTGTATTAGTTGAAATTATCAAGCGAACTATGCACGGAGGTCTGACAAATAAGGATTTGGAAGGAGTAAACCAGAGTCCATTTACCCAAGACATCAGAATGGCAAGGAATCCAACAGAGTTCAAACTGCCTACTCTGGAAGTATACATCCGTCGGACGGATCCTATTGATCATTTGATGAGATATACGAGACACATGGAAGTGCTAAGGGCATCAAAAGAGGTTTAGGCCTGGTGTTTCTCCCAGTACTTGATAAATATAGCTGGTATGTGGTTTAGGCAGTTGGAAGATGGATCTATCAGGACATGGACAAAATTGGTGGACAGGTTTTTGAAGTAGTTTCGGGTTCATATCAAGAGACCAAAGAATGTGATGACACTGACATCGGTGAAACAGCAAACAAGAGAGTCGCTCAGGACTTTCTTAACCCAGTTTAATGCAGTAGTTGCTTCGGTGGATCGACAAGATCCATCAATAGTTCTAATGGCGGTAGTGTTAGGAGTCAGGGACAGTTCAGATTTCAAGGTATCATTTGTACAAGATCTACCAATGGATCTCGGGGAATTCATTCACGAGGCCGAGAGATTTCTTGAGCAAGAGGATGCAAGCTTGGATATAAAACCAAAGGAAGTAAACGTGGTTAAGGATGGAGGACCATCCGGTGAAAGCTTGGATAAGGATAAATATAAAGGAAAGAGGAAGTCGGATAACAATTCTGGCAGGGCAAGGAAGCGGTGGGGAGAACCAAAATTCTTCACTTATACAGGACTGAATGAGACATTGGAACGGATATACATGGAAACTCGAGATCGTCTTCCCTATCGAAGGCCACCAAGGAGGGAACCCTCAGAACGCGAGAGGGCGTCAAGAAGGCACTGTCTCTTTCATGACCTGGACGGACATGATACCAATAGCTACAGGCATCTAAAGGATATAATCGATGAGCATGTAAGGAATGGTCAGTTGCGGCAATATGTCGGGACTCAAGATGCAGTGGTGGAACAGGAGCAACCACCGTCTACCTCAAACAATGACGGTACGAGACCTAGGAATGATGGTCGATTGGTCATCGATTAATCGGGATGGTATGGAATAAGTAGCAAACTCCGGGTAGACGGCTATGTCATTTACTCATGTATGGGGACATAGATAGCCCCTAGGCATGCTCTGAGATGATGATAAACCATGATGCTCCTGTATGTGAAATTTTCTTTTTCTTTCTGGTTTGGATATTTGCTTTTCTTTGATTTGGTTTTGGAGTTTGGTTTGAACTCTGGGTTTTGTTGATTTTCTGGTTTCGATTTTGGTTTGGATGCTTGTCTTTTGGCTTGGATCTTGGTTTGGATTTTTGATATGAATTTCTGGTTCTTTGATTAGATCTAGATTTCGGACTGGATTTTGATTGGATTTTTGTATGGTTTTTGGTAAAAGGTCGTCGAGTATGGACTATGCTCGGTAAGGGTCCAATGTGACCAAGGTCGGCCTAGGACTTAGGCTATGGTTTAAAAAACAGGATCTGTTATTTGTTGTTTCAGGTCGTCGAGTATGGACTATATTCGGCAAGGGTCCAGAGAGACCAGGATTCGTCCTAGGACTTAGGCCCCATATTATCTATCATTTATCATTTCAGGTCATCGAGTATGGACTAGGCTCGACAAGGGTCTGGGATGACCAGGTTTGGCCTAGGACTTAGGCCAGGATTTATTATGAAGGATTTGGCTAAGGACCCGAAGCGGTCCCGGATTTGGATATCGACCCGGAGAGGTCATGGATTTGATTGTTGGTTACTGGATATGGATGGGTTAGAACTCTGATGTCGGGTTCGAATGGATATGGAATTGGTTAAGGATTGGTTACCGAATTCGAAACCGGATATCGACTCGGAGCAGTCGCGGGTTTGGATAGGGATATGCTATGGATATGGCACTTGGATAGAATGGCTTGGCAATGGATTGGATCATGGATCGGATAATATGGCAATGGATGGAGTATGGACTTCGGATGTTGGATTTAAAGCTATTCAAAATACGCCTTCCTACCGCAAGGCATGTTTTGGGGGGCAAATGTTGCCCTGCCTTTTGGTCAAGGTCGGGCTATCAACCAATTGATTAAAAAGGATGGATATCAGGATTGGAGATCTATTGAAAATAAGGCTATGATCGATACCACCAAAACTTGGAACAAGATCCAATCAAGGTAAGATCGATTAGGAATGATAAACAAGGTTAGGTGAGGCTACCTTTCGAATTTTAGGTCAATCGGAGTTCGTATGCTCAAGTTATGGATGGATCAATGTTCATGCAAAACCAACTCGTATGGATACTTTCGTACCAATCGGAACGATGTGGATTGTGTACTTCGAATTGATAGGATTCGTATCGATGCAATGATCATCGATTGGATGGATATGGCAAGGCATGTCGACACACTTCGTATCGATCCAAGCTAGGATCGATATGAAGCAAGCAAGGCTTGGATGGGTTGCGGCTTTATGGATACGAAGTAATATACTTCACCAGGGGACTTGGGATCGATACAAAGATAGGTGTAGGGGATGGATACGAAGAGTAGCAAGTGCTCATAGGCTATTTCGTATCGATCGCCTTTGTATCGATCGATATGAAGGAACCAGTCAAGGGAAGAAGTGCGTTGCATGGATTGAGGCGTGAAACTTGGATGAATACGAAGGCTACGGCTACGGACATGGGGACTGATGGATGTATGGTTGATGGATATGAAATCTTTCAGCATGCTTGGAAACTAGATATTGGATCGATCATAGCTCCCAAATTACGTATCCAAACGCCATGAAACTTTCACAGGAGCTTCCATATCAACTTAAGAGCTCACTTGGTCGATCGCAGCTCAATTGGAAGTGATCTCTATCGATACGAAGGAAGCATGGATCGATCGGGGATCGATCCCAAACGACCCCAGATCAATCTGGTGGGCCCACCTGCGCATGAGAAATGGTATTTGGAGTTTTGAGGCAGATATTTCCATATCTACTCCTATGAATAGCACCTCAATGACGATTAAAGGGGGATCTTATTCTTCTCTTTTTGGGTAAGATTTTGTCGTTTTGGCTATTGATTTCAAGGGATTGTAATTATAATCAGGATATAAGGGAAATAAAAGGATCAATTCAAAGTGGACGTAGGCCGGGGATAGCCGAACCTCTATAAATCTTGTGTCTTCCCTCATTTCTTTCATTTTAATTTTGTGAATTCTTAATTTTTACTCTCTACATCATCTGGATCTAAGATCTATGACTGTATACTAAGGATTTGTCTGTAAACACTGGTGCTTTCATTACATTCGGGGTTTGTGACCATTTTTGGCGCAAACAACGGCCCTAAGAGGAATGGAGAGAATGACCTCACTTCTTTTGTTTTTTAGTTTATGGAGTAATGTTATATGCTATATTATAATGATAGCACGAGTTTGGAGAAGTTTGGGAAGTGTTTGATAGAGTTGCTCTAATTTAGAGAGTTTCGAGAAGAGGAAAGAGTGAAATAAAGTGAAACTTTATCAACTGCTTTGGTAACTATCTCAAGTCACTATGGGTGCTTATTTATAGGCTTTAGTAAGTGGCTAAATGACCCTCCTTGCCCTTAAATGGTCAGTGAAGAAGTCATGGGTAACCCTGCTCTTACACACCATAACTTTCTTAGTTCACTCCACCTTTTGCTCCTTAAATCAAGGGTCCTTTAGTCCTTCCTTCTAGAAGCATTTAAGTTAATTAATTACCATTAGATATAAAGGGTTTTAAGCTCTCATTAATGTGTTCATATGACATCCTACAAGTTTGCAATTATTCCCATAAGTTTTATTTAACAAAATATTGATTTTTAACAAAACGTATTTCGGTCACATTTTCAGTATTTCTTCAAAGAATATTTTTTTTGGCATGTTTCAAAAACAAGTTTTCTAACATTAGTTACTAATTAAAAAGTGTTTAACAAGGTTACAAAATCATATTTTCAATATTCTATAAATTTCCAAAAGTTGAGATATTCGAAGATGAAGTGTTCGAATTTCAAGTCATTACATTCTCCCCTCTTTCCCCGAATACAAACAATAATAACACAAAGAGAATAGAAGAAAGGTGTATATATAGAATACTGCTCAAACTACATATAAAGCGATACATGACAATTGACCGCACCACAAACGGTGAGTACACAAAAAAAGATAAGACATAATAGAATCTACTGACTAAGAAAAAACTCTGGATAAAAGGCTCTAATACTCTCCTTTGTCTCCTAAGTTCAATCTCGAACATCCTCACTCCATTTCTCCTTGACCAATTCCACAACCTTAGTCTTTAACTTCTTCGTATGACGATCAACAATACGAATAGGTTGTCTCACTATGGTCAAGTCGGGCTCAACCTCTAAATCCTTGTATTGTGATGGCTCGATAATCAAAGTAGGACCATGTACATACTTCCATAGACGAGATACGTGAAAAACATCATTTACGCCCGACAACCTAGTCGGTAAGTCAACTCAATAAGCCAAAGTGCCTATCATCTCTAGTATTGGAAAAGGTCCAATAGAATGTGGTGCTAACTTCCCTCCCTTACCAAACCGAATTACACCTCTCATCAGAGAAACTTTGATAAACACAAAGTCCCCAACTGAAAACTCCAAGTCTCGACACCTCGCATCAGCATAGCTCTTTTGCCTACTCTGAGCTACCTTTAAATGCTTTTTAATCTCTGCTACTTTAGCCATAGCTTCACTGATCATATCTGGTCCAAGCACTAAGCGATCTCCTGGTTCTACCCAACACGTAGGGGACTTACACGGCCTTCCATACAACGCCTCAAAAGGTGCCATCCCAATACTCGCTTGAAAACTATTGTTATAAGAAAACTCAACAAGGAACAAGTGATCCTCCTAAGATCCACCAAAGTCAAGAATGAAAGCTCTAAGTAAATCCTCCAAAACACAATTCACCCTCTCAGTTGGTCCATCCGTCTAAGGATGATAAGTAGTACTCAAACTAAGCTCCACTCCAAGTGCATCATGCAAACCCTTCCAAAACTAAGTTGTGAAGATCGGATCTCAGCACTCACAATACTACTTGGAATTCCATGAAGCCTAACAACCTCTCTAACATAAAGCCGAGTCAAACTAGAAGCCATCCTTGTTGCCTTAACTATTAAGAAGTGAGCACTCTTGGTTAATCTATCAACAATAACCCAGATGTCTTCATTACCTTTCCTCGATTTAGGCAAACCATCAATAAAATCCATAGAAATCCGCTCCCACTTTCACTTTGGACCTCTGGTGGATGAAGCAAACCAGCCATCTTATGATGACTACCATTCACCTGCTGGCATTTCGCACATCTGTTCACAAGGATAAAAATGTCTCTCTTCGTACCTACCCACCAGAAAGCACGTTGGATATCCTGATACATCTTAGAGACCCCTGAATGTATCATCAATCTAGAATAATGACTCTTTGTAAGAACCTCCAGTCAAATGTCGTCAACATTCAGAACACACAACCATCCATTCACCCTTGAAATGCCTTTTTCATCTACCTCGAATCCTAAATACTTCTCCGGAGCAACATTCTCACTAACAACTTTCGCTAACCGGGCAAGATGACTTTCCCTCTGCTGATTTTTCTTTATACGACCGATAAGAGTTGGTCGAACCTCCATATTAGCCATAACAGCATACTTCATATTCAACGCATCAGCTACAACTTTCACCTTCCCCGGAGTATATGCAATTTCAAGATCATATGCTGAAAGAAACTGCAACCAACGCTGCTGCCTCAAGTTCAAGTCCTTCTGAGTAAAAAGATACTTCAAAAATTTATGGCCCGATCAAATCTCAAACTTCTCACCCAACAAATGATGCCTCCAAATAATTAATGGAAACACTACTGCCAAAAGCTTAAAATCATGTGTCGCATATCTAGTCTCATGATGCTTTAACTACCTACTTGCATAATCAACTATGTTCCCATGCTGCATCAACACATCACCCAATCCTGTTCCACAAACATCAGTGTATACAGTAAAACCTTCGCCTTAGTCTAGAATAGTCAGAACAGGGATGCTAGTCAACTTCTTCTTCAACTCCCTAAATGCAACTTCGCATTTTTCCATCCAAATGAATTTGACATCTTTTTTTGTCAAAGTCGTAAGTGCTGAAGCGATCTTGGAAAAATCCTGAATGAACCTTCGATAATAACCAACCAAGCCAAGAAGCTTCGAATTTCCATTACGATTTCAAGTCTCTTCCAATCTGAATAGTAGTAACCTTCATCAGATCAACAGAAATACCATCTTCGGAAACAACATGCCCCAAGAACCTAACCTACGATTGCCAGAAATGACATTTTGATAACTTAGCCTTAAGAACCTATTTAAAATCTCCAATACAATTCTCAAATGTCGGGAATTCTCCTCCTTAGTCTTGGAATAAACTAGAATATCATCAATGAAAACAAGCATGAATTTGTTCAAGACATCGCCAAAGACACGATTCATTAGGTCAAAAAAATAAGCTGGAGCATTGGTTAGACCAAAAGACATAACCAACCACTCATTAAATTGATCAGAACAAAAAGCTATCAAGCACACTCTTTCCTCTGCTACCCTCAACTGATGAAAATCTATAGCAAGGTCAAGCTGAGAGAATACACGAGCTCAATGAAGCTGATCAAATAAGTCATTGATTCTAGGAAAAGGATATTTGTTTCG
The DNA here is from genome assembly GCA_030737815.1 of Allium fistulosum. Classification (NCBI taxonomy): domain Eukaryota; kingdom Viridiplantae; phylum Streptophyta; class Magnoliopsida; order Asparagales; family Amaryllidaceae; genus Allium; species Allium fistulosum. The sequence goes on from CM060908.1 coordinate 715,913,037, forward strand.
AATAGTCCGCTTATTAAGCTCACGGTAATCAACACAGACCTTAAGGAACTGTCTTCCTTAGTGACAAATACGATGGGCGCTCCCCAACTCGAACAGCTAGGTCGGATAAGACATTTTCGAAGCAAATCACTAATCCGAATGGCTAACTCTGACTTCTCCTTCGGACATAACCTATAAACAGGCAACACAATGAGCTTACCACCAGGAATCAAATCAATATGGAACTCGATTTCACATGTGGAGGTAAACCAGAAACCTCCTTAAAGACATCAATTTTTTTTCGGACAACCGGAATCAACTCCATCTGCCACATCATCAAGGGAATAAAGGAAACTACTCATATGAGGACTAGGCACTTCACAAGATACGATAAAATCTTCCCTTCCCTTCTTCATTACTACTATTCGCTTCTCAAAATCCAAGACAACATGATTATGAGGCAACCAATCCATTCCCAAAAGGATTTAAAAACAAAGAAAGATAAGGACGAACATATCGCATGGAAGGAGTTGATCAAAACAAGAAATTAGAACACCTTCGCATACCATACAGAGTTTTATCAAACCCCTAAATAGAATCATGAACCATAACTGGTTTCAAACTAAGTCTATCAACAAGGTTATTAGAGTTAAAACAAAGAGAAGAACCAGTATCAAACAGAACACGAATAGAAATATCATAAATAGATAGAATACCTCATATTTAGTGTTACTAAAATGAAAGGTGTATCAAAAATAGTAAAGATCCTAGGCTGCTTTCCCTTCTTGAGCAAACGACAATCCTTAAAAAAGTGACTGTCTGGTGGCAAGCATAACAACCCTTTGGTGCGAACTGAGGTGCCTTCCCTACTGGTGCCTTAACCATCTGCCTTCCTCCACCAGACCTAAACATCCTTTCCAAATGACTCTTCTTCCCACATTTATGGCAAACAATATGGGCCAACTTACTTGGTGGTATAAACTTGTGCTTCTGATCCCCAGTTGGAGCAGTCACAATAGGTTTAGGTCCCAAGCTCTCAAACCTCAAACCCATATTCAATAATTCAACAAATGAACTCTTGATATGATTAGTCATATCTTGCTTAAAGTTGGGACGCATACCAACTATTAACTTCCCATTCTCCTTTGAAGGCATGACTATCATACCCGGTCTGAAACGAGACAAATCGTTAACTTATTCTCATACTCTGCCACCGTCATAGTATCTTGCTTCGAACCCAAGAAACTTCTAAACAACAAGGTCTTCCCTGCTCCATTACAAACTTCCTCTTAAATTCCTCCTTAAGCTGGGCCCAAAAGAAGTCATTTTCTGGAACATCCATAGCAATAGAACTCCACCAAACCATGGCGGTATGACGAGAAGCCAAACGACGCTTCATATCATCACTCAAATCCAAGTCCCAAAGGTCATTTCACACAACTTCAACCATGTCTGCACCTCAAATGTTGATTACGGTCCACTGAACCTTTGACCACCAAGCCTCTCAAAATCCCTACAAAGTGAAGCAAAGTTCATTGAGGGCTGAACTTGCACCACTTCCTCAACCACATTCACACTAGGTTCGACTACAGGAATAACATTCCTTAGAGCCCGAGTCCCACCATTGGTGATGGTACTAGCTCTACCACAAAGAACTCTACCTCCTCTAGCAGTTGCAGCACGAGTACTCATAGTTTGCTACATAAATTAAGCAAAACATCCTTAGAATACTTCAAGATAGAGTTATATCAAAGAAAAGAAATAATAAGAACGAATCATTAAGAATGGATTACTAAAAAATGATTAATTAAAAGGAGTTGATTTTTGAAAGAAAAGGGGTTATTAGGAAGAGAATACTTTTAAGAAAACATTTTTAAAGTCTAATTTTGCAATAACAAATACGCCATCGTATGTATAATACTCTCAACTCATCCTAGGACATCACTTACCCTATCTCTAATAAGCCATACCCAACCAAAGCTAAGGTGTTCGCTTAACCACGGGTTCTAATACCACAATGTAACAATCGCCTTCTCGATCCCTAGATGTCGACACTAATATATCCACGGTATTCGTGTGCTGAGCATCCATGTGCCGAGAAGATAGAAAGTTAGGGTAAAATAAAAGGAAATAGAAACAAACAAGAAAGAACATAATATCAGAATCTCACATGCAAAATGATAATATATAATATACCAAAAGTGCAGTACAAAGAGTTACTCCAATATACATGAATCTCAAAGTTACAGAAATGACTAGGTACTACCATCTGCCTGGACAGTTATAACTATCTATCCTCACAATGATGAATACATATATAATAGTGAATGGAAATAAAAATAGGTAGGTAGATAGATTGGTGGATGCATCTAGCTTGTCTCCAAAAGCTTGAAACACTCAATCTTAAGCCTTTCTTTACTTAACCTACTCGAAAGAGCACACGAGGAGTTTTAGGAAAAGAAACACCATGTGTCAGACATGAGTCCGGTATGAGAAATTCAGAAATGCGTATAAAAACATAACAGTACTTCTAAGACCAACTGAATCACTAGATTGGTATCCCCTCGAAAGAACCAACTCAATTGATATTCACATTAGGTGATATTATAGATAACCTCTAAGGTGTGTAATATAAATACGAAAATAGTTGGAATGGTTATATTTATTACATTCAACACATATTTAGGTATACAAACAAAACTAATAAGGCATGTTCATATATATGGATTTTCCACGGAGACCTCCTCAATGAGACCGATCTCCTATGACAAGGATCAGAAACAACCTTTTGAGCACTGTATATCTCTAGATAAAATATACCATAAAGTCACAACTGGGCCATTATCCAAACACTCATGTGAACAATGTGTACCAAGTGTCAACAACTCCCCACTAGGAACATCTATAAATATACTCTAGATACAAAGTTGTTGTACCCCTCATGGGTCAACTAAACCCCAGGATCGTGCAGCCTACTCTGTGTTTAGTCATTTTTCGATGTCGAGGCTACGTTCGGCATCTTCACGCGAGTCTTCAATACTTGATCTAGTCATGAATCCCACATGGTTTCCATTATCTCAATAGATTTTGGAACCACATACGATCTTCATCATTCCACTTCCAAGACATAGAACCCGTATAATAGTTTTGAAGTGGTATACGACAAGTAAAACACTTACCAATCCTGGACTCTCCAAAACCAATCGATGAATTTCCGGTTAACTCAATTCCAGTTCTTTTAGAAGTAATCAAAAGCTAGAGGTGTTTCATAATAATGCTCCTCCCCAGGTGTTCTCATTGGTATAAATCCATGAAGCATTTCTTATACTTCCTAAGTTAAGTTTAGTCAAGTTCAGTAGTCGACTAATTGACAATTGAATCTCAAGCACTTGCTTATGGAAATCAAGGTTTGTAGACTTAACTCGTTTTCGACATTTCTACTTAACTATTCCTTGGTGTAGAAGGATATTGATAGGTTAGAGCTCTATTCATCCATCCTTACCTAAACATCAGTCTTGACTCTCACAAATAGGGATGTTTACTCGTACGGCTTTTAATGTTAAGCATAGTATTACTAACATTCCTTAAACAATCAAATTAATGTTATTACATAGTTTTTACTTATCATCCCTTCTTTTGAATCAAAAGTCCTTTGAAATTATTTGTATAAATAGATTTGACACTCTTTTTAAAATGATTGATATATAGTAGTTTTGTTTAATAAGGAAAAAAAATTTAAAATAAGTTGTGGAAGAAAGTTTGTAAAAGTTCTTATTTTAATAAATTAGTTAAAAATGGTTTTATAAACTTATATATAAATAAAATACCTTTAGATTACTAATAAATAATATATAAATAGTTATAGGAAATATTTCTTTAAAAATAGTTACTTAATACTGATTTTAAAAACCTTTATTATATTTATAAATAAACAAGTTGTGTATATATAAAATAGAAATAACCTTTTCTTTAAAGCTTAATATAATTATTTTAAAAATATTTAAACTTCTTACTTCCTTTAAATACTTATTTATCTTATATTAAAACTCCCTTGAAAAGATTTCATAAAATATCCAATTTATCAATATTTTAAACTTTGCTAAAAACCGATTTTTTAAAACTGCATCCATAGCGACTATCGCTATATGGATCATAACTTCACTAACTTTGTTTTTTAAACACATGGTTTTGAAACTTCATTTATTACTAGCTTTTATACTACTATAAGTATATAAAACATTATACTTGAAAATAATCGAAATACGAAGTTAAAAAATGAGATAAAGGAAGGGATTTCAAAGTGTGTTTATAGCAATTATCGCTATACGGACAATTCCCTATTCAAACCATTATTTAGTGTCATTCACTTTTATCGACAAATTTGATTCCAAATTCCATCCACATACTACTAAACATGTTTTAACATATAGACAAGTTAACATGTCTATTTTTAGCATTTGAATGTACTTAATTTAAACTACACATATTAATGGTTTAAAAGGCAATACTTTGGCAAATCACATACTTTTTGGAGCATATAATCATGGACATAATTTTAAGTATTTAATGTCTATTATTACTAATATATAGCAAGCAATATTATCAAGCAAAATTAACGCATATGATCTCACATATGACATGTTTTATGGGTTTTGATTAATGAGTGAGATAACTCACTTTTACTTGAATCAAATTCCACTATATTCCTACCAACATTTAATCAAACCCCATTACACTTCCTTCCTTCAACACATAAGCCTAGAATCAAGCACAATAAGAGAGAATGGAGTAAGACAAGTGCACTTCTGAGGCACTAAATGACCTAGATGTTCACGACCCTAAGAGTAATGGAGAGAACGACTTCACTTCTTTTGGTTTTGATTTTAAGGGGTGATGGTATATGCTATATTAGGATGATAGCATGAGTTTGGAGAAGTTTGAGAAGTGTTTGATAGAGTTGCTCTAATTTAGAGAGTTTTAAGAAGAGAAAAAAGTGAAATGAAGTAAAACTTTTTCAAGTGCATTGGTAACTATTTTAAGTCACTATAGGTGCTTATTTATAAGCTTCAGCAAGTGGCTAAATGACACCCTTTGCCCTCAAATGGCCAGCCAAGAAATCTTGGTAACCATGCTCTTACACACTTCCGTAATTCACTCCATCATTTGCTCCTTAAATCAAGGGTCCTTTAGTCCTTCCTTCTAAAAAGCATTTAAGTTAATTAATTATATGACATCTTATAATTGTGCAATTATTCCCATAACTTTTATTTAACAAAATATTGATTTTTAACAAAATGTTTTTTGGTCACATTTTCAGTATTTCTTCAAAGAATATATTTTTATAAACACATTTCAAAAACAAGTTTGATAACATTAGTTATTAATTAAAAAGTGTTTAACAAGGTTATAAAATCATATTTTCAATATTTAATAAATTTCAAAAAGTTGAGATATTCAAAGATGAAGTTTTTGAATTTCCGGGTCGTTACATTGCAAAACAACAAGAAGAGCGACATGTCTCGAGGGGAAGGCTCGACATCATTGATGGCCTAGTGCGGTTATGACCGGGAAGGAGCGATAGGGAGAAACGACAGTTAGAAGCATCGCGATGTGGGATTTGAAAGGACGCAGTCACGATCAGGAGAGTTATGTGTGCGTGGACATGACGTCGTGGTTGCAGCTTGGTGAATCGAGAGCAACATGGCAGATGTGTAGTTGAAGGTTGGTGCTGTATTTTTGGCAATGTTATACTTTGGCTGTATTATTATGATAGAGCGACGATGAGGAGCCGCGATGAAGGAAATGTGATTGGCGATGACAATGTTTGGGTTCGAGCTGAGGGTAGTCGTCGACATGGAATTCAAGCACCATGTCAGTGAGTTTTATACTCACATTTATAGTTAATTTCCTTTGCATCGTATATATATATTTATCTCGATAATTAATTGCATTGCATGGTTTAGTAAATTGTGATTATTGATTGAATTGCTTGGTTGAAATATTTGTCGGGATATTGGATTGATTGTTATGATTTTGGATTTGATGTTGAGATTTATGTATGTTGGATCGTCAAAATGCAAAGAAGATGTCGTTCGTTTGAATTTTGATGTGTGTAGTTTATGTATATATTGTGTGCATTATATGGATAATCGAAGTTTGATGCAATTCGGCTCGGGGTACACGATAAAATTTATGTTGATGATTAGTTGATGATTTTAGAGAATTTCGCTCCTTGTTTATATTTTTGGATGTTAGATTGATTTTCTACTTTTAAACTATTTTTGAAAGCTTCAGAAAATTATTTTCAGTGTTTTAAAAGTAAATTGAAGTATATTTTTAAATAAATAAAAGTGGGTGGAAAACAAAATAATTTATTGAAAATTGTCTTGGATATGAAAATTGTTCGGAAATTAAAATTAGAGAATTTTTAAGAATATTAGAATGTAAGGAATTTTTATAAGTATATTTGAGGGTTTTTAATAATATTTCATAAAAGGAATTCCTTTTGTAAAGCGAATATTTAATAAAAAAGGAATTCAAAGATGTTTCTGAAAGGAAATTTTGAGTATATAAACCTATTTTGAAGATAAACCAATTATGAAATATTTTCAAATGGTTTCAAGAGTATTAAAGTATAAATCCCTTTTCGTGTGTGTGTGTGTGTGTCTATATAGTGGTTTGAAATTGATTTATTGGATCTTATGATAGATTATATATAATAAGAATATTTGATTTGTGTGGTGATTTAATTCTATATAATGAGGACGTTGTAGAACCGGGTGGTATAGAATGCTCGATAACATTTTTCCAGTCATTCTATTGACTAATATTATAAAATAATTGTTGTTTTGATGAGTGTAGTTTACTAGTTTCTAGTAAGCATTTGAGTAATACTAAGTGGTATAGGACGCTCAAGTAATACATGTTTGATTACTATTAGTGAGTAGATGTCACTTATATTCTAGAGATGGGTTAGGAATTTTTGATATCGTCTAAAGGTGACTATTTAGAGCTAATTTGTCGAGAGATATATAACTCCCTAAGGGCTATAAGCTGGAGATATTCTAGGATGTAGATTTATCCTCTTAGGACTAATTAGCTGGGTAATACTATTATTTACTCTTAGGGCTAGTAGTCGAGAAATTATTATGTTGTGACGCTCCTGTTAGGACATATGGAGTCGAGAGTACTTATTATTACTCTTATTAGGACTCATCTCGTCAAGAGTCTTTTGTTGCATCCTCTATGTACTAACTAGTAGAGTATCATTATCTACTCTTAGGGCTAGTAGTTGAGGTTTGTTATATTGAGATGCTCTCATCAGGACTTGTATATTCGAGAGCGATCTTTCTCACCAGGACTCCTAGAGTCAAGAGTATTTGGCATGGCTCTCATAGGACTCATCGAGTCGAGAGTATCAGTTATCACTCTCATTAGGACTCATCGAGTCGAGAGTATCTATTATCACTCTCAATAAGGCTTATCGGGTTGAGAGCAGTTGTTCTCAATCACATAAGGACTTCTAGAGTCGAGAGTACTAGTTATTACTCTTATTAAGACTTATATGGTAGAGAGTATTTATTGAGAATCTATGTTATAAGGTTCACCCCACTATGAAGAGCACGTGATTTAGAACCACCAAATAGGCTAGTTATCTATCCTTGCCATCCGGATTGTGGGGTCACTCACCGGATCCTTGATGTCACCTTGTTTAGTTTGTAAGCTGAGAATTATTTCTCTCATTAAAGCCATTGCCCCAACATCACTTAAGAACCATTAGTCCGTTACCAAGAGCAAGTAGAAGTTATGACCAATGCATAGCGTAGTTGTGCAACCTGTTTATGACATGCAATGGATATGAGTGTCATGATTCTAGGAGTAATTAAGGGAATGTATGAAATGAGTTGTGGTCATTAATGTTTCATAGATCTGTGTTGTGGTACGTCAGTCTCCCATCTGAATGACTTTGGTAGATCCATTATATATGAGATATTTGATATTAATTCCTCATCATGGATGACGAACATATGATATTAGAGACGGTCTGCGTGTCCATCTATCATTTGAGTTAGCCTAACTCGAGACAACTGCGCGTTGTCTATTTATGACATTAGAGACATGTTGTGAGCTTATTTGTCAACCTCTTATAAGAGCCCATGGCCGAGAGATCTCCTTTTTATATGATTTGTTATTTCTTACTCTTAGGACCATTCGGTCGAGAGTTTCGCCTCTCCAAGGACTGTGGATCAAGATATATGATTTTGAACATTGATTATTTGATTGAATTTACTACTGATTTGAGTTTGTGTTTCTGGATATATCTGAGGACCTAACAACTGAAAGTTATCGCTTTCACTAGGATTATAGGTCAAGATAATTATTTGGATATTGATTTTGGTATTTGTATGAATTGTGATTTATTTGGCTTTGTGTTTCCACCTATCTCCAAGTGCTATTAGTAGAAGTCTTTAATTCTATTAGGATCGTAGGTCGAGATAGCATTCTTGGATATAGATTTCTATATTTGGATGGATTTTACTCTATTCGAATTCCATATTTAGAGATTTGCCTTATATGGCTTAACAGTTGGAGGTTATTACTTCCATTAGGGATGTAAGTCGAGATTTGATACTTTGATTATTTATTTGGAATTATGCCTTTCTTATTTGTACTTTAGGACTAAACAGTCAGAAGTATACACTTCCATTACGACTGTAAGTAAAGATAAATATTTTTGTTGTTGACCCTTAGATTTGGTTTGATTTGGGATTCATCTCTTTATTGAGGTTTATGGATACACTGGGTGCTTATCCATATATTTTGGAGATTTCGATGTGTTTGATTTCAATCGCCTAATTTATATAAGTTGTGATTCATGTTGCTTATATGAATTCCATGGGTGATATTTGAGATGAGTGACATGGTATATTATTATGACACTATCTTGAATAGTATATTTTGTGTACATGCAATGTTTCACATTTACCATGCTTACTATTATGTAGTCATATTGAGATTTAGATATAGTCTGACCTGTTTATTATTTATATAATACTCGGGACAATATGAGACTTTTCAGGTACATGGACATTATCCATTTTGGATGATTGGGCTTTAAAGGAATATATATTTATTATATCGTATTTTGAGATGATGACAGCGTATATGTTTTATTGGGGTGTGTCCTTCTATTTATTTTGATGAGGTGGCAAAGAGTTGTGTATTATGAACTTGTTTTGGTATATATTATTGTAGTGAGACTGGCATTGTAGTTGGTATTAATTTGATATGTACTATATTTCTATATTGCGATTTGTGACTCTGTGTTCATTTGTATGTGTTGTATATTGTTCTGTCCTGGTAAGCCCACGTGTATATTGCTTTGTGCTGATACCAAGTACGTATATTGCTAATATATTTTGAGGTGAGATACGTACTGGTATTATCTCAAGGGAATATTCATGTATGGTCACTCTTAACAAGCCCCATTCTCCATATTACCAAACAAGATTACCTAGAGGTCACTCTTAATTATCTTTGGTGGTATGGGTATAGAGATGGAGCATTATAGATACAATCAATAAGTGTTATATGGCATGCTCCCACTAGTTTTGCTATTACTAAAGCTCTATTCAACCACTTAATATATGCCATTTATTTCATCCACTGTAACTGGTTTACAGTTGAAAATTTTCAGATCAAATATCTTGAAATCAAAGGAGAAAACCTCATAAAAAGTAATTTTCATTATGAAAAAACATTTTGAAATAATTCCAATTTTATGTATCGTATTATTTTACGATTCTCGTTTCCAATGTTTCTTTATGAAGCAGAAGTGAACATTCCTCTCTTCATCCCAACTGTGCATTTGGTTAAATCCACTCTTAAATGTTCAGTTTTTCCTAAATGGTCAAACCATTCAAAGGGAATCCTTATTATAATATTGTAACGAAATCTTTACAAAAGGCATCTCATCCTTAACATTTGAGGATATCGAATAAGATGCATTTTACGTAAACTGGTAAAACTGAATTTTCAGTGATCGAGTTCTTAGATCCATTTTGTAGTGCTTGGTCTAGTGTTACATCTGACACAACACGATCCTTACTATAATCAATCGCATTGAATACATGATCTCACAATATGGTTTACTTGCCTATTTTGAATTAATTTCATTGAGGTTTTCGTACATTATGAGTTGTGACCGTTTATTATATAATGTATATATGTGATTGGATATGGATCAAATATTTATATCCTTATATTTGTTTTAGAGTTCGAGATTCATTAAAGAAAATACACAGTCTCGGGCAAGAAAGACATAAGGGACCAAGTTATGAACGTATTTAGTAGTTGTATAATTAAGCCCTTGCATGGGTTAACAAGTAAAGATTTATTAGTAAGTATATTTCACATTTCTATTTGTTAATCATTATTCAGTTCATTTGTATATTTTGATTGATAGACATTTTATCAATTGTATTAATTGCATATATTTATCGAAGTAGTTTACTTTATTTACACATAGCCTATGTTCTTTGAATATTAGTAAGGTTAAACATTATATTTCATTTTATTAATAAGCTCCCACTAGTCTTTTATGTTTCTCAAAACCATAAGATGAAAGATAGAAGTCTTTCGACTTCACTAGTGGACATTAGGACTCTTTTACCTTGGAATTTTGACCTTGAGGAATATCAACAGATCATACTCCCAAAACTGATGGATTACACATTATCGGTTGTATCATACACAACTTCCAATCCATGGTTCCTTGGCCTAATCTCATTTTGACCTTAAGGAATATCGATAAATCGAAAGAGATTATTCACTCGAACCCACCATTTCACAACGGCCTAAGTATAAACGTACGTACCTTGAGGAATATCAACAAATACGTATATATCTTACCTACTCTATTCAATATATTAATAGTACTAAATACAATATCCTTAGCCTGAGGAACATCAACAACTAAGGAGTATGTAAGTAATCTATTAATGGTATTGGAAAATAATTATAATAAATATTCCGAACCTTTAATATATTTAAATGAATGATATCAACTTATGCAATAGTGTATTTCTTTTGAAATACTAACGTGATTAAAGTGTCAAATGCATCTGAAATCATGGTATATATACTATACATATATATTTATTACTTAAATCTAATTGGGTTTCTTACTGTTCAATCTTTTATCATACATTTATACTATATGAATTTAATTCTTGTGTAACATTTTGTAATTTAATTAACTTATATAATAATCCTATATAAAATCTTATATTAATTTTATTAATTAAATCTTGTTTAATTAATTTAATTAATTAATTAATTAAAATTTTAGTTAATTCTATTTTATTCAATTTTAAACATTTTAAATTTAATATGTGCACTATAACATTTATAGTTATATACCTATATCTTATATATATGTATTATATTATTTATTTATTAATATTTAATTAAAAAAAAATTAGTTAATTATAATTAATTTCAAAAATTATACAAACACACACACATACATATATATGTAAGTATATTACCTTCACATTTTAAGATATTGTTACATATATCAATATATATGTTATTTAATTTAATTACTAACTTTTAATTAATTATTCATTTAATTAATCTAATTAATTAGTAATATCTTTGAAAACAATTATTTTATTTTCAAAAAAAATTTGAAAATTATTTTATAACATAAAATCAATACTTATTTTAAATGTAACCTTTTAATTTAAAATTTTTATTTTTAGTTTCAAAATGGATTTTGAAAATTAGCTCAAAGCCCAATTTTATTTGTGCTTTTATATTACGGATAACCTTGGGCTAACCTCATCCTTCTAGGCCGGCCCGGTTCTAGGTAGGACAGAGTACTTGATTACTCAAACCGAACCTTAGACAATACTTTTTTAGACACCTTACTATATGGATAGGCTTTAGTAAGTTTGCCCTAATACTACTAATTTAGACCGCATAAGCTATTGGCTTCGATACCATTGCTGAAATTGGATGGGCATGCAGTGGGGTAGATGGACATATTTTAAAACATTTATTCCATTTTGGATCTCATTGGGCTTATGAAGTCTAAATTTATTCAGATCTAATCAAAATTAATTTTAAGTAAAATCATTATTTTATTTTAATGTTATATTTAACTATATATAATAAGGATACTCCAATTTGAAGCTTTTGAAGTTACTAGAATAGCCTCATAAACAATAATAATAACTAGAGGCTATTTTTGTCAACACTCTCCACGTTTCCACAAAATTCCAAACGATGCTTTCCACTGCCCTCATGAACTGAATTGGACCTCTCATTGTTTCCACCTCTTTCAATTACAATTTTCAATAAATCCTCTGTTTATTATTCCCCAAACTCTCTATTTCAACTCAACTTCTCAGATCGGTTTGTATGCAAGAATGTCAAAGGCAATGGACGCGAGTTTCCAAATCCTTATGCTTGGACCTTTGATTTTCGTGTCAAAACTGCATTTAACCATTTGACTTTTATATAATTGAAAGCTTATCATATATTGAGATTTGTAATCAATGGTTTTAGGAACATTCAAATACCGATAAACAGGTTTGGAGGTTGGCTTGAAAATTGACTTTCTTCTAATTATTCTGTAAAATTATATCGGTTAGTAACATTACTTTATCAAATACACTAACTGGTTAAGGATAAATGGAAAACCACCATTTTTTTAACTGGATTTTCAATAAACCCACTACATAATAGGTTACATATATAGAGAAAGCAGTTAAAGGAAAACAATAGTATAAACAAGTCATGCGACCTGAAGACATAACGACGAATGGGGTTGAGATTCATGGCTATGGCATGTGGCGATGAAGTTTAATGCCACAGTTTGGTTAGGAGTAGTGTGATATTGAATGAGGGCTTGCACGGCATGGTGGTGTGGCTATTGCATGGTGACGAGCTGCAGCGCTGGGATGGATGAAAATCTGGGTCGCGGTGGTGAAGGAGCGCATGTACGAGTTTCGGAGGCTGGAGAAGAAGAAGCTCTAATGTGTGGAGTTTTGATGTTGTAATGGTGAGCAAGACTAGCTACAAGTGAGTGGTAGTCGATTGAAGGGGAAAAGACTAATGGCATCCGGAAAAGCGAAATGTATGAAATTTGGTTTAGTTATGGAGTAAGAATGTTATTTCGAAAAAATTTAAAATAAATATCTAAGATGAAAGTGAAAATTATACAGATCTTTATATTAATAGGTGCGAAATATGAAAAATCCAATTACTATATTGCAGGACATAAAAATATTATATAAATGTTTTACTATAATGATACTATGTTTATGCATGCAATTGACATGTATCATGGTACATATTAACCACTCCATTTTAAACTTTTGAAACGTACTATGGTACGTATTAACCATATTATTATATTGCCCTTTATTTTAAAACTTCCTTGGATCTTTTGATTCGCATTTCATGGTTGAAGGTTCAATCTTGAGAAGCAAAATTGTTGTCTAAGAGATTTTAACAACAATTCTTAGTACCTTTTTTGTTGCATTTAGCATGAAAGTGAAATTTATATATCATAGGAGGACCTCAATTTGAAGCTTTTGCTATGTCTGAAAATGCCCTTTTAAAATTATACTTTAGTATAGGGACATTTTCGTTATTCTTTCAACCTACATCCTCCATACTGACTCTAACTTCGATTACATTCTAGCATCTCTTGCCCATTCTCCTATCTCCATTATTAATTTTATTTTTTATATTAGAAGCTCATTATTCTAAACCGAGAAATCAAACACGAGTCAAATGAATTATGAGAAACTCAGGCGGTTCGGTAGTAAATAAATTATCTAAGCAAATCAAGTGAACACCAGCAAAGCCCCATGAGTTGTAGGTAGAACGGTTCTTGAGAATCATGGTGATTTTCATCAAAGCATTGTCAAAGGCTACAAAACATCTTGCATAACTTCAAAAATTTTGCAATCAGCCAATACCGGTTCAGGCGGTTGTTTAGGAAAATTTGAAATAACTCCATATTATATGACTATGATCATTTTTTGACAAGGTAATCATAGTACAATGAATTTTCGTAACGTTTCAAAAATCACTAGCGAACTAAAGGACTTTTCATATTGAATAAGATTGTGTCATCTATTGAAAGTTTGGGCCGATATTTTAGTTATTAGAAAACATAGAGAAAATTAAAGCAAATGTTACAACCCTGGTTTTGGAGATTACTTGTAAATATTAAATTATAACGGTAGTTATAATTTAATATTGTGAATTAAAATTAAATTGGAAATTTTAAATTGTTTATTTAGAATAAACAATGAATTTTGGAAATAAAATGAGAAAATAAAGTTTGGAACTTTATTTTATTTTGTTTGGGTTAATAATGAATGGAAAGTGATTTTTATTTGGAGAAAATACAACAATTTTATTAATTATTGCCAATTACTTGTTTTAATAATTTTTAAAGGAAGTATTTAATTTTTAAAGGTTGATTATTTAAATAAAAAGATGAAATTTGATTCAAAAATAAGTTTTGATCATAAAATTGATGGAAAATAGTTTGTTAAATTTTATTACACAAGAGAATAATTTTGTGTAATTTTTGAAGTTAAAAACAGTGTTTTATGCATTTATTTGTGTAAATTGTGCATTTATGTAAAAATAAGGGTTTTTAATAATAAAAATGCTTTTATAACATAAATTATCTTTTTATTAAGCGTAAAATATTTTATATAACTTGTAGATATGTTTACATAATTTATTTGTAGAGAAAACTTGAAGAAAAATGTTGTTTTGATAATTACATAAGTGTGTATACTTGTTTTAGTGTTAATTTGTTTACATATGCTAATTAATCCTTTTTTTTAATCTTGGCTCCAAAGCCCACTTAGCTAATTAAACCAGAAATGAGAAGTTTCTTCCTATACATACTTTATATCTTACCTTCTCCTGTAAACCAAACTAGAGAAAAAGAAAACTCCACTCCTCTTTAAACCTAAGGCTATAAATCTTCAATTTTCTTCAATAAATTGTTGTTTCTATCAAATCTAAAGAGAAATCAAAAGGCAATCCATTCTAAAACTTAATATTTAATCAAAATCTAAATCTTTGAGTTGGGTTTGTTTGTTAATTGTTCTTCTTCTTTGAATGTATCTACTTCTCACTTTTGCAAGTTCTTGAAGCCAAAACTTACAAAAAGCTTCCACCTTTCAGCTCAAATCTGGATTTTGATCTTCAAATACAAGGTGAGTTACTGCTCACAAATGCTAGCTGAAGCAAAAGCATCAAAATGCCGAAATCTAAGCAAAAATAGCTTTAATATATTAATTTTCTCTTCATGTTTTGTTTCTTTGAAAACTAAGTTTGGGTGTCACTTTTCATGTCATTTTCTCCCAATTTCATTGACAAAATGCTGCCGGCTTTTTTTAAGTTGGTAATCCATGTGTTGTAGTATAAGTATGCAAAATTCGTAGCGAAACACTTTTGTTTGATACCTGAAAACTTTGCTGCAAAATCAATACAAACCCAGATTTTTGCCTGTACACATTTCTATTTTCCGAGTTGCTGCAAACATGGCCTGAGTCCTTGTTTGAAACAACACACCTCTTTCATTTCCTATCGGAATTCATTGATTCTTTTTTGTTTGAAAGATAAAGTTTTCTACTATATGTTTAACAATTTTCAGTTCAATGTGAGGTCGTTTGGTCCTCTGTTTCAGGCCTGTAATTTGAACCCAAGATGGTTTTCAAGCCTGGGCACATTTTTGTTTTTTGAACTGTTGCAAACAAGGCCTGAGTCCATGTTTGAGACAGCTTAACGTTTTCATTTCCAATCGGAATTCGTTGATTTTTTTATTTGAAACCTGAAGTTTTCTACTATGTGCAAACCAATTTTCAGTTTAATCAAAGGTCGTTTGGCCACCTGTTACATGTCTGTAAGTTGAACCTGAGAGGGTTTTAGACTTGGGCAGAATTCAACATGGCATGAGTCCATGTTTGAGATTTCATACCTTTAGCATTTCATATCGGAATTCAGTGAATCATTTTCCAATTCATAGATAAATTTTTCTACTTTATATGTATCAAATTTTAGACCATTCCGAGGTAATTAAGCCTTTCAACTTATGTCCGAAAGTTGAACCCAGAGAAAATTTCAGACCTGGGTATTGGGCTATTCCAGCCCACTTCCATTTGTTTTATTTCGTGTTTTGACTTGTTTTGCTTGCTTTTTCTTGGTTTGTTTCGTGATATTTCTGAATATATTTGAAGGCAATGATGTCTATCAATAGACTAGCCAAATTTTGAAGAATTTGAAATTCGAATTTTGAACTGTTTTGAATTAAATTTGAATATCGGTTTGACTGATTTTCTTTGTTTTTCTTCGTTTCTAGCATGGATTTTTCCAAACAGCTTTGAAATAATTTTAAAAAAAAAATCGGCAATTCAAATAATTATTGTATGATATTTATAAAGTATTTTCAAATATAAAATCTATTTATTCTCTATAATAAGGGAATTTTCAAATACGGTTTCCAAATTGATTTCGAAAATTGGTTTTAAAAGCTTGTTTTCCAAAGTAAATTATTTTATATATAAAATACACGTTTTTGCACTATTCGAGCGAATGAGAAGGAGAATTAAACGGTTTGGTAAAACACGTGCTATGGGACACGTTCGTTTATTTTATCGTTTAATTCCTGACTTGTCTGTTTGATCGTTTTGACCCTCGGGTCGAGTTAACCAATGAGATGAGGTAAAGTTTTTACTTCTTTGAGTGTGAAATTTACTGGCGTTTAGTAAACTGTTTAGTGTGAACGTGTGGTATGGGACGCACATTAACACTTTTCGGGTTCCTATCCGAGAGTTTGTGACACATTTGCCATTGCGGCGTATTGCGAGTACTGGATCTTCTGGTTATTTCCATTGCGGCGTTTGCCATTGCGGCGTATTTGTCTTCAAGACGTTTTTCATTGTGGCATTTGCCATTGCGGCGTATTTGCCATTGCGCCGTATTTGTCATTTTGACGTATTTGCCTTCGGGCGAGGTATCTTATTTGAGAGATCGGTACTTGGCAGGCTTCGGCCAGATGCACATGCAAATTTTCTTTGAGATGATTTCATTGTTTATTGTAATTTCCTGAGTGTATCGCCTTTTTCAGGGTTGGCCATTCGAGCCGTTATATATATATATTTATGGCGATTACCTTATGGGAATTTGAACTCCTTAGTTCTATCTTTGAGATTTGAGTTGCCTACACTAGCGTTATTTGAGATTTGCCTTTTGGCATTTATTTGGGATTATATCCTCCTATTTGGAGATACATGGATTTTCCATATGGCGTATTTGAGATGGTTATTTCTTTGGAAATTCTTTTGAGTTTGCCAATATGGCGGGTTTGGGATTTCTCTATTTTAGGAGTTATATTTTTCCCTAAACCATTATTGTTGATTTATGATTAGCCGATGATACAAGGCTTGTTATATTTAGCGTTTTATAGATTTCTTTATCTCTTTTGAGACTATATGTTTGTGCAGTGATACCATTTCATCACTTAAA
The DNA here is from genome assembly GCA_030737815.1 of Allium fistulosum. Taxonomy (NCBI): domain Eukaryota; kingdom Viridiplantae; phylum Streptophyta; class Magnoliopsida; order Asparagales; family Amaryllidaceae; genus Allium; species Allium fistulosum. The sequence continues at coordinate 715,930,584 of CM060908.1, forward strand.
GTAACCATACTTATATTTGGTATTGTTTCTTCTCTCTTGAGAAGAATATCACTCTCATACTTATAGTCATATTATCGCTTATCTTATTTAACTGGTTTGTTTAGCTAGACTGACCCGTGTATTTTATACTCATGTCAGACCGAGGTGTTTCAGGTTAGGTACCTTTATGGGCTTAGCCTATTCTGCTTCCGCTTGGATTTATCTGCTATCTTTTTGTTGTAGTCATTTTGTGTTGCTACTCTGATGTATATTGTTTTGACTCATGTGTATATTGTGGTCGTCATACCACATACTATGTATCATTTTGTATCACTCTGATTATGTATCTGTATATGTGTATATATATATGTTTATCTACTGTTCTGTGATGTGATTTGCATTCGGTTGTTATATTTTGTTCTGATAGATTCGTTAGCCGCCTGTAGTTCTGTATTAAGTATTTATTGGATATGTCGATCCACTTGGGTTAGAAAAAATAGAGCATTTATCGACATATTCAATAGATATTTAAGACAAGGATATAGATGGTCGCTCCTAACCAGCCCTATTCTCCGTGTTAGCAGACAGTATTACCTAGTAATACTTTTTGTTAATGTGGCTCTCGGGGTGGGGTGTCATAGCTTGGTATCAGAGCTAATTTCAGAACAAAATATGATAAACACAGAACAAAAATATATATTAGAGTACATGAGAGTATATTACAAGTGTTACAAGTCCCCTAATCATCGTGTCCTCAACCTTTTCGTTTTCTGTGGGGTAGATATAAGTATGAATATGTCTAGGAATACATTTTATTCCGTAGTATTCCATATTTGAATTAATGATATCTTATCCTACGAATAATCCTTATCGTGATTATTTATTCTAGTTCTCTTCGACACAGGTGCTTGACACACTTCGTATCGAAGGAGCTTGTTGATACCCTTGGATGTTTCTTATCTTGTTACTTCTTTGAGGATTGCATATCCTATTAAGGGGATCCGCAATACTTCGCATGTTTTATGACAATATTGAGGTTGTTCTTTGTAGTTTTTCTTTCTGTGCAAATCTGCACATTAGTCATCACCTTGGGTTTAGTGTGATTTGGGGATGGATTTTGTTATCGAGCCCCAATCCTATGTTCTAAAAGGATCCTATATTTTAGGCATCCTAATTCGGCTGATTAGCGTCTCTTGTTCTTCGGAATGTTGATGATAATTCCAAAGTATCTTTATTTATTCTTGAGTTTCGAGATGATGATGTATCCTGAACAAAATATGATTGTGATTTCATTGATATATGTGAGTCTGTTTCGGGTTTGCTACCCAATCGGGCAATTGAGTTTTGTGTTGACCTCATTCCTAGTTCTTAACCTGTTAGTCATCCCTACAAGAGGGTGTTCACTAGGGAAATGAGAAACCCTAGAAGTAATTGCTGAAGCGTGAAGCCAAGCAATTCATTCAGTCCAGTTTTCACCGTGGGGAGCCATGGTTATCTTTGTTGAGAAATCTGATGGCATTCTTAGGCTTTGCGTCCATTTTCGCAAGCTTAACAAGTTAACCATTCGAATAAGTATCCATTTATTATGATTGATGACATATTCGATTTACTGAGTGGTGCTAGGATCTTTCCTCAGCTTGATCTTGCACCAATTTTCATCAGCTACGAGTTGTGGAGGGTAGCGTTTCCCTTACCGCATTCTGCACTCGTATGGTTCTTGTGAGTGGTTTGTTATACCATTCGGAATAATGCACGCTCCAGTCTATTCCATCAGTCCTGTGAATCAAGTATTCTAGGAATATCTTGATGAGTTCTTCTTGTGTTTTTTATTTTGAGTATAAGTTATAATTGAGTTTTCAAATCTTTAAAATTGAAGATATGTTTTTAAGTGAAATAGGATTTTTGAGAGAAATAAAGAATATTTTGAGTATTATATATGAGGTATTTTTTTGAAGAAAATGATAATTGTGTTGGGTTATCCATCAAGTGCTTTAAGAATTCTGGTCGATACGCCGGATCAACGTTATCGATAGGAATTTCCTAAATGCTGTGATGAGGCAATAAAACACGGTAAATTGAGTTTTAATAAGTAAAGATTGGAATAAATCAATGTGGTTTGAGAATTAAATGCAACCATTACACCATAGTAAGTGTTAGGGGAGTAGCGAGGCAGTTTTGATCACTAGGTAAACTCTGCAGCCAATCGATAGGGTCATTTGCTATAAATCAATGGTGAGGCAATACCCTTGTATTATTTGAAAATTTTGAAATTGTGTATGCTAATTTCAAATTTTAGCATTTTGTGAGCAAGTTTTGTTTTAAAACTTTGGTTATGTTAAAAAATTGTTGATGTGAATTTGTAAATTCTTTTGAAAACAAGTTTGAATTAATTATCAACTTTAGTTAGTTTTATGTTGATAATTAAATGGAAATTTAATTTGGGTGACAAAGTGGAAATGTGAATTTGAATTGTCTTGATAAATGAACCATTTATGTAGTATAATTATTCTAATTGTGAGAATAATTTTATACTTTATATATATCCCAAAATTTATTTTATGGATAATCAACAGTCATTTCTTGATAATGAAAGAGATTAGCTATTTCTTTCAAAATGGGTTTTCTTAGTTAATTGCTTTGTTGTTAGATTTTGGAAAGTAATGAATTTTTTTCCATATAATGAATTGTTTCTTTTATGTTGATTACATAAATTTGATCATATTTTGGTATGTCTTAGCTTTCTGGGAGAAAAAAAGATCATTTAATAAATGATTTAGCAAAAAGCTTGTTTGAAAATATGATTTGAAATTAAAATGGTTCGGGAAAATTTCAAAATTTAAATTGATTTGGAAGATCAAATTTGGTTTGAAAAAGCGCTGTGCTAAAACAACAATAACTTGAGATTTATAACTCCGAATGAGTTCAAACTTTGTGCAAATGGAAGAGCCTTTAGAAAGCTATAAATTTTCTTTACCACGCAAGAAGATTTTTCTTTTTATTCTGTCTAAAATTGGTTTGAAAGTGAATAAACATTTTTGTCTTATAAGTTTCTAAAATCTGAGCTAAAAGTAAATTTGGCATAACTTTCAAACCATGAATCCGATTTTGATGATCTTTATATCACTGAAAAGCTTAGACTTAGTAGAACAACTTTTATTTTATAAGAGTTCTCTGATTTTGTCGTTTGCTAGGTCAAAATTTGCTTTCTTTACAGCAGGTTTGAAAATGAAATTTACTTGTTTTCTTTATGGTCGTGTGTATTCTACCTATTTTGTGAATATACCTGAATTGATGTTTAGTATAAATATATGATTCGAACTAGATTAAATTTTGGTAGAATTTAAGAGTTAAACATTTTATTCACTTTAAAATGAAGAGTTTGGGGATTAAGTTGAATTTTTAAAAGAGGTTTTTAAATTTACTAAATGTTGAAGTTTGAGAATTTGAGTATAAAGAAATTGGGTTTTTGAAACCTTAAATATATTTGTTTTGTAAAATAAGAGTATAGAATTCCATTCCTCGAGTTTGTTTTGTCTTTGACCCATTATCTAACATCGTGCATTATGCGGTCATTTGAGTCTGGTGGCCTTTAGAGAAACCACCTCTCATCGAATTCTCTTACCTCTCTTGTTGTCAATCCAATATTGGTATGGTTCTTTTCGTAATGACAGATGGAAAGTCATGTCGATAATCATCTTAGTGATTGGAGTCTGAGATGAAAGTTGAGCTAAATCCGAACTATATTTGAGAAATTTCTAAGAAATCAATCTCACTTGATTGATCCTTTGGGTAGCATTCTATTGTGTTCTTGTTTCGAAGGTGAGAAGCCTTCAAAATCATGAGGTATTGCTCATACAAATTCTATAGTCCGCTAATCCTGACGAATATATTCGAGAAATTATAGAATTTATCAAGCAATTTTATCTTGATCTTCTATCATGTTGAGTTGAGAGGAAAATTTTTTAACTCAAGCTTGTCTATCTTTCTTTTGATTGATGAAATAAATGAGTTGAATATAAACTCTTCTCTAGAAATTGTGAGCACGCAATTTTGTTAAGAGGGGAGTCTGTAACAACCCTGGTTTTGGGGATTACCTGTAAATATTAAATTGTAACGGTAGTTATAATTTAATATTGTGAATTAAAATAAAATTGGAAATTTTAAATTGTTTATTTAGAATAAAAAATGAATTTTGGAAATAAAATGGGAAAATAAAGTTTGGAACTTTATTTTATTTTGTTCGGGTTAATAATGAATGGAAAGTGGTTTTTATTTGGAGAAAATGAAATAATTTTATTAGTTATTGCCAATTACTTCTTTTAATAATTTTTAAAGGAAGTATTTAATTTTTAGAGGTTGTTTATTTAAATAAAAAGGTGAATTTGGTTTAAAAATAAGTTTTGATCATAAAATTGATGGAAAATGGTTTATTAAATTTTATTAAACAAGAGAATAATTTTGTGTAATTTTTGAACTTAAAAATGGTGTTTTATGCATTTATTTGTGTAAATTGGGCATTTATGTAAAAATAAGGATTTTTAATAATAAAAATGTTTTTATAACATAAATTATCTTTTTATTAAGTGTAAAATATTTTATATAATTTGTAGATATGTTTACATAATTTATTTGTAGAGAAAACTTGAAGAAAAATGTTGTTTTGATACTTACATAAGTGTGTATACTTGTTTTAGTGTTAATTTGTTTACATATGCTAATTAATCCTTTTTTTAATCTTGGCTCCAAAGCCTACTTAGCTAATTAAACCAGAAATGAGAAGTTTCTTCCTATACATACTTTATATCTTACCTTCTCCTGTAAACCAAACTAGAGAAAAAGAAAGAAAACTCCACTCCTCTTTAAACCTAAGGCTATAAATCTTCATTTTTCTTCAATAAATTGTTGTTTCTATCAAATCTAAAGAGAAAGCAAAAGGTAATCCATTCCAAAACTTAATATTTCATCAAAATCTAAATCTTTGAGTTGGGTTTGTTTTTTAATTGTTCTTCTTCTTTGCATGTATCTACTTTTCACTTTTACAAGTTCTTGAAGCCAAAACTTGCACAAAGCTTCCACCTTTCAACTCAAATCCGGATTTTGATCTTCAAATACAAGGTGAGTTACTGCTCAGAAATGCTACCTGAAGTGAAAGCTTCAAAATGCCATAGTCTAAGCAAAAATAGCTTTAATATATTGATTTTCTGTTCATGTTTTGTTTCTATGAAAACTGAGTTTGGGTGTCACTTTGCATGTCATATTCTTCTAATTCCAGTAACGAAATGCTGCTGGAATTTTTTTTCAGTTGGTAGTCCATGTGTTGTAGTATAAGTATGCAAAATTTCATCGCAAAAAACTTTCGTTTGATACCTGAAAACTTTGCTGCAAAATCAATACAAACCCAGATTTTTGCTTGTACACTTCTATTTTCTGAGTTGCTGCAAACATGGCTTGAATACATGTTTGAGACAGCATATCCTTTTCATTTCCTATCGGAATTCATTAATTCTTTTTTTGTTTGAAAGATAAAGTTTTCTACTATATGCATAACAATTTTAAGTTCAATATGAGGTCGTTTGGTCCTCTGTTTAAGGCTTGTAAGTTGAACCCAAGATGGTTTTCAGGTATTGGCACATTTTTGTTTTTTGAACTATTGCAAACATGGCCCAGGTCCACGTTTGAGACAGCTTAACTTTTTTATTTCCAATCGAAATTCATTGATTTTTCTTTTATTTGAAACCTGAAGTATTCTACTATGTGAAAACCAATTTTCAGTTCAATCAGAGGTAGTTTGGCCACATGTTCCATGTCTGTAAGTTGAACCTGAGAGGGTTTTAGACCTGGGCAGAGTTCAACATGGCCTCAGTTCATGTTTGAGATTTCATATCTTTAGCATTTCATATGGGAATTCATTGAATCCTTTTCCAGTTCATAGTTAATTTGTTGTACTTTGTGTGTATCAAATTTTAGACCATTTCGAGGTCATTAAGCCTTTCAACTTATGTCCGAAATTTGAACCCTGAGAAGATTTCAGAACTGGGTATTAGGCTATTCCAACCCACTTCCATTTGTTTTGTTTCGTGTTTCGACTTGTTTTGCTTGCATTTTGTTACTTTGTTTCGTGATATTTCTGAATATATTTGAAGGCCATGATGTCTATCAATAGACCAGCAAAATTTTAAAGAATTTGAAATTGTTTTGAATTTAATTTGAATATCGGTTTGAGTGATTTTCTCTGTTTTTCTACGTTTCGAGCATAGATTTTTCCAAACAGCTTTGAAATAATTTTTTAAAATTAATGGCAATTCAAATAATTATTATATGATATTTTTAAAGTATTTTCAAATATAAAATCTATTTATTCTCTATAATAAGGGAATTTTCAAATACGGTTTTCAAAATTGATTTCGAAAATTGGTTTTAAAAGCTTGTTTTCCAAAGTAAATTGTTTTATATATAAAATACACGTTTTTGCACTATTCGAGCGAATGAGAAGGAGAATTAAACAGTTTGGTAAAATGCGTGGTATGGGATAGGTGCGTTTATCTTATCGGTTAATTCCTGACTTGTATGTTTGATCGTTTTGACCCTCGGGTCGAGTTTACCGATGAGATGAGGTAAACTTTTTACTGCTTTAAGTGTGAAATTTACTAGCGATTAGTAAACCGTTTAGTGCGAATGTGTGGTATGGGACGCACGTTAATACTTTTCGGGTTCCTATCCGAGAGTTTGTGACACATTTTCCATTGCGGCATATTGCCATTACTGGATCTTCGAGTCATTGCCATTGCGGCGTTTGCCATTGCGGCGTTTGATATTGCGACGTATTTGCCATTGCGGCGTATTTTTCATTGTGACGTATTTGCCTTCGGGCGAGGTACCTTATTCGAGAGATCGGTACTTGGCAGGCTTCGGCCACATGCACATGCAAATTTTCTTTGAGATGATTTAATTGTTTATTGTGATTTCCCGAGTGTATCGCCTTATTCAGGGTTGGCCATTCGAACCGTTATATATATATATATATATTTATTTATTTATGGTGATTACCTTATGGGAATTTGAACTCTTTGAGTTCTATCTTTGAGATTTAAGTTGCCTATACTGGCGTTATTTGAGATTTGCCTTTTGGCGTTTATTTGGGATTTTATCCTCCTATTTGGAGATACATGCATTTGACTTAATCGTATTTTGAGATGATTATTTCTTTGGAAATGCTTTTGAGTTTTCCGATATGGCGGGTTTGGGATTTCTCCTTTTTAGAAGTTATATTTTTCCCTAAACCATTATTGTTGATTTATGATTAGCCGATGATACGAGGCTTGTTATATTTAGCGTTTTATGGATTTATTTATCTCTTTTGAGACTGTATATTTGTGCAGTGACACCATTTCATCACTTGAAGTAACCATACTTATAGTTGGAATTGTTTCTTCCCTCTTGAGAAGAATATCACTCTCATGCTTATACTCATATTATCGCTTATCCTATTTAACTGATTTGTTTAGCTAGACTGATCCGTGTATTTTATACTCGGGTCAGACCGAGGTGTTTCAGGTTAGGTACCCTTATGGACTTAGCCTATTTTTCTTCCGCTTGGATTTATCTGCTATCTTTTTGTTGTAGTCTTTTTGTGTTGCTACTCTGATGTATATTGTTTTGACTCGTGTGTATATTGTGGTTGTCATACCACATACTATGTATCATTTTGTATCACTCTGATTATATATCTGTATATGTGTGTATATATATATGTTTATCTGCTGTTTTGCGATGTGATTTGCATTCGGTTGTCATATTTTGTTCTAATAGATCCGTTAGCCACCTATAGTTTTGTATTAAGTATTTATTGGATATGTCGATCCACTTGAGTTAGAAAAAAAATAGAGCATTTATCGACGTATTCAATAGATATTTAAGACAGGGATATATATGGTCGCTCCTAACCAGCCCTATTCTTCGCATTAGCAGACAGTGTTACCTAGCAATGCTCTTTGTTAATGTGAGTCTCGGGGTGGGGCGTCACAACATACGTCAGTAATGAGAATAACTTCATTATTTATAGAACTTTAACCAATGATCCTACATCAGGAACAAGGCTATATATAAATCATCCTTTTTACTATTACATTCTCTAAGAATTTTAATGTAGTTATCTTCTTCACTAGGCTTTCATTTGGGATAATTTAGACCCAATCATATATTTGTTTTTAGTGAACACCTTACTTGATAGTTCTCATTGACATTAGCAGATGTTCTTATTAAAGAATTTTGTGCATAATATATTTTTTCCTTCAACACAATGACCAAATTTATGTATATAATGAATACATTGAGTTTTGTACGTGTTTGTATATACTATTTTGTATTAAAAAAAAATTAATGCATGTTTCTTTTTACACACGTCCAACGGACGTGCCATACGTACTGGTATAATATAATATAAAAAGTGTATCATATACACATGTGTGTATGTGCAATACATATAGTGCACATGATTTAACATGCCCATGTGTAAGTGTTGGGATTTACACCGCAATGAACATATTATCCCCTCCATATACATATATGCTTTATAATATATATATATATGTGTGTGTATATTCGTATATATGCAGTTTTGAACAATATAAAATAATATTCCTAACATGCAATTGTTTATATATATATATATAATTAACATTATAAATAGAGTAACTGTAAATATTAATATAAATAACTTTGACTTTAAATTCAAAATTAAAATTCTAAATTTAAGTTTCAGATTTAGAGCCACATAACGAAATATGTAGTAATTTCGAAATCAAATCAGTATTATATATATAATATTTGAAATTAATTTTATTTATTATTATTAAAGTACATACATAAAATCATAAACACACACATATTGAATTAATATTTAAAATTTTATATAATATATATATATATATAATATGTTTTAGTGTAAATAAATAATATTATATATATATATGTTTGAACATATTTGGGAAAAATTAATTGTTTTTTATACACTTGTAGTTTTTAAAAACTATTTTTAATTATTAATTTTCATACGAAAATCATTAAAAAATTATTATTTTTTGAAAACTAAGTTAAAACATACACATAATTTTGTTAAGCATTTACATGTATACTTTATGATATATATAGTCATACACACTCCATATACAATTAGATATAATATTTACAAATGAAATATATGTATATATAAATTATATATATATGTATTGTATACAGATTAATCTATATATATACAAAAAAAATTCTATTTCCAAAAACTATAATAAGTTTATATATTAATAAAATATAAACATTCATTTTATATAATTATCTTTGTATTTTAAAAGTCATTTTTCATTAAAAATTATTTTAAAATATTATAAAATACAATTTTTTTTAAATATTATGTTTGTGAGCTACACATACAAATATATACATACCTTTTTATTTTTTTATACATACATATATATATTTTCAGCTAATATAGACAACATAGACATATATCGATTCATGATAATTCATATATTAACTAAATCAAATAGATGACATAATGAGCAGTGTGTGTATTTGTGTGCGTGTGTGTGCATAATAGATAAAAAATATTTACCTTGACTAATGTCAGGTTGTGACATGTTGAAACATTGAATCGAATAATTCCTCGAATAGGTATCCAGAATCTAGAAAGAGCTACCAGTCTGAAAACAACAACCACCGATCTACTATTTATATTTAATTTTTTTAAAGGCCTTAAAATTAAAGAGGCGAGCATGAGTATGGCATGCCTAATGTCAGGTAGAATGAGGCAAAAATCAAAAGCTCTAAAGTGGGGTTCTGAGGTGCTTAAATCATAGAGATTCAGGGGAGTTTAGAGGTTTGGAAGCTCAATCAAATAAATCTGCATATAAATCCTATTAAACACACATCGATATCCTATATCGATACGTATGTGTACAACTTTTATCTACACACAACTTAATATTGATCAACACAAAATAAACAAAATTTTACAATTAATATTTCATAAATATTAATTAATTTATAATAATTGTTAATTAAATCAGGTGGTAGTAGGAATATACAAAGTTTTTTTTGTGTGACTCTTAGGTGTAAATTCGGTCAGCGATTAATATCAAATATTAATGTTTGTATGTCACCTTTCTAGGTGGTGTGATATTATAGCCTAATTTATCGCTTAGATAATTACAGTAAAACCAAATTTTACTTATTTTAACCATCATCCATCAGTGATAATTATTTACATCAATTCTCTTCGTTAAAACTATATCACATTATGACTTATGGAATTTGGTAATGGTCAAAATTCCAATATCGTCCATATTCAATTTTCTAGTCCAAACACAAAGTCCTTGGTTCAATAATAATAGTTATCATTAACTGAACAACTCTGGTCATAGACTTCAGCTTTAAGTTGACTTTAGTTGACCGTGATACTAACCCCATATACCCAAGGAGACAAATTCTCTCTTAAATAGTGTTTCATTTCCAACGCTTCCACTTGGCCTAACCATAGTGATTCAATGGACGCGATGCCACAATTTAACTATAATCAAAGTGGAGTTTCCACGTTGAAGGTCGTCAATATTCTCAAGTTAAGGGAATTGTGTAATATTGTCACATCGACATTTTCTATTTGACGTTAGTTATATTAACCAACAGAAAACTATCGAGTGAATCATTCCATATATCCCCAATAACTATGAGTAATACACTGCCCAACATTTAGAGAACGTTACGTACTCTAGTCTCAGCGGATGCATATATATATATCCAGTCTCAATGCATCTTGACTATGAATATTTGAAATTATGTGTTTATTATAGTTTAATAAATTGCCCATGATTATAACACTGTAATTACTATCACAAAACACAACATTTACAGATTTTCTATTAAATATACCTACATTGAACAATCAATTATTTATATCACATTATAATAAGTATATAATAGAAAGAAAACAACTTTTATTTTGAACAAGACAAATTACATAATTACCCCTAGGGCATACCCCTAACTCTATCAATATCAAACTTCATATATATTTATTCACTAAACTTTATATGGTTTAAGTTCACTTAAACTCATGTAAGACTAGTATCCCAAATGATAAAATTCATTGTAGAAGGATTTTGTACATAAGGATGCTTGTAATTTTACAAATATACATGGAAATTTATCGACAACAAAGAAACTTATATTTTATGCACATTAACTTTGATAATTTTGATCTGAATCTTTACTTACCATAAACATGTAGATATTGACTTGAACCAAGTCAAAGAAAAACTATTTTTCCTCATGAAAACTGTACGATGACATCAAACATTATTAGTGAAAAATATCCATTTCATAACATTTATTTACACACATCAAGTTTTGATAACTTAAATGTTAAGACTTGGTTGCTTATACAAGATATAGAAAAGTAATGTACCTGCATAAATATATATACATATATGCATTCAGTGGCGGCCCTTGGACTGGCCTACATAGTTGACAGCCCAAGGCCTAATTCCTAGGGGCACTTTTTTCATCCCATGTACAATTCCAGCCCAAAACATGAAACAATAATTAGATTCCTATCTCTTAGTCAGTTTACATACAGAAACCAAAAAAATCAAAGTGGATAAAATAGAACCCGAAGCAATCAAACGCAGTTCCCAACATGGCATTTGAATATATTCAATGAAGAAACCATTCTCCTCTGTCTTAGTTTCTTTCCTTAGTTCCGATTTCTTTTCCTCTTCTAAGCTTATTAATCTTACAGTCTACAAAACTCTGAGATTTTATATTAGAAGTTATGCTTTACCTCAAGGTTCAAATCAGATTTAGATATTATTCCCTTTGAATTTCAGAACTCAATTGCAAAGTATGCTTCTAAATTTGAAAATTTATCTACTCAACAAATTAGTGAAACGGTATATTGTTTATGAAAATAAAAATTATAAAATAGTAGTTATTTTAATTTAAAGTTTGATTAGATTATAATTGCCTTACTGTCCAATACTTTAACATGGAATAATATATATGTCTTATTTATTAATTTATTTGACTGTTTCAGTTCTTTAATTTAGTACTTGTTTGCTTGATGCAAGAATGGTGAGATATGATTCTTTAGTGAATGAATTGCAACTCATGAATCAGGTTGTATTGTTTTGATTGTTATTATTATTTTTTGCTATTGTGAAAGCTTAATATAGTACAATCATGAAGCATTTATCTAGATCTTGAAAAAGAAAATAAATGACAAAGATAAGAACTTATAACTCATATTTTACAAGGTACGCTAAATAATATTTTAACAAACAATAAAATTCATTAATTGAGTACGAATAACTAATCAATATCGTGGAAAATGAAAATATTAATGAATAACTAAATCCATTTGAGGTACAAAATGATTTTGAAGAGTTGAAAGAGGAAGAGAGTTGTAATGACCCGTAAATATAATACTTTAAACAACATTTAGCTTTGTCGATATAATAATAATTTTGTAAATAATTATTTATATTTATTTATATAATCTTATAAATTAAATATGATCATTTTAATTAGTTAGTAATGATAAGAAAATTTATTTTCAAAATTTGTTTAACAAAAATATGCATATTAATTTAAAAGAGAAAATATGATCGAAAATCGAAATTGGGATTTGTGATGATACAACATGTAGAAGTGGTGCAACATTATAGGAATATGTTACATACACATACACATGTACATATGCATACATGAAACATGCAGATAAACATATATTGCAATGACCGTATTTTTAACTATTTTAAATTATTAAATTTAATATAATTTTTGAATAAAAATGGTTAAAAATATAATTTAATGATTTATATTGAAAAGATAAATTGAATGATATTAGTTGTAAATAATTAATGCTACAAATAGTAATGTTTACTTTCAAAAAGAGACCGATATATGTAAATAACATAAGAACTTGAGTTACAACATTTAATCGAAATTCTAGAACGACGACAAGTTGTAATAAAATAAAAGGTGTAACTTATATTAAAACTGAAATTAATGATATTGGGTTGTAATAAATTTATAACAGGAATCGGTAGTAAGTGTCAAGTTAAAATGAATGTTTATTAAAAGAAGCTTATGTTATTATTTAAAATTTATTATGATAGGTTGTGTGATCGGAGTTTTAACGAATTAAGATTTAGTAAATTAAATGATAATTTCAGAATAAAATAAATAGTTAAATTTAATTATGGAAAATTTAATTTTGAAATGCGTCTAATGAGTGATAGTAAAATAAATTTTATTTGTTGCGAAATATGTAAATTTATCGGTTTTGAGTTTTAATTCAAAAATCAGTTAATATTTTAGTAGGAAATATTATTTTTCAACATGTAAATATTTTTACATAGAAATGAACTAAAAAAATTTCCATTTGAAACGTCAAAGTTCATTTTGTCCAATTCTGAACTTTCTAGCTCCATTTATCGCGATTTATCGCTTGACGTGCGTTCTAGTCAGGGTAATTGGCGACAATAGTGGATTTTTGGTACGATTGTCGTAACATGGACTTTATTGCACCATTTGATTTGTCTCATTGTACTGATCGTCGTAGTATATTTACTTCTGTATTTTGACGTCCGGTGCGCAATGATAAGTGGTTGAATTATAGTGCGTATCTGTACCCATCAGCCCCATCATCCACTCAATAAATATCTCTGCCATCCAATTTATTGCGCTACCCTCTAGTCGATTGGTCTAGAAAAAATTCCTGCGCATTTAAGTCTATTAAATGCTACACGTATAAAACACGTTAACCTAAATAATAATAATATAAAACAAAAATAAACAACTGTTCACGTATATAAGTGTTTGCCTGCTCATCTCTCCTCTTGCTTTATTTCTATTTAGCCTCGTCCCCTTCTTTATCAACTCGAGCCTTCCTCCGCCAGTGCACGACTCCATTACCGCAAGCTCTTCATCGTCCGCACGTCCGCCTTCTGCCCATCGCCTCTTCTTCCTCCTCACTTTGTCGCCGCTGCCCTGAAACCCACGCACCCAAGATCGTTCGAGCCTCCACCGGCGTCACAACCCTCCACTTCGCTGCCTCACCTCATCATTGAACCGCTGCTCGTCCTCACCTCCGCCATGTCACCACTCCAGTGTCATCGAACGCGCCTCCATCTCTCCCTCCAACCGAGCTGCTCTAGTGTCACTATCGCTCGTCGTCCCACCCAGACCCTAGCTGCTTCGTCTCCTCTAGTCAACCATCATCCTGCCGAGCCCCTCCACTTCGCTGCCACCATTTGCTCGAAGTCCCCTCCTCCAAACAACCCACCATCTCCATACAGCCTTCACCTTCGTGAACCCCTCTGCATCGCCTGAGCACCTGCCTGAAACTCCAGCTCCATCACCTCGCTGTCTAGCCCCTCCATCCACTTCCAGCACTTCGCCAGTTTCCACCATTTGCCACCGCCCGGTTTTCCACTGCAGTCAATGACCTTACGAAGCAGTTCCAGAAGTCGTCGAACTCGAAATTTGGTCATCTTCATCCGTCGCAGCAGCTTCATCTCTTCGAACTGCAAGTATCGTGTCTGTATCCGTGTTATGTCGATCATTCATGCATTTTCAAGTCGCGTTATCAAGTGAGTGGTTAAATCCATTCACGAAGTACTAAATTTCCTACTACTATTTAAACCACTTAACGAAGTGAAATTTAAATTGAATTTCTAGATTCGAGTTGATTGATAGTTCAACCGACATTTAAAATTTGATTGATAAATTTGATATTAAAATATATAATGTAGATTGAACTTTAAAAATTGTTAGGAATTTGACTGTTAAATGGATGGTTGGAATTGATGGTAAATGTGACGTTTAAATTTGATAGGAAAATTTTGACATTTTGTACACTTATTAAATTGATATAAAAATTTGATATTTAAATCGATCTTAGATTGCATATCGCCTTTAGTTAAACATCCCGACACTGATAATTATTGATTGTTGTGTGATATGGTTGAATTGGTTTATTTGGATGTTAACTCATATTATAATGGATGATATTGTTGATTTGTTGTATGTTGCTAGTGGTTTTGATATTTCTGTGTTATCACGTTGTTATTATCACTTTTGATACGATTGAATTGGATTATTTTAAAATTCGAGCTATGGAAATGTTGAGATTCAAACTTGTTAAAAGAATTTGTGTAAAGAAATCAAATCTGAAATTTCAAAACCATAATTTATATATGTTTCAAATTGTTGAAATTGGATTATTTTAAGATTTGAATCTTAAAATTTGAACATTGAAGTTAAATTGATTAAAGGATTTAAATCAGTATATTGATATCAGACTCGAATTTATATATAAATTGTAATAGTTTTGAATGAGATTTGAATTGAAACTCGAGACACCAAATTAAATCGTTTGAAATCGAAATCGATTTAAATTGAAATCGAAATTGAATGGAATTGAATTTGAAAGGAATTGAATGGAAACATTGGAAATTCAATTCATTTGTTTGGAATCTGGATCTGAGTTTAGATTTGTTGGAAATGGGAAGAAACGGTTCATTTTGAAATATATTTCTCTTAATTTTAATTTGACTTGCATGAGGATTTTTAGTCCTGACTCAAGTGTTTTGTTTTTCATTACGCTTAGATCTGACCGAGTTTTTCAATTATCGAAGACATTTATTCCGGAGGACGAAGACGAAGATTTAGTATATCATATCTATTGGTATTTATTCTGCTGCACTATTTTATTCCGTCCATTAAAATATATAACTCTGATAGTATTGTATAACTCGGATTTATGTTGTAAATTGAATCGAGTATATATTGTTAAACAGCTTCATGAACTGTTTATGTGATTATTGTATTTTATCGTTCCGTTGCGAGATTCTATTATTGTAATGCCCCTGAATTTTAATTAACATTATTTGGGATATTTAATTGGATTAATTAAATAGAATAATGTGAATAATTAGGGAGATGAGATTAATAAATCAAATGGCCATGCCTTAATGAATGAACTAAAATAAAACTTAACTAAATTAAGAAGGAGGAATTTACTAAGAGGTAAACTTGGAAATGGGGCTACATTTCTTAGTATATATCTCTTTCTCCACTTTAATAAACTTTCACTTTCTCATTCAAAACTCCTCACATATATTTCGGCCGGGCATTAAAAGCTCTAGGAAAAGCAAAAATTGAAGAAAAAGCTAAGGAATTAAAGCTTGAAAATTATCTCATTCTCCAATCAACTAATCACGGTGAATGATTATGTTTATCATCTCATTTTTCTATGTTTGGATAAGTTATAGGTTATACTCGATTCATGTTTGTGGCTTTGGTTAGGATATAACCATTCAAACCTTTGTTTGGATAAGACATAGGTGTTTTAAAATGTTAATGGGCTAATTAACACGTTTAAATTTGGTTTTGGTTAAATTCCGAGTTGTTTGAACTTCATATGCTTTAAAATTTTAATATGTTGAAGTATATGATTTGTCAGATTTTTGATGATTTTTGAGGATTTTTCCTTAGTGATTTGCTAAGGTAATTAAATTATTTAAACCTAAGGGCTAAACTGAAAATGGCTTCTGTGTTTATTTAAAGCCAGAGGGAAATTGCTTTTGAGAAATGTTTGGGGAAGAAGAACAGTGTTTTAAGAAAAAGGTTGGCATTTGTATGTTTTTACTATTTGGAAGTACAGGAGAAGGTTCCTAAGCCAATCAAAATTAGACAAACAAGATAAAACATCACTTCAGTGCATCCACTTCTGCCTTCGACTCATAAGCCCGCCTTTACCCTTTCGATGAAGTCGAAAGGTACCTTTCGCCTAAGACGGAAGGTAAACAGTTACCCTTCACCAAAGCCGAAAGGTAGGCACGGTATCGAAGAGAAGAGAAGGGCAAAGGGATGGGGAGGCTGCTTCCTTTTCTTTTGGATAGAAACATAATTGCTTTTGAATTAGTTGAAGGGGGATCCTTCGACTCTATCATTTTATAAAAGTCAAACTTTTTTATATATTCAAGAAGGGGTTTCGAAGGAGATCTTCAAAAGTTTAAACCTTCAAGAGTATTGTTTTAAAATGTTTCTAAAAAGGTGTTTTAATACCTTTCGGCAAAATCGAAGGGTAAACCTTCCGACATGGTCGGAAGTATGCTTTTGAAGGGTTGGTTCCAACACCAACACTTCATTGTTTTTCAATAATTGCGAAAGGTTTGACATCGAAAGGTTTATTTTTGAAGGTTTTGAAGGGGCTATCTTCAAAAATTGCAAAAGGTTTTGAGTTTCAATAATTTCTAAAGGTTTGACATCGAAAGGTTTATTTTCAAAGGGTTTTGAAGGGGCTATCTTTAATAATTGCGAAAGGTTTTGAGTTTCAATAATTTTGAAAGGTTTGACATCGAAAGGTTTATTTTCGAAGGGTTTTGAAGGGGCTATCTTCAATAATTGCAAAAGGTTTTGAGTTTCAATAATTTTGAAAGGTTTGATTTTGAAAGGACTATAAATGGTTTTATAAGGGGGAATATCCCAGGCTTTTGACAGGGTCGAAAGGTAGAACCTTTCAATTAGGTCAAAAAGAAGCCTTTCAACAAGGTCGAAAGGTAGGACCTTTCGGCAAGGTCGAAATGTATAGTTTTGTGATGCTTTCAAAAGAAAGGTCTCCGAAGGGGCTAACTTTGGATGTTTATTTGCTTATTTTGTTTGCATATGTAAGGGGGATCCTTATATAAATTTGATGTTACTAAACCTTGGGGATACCGTGATAGGGTTTATTGTTTTCGATACATAATTTGGGGTTACAAATAGAAATATGCTTTCGAAATTATACATCGGGGCTATCAATGTGTTTTTATTTAATTTAACCTAATTGGGGCTACCAATGGGAATAGGTTAAATAGGTGGAATACCTGGGGAAAAATAAATAATCATGGGGATCATGAGTTTTTAAAAATAATCATGGGGATCATGATACTTTTGGCTAAGTGTTGGGTTCTTAGTTAACCTAGGAAAACCATGGAATATGCGGTGGATAGCCCACATCAAAATATTTTGCCAGAGGTGGTTAGCCTCGGGATTTGGCACCCAAGGGTTCATAGTCATCCTAGGAAAACTATGGAGTATGCGGTGGATAACCCACACCATCTTTTATAAAACAATGTATGATGGATAATCTACATTTTTTTAAATGGATTTGGGATGGATAATCCTATTAAAGTTTTGACGGATAGTCACTTAAAAAGATTTTAGAGGGGAACTCTAATAAACTGATTTTAGATGGGAAATCTAATAAATTGCATTTTGGTGGGATAACTAAATAATGGGTGGATGGAATATCCAATATATATGATTTATGGCTTTATTTCATATTATGTTAAGGCTAATCTTTTTGGGTTCAGGGGCATAGTAAATGATTTGCATGTGTTGTTTTGGATACTAGTGAGGGGAAAACCCGTTCTGCTAAGAGGCGAGGTCTCACTAGATATTTATTTATGGTAAGAGGTGATAGGGGATTATTCATACCAGACTTATTGTCTGACTCGAAGTTTGTGTTTCTCCACAAACTCTCGGGTACTCAAAATTAATTTGAGTAGTCTGAGAGTAGGAGACTTTCAGGTTTTTGGATGAATAAGCTTCTTTTGACGTGCAGGATGCAGTGTTAGCTATATAGAAGCTATTTTGTGTATTCCGCTATGATGTACTAAGAACTGTAAAATTCATATTATTAGTTCTCTGATCATCATAAGGAGACATCTTCATATGTCGCTCTTATCGTATTTTGTACATGTATATGTGATCTGAACCTGGTTAATGTCGGGGATTATGTAATTAAATCTGAATATTATTTATAAGAAATGAAAATTTCTGTTTTGTTGAAAGTTTAAATTTTTTCATAATCTTGTGTTTCTGTGTTGCCAATAGTTTCAAGATTCCGATTTCGGTCACTCACTATGGATGACTGCAGCATCCGTAGCAGTTAGTTTTGAGCCTCCGAAAGCGGGGTGTTACAGTTCTTGTTTTCTTCTTTTCTTCTATTTTTAATAAAGAAACCCATCGATAATCTACCTTTTAAACAGTTTGAGTTGGACATGTATGGTTTATTGTCAACTAGAACTGTTCAAAAAGGTGGGTCGTCACATATATATATATATACCAAAATAATTAAGTATAGAAGTATAATATAAAATATATAATATATTTTAAGATTTCTTACTCCTTAAGCATATATAAGTCAACATATGCATACATGAGAAGATGGAAGTGATGAGCACATGGTGGGATGCTTTTGCCGTACCTTGGGAGGAGGAAGGTGTGTTGGTGAAGTTTTGAAATGGTGATGAAGATGATGAGTATGCATGGATACTTTTACACTCTTCTTTTCCTATAAATACAATACCCTCTTCTCTTCATTTTCATTCATCTTCTTCTTCATATTTCTAAGCTTTGTCTTCCACTTTAATGGTTTCCATCTTAAGGGAAATAATGTCAAAATTTATTTCAAAAAGAGTTCAAACTATAATATATAGTTATATATGCTTAAACACCTCAAAACAATCCCAAAACTCCACCTTTTCTCTTTGTTCTTCAAATCTCCACCCCACTTATCATTAGGCCGAGCACTTCTTTGCTCCACTCTAGGTCATGCACTCCCAAGCCATCTCAAGTCTTGGTCGAGGCATCTAGGAGCTAAAATCCGAAGAATAGTGAGCTTCGGAAACCGAGTAGCGGAGCTATAGCGAATTTTTAATTAATTGTTTAAAACTCAAGATGAGAATTCCTAAAATATTATATTATATTTTGATGATGATATGATGTTTGCAAATGGATGTTTATTATGCTTTGACCATCAATATTGGATGTTTTCATTTGAATATTTAATATATATGCAAGTCACGAAAACACACATCGATAAGCACAAGGGAAATCACTTTCCTCTATTTAATGAATTGGTGTATATGGAAGGTTAAATCTCTCTAGAAAAAGGTTTAAAATGAGTTTGAAATATTTTATAAACATTGAAAAGCGTTTTGGTGAAGTTTGAAAAGAAATGGAAAATTTAGTTAGAAATAAGCGTGTCGCGTAAGCCAGTTCGCGATTTCGCGGCACAAAAGTCAAACAAGTGTAAAAGTTGGAATATAGCTTGGAACCATTCGAGATAAGAATTTTTCAAACTATTATATCCATTGTTTTCCAACGAAGAAACAAAGTCGAGATTTTGATTAGTAGATTTAGAAATATGAGTAAAACAAGTTTTGGGAAAAATGAATTTTCAAATAATTAAAAGTCGTTTTGATCAATATAGCTAAAAAAGCACTTTCCCCAGTACTTTTTCGCAGCACTTTTCTATAACTTTTGAAATATAGTTTTAAACTTAACAATTATTTTCCATTTGTTTTATAAATGTTTTCAAAAGGATAATTAAGTGTTTTAATAATGATTGGAGGTTTTCTAGCTTAGTAAAGAGAGTTTAAATAAATGATTTAAAGAAAAGCTATTACAAATTAAGTGGTTTAATCTTGGCTCTAAAAACCGACGAGTAGTATGAATTTTTCTATTCGTGTGATCCGGATGTGAGGTGCTTAACTAAGGAGATGTTCAGTAGAAACCAGTGCCCTGGCTTTCTTGCCTCTTCTTTGGGCGAGGGATAGATAAAGTCGAAATGTCGGAAATGAGTTATGTGTAAAAAGGTTTTAAGAAATCAAAAGCAGTAATAAGAGAGGTTTAATGATTCTGTATATATCGGAAGGAATGTTTAAGGAATATATATATCTCTAAAAGAGATTGGATAAAAAAAACTAAATCAATTAAAGAATGATTCCCTATTCACAAGAACATATTTTTATCGACGATTGTTTCGAAGGAACCAGGGTCGGATTTGGATGATTCCTATCCGAAGACCACTTTGAACCAATTTACGTAATCGTAGTGAAGATAGGGATATAATATTTGGGATTTTCGTAAAGAAGGACTGCTTGTTGATCATTGGGGATAAACTCCCAATATACATATAGTAGCAGTAGTCTCTTCGTTATGAAATACCCAACGCAAGGACTACTCGCTATTAATGATAGTAGGAGGAGTGCCTTCGGTTTCGTTCAGTCCCAGAATGAACTTGTATGGATGGATGTCTGACGTTGCATTCTTGAGATTTCATCGTTGACTTTTATAAACGTGCTTCTATTTGATGGCGGAGAAAGCAACTTCTTTTAGCTTAAAAC
Source organism: Allium fistulosum (assembly GCA_030737815.1). Classification (NCBI taxonomy): domain Eukaryota; kingdom Viridiplantae; phylum Streptophyta; class Magnoliopsida; order Asparagales; family Amaryllidaceae; genus Allium; species Allium fistulosum. Next base: position 715,951,793 of record CM060908.1, read on the forward strand.
CCTTCTCTAAGACGTATGAGCTCGGAGGTTGTATGTCTGTGGAAGTCAATAGTGATCGATGGAATGGAAATGTGGCATTCAAAGAAAGATGATGTGCAATGTGAAAGGTAATCGTTACCTGAAGCCTCACATCCAAAAATGGCAGAAACAGGGTAGATGTAGCAAGGCTATGTGGTTCGCAACCATTAGGGTATGATCATCCCCTTCTAGATATATTTCTACCTGCTATGACGTTCGGGTTTAAATTATTGTGGTGTGTGCTAAGAGATGTCTCGAATAGGTTGGTAACGACTGGGTGATGACATATTTGGTACTATATAGTGAGAAAGGTAGGCCGGTCTTGTGTTGATAGAGGTGTGTAGATGTTCTGTTGACCTCGGTAGATTCCTTTAGAGATGTACTGCCACCTTCACCTTGTCATTTGTATGGAAATCCATTCTCTAATAAGTGCCTGCCATTTTGTTTGTAGAGCCTAGTATGCTGGAATATAATAATGGTGAATATTTCGGCTAAGATTGATAAGTTTACTTGTAATTTTTTTTAAAGATACGTCATTAAAAATAATATCAAGTATTTTAACGTAAGAATGTTTTGGTTATCATAAGGTAAACATTCGTTTCGTCCTTATGTGCGGTGTGGTCTGATGAGATACCTGTTTGTTTTCAAATAACGTATTTTGAGTCTCACACTAGTCCCATGACTGACCCAAAGTTATTTTGATTTCCCTTTAAACTCTGGGTGCCCTATTTTTTTGGGTAGCCAAGTAGTCAGGATTCTGTTTGGAGTATTTTGGATAAGAGCATGCTGGAAGAGGTTTTTGAAGCATGGAGTTGAAGCACTAGAAGTGAGTGTCTATTTTTCAATTTATTTCATTTTTTCCACCATGTCAAAGTTTAGTTTGTACTAGGAAATTGTGGGAGCGGGTAGTTATAACTATTCCTAGCTAGGTTAGTTCATACGAAAAAACACTGATGACTCCAGTAAGGGTGGTTGTATGTACTATCTATCTATTTTAATGTAATGTGAAAATTTTTGTGTCTTTCTTTTATCTTTACTTTACTTTACCCCTGAAAATACGCCTCCTCGGCACTTGGATTTACGGCACGTGAATACCGTGGATGTATTAGTGTCTTCGAGAGTCGAGGAGACGGGTCTTCACATTTGGTATAAGAGCTAAAGGTTAGGCGAGAACCTTAGCTTTGATGGGGTATAACTCATTAGAGATAGGGTTTGCAATGCCGTACGGTGAGTTTAATCTTTGAGAGTGTGTTTTTAGAATTCTTATCTGAATAAAATCAAGTTGTGCTATATACCCATTCCCCAAGATAATTTCCTCTTTGTATTCTAAATATTTCTTATTAATTCAGGTAGGAAGAAAAGAGTATCGTAGAGGATGAAGGAGGGGAAATAGCAGCACAACAACCAACGGTCAAGCTCCAACCGTTGTTGTAGAAGAAATAGCTCCCGTATAATCGTAGGTTAATTTTGCCACCCTGTGCAAGAATTATACCAGCTTAGGGGGAAAACCATTCAAGGGTACATAGGATATCATTGAAGTACAGGCTTGGGTTAAATCATGCAAGAGGATCTTTAAAGCATTGAACATCAGTGATGAGCAAAAGATGTTCTTAGCCTTGTGGCAACTTCAGGAATGGGCTCTGGCTTGGTGGGAGTCCATTACCCTAAATGATTCGAAGGATAATCTCTCTTGGGAAAGGTTTAAGGAGGTTTTGGAGGAATAGTACATGCCAACGTCCAGGAAATCTCGTCTTTATAGAAGCTTTATGGATCTGAAGCAGGACGAAATGACTGTTGAGGAGTATGCAAATAAGCTCATAGAATTATCTTGTTTTGGGCCAGGTCTAATTGACATGCATTTAAAAAAACGAGAAGTTTATCTCTAGGATGAATAAGAAGTACCAGACCAGGATGACTGCACATCTTAAGGGGTCGTTTATAGATTTGCTAGATATGGGATTCCATTATGAAACATTGGACACGAAGGAGCCGGCAGTAGCTCAGACCAACAACAACAAGGCCAACAACGGGAAAAAGAGGAAGTTCAATAATAGTGGGAAAAAGCCGTGGTCAGGGAAACTCGGGAAATGATCTCAAGGAAATGGCTTCAAGGATTATACTTGTAACAATTACAAGAGGAAGGGCCATATTGCAAAGAATTGTAGAAGTCCCAAAGTCTAGGATTCCGCCTCTCCTATGGTTCAGAATAGCCTATGTTATAATTGTCACCAACCAGGGCACATGATCAAGGATTGTTCGATCATGAGGAAGGCAGAGCAAGCTAGAGTCTACACAATTAAGGATGAGGCTTCAACCTCTCAGGATGTGAAGTGCAAGGGAGTTTTGGAAGGTAATATTTTTATTGAAGATGTTTTAGTTAGAGTATTGTTTGATACATGAGCTTCTCAGAGTTTTATTGCTAAGATAACCTTAGAAGAATTAAAACTTAGACCTAAGATAGTTGATACCCCTATTTGCATGACAAATCCTATAGGTGGTACCACTAACCTTTGTATGAATGTGAAAAAGTCCAAATTTCCCACTCTTCCCATCAATTCCTTTTGACCCATTTATCTTATATTTATTGGATTTGAAATTTTGCTCGATATGGATTGGTTGACTAAGCACGAAGCTATTCTAGATGTGTAAAAAGAATGGTTTTAGTAAAAACAAAGTTAGGGATGTTTATAAAAATATCTTATGAAGATCCTAGCCAAGGGGGGTAGTTTCCTATATGCATTAGACTCATCCCAGGAAGGATTAGGAACCACACATATTGTTAAAGAATTCCCAAACGTGTTTGAAGAAGTGAAGAGTTTACCCCAACATTGGGAAATCGAATTTCAAACTGATTTGATTTCTGATGCATTGCCAATTAAACAATAGGACCGAAGGATGGCTCCGAAGGAGAGGGAGGAGTTAAATAACCAAACCCAAGAGCTATTAAAGAAAGGGTTGATAAGACCGAGTCGTTCAAGTTGGGGATCAGTAATAGTTTTTGTTGCCAAGTCGGATGGATCTCTAAGGTTGTGCATAGATTACCGAGATCTAAATAAACAAATGATTAAGAACAAGTATCCTCTACCTTAAATAGATGACTTATTTGATTAGTTACATGGTGCTCGGGTATTCTCGAAAATGGATCTAGATACAGGATTCCATCAGCTGAGAATCGCAGAAGAATGCATCCATTATCTGCATTTAAAGGTCCAAATACTTTCTTCGAGTGTTTGGTTATGCCTTTTGGGCTAACCAATGTGCCCGCTTATTTTGTAGACCTTATGAATAGAGTATTTAGAGATGTACTCAATAAATTCATGTTAGTCTTTATCAATGATAATCTTATCTATTCTAAGATAGAAGAAGAACACGAAAGGCATCTAGAAATTGTGTTGGAGATATTAAAAATAATGGGCTTAAAGCCAAATTCTCAAAATGCCATTTCTGGGAAAAGGAGGTAAGATTCCTTCGACATATAGTGTCAAGGAACGGGATTTCAGTAGATCTTGTAAAGGTTGCAGCTATTCTAAATTGGAAGCAATCACAAACTTCTAAAGAGATTCGTAGCTTCTTAGGTCTGGCAGGGTATTATAGAAGATTCATTCAAGACTTCTCAAAGATTGCCTACCACCTAACGATGTTGACTATGAAGGTGCTAAATTTATCTGGACTCCTAAATGTGAGGCAGCATTCCAGTAACTCAAAAAGAGGTTGACAACCGCTCCAGTCCTAGCAATTATAAATGGAAATAGTGGATTAACCGTTTATACAAATGCTTATGGAGAAGGAGTTGGTGCAGTTCTTTTAACATCCACTACTTGAAGGCCTAAAACTAATGGTTACGGATGCTGCAGTCATCCATAGTTATTAATCCTCGGTGACCAAATACGGTAATGTTAGATAAATTGATAAACTAGAAACACTTGAATATGGAAAAAGAATTAAAAAATTTCATAACAACTTTTACATTCCATTCCAAAAACCCATTTCAACATTCTTTACATAATCCCACAATGTTAACCACGTTCAGAAAAATATAATTATTACAGTATACTTCAAGAGAGACATATGAAGATGCCTCCTTTGGTGATCAGAGTATATAATAGGTAATAAACAACTTTGTCTTAACAAAACAACGCAGCAGAATCATATGAGAGAGCACTCAAATAACTACATGCCTCCTGCACGACTTCGGAAGCTTATTCGTCTTAACAGGTACCTGAAAACCTCAAATCTCAAACTACTCAAAATCAGTTGAGTACCCGAGAGTTTAAAGGGAAAACATAAACTTCGAGTCAGACATAAAGCCTGGAATGAATAATAATCTATCATCTTAAATCATTTAGATATATAGTGAGACCACGCCGCTTAGCGGAACGGGTTTCCCCTCACTAGTATCTTAAAAACTTTTATAAACCATTTTCTGTGCTCTTGCATCCACAATGGTTAAATTAATTCAAAACATTATTATGTGATGATATGCAAAATAATAGAATCAATTTTGGATTACCCATTCCCATTCATTTTGACTATCTATCATAGTTATAGTTTCTAGGATTACTATTAACCTAATAGTTTTCATGAGATGACTAATAACCGGTTAAACATTTATGGACTCCCTGTCCACTTATATAGTTTTCATGGGATCACTATGAACCTATTGGTAACTCCAATATCATTTCTTTTATCCTAGTTTTCATGGGCTGAATAGGAACCTATTGACTAACTGTCAATATTTTTCTTTTATCCTAGTTTTCATGGGCTGACTAGGAATCTATTGACTAACTGTCAATATCTTCCTTTTACCCTAGTTTTCATGGGCTAACTAGGAACCTATTGACTATCTATCAATATTTCATTTTCTTATCTGGATATAGTTTTCATGGGCTAACTATAAACCTGTCTAACTGACATCTTCAATTATACATCGTTTTCATGGGCGAACTATGAACCTATTGGCCCTTGCCAATATCATTTTCATTACACAGTTTTCATGGGCTTAATGGGAACCAATTGGCCCCTACCAATATCTTTAATTTATATTCACTACTGGGTCAACCTAACTGGTTATTTTTCCTTTTCCCAAAGTAGCATTTTGGTTTCATTACAAAGTGAATATATACATATATGAAGAAGCAAACAATATATCTTGGTTAATTTATTTAACCCATTAAGACTTCTTCAAAAATTCCATTTCAAAATACTTTGTTCATTAATATGCCATGGTTTTGCTTTTAAATGAGATTGGGTTATTTTTTTTGAAAGCTATTATCTTTAGAACCTTACTTTCAACCTCATTGGATAGCCTCCATCGAAAGCATATATACCTCTTTTCAAAACACTAGGCTCCAGCCTTTCAAAACACTTTAAAACCCTTCTTTCTAAACCTTTCGAATATAAAAAAGTGTTACTTATTAATTATTAAAATCATAGCTTCGAAACCATTGGAAGTATCTCTTCCTAAAGTATTAAAAGTCCCCCTTTCGACATCATTGGGTTTACCTTTTAAAATATCATTTGGGTTAAAGTAAATATAAACGAAAGTACCTCTTTAAAAATATAATTTAGGCCCCCCTTCCTGAAGTTATCTTATAACAACAGTTATCAAGTTAGTATCGGCATGGCACCGTTTGAAGCTCTATATGGCCGTCCGTGCAGGTCACCAGCATGTTGGATCGAAACCGGAGATCGGTTAGTACTTGGTCCTGACATGATACGAGAAGCTTCAGAGAAGGTCGATATGATTAGAAAGAAGCTAAAGGAAGCCAAAAGCAGACAGAAAAGTTATGCAGACCAAAGGCGTAGAAATCTAGAATTCTTAGTTGGAGATTCGGTCTTTTTGAAAGTCTCTCCGATGAGAGGCGAGTGGTGAGATTTGGGAGACCTGAGAAGTTAGCACCTCGATATGTTGGACCATTTCCCATTCTTGAACTAATCGGCCCACTAGCTTATTTAGTGCATGGAAGGAGTGCACAATGTCTTTCATGTATCTCATTTGAGGAAACATGCGCATGACCCAAAGCAAACCATAGAAACAGCTGCTTAGGAAGACCTGGAGGTGGAACCAAATTTGGCAGCTATTTGAAAACCTGTTCGAATCGTTGATCTTGATGAGAAACGATTAAGGAGGAATGTGGTAAGCTTAGTCAAAATTCAATGGAGTGGAGATGCTGAGGATTGAACTTAGGAAACGGAGGATAGAATGAAAAAGGCATATCCTAAATTTAAGATGGAAGAATGAACTATATAAATCATGTCGTTGTAGTGTGCTCACAACCTATGGTGTAGTCACTTATCCATATTTTTGTATGTATACATTATATCGAATATATTTCATTTTGAGCTATTTCCTTCTTATCTAAATTTCGAGGATGAAATTGTTTTAAGGAGGGAGTCTGTAACAACCCATAAATAGATCACTTTAAATAAATGATCATTTAGCTTTATCGATATAACAATAATTTTGTAAATAATTATTTATATGATTTTATAAATCAAATATGATAATTTTAATTAGTTAGTAATGATAAGAAAATTTGTTTACAAAAATATGCATATCAATTCAAAAGAGAAAATATAACCGAAAATCGGAATCGGGATTTGTAATGATACAATGTGTAGAAGTGGTGCAACGTTGTAGCAGTATGTTACATGCACATATACATGTACATATGCATACATGAAACATGCACATAAACATATATATACCAAAATAATTAAGTATAAAAGTATAATATAAAATATGTAATATATTTTAAGATTTCTTACTACTTAAGCATATATAAGTCAACATATGCATACATGAGAAGATGGAAGTGATGGGCACATGGGGGGAGGCTTTTGTCGTGCCTTGGAAGGAGGGAGGTTTTTTGGTGAAGCCTTGAATGGTGATGAACATGATGATGTATGCATGGATACTTTTACACTCTTCTTTTCCTATAAATACACTACCCTCTTCTCTTCATTTTCATTCACCTCTTCTTCATATTTCTAACCTTTGTCTTCCAATTTAATGGCTTCCATCCTAAGGGAAATAATGTCAAATTTTACTTCAAAAGGAGTTTAATTATAATATATAGTTATATATACTTAAACACCTCAAAATAATCTCGAAACTCCACTTTTTCTCTTTGTTCTTCTATCTCCACCCCACTTCATCATTAGGCCAAGCACTTCTTTGGTGCACTCTAGGTTGCGCACCCCCAAGCCAACTCAAGTCTTGGTAGAGGCATCTAGGAGCTAAAATAAGAAGAATAGTGAGCTTTGGAAACCGAGTAGTGGAGCTATAGCGAATTTTTGATTAATCGTTTAAAACTCAAGGTGAGAACTCCTAAACTATTATATTATATTTTGATGATGATATGATATTTACAAATGGATGTTTATTATGCTTTGATCATCAAGTTTAGATGTTTTCATATGAATATTGAATATATACGCAAGTCATGAAAACACACGTCGATAAGCACAAAGGAAATCACTTTCCTCTATATTAATGAATTGTTGTATATGGAAGGTTAAATCTCTCTAAAAGAAGGTTTAAAATGATTTTGAAATGTTTTATAAATATTGAAAAGCATTTTTGTGAAGTTTGAAAAGAAATGAAAATTTTAGTTAAAAATAAACGCGTCGCGTAACGGTAGTTCGCGATTTCGCGCCACATAAGTCAAACAAGTTTAATAGTTGGAGTATAGCTCATAATTCTTCAAGATAAGAATTTACCAAACTATTATATCCTTAGTTTTCCAATGAATAAAGAAAAGCGAGATTTTGATAAGTAGATTTTGAAATATGAGTAAAAAAGTTTTGGGAAAAATCGCGGTTTTGCAATTCGAAATCCAAAACTAGACTTCTTTGGAAATGATGTTTTAAATTTGTTTAAAAATACGGAATAAATCTTATAAATGTTTTAAAAATGATTGAATAATAAAAATGAATTTTCAAATAATAAAAGGTTGTTTTTATCAATATAGCTTAAAAAGCACTTTCCGCACCACTTTTCAATAACTTTTGAAATATAGTTTTAAACTTAACAATTCTTTTCCATTTGTTTTATAAATGTTTTCAAATAGATAATTAAGTATTTTAATAATGATTGGAGGTTTTCTAGCTTAATTAATAGAGTTTGAATAAACGATTCAAAGAAAAGCTATTACAAATTAAGTGGTTTAATCTTGGCTCTAAAAGCCGACAAGTAGACTGGATTTTTCTATTTGTGAGATCTGGATGTGAGGTGCTTTAACTAAGGAGGTGTTCAGGAGTAACCAGCACACTGGCTCACCTGGCCTCTTCCCTTGGCGAGGGATAGATAAGGTCGAAATGTCGGAAACGAGTTAAATGTAAAAAAGTTTTAAGAAATAAAAAGCGGTAATAAGAGAGGTTTAATGATTCTGTATATACCGGAAAGAGTGTATCAGGAATATATATATTTCCAAAAGATATTTTGATAAAAAGAACTAAATCAGTTAAAGAATGATTCCATATTGACAAGAACATCTTTTTATCGATGATTGTTTCGAAGGAACCAAGGTTGGATTTAGATGATTCCTATCTGAAGACCACTTCAAACCAATTTACGTATTCAAAGTGAAGACATAGATATAATATTTGGGATTTTCGTAATGAATGACTGTTTGTTGATCATTTGGGGATAAACTCCCAATATACATATAGTAGGAGTAGTCTCTTCGTTATGAAATATCCAGTGCAAGGACTACTCGCTACTAATGGTAATAGGAGGAGTGCCTTTGGTTTTGTTCAGTCCCAGAACGAACTTGTATGGATGGATGTTTGACGTTGCATTCTTGAGATTACATCATTGAGTTTTAAAAACGTACATTTGTTTGATGGCGGAGAAAGCAACTTCTTTTAGCTTAACACCCTTCTCTGAGACGTATGAGCTCAACCCTTACACCCGAAAATGGCCGAAACAGGGTAGATGCAGCAAAGCTATGTGGTTCGCAACCATTATGGTATGATCATCCCCTTCTAGATATATTTCTACCTACTATGACATTCATATTTAAATTATTGTGGTGTGTGCTAAGAGACGTCTCGAATAGGTCGGTAACGACCGAGTGATGACATATTCGGTACTATCTAGTGAGAAAGGTAGGCCGGTCTTGTGTTGGTAAGGGTGCGGATGTTCTGTTGACCTCGGCACATTCCTTTAGAGATGTATTGTCGGAAGGTAGTCCCTTCACCTGGTCATTTGTATGGAAATCCATTCTCTAATAAGTGCCTGTCATTTTGTTTGTAAAGCCTAGTATGCTGGAATATAATAATGGTAAATGTTTTGGCTAAGATTGATAAGTTTACTTACAAATGTTTTTAAAGATATGTCATTAAAAATAATATCAAGTATTTTTACATGAGAATGTTTTGGTTATTATAAGGTAAAAACCCGTTCCGTCTTTATGTGCGGCATGGTCTTATGAGATACCTTTTTGTTTTCAAACAACGTATTTTGAGTTCTCACACCAGTCCCATGACTGATCCGGAGTTATTTTGATTTCCCTTTAAACTTTGGGTGCCCTAATTTTTTCGGGCAGCCAAGTAGTCAGGATTCTTTTTGGAGTATTTTGGTGAAGAGCATGCTGGAAGAGGTTTTTGGAGCATGAAGCTAAAGCACCAGATGTGGATGTCTATCGGTCTTATTTTATTTTTTTGCTGTGTCTAAGTTTAGTTTGTACCAGCAAATTTTGGGAGCAGGCAGTTATAACTATTCCTTGCTGGGTTAGTTCATACAAAAAACTCTGATGTACCCTAGTAAGGGTGGTTGTATGTACTATCTATCTATTTTAACGTAATGTGAGAATTTGTCTTTCTATCTTTTATCTTTACTTTACTTTACTCTTGAAAATCTGCCTTCCCGACACTTGGATTTACGGCACGTGAATACCGTGGATGTATTAGTGTCGATTTTCGAGAGTCAAGGAGACGGGTCTTCACAAGAGTTATGAAAATGAACAAGTAAATGAAAAAATGAAAACACAAATGAAGAAATGGATAATAATGATATTGACAACCTTCAAGAATACTATCATATTGTTAATAATTCTAAGCATTTTGAAAATGATTTGAATTTAAACATTACCGAATCTAGAATTTGGGATAATCTCAAGAAAACTTAAAAATTTACTTATTGAAATTGGACTTAAACGGGAAACTAATATTAATTTTCCAAAAGATGAATGTTCTAGAATTTTTTTAAAATTATTTTATTCAAAATCTAACAAATGGAGAAACTCATGATAAAAAATGTTTAGTGTATTCAAAAGATTTAGATAGAGGTTTTTATTTTTGCTGTTAATTATTTAAAACAAAACCATCAAAAATTCAATTAGCAAGTGAAGGAATTAGAGATTGGAAACATCTTAGCAAAATAGTTGAATGACGTGAAAATAGCATCGGGCACCTTCAGAACTTGAAATCATTGAAAATGATAAGGCTTCAATTGGAGAATAATCAAACCATAGACAAAGAATTGCAAATGTAAATTAGGAATAACACACCACATTGGAAAATTATTGGAAAATTTTAGTGGTTCGAATTATTGCTATTGTAAAAGTCTTGCAATAAATAATTTGGCTTCTTATGGAACAAATGGAATAATTAATGATGATGCTAAAGGTAATTTTTGGGTCTTATTGAAATGATTTTAGAGTTTGATCCGGTAATGCAACGTCATTTTCAAATTATTAAAAATGAAGAAATTCATCACCATTATCTTAATCATAAAATCCAAAATGAGTTGATTTCCATTCTAGCATTTAAAGGTAGAAATGCTATAATTGAAGAAATTAAGGAGGCAAATTTTTTTCTACTATTCCTGATTGTTCATCTGACTCAAGTCATAAAGAACAAATAACTTTGATAATAAGATGTGTTTAGTGTGTCATATTCTCCAAGAAAATTGAAGAATTTTTTTAGAGTTTATAAATGTTATACAACTGGACTAACTCTTTTCAATGAAATGCAAATTGCATTAAAATATCTTGGACGTAACATTGATGATGTGAGAGGGATAATATACCATAGTGGATCTAATATTAGTAGGCAACATCAAGATGTACAAACAAGATTGCTAGAAACAAATCCAGGAGCATTTTACAAGCTATATGTTTCTCGCTGTCTTAATATAGGACTATGTAATATGGTAAATTGTTCTAATAAAGCGAAATCATTTTTGGAGCATGCCAATGCATATATTTAGCTTTTTCTAACTCAAAAAAATGTTGGCATGTTTTACTTAATCATATAAATGGTTTAACCTTAAAATTGTTGTCAAACACACGACGGGAGAGTCATATTGGAAGTATTAAAGCAATAAAATCACAACTTTCTAAAATTAGAGAAGCTTTATTCAAATTAGTAGAAAGTACAAAAGAGGCAAAACTAAGTAGAGATGCTGAATTTTAGCTAGAGCTTTCAAGTTTTGAATTTATATCATCTTTGGTAATTTGGCATGATGTTCTAAAAAAAATAAACAAAGTAAAAGGTTAAAATTAGATGATTATGCGTCTTGATATTGTAGTTAAACAATTGGATGGTTCTTGTTTCTTTTTTTTTGAAAAAGATATATGGATTTGATTTAGCAATTGAAGGGAAACACATAGCTATAGATATGGAAATTAAGCCAACATTTCATACAAATGACGAATTCAAAGAAAAGATATTGTGATGAAACACTAGATAATGATAGAGAACAATTGTTTGCACAAGAATTATTTAGAATCGACTATTTTATTCACATAATTGATATCGCCTACTCCTAGTTAAGGACTAGATTTGAACAAATGAAACTCTATGTTATATTTGGTTTCTTATATGATGCTAAAAAATTAATGAATTTGAATGATTGGGAATTACTAATTGCTTATGTGAATCTTGAAAATGCTTTAGAAAGGGATGATTTTTCTGACGTGATTGGAAAAAATTTATGTTTCGAACTACAGGTATTGCAAGTATTGTTGCCAAAGGAATCATATGAAACAGTCAAGCCATGGACTTCAACAAGAATTATTAAGTTTATGAAAGAAATAGATATGTTTCCAAATATGATGATTATTTATAGGATATTATTGAATATCCCTGTGATCGTGGAATCTATCGAATAAATCTTTTCTAAATTTAAATTGTTAAAATCATATTTGCAGACTTCTATTTCTAAAGATAGGTTGAATGAGCTAACAATTCTATGCACCAAAAAAGATATGTTGGAAAATATTGAACATGATGATATAATTAGTGATTTTGCTTCAAGAATTGCATTGAGAGAAAATTATAAATGATGTTATTGTTGGACTTACCATGTGTCTCTTTAGTTGTAAGTTTGATACTTTTGGGGATGCAATGAAAAAATTAATTAGCTCTTGAAAAAAATCAATATTTGATATCATTTATATATGGTTATTATCGTTTGAAGGTATTACTTGAAATTGTATGAAAAGGCCAAACTTAAGTTTTGTCCATGGCCCAAAATGTCCCAGGACTCGCCCTATATGCATCTGTCTTAAGCTTCGCTTGGTTCAAGCCTGTCTTAAGGTTCGCTTGGTTCAGGATGGGTTATTAAGCACTCTCCTATGTCGTACACTAATTTAGCTCCACAACTGAAATGGAGAAAAATAAAATGTTCAACAAAAGATTATAGCAAATCACATAAGAAATAATTACAAGTATTAAGGATCTTGCTTTGAGCACTTTATATTATTGCGAGCATCGCCACTTGGAACCAATAGTATAGTACCTAAGAAGGAAATGTTTTCTATACTATAATTTGGGCAAGGACCATATACAACAATGAGTTCCATAATGCAATTATTTGTTTGCTACAATTGCATAACTGGGAAATAATTGTGTAATTTTGTGTACATATAAAAAGACACTTTGTTAAACCGAAATTTGTTCAATGTTTTAGATTTGTGTAGAAGGTGACATGTTCGAAGAAGTTCCATTAATACCCCTTGGTTTTATCATTAATCATAGAATAGTTCGAAATATGATTCACTATTTCAAAAGATAAAATAGGCAAGTGGAACAGTCAATAGGCAATATGCTCAAGTCATGTTCTTTATTTAATCATGAACATGTTACAAATATGCAATTATCTAATTGCATATGCCCTTATATACAAATATGCCATCTTCTCCTTCATCATCCTTGGTGCCATTAGTTTGGTCTTGAGCTCTCTAATGAAGAGAAATTGGAGGAGAACCTAATTGAAAAATGTGATAAGGCTGAGAAAGAAGTTAAGGGTCTCTTTCCATGAAGGGGTGCATCTCTATTTATAAAGGAAGGAAGGAAGTAGGCTTGCTTCCATTGGCGATGTGGGGCTTATGGTACCATTTGCTTCTATCTTGATGGTGGCCTCAACATGGAGCTTCTAAATAAATATGAAGGCCTTTGAAGCTTTATGGAAGAGAATAAACTAAATCCTCTTGTACTTGCCTTTGTGAATGACCTTATTCCTCTCTCTTTGCATAAAATTTGACATCCTAAAGCATAGATGTCGCGTGACATCGATAATCATGCTATGTTCATGAGATACGACTTTGATTTGTGGCTTACGACATGTTTTTAGTCAATATTCCTTGTGAACTTAATGGCATGCAGCATTAATGAAACATGGCATAGATAATACATGGCATGTAATTAGTTCATCATGGAATAAGCACGATATTGCTTGAGAGACGACATTGAAGAGTGGTGGCATGAGATAGAGGCAGCATTGAAGATGAAGCGACATCAAAGAGATGCAACATTGATATGATATAGCATCGATTAAGTGCGGCATTAATAATATACATTATGGACTACATGCGGCATTGATAACTTGCGATATTAATCAACTTGCGACATCATCAGATTAGCGACATCAATAGAGGGTGGTGTTGATGGAGTGTGGCATCATTATTTGTCAAAAGCTTTCGATATTACTTACTTTAACATGAATCCTTAACTTTGATTTGGAGCTGAATTACGACATAAGGCACTTAATTTCGATATAGACTCTTCATTTTGGCTTAATGTTTCATTCTATAATATGAAGCTCTTAGCTTTGATGTCAGATGCCCTTTGACATTGATCTTTAATTTTGACATAGCTTTGAGCCTTGAAATCACATACGTTTGAGATTAGTAAACCTTCAACATCATTGATTAGGACATCATTCTATAAAATTCTTTGCTTATATCCTTTGGAAACTATGTGGATAACGTTCGCCCCCTTTCTTTTAAGAAGCTTTTTACACTTTAGTGTTGTAAACCTACTTTTTGCTAAGGCAGTATGCAAGCAGATTTAACCCAACAAACTTCACGATTATCGAGGCCGATAAGTCCAGAAGGATGATTGTGGGACCTAGAAATCAAGAACAGATAATAGCATGAAGTCGAGATTGAATGGAATTGATAGATAAGCAAGGCAGAATGTTCGAAGTATGGAATATGTTCAGCACACAAAAGCAAGCGAAATTCGATAGAAAACAATTAATAACTCAACAACCAAAAGAAGGATCAAAGTGAAACTATAGGAATATGAAGAGGGAATCCTAGAGAGTTCATCCTAGGGTCACACCCAAAAACAAGCAATTTAAAGGGATCAGTACCAGTCCCTCCATAGGGGTTGGCACTCTTCCCTTGTAGGGGTCGGCTATATTCAAATTCTGGCAGTGATTAGTTAATATCTCAATATCTACTAATCTATTTGACATGAACCTTAGAGCATAAGTTAACAACAACATATGGAATGTAGGGATCGCATATTGGAGCAAGTTGGAGGGATCGGTACCTATCCCTCCATAGGGATCGGCTATAATCATCCTTCACAATTTATTGCAACAAAGATTGATCAATAACTCGGGTTCTACTAATCCAGTTAGCATGAAACTTGGAGGTTAAGCATAATACAACATGAAGAAGCTTACTTAGGGATCACATGGCATTTGGAAGAGATTGGAGGTATCGGTACCTGTCCCTCTAGAGGAATCAGCAGAAATCAGAATTCAAGCAACGTCATTTCACAGAAAACATGATATCTCACACACCGTAAGTCGAAATGGCATGAAATTTGGAGGACAAATAGCTAACATCATGGGGCCCTACTCATAGGGATCACAACCCATTTGGACATACTTATAGGGATCAATAATAATCCCTATTATGGGCCCTAATGGGCTTGGAAATTTTTGGGTGGCCTCATCATGGTCTTCCGAACCTTCTGTCAAAATTTCAGCCCGATCCATTTATGTCTTCTCCTATAAATATAGCAGGCATGGCATTAGAAAAGGGATATTCTTTCTACTTCTTATCTTCAACCTAGGCTACACTTTGTCAATTACATTCTTGGATTTCGGATTGTAACTTTAAACAAACTTCAGTATAATAAAAAGAATTATTTGAGAGTGGACGTAGGCTGGAGTTAGCCGAACCACTATAAATCTTGTCTCTTTTTACTTGCTTTTTGGTTATTTTAATTTTGTTCTTCATTTGCTTCTCTTTATATTTATGTAATTGGATTGGATATTGGTACTTTTACATAATGGGTGTTGGTGGCTAATTTTGATGCCAACATTTTGGTGCTTTCACTGAGAAAGCTAGCTCCCGTGGATTTGGAGTTCTGATTTGGAATCAAATAAAGAGCTTGGATTTAAAGCAATGATGAAGCAATCAACAAGAAAACATGTAACGGGTAGAAGCCATCATGAAGGGAGTCCTAAGGCTTCCTCAGAAGCTGGAACTAATCAAACATCTATCTACATTACCAGAGATGAAATGGGAACACTGATGGATGCAATGCAGGAACGGATGCTGAAAAGACAAGAGGAGATGATGCAAAATCTACTTCGACAGATTGGACAGGTAGAGCCATAGGAGCTGCTCGAATGCAAAACCAAGGAGTCAGAACGATAGAATCGCTGGAGCTATGGAACAAGGAGTTGAGGCAGTAGGAATCGTTGGAAATTAGAACCGGGAACATGGAAATGGAGCTAATGGACGAAGGAGTGGAGCAGAGCAGCCGAGGACAGTCCCCAGCCATCTTAGAGGGATTAGCACCTATCCCTCCAGAGGGATAGGCACCGATCCCCAAAGGCTAGGGGGCATGCCCCCGGGTCTGATTGGTCGTGATGCTGGAGGACCTACGGTCGATCCCGTGGAGCTTGGTGTGAATCGGAATTTGGATGCTGCTTAGAGGAATACGTTCCAAAATTCCCTCGTAGACTCGGGGGGCATCTTGGACATGCTGATAGGTGACTACCACTAGAAGACAATGACAGGTTTGCAGAGATGATCAGGCGTGCTATACGTGGAGGATTAGTAAACAGGGATCTAGAGGATGTAAATAGAAGTCCATTCGCTCCTAATATCAGGAATGCTAGGAATCCACTAGAATTCAAACTATAAA
Organism: Allium fistulosum; assembly: GCA_030737815.1. Lineage (NCBI taxonomy): Eukaryota > Viridiplantae > Streptophyta > Magnoliopsida > Asparagales > Amaryllidaceae > Allium > Allium fistulosum. Next base: position 715,968,212 of record CM060908.1, read on the forward strand.
CACTGGATGCTTATGACGGAAAGTCGGATCCAACTATGCATATGATGAGGTATACACGGTATATGGAAGTACGTGGGGCTTCAGAAAAAGTCCTGGCACAATGCTTCCTCTTGTACTTAACGAATGTAGCTATGCTCTGGTTCAGACAGTTGGAGAGCGGTTCTATTAGCACATGGAAGGAATTAGTCAAAAAAATTATGAAGCAGTTTCGGGTTCACATTACAAGACCTAAGAATATGATGACACTGACATCGGTAAAGTGGTGGGCAGGAGAATCACTCAAAAATTTCTTAACCAGGTTCAATGCAGTAGTTGTTTTGGTGGATCGACTAGATCCATCAATGGTTTTGATGGCAGTAGTTTCAGGAGTTGCAGATAATTCAGATTTTACGATATCACTAATATGGGATCCACCGATGGAATGTGGCGAAATCTACCATGAAGCAGAAAGGTTTCTACGATAAGAAGATGCGAAAGCTAATAAAGAGGCAACGTAAGTTAATACGGTACAGGGTGGAGAACCGTTGGGTGAGAGCTCAGGAAAGGACAAAGGTAAACGGAACATGGATAATAGCTTTGATGGATCAAAGCGAAGAAGGGAGGGACCTAAATTCTCTTCTTACTTGGAATTGAATGAAACCCTAGAACGAATATATCTGGATACTCGAGGACGCCTTCTACATCGAAGGCTGGTAAGTTGGGAACCCTCCAAATGCGAACGGAGATCAGGAAAGCGCTGCCTTTTCCATGAGCTGGATGGGCACAATACAAATGACTGTAGGCATTTGAGGGATATCATTGAGGAACGCGTGAGGAATGGTCAGTTACAGAAATACGTGTGGACTCGTGTTGGTGCAGTGGAACAGGAGCAGCCACCGTCCACCTCGAATAAAAATGGCATTGGATCAAGGCATCATCATCAACTTGTCGTCAATTGATCAGGATGGCATGGAGTAAGTAACAAACTCCGCGGTAGGACGGCTAAGTCACTTACACATGTGCGGGATCGAGGATGGTACCTAGGCATGCTCTGAGATGATGATAAACTATACTGCTCGGGTTTGTGAAATTAGTTTTTCTTTTTCTTCTTTTTTCTTCTTATTTGCTTCAATCTCTGGTTATTAGTTACATGGACTCTTATTTTATATTTTGGCAAATGGACTTAGGAATGTTTAAATTTGGATCAATGTAATAGATAACATAGGTTGTCAGGTATGGACTAGCCTGGCAAGGGGTAGGTGCTTCGCTCGAATGCGATGGATTGGCCTACTCAGGTCATTGAGTATGGATTGTTCTCGACAAGGATCCGAAGAGATCAAAGTCGTCAAGTATGTACTATGCCTGGTAAGGGGTATGTCAGTTCGCTCAAACGCGATGGATCGACCTACTCAGGTCGTCGAGTATGGATTGTGCTCGGCGAGGATCCGGAGAGATCAAGGTCGTCAGGTATAGACTATGCCTGGCAAGGGGTAGGTCACTTCACTCGAATGCGATGGGACGGCCTACTCAAGTCATCGACTATAGATTGTGCTCGGCAACGATCCGGAGAGATCAAGGTCGTCAGGCATGGACTACGCCTGGCAAGGGGTAGGTTGCTTTGCTCGAACGTGATGGACCGGGCAACTCAGGACATCGAGTATGGATTGTGCTCGGCAAGGATCTGGAGAGATCAAGGTCATCAAGTACGGACTTTGCCTGACGAAGGGTAGGTCACTTCGCTCGAACGCGATGAATCGACCTACTTAGGTCATCGAGTATGGATTGTGCTCGGTAAGGATCCGGTGAGATCGAGGCTTTGGATTTGGAAAACGATCCAGTAAGATTGTGACGCCCCAACCCGAGACCCACATTAATAGAGAATTACTAAGTAATTCTTTCTACTAATGCAGAGAATATGGCTCGTTAAAGGCGACCCTCATGATAGTGCATTAACTAAGAGCTAAATATGTCGATATATTTTTTATTTTCCCATTACCACATATATGGTCGACACACCTAGTCCTTAACTAATACGATACCATGGTGGTTTAGGACCGTTTTGGAATAAATGCAATATACAAATATATATAACAGTCTCAGAACAGCAAACCCAGATCAGAGTATACATACATCTCCATACATCATACATAATACAACATACATAAGTAGCATGAACTACAAAATATACATACACAACCATCCCACAAAATAATAGGTACATTGTCCAAGTCCGAAAGAAGTGGTCCAAACAAAAGCATGTTAACGGATCCAAGAAGGAGCAAGCTAAATACAAAACTAGCATGCAACTCAGTCTGACCCGAGTAATAAATACATGGGTTAGGTAGGCCAGAACTTATCATTAGTAAAGATAATAGTAATAGGAGGAAAGAGAGAACCATTCCGTTGTTGACAACGAAACGATATGAGTATCATCAAATCATCTCTAAGGCGAGACATCTATAAGTTCATCATGATTTCATAAGGGAATTCAATTGGTTATCTAACTATGGTTCATCTTCTATAGTTATATAAGTGAAATAGGCAAGGATTTGAACCATATAAATAATCATCATAAAACAGTCTAAAACCTCATAAATCCATCATAATAGAACTCAATAAGGGTTCAAAACATCATATTAGAAATCACCATAAAACCATCAATACATGTAAGCCTCCATCTTACTCAAAGCTATAATAACATCCTCATAAAAAGGTGAAATCAAAACATCTAAAACTTCATGGAAAACTGCACGTGCTCACATTGTGACTAGTACTAATATTTGGTACCATAAACATCGTGATGACTGGAGTCAAGTAACATCATAATATCGTGAACATCGTGATGACTAGTATATAATATCATAACGACTCCCAGTCACAAAGACCCGAGTTAATAACATCGTGATGATCAGAATCGCAACTACATCGTGATGACTCCAATTGAGTACTCGTGGTCTATAGTACTAGTAAACATCGTGAATGTGTCTCAACTTCTCGGATAGGAACCCAATAGGCGATAACGTACGTCCCATACCATACGTTCGCACATAACCGTTTACTAGATGCCAAACTAGTAAAACATCATGAAAATATACTCTGCCTCATCTCATCGGCGAGTAAATACAATACCCTACTCGTCTCATCTCATTGACGAGTACTAGTGGCAACGGGACTTGTGTCATCTCATAAACAAGTAAAAGCCCTCACAATACATCTCAACATCGTAAAATCATCATAAAGAAGCTTACCTCATCTCATCGGCAAGTAAAAATAACATCTAGATGGTTATTTATAACCATAATTCCAAATAGGAATTTCTAGCTCTTAATTCGCCTCATTTCATCGGCGATTAAGAAATACATCTAAAAATGGTCCTTCATCGAATGAACTCCTAAATTGGAGTTCACAGTCCATATAATCTACCTAAAAATTTAATAACATCCTAAATCATCTCAAACAGTTCATCGAAAGGGTTTCGATCGTATAAGTCAGATATTAAGCGATAAAGCAAATCCATGTGTCTCATACCACATGTTTTACTTTACCGTTTAATTGTCTTTCTCATACATCCGAAATTCATAAAAATAAGTAATTTTATTTATAAAATAATTTTATTACAGGAAAACAGGAATTTAAAACGATTTTCCGAAAACGATTATTAAAACCAATATTTGAAATTTCTTTATTATAGGAAATAAATATATTCTTATATAGAAAAATAATTTTAAAATACTTATAATAATAATTTGAAATGTCCCTATATTTAAAAAAGGTTTAGTGAAAACCGTTCTCGAAAGCAGTATAAACTAAGAAGGATATCTCAAAACCGATAACTTGAATTCAATACCAATTCAATTCAAATTTATCCCAAAATCAATTCAAATTCCATTTAAATTTGAATTTCAAATTCTCCCAATATAGCTAGCCTACTGATAGGCATCATAGCTCTCAAAATATCTCAAAAAGAACATCAAAACCGAACGAGAATGAGAGCAAAACGAGGTAATACAATTCAATGGTCGATGATTGTTATTGCTGTCATTTTGCACTCAGGACAGCAACATACAACATAATTTTGATCAAGCAAACTTCTAAATTTCAGAAAACTCAAAACATAAAACTTGTAGTACATGATCAAAGCTTTCTAGAACATCTAAAAATATTGAATTTGGTTAAGAAACGAAAGAGTTATGGCCAAAACAAATCTCAGGTCTGTGATTGTTGTTGCTGTTGATTAGCTCTCGGGACAGCAACAAACAAGCACGATTTTGATCAAGCAAACATCAAAATTTCAAAAAACTCAAAACATAAAACTTGTAGCCCGATGTCTATGCATTTTGTAACATCCAAAATTATTGAATTTGGTTAAGAAATGAAAGAATTATGGCCAAAACAATTCTCAGGCCTGTGATTGTTGTTGCTGTTGATTTGCTCTCGGGACAGCAACAAACAAGCATGAGTTTGATCAAGCAAACAACAAAATTTCAGAAAACTCAAAACATGAAACTTGCAGCCCAATGTCAACGCTTTCCAAAAAATCCAAAATTATTGAATTTAGTAAAGAAACTAAAGAGTTATGGCCAAAACAATGCTCAGCCTAGTGATTGTTATTGCTGTCGATTTTCTCTCAGGACAGCAACAAACAAGCATGATTTTGATCAAGCAAACTTCAAAATTTAAGAAAACATGAAACTTGTAGCTCTATGTCTAAGCTTTTCAGAACATCCAAAATAATTAAATTTGGATAAGAAACGAAAAAGCTATGGCCAAATTTTGTTTCAGCTTAAATCTCAAACAAATTTTTTTTTCCACAAGACTGTCACTTTCAACTAGCAAATTTGTGAGCTTGCACTAACCTTGGCAAAAAGTGGATTTAGCTTGATCAAACTGAAGAAAAAAAATAGAAGCTAGCTAATCCAAAGAAGCCTTCAAAGACCTGTAGTTCTAAAAAAAGAACATGTAGACCAAAAGAAGAAGAGTTATAGACAATTCAATACAAACTCAAGATTTGATGAACTAATTCCTGGTATTGGATATGATTACCTTGTATATACTCTAGTTTGAAGACTCTCTTCTTTAATTTGCAAAAGGTTTGGTGAAATTTGGTTTTAAATTGAGAAAGCCATGAAATTTCTTTTTTTCTTTTGCTGTAAGTTTTTGTTGAGAGGAAGAAGAAAATGAAAATATGTACAGCTCATTTTCTCTTAACCAGAAAATTCTAGAGGATGGGCTTTGAATCCCATTCAAACCCTCTTAGCCCAAATAAAATACTTAGTGAAAAAAAACAAAGTATGTGTATATATTAACCTATTTTACACTATATACTCATATTCCAACATTTTCAAGCCAAGTAAAATATATACATCAATTTGTTTTGAAATAAAATAGTTATTGTGACAAAATAAAATTAATTTCAACAATAAAAAGTTATTTTTACAATAAAACCACATTTTTGAAAATATTTAACAATTTACACAATTTTAGTGTAAAAACGCTATTATTAAAGTATAACTTGATCAAAAAGTATCCTCTTAGTCAAATAAATTGTAATAAATCATTCTAACACTTTTAAAACAACAAAATAATATTTTCACACAATATTTAATCTTTTATTTTAATAAAAGACATGGTTTCTTCATATTTTTCCATTTATATTCAATAAAAGGATAATATTGGCAATAATTACCAATATTATCATATTAACTTAATTAAAATACAATAAATGATTAATTTCACTCCAAAACCTCAAAATAAAGTTTTTAAAACTTTATTTCCATCAATTTGGATTTATTTCAATAATTAAATGTTGAAATACATCACTTTGTAAATTTATTAACTCAAATTTACCTAAATTCCAATATTTTCCATTTTATTTAACCAAAACTCCAAACAATGAATTTTAAACCCAATATTTAACTCCAAACATATTGTTTATTTAAAATAAACAATTTAAACCAAATTTATTTCTCCATTACATTCTATTCACCATATTAAATTATAACTATCGTTATAATTTAATATCACCAGTAATCTCTAATACCAAGGTTGTTACAGACTTCCCCTCTTATAAAATTTTCCTCGCAATTTCTAGAGGAAATCTGTATTCAACATAATTTATTTCATCAAACAAAGGAATTTAGATAGATTAAATGGAAAATTCTTACCTTCAAAGTGAGAAGATAAGAAATCAGGATAGGATCGCTCGATGAATTCTTTGGTTTTCCAAGTGTAGTCATTGGGATTATCGGACCATTGGATCTTTACGAGCGGGACACTCTTGTTTCGAAGACGTCTAGGCTCTAAAGTAAGAACTCTCATAGGGTGCTGCACATAAGATAGATTATGAGAGACTTCCAACTTCTCTAAAGCACGAGAATCAAGCACATAATCAGAACCTCGTAGACACTTCCTCAACTGAGAGACATGGAATACGTCGTGAACTCCAGAAAACTGATCGGGAAGTGCTATACGATATGCAACAGGACCGATACGCTCTGTAATAGGAAATGGTCCAATATAGCGTGGTGCCAATTTCCCTGTTTGACTGAAGCGTATCACTCCCTTCAGAGGAGAAGCTCAAATATAAACAAGATCGCCCACTGATAACTCAAGAGGCCTCCTACGGTTGTCCACGTAGGATTTCTATCGACTCTGAGATTCTTTCATTCTCTCTCGGATAAGATGGATTTTCTCAGATGATTATCGAATAGACTCGGGGCCAAGAATGAGCTTTTCCCCTGACTCAAGCCAATATGATGGAGAATGACACGGCCTTCCATATAAGGCTTCGAAAGGAGCCATGCAGATAGAAGTTTGGTAGCTATTATTATAAGCAAACTCAACTAGGGGAAGATGATCCTCCTAACTACCACAAAAATCCAAGATATAAGCACGAAGAAGATCTTCCAAGATATGATTCACCCGTTCAGTCTGTCCATCAGACTATGGGTGATAAGCTGTGCTAAGATTAAGCTTTGTGCCCAAAGCTTGCTGGAGACTCTGCCAGAAGTGACTCGTGAAAAGAGGATCACGATCACACACAATAGATGAAGGAACACCGTGTAATGCACGATCTCCTTAATATATAGCTTTGATAAAAGAGATGTCGTCCTATTAGACTTAATAGGAATGAAATGTGCAGACTTGGTGAGACGGTCCACAACAACCCAAACACTGCTATGGCCTGACCTCGAACGAGGTAAGCCATCAATGAAATCCATAGAAACTTGGTCCTATTTCCATAACGGATCCTCTAAAGCTTGAAGAAGACCACTGGGTCGTTGATGCTCGGCCTTAATAAGCTGACAAGTCATGCAATTGCTTACATAACTTGCTATATCTCGCTTCATGTCTTCCCAATAATAGAGACGACGCATATCAGCATACATCTTGCTGCTGCCAGGATGAATTGTATACTTAGAACGGTGACACTAAGCTAGAATATGCCGCCTAAGTTCTGGAATAGTAGGCATGACTAGACGGTTCTTCTTTCGAAGACACCTTAGAATATCGATGCTGAAATCCCTCATCTCAATGTCATTGTGGGATTCAGCCTTATACTTCTAAATAAGAACAGATATATCAGAGTCTTGCCGCTGAGCCTCGGCAATCCGATCAAGAAGAGTAGGACGAGCTTCCATGTTATACAATAGAATAGGTGAATCTGAAGTGGAAGCACAATCACGAATATCACACATGGAAAGAGTCTTAAGAACTTTCCACTCTGCAATCATCATGGAAACAATAGCTCAATGCTTACAACTCAAAGCATCAACCACTCGATTCCCCTTGCCAGGGGTATACTGAATGTCAAAATCATACAAAGCTAGGAACTCGAGCCAACGTTGTTGTCGCATGTTGAGCTCCTTCTTAGTGAATAAGTACTTGAGAGACTTGTGATCGGTAAAGAGAGTAAAGTGCTCTCCCATGAAATAATGATGCCACATCTTTAAAGCAAAGACAATGGCGGCAAGCTCTAAATTGTGGGTAGCGTACCGAACTTCGTTCGGACGTAATTTCCTTGAAGTGTAGGCAACTACCCTATCCTTCTGCATAAGAACAACACCGAGGCCACTATGACTAGCATCGGTGTAGACAATAAGATCCTGATTCCCTTTGGGAACCACAAGAACAGGAGCATTAGTGAGAAGCTCCTTCAATCTCTGAAAGGAAGCCTCACACTTATCTGACCATATATAGAGAACGCCTTTCTTCATAAGGCTAGTCAAGGGAAGCACAATACGAGAAAAGTCTTTGATGAATCTACGGTAATAACCCGCCAAACCCAAAAAGCTACGAATCTCATGAACATTCTCAGGCCTCTTCCAATTCTGGATGGCTTCAATCTTAGAAGGATCGACCGAAATGCCTTCAAAAGAAACAACGTGGCCTAAGAACTTAACTTGCTTTTCCCAGAAATGACACTTAGAATGTTTTTCTTTGAGTTGATGCTGTTGAAGAGTACTCAAAACAATTTTAAGATGTCGAGTATGGTCCACTACGGACTTAGAATATACAAGAATGTCGTCGATGAAAACAAGAACAAACTATCGAGATATTCCCTGAATACTCGATTCATAAGATCGATGAAATAAGCAGGGGCGTTCGTCAAACCGAACGGCATGATGAGCCACTCATATGAACCATAGTGAGTGCAGAAAGTTGTAAGTGGAATGTTGTCTTCTGCAACTCGGAGCTGGTGAAATCCCATGGCAAGGTCAAGGTGTGAGAAGACCTTAGCGCCACTCAGCTGATCGAACATATCGTCAATCCTAGGCAATGGATAGTGGTTCTTGATGGTCAACTCATTAAGCTTGCGATAATCGATGCATAGCCTAAGGGTCCCATCGGACTTCCTCACAAATACCACTGCGGCTCCCCACGGTGAAGAACTAGATCAAATGAAATGCTTGGCTTCAAGCTCTAGGAGTTGCTTCTTGAGTTCCTCATTCTCTTTAGTAAACATCCTCGTGGGAGGACGACTAACTGGCTATGCGCCTTGAACAAGGTCGATGCGGAACTCAATAGCCCGCTTGGGTGCTAATCCCGAAACAAGCTCAAATAAGTCTGGAAAGTCACGAACAAGAAGAATCTGAGACACATTATCATCATCGTCTCGAGAATCAAGAGAAAATAAAGAAGCCACGGAATCATGATCGGACTCTTGAAGCAGAAGAGACAACTGAGTAGGAGAATCGAAATGACGAAGATATAAAACTTTCTCCAAACAAAGAATCCTGGCATCGTATCTAACTAGCCAGTCATACCAAGAATCATATCAAATCCAAGAAAAGGAATAATGTGCAGATTCGCATGGAAAGAAAAAACATAAATCATAATCTCAAAATCATCACAAAGAAGACTAAGGGTTGCAGATCCCCCGATAGGATTCGCAATCCGTAAAGAAGTAAGCATGCAAGAAACATTTAACTGTAAAGCATCGACGATTTCCTTTGATACGAATGAATGAGAAGCACCCGTATCGAAGAGCACTCGAATAGAACGATTATTAAATAAAATAGAACCCTGTAAAATGGAAGAGAATATACCTCGAGACTGAGAAGCATCTCCAGAAGTGGTAGCTACATTAAGATGGCCCTAACGAGAACTCTTCTCCCTCTTGGGATAAGCTGAAATCAAATGTCCCTCCTTCTTACAATAGAGTCATCTCTTAGGCTTTGGACACTCTCTCATAGGATGGTCAGACGAACCATAATTGAAACAAGCAAAAGGCTTAGCTGAAGGAGTAGCTGGAGACTGACAAGAGGATCCCCCTTGCTTCTTTTTCTTTTTAGGGTGGAAAGGATTAAACTTGCAAAAAAACTTTTTGTTGTTAGGATTTCCCCGAACCTCACCCTCAACATCACTATCCTTCTCCTTCTCGACCGCTTCAAGCTGAAGGGCCGCGCATCCACAAGTTTCTCAAAAGAAAGTTCAAGACGAAGCATAAGGGATTTCTTCAAGTATTTCTTAAGTCCAGAGACGAACTTAAGATTCTTCTTATATGGAGTAGAAATGTGCTCAAGACCATACTTAGATAAGGCTTCAAAAGATGCAACATACTCAAAAACTATCAACTTCCCTTGTTTGAAATCAAGGAAACATCGAGCTAGAATAGCTTTCTCGACCTTTTGGCTAAGATCAAGTGTAGTATATGTTCTGCATATATCACATTATATTCTGAAATCTTGCTCTGATACCAAGCTGTGACGCCCCACCCCGAGACCCACATTAGTAAAGAGAATTACTAAGTAATCATGTCTATTAATGCAGAGAATAGGGCTGGTTAAGGGCGACCCTCATGATAATGCATTAACTAAGAGCTAAGTATGTCGATTTATTTTTCTTTTCCCATTACCTCATATATGGTCGACACCCCTAGTCCTTAACTAATACGATACCATGGTGGTTTAGGACCGTTTCAGAATAAATGCAATATACAAATATATATATATAAACAACCACAGAACAGCAAACCCAGATCAGAGTATACATACATCTCTATACATCATACATAATACAACATACATAAGTAGCATGAACTACAAAATATACATACACAACCATCCCACAAAATAATATGTACAATGTCCAAGTCCGAAAGAAGTGGTCCAACCAAAAGAATGCTTACAGATCCAAGAAGGAGCGAGCTAAATGCATACCTAGCCTACAACTCGGTCTGACCCGGGTAATAAATACACGGGTCAAGTAGGCCAGAACTTATCATTAGTAAAGATAACAGTAATAGGAGGAAAGAGAGAACCATTCCGTTGTTGACAACGAAACCATACGTGTATCATCAAATCATCTCTAAGGTGAGACATCTATGAGTTCATCTTCTATAGTTATATAAGTGAAATAATCAAGGATTTGAACCATATAAATAATCATCATAAACAGTCTAAAACCTAATAAATCCATCATAATAGAACTCGGTAAGGGTTCAAAACATCATATTAGAAATCACCATAAAACCATCAATACATGTAAGCCTTCATCTTACTCAAGGCTATAACAACATCCACATAAAATGGTGAAATCAAAACATCTAAAACTTCATGGAAAACTGCACGTGTTTACATCGTGACTAGTACTAATATTTGATAACATAAACATCATGATCACTAGAGTCAAGTAACATCATACTATCGTGAACATCGTGATGACTATAGTATATAATATCATAATGACTCCCAGTCACGAAGGCCCGAATTAATAACATCGTGATGATCGGAGTCGTAACTACATCGTGATGACTCCAATTGAGTACTCGTTGTCTATAGTACTAGTAAACATTGTGAATGTGTCTCAACTTCTCGGTTAGGAACCCAATAGGCGTTAACGTACGTCCCATACCATACGTTCGCACCTAATGGTTTACTACCCGTTAGATGGCGCCACATTAGTAAAACATCATAAACATCATGAAAATATACTTTGCCTCATCTCATCAGGGAGTAAATACAATACCCTACTCGTCCCATCTCATTGACGAGTACTAGTGGAAATCTGACTTGTCTCATCTCATCGACAAGTAAAAGCCATCGCAATACATCTTAACATCATAAAATCATCTTAAAGAAGCTTACCTCATCTCATCGGCAAGTAAAAATAACATCTAGATGGTTATTTATAACCATAATTCCAAATAGGAATTTCTAGCTCTTAATTCTCCTCATTTCATCGGTGATTAAGAAATATATCTAAAAATGGTCCTTCTATGAATATACTCCTAAATTGGAGTTCTCGGTCCATATAATCTACCCAAAAATTTAATAACATCCTAAATCATCTTAAACAGTTCATCAAAAGGGTTTCGATCGTATAAGTCCGATATTAAGCGATAAAGCAAATCCATGTGTCCCATACCACATGTTTTACTTTACCGTTTAATTGTCTTTCTCATACGTCCGAAATTCATAAAAATAAGTAATTTTATTTATAAAATAATTTTATTAGAGGAATACAGGAATTTAGAAAGATTTTCGAAAAACGATTATTAAAACCAATATTTGAAATTTCTTTATTATTGGAAATAAATATATTCTTATTTAGAAAAATAATTTTAAAATACTAATAATAATAATTTGAAATGTCCCTATATTTCAAAAATGGTTTAGTGAAAACCGTTCTTGAAAACAATAAAAACTAAGAAGGATATCTCAAAACCGATAACTTGAATTCAATACCAATTCAATTCAAATTTATCCCAAAATCAATTCAAATTCCATTTAAATTTGAATTTCAAATTCTCCCAATATAGCAAGCCTACTGATAGGCATCATAGCTCTCAAAATATCTCAAAAAGAACATCAAAACCGAACGAGAATGAGAGCAAAACAAGCTAATACAATTCAATGGTCGATGATTGTTATTGCTGTCATTTTGCACTCAGGACAGCAACATACAACATAATTTCGACCAAGCGAACTTCAAAATTTCCGAAAACTCAAAACACGAAACTTGTAATACATGATCTAAGCTTTCCAGAATATCTAAAATTATTGAATTTGGTTAAGAAACGAAAGAGTTATGGCCAAAAAAATTCTCAGGCCTTTGATTGTTGTTGCTGTCGATTTGCTCCCGGGACAGCAACAAACAAGCACGATTTTGATCAAGCAAACTTCAAAATTTCGGAAACCACAAAACATAAAACTTGTATCTTTATGTCTATGCTTTCCACAACATCTAAAATTATAGAATTTGGTTAAGAAATGAAAGAGTTATGGCCAAAACAATTCTCAAGCCTGTGATTGTTGTTGCTGTCGCTTTGCTCTCGGGACAGCAACAAACAAGTACGATTTTAATCAAGCAAATATCAAAATTCCAGAAAAATCAAAACATTAAACTTGTAGCCCCATGTCTATGATTTTCAGAACATCCAAAATTATTTAATTTAGTTAAGGAATGAAAGAGTTATGGCCAAAACAATTCTCAGGCCTGTGATTGTTGTTGCTGTCGATTTGCTCTTGGGACAGCAACAAACAAGCATGATTTTGATCAAGCAAACTTCAAAATTTCAGAAAACGCAAAACATAAAACTTGTAGCCCCATGTCTATGCTTTCCAGAAAATGCAAAATTATTGAATTTGGTTAAGAAACGTAAGAGTTATGGTCAAAATAATTCTCAGGTCTGTGATTGTTGTTGCTGTCGATTTGCTCTCGAGACAGCAACAAACAAGCATGATTTTGATCAAGCAAACATCAAAATATCAGAAATCTCAAAACATAAAACTTGTAGCCCCATGTCTAAGTTCAGAACATCCAAAAATATTTAATTTTGTTAAGAAGTAAAAGAGTTATGGCCAAAATAACTCTCAGGCCTGTGATTGTTGTTGCTGTCGATTTGCTCTCGGGATAACAACAAACAAGCATGATTTTGATCAAGCAAACTTCAAAATTTAAGAAAACTCAAAACATGAAACTTGTATCCCCTTGTCTATGCTTTCCATAAAATCCAAAATTATTGAATTTGGTTTAGAAATGAAAGAGTTATGGCCAAAACAATGTTCAGGCCTGTGATTGTTGTTGCTGTCGATTTGCTCTCGGGACAGCAACAAACAAGCATGATTTTGATTAAACAAATATCAAAATTTCAGAAAACTCAAAATTTAAAACTTGTAGCTCTATGTCTAAGCTTTCCAGAACATTCAAAATTATTAAATTTGGATAAGAAACGAAAATGTTATGTCCAAATTTTGTTTCAGCTTAAATTTCAAACAAATTTTTTTTTCACAAGACTATCACATTCAGCTAGCAAATTTGTGAGCTTGCACTCACCTTGGCAAAAAGTGGGTTTAGCTTGATCAAACTGAAGAAAAAAATAGAAGCTTGCTAATGCAAAGAAGCCTTCAAAGACCTGTAGTTGCTAAAAAAAGAACATGTAGACCAAAAGAAGAAGAGTTACAGACTACTCAGTACAAACTCAAGAGCTGATGAATTAATTCCTGGTATTGGATGTGATTACCTTGTATATACTCTAGTTTGAAGACGCTCTTCTTTAATTTGCAAAAGTTTTGGTGAAATTTGGTTTTAAATTGAGAAAGCCATGAAATTTCTTTTGTTCTTTTACTGTAAGTTATTATTGAGATGACGAAGCAAATGAAAATACGTACAGCTCATTTTCTCTCAACCAGAAAAATCTAGAGGGTGGGCTATGGATCCCATTCAAACCCTCTTAGCCCAAATAAAATACTTAGTGAAAAAAAACAAAGTTATGTGTATATATTAACCTATTTTACATTATATACTCATATTCCAACATTTTCAAGCTAAGTAAAATACATACATCCATTTGTTTTGAAATAAGATAGTTATTGTGAAAAAATAAAATTACTTTCAACAATAAAAAGTTATTTTTACAATAAAACCAAATTTTTGACAATATTTAACAATTTACACAATTTTAGTGTAAAAACACTATTTTTAAAGTATAACTTGATCAAAAATTATTCTCTTAGTCAAATAAAATGCAATAAATCATTCTAACACTTTTAAAACAACAAAATAATATTTTCACATAATATTTCATCTTTTATTTTAATAAAAGACATGTTTTCTTCATATTTTTCCTTTTATATTCAATAAAAGGATAATATTGGCAATAATTACCAATATTATCACATTAACTTAATTAAAATACAATAAATGATTAATTTCACTCCAAAACCTCAAAATAAAGTTTTTAAAACATTATTTCCATCAATTTGGATTTATTTCAATAATTAAATGTTGAAATACATCACTTGGTAAATTTATTAACTCAAATTTACCTAAATTCCAATATTTTCCTTTTTATTTAACCAAAACTCCGAACAATGAATTTTAAACCCAATATTTAACACCAAACATATTGTTTATTTAAAATAAACAATTTAAACCAAATTTATTTCTCCATTACATTCTATTCCCATATTAAATTATAACTATCGTTATAATTTAATATCATCAGTAATCTCCAATACTAGGGTTGTTACAAAGATCATGGATTTGGCTATTGGCTTTGGATAGATATGGATTCGACTAAGGATTTGGAATGTATTCGGAATTGGATATCGACTTGGAATAGTCATGGATTTCACTAACGATCTGGAGAGATCGTGGATTCGGATTGGCAATAGATTGGATTCTGGATTGGAAAATACGGCTATCAATGGATTAGGGATTTTAAATTTTGGATTTACGGCAATTCAAAACACACCTTCCTATCGCAAGGCATGTTTTTGGGGGCAAATTGTTAACCTACCTTTTGCTAAAGCAATGTACATGCATATTTAACCCAACAAACTTGCGATTATCGAGGCAAATGAGTCCAGAGTTATGATTGTGGGACCTAGAAATCAAGTATAGATAATAACATGAAGTCGAGATTGAATTGAATTGATAGATATGCAACGCAGAATGTTCGAAGAATGGAATATGGTTCAACACATAGGAACAAGTGCATTTCGATAGAAAACAATTAATAACTCAACAACCACAACAGAGATCGAAGTGAAACTCTAGGAACGGAAAGTGGGGACCCTACGGAGTTCACCCTAGGAGTCGCACCCAAAAACATGCAACTTGAAGGGATCAGTATTGGTCCCTCCGTAGGGGTCGGCACTCTTCCCTTATAGGGGTCGCCTATATTCAAATTCTGGCAGTGATTAGTCAATATCCCAATATCAACTGATCCATTTGACATGAAGCTTAGAGCACAAGCTACTTACAACATATGGAACACCCCATAGGGTATCGCATATCATTTGGAGCAGGTTGGAGGGATCCGTACCTATTCCTCCATAGGGATCGGCTATAATCAACCTTCACAACTTATTGCAACAAAGATTGATTAATAACTCGAATTATACTAATCCAATTAGCGTGAAACTTGAAGGTTAAGCATAATACAACATTAAGAAGTTCCCCTATGGATCGCATAGTATTCGAAAGAGATTGGAGGGATCAGTACCTATCCCTATAGAGGGACCGGCAGAAATCAGAATTCAAGCAACACCACTTTATGGAAAATACGATATCTCACAAACCATAAGTCGAAATGGCACGAAATTTGGATGGAAAATAGCTAACATCATGAGGCACCACTCATAGTGATTATAACCCATTTTGACACACTAATAGGGATCATTACCGTCCCTATTGTGGGCCCCAATGGGAATGGAAATTTTGGGTGGCCTCGTCTTGGTCTTTCGAACCTTCTGTCAGAATTTCAGCCCAATCCATACACGTCTTTCCCTGTAACAGGCATGTCATTAGAAAAGGGATCTTCTTTCTACTTCTCTTTATCTTCAACCTAGGCCATGGTCTGTCAATTTTATTATTGAATTTCGGATTCTAACCGTAAACAAACTTCAGTATAATCAAATGGATTATTTGGGAGTGGACGGAGGCCAGAGTTAGCTGAACCACTATAAATCTTGTCTTTTTTTAATTGCTTTCTGGTTATTTTAATTTTTCTCTTCATTTATTTCTCTTCATATTTCTGTGATTAGATTGGATATTAGTACTTTTACATAATTGGGTGTTGGTGGCTAATTTTGATGCCAACAAGTGTAAAACCAAATTGTTTCCCTGTATTGCTGATACTTTACAAGGTTTTCTTTCTAACTTTGTTTGCTTGCATATTACAAAAAAATGAAGATTTTCATTATAAACTTTAAAATCATTTTTTGCTTTAAGCAATCATTTTTGGATTTGATTGAGCCATAAATAGGTATATATTTTTTATACTATCTGTCTAAGTTTCGACTATGGATTTTCTTGAATCGATAAATAGTAATTCTCGAATGGAAGTCCAGAAGTTTATCCGATGATAATATCTCTTCTAGAGAGAAGCTAGAAAATTATCTAGCGATAATGATTCCATAGATGCCAGATCAAAAGACCACTTTTCAATGGTATTTTCTTGAATAGACAACTAGAAAATCATCTGAAAATATCATAGGTGGGAGGACCAAAAATTCTTCTAGCAATATCATAAAACATATCTGATAATAATAATCTCTTGATTAAGAGACAAGATAAAAATCTGGCAATAAGAACAATGTCTTGAATGGAAGATCAAAAAACCATTTGATAATAATGATAGAAGACTAGAAATCTATTTAGCAATAATAATATAAGATCAAAAACCATCTAGCAATAATAAAAGAAGACCTGAAATCCATTTGGAAATAATAATAAAAGACAAGAAATCCATTCGGCAATAATAATATTCTGAATTGAAGACCAAAAGATCCATTAGAAGCCCAAAAAATCCATTAGAAGACTAGAAAAACCATGCGGCAACAATAATAGAAGGCCGGAAAACCCATCTGGCAATTATAATAGAAGACCAGAAAACCCATCTGGCATAATCACAGAAGATCAGAAAACCTATCTGCCAATAAGAGAAGACTAGAAAATTCATCTAGTAATTGAAAATCATTTTTCCCTTAAAGCACGAATACTTGATCTTGCCTTGGAGCGCAGATGGGTTATTTTGGATTGCTTTTTAGAAGACTACTTTTGCTATAAAGCACAAAAGGCTCATTTTTGATTGATCTTTCTCTAGAAGATTGATTGATTTTTTTTTGGAACGCAAATGGCTTGCTTTGCCAGATCTTCCTTTAGAAGATTACTTTGGCACCATCTTAGGTGATGATCACAACTTGGATCATACCCCTTATCACCATCTTAGGTGATGATTTAGGTTTTTTATTTGGTGCATTTAGTTTGCTATCTTTAATCAGAATCAAAGACTTACCCGACCTCCCTATAGAAGGGCTTCAATCAGGCCTTATTGACGGTACTAATGGCTAGTTCAGTGCTTTGACATAGCCGCCTTTGGCAGTGCCAAAGGCTTAATCCATCCTTATAACTATCCTCCTTTTCGATCCTTAGAAGTCGACATTAATACATCCACGGTATTCACATGTCGAGCATCCAAGTGCTGGAAAGATAGATTGTTCGGCTAAAAGAAAGAAAAGACAGAACAGAATCTCACATCATGTCGAGTAATATATAATATGCAATAGATCTTTGCAAAAGAAAATTGTAACATACATGCATCAAAATCAGAGTACACTTAACCACTAATCATCAACCTAGACAGATGAAACATTTTGCCCTCATAAATGTTGACAAATAAAACAATACATGCAGCAGAAATAAAGAATATACGAGAGATATGTCTTGGACATCCAGCTCATTCCATGAAGCTCCAATGCATCCAAAGTAGATTTGCAAATATGCTTGGACTGACCTGAGCATTATAAGAAAAATAAAGGTATCTCATAATACCATGCCGCATATCAACATGGACGGTTTTTTACCTTGCGATAACCAAAACATTTCGTAGGAATCCAGTGATATTATAATAATGTCTAATGATTAACATAAATATCGAATATAGCCGAAATTGTTACATTAATTAAATTCGAGCATAATAGGTATACAACTAAGTTTGTAATGGCACATATTGGAGAATAGAATCCATATAATGGCAAGGCACCGGGGTACCACCAACCACAATACACCCCTAGAAAATGTACCGAGAGCCACACATGGACTCCTTGCCATCATAGGATCGACCTACCCCTTACTGGATAGTATCGAATATTTCATACCCTGTTGCTTTTGCAACCTTTCTGAGAACTCTCGTGCAAAACCAAATCCATAAATGGATATATCTGAAAAGGTGATAACAATACCCCAATGGGTGTGACCCACTTAGCCCTGCTGCATCTGCCATGATTTTAGTCATTCTCAATCGATGAGGCTTGAGGCTACATTTTACCTTTTAATATAGCAATCCCACGTAGAATGCTAACACTGCCCTCCAAGTAGAAATGCCATGCCCATGTTTATCCATTAAAGTTCTTTTTGGGTTTGAACGAAACCAAAGGCACTACTTCTACTATATCCATTTTCTAATCACCCTCGGGATTAGTGGCAAGTAGCCCTCATACATCAAAGAACTCTGTCTTTGAAACCATCATCAATATGTCTTCCATTCAAATGCTTATGCTGGTTCAAAGTGTTTTTGGATAACATATCTGATCCCGGTCTCCCCAAATCGACAACGATAGTTTAAAACTAACCAAGTTTGATAGTTGGTTATTTAACTATCAAATAAAAACAACAATCAAGTCAGGGATTTATTTCCATGGGGAAACCAATATTGGTTAAGCACATAAGCAACCACTGACCTCTTTAATTAATCCTTTCATTAATTAAAATCACTTTTGTAAATACTTGTATTAAAATACTTTTACAAAGATATATTCACAAACCCTTTATACACCTTTCAATACTTCCAAAAATATCCATATACTTATCTCAACGGTATAAGTATGTTCACAAAAACACTACACTTTCCCTACTTAGAAAATGTATTCTTATACTTATCTTGACAGTATAAGTATATTCACAAAACATTATGAAAAATTTCTTATTATAAAATCATATCAAATGTTCAAAACAAATATTGTTTTAAAAGAAACAGGGATAAGGATCAACCTAAACAATATTGCTTCGATGTTAAGCATTGAATGAATGCCCACACTGTGACCACCTGAAAATCTATCTCGTCTAGAGCTGACAATAACCGCACATGTACAGCCCCAAAATGAAAGGGAATACGGATAATCATGAGAAAGAAAGGAAGAAGAGAGAAGAGAAGAAGAGGGAAAGAGAAGAAGAAAAGATAAAAAAAATAAAAATAAAACAATTACAGAATCTCACATACGCAGTGGAAAAACATATAATATCATATCAATGATCTTTACAAACAGAAACTGTAATATAATATACATACATCAATCCGAGTTCAACTATCAATCACTAATCAGCAGCCTGGACAGTTATAATAACCTATCCTTACAATTGTTGATAATTTAAACAACAAAGCAGCGGAAAATAAACATATACGTGGAATACGACTAGAAGACTTCCAGCTCGTCTGCTGAAGGTCCAAAGCATCCAAATCTACATCGGTAAATATACTCGGTCTGACCCGAGAATTGAAAGGGAAGAACGCCCGGATCAGTCTGGTAAATCAGTGTGAGAAAACACATCTCTACTGAATTTATTTTAAAGTTATAAAACTTTTCTTTATCAAGACAAAGGTATCTCGTAAGACACGCACAGACATAAACACAGACGGATTTTTACCTTACGATAACTAAAACCTTTCATATCAAATCATGTTATATTTACTAGTATCTAGTATACAAATAATATGAATCATAGCCGAAATTGTTACATTGATTAAATTCCAGCATACTAGCCACAAACGCGGGTTCTACAAACAAAATGGTAGACACAAAGTGGATAATTGATTTCCATACAAATGACCAGGTGAAGGGACTAACTTCCAGCAATACATCTCTAGAGGAATGCACCGAGGTCAGCAGAATATCTACACCTCTACCAACACAAGACTGGCCTACCTTTCTCACTAGATAGTACCGAATATGTCAGCACCTCGGTCGTTACTGACCTATCCGAGGGCCGTCATAGCATACATCCACAATAATTTACATCCCAAACATCATAGCAGGAAGAAATATATCTAGAAGGGGGATGATCATAACATAATGGTTGCGAATCACATAGCCTTGCCGCATCTACCATGTTTCGGTCATTTCTGGGTACTGTGAGGCCAAAGGTCGCGTTTACCTTTCATACAGCACATATCACTTTCCTCTTTGAATGCCACATTGCCATTCCTTCGATCACTATTGACTTTGACAAACATACAACCTCCGAGCTCATACGTCTTAGAGAAGAGTCTTAAGTTAAGAGAAGTTTCCTTCTCCGACACCAAACAGATGTACCTTTATAAAAGTCTCATCCGCTCCAATAAGCGGGAATATATCCAAACCAACTAATATATATATAATATCATCCAAAAAGCATCAACCATCAAATTTAAATTTATTCCCATTTATATAAAAATATAAGCATGCTAAAGAGGTGTGTTAACTCACAAAAATGCTAGAAATCGCCTAAGCGCTCCAGATTAAATTAAAATTGAACGGTCGTTCAATTTAACTCAAAATCCCTATTAGCTCCGAATTAATCCATTCCAACTCCGTAGCATAGTGCTCGCTGATACGAACATAATGCAACTTGTCGAGCTCGAAACAGACCTCCTATGAGAAAGTTACGAATTAATTAACAATCGATATAATTAACAGTTAATTAACTTAATAAACATATAATTAAATTTTAAACCTTTTCTCATCTTCGTTTGTTTCTCTCCAGGCATTCATGGCCATGGCGCTCCTCTTTTGTTTTTTTGTTCATTGTTCAAAAAATCGCGCCACTACCTAACCGTCTACATCGCGATCGACCTCTACCATGCTCGCCTCCAACCCAGCCAACGCCTGCCATGCACGCACGTGCGCGTCGCTCCACCTCGATGAACCCGCGAAACCCATTTCCTGCTCCGGACACGAGCGATTTGCCACCACGTCTGAAACACCCCACACCCCTTAGTATACCCAAAAAGGACACACTAAAAGATGTGGTGCGCTGTAGGTATAGCTAAAACTTTACAGAGACTAAGATTCACAAGACAAATAAATAATAACAGCGGAAACACTTAAAATACTTCATGAAATAAACTTCATTTCAAATAAAATAAGTCATAAAATAGAATATGTCTAAAATACCAAATACTCATGTCTTATGAAAAATACAATCTCAGTAATATCATTAGAGTACATAAAATCATCCCTCTCACAAAGTACCAGTACAATCAAACTCAAACGAAAAGAAAACTGAAAAGAAGAAGAAGAATACATGAAAAATGAGAAAGCTCTACAAATGGGTCTCCAAGAAATCCAAGTCTACTGTCCTCTCCTCTACTGGCCTATGGGGAAAAAGGGGAAATAGATGAGTGGGTCCGACTAAAAGTCTGGTGAATGGAAGTAACTACTAGTATTTTTAAGCAAGATAAAGATAATAGACTTAGCAATAGTTCTAGTATAAGAGGAAGTAAAGGAAATATAAAAATGAGATAAAATAATGTTTAACTGTTTGCTTTGATGGTGATTGTTTGTTTGTATTGTTTACACTTGTCTTAGATTGCTGCTTTGATTAGGCTGAAATCCTAATCCTATTTTAATTAGGATGAAATCCCAATTCTATTTTAATTAGGCTGAAATCCTAATTCTACCCGTTGATCGGCCTTCTATCTCTGTTGTGCCACTATGAGCTAGTCTCATCCTATGGGTCCCATATCAAAAGACACCTGTAGTGCTTGGAACGCAGTAGAGAATTATTTACCTTACTCAATGCCACACGAACGGTCATCGTGGTACACACTAACTGTCGCCCCCTTCTTGTGACCTCTTACAAACCCTAGTCAGCATAAGCGTGCCTAGCCTCACCTAATCTGTTGTGAGACCATCAGTCCTAGCCTAAAGGGGTCCTGCCCAGCCTCACCAAAGTATGTTGTGAGACCATCAGTACTAGTCAGAAAGGGGATGCTGTTGGTATGGGTCCTAACAAACAAAAATTTAGTTGCGCCCCTCGCCCAGATCTCCTGATTTGAGCTTCTATCCATTGGCCACTTATTTACCCTGGGTCCCAGCCTCACCTAACTTATTGTGAGAGCATCAGTCCTAGTCTGAAAGGGTCTTACCCAGCCTCACCTAATCTGTTGTGAGACCATCAGTCCTAGTCTGAAAGGGAGTGCTATTGGTATGGGCCATATTTCTATGTTTGCTTATTAACTTAGTGTAAGTTTTAAAATAAGCCTCTACTGTTATCTCTGCTATATTTGCTTATTAGCTTAATCTAAGTCTTAAAATAAGCCTCTTTCTGTTCTTTCTACTTAATTATAACCTATGTTATTATTGTTCTTTTATTCTATCTTTTTAGTTATAATTACTTGTTATAACTATGCTTGCAAATGTCTTAATTTGCCTATTTTTGTCTGTGTCCAACTTATTACAGTTCTCCTTACCTTACATCTAATTTCTGTAAATTTAGTGTTCTTATATTTTAGTCCATATTAGCGAAACATTCTCTTTTATTTATTTTATTCGCGTAAAAGGGAATAGAAAGAAACTAACATTTACAGGCTAAATTTCATCTAAAAAGGAATAGATGTAAATAACAATAAATGACTGTAAATAATTGGAAAAACTATAAATAACAGTAAATAATTGCAAATAACTGAAATAAAACAGCTAAAAGAAAATAAACTAGAAAGAAAGTCTAAAATTTACTTAAAAATAGACTGTAAATAAACTTGCATAAAGGTTACCCCAAACTTGTAGAAAAACTAAGACTATTGGAAACCCTATTATTTTAAATTACTTAAAAATCTAAAATAATTACTTAAATACTCACCTGTGGTCCTTAGCACTTTTCCTTGGCCTTCTCGGATCCACTTTTAGGGTATAAAATATTTTAATTAAAAAGATCTTCTCCTTAGAAAAATATTCTATTTAGGGTCCAGCCTCAGGCAATGAACCCAAATAGGAGAAAATATGAACGAGAAATATAGCTAGGTCTAGGGTCTTATTTATAGTGTCACATAGGGATCTCAGACCATTGGATTTGAAGATTAAATCTGGTGCAACCACGTCATAAGCTCGCTGGGAACCATCAGATGGAAGCACGGACGCACGGGATCGAATAAAAGTTGCAAAACACGTCACGCTCGAAACTGGATGAAACAACGTCCACATACGTACGCGGGTCAACCGCCAGGTCGACCCATGTATGGTGGGGTTCGACCTGACCTTATATGTATGTATGTATGTATGTATATTCGTTTTGCTCGTTTTCTTGTTTATTTCATAACTTCTTCGTTTTAGCTTAGATTTTGACAAACTATATATGGAAATTGATCAGAAAATCGCCACGGACACAATGCTGCAACTCCCATGGTACAATTCAAAAAATTTCACAAACTTATTTTATTAATTAATTGATTATAGCTTAAATTTTGGGTTGTTACATTCTCCCCTCCTTAAGGGATTTCGTCCCTGTAATCTCTAAGGACAGAAGAATGAAGTAAATATTTTCATCCAAATTCTACAACCATATACTCAACTACCATCCATTATATCCATTATCCTTAAGTTTTCTAATGCAATTTATGATACATATGCAAAGTGTGTGGTGTCAATGTCCCTAACTAATGCAAAAGATTAGGCGGTCTACTAATTTAGTCGACCTCCTTTTTATGCAATCATGTCTGTGATATCTATCCAAATGAATGCAAGTTTCCTAATGATAACTGATTGTTCTATATGCGTGCAATGCAACAATCATATGATAATCATCCATTTATAGTAACCATGGAAATAAAATGAAATGCAAATGCTCACACATCCATATGCATATGCTCTAGTGACCTAATTAGGCCAATCCCTAAAAGTTAATAGTGCCTAGTGTATATATATGCGTCCATTAGCATCCACTAACAAACACTTGCAACCACTAGCGTCCATCATACATAACATGTTCTAATAACATGTTTACATCGAATCCTACCATCCATAGGTTAAATCCTAAGATCTACCCTCCCAAAGGATAATAAAGGAAAGAACCTATTCAAAACTAAAGATGGAAACATGAAATTCAAAATTTACTATCAAAGAGATATGGACAGGAGGTACGTATTTTCTCCTAATCAAATCAATCTTCTCCGAAGTCTCTCTAACCATGTCGGGACCAAGTAGCAATTTCTTTGTAGACTCTAACCAATAAGAAGGCGATTTGCACGGTCTTCCATAAAGAGCTTCGAAAGGTGCCATTCCAATGCTAGCTTGAAAATTATTATTATATGCGAATTCCACTAAAGGAAGATGCTCCTTCCAAGTTCCTCCAAAATCAAGAATATACATCCTCAAACACATGTCTTACTATCTTACTAATATCACTTTACTATTCTTCTACAGTCTATAGACATGAAGCAACAATCCTGGGTTCTTGCTAGTGTCCTATACACTTTACAAAAACTTCTATTATTACATCTAAAAGTACTCACTGCTATCTCCTACATAGCCTTACACTTTTTCCGTCACACCTAGGAAATTATTCCTATCTACTCCAAATTCAAAAGTTTGGTTTAGTCTTTATCATTTCATTTCAAAAACTAAAGCTTCTAAAATTTTCAAACATCAAATCCCAAATTTTTTGCCTTTAAAAGTGTTATTTTCAAGTTTCTATTAAATTCAAAGGTACTTGGTTACTTAACATTTTATCTTTCTAGACTTGCATCCTTATAGCTTTTTGAATTTACATTATTCCCCAAACCTAGAGGGGAAAACTTACAAATTCAAAGTTCCAAAACTTATTTCTCTTTTTATTTTAAAGACCTTTACACCTTTCCATAAAAATTTGGATTTTTAAATTTAACTGTTACTAAGTTTTTCTCTTCCAAAAACTTATTTACTTTTTCACCAAACCATTTTTCTTTAAAGTTTCCTCACATGTTTTCAAAACATCTTCTTTTCATAGATTTTCAATTTTGCAAAAACTGGAGTAGATAAGAACAATTATTTTATTAAAAGCCCCTTAACTTTCCAATTACCTAACCTTGGAGGAGTTTCTAACTTACTACAAATCGGGACCTTCTACAAAGGCAAGCAACTAATGCGCATAATCAATGGAAAAATATGAAATTTCCATTGCTTAGCTTTTTCTACTAAAGTTCTCTATAATATCTTTCCTAACTAACACTGTCTCTAATTATTACACTTCTTATTACACTTAATGGTTTTATACCTTAATGTATTGGAACTACTTTCTTTTATGAGAAAATATTAACGCTAAAAACTTCTATGAATCCTTTAAAAGAGGACTTCTTGTTTATGTGAAATTACAGGGAACTTATTTTATATTTTTCGAAATAGGCTATACAAAATATGGTGTTTCCCATACCTTGTACATCTCTTTCACGTATTCCATATAACTTGCACAAAACATCTTTATTTGTGATTTGGTTTCTTAGAGAATTGTATCGTTATTCATTTCATTCCAATAGATTAAAGTATGTTTAATCAATATTCTCTTTCGATAGACATTTTCTATAAAATTTAATAATTTCCTAATATTTAACTTACACCTTTTTTTCTTCAGAAGAACTCATTTTCAAAACTGTTTTAATATTTTCATAACTAGAAAACATTTCCTTAACTTATTTAAATAATAAGCGTACTTACAAACCACTTTATTTCTGTACTTAGAAATTATCTTCAAAACACATTTTTATTTGGGTCAAAACAGATGTTGCGTAAAACATCGTTACTACATCCCAAAAATACTAGTGTATTGATTTAATTAAAATATATACTAATAAATCTCATATACTATATTAAACATTTCCTTTGGGAGTCACCTACTATAACGATAGTGTTATAGTCTATGCTCCCTTTTTCATGAAAACATCTATTACAACAATAAATGTTGTAACCTATGTTTCCGATATTTAATACACACTAGGTTTTTATATTTAAAATCTTTGTTTACCTACAAAGAAAATAGCAAGCTATATATGCCCTATAATTATAAAAAATAAGAATTTCACTTTTAACAAAATTTTCATTTTTCAACTTTTCAATTCAATAATTTTATTTTATTGGGCTAGGCATAAAATGGATTTTCTTCTTACTACCCTTGGAGTACCCTTCCTAAGCCTTGGCAATCTCATTTACTTAATAAAGTCTTTTATTCCTATTCCTCTTTTATGCTTATATTTATTCCAATGTACTACCGTTAAATCCATTTATTTAAAACAATTTTTTTCAAATGAATTTATTGTACATCTCCAATCTTTGCCTACAACTCTTTGGATTTCCACAATCCGAACCTAAATGTACAAAACCGTTTCTCAAACTCTTTCCATGTGTTGACCTTCTCTATGCCCCAGGAAACATACTTCATTACGCCAAAAGTGACACTTCAAGAATTTTTCCTTCAACTGATGAACGCGAAGTGTATGAAGAACCTCCTCTAGATGAATAGCATGCTCTTTCATACTCTTGGAAGACACCAAAATGTCATCCTTGAATACTGCAACGAACTTATTTAGGACATCTCGAAAAACATGGCTCATCAAATCTAGAAAATAGGCTGGGGCATTGGTTAGCCCAAACGACATAACCAACCAATCAAAGAATCTGTTGGGTATCCTAAATGTTGACTTATCGATGCTATCGTCAACGACCCTAAGCTGATGAAATCCAGTAGTTAAATCAAGCTGAGAAAATACTAAAGAGCCAACCAACTGATTGAAAAGATCATCTATCCTAGGAAGGGGGTAACGATTATTCTTCGTGAGCTAATTCAACTCTCTGTAGTCTATGCAAAGTCGAAGGGAACCATCCGCCTTGGTAGCGAAGACGACTGGCCCTCCCTACTCAGATATGCTCCTCTTGATGAAGCCTTTCTCTAATAGCTCAACAATCTGCTTGCTTAACTCCTTCCTCTCCTTAGGTTCCATTTGTCTCACGGGAAATGCCACTGGCTTAGCATTGTCATTTAGATAGTTCCTAAAGTTGATCTCTCTTTTACGGGGTAGTCCCCTAATCTCCTTAAAAATGTTTGGGAAATCTCTAACAATTGGAACGGAATCTAGCTCTCCTAGTGATGAATCAAGGGAGTAAAGGAAGCTCAACAAGACCGACCCCTATGGGCCACAAGAAAACTCAAGAGTCCTACCGCTGCATGTCTCTAGTCTAATGACTTTCCTCTCGCAGTTCAATATCGCTCCATCAGTGGATACCCAATCCATCCCAAAATCATCCCATACCCCGAAATTCCCAGTACATAGGCGTCACAATCAAACTCTACGCCTAATATAAAAAATTTCAAAACCCTACAAATCATGGATAATGTGTCGATCCTCCTATGGGGTTTGAAACAACTATGGGGTCTACTGCTAAAGAGACATCTAAGTGCAAACAAACAACCAAGGAACTAGAAATGAAAGAATGCGATGCTCCAGAATCAGAAAGAGTCCAAATAGGAATATCCGAAATAGTGATCAAACCTTCTACAGAGACTTTCCTACCTCTATCTGGTCCACTGCTAGAAGGTGCTGAATCCAAAGCTTGTACTTGTGCTATAGGTGCGCCTGCTCCCTGCCCCGTCCTCTGAGGACAAGCTCTACTAAGGTGACCGAGCCGCCCATAGTTGTAACACCTCCCCTTCATCATTTTCTTCTTACAGTCCTTTGCGTAATGACCAACCAATCCACAGCTATGACATCTCCCGCTTTTCTTGATCAACTTCTGAGGTCCTCCTTCTTTCCTCTTGTCCTTATCCTTCTTGTTCTTCCACCACGGCTTCTTAGAGCTTTCTGACTTATGAACCTCTTTAAGCTCTCCCTTCAGCTGCCAAGATGCAGGCTAAACTCTCTATCGGTCATCCAGTCCTAATAGTCTAAACATTCCCTCTGTATCCTTCAACCTAGCTCATACCTCCTCGAAATCCTCTGTGCCAGAAAAAATCTTGCCTCCTAGACTAGCGAAGTCCTTGCATAGCTTAGAGAAATTGGCTGTTGTAGGTGGATTAATGGGATCTCCACCTGCTGGTGCTGTATTAGGCGCTTTCCCTTGCACTTCTAGTACCGTAGTTCTACAGAACCAGTTAGCCATACTATGCAAAGAAAAGTGAATTTTGATTCGAAAGAATTGAAAGAAGGTTGAACTGGACTTAGAGGGGATTTTTGTAAAAACTCGTTTATACTTCAAAAAACTATTTTTATAATAAGAGTTTCTTTCTGAAAAATACTTTTTAAAACAAGTTTTTGGGAATCCTGTAACCTTAGGCTTTGATACCAAGTGAAACACCCCCACACCCCTTGTCACGACCCACTTTTCCGTACAGTTCGAACTGACAATTTACCATACATGTCCAATCCAAATTGAACAGAAGGCGGACAATAAGAAAAACAAAGTAGAAAGAAGATAAAAAGAAAACCAAACAACATAGAATCTCACGGCGGAAACGAATAATCTATAATATATAATAAATCTTTAAATAAAAAAACTGTAATATTTATAGTACAGATATCAATCAGAGTATGTCAACCTATTCAACACGGATAGTTATAACAAACTATCCTCACAACTGCTGATAAACACAACTAAAATGCAACGGAAAATATAATCATCTACGTGAATTCGTTTCTGGGCCTCCAGCTCCTCTCCTAAACTTCCAATATCCATCTAAACATGGAAATATGCTCGGTCTGACCCGAGCATTTAGCAAAAACCATGCCCGGGTCAGTCTGGTAAAACCAGTGTGAGAATTTAAATCACAAGAAATTACATACATTATAACTTTCAAAAATCCTTTAAAAATCAAAGGTATCTCGTAAGACAACGCCACACATAAACACGACGGGTTTTTCCCTTACGATTACCAAAACCTTTTATAGAAAATCTAATGATATCATAATAGTGTCTAAGTACAAATACTTATTCAAATAGCCGAAATTATTGCATTAATTAACCAGCATACTAGGCTCTACAACCAAAACCGTAAAGGCACGTATTGGAAAATGGATTTCCATGGAATGACTAGGCACTGTACCTATCATAGTACACTTCTAGAAAAATGTACCGAGGATCTCGCCCGGATCCCCTACAACGCAAGACCGATTCTACCCCTAACCTGGATAGTACCGAATATGCTATCACCCCGGGTGTTCCCACCCCTATCGAGCTCCTTACTATGCACCGTATTTATAATATCCGAGGGTATCTAGAAAGGTGATAAACATACCCTAATTGGGTGCGACCCACTTAGCCTTGCTGCATCGCCCCTGATTTTCAATCACTCCGGTTGATGAGGCTTGAGGGTTCGATTGCCTTTTAAGGAATTTACACTTAGAATGCTCATTGTCCTCCAATGACAATGTGCTGAAAGCATTCATCCACACAAGTCCGTTCTGGGTCTGAACGAAACCGAATGCACTATTCCTACTACACCCATTTTGGAATCATCCTCAGGATTAGTAGCGATTAGCCCTTGCACTTCAATGCACCATCTTCGGTTCCATGCTCTTGTCTTCACTTCGAAAACGTATTTGATGGATCGAAGTGGTTTTTGGATAACTTATCCGATCCCGGTCTCTTCGAAACAACTTTCGATATTTCAGGTAAACTTAACTCCGGTTCTCTAGGAAATAAACAGACGAAAATAGGATCAGAGATCATCTCCTAACCATTAGTGGACAAATTTCCTTATCATCGTCCTAGGAGAACGAAACGAGTTTATACATACAGTATAGCACCTCGAATGGTAACTGTACCATATAATTCCCATGTTTCTCCTAGATATTTCCAAGGTTATTTTTTTGCGTCCAGATTTGATAGTCGGTTATTTAACTATCCAATATAAAATCATTCAACCAAAGATTCCATTTTCCCACTGAAATCACTAAGCCTTATTTATTTTAAATTTTGATAAATTAAATCTCATTATCAAACAAGTATATACTTATCCCACCGGAATAAGTATATTCACAAACCATTCCCTTTAATAATATTTGAAAACATTTTAAAATAAATATGAAAAGCACCATGCAGTATCAACCATGGATTCGCAGCTCAATGATTAGGTCTCTATCCCAGAGAAATCCAAACTTAACTTAGGCAATATCTACCTCCCGATTACGCTATGAAAGTATACCATTACTTTCCGAAAACTTTATTTACTAATTATCTCAAATTTATACTTAGGAGGTTTCTATATAAATTTTCGATCCAAGTTTAATTTTAGGAAAATACTCTTACATATAAGTTTACTACATAATATGTTACTTTCAAACATTATTAATATTTGAACAATTTATCTTGAAATAAAATACTTTAATACTAATCAATCCTTAAGTAATAACTAACTTTAAAAAAATCACTATAAAAGAACTTTATTTAATAATTAAATATACTTTAAACAATTTAAAAAAAATTAAATAGCTTTGAAACAATAATTAAATACTTTTTTTAAATAATTTTTAAGAATAATAACATAATTAACTTTAAACCATTCTCAAATACTTATTAATTAACTTTAAAATATCACTGATAAATAATAATCATCCTTAAAACAATTTTGGTTCAGAGTCAACTTCCAATCGGAAAAGAGGCTTATTAATTTCAATGGTACTTAATCAAGTTACCATTCATTCCATAACAATCCAGAATAACAGATACAGATATTCACATCAATCCATTTTTAACAATTAATTCAACATCATATTACCCAATATAATTATCAGGATAGTAAATAGACGTCCGTACAATATGATAGCAGAACAGGGTTTTATTTCTGCTAGTCAATGTCCAGAAACACATATTTCAGTAATAATGGCAGAACGGTGATTTATTTTGCCAACAGGGGTCCAATTAAATACAATTAGCGGAACGGTGTTTTATCTCGCTAAACAGATGTCAAATCATCGTAATTAACTTAAATTATTTCATCGTTATTTTAACCTGGGCAAATAACGTCAATATATAGGACGTATAAATTTAAACGATGATATTTGTTTAATTTGATTTCTTAAAATTCTGTCTGTTTCAATTTACTATAAATTTTCACTTAGTCAAACGCGACAACATATTTCACGAAGACGTAGTGTTCGTCGGTACGAACCCAACGCAACAAATTGCGTGTTAATCGGGTTTCATATACCTTAGTTACAACATTTAAAATTGACACAACACACACACATATATATATATATATATAATTTTTTTAGCACTTTAAACTTTTAAAAGAAAAACCCTTCATTAATTTTCCAGGGCCGAAGCCCACACCATACCCATACCCTTTTTTTTTAAATTTACCTAGGCTGAAGCCCAACATTCCCTTACCAAAGAAAACCGTTCCTCCCCTTTCTCCTCTCTTTCTCTTGTTCTTCCAGCTCTAAATCAAAATCCATGAACCCACAACCAAAAAAAAGCATCGATCAACCTGCTAAAATTTTTCCATCACCCAAACCTGCTCGTATGTCCCTGGACAAAGCCAACCCACTGCAGTCCAACGCCCAAAGAGATGAACGCCTCCACCAGTCCGATCATCTTCCTTGAAATCCCCCTGCATGCATACACGTGTGCACGTGCACACGACCCCAAACCCATCGGAGACAGCCGCGACCACACCCTCAAGACCGCCTCTCCATGCTCTGCTCAACCCACAATCCTCCAGTGCCAATCCACCTTGATTCATGTTTTCAACTGTGGAGTCAAATGTCATTCTCAGGTAGGATCCAATGTCGAGCACGAAAATTAGTGACCCCACTCGCCTCGCTCATCTATGGCTACTGCCACCAACTCCCAAACGACCGCCAACTCTCGAGCTACCACCATAACAACTACGACCACCTCCGAAGCTTACCTGCACCTCCACGACCATGATTTTTGAACCGAAAGAGAAAACGCCCTTAAACCCTAAAATCCTTACACTATCCTAATTCAAAGTCTAATTCGAAATTTCGCCATGGTGAAACTCTTTCCCACATCCCCACGCTCCTTCCAGGCCAGGCTGCACTACCCCTCGACGATGAGATCGCCGGATTTTATTTTTCTAACAAAAATTGATCATCTCAAGATTTCTCGAGACATAGGCCATTAAAAATCATGAAACTTTCACTAAAAATCCTATTTTCACATAACGATCATGATTATATACATGAATCAATGTTTTAAAAATATTGGAATTTGCCAAAACTTTGGTTACTTGCTGTAAATTTGAAAATTCAGACTATATATATGATGAACAAGCTTCGAACTATTTTTAACGTAATCTATGCTCAAAAGCAAACTTTTTCCTAGTTTACATTGTTAGTAAACTCGGATTGGATTGAGAGAAAAAGATTTTTTTAAAGATTGAACAAGTATATGATTTTTTACTATTAAATATACAGAGCAATGTTAAAACACTTCCGGGCTTTTAAATTTTAAAATCCTCACCTTCCACATTTGCTGAAACCTTCAAAGCTTCCACTTAAATCTTTAACTTAAGATCTGAAATTGTTGAAATCTTGTTTTGCTTTGGTTTTGATTTAAACATAGTGCCTTCTTTTCTCCTTTCTTTCTTACAGTGTTTTTTTACAGTGCTTTGATTTTTGTTTCAGGTTTTTTTATTTACAGTTTCTAACCACTGAAGCTACTCACAAACACCTCTACATATACACGTTTTATTCAAGAAATGATGTACATGTGTACAGTATTTTGGCTCAAGAAAATTTGATTTGCTGTAAAATGCTTTCTGATGGATTGACAAGAGGTTGAAGTGATATTTGTTTTGAGGTTGAAAATAAGTTAAGATGAATGTTTTAGCCTTTCCCTCTTAAGACCAGACAAACTTATATATGTATGTTTATATTTCTATGCATTTACCCATTTTTGCTCATTTACCTTTACCACACAAAAGTTTTTATCTTGTAACATTGTTTTACTTTTTACTTGATTTACTTTGTCCATTTTTTCTCTTTTATTTACCTTTTTATTTACTTAGTTAAATTTTCTTTTGATTTAAAACATGCTTCACTTATATTTTTAAACATGTAAATTTGTTTTAAATAAACCATTTAAGTCTTTATATTTATTTATTTATTTATTTCTATTAAAATATATAACTCAAGGCTTTAAAAGTCTTGTCATTCCATTTTTAATAAAATAATATTTATGTTCTACACTTCTAAAAAGGAAAATTTCTTATTAAAAAATGTTTTTAAATGATTTTATAGCCTTTTCTCATTTCTATCATATATAATAATTCATATCTATTTTCTCCTTTCATTTTTCACTTACCATTATATATATGGTTTTTAACATAATATTTTTAATTAGTTTATACATATTTTACATTCTTCTTAACTAATATGTATATATACAAGAAAAATTCCAAATTTTAAAACTCTCTCTATTTATACAAAATATATTGCATAAGCCATATTCATTTCCATCTATAATATATTCTTTCCTTTTCATCTATATTTATTTGAATTTGTTTTTAATTTACATATACATTCTGTTGTCATGATTATATGTATAAGAAATTCCAAAATAAATCAATTTTCTATTTTATAAATTAAACCTGAAAAATTCAAATATTATCTTGGTTTAAAACTATATATTTTTATCAATTATCATTTGAAAAGGATTTTATTTTGATTGAAAAAAATGTATTATTGAATATTAAAAACAAATATTCAAAACTCAAGACGACAAAAATTTTGGGTCGTTACATTCCTCCCCCCTTAAAAGAATTTCGTCCCCGAAATTAGCGTAACCAGGCTAGTAAAAAAACTAACCGAATTTTTAATTTATTAACAAATCAATAAACAACCATATCACACAAGTTCAATCATATATATTTATATCCCAAAATATCAGTCATACAGAGTATCAACTAAGATACTTTTTCAACTACAGTCACCATATACATATACACCTATTCAGGAGATATCTTTAACAACTAGCCAATCATACAATATACCATACCAAAACGTCTACTCAAATACTACATTAATTTACAATCCAAACAAACATGACGTCTATGGCTACTAATATGGCCTAATAGGGTAC
The DNA here is from genome assembly GCA_030737815.1 of Allium fistulosum. Classification (NCBI taxonomy): domain Eukaryota; kingdom Viridiplantae; phylum Streptophyta; class Magnoliopsida; order Asparagales; family Amaryllidaceae; genus Allium; species Allium fistulosum. The sequence goes on from CM060908.1 coordinate 716,002,744, forward strand.
ACATTACTAAGAGAACTACCGCAACCCAAACTAACTTCACAGTGGACTCTCTCCATCGGAGTCCTCCACTTCCGGTCCTTCCATTTCCCTTATCTCAACATCATTGTCCGGAATCCATACAATTTTCGAGCTTGGTCCCCTGGGTATCAGCATCTCTACCCTAGGCCATAAGTCATCTCTAAGAAGGGTATCCCAGTCTACAAGTGGCTCACTAACAATCTCGCCCATTTCCCAGATAATAGCATCATCGTTTTCCGATTCGGGCTCCTCTTCTATCTCATATTCCACTTCTACTTTTATCTGGACTCCTCTTCATACAGTGATGACTACTCAATAGGTTCCATAATCTCTCTAGCCACTTCTTTGCTAAAATACTGCCTAATCTCCATCCGTTCTCCTCGGACAACACTACGACCTCTATAATCAATCAACAAAACCGAAGAATGAGATCCTAAGGTTTCCAGGAATTCACATATGCTAAAGAGTACATATAGGTACATACTCTATATAAATCCTCTTTTAAATTACTACTATTAAAATTTTTACTTTAAGAAATACCATAATCATTTCCCTTCGAAAATTTGTTTAAAACAATTTTCCAAAACCATTAGAGTTTTTAAATTCTCAAATACCCCTTTTATAAGTCAATTATTTTAAAACTAGCTTTTATATATGAGAAATCTCCCTAAATATTCATCTTAAATATTTAAATCTCTTTTAGTAAACAGAAATTACTAAAAACCCAATTTTCCAAAGCTTCTATTTACAAGACCCAAGTTTTCTATCGGATACTCAAAACTAGATGGTCAGGCAATAGAGGATACTCAAAACTAGGTGGTTATAGCCAATCAAATCCAAGATGATAATGATAAAATATTATCATCACTTATCAAACAACATCTCAAAATACTATATATTTTGAAAATCATCGCCATTAATATATAGAATATATCCTGGGTAAAATTATTTCATTTACCCTCTTAAAACAATATTGTGTCCGTTGGCCTAGTTCAAGTGTTTAGAGATTCCTATCAATAACGTTAGCTACTCATATTGACCAGAATCCATATGCCACTCAGCAAATCAATTAACACAATATAAAACATTTTATATCACTAAAAAATACGCACTCTTGTATATATATACACTCAAACTCATTCTAGGGTACTACATACCCTATCTCTAATGAGTAATCCCACTAAAGCCTAGGTATTCGCTCAACCTAAGCTCCGATACCACGCTGTCACGACCCACTTTTCCGTACCGTTCGAACTAACAATTTACCACACATGTCCAGTCCAAATTGAATAGAAAGGCGGATAGTAAGAAAAAGAAAGTAGAAAGTAGAAAGAAGATAGAAAGAAAACCAAACAACACAGAATCTCACGGCGGAAACGAATAATCTATAATATAGAACAAATGTTACATAAAACAAAACTGTAATGTTTTTAGTAGAGATATCAATCAGAGTATATCAACCTATTCAGTGCAGACAGTTATAACAACCTATCCTCACAACTACTGATAACACAACTAAAATGCAACGGAAAATATAATCATCTACATGAATACGTCTCTAGGCCTTCAGCTCCTCTCCTGAAGCTCCAATATCCATCTAAACCTAGAAATATCCTCAGTCTAACCCGAGCATTTAGGAAAAACCAGCCCGGGTCAGTCTGGTAAAACCAGCATAAGAATTTAAATCAAAAGGAATTTTATTCATTATAACTTTCAAAAATCCTTTAAAAATCAAATGTATATTGTAAGACCATGCCACACATAAACACGACAGGTTTTTCCCTTACGATAACCAAAACCTTTTATAGAAAATCCAATGAAATTATAATAGTGTCTAAGTACAATTACTTATCCAAATAGCCGAAATTGTTACATTATTTAAATTCCAGCATACTAGGCTCTATAACCAAAACCGTAAAGGCATGTATTGGAAAATGGATTTCCATAGAATGACTACGTACTGGAGTACCACCTATCACAGTACACTTCTAGAAAAATGCACCGAGGACCTCGTTGGGATCCCCTACAACACAAGACCGGTTCTTCCCCTAACCTGGATAGTACCGAATATGCTATCACCCGGGTGTTCCAACCCTTATCGAGCTCCTTCCCATGCACCATATTTACAATATCCAAGGGTATCTAGAAAACATATCCTAATTGGGTGCGACCCACTTAGCCTTGCTGCATCTCCCCTGATTTTCAGTCATTCCGGTTGATGAGGCTTGAGGCTACGATTACCTTTTAAGAAATTTACACTTAGAATGCTCATTGTCCTCCAATGACAATGTGCTGAAAGCATTCATCCATACACGTCCGTTCTGCGTCTGAACGAAACCGAAGGCACTATTCCTACTACACCGATTTTGGAATCATCGTTAGGATTAGTAGCGATTAGCCCTTGCACTTCAATGCACCATCTTCGATTCCATGCTCTTGTCTTCACTTCGAAAACGTATTCGTTGGATCGAAGTGGTTTTCAGATAACTTATCCGATCCCGGTCTCCTCGAAACAACTTTCGATATTTCCGGTAAACTCAACCCCGGTTCTCTAGGAAATAAACAGACGAAAATAAGATCGGAGATCATGTCCTATACGTTAGTAGACGGATTTCCTTATCATCGTCCTAGGAGAACGAAACGAGTTTATACGTACATTATAGCACCTCGAACGGTAACTGGACCATATAATTCCCGTGTTTCTCCTAGATATTTCCAAAGATATGCATTTGGGTCCAGATTTGATAGTCGGTTATTTAGCTATCAAATATAAAATCATTCAACCAAAGATTCCATTTTCCTACTGAAATCACTAAGCCTTATTTAATTTAAATTTCGATAAATTAAATCTCTTTATCAAAGAGGTATATACTTATCCCACTGGAATAAGTATATTCACAAACCATTCCCTTCAATAATATTTGAAATTTTTTTAAAATAAATATGGAAAGCACCATGCGGTATCAACCATGGATTCACAGCTCAATGATTACGTCTTTATCCCAAAGAAATCCAAACTTAACTTAGGAAATCTCTGCCACCCGATTACACCATGAAAGTATACCATTACTTTCTGAAAACTTTATTTAATAGTTGTCTCAAAATAATACTTAGGAGGTTTCTATATAAATTTTCCAAGTTTAATTTTAGGAAAATACTCTTACATATAAGTTTACTACATAATATGTTATCTTCAAAACATTATTAATATTTGAACAATTTGTCTTGAAATTAAATACTTTAATACTAATCAATCCTTAAGTAATAATTAACTTTAAACAAATCACTATAAAATAATTTTATTTAATAATTAAATATACTTTAAAAAAAATTTAAAAAATTAAATAGCTTTGAAATAATAATTAAATACTTTTTTTAAATAATTTTTAAGAATAATAACATAATTAACTTTATGTCATTATCAAATACATATTAATTAATTTTGAAATATCATTAATAAATAATAATCATCCTTAAAACAATTTTGGTTCAAAGGTCAACTTCCAATCGAAAAAAGAGGCTTATTAATTTAAATAGTACTTAATCAAGTTTCCATCCATTACATAACAATCCAGAATAACAAATACAGATATTCACATCAATCCACTTTTAACAATTAATTCAACATCATATTATCCAATATAATTATCAGGATAGTAAATAGATGTCTGTACAATATGATAGCAGAATAGGGTTTTATTTCTGCTAGTCAATGTCCAGAAACACACATATTCAGTAATAATGGCAAAACGGTGATTTATTCTGCCAATAGGGGTCTAATTAAATACAATTAGTGGAACAATGTTTTATCACGCTAAACAGATGTCAAACCATCGTAATTAATTTAAATTATTTCATCATTAATTTTATCTGGGCAAATAACTTCAATACACAGGTCATATAAATTTAAACGATGATATTTTTTTAGTTTGATTTCTTAAAAGTCTGTCCATTTCAATTTACTATAAATTTTCACTTAGTCAAACTCGTAGTGTTCGTCGGTACGAACACAACGCAACAAATTGCGTGTCAATTGGGTTTCGTATACCTTAGTTACAACAAATTAAAATTGACACAACACATATATAAATTTAATTTTAGCATTTTAAACTTTTAAAAGAAAAACCCTCCATTAATTTGCCTGAGCCGAAGCCCACACCATACCCACACCCTTTTTTTTTAATTTACCTGGGCCGAAGCCCAACATTCCCTTACCAAAGAAAACTAAAGAAAACTGTTCTTCCCTTTTCTCCTCTCTTTCTCTTGTTCTTCCAGCTCTAAATCAAAAGCCATGAACCCACAACTAAACAAATGCATCGATCAACCTACTACAATTTGTCGATCACCCAAACCCACTCATACGTCCCTGGACCAAGCCAACCCACCGCAGTCCAATGCCCAAAGATACGAATGCCTCCACCAGTTCAATCATCGTCCCGGAAATCCCTTACACGTCTACGCATGTGCACGTGCACACAAGCCCAAACCACCGGAGACAGCCGCGACCACACCCTCAAGACCGCCTCTCCATGCTATGCTCAACCCACAATCCTCCAGTGCCAATCCACCTTGATTCTCGTTTTCAACTGTGGAGCCGAACGCCATTCTCAGGTAGGATCCAATGTCGAGCATGAAAATTAGGGACCCCACTCGCCTTGCTCATCTATGGTCGCTGCCACCAACTTCAAAGCGACCGCCAACTCTCGAGCTACCCTTATACCAACCATGACCACCTCCGAAGCTTACCTACGCCTCTACGACCACGATTTTCGAACCCAAAGAGAAAACTCCCTTAAACCCTAAAATCCTCACACTACCCTAATTCAAAGCCTAATTCGAAATTTCGCCACAGTGAAACTCTTTCCCATACCCTCATGCTCCTTCCAGGCCAGGCCGCACCTCCCCTCGATGACGAGATCATCGAATTTTATTTTTTTTAACAGAAATTGATCATCTCAAGATTTCTCGAGACACAGGCCAATAAAATTCATGAAACTTTCACTAAAAATCCTATTTTCACATAACGATCATGATTATATACATGAATCAATGTTTTAAAAGTATTGGAACTTGCCAAAACTTGGGTTACTTACTGTAAATTTGAAAACTCACACTATATATATGATGAAAAAGCTTCGAACTATTTTTAACGTAATCTTTGCTTAAAAACAAATGTTTTCCTAGTTTACATTGTTTGCAAACTCAGATTGGATTGAGAGAAAAAGATTTTTTTTAAAGATTGAACAATTATATGTTTTTTTACTGTTAAATATACAGAGCAATGTTAAAACACTTCCAAGCTTTTAAATTTTAAAATCCTCACCTTCCACATTTGCTGAAACCTTCCAAGCTTCTACTTAAATCTTTAACTAAAGATATGAAATTGTTGAAATCTTGTTTTGCTTTGGTTTTGATTTGAACAGAGTGCCTTCTTTTCTCCTTTCTTTCTTACAGTGTTTTTGTTTTTTCTCTTTTTTTATAGAGCTTTAATATTTTTGTTACAGGATTTTTTTGTTTACAGTTTCTAACCACTGAAACTACTCACAAACATCCCTATATATATACGTTCTATTCAAGAAATGATGTACATGTGTACAGTATTTTGGCTCAAGAAAATTTGATTTGCTGTAAAATGCTTTTTGATGGATTGACAAGAGGATGAAGTGATATTTGCTTTGAGGTTGAAAAGAATTTAAGATGAATGTTTTAGCCTTTCCCTCTTAAGACCAGACAAGCTTATATATGTATGTTTATATTTCTATGCATTTACCCATTTTTGCTCATTTACCTTTATCAGGCAAAAGTTTTTATCTTGTAACATTGTTTTACTTTTTACTTGATTTACTTTGGCCATTTTTTCTCTCTTTTATTTACTTTTTTATTTACTTAGTTAAATTTTCTTTTGATTTAAAACATGTTTCACTTATATTTTTAAACAACATGTAAAGTGGTTTTAAATAAACCATTTAAGTCTTCATATATATATATATAAATATATATGTATATATATGGATCAAAACCAATATACCGTTTCAATGGCGGCCTCTGGTGGTGATAATTCTCAAGGCGGCTTCAATTCTCTATCTCATCCTTCGGATAAGGAATTCCACGCAGACATTGTTTCCGCGCCGGTTTCTTTAGTCGATGAGGCTAGGGTTCCTAGATCGAATAGTGGCGGTTCTGGTCATAACTAGAACCCTAGTCGTGCAGAATCTTCGGAGAGATCTGGAAATTTTGTAGCTGGCAATCCACGTCTTAATACTGGATCTGATAAATCCGAGAGATTTGGCAATAACAATCGATGTGAAAAGGGTGGTTCTGGCAATTCGAGCAATCCTGATGGTTTCAATAGAGATCGAAACTTTCATATCAAAGGCAGAGATGGTAATCAGAGGAATCATAATTTATCAGATCAAGTAGGGATGCGTAAGAATCCTATTGGTAGCTTAGGAGGAAGTGGAAACACTAATTCTAAATATTATCGAAATCCATACGTTGAGCGTACTATTGACTGGAATAGGATAAAGTCTAGCTTAGCTGAAGGACAAAACAAAGATTGGAGGAGTGCTGCTGGAGGTGGAATTGGAGGATCAGAAGATCTTGTAGACTTAACATATAAACAACCGTTAATTGAAAATCAGGAAAAAAAGGCTTTTATTAATAATGAAATGAACAAGAGGGCTGCTGATAAATGGATTAATTCTATTATTTTTTATGTTTATGGTTCTAGACCATATCATACTCATTTAAAAGCATATATTGAACGAACTTGGAAACCAAAAAAACAGTTTAATTTACTGGCTAGGGATAATTGATTTTTTATTATCAGATTCCTAGATGCATCAGACTGTGAGAATGTGATGAAGGGGGGTCCATACTTGTTTGATAATCGAATTATAATCCTTAAGAAGTGGCAGGCAGGAATGAGATTTAGTAGAGATTTGCTTTCTACAATGCCGATTTGGGTGAAGCTTCATAACCTCGAATTGGAATTATGGGATAAGGAATCTATCAGTGCCATAGCTAGTGTTTTGGGTAAACCAATGAAGATGGACAAAATTACAGCGGATGAATCCAGGATTGCATTTGCTAAGGTGTTAATTGAAATGTCTGCTGAAGATGGATTTCCTAACTGTGTTGATGTGTTAATGAATAATGGAGAAGAACTTCAAGTATCAGTTATGTATGATTATAAACCTATATTTTGTAAGGGTTGTAAAATTTTTGGGCATTCGACTGATTTTTGTAAAATCAAACATACTAGTAAATGGATCCCGAAAAATAATACAACATGTAATGAAGATCTACACTCTGTAAGGGAAGTTGTTATTAATAATGCTCCAACAAATATTATAAATGGAAATAAAAATGGTAGCAGGGATAATGATATTAATCCATCTCAGATTAACATTTGTAGTAGCAGGGATGCGGTTAATATATTGTTACATCAAGATGGAAATAACAATATACAAGTTCAAGATAATATTAATATCCAACATAGCAGTTTAAAGACTAATGTTAACAGTTTCAACTCGCTGGCTATGGATCATGAATCTCTAGCAGAGGAAATCGAGCAAATCTCTGGAATGAACAAAATGGCTGCTGTAGTTCAAACTTCTGATTTAGGTGATGGGCTCGCGTCAGATCAGCAATGTCAAAACAAAGGAAAGGATAATGCCTCTGCCCCAGTAATTGAAATCGGTGTGCCTCTTATTAACAGTCCAAAATCGGGGGGTTGTCCAGTTGATGATACAGTTCCTAAGGTTAATCCAATAGATAAGGTATTGAATAATGTTTTAAATACAGAAATTGATTCTCAGTAGGTCCAGGCTCAAGAGGAAGTACCTGATTCTTCTCTAGGTTCTGGTGAAGGCCTTATCGAAGATTTATCTGATTCTGATGAGGAGTTAATTAATCATATCGCTGTGGACGATATCCCCATTACTAAGCAAATCCCTGTTATGAATGTTGAACAGTTTATTGAGGTTAACAAGGAATTTGATGATGAAATTGATGCGTTACTAAATAAAAAGAATAAAAAAAAGAATGATGATGTTAATTCTATAAACTTTGCTCCTCCTAAAAGGCAAACAAGGAGCCATTCGAAAATTAAATGACCATAATTGCTTGGAATGTTAGAGGCTTAAATGCTGCTGATAAACAATTGGCAGTTTTTAAATTTCTAAAAAATCATAAACCAACTATGGTTGGTTTACTTGAGAACAAACTTAGTACTGCTGCTATACATAATGTTAGGAATAAGATGAATAATAGCTGGTCCTTTTTGGATAATAATATTTGCTCTTGCAAAGGAAGAATTCTTGTTATTTGGAATAATTCAACTTGGCAGGTTGAGCCTACTCACATGTCTTCTCAGCATATTTCTCTAAATGTGGTGAATTCTGGGAGTCTCAAAATGAAAGTTTCTTTTGTTTATGCGAGTAATTTTCTAAGAGACAGAGAACTCTTATGGGCTGCTATTTCTAAGGAAGCTATTTATGTAGATATGCCTTGGTGCTTGATTGGTGATTTCAACAATATTCTTTCTTCTACAGATAATAAAGGGGGTAACTGTGTTCCTTTCAGTCAAATGGAAGGTTTTAAAAACTGCATTATTAATTCAGGTTTGGTGGAACTTCCTATTCTGGGATTCAACTATACTTGGAGGAAAAGGGGAGTGGCTTCTAAAATCGATAAAGCTTTATGTAATGATCTATTAATGAACAAATTTCCTAATCTAGCTTGTTTTGGAGTTTGTAATCCCATTAGTGATCATATTCCTATCTGTCTTAAATTTTTGGATTATCCTATATCTTCAGTAGGAAAACCTTTCAGATATGTGAACACTTGGAATCTTTTAGATGGTTATGGAGAATGTTTTTCTACTGCTTTTAATCTTATATTTGACGGTTCTCACCTTCATATTATGAGACAACAGCTAAAAGCTTGTAAATTTTACCTCAAAGCCTGGAGTTCTAGTAGATGCTTGGATGGTAAAATTTTGGAGGAGTTGGAGCAAGAGTATTCAGCAGCTCTCAAGTGTGTTGATAACAATCCAGATAATGCTACAGCTTTCGAAAATTTAATGGCAGCCTGCAAAAAATGGAAGGAACAAAATTTTATTGAATTTCTCAATGATAAACAAAAAGCTAAAGTGGAATGGCTTACAGAAGGAGATGCATGTACAAGATTTTTTCACTCTAAAATGTCCTTAAGGAGACACAGATCCAATCTTAATTCTATTATCAATTTTGAAGGTAAACTTGTGCATGATCCCATTACTATTGAAAATGAAGCCAATTTATATTTCACTCAATTATTTAATGGTGATGACATTAACAATAATTTACCTGATGTGAATTGCACTTGTCGGATTAATGATGGAGGGAGAGAGTTCCTTTCTAGCAGTGTCAGTTCTGAAGAAGTTTATAATGCCATTTTTTCCATGCCTGACAATAGTAGCCCGGGACCGGATGGTTTCTATGCAAATTTTTTCAAAGTTCACTGGAATGAGTTAAATAGAAATCTGACTCATATGGTAAATCAGGTCTTTTCTACTGGCAAATTAGACAAAGGTGTGAACCATACTTTTATTACTCTTGTTCCTAAAATTAATAACCCCACTTCACTTGCCGATTACAGGCCTATATCGTGTTGCTATGTTCTTTACAAAATTATTGCTAAAGTTATTTGCAACAGAATTAAGCCTTTTCTTAATCATCTGATTTCTGAAGCTCAATCTGCTTTTATTCCTGGAAGAGTCATTTCTGAAAATATTTTACTTGCTCATGAGCAAGTAAGGTTTTTTAATCGTAAAGGGGCTGGTAAGTTGTGCTTGAAGATTGACTTACATAAAGCTTATGATATGGTCAACAGAGAATTTATTACTCATATGCTTAAAAAGATGGGTTTTCCTGACAAACTGGTGAAATTAATCTACAAATGTATATCTACTCCTACTTTCTCTATAATGATTAATGGTTACCCTAAGGTTTTATCTCTAGCAATAGAGGCATTAGACAAGGTGATCCTCTCTCCCCTTATTTGTTTTGTGTGGCTATGGAGTTTTTTTCTATTTTGATGTTGAAGGCCTACAAAACAAAGGAAATTATTCCTCCTTTTAATTTTGAACCGGCAATTACTCACCTACTTTATGCTGATGATTTGATGATTTTTGCTCGGGCTACTACTATAGGTGCTAAGGTGATTAGTAATTGTTTGGAGAAGCTCAAAACTTTTGTGGGATTAAAGGTCAACAACAATAAATCTAAGTTGTATTTTAGTAAAGGCACAAAAGACAAGCATATTATTATGTCTATCCTTCACATGCAAGAAAGTAAACTTCCTGTCAAATATTTAGGTGTGCCTTTATCCCATAACTATCTGCATTTCTCTGACTGTGGAGCTCTTTTTGATAATATTAACAATAGATTAAATGGTTGGGATTGCAAGCTTTTATCCATAGCTGGTAGAATTGAATTAATTCATTCAGTAATTACTCCTATGGTTTTGTACTGGATGATGGTATATCAACTTCCTATGGCTACCATTGATAAATTAAATAAATTATGTGCTAATTTTATTTGGAATGGTAAAGTGCACAAAATTTCATGGAATATTCTCTGCAGTCCTAAACTAGAAGGAGGAGTTGGATTGAGGAATTTTACAGATCTCAGAAAAGCTGCTAGTATAAAACTCCTTTGGCATTTTATCAATTCTAAAAATATATGGGCTCGCTGGATGTGCAAAAGATATTGTGATAATAAGCAGTTTTGGACCATGGAGATTGATAACAATTCCTCCTGTACTTGGAAATCTATTCTCAAACACAGACAGATTGCTCGTAATAATATATCTAGAGTCATTATTGTTGGGAGAAATACTTTTTTATGGCATGATCCTTGGATTAATAGTGAATGTATGGTTTCTATTCTTGGGTGGGATAGTTTACATCTTTATGGTCATTTTAATGATAAAGTTTCCTCAATCATACGAGATGGGGTTTTTAATCTGGAATTAGTCCCTTTCTCTAGACAATTATACAATCAGATTTCTAACATCCAAATTGATAGTTCTGGTAGCTCAAATTACTGGAAATGGACTAGAGATATAAAAGGCTTTTGTTTCAAATCTGCTTGGAATGCTGCTAGATCTCAAAATCCTATTGTTAAGTGGGGTAAGATTATTTGGAACAATTACAATAATCCTAGAATGTCTCTAACTGCTTATAAAGCAATTTATAATCGTTTGCCAACTAGAGATAAATTAATTGATTGGGGGTATAATACCGATTCTAACTGTCTCCTATGTAACCAATTCCCCGAAAATCACTCCCATTTATTTTTTGCTTGTTCTTACTCTTCTTATTTATGGACTACTTGCTGTTTAAAATTGGAATTACCTCAGCCGAGATCTCTGACAATGGAAGAGGGAGTTCAGCTCCTTCTTGCTAACTTCTCTACAACGGACCAGGCTACTGGATTAGCTTTTGCTAGCTTCTCGACGATTATTTACCACATTTGGCAGGAACGTAATTGCAGGCTTCACGATGGTCGTAATTTATCTAATTTGGATCGTTGGAATCGTATTGGTATGGATCTTAAACTGTTGGGGAGTAAAGTGAAGAGGAGGAGGATTATCTCTGGTAGATGTAAGAGGATCTTTGATCGTTGGGGTATAGATTTGCTAGATTTAGGTTAAATTGGGAAAGTCTACTCCAAGTCTTTGAGGGAAGAAAGTGCTTTTGGTTGCTGGTTTTGTTCGAGGTCTTTTGTTTGTCTCTGTTTAGTTGTTTTTGTGGTTTTTTATAGTAGCTTTGGTTGTTGGCTGCTTTTTGGTCTTTGTGTGTAATTTGTTGAACATTGTACCATTTGCTTTGTTAATGAGTTGTTAATAAAGCGCCGCACTCTTTTTTCCCTGGCCTATATCCATGCTGGTTATAGGTCCAGGTTTTTAATGAGGCAGTTTTTCTTTTCAAAAAAAAATGTATGTATATATATATATATATGTATGTATGTATTTCTATTAAAATATATAACTTATGGCACTAAAAGTCTTGTCATTCCATTTTTAATAAAATAACATTTATGTTCTACACTTCTAAAAAGGAAAATTTCTTATTAAAAAATGTTTTTAAATGATTTTATAACTTTTTCTCATTTCTATCATATAATAATATTATATCAATCCTTTTATTTTTTCACTTACCATTATATATATGGTTTTTAACATATTATTTTTATTTAGTTTATAAATATTTTACATTCTTCTTAACTAATATGTGTGTGTCTATATATACAAGAAAAATCCCAAATTTTAAAACTCTCTCTAATTATACAACAATATACTGTTCATAAGCCATATTCATTTCCATCTATAATATATTCTTTCAATTTCGTCTATATTTATTTGAATTTGTTTTTAATTTACATATACATTATGTTGTCATGATTATATGTATAAGAAATTCGAAAATAAATCAATTTTCTATTTTATAAATTAAATCTGGAATATTCAAATATTATCTTGGTTTGAAACTATATATTTTTATCAATTATCATTTAACAAGGATTTTATTTTGATTAAAAAAATGTACTATTGAATATTAAAAACAAATATTTAAAACTCAAGACGATAAAAATTCTGGGTCGTTACACCCCTTAGTATACCCAAAAAGGACACGCTAAAAGATGTGGTGCGTTGTAGGTATAACTAAAACTTTACAGAGACTAAGATTCACAAGACAAATAAATAATAACAGCGGAAACACTTAAAATACTACATAAAATAAACTTCATTTCAAATAAAAGAAGTCATAAAACAGAATATGTCTAAAATACCAAATATTTATGTCTTATGAAAAATACAATCTCAGTCATATCATTAGAGTACATAAAATCATCCCTCTCAAAAAGTACTAGTACATCCAAACTCAAACGAAAAGAAAACTGAAAAGAAGAAGAATACATGAAAAATGAGAAAGCTCTACAAATGGGTCTCCAAGAAATCCAAGTCTACTGTACTTGCCTCTGCAGGCCTATGGGGGGAAAGGGGAAGTAGAAGAGTGGGTCGGACAAAATGTCTAATGAGCGAAAGTAACTACTAGTATTTTTAAGCAAGATAAAGATAATGGACTTAGCAATAGTTCTAGTATAAGAGGAAATAAAGGAAAGATAAAACTGGGATAAAATACTGTTTAAATGTTTACTTTGATTGTGATTGTTTGTTTGCACTTGTCTTAGATTGCTGCTTTGATTAGGCTGAAATCCTAATCCTAATTTAATTAGGCTGAAATCCCAATTCTATTTTAATTAGGCTAAAATCCTAATTATACCCGTTGATCGGCCTTCTATCTCTGTTGTGCCACTATGAGCTAGTCCCATCCTGTGGGTCCCACAGCAAAAGACACCTGTAGCGCATGGAACGAGGTAGCAAATTATTTACCTTACTCAATGTCGCACGCATGGTCATCGTGGTACACACTAACTGTCGCCCCCCCTCTTGTGACCTCTTACAAACCCTAGTCAGCATAAGCGTGCCCAGCCTCACCTAATATGTTGTGTGACCATCAGTCCTAGCCTGAAGGGGTTCTATCCAGCCTCACCTAAGTGTGTTATGAGACCATCAGTACTAGTCAAAAAGGGGATGCTGTTGGTATGGATCCTAACAAACAAAAAACTAGTTGCACCCCTTGCCCAAATCCCCTGATTTGAGCTTCTATCTATTGGCCACTTATTTACCCTAGATCCCAGCCTCACCCAACTTATTGTGAGACCATCAGTCCTAGTCTGAAAGGGTCCTGCCCAGACTCACCTAATCTGTTGTGAGACCACCAGTCCTAATCTGAAAGGGAGTGCTATTGGTATGGGCCATATTTCTATGTTTGCTTATTAACTTAGTGTAAGTTTTAAAATAAGCCTCTTCTGTTATCTCTTCTATATTTGCTTATTAACTTAATCTAAGTCTTAAAATAAGCATCTTTCTATTCTTTCTACTTAATTATAACCTATGCTATAATTGTTCTTTTATTCTGTCTTTTTAGTTATAATTACTTGTTATAACTATGCTTGCAAATGTCTTAATTTGCCTATTTTTGTCTATGTCCAACTTATTAAAGTTCTTCTTACTTTACATCTAATTTCTGTAAATTTAGTGTTCTTACTTATTAAAGTTCTTCTTACTTTACCGGCTAAACGTCATCTAAAAAGGAATAGATGTAAATAACAATAAATGACTTTAAATAGTTGGAAAAAATTATAAATAACTGTAAATAATTGCAAGTAACTGAAATAAAGCAGCTAAAAGAAAATATACAGGAAAGAAAGTCTAAAATTTACTTAAAAATGACTGTAAATAAACTTGCATAAAGGATATCCCAAAATTGTAGAAAAACTACAACTATTGAAAACCCTATTATTTTAAATTACTTAAAAATCTAAATTTATTACTTAAACACACACCTATGATCCTTAGCTCTTTTCCTTGCCTTCCCGGATCCACTTCTAGGGTATAAAATATTTTAATTAAAAAGATCTTCTCCTTAGAAAAACATTCTATTTATGGTCCAGCCTCAAGCAATGAACCTAGATAGGAGAACATTTGAATGAGAAAAATAGCTAGGTCTAGGGTCTTATTTATAGTGTCACATAGGGATCTTAGGCCATTGGATTTGAAGATTAAATCTGGTGCAACCATGTCATAGGCTCGCTGGGAACCGTCGGATGGAAGCACGGATGCACGGGATCGAATAAAAGATGCAAAACACGTCACGCTCGAAACTGGACGAAACAACATCCACATATGTACGCGGGTCGACCGCCAGGTCGCTCATGTATGGTGGGGGTCGACCTATAGGTCGACCCAGCTATGGGGAAGGTCGACCCTAGGGTCGACCCGAGCTTATATATATATATATATATATATATATATATATATATATATATATATATATATATATATATATATTCGTTTTGCTCGTTTTCTTGTTTATTTCGTAACTTCTTCGTTTTAGCTCGGATTTTGAAAAACTATATATGGAAATTGATCAGAAATCGGCACGAACACAATGTTGCAACTCCCGTGGTCCAATTCTGAAAATTTCACAAACTTATTTTATTATTTAATTAATTCATTATTTATTTATTATAGCTTAAATTTTGGGTGGTACAACGTCAAGCGACGATAGCCGGATCCAACCGTAAACTAACTTCATATGACCATGCTCTACATTTTCCTAGTTGAAGTTGTTGGCTAATTTTGCCTCGAGTGGCTCTGATCAACAATGGTCGTCAGATGGTTTTCTTTTATTTGGCGGCTGAGAAATTAGGGTTTGCAAATGAGAAGAGTTGAGGGCTATTTATAAAAGATTTTGCTTGGCACTATTCATCTATGAAAATTCCAAACTCCAAACGAAGCGTGCCGCCTGTTGTTCTTTATGTTATACCCCTATTCTGAACGAATATATATCGAGAGCCAATTCCATCATATATAGAAGATAGCTTTTCAAAATTGAATTATTTTAATTAAATTTCCTTTAATCAATTTCTACGCGTTTCGAACTTGCACGATCAAATGACACGTCCAATCGCCACGAAATTCGACAGCATACTATAATTCTCTATTACGGATCCAATGAAACTGGTTTCGTTGAAATCCGAGACAGTGTCAAAAATGACTATTTTTATACGTTAATTAAATCAAGTAAATTCCTAATTTCTATTTATTCAATTTTAAATTAAATTTAAAAATTCGCTAACTCCATTCTAATTTAAATAGAATTTAAATCAACTTTATAAATCATTTTCATTCATTTTAAATTCAAGATTCAATCGTTTAAACAATTTCAAATATTAAATTTAACAATTTAATTATTCAAATAAATCACTATATTTGAAATATAAGTTATTCAACTTATAAAATTAACTTTTGAATATTTAAAATTAATTAAATATTCCAAATTCGATCGACTGAAATTCTGGGTCGTTACACACACACCAAAATTAAGAAGGTTAATTGGGAAAATCTAATCTCACTTTCTTTTATAAATTTCTTCAATAAATACTTTTAATAAATCTCTTTCATTTAAGAACATCTTCTTTACTAAAATTCCAAATCCATTTATATAACTCATAATAAATCTCCAAGTTTATTTATAAACCCTTTTTATTAATATCCAAAAATCCTTAATAAAACTTCTTTATAAAAATTCTCTAAAAAGCCTTTTAAAAATTCTTAAATCCAAAGCCCATTTTCATTTATAAACTCTTTGATAAATCTCTTTTATTAAATGAGAACCTTTTTATAATTCAATTTTTTATTTATAAATACAATTAATCAAATAAATTAATTTACTTTAAGCATCCTAAATAAATAATAAATTAATTTTCCAATATCATTAATAAAATAATTTATTAACTCAAAAATATTATTAATATAATAATTAATAACTTCAAAACATTATAAATAAATAATAATTATTTACTTCAAAATATTATTTCATAACAATAATTATTAATAGCAAAACATTACTAATAAATAATAATTACTAGCTTCAAACATTATAAATAAAATAGTTAATAATCTCAAACATTATTAATAAAATAATATAATTAATCCTCAAACATTACTTTAATAAATAATAATTAACTTCCAAAACATTATTAATAAATAATTATATTTACTCCAAAACGTTATTAATAAATAACTATTATAAATTACAAAACATTTTAAATAAATAATAATCATTAATTTTCTTTAAAAAATATTAATAATTTAAATAAATAACTTTTTATTGTATAATAATATTGATAAATAACTTCACACAATCAAATATAAATAAACAATTTTTAAGACACTATTAAACAATAGTAAAACAACTTTAAAACATTTCTAAATGGTTTAGAAAAGACAAATAGAAAGGTTGGAGTAAAATAAAGAAATTCAAAATTCACTTAAATAAAAATATTCCAAAAACCCGAAGGTTGGATTCAAAATCATTTTCCGAATCCAAAAATATAAACTCTCGTATTTGGAGGCCAAAAGCTAAGCACTATAGATGCTGCAGTCATCTATAGTGTTAACTTCTGGTGACAAAATACGGCAATGTTAATGGTATTCATAATATCAAAATCACTTGAATATAAACAAAATCATAGATTTCCAAAAATAAAGTTTTACTAATTACATTTCAAACAAATTCATATTCAAATTATATAATCCCATGCCTGTTTCCTAAGTAAAGGTCAATTATAATCATTATAAAACTACACCAAGAGTGACATATGACGATGCCCCCTTGGTTGATCAGAGAAATATAGTCATATCTGACTTAATATACACAATAGAACAATGAATAGAATAATTTGTATTCCTAATTAGCTATCCGTCAGCCACCTGCTCGTCTTTGGAAGCTTTATTCGCCAAAATATCAAAACCTGAAAACCTTAACCCTCGGCCTACTCAAATCAATTTTGAGCACCCGAGAGTTTAAGTGGAAACAAAAACTACGAGTCAGACATAAAGCCTGGTGTGAATAATTCTGTTACATCTAGGTTTACTGATATTAAGTGAGAGCACGCCGCTTAGAGGAAGGGGTTCCCCTCACTAGTATCCTTTCCAAAACATATATATTTTGCAATTCCTTTCCTGCAACCAAACTGGTTAATCAAACCGATTATATCAAAATAGAAATATCATTTATGCTAATAAATGGACTATCTATCCGTAAAACAGGTAATATGTAAACTATCTACCCATAATAAAATAGCAAGGTACGTTATGCTACAAATGCGGACTATCTGTCCATACAACTGAGCTGACTGCCCACAAACTGGACTAACTGTCCGAATCAAAATGGACTAACTGTCTAGATCCTTTTCTTAGGGTTAACTACCCTTTAAATTTTCCTTGAAAACCTTTTCAAAATGATTTAGTCCTTCAAATCATATATATACAAGGATAATATATCTTTAGCTTTACTCTGAGCTATTTTGCCATGATATATATACTTCACTCAAAATAATGTTGATGAATTTTAATGAGTATTACCTATCCTTCCAAAATAAGTTAAAACCCTTTTTAACTTAAAACACCTAGGCTATATTGCCTATTCAATACATTCGAAACCTATGTTTAAAACCTTGAAACACCCTTTCGAAACCCTTGAAGGTAACCCCTTCGAAACCATTGAAAGCAACTCTTTCGAAACCAATAAAATTCTTTTCTTTAAAAGCTTTAAAAAATTAGACATCCTCCTTTAAAACCTTTTAATCTCGCCTTTCAAAAACATAGGAAAAACCTTCCTTTTCAACTCTGTCGAAACCCTAGGGAACCATCCTTTCGAAACCATTCACTAAAACCTTTCGAAAGCTTTAAAACTCAACCCCTTTGAAAGCACTTTGGGTTCAATTTAAAACATGTGGAAACCTTTCGAAACCATTTAAAATTGACTCCTTCGAAAACCTTTGAAAACGTCTCGGTCGAAACCATTTGGTTTTTCCTTCAAGTAGAGCAAAAGGATCAGAAACCCATTAAAGTCGAAAGCATCTGCTTCGAAAACATTTAAAACTATCTCTTTCGAAACCATTTTGGGTTTTACTTCAAACATAGAAAAAGGGACTTAAAAACATTTAAGTCGAAAGCTTCTGTTTCAAAACCATTTCCTAAGTAATGAAGTGATGGTGTCAAAACCATCCCTTCGAAAGCATTGGAGTGGTGGCCATATTTTAGAAAACAAAAGGAACCCCTTCGAAACCATCTGGATCGAAAGGTAGGAAGCAACAGCTAAATGTTTAGACTCAGTCGAAAGCAAGCATTTAAAAACAAAGGCGCAACCCAATCGAAACCATTCTTTTAAACCATTTGACCTAGTCGAAAGCCAACTAAGTTGAAAACATCTTAGTCAAAAGCAAGGAGGCACATTTTCTTTAAAACTAAAGCAAAGGTTCAACCATTTCGGAACTCCATGGTTTCGACCCTATACCTTTCACCCACATCCAATTTATTACGTACCAGTTGCCTGATACCACATGCATTGGTTTCTACTGTGTCGGAGGCGATAGTATGGAGGCGGTACCGGGTGCCGAAGGAGACGAAATAGTGAAAAACCTATTTATTAGTACTTTTAAACTATTCTTTTGTACCTAACCTACCTTGTTTGTCTAAATCTGATTGTTTGCAAGGTTTCTGTTTTCAAAAGTGCTGCTGACTTTCCAAATTTAACAATTTAAACATTTTTCAAAAAGTCCCTTCTCCTCGTTTAATAATTTTATATAACCAATAAAACACTTAGGAAAAATCTAGAAAAATTCCAGAAAATCACTTAATATATGTTTTCTAACATATAAATATTTTAGACCCAAACAATTAATTATGTACCCGTAAATAGTTTACAACCTAAAATACCATTTTCTTTACTAGAAATTTCATATTAATTCCACGAAAATTCAGAAAAATCTAAAAATTGAAACCCATCTCCATAATATTATTTATGATCTTCACAAAATTCGCAAGGCATTTGGATGTCATTTAATAGGGTTTTCATCTTCAAACATATCATAAATTCATTATGAAAAGCCATAATTCATCAACAAGTGTATATATTCATTCCATCATTGAAAAACATGACAAATCATTGCAAAATATTCAAAATTCATCTTGAAACCGAAAACACAATAAAAAATGAGATGTAAACGTTATTCACTTTAGTCTTTGTGATTAAAGAGATTAAGATATGAATAGATTTGATTTGCTTAAGCTTCTTCCTAGCTTATCTTCTTTCTTTTTCCCCTTTTCCTTATTAATGGTGGCCGTCCTTGAGTTTTCAAAATTTTGAAATGAAATGAACGTGTAATTTATACACGGCTAAGGTTTGAAAAATATAGGAATGGCCTCTTTCCTATTTTACCTCTCCTCTATTTCAATTTATATCTTATTTTAATTCATTGTTAAATGGCACGGCTACACCATAATTAAAATCAAATCTCAGTCCCCTAATTAACACATTATTTTATGTAATTTAACTAATTAAATATTCTAAATAATGTTACCAAAAATTTGGGGTGTTACAAGAAAAACAATTTCAAGCCATATGGTAATTAATAGTATTTCGAAATACTAAATTAGGCCAATAGCCCCAAAAAGCACTTAACCGATGTTGTTATTCATTTTTTATCACTATAAGGGTTAAGTTCTGAACATATAACATTGTCATAACTACTAGAGCTAAACAATCAAGATTCAATAATTAACAATCCATATAACAGGGTTATAACTAAAATAAAACAACATGAATATAACTGGAAATTAGCAATCACTATTTCGACAAATCCGGATTTCTCTACAAATTTTTCCGTATTTCAATTTTAAATGCTAATTGCTTTTCAAAGCAGATATTTTAACCATTCAGCCAATAATTTCAACCAAACACAAATAGTAAAATTTATCTACTATATAACATACTAATTTGTCCAAAGAGGTGAGTTTAACTCACTAAATTTTAGTTGACATTGAAGCGTCCGGTTTGAACTAAAATAGAACGACATTTGATTTTAGTTCAAATGTTAACCAGCTCTAAATTTAACCAAACCAGTTCCATTTTATAGCCTTCGCCATTACGAGCGTAACGCAAAACCTTTCGTCTCGATTGGACCTCGTAAAAACAAGTTACCGATTTTATAAGTTGTTGATTTTGAATGTTATTAATTAAACACTAATTACAATTAAAACTTTAAATTATCCAAACTCAAAACTATTCCCTCCTAAACATCTTCTTCCAAAAAGAGGACGTGCACTTAAACAAGATAAACCCATCACCGAACTCCCCTCTTTCCTCCTTCCTTCCTCCCCACTCAACGTATCAACGAGCCTCCACCACAAACGAACTTTGCTTCGCGAACTCTCTTCGGCTATCACCACCATGTCATTACCGACCTCCCCTTCCAAAATCCATCCATAGCAGCCCCCCTTGCTATCCAAAAAGTTACCCCCTCCCCTTGACCGCATCACCTAAAACTTGGACACCGGATGCCGTTTGACATAAGAAATCCAATGCAACAAACCCCGTCGCCTAAATCTGTTAAATTTTCTAACCCTGGCTCTCTTTCCCTCCGTTCAAAACTTATGATCATCCAAAAGCTTCACCATACCACTAAATTTGCATATCAAAATGTAACTCTCACTCCAAGGATTCCAAAGATCCAACATTTATGATTTTTCGTTAAGTGGTTGAATTGATTTTGATTTTTATAGGAGGTGGGTTTACTTTCTTTTGCTTAACAAGAACTTAAAAATGTAAAGAGAAAGAGATGAGGATTAGTTAAGTATTTGACTTGTAGAAGTGTTTTGTTTAGTTTATGATATGATTTTCGGCATCTCGTTACACCACATTTCATTTGCTTATGAACCCCGAATGACAAAACAAAAATACGGTCGCGCTCAAAATAGTGACACGACCCCAAAACAAAAATACAGCCGCACTCAATATAGTGACGTGACCCCAAAACAATAATAATAAACACCGGTTATCCGATTCTATAAAATCACAAAAATACCGTTGTTTTCCTAAAATTGTCAAAAGAAATTTAAATATTTTCCAAATTAAATATTATGAAAATTTAAATAAATCAAATAAAGTAAACTAAAAATACGTCAATAAAAATCGAGTTGTTAAAATAAAATATAATTTTCTTATTATTTATCCAAACTGTTTATTACTGTAAATAAATTTACAAAATTAATCCACCAGTATTATTTATACTTTAAAAGGAGTTACATAAGACCATTAAATCAAATTAAATAAATACTTAATTCAAAATCTAGATATTTTAAACCACTATTCAAATATTAAATCCACAGTTCAAAGATTTAAAATAATCTCTATATTTGAATTCAAGTTATTAAACTCTAAATACAATTATTTGAATATTTAAAATTTATTGAATGTTGAAAATCGAACAACAAAAATCCTGATTGTTACACTCTTCCTCCTTAAAAGAATTTCGTCCCCAAAATTTCTAAAGTAACAAAAATGCATCCAAACCCTTAAACTTCCCAAAATCAATTAGTTGAAATAGATTATTAAACCCCTAAGTCTTTTAAAATTACGCAAAATTTCGACAACACCTCCTTTGCGTGGCTCGATCGGAAAAACTACAAATTGCCACTACGGGCCTGAATTAACAGGAAATAACAAAAGCCAAATGGCCTCCCTTATCTGGGGCATAAAATCATCAACCGAAAACAAAATATAAACATGTACCTATTAGTCGAGCAAACCAACTTTACTCATGAAACCAAAGGCATCAAACTAGCATTTGCTCCCATAAACCTGCATCTTACTTGCAAAAAATATCCATGTACCTATTAGTCGAGCAAACCAACCCTACTCATGAAACCAAAAGCATCAAACTAGCATTTTCTATCATAAACCTGCATCTTACTTGCAAAAAATATCCAACTATATAACTTGCATTTATAAATGTCAAAATCATATAATCACACTAAAGCACATATGATGTACATATACCATCTATATGCAATATCAAATCCAATCACTCGCTCGATCGCAAATTTCATTTCCAAACTAGTATAGCTCAATCGATCACTCTAGTGCGGACTCCGATCCGGTTCCTAGATCAAAAACCTCTGTTCTCCTCGCATAGCCATATACTATGATAGAAAACTTTGGAATCAGATCAAAAGTCCATATCAAGTGTTCGCCGTCAAGAATCGAGTGAAAAATCCTAACTCGGATGGTTGTAAATCACCTCGAAATCGTGCGCTCGAATAAAATAGCCTACGTACAACTTACGTAGTCATCCCATTTATTTTCTTAACTATACCAATTTCTTTTCATTCACAGTCTTTTTAATTCACAATTACTTACACCAATAGTACTTTCCTTTAATACTAAAATTCATTTGTAAACTATTTCATAAAATCTTTTCATTTAACTTTACTTAAGCAAAATTCCATTTCATAGCTCAAATTCAATTTTTTTTTCTTAACATGAATATCCAACAAATTTAAAATTTGTTTAACTTACTATTTTCTCAAATTTACAAGTTACCAAAACTTATCTTCTTATAATTTCAACATAACATTTAGCCTAAATTATAATATCCATTCGGGAGTTTTCAACTATCCAAAACTGTCGAAAATCCCATTTTATTTTCATAAATGGAAATTACTAAACAGCACCCTAAAACGAGATGCACAAACCAAATTATCAAAATGGATAAGATACATGAGTCCATAATATCACTTAACTGACAATTTTAGAATTTAAACACACGATTTTATTTCAAATCATTTTGAAATAATAATAATTATACTATAAATATCTCATTTGTATATCAAATCATACTTTTGGGAATTTTAAACAAATTTGTTTTACCCAGAACAAAACTTCAATAGCAAATCACTATGATAGCAATCCATCACTTTAGAAACTCGAAAATGAATATCAATGATGCAGTAGTCATCACTAGAATTATTTTCCAGCGACTGAAGTCAGTTCAATGCTTCCTATTTTTTTACAATCCTTTTTAAGATATTTCTATTCATAATTAGTTCCAAATCATTACTATTATTATTCACTCCAAAACTTTGGAAAACGATTTTCAAAATTTCCGGGATTTAAGTTCTCAAATTCTCAGTTTAAATCCTTTTTACTTATAAACTCTATTTAAAAATCAGATTTATATAATTTTACTTCTTATATAAGATCTATTCACTATTTTTTATCTTTGTATAGATTTTTCTATACAACTTCAATTAGAATTAAATTTTGACTCAACATTATTCCCGAATGCCTTATAGTAAAAACGTGAAACTGGATTCACAAGGTGTTCGTATCTAATTTAACCAAAACAATAAATGCTCATAAACCATCTGAGCATAAACAATCAATCAACACACAATAGTCAATGCTCCTATATTAGATGAGCATGACTAATCAAATAATAAATGACAATAACTGAGTATTATCACTTCCTAGCAACCAAACATGCCATATATAACTACATTAATTTCTAAAATTCATTCTTTTTATATATGAAATATAATCTAGGTAAAATTAATTCACTTACCCAATTTCAAAACAACATTGTCAGTTTGCCTTGTTCAAGAGTTTAGAAACCTTTATCGATACAGTTGTTCCTTCTATGTCAACCAGAATTCATAAACCATTCGATCGATTAATCAACATAATATAAAACATTTTTATAGCACTAACAAATACGTGCTCTTATACACACACACGCGCGCGCGTGCGCTCAAACTCATCCTAGGGTCTCACTTACCCTATCCCAAATGAGTCTACCCCACCAAAGCCTAAGTGTTCGCTCAACCTAAGCTCTGATACCAACTATAACATTCCCCCTAAACTGGTGGTGCCTACACGATGGTAACCTCGAATTTGATTTTACGGCTAGCCTCTAGACTGTAAGAATGAAGCAAACCAACCCATTAATTTCAGGGACGTGTAAGGGCAAGAGTCTAAGCTTCAACACAGTTCACAAAGTGAGAATCCCCTATCACGTTAAAGCAACTTGGCAAACAGATTCGATCCCGGTCTCTCGAAACCGATAGCGATAGTTTAAAACTGTCCAAGTTTGAAATTTGGTTATTTAACTATCAAATAAAAACAACAATCAAATCAAGGATCTATTTCCATAGGGAAACCAACATTGGTTAAGCACATAAGCAATCACTAACCTATTTAATTAATCCTTTCATTAATTAAAATCACTTTGTAAATACTTGTATCAAAATACTTTTATAAAGAAATATCCACAAACGCTTTATACTTCTTTCAATACTTGGAGAAATATTCATATACTTATCTCAAATGGTATAAGTATATTCACAAAAACACTACACTTTCCTTACATAGAAAATGTATTCACATATTATCTCAACGATAAAAGCATATTCACAAAACATTATGAATGATTTCTTATTTTAAAATCATATCAAAGGATTAAAACAAATATTTTTTTAAAAGAAACGGAGATAAGGATAAACCCAAACAATATTTCTTCAATGTTAAGCATGGAACGAATGTCCACACCACCATAATTAAGAAGGTCAATTTAGGGAAATCTAATCTTTAATTTCGTTTATAATTTCTTCAATAAATACTTTTAATAAATTTGTTTCATTTATGAACGGCTCCTTTACTAAAATTCCAAATCCATATATAAAACTCTTAATAAATCTCCAAGTTCAATTATAAAACTATTTTTATAAATATCCAAAAATTCTTTATAAAACTTCTTTATAAAAATCCTTTAAAAAGCCTTTAAAATTCTTATAAATCCAAACCTCACTTTCATTTATAAACTCTTTAACAAATCTCTTTTATTAAATGAGATTCCTATGATAAATCAATTTATTATTTTTAAATACAATTAATCGGATAAATTAATTTACTTTAAACATCCTAAATAAATAATAAGTTAACTTTCCAACAACATTAATAAAATAATTTATTAACTCCAAAATATTATTAATATACTAATTAATAACTTCAAAACATTATAAATAAATAATTATTATTTACTTCAAAACATTATTATTACATAATAATAATTATTAACAGCAAACATTATTAATAAATAATAATTACTAACTTGAAACATTATAAATAAAATGGTTAATCATTTCAAACATCATTAATAAAAAATAATTAATCTTCAAGCATTATTATAATAAATAATAATTAACTTCCAAAATATTATTAATTAATAATAATTATTAATTCCAAAACATTATTAATAAATAACTATTATAAATTCCAAAACATTTTTAATAAATAATATTTATTAATTATCTTCAAACAATATTAATCATTTAAATAAATAACTTTATACAATATTAAAATATTGATAAATAACTTCAAACAATCAAATATGGATAAACAATTTTTAAAACACTATTAAACAATAGTTAAATAACTTTAAAACATTTCTAAATGGCTTAGAAAAGACAAATAGAAAGGTTGGGTTAAAATAGAGAAGTTCCAAATTCGCCTAAATAAAATATTCCAGAAAACCCAAAGGTAAGATTTAAAATCATTCCCCGAATCCAAAAACCAATTTCAAGCCAAACGACAATTAATAGTATTTCAAAATACTAAATTGAGGCCACTAGCCATCAAAGCACTTAACCAATGTTGTTATAGATTTTTATCACTACAAGGGTTTTCTGAACATATAACAATGTCATAAGTAATAATGCTAAACAATCAAGATTAACAATTAGCAATCCATATAACAAGGTTATAGCCGAAAAAAAACAATAAGAATACAACTGGAAATTAATAATCACAATTTGAGAAATCCGAATTTCTCTATAAATTATCCTGTATTTCAATTTTAAATGTTAATTGCTTTTTAAAGCAGATATTTTAACCAATCAGCCAATAATTTCAACCAAACAAAAATAGTAAAATTTATTTACTATATAACATACTAATTTATCCAAAAAGGTGAGTTTAACTCAAAAAAATTTCAGTTGGGGCCTAAGCGTTCCGATTTGAACTAAAATCGAACGATGTTTAGTTTTAGCCCAAATTTTCACTTGCTTTAAATTCAACCAAACTAGTTCTATCGCGTAACCTTTGCCATTATGAGCACAACGCAAAAAGTTTCATCTGGATTGGATCTTATATGAACAGGTTATTGATTTTAAATGATAATAATTAAACACTAATTACAATCAAAACATTAAATTACCCAAACTCAAACCCATTCCTTCCTAAACCTCTTCTTCCATAAAGTGACCGTGCATCTAAACAAGATAAACCCATCACAGAACTCCCCTCTCTCCTCCTTTCTTCCTCTACACTCAACAGATCGATGAGCCGCCACCACCAACGAACTCCATGTAAATATCCAAAAACTCAACCTTCGAAAATCGGCACCCGTACTTCACTTGTACTCAAAATGCCGTAGATTCAAACGCCGAATCTGGTTCTCCGGAGCTTATAACACCATTAAGTATAACAACATAGCATCACATAGAAATCAGGATATATCACAAAGCATTACAGATCAGAGATATCAAGCAATTCACAATATTTCAAACATCCATAAGTAAGATAAATTTAATTATCTGATTAATTAAATCAGATTAATTACTTATGAATAAATTACTAATCTTGGTTAATTAATATTAATTAATTACAAATCAATTTGACTAATTACCCTTTTATCATTTATTAATTAACCTTTAATTAATAATTGATTATTCTTAATTAATCATTCTTAATTAATTACATTTATTAATTAACCCTTTAATTAATTTTAATTAATTATTCCAAATTAATTACCCTAAGTGATCATCCTCAATTACTTTCATTTATTGATTAAATTTTAAATAAATTTATTTTTCCCAAGTTAATTACCGTAATTGATCAATCGCATAAATTAATTATCATTTAATTAAATTATTCTTTAATCACTTGATTAATCAACTTTAATCATTAATTAATATCGAATTAATTATTCCTTAATTAATTTATCATTAATTATTTCTTAACAAATCACATTAATTTAATTAACCTTTAAGTAAATTTTATAATTAATTAACCCTTAATTAATTACCCTTATTTAATTACATTAATTAATTTATCATTAATTATTTCTTAATCACATTAATTTCCACTAGTTACTTTATTAAGTGATTATTCTTAATTTCAAATAAGTAATAAATCTTTAATTTAATTTACTCATTAATTATCCTTAATTAACCTCCACATTTAAGGATAAACTCTTCATTTAAATTAATACTTATTTTATTGTTAAACTTCATTTAAAACCATTTAAAACAATTCAAATTTAAAACTTCTTTTATTACAAAACTGGAATACAAACAAATGTTGATTTCAGATTTAATTTAAAAACTTCTCTACATTTTAAACTTCATTTTTTTCTCTTCATTTCAAGCTACTTAGACATTTTTAAAGTAGTTAAAACAATTTAAATAAAAACTTTATTTATTTTTTTTAGCTGAGATTCAATACCATCTTGAACCAGATTTAAACTTGAGTCTAAACTTATTTAAATCCCTGCTTTTCAATTTAAAATCCAGATTTTAAATTTTAAAAAAAGCTACAGGTTAAAACTGCAACACCCACAAATGACTCGAGCTACCTGAAACTGCTTCGAGTCCAAACCCTCAATGCTTCGAGTCAACTTCATTCACGCGCGAGAATTACCCGAGCACAACACGAAACCCAGCTTTCCCTGATCGGCGTGCACGTGGTGCACCTGATACCACGCCGCCGACCTCCGTTAATCGTCGCGACCATCATCGAAAAACACTAGCACCCCACGACCCCAAACAAGGACCCAGCTCGACGCTTCCAGGCTCGAACAAAAATCGAACCCATCGACCTAGAACTGGAAGCAACTTGAACCAAAACTCCGACCAAAAATCACCTTGCAACCACGTCTCCGGCCACCGGAGACTTCGAAACTCCGGCTACACCACCCTCAGCCTCCACACTACCTTCCCCTCCAGCCACGTGACGCTCGACGCACCAAGGAAGTCACAGCGATCAAATTTTTCCAACCCGTTCAAAATTCAAACAAAACCCTACCTTACCTAATTCCAACCACCACGTTCATCTGCTCACCACCACACTATTTTTCCTGCAACCCTTGATCACTCCTCCGCCTTCAGGAAGAACTACAACATTCCAGATCCAGTAGATCATCAGATAAACCCCATAACCCATTCTCTGGTCAACCCAATAATGCTCATTCTACTTAACAAAAAAATGTAATTTTAGTTTTAAAAATCGTGATTTCATATAAGCATTCAAATTATAAACCTGATTTAATATTTTAAGAAGTTTGAGATTTTGCTTATTTTAACAATGCATGTTCTTATAGTTTGCAGAGACAACTAAATTCTTAACTTATCTTAATTAAAATTTATAAACATAAATCCATACTAAGCAAACAACTTTTGCTTACATCTCAAATCCTAACTGAGATCAAATCAAATGGTAATGGATTTCTATTTAAATCTTAGTTTTAGAAACAAGAACAGGTATACAGATACCTGGCAACACACATATATATATATACACACACACACACACACACACAGAAGATTCATCACAATACAATCATACAAAGCATACTTATTTCTATTAATTTACATGCAATAGATATATATTTATGATTTTTAAATTGTGAAGTTACTCACCTGTCATCAGAAGGAAAACAGAGCCTTTTTATGTCTACCCAGGCTTTGAATAAATACCAGCTGAAGCTTTTATCTTCCACCTTCTAGTTGTATTGATTGTATTGTTGTTAAAAGTTTGAAGTTTTTGAAAATAAGTTAGATGATATTTTCTTCAGTTTACTTAGCTTTGAATGAACTGATGATAAGAGAAGTTGATATATAAAAAAAATGAGTTGTACATGTGATAATATATTTTGTACAATAGGCATGGCCGAAGATGCTTGCATTATGGGTTGAGATGTATTATATTGTGTACTAAAGATAATGGCATTAATTGCTTTGTACAATCTACATATACTTATCTTATTTGTTTATTCATAGATATTGGTATTACCATCTTTTCTTGTTGCAAGTGCTTTCATATACATGTTTTCTTTTATAAAATTTTCTTTCGGCTGATAGAATAAAATTTAGGCTAACATTTATTACTTTGCTTTGTCCCAGGTTGTATCTTGCTTTTTATATTTTTTTTTTTTGCAATTCAGTTTGTACTTGTTCAAGCCTATTCATGTATATATTTTGTTTTCCCTTTTTCAAGTGTTTCATTTTTTTACAAGTCTACATACTTAGTTTATTTTCAGTTTTACATACATATCTTTATACTTGTTTCTTCATATTTATTTTGTTGGGTCTTCTTTCTTACTTGTTTTTATGTTTACTTGTTTTGTTTTGTTTACAAGCTATTCTCATGTACATGTTCTGTTTCTTCTTTCATAAGCCATATTTCTTTTGCTTTTGTTTCATCACTTTGTAATATAAGTGAGATTATATTTTATTTTAATTTTCTTTTAATATTTTTGTATCTATTTTATTTGTATTATATTGTATTGATTTATCAAGATGTATATATTTACTTTATATTGAATAAAACTATAAAATTTATTCATTTTATAATATAGGTGAATTTCTAGATTTTAATTTGTTATTGGATTTTATCCAATGTATTTATTTTATACTCTATATCTTATATAATTTCATTTTTAAACCATTTATTTACAATATTTTAAATTTAAATGATTTATACAAAATTTATTTTACTTCGGGAAAACTCGCATCACTTCAATCGATTAAATTTACAAATTGTCTCTAAAAATTCAATTAATTATCAATTTAAATTTATATAAAATCCAAGGTCGTTACACTCCACTTCAAAAACTCTCTCCGGCCATCACCACTATGTCACGACGACCTCCCCTTCCAAAATTCATCCATAGTAGCCCCCCTCGCTGTCCAAAAAGTCGAACCCCCTCCCATTGTCCGCACTATTTAAAACTTGAATACCGAATGCCCCTTAACATAAAAAATCCAATGCAACAAACCCCATCACCTCCCATCGCCTAAATCTCTCAAATTTTCTAACCCTAGCTCTCTTTCCCTCCGTTCAAAACTAACAATCACCCAAAAGCTTCACCGCACCAATCAAGTTGCATATCAAAATGTAACTCTCACTCCAAGGATTCTAAAGATCTAATATTTATAATTTTTGTTAAGTGGTTGAATTGATTTTAATTTTTGTAGTAGGCGGGTTAACTTTCTTTTTATTAACAAAAACTGAAAAATGAAAAACGAAAGAGATGAGGAATAGTCAAGTGTTTGACATGTAGAAGTGTTTGGTTTAGGTTATGGTATGATGTTCGACATCTCGTTACACAATATTTCAATCGTGTACAAACCTCGAATGACAAAAAAAACATGGTTGCGCTCAGAAAATAAAAAATAATATACACTGGTTATCCGATTCTATAAAGTCATAAAAATACCGTCATTTGTCAAAAATCATAAAACGAAATTTAAATATTTTGCAAATTAAAAATTATGGAAAAATCAAATAAAATAAATAAAAAATACGTCAATAAAAATCGAGTCGTTAAAATAAAAAATAATTTTCTTATTATTTATTTGAATTGTTCATTTTGTAAATAAATTTACAAAATGAATTCACCATTATTATTTATACTTTAAAAGGAGTTAAATAAGACCATTAAATCAAATTAAATAAATACTTGATTCAAATTCCATATATTTTATACCACTATTCAAATATTAAATCCACATTTAAAGATTTAAAATAATATCTATATTTGAATTCAAGTTATTAAACCCAAAAAACAACTATTTCAATATTTAAAATTAATTAAATATTCAAAATCAAATGACAAAAATCCAGGTTGTTACAGTCCTCCCTCTAGAAGGTGCTTCAGTCAGGCCTTATAGGTAGTACTACAGGTGGATCGATGCTTTGACTTGGTTGTCTTAGGCAATGTCAAAGGCTTAATCCGTCCTCCCTCTAAGAGGTCCTTTGGTCAGGCCTTATAGGCGGTACCAAAGGCAGGTCGGTGCTTTGACCTAGCCATCTTAGGTGGTGTCGAAGGCTTACTCCATCCTCCCTCTAGGAGGTGCCTTGGCCAGGCCACGTGGGTGGGACTATGGTTTTGCAAATGCTTTGGTCAAGTCTTTTATGACGGTACCAAAGCCTTACTCTGACCTCCCTCTAGGAGGTGCTTTGACCAGACCATCTCGGTGGGGACAAATGCTTTTTTCTTTATTTAAGGAGAATCTTACTCCTTTTTATAGCTAATTCAGTAGATTTACTTGAGAAATTTTCCTTTATTCATCCACTATTGGAAAATATGCTCTAAAAACATTCGGTATCTTACTTTTGTCGCCATCATTTTGGCATATTCGATAAATTTCGGATGAGATTATTCCAGGCATAATTTTCAGAAAATCCAATCTTCTTTTAGAATGGTCTTTTCTAAATCCGTGGTCATTGCGTTTTGATATCCTTTGTCAATATTCGGGCACTTACCTAGTCATCTTATTACTTAGTTCATTGATTAAATTTGGGGATTTTCTTTTATTTCTTAACCTTCCGATGGGGTTTGATCTCAACTTTGATTAGGAGTATTATTTGTCAAGTATATGAAATCCATTTTGTTGTGGCTTGATATGCCTAAAGTGTGAGTGGTAGTTCTTTTACTCATAGCAGAGCTATTTGATGCTATCTAATAGTTTTCGAATCTCTTTTGGTCTTTTACCATTTACCATGTATTCTTTATTGAATTCACACTATTAGGAGTAACTTACCTTTTTGATGCACTTCATTTTTAAATACACTTTATGGTTTCACTAGTAATCAGAGATCATCTTCCTATAATTAATACTCTTGATCTTATAAATGAAAATCTAGTAATTATTCATGATACTTTGCATCAATCTCATGCTAAGCCCATACCAAGGTAGGAACCATAAATGCTTTTAGAATTTGATAGAAGTTATAAGCATAGTGTTGTTAAAGTCACGATCTCGGAGCCAACCTATATAGAACAATTTTATCCAAGTAGAAATTAGGCTTACGAGTGTTTTGGAATTCAAAGCAAGTTGTGATCACAAGTGCTTTGGAACTCGAAACAAGCCATAATCGACATATCTTTTACTGCTTTGTAATTTTATTATTCTATTTTCGGATGATCTTTATAGATCAAGTTTGAATCTTGTAGCTTGAAAATTATAACATGGATAATGTCTCTACTCCTGAGTTGTAGATTTACTTTGGTTTTTCTCATCTTTAATTAGAAGATGGTTCTCTCACAATACTCATTTTTTCTTGATGTGGTGATCATCTTACAAATAATTTCTTATCTTTTGCTTTACTCTTCTTTCTCCTTTTTCAATAATGAAGTGATTACAAAGTGATTCGTTAATAGCCTTAGATCCTTCCTTTCTCAACATGTATTAGTTTGACGGAATTTTCCCCTTTTTACTTTTGATTAATGCCTTTCTAACTTTTCGAAAGCTACTTGGGGTACTCCGATGGTCGGACTTTAGAGATTCTATTTTGGTTGCTTGAAGTTTTAAACTTAGGTTTTGCAACCCATTAACTTACCTTGGTAAGTAGTCATTTCTTTTTTGGGTTAATATTGATAATTTGCAAAAATGATTTTATCAAAATATCTATTGGGTTAAAACTATGGCAATAAAAACTATATACCATCTGATGAGATACTTTTGGCATGCAAATTTCCTTGGGTTAGCGGGTTGTTTGATGGTATAAAATTCTATGAAAATAAGATGGAATATTTTATTCCGTATAATCAGGTTAGATAATAGGTTTCGAAAATTGTGAAACTTTTAGAAAACGCCTTTTGGATAACTGTAAAAATAAACGTTTAGGAGATTGTTCCAATAGGAAAGGTTAGAGACATCTTCAATCTAAGGACTTAAATTAGTTGCTATATTAGAAGTGAAGAGCATTGCTACATGAGTTATTCTTTTTACTTAAATAATCCGTAGATAATTCATTGTCTACTATATAAGAAAACTTTAATTTCCACTTTGGCACTTAAATCACGGTCATAAAGAAAGAATTTCCCTAAACTCCATTCTCCTAGTATAGAAAAATTTATCCAATAATGGGAATTCCTGAAAATCTAGAGTTTCTCAGATATCTATTCATGGTAGATTAGTCCTTATTTCATCCTGTAAAGAAGCTTGAATTTCATGTTAAGTATGTGATGAATTTTATTTATAAACTAAAGGAATTAAAAAATATGATGAGTTGAGGTTGTCCATGGTGAACAAATGCTACCATGGTTGAACTCATTAAATTGCAAGCTTATATGTAGCAAGCCAGCAAAACGTCAGTTCTTATAACTTAAAAGAAACAATAATAATCATAAATAAAAATGCAATAGCAATTATATAATATGGTTATGCTTGCCAAGTAATAATAAACTTAGTGCACAGGCAGGTAATAAACTCATAATTCAAATACTTATTCGTTCATTTGATACGTGCACTTGAAATGTTCTACGTCGCTAGGAGGAACTTTCAAGCTTAGATCACCACTGTTTTTAGAACGTTGATGCTTGTTTAAATTGGCAGCAATAGGCACGTGATTACGTACTACAAGAAACTTTCGTATATGTCCTAGCAGCAGCTCATAGACTTGTAATGTACCTTGTTACTATTATTATACTAAAAATATAGGGTCTTATATACTACAGTTCATCATGATAATGCTTCTATATTTAATATGCCCTGCTCCTAGCCTTAAAACATCTTAATGTCGTCACTGACGACATCATCTGACATGAGCTAAACACCTAATACGATATGAGTATGAAAGTATTATGATATACATTTTTATATTTCCAAAAGTCTGACTTATACTGAAACCATACAGAATCACATGCACATGTTTGAAACTAATATATTCAAAATCTTATTTTCGAAATCAATATGTATATTTGAAACTATAATGATATACCAAACCTGATATACATATTTGAACCCTGTTACATTTTTGAACCTTTAAATCTTTGAAAACTTAGTACATTTGGACCTCCATATATACACCATGCATGTTTAAAACTTTATATACTCGTTTAAATTCATACATACAAGAAAATTTATCCATTTGAAAGCTCACATATACTCAATACCAAAAAACATATAACTAGAGACCGAAATTTAAGGACTGATTTTTCTCAGTCACTAATTTAAGATAGATCATAGACTAAAAAATTCAGTCTTTAATTTTCAAGATTAGTGACTGAAATTCAGTCTTTACTCGGTTACAATAATTTGGGACTGTAGAGAAACTAAAATTCAGTCATTAACCTATCTTTTAATCAGTTTCAAAAAAATTTCTAATTGATAATTTCTTTTCTTTTCAAATCCAAAGGCTAAATTTAATGATCCAAGTGATAATATTTGAAATAAATTAATAACTAACTTTCCTTCTTTTAAGTGGTGTAATAATTTATTTAAGTATGGTTCCTTCCTTTTACACGCACATCTTATAATTCAAAAAAACAAAATACAATAAATGAGCCAATTACTTCTATAAATTAACAATCTCATAACTCACACTACACATTTAGTTCCATTGCTCTTCCCTGTCGTTTTTATTCTTCTTCCTCTCTTTTCTTATTCTTATTCAAATAGAAATAAAGAGTTTTACTCAAAATGAAGACAACAAATCAAATTCAAAATTGAAGATAACATCTAAGAAGATCGTGATAAATTCTAACAACCAATTACTATTTAGACGAAGTGCATAATACAATAAGCAGTCTCTCTTTGCTGTGGAGTTTACTAGGTATTTTATGCACTTTTAGAGAAAGCTTAGTTTGGTTTAAATTAGTAAATAAAGTTCAGGAATTTCTATATCCAAATGGGTAATTTTATGTTGAACTTTATTTGTAACACCCCATATTTTTATAACCTTATTTAAGACATTTAATTAGTCAGATTAAATTAAATAATGTGAAATTAATAGGTTGGGATTTAATTAGTTAAAGGTAATTGTGCCATGTTAAGTGGGTTAACTAAAATGAAGTAACACTAGATAATGTGTTAGGAAATGAGAAGGGCATTATGAGAAATAGTAAAACCTTATACCCTAAATCCTTATGAGATGGTAATTCACGTTCATTCACTCTCATTTCACTCAAACTAAAATACCTAAGGCCGGCCAACATTTCCTATTCTCAAAAGAAGAAGTAAAGCTAAGATTCAAGAGAAGAGAAGTAATCAACTAATTCAACAATCAAATCTCTCATCTATAATCTCAAAGAGAAGGTGAGTAATCACTACATCCCATTTTCTTTCAGTTTTCGGTTTTATGATTAGATCAGAAATGATTTTGCAAGTATATACCACGTTTTGATGATTAAGTTGTATATGTGATTGTTGGTGGATTATATATGTTTATGTTAAAATTTTATGATATGCTTGACATGAAAACCCTATTTAATGACATCCAAATGCCTTGAAAATTTGAATATAGGTCAGAAATGATATTTTAGAGAGGGGTTTCAATTTTCATAATTTTTCGAATTATAGTGGATTTTATATTAATTCTCTAGTGAAGGAAATTGTTTATTGGGCTATAAATTATTTTCAGTTAAAATAATAATTATTTGGGCTTTAATTTTTATATGTTAGGCAACATATTAAAATAGATTTTCTGGGATTTTTCCAGATTTTTCCTAGGTGTTTTGATGAATATATAAAAAAATTAAGGTATGAGACTTAAATGTTTTATATATTGAATTAAGCAGAATGGGCATCTTGTAAAATAAAATGATTATTAATTTCGAAAATAGTGGCAGCACATTTCTGAAAAGAATTTGTTAACCAATGAGAATTTGACAAACAAAGGCAGGCCAGTCGAAAAGTTATACTTTTTAAGTTAAAAACAAAGAAATCATACTTTTAGCATGTTTCAACCTATTATAGCAGAAACCTTCCGGCCCAGACCTTCCGACTAGGTCGAAAGGTTCAAAGCTTTCGGCAAGGTCAAACCAATGCATACGGTATCAAGTAACTTGGTACGTTATGAATTGGACAAGGTTGAAAGGTTCGTAGTCGAAAGGTAGATGGGTACAGAGGTTGGGGTATGTTTGTTATATAAATCAAAAGCTTTCGCCTGCTATGCTTTCGAATTAGAGCTTTCGATTTGGTTGCTTTCGACCAGGTCAAATGTTTAAACAAAGGTTTTTATTTAAAACCTTTCGACATAGTCGAAAGGTTGCTGCCGCTTTATTTTGCTTTGTTTTGTTTTGAACCTTTCGACAAAGACGAAAGGTATACTTGTTTTAAAACCAACCGCTTCTCCCAATGCTTTCGAAAGGAAGCCTTCGATTTAGGTGTCATACCCTTGTTTTATAAATTGAAGTGTAACCCAAAACTTTTGAAAGAGTTGTTTTAAAGGATATGTTTAAAGCTTTTGAAACAGAGCTTTCGACTTAATCAAAAGTCGCTTCCAACGACTTCAAAAGGTTTTATAAGAAGGTTTTTCACTTGTTTTGAATTGAAACTAGTAAGCCTTCGAAAGGTTAAACTCAATGGTTTCAAAAGGTTTTAGTTGAATGGTTTCAAAAGGTTTGACGATTGTTTTCCAAAGGTTTGGTTCAATGGTTTTGAAAGGATTTGGCCGAATGATTTCGAAAGGTTTGATGATCAACCACGAGAAGTTTAAGTTCAAAGAATTTGAAAGATTTAAATTATTGATTGCGAAAGGTTTAAATGAATGATTTCAAAAGGTTCTAGTTGAATGATTTCGAAAGGTTTAAGTGAATGGTTTCGAAAGGTTTGAGATGGAAGGTTTTCCAAGGTTTTCTAAGGCAATGTTTTAAAGAGATTTTAAAGAAGGATGTCCAAAGTTTTATTGTTTTTGAAAAGTTTGATTTCAAAAGGTTTGATAGTTGAATTTGTAATAAATGATTTCAAAAGTGTAGAAAGAGGTTCATTCAAATGGCTAAGTGTTTTCATCATCTAAAGTTTGAGCAAAGAGGATATATAACAGGTTATATAATTTTGAGTAAAGTGTATAGATTATATACTATTCCTTGTGTAAATTTGATTTAAAGGTTTAAATCATTTTGGAAATGTTTTTAAGGAAAATCATGGGAGGGGATCCTTAATTGAAAATGACTCAGATATTAGAATACCAGATGGGACTAGTATGGGCTCACGCCCTATACATTAGCTATTAGCCCCAGCTAATTTTTATCTAAAATTCTAGTCACTACAAGAAAGTATGTTATTAATAATGCCATTCGATAACGCATTATTCTTAAGCGTTATTGTTTAGAGTGGCTATTTACTTTTTTTTCTTTATTTATTCTCTTTTGTACACTCTTACCACGTAACGCTTTGGCCCAAAAAGAAAAATATCCCTCCCAAAACTTTCATCCCCCTCTCAAAATAATTATTCAGTTCGTCTTCCTTCCAAAACCAAAATCAAACTTATTCAGTTCATCTCCCTCCTAATCGCTCATCCCTCGCCATCTCCAATCTCAGATCTTTGATCCATCTAATCTTTGCCTTCAAACTCGTTGTTCAAAAGCATCTACGTGGCCATCGATCTACTAATGCACGGAAACCTGACATCGATTTTCCTGATCTATTTGACCGCGATTTATTATCGAATTATGCCCGAAAACCCTAAATTAGTGTCTCACTCGACAAGCTTCTCAATAGACTAACTCTACCTAGGTATCGATTTTAACTTTAGTTCATACTGGTGAATTGCTGCTGTTAGATTTTTACTGTAAAATTTGACTAATCTGGAGTTAGAATTCATAGCCTAACTTGTATTGATGAATTTTACTGTACAAATTTAGTTGTAATGATGAAGGGAAAAGGACTGAAGAAACAACTAAGGATCCAACGGAAGTTTCAAGAAGAATTATGCAAGATTGAACCCATTGGGCCTTGATGACCTTCCTGATGTATTCTATGGTATATTTTACATACAATATTAGCATGAATTAATATTAACAATATAACATTGGGTTGGACTGTGTTTTATAATTATGATAATAAAGCATCTAGTAACATCTATATGATTAATGCTTCCATGTTTGTCAGGCAATGTATACATATTGTTCTGACCAGGTATGTAAATGATTTACATGATTAAATTAGTTTCTTTAATGTCTTTGTGCAAATACATATTGTTCTTGTAGTTGGTGGGTTGGTCAATTTTGTTATGATAAGGTGCATTAGGTAAAGAAGAAAAGGGAAAACAACAGTATATCAGATTTACTATTGCCTAATTCTCCTCTTTGCATCTTCATCTTCTAAAACTTTAAAATTCAATTTTTACGGTTGCTTTACTACAAGCATGCGTTTCACCAATATATTTTCCATAATTAAGGCAAATAAATAAAGAATGAGGTTGGATTTCAAAGGACTGGGGAAAACTAGATTAGAAAATTATTTCCTGTTATGCCATGGCTGAGCTGAATTATACTTGTAAAAAATAATAATGGTTATATGAAATATGAATGACTGTAGAACAAATGGATACTAGAGATTCATAAAGTATACTTTGCGACAATTATTTTGTTTTAAACATATACATATTTTTATTTCAAATCATTATACAAACTTCCAAATTCTCAATATGATTATCTATTTTGATTCAAAATGAAACATTTTAATTCATTCTAACATACAAATTTGCAAAAGAAAATTTGGTAAAAATTGCAACGGCAGCATATCATGATGACAAAATTTACAGTTCTAGTGTATATTGCTGCCAACACACTAGCTGACCAAAATAACAGCTTCATGATATCTTTCACCACTTGAATCAATCAACATGCATGCTTTTTTCCCATCAAATTTAACCGAATCAAAATTGCCTTCAACTTTTTTTAACACCATACTCAAGACTCTACATCGGATGAAAAATCTTTAGCCTCTTTCGGTCTAACCCACAGAACTCGAATTTCTTTTCTTATACATCCCAGTATTATAATAAATCTTAAAAATCAATTGAACATTTATAGTGAATGGGAAATAAATTCTATTTTTATAGACTGTTCGACGCTCTTAACAACCAATATGTTTCTTTACATGTGGACATTATATTATATCGATCAATGAGTATAATTGAAACCCAAAGCTTCTTTTGCTTCTACTGCTTGTATAATTGAAATCCAAAGCTTTATTTTCTCTTGCTTGTATAATTGAAACCCAAAGATTTATTTTCAGTTAAGCTAGAATTCAACAACTAATTATTAAATGCTTCAATTTGATAAAATGGGATTGGTAAGCCTCCTTCTTATCACTTGGACTGGGCAATTACTTGTATAGAAACTTCTGCGAATTTTATGACTTTCCTTTTTATTCATTTATATAATCTAATCCTCTTGGGATTCAAATAAAGCTAGAAATTTGTGAAATATCTTGTGAAGCCCAAACTTCCAAATCTATACCGTTTATATTGACCATATTTGTACTCTGTTAATCTTCATTTCTATGCAAACAAACCAAGTTTATAAAGATAATACTAACAATAATGATGATGGTCATAATCTATATATAATAGGAAAACTTGATTTTGAAGCTTTAGAAATTACTTCTTCCCCATATTTCTTTTCCTAAGGTAGTGTATTCATTGCGGATAATTTTCGTCATTCTACCAAATATTTGAACGTGTTCACAGTTTTTTGGCCCAGTAGTTCTCCACATTCATTCTCTTCTCAATCACATTTTACTAGCTTTAAACGGTAAGAAAATTTCTCAAGCGAAAATGGGTCTAGTATTTACTAGCTTAATTCTCTTTTGTTTTGTTTCATTCCACTTTTACATTGGAAACGCGACTCAATATGGGACTTCAATATTTTCATTCTGAAATAGAATCATATAATTTACAAGGGTTGCAGTTAAACTTAACTCTTTAATCGGGATGATTTTTGATCCCGGGTGGCAGTTGCCGCCACTTCAAATTCTACCACCGATTAACCCTAGCCATTCCATATCGCTTCATTACAATTTACCAATTCAAAACCCTAAATCTGACGCAATGGCGGCAATTCTTCTTCCTTTGGTGTGGCAGAATTCTTACAATATGCTCAAATTTCTACAGGTTCGCAAACAAAAATTGCACATGAATATTTGGTAAAGAATTTACATTTTATTTCGAAGAAAAATCTTTATATATGCTTGAATTGAATTTTTGTTACATACTACCCATATTTTATGGTGCAATTAGTATTAGAACTAATGCACAATTTTTTCTTCCAATATCGGGTGGAATCTCATTGACAGGAAAAGAAAAATGGCAATACTAAGGTGAAATCGGTAGAAGGATGCTACTAAGAGGAAACTTTTGTTGAACTATGTAACCTTTTCTAATAATACTATAGATTACTCTGAGATCGTAATATACAAATATGATTTATTTTGTTTCAGGTGGAGAGGAATATGATATGTTTTGCTTTTGATGGAGAGGAAGATGAAAAGGCTAAAATAGAAGATGCTACATTAGAAGGAAAAAATGTTTACTACAAACATCTAAAGTTACTAACAACAATGTGATGCCTAGAGACTATATGATTTTATTTTTGGTTGCTAACAATAAAGGTAATGATTTTGTTGTTTTTGATTTTGTTCATATCAACCGGATATACATGCAATGTTGCTTATTCATATATTCCATTCAACATGTTATTACTACACCAATCTTTCATTTTTTTATTAATATATCTCCAACATAAAAATTAATAACCATATTGAATCATAGTCATTGTGGTACTAAATTTTCTCACCTCATGTGTAAATTCGTTCAATTCGATTTTACTTCACATAAGTAATTTTATCAAGCTGTATGCTCAAAACATCTTCGTATTTTATCTTCAGTATGCAGTGGTAGATATCGATTGTCGTGGTCACAAAGAAACTGAGGATGGGTGCTATGTGTGCCAGAATTGATGAGCAAGCATTTAAGAACCCGAAATTTAACCCATAATAATTAATTAGTTAATTAATGAAATAATAAAATAACTTTGTGAAATTATCAAAATTGAGCCACGGGAGTTACACCATTGTGTCCATTGTAATTTTTTGGTCAATTTCCATATATAGAACGTCAGAATCCGAGTTAACATGAGCGAGATACAAAGCAAACAAGAATCAATGAATATATATATGTGTGTGTGTGTGTGTAGGGAGGTCGACCATCCCAAGGCCTAGGTCGACCAGCCGGTCGACCTAGCACTAAGGATGGTCAACTTGTAGGTCGACCCGCCTACGTTTGTGAGGCGAAGGAATTTTTCCTTCGTGCCGTGCGATTTTAACACATCAATTTCATTCTTTTGTTCAATCTGGTCCCTTCGTGCTTGCATTCGATGGCTCCTATTCAGCCTATGACATGGTTGCATCCTGTTAAATCTCCAAATCCAATGGTCTGACATTCACTTCTACCCCTATAAATAAGACCCTAGGCCTAACACTTTTTCTAATTCTAGATTTTCTTCGCTTGGGTTCACCTTTTCAGGAAGGACCCTAAAAGGAATAATTTTCCAAGGAGAGAATCTTTTTAATAAAAATATTTTAATACCCTTAAGTGGATACGGGAAGACCAAAAGGGAAGAGCTTAGGACCATAGGTGAGTGATTGTAATTATTTTAGATTTCTTTAAGTAATTTAAAATAATAAGGTTTCCAACAGTTTTACTACGATTTTTGGAATAACCTTTTTAGTAGTTTATTTACAGTTTTTAGAATTATTGTCAGTCTATTTATTTTAGCTGTTCTTTTCAGTTAATTTTAGTTTATTTCTGTTAATTATAGCTTTTCCATTTATCTACAGTTTATTTATAGTATTTTAATTTATTTACTATTATTTATGCGTTATTTACATCTTTTTCCTACGCTTTGGATTTTCTTCAGTTTTCTTTTATTTCTCCTTCTTCTTCGCGTATGGATTAGAATAGATTAAACGCGAATATGGATTAAAATTATAAGAATACTGAAATAACTGAAGATAAGATGTAAATTGTAAAGACTATAATAAAAATGGAATTAAGATTGAAATTGAGCCTAATTATGATATTTATGTTAGAATTGGACTAATTAAAGATAATTGGCCTAGTTATAACTTAGAATTATAACTAAAAAGAGTATAAAATGAAATAAGCTTATTTTTACACTTAGGCCTTGGGTTAAGTAATAAGCATGATTATAACATAGGTTATAATAAGAAGTAGAACAGAGTGAGGCTTATTTTAAGACTTAGGAGAAATTAATAAGCATAGATAGTAAGAACAAAAGTAAAGGCTTATTTAAATAATTTACCTAAGTTAATAAACAAAGAATTAAAGTAGGACCTATACCAAATAACATTCCCCTATTTCTATGGATATGGTGTTTCACATAATCCTGAAGTGAGACGAGGGGCACGCTTATGTTAATAACGGTAGTAAATGGTCAATAAGTAGAAGTCCAAATCATGGGGATTTGGGCAAGGGGCGCAACTAGATATTGTTTGGATGTGGCCAGTACCAACATCATTTCTCCTACTATTTCTATGCACACGGTGTTTCACATAATCCCGAAGTGAGACAAGGGGCACGCTAATGTTAAGAACTAGGGCTGTTATGGTAATGGTTACCGTTACCATTTTGTAAATACCGTTACCGTACCGTTTTTACTGGTAAACTAAAATTGTTTACCGTTACCGTTACCGATTGGCTGGTATACCGATGACTGGTATACCGATAAACTGGTAACCGTTACACTGGTAATGGTAAATTACCATTTGTCTAGAAAAATAATAAGTTGATATATTTTTACACTGAATGATGCTTCATTATATATCTCATTGGGTCACTTAATAAAGGACATAGAAAAGAAGTGTATTTATCATCATTTGAGTTGAATTACTAAAATAAATTGAACTGTTTTCTTACTTCTAAATGCCCGTAATACAACATCTTCCACGAATATCAATGTACTATGAATGGACTGGTAAATTACCGTTACCACTGGTTTTGAAAAAATATTACCGATGTTTTACCGTAAAAAATGGTAAATTTACCGTTACCGTACCGATTATGTTGGTATACCGACTTTACTTTAAAATGGTAACCGATTGATTGGTAATGGTATGGTAATGGTAAATTTACCGTTA
Organism: Allium fistulosum; assembly: GCA_030737815.1. Classification (NCBI taxonomy): domain Eukaryota; kingdom Viridiplantae; phylum Streptophyta; class Magnoliopsida; order Asparagales; family Amaryllidaceae; genus Allium; species Allium fistulosum. Next base: position 716,046,451 of record CM060908.1, read on the forward strand.
CCATAACAGCCCTATTAAGAACGGTAGTAAATGGTCAATAAGTAGAAGTCCAAATCATGGGGATTTGGGCAAGGGGCGCAACTAGATATTGTTTGGATGGCGGGCCAGTACCAACAACATTTCCCCTATTATTTCTATGGACATGGTGTTTCACATAATCCTGAAGTGAAATGAGGTGTCTCACATAACCCTGAAGTGAGACGAGGTGTCTCACATAATCTTGAAGTGAGACGAGGGGCACGCTTATGCTTAAGCTTAAGGTAATAAGAAGACCCAATAGGTGGAACAACAGGTAACGCGAGCTTAGTGGTGGTCACGTGTGCGACTTCCAGTGATGGCTCATAAATCGTTATAAGTTACAAGCGCTTAGTATGTGAGTCATTCATAGACACCATTGCCTTCTGTGTAGGGAGCTATATAGCGTCTAGTCCATAGTAGGTCTATGGAGTAGCAGTCCGATCAAAGGGTAGAATTAGGATTTCAGCCTAATTATAGGATTAGGAATTTAGCCTAATCAAAGCAGCTATCAAAGACAAGTGCAAACATCAAAGTTAATCAATTATGTCAATTTAGTTAATTCGTATTTATTTTCAGCTTATTCCTTCTCTCTATTTCCTTTCTTTCCTTTTATATACTAGAACTGTTGAAAAGTCTATTACTTTTACTTTGCTTAAAGAGTCTAGTAATTACTATCATTCACCAGACTTTTAGTCTGACCCACTCCTCTATTTTCCCCTTTTCCCCCCATAGGCAATCAGGGGCAAGGAAGGTAGACTGCAGACTTTTGGAGATTTTGGTGCGGAGATTCTCTTATGTATATCTCTTCTTTATTTTTAGCTTTCAGTTCTTTTGTTGTACTGGCACTATTTGAGGGATGGTTTGTACTCTGATTTTATTGAGACTGAGGTTTTTGAAGACATATATGGATATTTTTGAGACATATGATGTATTTGGTTTTATAATTCCATATTATGAAGTTTGACTTTTAGCAAATTATTATTTTTATTGTTTTCGCTGTTTTTATCTGTTTTTGCCTTGTGAATCTTAGTCTCTGCTAGTTTTATTTATACCAATAACACTCCATGCCTTTTAGTGTGTCCCTTTGGGTGTACTAAGGGGTGTGGGGTGTTTCAAAGCATGAACTTGGTTAAATCTTTTTTCCTTTATATATTTGTCCTCTACTTTCTTTAGAGTCATGAGAGTCTGGGCAGGAGAAAATATTTTTCTTTTTTACAGATGCTATTTTGATTAGTATAGAAATAAAATTTTACAGAAATTATGCAGGTTCAGTAGAATTTAATTTTCCAATAAATAACCATTTTTAGTAGAAGTAACATAGCAATTTTATGGATATGTATTTAAAATGATGAGAGTTTGTTATGTTTTATATTTGTAGTCAACAGCTTACATGATCCACAAAAACACCAAAATAGGCATGTCAGAACGTTGCATTTATAGTGGTCAAATTCTACATACAACGGCTATGACTTTAACACCCTTTTAGCTTTTCGAGGTAACCGTCACTTTGCCACACAAGACAATGTAGATCGAAAGCCAACAAGGCTATCTTGGTGACATAATGGGGTCGGAGGGATACATGGGGCCTGCTATCATTTTAGTTTATTGTGTCTTTGGGTGAGTTACTAACTATGTTAACACGTTGTAGTTTGTATTAAAAGGTGGTAAGGTAGATTAATTAATCCATTTTATATGAATAGATGTTTCTTATTTTAAGTTCCGCCTGATGAGAAACATGTTGGACAAGGGATATTGGGCATGTATAGAGGTCTTGCAGTAGGGAGGCTATATAAATTCTTTTTGAATTCCATTTGTACCAAATTCATCCACTTGCTGCTAGTTATAATTAAAATCCTTATGTTTTCAATTTTATGAATGTATGACTTAATTTTTGTTCAATGAAATGAAATATTTACAGAAATTCTAATGGCTTGGCAAAAGAATTCATTTCCATTAATGCAAGAAATGCTTCATGCAAATAGCAAAAAGGTAAATAATGTCATATCACGTCATGTGTATTTAACTAACATCTATCATGAGCCCTATAAGTTAACCAAACTTATAGCATAAAGAAATACGTGCTTTAATATTCATAGTCATAAGTATTGGAACTAAATTAAATCTGCAAAAAACTGCATTAATTCTTACACGTCATTTTGACCAATTTACCTATAACATGTAAGATACACAATTATATAATAACTACAAAAGCTACCTGAATTTTTTTCCATTACAGTTAAGCTGTTTATATATATGTTAATCCAAAATTATATACCAAAACATGCAACCTAATATATATAGTTTATGTATCTTTATCAAAATGATTTCAGCTAGGATGCAGTGGACCAAAGCTAAAGCAACAACTACCCTATTTAAAACTCATTTTTAGCTTACATTTATCTATGGACACGTCCATCGGACGTGCATGTATACTGGTAGTAATAATAATAATAATAATAATAAACCAATTTTATAAAATTTAACTAAGTTTAATAACAATTCACTAAGTTTAGAATAATAATAATAATAACAAATTATAAAGTAATGACCAAGTTAACTAAGTTTTATAAAACTTAACTAAGCATATAATGATAATACATTAACTTTAAGTTTTATAAAAATTAACTAAGTTAATAATATAATATTAACCAAATTAACTAAGTTTTATAAAAATTAACTAAACTTATATAATAATATTATCATTATTAATAAATCATAAAATATTAACCAAGTTAACTAAATTTTATAAAAATTAACTATATATACACATAAACAACAACAATAATAAATTAACTAATTTTATATAATTTAACTTTGTTTATATAAACTAATAAATTATTAACCAAGTTAACTAAGTTTTAAATTTTAACTAAATTTATAAAAATTTAACTAAGATTGATAAACATTAATTAATTTTTATAACAATAATAATAGTAATAATTCATCTAATGCTTATGATAAATCACTAAATTAATAATATAATAATTTCACTAATGTTTTTGAACATTAACTATAATAATAATATTACTAATAGTAATAATAATAAAAACCATAATAGTGATATTAACAACTAATAAACTAAGTTCTTAAAAAACAAATAAGTTTCATAAAAATAAACTAAGTTTATAATAATATAGATGATGATGATAACATCAGCAATAATAATAATGGTTGACATAATGCACTCGATGAACGGTTGTTTCATATTGCGCAGTTTCGCATCAATCCCCTACATATTTCGCCCTTTCTTGATAGTACTATGGCCAGGGGCATTTCGGGTTACAACCATGATGTGGGCAATTTCCAAAACATATACACTTGCTTTCTGTTAGCGCCAAAATTGGTCACTAACACCCAAATCCAGATGAAAGCACCAAATCACAGTCACAGATCACAAATAGAATGTATGTAGAGAGTATGAATGTGAAGAACAGTGAAAATAAAAAAGAAAGCAGTAATAACACATGATTTATAGTGGTTCGGCTGACTCCGGACTACGTCCACTCCAGAAATTTCCTTTTTATTAATATGAGAATCAATTACAGTTACAATCCAAAGTATTTAAAGCAATAATGGCAGAGTAGCCTTAATAGGGAAGTAGGAGGAAAATAGAATGAAGATCCCCTTTTCTGAAGCCCCGCATGCTGTATTTATAGGCAAAACCCGAGTTACTGGGCTTCCTGAGTAGTCCAGGCCCACCAAGACCGCTGCCGCCCAAACCTCGAACACCAAAACCGACCCCGAGTTCATAATACGCTGACCCGATATCCCTCGGGCATGACTCGAAGAAGGCTTATCCAAGACTCGGAGTAAACTAAGCTAGAACTCGGAGCAAAATGAAGCCGATCCTATCCCCTCAAAACACCGATCCCATTTTGAATGATACGCCGATTCGGAGCGTGTAGGTAGCCGACCCAAAGCACCATATCAACACCGAGCTCCACGAATATGACCCTGGCTCTTCTTAGCCGACCTAGAAATGCCGACCCACCTTGCTGCCGACCCACATGGATGCCGATCCACTTTGATGCCGACCCGAGTATCCCGAGCCACTTCAACCTTGCCGACCCACTTTGATGCCGACCTACTCCCCTATGCCGACCCTGGGATATGCAAATACCGACCTGAAGCAAATAACTCCCACTCCATCATATGACCTTGAAACCAAGTTGATGACCCGAGCATATTCGAGTGCTGTCCGAAAGCCTACTGCCTACGGACCCGAAGCAGGAATGGGTGCCGACCCAAAGTGATATTTCCATGCCGATCCCATGTTCACCGTTCCAAGACCAACCCACTGACCCGAGCATGTTCGAGTGTTGACCCGAGTCCATCTCGGGGACAAGCAAGCACCGACCCATCCAAAGGCCGAGCCACACCACTACCGACCCACTTCCATCACCGATCCACACCACCGAGACCGACCCACTTCAGCCGAATCATCTTGGCCGATCCACACATGGCCGATCCACTAATACCGACCTGCACAGACATACCGAACCACCATATTAGGCCGAACTCCAACGATCGAACGCTCATGATCGTTTATAAAATGAAGATTTTATTTGAATAAATAATATGGTTTTGAAACAAAGTAGGAATTTGAATTTTTAATGAAAGAAAAATGTTAATATTTAATAATCTGAAACAAAATATTAACAGTGTAATTAATGAAAGAATGTTGTTTAATTTGAGAAATGATTGAATTAAGTTTGAAATTATAATTAAGTTTGAAATTATTAAACTTTGAAATGATTTAATAATTAAGTTTGAAATTATAATTAAGTTTGAAATTATTAAACTTTGAAATTATTTAATAATTAAGTTTTGAATTATTTAATAATTAAATAAGATTGAATTATTTAATGATCAAATTGAATTGAATTCTTTAATAAGTAAAATTGAACTTTTGAATAAGTGAATTTTACTTCGTAAATAATTGAAATTGAGTTTTCTTTATTAAGTAAGTTTTTGGAAATTTTTTTAAGAAAGTAAATAAGGGAAATTGAATTTCTTTAACAAGAAATAAAATGTGTTTTATTGAAATTAATGTAAGACTTGAAATGTAAAGAATTCGATTTGATGAATTTAATTTAATTCAAAATTGTAAGCATTGATTTAATGAAGTTGAACTTAAGTAATTGATTTAATGAATTGGAAATTTAATAAAAATTGTTTTGAATGATAAATTAACTTAACGAATATTGAATGAAATCGATTAATGAAGTTAAACTGATTTGAATGTTAAATTAAATTAATTTAAATGATTTCGGAATGAAACTTATATACGAACTTGAATCAATATTTGAATTGTTTTAAATAAAATTTGAAATTGTATTATAAGATTTTGAAATGGTAATTTGGAAGTTTTGAAACGTAAATTATGGAAATTGGTTTAGAAAGACAAACGAAATGTTGATTTATAAACCCTGATTGAAATTGAAATTGATTTGGTTTTTGAAATTTATTAAACGACCAATCGGTGTAATAATCACGAAAGTTATTAAAGAGACCGGAATCGGTTATGGATATACTCTCTGTCTAAACCGAAAACCACTTTAATAACTATACGCGGAGTGTGATCCAGAATGAAGTGGTTGGATTGATGTTCGTGATGACTGAAGAAAGAGAACGATAATGTCAAATTGGAAATGACTAAAACAGGAGCCGTGCCGAGCCAAATGGATGTCAGCTACCTCAAGCGAACACACTTCTTCGAAAACTACTCATTACTTGTTGTCGATTGGTGCACCCTTGATTTTGGGAGTGTTGTTTCGCGGTGTTGCGGTCGCTGCGGCGATGCGTTCTCACCAGTCCGGATCAGGCAAACGGTAGTTTCACTACCTTGGATATTGCCTCATGTGCCTTGTCATACTTGGATCCTGATATACGCGACCACTACGAATTTGTTTTGTACCTTTAGTATATGGATTGCCCTCTGGTGACTTCCGGTTTTGGGGAAACTCCGGTCTTGTATATGCTCTTGGGAATAAAAATGTGTTAAGGGGGATAATGGTAACGCCTTAACACTATTTTGATACCTTATATTACTGATAGACATTATCTACTTAGCGTACATTACTACCTAGTAGATAGTTTAAAGGATCCTTAAAGGATGGTTATTCCAAACATTCTTTGAGTTACTTGTATTTCAATTGCTATTTCACTTGAGTTGGATTTATTGATATAAGAATGTTAATCCTGACTCGAGTGTCTTGTGTTTTTGCTTTACGCTCGGGTCAGACTGAGTGCACCAGTATTCGAGACTCACCTTTGGAGTTGGAGCTTTGCTTGAAGATCCAGCCATCTATTCTGCTTTCAGTATTCGATGATTCCAGTGATGTATTCTGATTTTGTATCTAATGTATCGTATTACTCTTCCGTTGTATCTAGTTTAACTCTGTTGTAACTTATACATTTATATAGTAGCTTCATGAACTACTATCTCTTTTATTTCCGCTGCATTTATTACTCTGTGTCTGTGATCTGTGATTATTTATTTACTGTATATGTTCAGTTTTGCCAAATTTAAAATAACAACACGGTATTTTGAGCAATTCAATTCCGGCATGAGTGTCTACCTATACACTTATAATGAATGTGAATGGTGCAAAATATCGGGTCGTTATAGTTGGTATCCGAGCTTTGGTAGCTCTAGGCAAAACTTAGCATATAGGGTAAATGTATTTACAGAATCACTCTCATTCGAGTTTCAATCTCTTCCTTCTGATTCAATTCCTTTGAATTTTGGAGCGTTCCCTGCGGTTCCAAAAATTTCATTTGTGTCCCTCACTATTCGTCTTCTTTCAATTTTGGAGCATCATATAACTCCACTTCGAATGATCTTTATAATGAGTTGGCGGTCTTGCCAATCTCAAATTAATCTATAAAGGGGTGAAACTCCTTTACAATAGACATTGATTTACCGAAGATTTCTGTATCCTCGGTTTACGATGCTATCTATCTCTTGCTATGCCTGAATTCTATTCTTTGAGATCAAATGTCGATTTGCCTCGGAATTCTGCATTGATCTAAAGTCACGGTCGACCCGATTAAGGTTGCCCGTAAATTAAATAAGCTTACCCATCTTCCGATTCGGTTATTGAATCATCTTATCTTTTCTTTCGAATTTGTCTTCGAATCAGAATTCTCTTTGATTTGAGTCCATCAAATTTGAATCTCTATCCTTGCTTTGAATCCATTCTTGTATCGTCGAGCGAGGAGGCGTATTTGTAAATTTATATTAAAAATGTTTTAAAACATATAGTGTTGTTTGAGTTGTTGATGTTGATTTGGGTTTTCGATCGATTCGTCTGATCAACGCTATCGATAGGATTTCCAAAACACTTGAGCAGAGCAAACTGACACAATATCGTTTTCAAATTTGGTAAATAAAATAAAAGTTTTGTATGATGATATTATATATAATTATAAGTTTTCCGAAATTAAATTATTAATGAATTTGTTGTCAGAAATAATAATATTTGATTTTCATTTATTGTTTTTGTAAACCATAGACTATTCCAATCTGATAAATAAATGAAATTATAGAACATGGTTCAAAATTTTAATTGGGAGTTGAAATGAATTTAAATAAGAATTTGAGAATTTACTTTCCATTGATTTCAAACTTTGGGTTTTAATTTAAAAATGCATATTTTATATAGTAATTTCGAATAGAAATCATTTTCAAAGAATTTTAAAATGTTGAAATCAGTGCTCTTCTCTTTGTCGCTGGAAAATAATTTCGGTGATGGCGGCCGCATCATCGACGTTCATTTTCGAGTTTCGAAGTGGAGAAACCATTCTGTAGCTTTGCTACGGTTTTGTTGGGAAAAATATTTAATTTGAATTTCTTAAGTATGACTTGATTTATATATATATATATATATGGGTATATTATTTTAAATTTAATTTGATTTAATATATATAGTATATACATAATTATTCTAAAGGGGTTTGAAATTAAACGGAAATTTAATTCTTAAAAATCATGTTAAAAGATGTTTTCAATTATAAATAAAGCTAAATTTTGAATAAGTATTTAAACTTGAGATAATTGAATTTGAAAATTTTATTTGTATAGTACTAAATTGCATTTCAGTATAACGTACCTAAATTATTCATAAGTTAAAATGTAATTGGATAATATACAATATAAAATAATTTTATAAATAAAATTTGAGTGTTTATAATAAATGTTATACACTAAATTTTGATTATAAAGATGTCAATAGAGTTAGATAGGATAATAAGTAAAACTCATTTAATAATGAAATAAATTGTTTTGAAAGAATTAATAAATTTGTTTTGAAAGAATTAATAAATTGAAATTTGATCAAATTATAAAAATACCTTGAATTTGAAAGCAATTAGTAAATATAAATTAATTTAAATCGAAACTTTTCTGGTTTAAATTAATTTATATGGGTTAAATATACGTGATTAGATATATTAAGTAGAATAAATTTAACAATAATTTGGAATAAAGAAGAATTTAAATTGTTGAAAAAATATTATCATAATAAAAGACTATTCAAATTTATGGTTTTAGAAATTGTAAATTTAAGATAATTGGATAATAAGATAATGAATTTAGAAATAGTTGAGATTGATTTTGTGAAATCAAATGGATTAAATCAATTATTGAATATCAATTAATTAAAATTTGAATTTATATGGTTTAAATTATTTGTTATTTTGTATTTCAAATCTGCTTTTCTTTCTGGTTGTTTCTATTCTCCTACCTCGTTCCTTTTCGGGGACGAAAAGTTTTGAGTGGGGGAGAGTGTAACGACCCGTAAATTTTAACTGTTTTAATAAAGTAATTAGTTGAAATTTTGTGAAATTTTAAACGATAAAATTTTGAAATAAAAATTCAAAGTTGAAATGCGTCTAGTTAAACATAGCAACTGGTAAATTTTCGTCCGAAAATATGAAAGTTTATTTCGCGCGTAAACTTACTTCAATTTAATCAGTTAAAAAGCGATGAAAATAAAATGTTTTCAGAACCTAAATATTTTTACATAGAAAAATTCTAAACCATCTTCTGAGCAAGATGTCAGTTTGTCATTTTTCCAAATTCGGACATCTTTGGCTCCGTCGATCTTATTTTTCAGCGTTTTTCTTGCATTTTCCGTTATTAGAAAATTCGAAATTTTATAATTAAATCATACCACTGATATCCGTATACCGTTTTGATCGTCTCGTTGTGCTGATCTCTACGGTATATTCGATTGTCAATTTCGGAAACCGATATGCGGTGCAATCTCTATAACGATTTTCGTATCGGTACCCATATTTGTGCCTTTTGGTTTCTTATAATCATTAAATTCTTTACTGTGAAAACAAGAAGCTAATGGCTATTAGTATTCCTTGAACTCAACGCTAACATTTACGTTCCATGAATTTATTAGTAGCCTTTTTCTATTCCACCATTCCATACATGCTTTTTGTTTAGTCTCGTTCTCTTCTCTGCCATTTCAAATTGTTACTTTCATCTTTCATTCTGCCACTTTCTCATATTCATCCTCTTCCTCATGAGATTTCCCTACCAATTTTTATCAGCCTTAGACTTTTTTTTTCCTCCCTCCTTTGCAACCATGGCCGCCATTTCCCATCTCGCCTTCCACCGTGAAACCGACCGCCTCCCCTTCCAACTCCGGCCCTGCGCCTTCCCCGGCCTCTGACTTCAACACGCAACCACTGCCGTTCATTTCTCACCTTCCCTTCCGCCCTGTCTAGCGCCGAGCCCGACCCCAACCTCACAACAACACTGTCGCCGTTCCAGAGCTCCGCCTACCATCGTGCAACTGTTTCTTCCTCTCCCATCAAACTGTAACTCAGCTTTTGCCGAACCACCGAAGGCGTCTTCTCCTCCACCGCCACTCAAGCCGTGCATATCAGCCACGTCCTCCTTGCGCAAGCCCTCCCAATCTCCGCCTGCTCCTCCTCCAAGCTAGGCAAACCTGACCTTCATCTCGCCTCCAACCTTGTCCCTCCGCCTTGTACATTTTTCCATGGCCGAGACCACCACTTCGAACCCCATCAGCCCGGCCACTATATTTCTTGCTCTGGTCAATTGCAGCTTCTTCTTTGGTATGCTACATATATATGATAAGGTTAATTTATGACAGCCTGTTGATTTGAACTCAGCATTGCAATTGTTTATATATATATGTTAATATAATTTGCATATGGCAGCCGTGCTTTGCATTTGTTTTTTTTTCTTGCTAAAACCTGCTCAACTTGACAGCAGTTCGTATTTATATAGTAACATATTTGTTTATACGTGTTTTATATATATAAATTTATATGAATTATATAACTGTTGTTGTATATATAACAGGCTATTGGAGATATGTATGTATTATGTTGTTGATTTAAAGGATAAAATAAATACTTCGTTTATACTTATAGGTGTTTAAAATTGAAATGGGTTTAATATATACGTATGTATTTATAAAATATTTTATGATAATATAATAGACCGTTAATACATTGTTATAAAATTGTTATAACTGTAACATAAATATATATGTATATATTTTTAAGTATAATTAAAAAGTATACTTTGTTGCGCATATAATGGTCTACGTATATCGTTTTATATATAATATGGCTTTAAATTTATAGTGCTTATGAGCTGCAGTCTCTTTTTCTTTTTATATTGACAGGTTTAAAAAAAAGTGTCGGCATATTTGTGTATATAAGTGTATACAGTTTATATATATCAAGTTGTCTATATTTGTTATATATATATATATATAATACGTGCTGTTTCATGTTATATAATATAGAAGTGTAACCTGTCCAAGTATGTATAGGGTGTCTGTTAGTATTGGATATGTTGGTTGAATCTTGAATATATGCGAGCCTGTAAAATATACTTTCCATTGCAAGTTTAGTGATCTGCAAGTTGTTTATGAGTTGGATATGTATAATATACATTTACTTAAGTGAGTCTGCATATATAACATATATTTGTTTTTCTGTTGCATGCGTCTCTAATAGTATACATATAATGCATACTAATCTTTGTATTATTTTAAATATGAATATATATATGCAACGATGTTTGATTTAAGGTGTTTCAAATTCAATACATGTATAGAGTTTTATTTTAAATAATTAAATATATCTATAGATAGTTTATATGAGAAGTTTTGGTAGTTTTATAATAAGTTATATAAGTTTTAAATATTGAATTTAATAAACTAATAATAATATAATATATTATTTATTCGTTTCTGTTTATCAAGCTAATTTGATTCATTTCCGTCAATTTCTTATCTATCAGCTTGTCCATCAAATCCGTATCCATCTAGCTTTGCTTTGGATTTCGTGCTTGGATTCGTAACTCATCTCAGTCCCGTTCATCTCTAACCCCGGAAGGTGAGCACTCTCTCACGATTAACGTTCTTTTATTTATTAAATTTGATTTCAATTGAAATGACAATTGAAATATGCTACTGTTATTTATGCTATTAACTGTATCAGTTCACCTTTGACATCTGACACCATTATTTGTTAATTATACGATAATAATCCTGTTTGATTGATAATTGATTGATTGTTTGTTGTTTATATTGAATGTTAAATTGAAATGTATAAAGTGATAAATATTATGCAAGTAAATTTGACGTAGGATAATTAAAAATTTGAATTGACATATATGTTGAATTTGATTAGTTGAATATGACCCCTTTTATTTGTTAAATTAATTGACATGTAAAATAGTGATAATTACACTTTGAACCATTGAACGTATATTGGATTAATTGTTGTAGTGTTAAAATTGAAATCGAATGACAAGTGAAGAACCGTATGAATAGTTAGTGTAATAATCTTTAATCTACATGAAATGATATTGTAGATTCTAGAAATAATTATATTAATTCGTACAAATAACAATGCGAATTAATACGGTTATTTCGGGATTATTTGAATTGATTATTGGATTGATATTGATTGTTGTTATTGCTTGTTTATTTACTTTGACAACATCCCAGTTATCACACTGCAAGTTCCCTTTGCTATGTTTTGATTTTGAGTTGAATTCGAATCGGGTTGAAATGATAAATACCCAAATTAAAAACTTGGACCTAGGATAGAGAATTAAATAAAACCCGATTGGTCAATAATTTGATTTAGAAATAAAATGAAGATTTTATTTGAATAAATAATATGGTTTTGAAACAAAGTAGGAATTTGAATTTTTAATGAAAGAAAAATGTTAATATTTAATAATCTGAAATAAAATATTAACACTGTAATTAATGAAAGAATGTTGTTTAATTTGAGAAATGATTGAATTAAGTTTGAAATTATAATTAAGTTTGAAATTATTAAACTTTGAAATGATTTAATAATTAAGTTTGAAATTATAATTAAGTTTGAAATTATTAAACTTTGAAATTATTTAATAATTTAGTTTTGAATTATTTAATAATTAAATAAGATTGAATTATTTAATGATCAAATTGAATTGAATTCTTTAATAAGTAAAATTGAACTTTTGAATAAGTGAATTTTACTTCGTAAATAATTGAAATTGAGTTTTCTTTATTAAGTAAGTTTTTGGAAATTTTTTAAGAAAGTAAATAAGGGAAATTGAATTTCTTTAACAAGAAATAAAATGTGTTTTATTGAAATTAATGTAAGACTTGAAATATAAAGAATTCGATTTGATGAATTTAATTTAATTCAAAATTGTAAGCTTTGATTTAATGAAGTTGAACTTAAGTAATTGATTTAATGAATTGGAAATTTAATAAAAATTGTTTTGAATGATAAATTAACTTAACGAATATTGAATGAAATCGATTAATGAAGTTAAACTGATTTGAATGTTAAATTAAATTAATTTAAATGATTTCGAAATGAAACTTATATACGAACTTGAATCAATATTTGAATTATTTTAAATAAAATTTGAAATTGTATTATAAGATTTTGAAATGGTAATTTGGAAGTTTTGAAACGTAAATTATGGAAATTGGTTTAGAAAGACAAACGAAATGTTGATTTATAAACTCTGATTGAAATTGAAATTGATTTGGTTTTTGAAATTTATTAAACGACCAATCGGTGTAATAATCACGAAAGTTATTAAAGAGACCGGAATCGGTTATGGATATACTCTATGTCTAAACCGAAAACCACTTTAATAACTATACGCGGAGTGTGATCCAGAATGAAGTGGTTGGATTGATGTTCGTGATGATTGAAGAAAGAGAATCACTTGTGTCAAATTGGAAATGACTAAAACAGGAGCCATGCCGGGCCAAATGGATGTCAGCTACCTCAAGCGAACACACTTCTTCGAAAACTACTCATTACTTGTTGTCGATTGGTGCACCCTTGATTTTGGGAGTGTTGTTTCGCGGTGTTGCGGTCGCTGCGGCGATGCGTTCTCACCAGTCTGGATCAGGCAAACGGTAGTTTCACTACCTTGGATATTGCCTCATGTGCCTTGTCATACTTGGATCCCGATATACGCGACCACTACGAATTTGTTTTGTACCTTTAGTATATGGATTGCCCTCTGGTGACTTCCGGTTTTGGGGAAACTACGGTCTTGTATATGCTCTTGGGAATAAAAATGTGTTAAGGGGGATAATGGTAACGCCTTAACACTATTTTGATACCTTATATTACTGATAGACATTATCTACTTAGCGTACATTACTACCTAGTAGATAGTTTAACGGATCATTAAAGGATGGTTATTCCAAACATCCTTTGTGTTACTTGTATTTCAATTGCTATTTCACTTGATTTGGATTTATTGATATAAGAATGTTAATCCTGACTCGAGTGTCTTGTGTTTTTGCTTTACGCTCGGGTCAGACTGAGTGCACCAGTATTCGAGACTCACCTTTGGAGTTGGAGCTTTGCTTGAAGATCCAGCCATCTATTCTGCTTTCAGTATTCAATGATTCCAGTGATGTATTCTGATTTTGTATCTAATGTATCGTATTACTCTTCCGTTGTATCTAGTTTAACTCTGATGTAACTTATACATTTATATAGTAGCTTCATGAACTACTATCTCTTTTATTTCCACTGCATTTATTACTCTGTGTCTATGATCTGTGATTATTTATTTACTGTATATGTTCAGTTTTGCCAAATTTAAAATAACAACACGGTATTTTGAGCAATTCAATTCCGGCATGAGTGTCTACCTATACACTTATAATGGATGCGAATGGTGCAAAATATCGAGTCGTTACATGACCGACCCATGCATGATCTCCTCTCCTTGACCGAGCCATGTACGGTCGAGCAACACATACCGAACCATCCATGACTGATCGTCTATCCATCCAGCTGGCTCAAATCCCATCGTACTCTAGTCTCGACAAACGAGCAGTCGAATTTAGTTAAATCTGCATGTCTACAGCCTTGCCAAAAGGTGGGTTAACACTTTCTATAACCTAAGAGGCAAGCAGCACCAAACATGGGTAGTCCCTCGCTGTGGCTTTCATGTAAATTTTCTACAACAAGTCATTTTAGAATATCTTACTTGTCTGGACCACTTTTGCAAACATAATTCATATTTGAAACCAACACAAAACTATTTTCAAAAACGAGTAAAAATATATACCATTAATTTTGAATTGATATCGGCAGTACAGTTTAAAATAGAACTAATTCAACGGTATTTCTCCAGTGATATGTTTTTGTAAATAATTAAAATATGCTTGCAAAAGTGGAATAAACAAGAAGAAAAAAAAGATTGTTAATTTATGATGTGTAACAATGTTACTATAATGCATTTATTTTTTGTTTCTAGTATTTTTTGCCATTCTGCTCAAAAGGCATCAATGATCAAATAGAGATGGGAATACTAAGGGCAGATAAGATGGGGGTCAAGGTCATAAGCCTTGCTGCCCTAAACAAAGTAACACTAGCCAGTTAACCACTTCAGAGCAATTTTAACATAATAATAGATGACAAATGTGTGTTTGTTTGTGCAGAACGTAGCATTAAATGGTGGAGGAACACTGTTTGTGAGCAATCATCCTGATCTAAAGGTTAGATTCATGCATGATAATGCCTTGACTGCAGCTGTTATTCTGAAAGAAATCCCGAAAGATGTGAAAGAAGTCTTCTTGATTGGAGCAACATCGAAGATTGGAAGAGCAATTGCATTGTACTTGTGTAGGAAGAAAATAAGAGTTTTGGTAATTAAATGTCACTGTATCTTATAATATATCATAAGATGCATGCGTTGAAACTCATATGCAAGCTATTTTGATATATAAACAGATGCTGACGCTATCGTCTGAGAGATTTTAGAAGATCCAGAAAGAAGCTCTTGTAGAATACCAACAGTATTTGGTTCAAGTTACTAAGTACCAAACTGCTCAAAATTGCAAGGTATGTTTTTCCTACTTAATGAAAATGAGATAGACATCTTATTGCAGTTATTTCGTTGTGTGGGAGTTTATATTCTCATCAATTTTATCAAATTTTTACTAATAATGCAATTAAATCTTTAATCTAATTAACCGACTTTACAGTTATATTAGAGGAGTCAAATCCTAAACAACAAACTCTACTTATTACAATGTAAATATGCTTGTACACTTTTAAAATGCACACACATGTTTTTCCTCCCTAATGTAAATGACGTCTATCTTCGTAATAAGTTTACTCTGTTGTGTATTGAAATAATTAACAACAGAAATATGAAGAAATTTACTCTTATCATTCAAATGTATTAGGCATTTTATTAGACAATAGTTATTTTCAATGGAGGTTCATTAACGCGAAGGCAAAAGCAGCATTCAGTTCTCAGACCACTGAAGCTGAGGTTAGTAGAATGAATGTTGAATTTTATTTAAGATTGATATCTTAAGTTTGATTTGAATTTTTTGTGTTGGATAATATAGAAATCATTATTTTGTGTCTCGGATGATATTGTGGAGAGGAGGGATGTGGTTACTGAGAAGAGAATCGAAGTTGCTAGGTTGAAAAAGATGCAAAGTTTGTCTTATGTTCTAGAATCTCAAGTACATGCATTTTTATTTATAAGTTAGAGTATATTGTTCACTATAATCCATCTTTTCTTCAACATGGTTAATTCATGTCAATTGGTTTTGATCCTATTTTTTTACTATGATAATCCAGAGAACATACCACTGTCCTGTTAAGGGCTTATCTTTTACCATAATAACTTAAAATAAAGAATATTGAACTGCATTTGTATGATTATTAACTAGTAACGACTAACGAGTTACTGTTAAAATGAAAAGATTTTGTTGTTTTACTTCATACACAACTGGATTTTTCGAATTCACACATGCAATATCACATTTGATGCGTTCATAGTTCTTACAACGTTGATAAATGAAACTGTAAAATGGACTGTTGTTCTTTTTAACTAGTATTTTTTTCTTTTTTCTTTTTATGTGAGATGCTTGGTTGAGCATCTGCATCTGCATCAATGATCAATGAAATGATTGAACTTTTCAACCGCTCAAAAATTTGAACCAATACAGTGATACTTGAAATAGTACTCAGATTTATCCTAATGATGCTAATCTTAAAATTTGACTGAACATTGTAGATGCCACTTTTGAATGATTACTCAAATTCGGAAGAAGATTACTCTAGTTTCATTTTAACCTATTTTTATATACTAGGAATGGCTCAACTGGTTGAAGATTTGGTGAGAAAAGAGTAGTTTATTTGGTAAGAAAGGCTTTGAGCAGTTGAAGTTCTTATTGATGCATTTGGTACTTGTAGACATTAACTTTGAACTATGTTGCCTTTTATTATCATGAATATGTATTGAATTTGGTAACTCATGTATTTAACTTATTTTTTGTTAGTTGATTTATTTTGTTATCATGAATATGCGTTACATTTGCTGATTATTATATTTTTTCATTCATACATTATTCAAATTGTTATCTATTTAAAGAAGATTCATTTTGATTGTTGTTACTAAAATGTAATAGTGGGGTGCATCGAATATATAGTAAAATAAAGCATAGCTCCTAAAAAGCGTTATAACTATATGACATAAGTGCTATAAAAAGATAATGCAATGTATGAGGTTACTGTCAAAGGATAGCAACAAATAGGTATTATTGTATCTACACATTTTATAGTGGTATATATAAGTTGTAAATGGATGTAGAATATACTATAAACATGTTGATATATAGCGCGAAATAGGTGCTATAGAACAACTATTTTATAGCGGCTATACTATGCTATGAAATCATGCTCTTTTATAGCGGTTTTTTTGTGTTTTAAATATGCAATTCTTTTTTATAACATGTCGATATACAGCGTTTATCAAACTGCTATAATTTTGTTTAATAGCGGCTATATGCCGCTATAAAAGACTGTTTTTCTTATAGTGAGTATGTAGTGCTTGGTCACAGGTAGGCTAAAATTATGATTACACACCGAAAGGAATATATGTTGTATGCAGATTGGTTATTGGTGAGCCTGAAAACCATTAGGATCAGAAAGACCTGGGAGATGATTAAGTTAGAGACAAACCGTTCAGAAGTGAAGTATTTAACAGATAGACAAGGATAGATAATCCTGAATATGAAGATCTAATAGGTGTTAGGTTAATTTTGATTGTATTGTCTGGTAGGCCCGATTCAGCCAAAGGTTAAAAGTTATCTAAACAAAACTTTTGTGTTTGAACAGATAGTTCATTATTACCTGATATTTATGTTTGTTTACATAATGTTTATTTTTGTAGTGTTTAACCATTGTGGATGCAGGAGCATAGTATATGGTTATATGAAACGGGATGTTTTGGGCTATAGATAGGGGATGTTACATTATTGCAAGAGCGGCAGTAGGTGTTTAATCATTATTTATATGTTGTATTTTGTGCAATAGTTCATTTTGATAGAATTTGTATTGCAGCAGGAGAACCATTTGGAAGTATAACGGGGGTTCTACCAAAGAATCATGTCATTAGTCTTAAACAACCTGAAGTATATTGCTTGACTACCTTTAGGTTGAAATTTTGAAGCATCAAATTATATGCGAGAGTGGTAAGACAAAGATATTAGACAAGTTAAAGGTGATGAATAAGTAAGCTTAAAATTGGCCAACCTGGATTGAAAAGCGTGTTGAAATCTTGGATTGATATCAAATATGGAATACGACATGTTCTATTAAAGTGGAAACAAGAACAATGGTTTAAACTACTAAAGTATGGGCATGAATAAAGATGGCAAAATGAAAATTGCCTCAGGAATTCCGAAGAATAGATCTGGTTTAATGATGTAATTAATGTGCGTGTTTACTGTACTATGACTCGATGAAAGAGCGGTCCTTTGTTGTACTATAATAAGTAACATTTGTATAGTAAATTGATTCTTCGTGTAAAATAGTTTGTGACATTTGCTATCTTCTCTGTTTTATTTCAGTTTGTACTTCTAACTTTTTTTATATAATTGTTTTGATACGAGTACTCATTTATATGGTGTAGTTTACAAAAATCAAATATATTTTCCAAATTTTTAAATAAATTAAAATTAAATTATTTATTATTTAAAATGTGCACAATTTAAGACTGGTTAGGAACCACAACTCAATCTTTAAGTGTCTATCCTTAAGAAAGTCTAAAACCAAAATTTAGTCATCATGTACTAAGATTGAAAATTCAGTTTCAATTATTTTTTGGGACTAAGGATTCAAAGATCAAAATTTCAGTCTCCATTCTATCTTTGATTTTATTTTAGAGACTGAAGTGTGTAATTAGAAACTGAAAATGTCAGTCTCCAATTCAATATATTTTTGTAGTGACTCAAGACTGGTTTTATATAAAATGACATGTATTTGAAATATGCAAAACTGCATATTTTAGAAACTTACATTTATATATTCGAAACTTTTAGTTTTTAAAATAGTGTATATAAAAACTGTACATGTTCGTATGCATACAAAATTTTGTAACCTTGTCATGCACTTTTGAGGCCTGCTGTGCATATATTTGAAATCTTTATTAACAAGTTCATATACATTCGTAAAACCACATACATATATAATACTACATATATTCGAAACTATTGTATATTTGGAACCACAAATTTTTGAAACCCAAATGCATATGAAACTATACATATAGAAATCATTATATATATAAATCTAAAAACAAATATACTTGAAGCTTCGAAACCAAACATATATATACAAAACTTATATACTTAAAAATCTGATATATTCAAAAACTTGCATATGTATAAATGATACCATCTATATATTTTCGAAAGTCTATCATATTCTAAACTGTTATATTTTTTGAAAACCAATGCATATAAACGCTTGAAGCTAATATATCTTGAAACCTTTACTCATGAAGTCAATATATATACTGACATAGATTCAAAACCATACAAGCATTCAAACTATCCAAAACCTTTTTATGAAACTAATATATATTGGAAATCTGTATGCATGAAACTTCATATATGTTTGGAGCTGATATTTACTAAAATATCTACACTTTTGAAACTATATGTTTTTTAAAACCATGTATATATGAAACTTCATATATGTATGAGACCTTATATACATTTGAAATCAATATATCTTTAAAACTTGTTTAAATATTTAAAGCTATATATATGAAACTATTTTATGAAGTCATTATATATTTAAAGCCATGTATGTTCTAAGACTTAATATATTCATAACTTAGTATATGCCAACCTTTGGTGCACGTAAAACTATATACGTTTGAAATTGTGCATGTGCATGAAACCATCTATATTTGAAACTTGCAAACATATACATATATATATATATATATGAAAACATATATTTTAGAACTCGACACAATTTATTTTGACATTATATATCCTTAAAAACATACAGACTTGAAATCATATATACTACATATACATTTGAAACCATGTATATATATATTTAAAAAGCTTTGAATATGTGTATATATATATATATTCAAAGCTTTATATATATATATATCCCTTTGAAGCATACATATACACAAAACTGTATATTTTTTAGAAACTCATATTTATGAGACTGTATTTTTTCTAAGCTTATATACTACAAATTTTTGAATCCCATGTGTGAAATGGTATGCTTCAGAAACCGGCATACAAAATCCAAAGGCTTATATATATATATATATATATATATATATATGAAACTTTTGTAACTCCCCAACTCAAGACCCATACTACCTAAGAATATTACAAGTAATATTGTCGAGTTATATGGAGAATAAGGCTGTTTAGGAGCGACCAACCGTGTGTATTACTTTGGGATAACACTATCATGACTTAACTTTAAAATTTTCTAAAGTAATAAATTGTGTGACTAGTCTCAGCACAAAACAATGCACATGTTGGGTAATAATAATCATAACAATATATACACTTCTCAGAAAACAGAATCACAAATCTACATAAATAACATGTTACATCTCAAATACTACATAGGTATCAAGTGAATATATACATGGAAATAAGTCGATCTCTTACATACTACATAAGGTACACAATTGTATCTAATGTAAGATAACTCTAGCCTAATCACCTTTTCATATTCACAACTGAAGCCATGGAGAGAGCTAGCCACAAAACCTAGCTACGGGGTTCCCGTAGTACTTGTCAGAACTTGGTCTAACCCGAGTATTATAAAATAATAAACGACTCAGACTCTCTCTAAATATCATAAGGGTGAGATCTCATGATGTGAATACATAACATCAAAGATTTTGAAATATCGAAATAGCATGCTACTCTATTGGGTACGTTAATCAATTCATCATGTTATAAAGTTTTATATGCCCAAAATCAATAATCATCATAGTTATGATAACATTATCTCAAAATCATACCAATTATCAAGCATGAAAGAAAGTTATTAACAATGCTTCGCATGCCAAATACTAAAAGGTAAGCAATTCACTTGTAAACACAATTGATCTCTCTTTGCAAGTCTATCACAAATGTAACCACCTGGAATTTCGAATATTTCTTATTGAAATATCTAAACTATTTAAATATTTGAATCTTGGGTTTAATGTTATTGAAGTGATTTAATAAGCTTTTTAACCCCCTTTTAATCATAAGTAATGATGGTAAACTTATTTTGTAAAAATGTTTACAAAAACAAATACTTTGAAAAATATCAATAATGCGATCGAAAATCATTTTATCTATAAACGGCTGTTTTAACAGTTAGAAGTTGCTTAGATTTTTTTTACATTCACTTATTGTCTTAGGTATTAAAGAAGGGTGATGTCATCAAAGATATTTAGTAAATGACCTTTTATGGTAATACTTAACTTTTAAGTAAAAAGCGGGAGGTCTTATAACATGTGAAAAGTAGGTTCATTCGTAACCTTTCACAGAAGGTAAGAGGTGGTTATGACCTCTTGTAAAACCCTATATAAGAAGGGTCATACCCTTAGGAATAATCAATAAGTCACTTGAGATGAAGTATGAGAATTAAAAATGGTGGAAGTGCTTAAGCACTAATGCACTAATTCCTCTCCAACTTTTCGAAGTCTTAACCAAATCATCTTCAATGTCATGGCCCGCAAATCCGTACCTCTTGATTAACCACTAATCTCCATTGATTAACTCAAAATGAATGGGAATACGAACTATGATGGTTTAAGAAGAAGAAAAAGGTAGAAGAAGAAGAAAAGAGTAGAAAAGACAGAAGAAAAAGAACAGAAGAAAAACAACAGAAACAGAAAACAATATCAGAATCTCACATTCGCAGCGGAACAATATATAATAGATAAATGAATAATCTTTAAAACAAAGAACTATATCATTTTATACATACATCAATCATCAGAGTCAATATACAACAATGGACAGTTATATAACTTGTCCTCATACAGAATACACAGCGGAATAAATAATATCAGATACAAATACTACGTCTCGCCATCCAGCTTGCTTCCAAAGCTCCAGAATATCCAGAATATCCTGATAATCTAACTCTAGACTGCCCGTGTGGAAATTTGTGGGCACCCAGAGTTTAGAAGGGAACAATAAACTCCGAGTCAGTCATGGTGACTGGTGTGAGATCGTAAAACAGTTATTCTTTCACAAAGAAAATAAAACAAATTCGCAATGCTTTTGGAAAATGAAACTACCATAAGACCTCCCGCCACACACACAATGCAAACGCAGAATTGGAGGAGATTTCTTCTTATGATAGTCAAAGATGCTTACTACGCAAAATCAAATCATTTTTGATATTATTATTAGTGCATAGTGTAGAAAACATTTCGAAAGTATAATATTAATCTTAGCCAACATACGACCAGTATCGTATGCCTACTATAGCTACCATCTAAACAGTGGTGACCACCGTACGTAAATGGCAGGTTCTACAACTAATACCGTACAAGGTTCGTATTGGAGTTTGGATTTCCAACAAATGGTCAGGCTAAGGAACTTCCTTTTCCACGATGGGTACGTCCCTGGAATAGACGACCCGAGAAATAACCTAACATTACGGTTAGATCTCTGCCAACACAAGGTCGGGTTACCTCTGCAAAAGTAGGTAACTACTGACACGCGTATGCCATCCCCCGATCGTAACCGATCTTCCCGAGGATCCCCGATTTCCAACAAACCACATAAATAAAAATGCAGCAACCACATAGGTTAAGTATCTGGGCTCCATACCATGATACCACCTCTATCCAGAAGGAATGACATACACTAAGGGGCGCTACTCCCTAGAACCTTGCTGCATCCTTCCTGTTTCGACCATTTCCGGGGTGTGAGGCTCGCCGAAGTCTCGTCCACAAAGCCACGCTTTCTACAAAGCCATGTTTCGGGTCAAACAAATGATCAAACTATGATCACAAAGATATAAGATCAAACAAATGATCATATCGCAAATGATCAAACACTGATCATTTCACAGCAACACTTAGTATGCCACGTTACCAAATTGGGAGTATATCGCTGATAAATTTCAACTACACAACCTCTGAGCTCGTACGTCTCAGAGAAGGGTGTTAAGCTAAGAGAATAAATTCTCCGCCACCAACAGAAATGTATGTGAAAGAAATCAGCTTTATATCTCAAATTGTAACGTCAGACACACAATCTATACAAGTCTGTTCCGGGATCGAACAGAACCGAAGGCACTTCTCACGAAGCCCTTGCACATCAGGATAAATTTCTAATCACGTCCGGACTTCCCGTCACTAAGGGTGATAAAACCTCTAAACCGGAGATCAGCCGATGTAGAGTAACTCGACGGTAATCCTTCCGTTTTCAAAAATATCCGGTCTTCAACACCGGTCTTCGAATGCAATTCATAACGACGTATCACATATTCGGAATGGGTTATACGACCCCATGGTCCTTTCCCGGCTAACCCGAATAGTGAGCGATTATTTAAAAATAAGTGTGGCATTCAAATTCATCCAATTCACAACAAATACCTATTCAAGGTAATTATTGATAGTCGGTTATTTAACTATCAATAAAGATGCGCAACATCATCAGATTCCAAATAATTTTCCAAATTATTTCATCTTCAAAATATCTTTACTAGATATATAAAAATTTCCACACTTCAAAAATAAATCAATATTTATTTTTCTAAACAGTTTCCATTTCCTTTATAAATTCCATATGAATTTATATTTCCAAAATATCTAGTGATATACGATTTTCAAATCGATTTCAAATATTCAATTTCAATTTATCTTTAAGAAGATAAATTCTCAAAACGTTCATTTCATATTGGAAAAGCAATTCCATACTTACTTAAAAATAAGTAATTCACAAATCTATTTATTTTCAACATTTGAAAATATTCGATATACTTAAATCAAAATTAAGTATATATTTCATTCTTTTAAGGAAACCATTTACTATAACATTTATTTGAGTCAAAACGAATGTTACGTAAAACATCGTTACGACGACTCAAAATCACTAGTATAGGGATTCAGATTTTGATAGATATATAAATCCCAATACTACATCAAAACATTTCCTTTCGGAAATCATTTACTATAACAACAGTGTTATAGTCCATCATTTCCGTATTCCTCGAAAACATCTATTTCAACAATGAATGTTGAAACCTATGTATTCGATATCATAATACATTTAAAAAACATCTTTAAAATGTTTAACTTCATTTTTAATATCACTTCTTCAAAAATAAATCCATTTTATTTAATAATATATTCACTGTCCAAAATCGTGAATATAATTCACTTAACCCAATTTCAATCCATTTCTACACATTTTTTTTATTTCAATAGAGATTCGCTATCCAAAATCGCGGATATATCTTCTTTAGAAATTTTCTATATTAAATTTATCCAATTCAATCTATTTTGAATTTATAAACACGGTTATAAATTCTATTTCTCTTTTAATAATAACCTCGACTTATAAATCTTCTTTTTATCAACTTCTATATTTTTACTTATCAAAATAAGTGATTTCGGATTTATAAACAACTTTTATAAATTCCAATTCTATTTATAAAAACTTCAATCCCAAATCAATTTCGATATTGATTTCAAAATTTAGTTTCAACTTTGAATAAAATTTCCATACCGATTTCTCAAAAATTCATTTCCAAATATTAAATCAATTATAGATTGATTTCTAATTTTTATTTATCACTACTAAGTAAATTCCTCATTTTTTCTCAAATTATTCAATATTCTATTTTAAAATGGATTCTTCAAATTGAAATCATTTTACATTGATTTCCCAATTTATTTCAATTTACCAATTAAATTTCTAGTTGGATTTCCAACTTATCTTCTTTTAATAAATTCCTTTTTAAGAAAATAAATTTCAATCGTTTCTTTCAATCTATTTAAAAATCCAAATTCTTAAATTAAATTCTTCAATTTATAATCACTATTTTACGAAATTCATTTATTTAACATTTTCACTTGATTCTGGAATTAATTCGATAAGATTATAAAAATTAACTTTTTATACTTCAAAAATTCCTTTCTTCAAAATTTATTCAATTTCTAAAATTAATTCACTTAGTAATTTCTATTTTGATTTCAAAAATTCAATTTCGTTTATTTTTGGAATCCAATGATATCAAACATCCATTCAGCTAAATTTTAGCTTTCAAACAATTTCCAGACATCCATATGATTAATAACATCAATAATCATTCACAGATTAACACATCACAGTAGAAATAAATTCAATCAATGTGAGGGGTCCAGTTGGATCCCTCCAACCTGTTTCCCTGCATCCAAAGACGTTAGCACAATACCAATTCCACTTCGAGGTGGAATATCGTGGTATATGGGTTTTATAAAAATATCCGCTTACTAACGGCGCAATAGGGTCTCATTCGCTATACGAGGCGGGAAATCAATCAATCCAATATATACATATGCCAATATGTATATATTGCTATATATATATAGATATATATCCTACTATATCTAATATCACATCCAATAGCAATCATATCAATCAAAATCCAACTTCATTTGAGTGAGAAAAATCTCACCTTTGCTTTATTTTGCAATCCAATCCAATCCTTCTTTTGTTTTCTCGACTTTAACCTTGTATAAATAATTTATAAATCTATTAATATTCGAATTAAATCGAATAATACATTTTCATTTGATAACTTCAATTCATCGGTGATTTCGTTTTAATAGTTAAATTAACTGGTAGTTTTATTTAAACTAGTACTTCTCCTTTAAACAGATTTTTCCACTCCCTTAATAAATTATTTTCAATAAATTAATTTTCAAAATATCATACTTATTTTATTTCCTGGAAACTATATATGTACATACTTATGGAATATATATACATACATAATTAAAACCATGATTTTCCGTAAATCACATATTTTAAAATTTTCCATTTTTAAAAGCTTATCTTCGTATATATATTTTCAATCCCCTATATATATTTTTATATATACTTAATAAAATAACTGCTTCACATAAATATATTATTAATTTTAAATCCATATTAACTGGAAAAAAAACTGCCTAATTAACATTTTAATTAAAATAACCATTTATACCTTACTGAAATTGCCCTCACGCAATCGAGCTCGCCAACGAACACCCTCGCACCTGTAGCCTCGAGTCCCACTGCCTCGCGAAACCCAAGCGACGTCACGCCAGTCACGCATCACCAACCCTCCATGAATGCGTCGCCACCATCGCTGATAAACCCCAGCAAAATTCCCAAATCGCGAGCTTCGATTGGCCAATACCTCCAACCTCGCCGTATCGAAGTTGCCTTGCCATCACGAGATCGACCACGGCCCTCCACCGCGAATCTGCTCGCGCGCGCCACTACCTCGCCTTAACATCTCATCGCGACTCTCCACTTCGACTGTCGCCTTCATCGCGAACCGCCTGTAATCGGTCACGCGATCGATTTCCTTTTTTTTTTATTAACCGAAGTATAGGGCTTCGGCCATTTTTTTATCTCGAACTGAAGAGGATTTGATTTTGTTCAAAGGTTTTAAAAATGAAGGTTACGTGATTTATGGCTGAAAGAAAAATGAGGGATGCTCTGCACGATTTTATTCGTGATTGTAGGTGTAATTTTAGGCGTATCTTTAGGGAAGATGATGTTGACAAAATAAAATATTAAATTCAAATTGAAACCGATATAATTTCAATGCGTTTACACGCCGTATGCTCACACCTCAACACCAAAAAATACGAAATTAGAAATCCGGTAATAATTAAATATTACGGACCCAATGGAACTGGTTTCGTCGAATTCCGAGACTGTGCCTCGGACGACTATTTTTAAATATCGATCCAACGATATAAATTTCAAAACTGAACGAAACAGTTTGAAATCAGATTCTGAAGCTCCAATTATCTTCAGTATTATCCTTACAAATTTTAAAAGCTTTCGAAATATTTTTCTTCAGCTTAAAATTGAAGATATAAATTTTTATTCAACTCTCAATATATTAAATTATATAATTTAATCGTCAAATTCGAAGTTACATTCGGGATTCAAATTAAATCATCGTTCAAATATTTAAAATTAATTAAATATTCTCAATTTAATTTGTTCAAAATTCTGGGTCGTTACAAACTTCCCTCCTTAAAAGAATTTCGTCCCGAAATTACAAGTTAGGAAAAATGGTCCTTAACTCGTCTACTATTTTTAATTCCAATAGTTTTATCAAATTTTTCAAAACAAATCTTTCTACTAAAGATTCGTTATTATTTCAACTAGTTTTTCAACTTCAATTATAAGTTTCAACAACATTGTTTCCTTAACAATTTAAATTTAAGTTTAAATTCAAATTTTAAACTTCAAAATTTTCTCAAAAATTTTCTAGCACTCGAAATTTTCGAAAAATTTCGCCAGCGTCTCCTTTGCGCGGCTAATACGGTACGACTACAAAACGTCCCTACGGACTCTCAGATTTCAAAAAGAAAAGGAAAAAGCCAAGCGGCTAGACAAGAAATCATCAAATCTCATATAGAATTTTAAAATACATACCTTTTTCGAGCAATTCAAATTTATCTTTGAAAATCAAATCCCATTCCTTTATACCTGTATATCCTACTAGCCATAATATCTAGTTACAATATTCAAATCATTTTGCACATCGTATTACAAAATTTTCAATATAAACTGCTTATACAGTTTTACTTCATTGTTGAAGTTATATATCTATTCTCATTCAATTTTACATTTCCCATTCATTTGTATTTAGTTTACCATTTCAACTAAATTTGGATTCAATTTACTTTCAATTCTGAAATATTGAATTTTATCAATCATCTTTAGTTCATAACTACACTATTTTAAATTAGTTTCATTTACTAATTCATCACAGATTCCAATTCATTTTCTTCAAATTTGTTTTCAACATTCAGTTTCAATTTCATTCACTTACAATTGTAAATTCCATTCATTTGAAATTTATTTCTACTTACTTGAATTTATCTTCAATTTCGAATCATTCTTTTATTTAGTCACAATTCAAGTTTCAATTTAACTAATTCAACTTCCATTTCATGAATCAATTAATTATCAAAGTAGTTTATTCGAATTCAACCCTTATTCATTTTTCTCAGGTTTGGATTTTATTCCACTTGATTTAAGTCTCATTTCATTTTTCAATTTCAATTCATTGCTTACAACTTCGAAATGAATTTCAACCTTCAATCTCACTTTCATTTAATTGATTCACTTGTACTTATTTTAATTTAACTCCGTCCTTTAAGTTAAATTTATTCTATCAAAATTCAATTTGCATAGGTTATCAACTTAATAATATTTCACGAATATTTTTATATAGTATTCCAGAGTTTCCAACATTTCAAAATCATTTTGAAAACAATTCAAATTATCCTTTGAATTTCCAAAACAAAACCCAAATTTTCCAAACAACTTCCATTTAAAACAATTTGGCAGCAATTCCTCTTTTGGAAACCCGAAAATGAACATCAATGATGCTGCAGTCATTACCGAAGTTATTTTCCAGCGACCGAAAAGAGTTTAGAGCTTTTATCCCTTCAGAACATTTTTCAAAACCTTTGAAATTCATTTTCAACTCCAAAAAGGAATTTAAACTTTTCAAATCTCCAAAATTTACAAACTCCTTTCAAAACATTTCCAAAAACTTCTCTGGAATTCCGTTTTAAATTACAATTCACATTTATAATTTACATTTCTTAATTTTATTTGTATGTGAATTGATCTCTTTATCTTTCAATTCACATTTATAAATTTCATTCGTTAAATGGATTTATTTCCAAATCTTTGGTTATTATTTTAATTTCTCATTCCATTTCATATAACAATGATAATAATTCAATGTTATTATTTTATAACAACCAAACATCCATATACTATGATAATTCATAGAAAACCATTTCTTTTTTATACAAAAATAGTTTTGGGTAAAATTATTTCATTTACCCTATTTAAAACAATACTGTGTCGGTTTATCTTGTTTAAGAGTTTAGAAACCCCTATCGATTACAGTTAGCTAGACTGCACCGACCAGAATCCATAAACAATCAACCGATAAGTCAACACAATACAAACAATTTTATATTCACTAACAAATACGCACTTGTATCTATTATTACACTCAAACTCATTCTAGAGTACTACTGACTCTATCTATAATGAGTAACACCCAACAGAGCAGGGTTGTCGCTTAACCATATGCTCTGATACCAAATGTCATGGCCCGCAAATCCGTACCTCTTGATTAACCACTAATCTCCATTGATTAACTCAAAATGAACGGGAATACGAACTATGATGGTTTAAGAAGAAGAAAAAGGTAGAAGAAGAAGAAAAGAGTAGAAAAGATAGAAGAAAAAGAACAGAAACAGAAAACAATATCAGAATCTCACATTCGCAGCGGAACAATATATAATAGATAAATGAATAATCTTTAAAACAAAGAACTATATCATTTTATACATACATCAATCATCAGAGTCAATATACAACAATGGACAGTTATATAACTTGTCCTCATACAGAATACACAGCGGAATAAATAATATCAGATACAAATACTACGTCTCGCCATCCAGCTTGCTTCCAAAGCTTCAGAATATCCAGAATATCCTGATAATCTAACTCTAGACTGCCCGTGTGGAAATTTGTGGGCACCCAGAGTTTAGAAGGGAACAATAAACTCCGAGTCAGTCATGGTGACTGGTGTGAGATCGTAAAACAGTTATTCTTTCACAAAGAAAATAAAACAAATTCGCAATGCTTTTGGAAAATGAAACTACCATAAGACCTCCCGCCACACACACAATGCAAACGCAAAATTGGAGGAGATTTCTTCTTATGATAGTCAAAGATGCTTACTACGCAAAATCAAATCATTTTTGATATTATTATTAGTGCATAGTGTAGAAAACATTTCGAAAGTATAATATTAATCTTAGCCAACATACGACCAGTATCGTATGCCTACTATAGCTACCATCTAAACAGTGGTGACCACCGTACGTAAATGGCAGGTTCTACAACTAATACCGTACAAGGTTCGTATTGGAGTTTGGATTTCCAACAAATGGTCAGGCTAAGGAACTTCCTTTTCCACGATGGGTACGTCCCTGGAATAGACGACCCGAGAAATAACCTAACATTACGGTTAGATCTCTGCCAACACAAGGTCGGGTTACCTCTGCAAAAGTAGGTAACTACTGACACGCGTATGCCATCCCCCGATCGTAACCGATCTTCCCGAGGATCCCCGATTTCCAACAAACCACATAAATAAAAATGCAGCAACCACATAGGTTAAGTATCTGGGCTCCATACCATGATACCACCTCTATCCAGAAGGAATGACATACACTAAGGGGCGCTACTCCCTAGAACCTTGCTGCATCCTTCCTGTTTCGACCATTTCCGGGGTGTGAGGCTCGACGAAGTCTCGTCCACAAAGCTACGCTTTCTACAAAGCCATGCTTCGGGTCAAACAAATGATCAACCTATGATCACAAAGATATAAGATCAAACAAATGATCATATCGCAAATGATCAAACACTGATCATTTCACAGCAACACTTAGTATGCCACGTTACCAAATTGGGAGTATATCGCTGATAAATTTCAACTACACAACCTCTGAGCTCGTACGTCTCAGAGAAGGGTGTTAAGCTAAGAGAATAAATTCTCCGCCACCAACAGAAATGTATTTGAAAGAAATCAGCTTTATATCTCAAATTGTAACGTCAGACACACAATCCATACAAGTCTGTTCCGGGATCGAACAGAACCGAAGGCACTTCTCACGAAGCCCTTGCACATCCGGATAAATTTCTAATCACGTCCGGACTTCCCGTCACTAAGGGTGATAAAACCTCTAAACCGGAGATCAGCCGATGTAGAGTAACTCGACGGTAATCCTTCCGTTTTCAAAAATATCCGGTCTTCAACACCGGTCTTCGAATGCAATTCATAACGACGTATCACATATTCGGAATGGGTTATACGACCCCATGGTCCTTTCCCGGCTAACCCGAATAGTGAGCGATTATTCAAAAATAAGTGTGGCATTCAAATTCATCCAATTCACAACAAATACCTATTCAAGGTAATTATTGATAGTCGGTTATTTAACTATCAATAAAGATGCGCAACATCATCAGATTCCAAATAATTTTCCAAATTATTTCATCTTCAAAATATCTTTACTAGATATATAAAAATTTCCACACTTCAAAAATAAATCAATATTTATTTTTCTAAACAGTTTCCATTTCCTTTATAAATTACATATGAATTTATATTTCCAAAATATCTACTGATATACGATTTTCAAATCGATTTCAAATATTCAATTTCAATTTATCTTTAAGAAGATAAATTCTCAAAACGTTCATTTCATATTGGAAAAGCAATTCCATACTTACTTAAAAATAAGTAATTCACAAATCTATTTATTTTCAACATTTGAAAATATTCGATATACTTAAATCAAAATTAAGTATATATTTCATTCTTTTAAGGAAACCATTTACTATAACATTTATTTGAGTCAAAACGAATGTTACGTAAAACATCGTTACGACGACTCAAAATCACTAGTATAGGGATTCGGATTTTGATAGATATATAAATCCCAATACTACATCAAAACATTTCCTTTCGGAAATCATTTACTATAACAACAGTGTTATAGTCCATCATTTCCGTATTCCTCGAAAACATCTATTTCAACAATGAATGTTGAAACCTATGTATTCGATATCATAATACATTTAAAAAACATCTTTAAAATGTTTAACTTCATTTTTAATATCACTTCTTCAAAAATAAATCCATTTTATTTAATAATATATTCACTGTCCAAAATCGTGAATATAATTCACTTAACCCAATTTCAATCCATTTCTACACATTTTTTTTTATTTCAATAGAGATTCGCTATCCAAAATCGCGGATATATCTTCTTTAGAAATTTTCTATATTAAATTTATCCAATTCAATCTATTTCGAATTTATAAACACGGTTATAAATTCTATTTCTCTTTTAATAACAACCTCGACTTATAAATCTTCTTTTTATCAACTTCTATATTTTTAATTATCAAAATAAGTGATTTCGGATTTATAAACAACTTTTATAAATTCCAATTCTATTTATAAAAACTTCAATCCCAAATCAATTTCGATATTGATTTCAAAATTTAGTTTCAACTTTGAATAAAATTTCCATACTGATTTCTCAAAAATTCATTTCCAAATATTAAATCAATTATAGATTGATTTCTAATTTTTATTTATCACTACTAAGTAAATTCCTCATTTTTTCTCAAATTATTCTATATTCTGTTTTAAAATGGATTCTTCAAATTGAAATCATTTTACGTTGATTTCCCAATTTATTTCAATTTACCAATTAAATTTCTAGTTGGATTTCCAACTTATCTTCTTTTAATAAATTCCTTTTTAAGAAAATAAATTTCAATCGTTTCTTTCAATCTATTTAAAAATCCAAATTCTTAAATTAAATTCTTCAATTTATAATCACTATTTTACGAAATTCATTTATTTAACATTTTCACTTGATTCTGGAATTAATTCGATAAGATTATAAAAATTAACTTTTTATACTTCAAAAATTCCTTTCTTCAAAATTTATTCAATTTCTAAAATTAATTCACTTAGAAATTTCTATTTTGATTTCAAAAATTCAATTTCGTTTATTTTTGGAATCCAATGATATCAAACATCCATTCAGCTAAATTTTAGCTTTCAAACAATTTCCAGACATCCATATGATTAATAACATCAATAATCATTCACAGATTAACACATCACAGTAGAAATAAATTCAATCAATGTGAGGGGTCCAGTTGGATCCCTCCAACCTGTTTCCCTGCATCCAAAGATGTTAGCACAATACCAATTCCACTTCGAGGTGGAATATCACGGTATATGGGTTTTATAAAAATATCCGCTTACTAACGGCGCAATAGGGTCTCATCCGCTATACGAGGCGGGAAATCAATCAATCCAATATATACATATGCCAATATGTATATATTGCTATATATATATATATAGATATATATCCTACTATATCTAATATCACATCCAATAGCAATCATATCAATCAAAATCCAACTTCATTTGAGTGAGAAAAATCTCACCTTTGCTTTATTTTGCAATCCAATCCAATCCTTCTTTTGTTTTCTCGACTTTAACCTTGTATAAATAATTTATAAATCTATTAATATTCGAATTAAATCGAATAATACATTTTCATTTGATAACTTCAATTCATCGGTGATTTCGTTTTAATAGTTAAATTAACTGGTAGTTTTATTTAAACTAGTACTTCTCCTTTAAACAGATTTTTCCACTCCCTTAATAAATTATTTTCAATAAATTAATTTTCAAAATATCTTACTTATTTTATTTCCTGGAAACTATATATGTACATACTTATGGAATATATATACATACATAATTAAAACCCTGATTTTCCGTAAATCACATATTTTAAAATTTTCCATTTTTAAAAGCTTATCTTCGTATATATATTTTCAATCCCCTATATATATTTTTATATATACTTAATAAAATAACTGCTTCACATAAATAT
Source organism: Allium fistulosum (assembly GCA_030737815.1). Classification (NCBI taxonomy): domain Eukaryota; kingdom Viridiplantae; phylum Streptophyta; class Magnoliopsida; order Asparagales; family Amaryllidaceae; genus Allium; species Allium fistulosum. The sequence continues at coordinate 716,080,058 of CM060908.1, forward strand.
ATTATTAATTTTAAATCCATATTAACTGGAAAAAAACTGCCTAATTAACATTTTAATTAAAATAACCGTTTATACCTTACTGAAATTGCCCTCACGCAATCGAGCTCGCCAACGAACACCCTCGCACCTGCAGCCTCGAGTCCCACTGCCTCGCGAAACCCAAGCGACGTCACGCCAGTCACGCATCACCAACCCTCCACGAATGCGTCGCCACCATCGCTGTTAAACCCCAACAAAATTCCCAAATCGTGAGCTTCGATTGGCCAATACCTCCAACCTCGTCGTATCGAAGTCGCCTTGCCATCACGAGATCGACCACGGCCCTCCACCGCGAATCTGCTCGCGCGCGCCACTGCCTCGCCTTAACATCTCATCGCGACTCTCCACTTCGATTGTCGCCTTCATCGCGAACCGCCTGTAATCGGTCACGCGATCGATTTCCTTTTTTTTTATTAACCGAAGTATAGGGCTTCGGCCATTTTTTTATCTCGAACTGAAGAGGATTTGATTTTGTTCAGAGGTTTTAAAAATGAAGGTTACGTGATTTATGGCTGAAAGAAAAAAGAGGGATGCTCCGCACGATTTTATTCGTGATTGTAGGCGTAATTTTAGGCATATCTTTAGGGAAGATGATGTTGACAAAATAAAATATTAAATTCAAATTGAAACCGATATAATTTCAATGCGTTTACACGCCGTATGCTCACACCTCAACACCAAAAAATACGAAATTGGAAATCCGGTAATAATTAAATATTACGGACCCAATGGAACTGGTTTCGTCGAATTCCGAGACTATGCCTCGGACGACTATTTTTAAATATCGATCCAACGATATAAATTTCAAAACTGAACGAAATAGTTTGAAATCAGATTCTGAAGCTCCAATTATCTTCGGTATTATCCTTACGAATTTTAAAAGCTTTCGAAATATTTTTCTTCAGCTTAAAATTGAAGATATAAATTTTTATTCAACTCTCAATATATTAAATTATATAATTTAATCGTCAAATTCAAAGTTACATTCGGGATTCAAATTAAATCATCGTTCAAATATTTAAAATTAATTAAATATTCTCAATTTAATTTGTTCAAAATTCTGGGTCGTTACAAATCTCTTTTAAACTTTGGCTTTGGTCCTAAAACATCATGGGAAGCATGATTAGAAAGTAAAAGTGGGAGAAGGTGAGAGGAAGAGGAGGATCCAAGGAAGGCCATGAGCAATGGGAGCAGGAGGAAGATGTTGCCTTGGTTTGGAAGTGCTAAAAGTTGGATCTTTAGGCTTTTGGCGATGGAAGGAGGTGGTTCATTGGTTCTTGTAGCTTTGGGCTTGGTATTGGCATAGATATAAGTGAGTTATCTTACTATCTTATATGTATATTTTGTGTATATATATGTTGTGTGCAAATTATAAAGTTAAAGTGACATTGACTGAGTAAAATTATAAACTTTGGACCCTTCTTGCTTTTGAAAGGAAATGACAACTTTATATTGTATAGCATCACTTATATTATCATCTTAAACATGTGTTGTGGCCTTGACTTGATGTTTAAATGGTTATTTAACTTGTGTGTTAAACTGAAGTGAGTTTTTTGAAGTTTAAATATATTTTAATAATATATAAATTTCGGAAAAGTAAAGAAGAGGTTTAACACTAAAAGCCGATGAAGTGGACTTCTCTAATTCCTAAGAGTTAAGATTGATGTCGAGTAGGGACAGAGAAATAATGTTGTAACTTATTGGGCTTCCCTCTTAAACGAGGATGATTAAATTGGAATGTCTAACATGTGTTAATCTTGTTGTTTACTTACTTATTTAAAAGGTAATTAACTTTGCCTAGAGCTAAAAGCCGACAAAGTAGGCTTAGCTATTTCTAGGAGTTAAGATTGATGTCGAGTAGGGACAGAGCAATACGGCTCTATCCTACCGAGCTTCCCTTTTGAATGAGGAATAGTTAAGTTGGGAATGTCGGAAATGGGTTAATCACATTGTTTGTTACTTGTTTATGGAAATCATTAATACTATACTTAACATTAAAAGCCGATGAGTATGCTTGTCTATTTATGAGATTCAAGAATTAAGTGTCTAGGCAAGGCTTTGATGTAACTAGTGCTCTAAGTTACCTTGCTTCACTCTTGAAGGAGGAATAGTTAAGTTGAAATGTCGGAAACGAGTAAAGTATACGAACATTAATTTGTATAAGCAATTGTTTTGACTACATAGTCGATTAATCAACTATCGAACTTAACATTGGGCTAACACTATCACGACTTACCTTTAAATTTTTTTGATGTAATACATTGCATGACCAGTCTCGGCACAAAACAATGCACACGTTGGGTAATAATAATCAGAACAATATATACATCTCAAAACATAGAATCACAAATCGGCATAAATAACATGTTACATCTCAAATACTACATAGGTATCGAATGAATATATATATGGAAATAAGTTAATCTCTCACATACTACATAAGTTACACAATCGTATTGTAACGACCCAGATTTTCTGATAATTAAATTCGAATATTTAATTAATTTTAAATATTAATAAATGGAATTAAGAAGTCGAATGATTTATTATTCGAATATTGGATTTAATTTGATAATTAAATCGATAAATTAAATAGTGAAATTCCAGAGATAATTGAAACTCGAGTTTAATATGATTTAAAATGATTTGTAAAGTTATATTAAATCATACTGGAGTTATAGAAAGGTTATAGAACTTTTAGAATTGAATTTGGAGTTAAACTGTGAAAATTGAATATTTTAATATTTAATTATCGACTGTAAAAATAGCCAATTTTCGAACAGTCTCAGAATTGAACGAGACCAGTTCCATTGGATCCGTAATAGTTAGTTATTATCGGATTTCAATTTTCGTATCCATCGGAGTTGTCGATTGACCCTGGCAACTCGAAACGCATCGATATCGTTTTAATTTTAAATCGTCGAGTTAAAATTGTCATTTTTCAAACAGTGTCGGATTTCGACGAAACCAGTTTCATCGGATCCGTAATGTGATATTATTGTAAGATTTCAAATATCGTAATTTTTGGATTCACCATTTGTCCGGTACCAATTAAAACGCCTCGAAAATCGATTTAAATCGGTTTAATTTAAATTGATCATTTATTGTCTTATCTCGCACAGACGATCGAATTAGCTTCCGAAACCTATTCCATTGCGTTCGGAACGTGGGGTAAATCTTAGAAACGTCAGCCGGCACGCTCGATTTCGAGTTCGGAAAATTCGGATGAATAGTAAATCGAGAAATTTTTCTATAAAAGCACCTAAATAATTCACTTTTGCAAAACATTTCCTAGCTAGGGTTTTAAATGGCCGGCCGCCTGTTAACAAATGAATGGCCAGAAAGCAATCATCTTCTCCCTCAAAATTCTTCAAATCCATGAATTATTTCAACAAATCACCAACTACAAAATCGAAGAACACTCCAAGATCTAGAGATTCAACGGTTGTGATCGATTTTAAGCAAGTAGATCGACGACAAAATGCGTTTGAATACCCGCCGTTTATACACGTTTTTCACGTGGTAGAGGCGACCGAGCTTCGTGCTCTTCTGGGCATGGGTGGGGTTGGTGATGGGCTACGAAGTGGTGGTGGTTTGATGAGGTCTGGAGGTCGTTAGGTGGTCGCGGCAATTAGGTTTAGAGTGGCGGCATGGGTTCTCGTTCGTGAATTCGAACCTGGGTAGTAAACGCGCGTGAGAGGGAAAGGAAGAAGGTCGCGTGGCCTTCGATCTGGAGCAAGGAAAATAGACGGTCGTGATTAATTGTAGGGGTTAATTATAAATTTAATTGTAAAATTTATTATCGTTAATTCGTGTAATCTTCAAACTGCTATAACTTTGTCATATATTGTCAGAAAATTACGAAACCAGTTGCGTTGTCTTCGTTTCGTCGAGCACTTCGCTGTGCAACTGAATTGGAGCCAATTGGAGCTAGTGTAAATTTTGGATGAAATCAAACGTCTGTTTATTTTATTCGAAAATAAACGCTGAAAACGGAATTGAAATCGAGGTGAGATCTTCTCACTCAAATTGAATGTGGAATTTTTACAGTTATTTATTGATTGACTGTTTGGATGTGGTATTAGATATTTTAGGATATATCTATATATAGCAGTATATACATATTGGCATATGTATATATTGGATTGATGATTTCCCGCCTCGTATAGCGGATGAGACCCTATTGCGCCGTTAGTAAGCGGATTTATAAAAACCCATATACCGCGATAATTCCGTACTGGAGCGGAATTGGTATTGTGCTAACATCTTTGGATGCAGGGAAACAGGTTGGAGGGATCCGACTGGATTCCTCACCAGTATTTATTTATTTACAGATATTGATGAATATTCTGTTATCATATTGATATATGATATTGACTGTTGTGATGGACTAATGGATGCTGTTGCATCATCGGATTCAGTTTTGAAAAGAAAAAAAAAATACGACTTTTAATTTAAAAGGATTTTTAAAGTGATTTGTAGAAATATACGTTTTATTGAAAACTTTGAATTGGTTTATTTTAAATAAATAAATGTTAAAAATTTTAATGTTAGTAAAATTGTGATTTTTGTGAAATACGACAAAAATGTATTTTTGAAATAAACAATTGATAAGAATTATGAAATAGTTTAAATTGGAATTGTTGAAGTATTTTAAACAATTCATATAAAAAGATTTAAAAAAAAATTGATATTTTTATAAATTAAGAATATTGGAATTTTGAAATGAGTTTTATTAAGTGTTAAAGTCAAATAAAAATGGATTCCATAAGTGGATAGAAATTTATAGATTTATAAATTGTGAAGTTATTAAATGAGTAGATTTTGTAAAATAAAAAGATTTATAAGCCATTATCTTATAAATCGGATTTTGACATTTAGATGAGAAATGAATAGATGTTGTAAATAAATGCATTATAAGTTCTTAACTTATAATATAGACTTCCGGTATATAATTGAGATATATAAGTTGAATTGGATAACTTAGAAATCGAAGTTTTACAAATAGAAATGGGATTTATAAACATTGTTTTATAAATTAACATTGAAGTTATTAAAGGAGATATATTCGTGATTTTGGAACAGCGAATTATCCTTTAAGTTAAAAATGTGTAGAAATGATTGAAATAGGGTTAAGCAAATTTTATTCACGATTTTGGACAGTGAATGTATTGTTAAGTAAAATGGATTCATTTTTGAAGAAGTAATATTTTAAAAATGAAGTTAAAACATTTTAGAGATGGTTTTAAAATGTATTATGATATCGAATACATAGATTTCAACATTTTTATTGTTGAAATAGACGTTTCGAAGAATAAGGAAATGATGGACTATAACACTGTTGTTATAGTAAATGATTTCCGAAAGGAAATGTTTTGATGTAGTATTGGGATTTATATATCTATCTAAATCCGAATCCCTATACTAGTGATTTTGAGTCGTCGTAACGATGTTTTACGTAACATTCGTTTTGACTCAAATAAATGTGTTTAAAGAAAATGATTTCCTTAAAGAATGAATATATACTTAATATTGATTTAAGTATATTGAATATTTTCAAATGTTGAAAATAAATAGATTTGTGAAATACTTATTTTTAAATAAGTATGGAAATGCTTTTCCAATATGAAATGAACTGTTTTTGAGATTTTATCTTCAACGATAAAATGAAATGTGGAAATTGATTTGAATTTGTTTTCAAAACGGTTAAGTGTGGAAATTATATATATCTAGTAAGATGTTTTTGAAGATGAAATAATTTGGAAAATTATTTGGAATCTGATGATGTTGCGCATCTTTATTGATAGTTAAATAACCGACTATCAATAATTACCTTGAATGGTATTTGTTGTGAATTGAATGAATTTGAATGCCACATTTATTTTTGAATAATCGCTCACTATTCGGGTTAACCGGGAAAGGACCATGGGGTCGTATAACCCATTCCGAATATGTGATACGTCGTTATGAATCGCATTTGAAGACCGGTGTTGAAGACCGGATATTTTTGAAAACGGAAGGATTACCGTCGAGTTACTCTACATCGACTGATCTTCGATTTAGAGGTTTTATCACCCTTAGTGACGGGAAGTCCTGACGTGATTAGAAATTTATCCGGATATGCAAGGGCTTCGTGAGAAGTGCCTTCGGTTCTGTTCGATCCCGGAACAGACTTTTATGGATTGTGTGTCTGACGTTACAATTTGAGATATAAAGCTGATTTCTTTCAAATACATTTCTGTTGGTGGCGGAGAATTTATTCTCTTAGCTTAACACCCTTCTCTGAGACGTACGAGCTCAGAGGTTATGTAGTTGAAATTTATCAGCGATATATCCCAATTTGGTAACGTGGCATACTGAGTGTTGCTGTGAAATGATCAGTGTTTGATCATTTGCGATATGATCATTTGTTTGATCTTATATCTTTGTGATCATAGGTTGATCATTTTTGTTTGACCCGAAGCAGGGCTTTTTGAGAAAGCGTAGCTTTGTGGATGAGACTTCGTCGAGCCTCACACCCCGGAAATGGTCGAAACAGGAAGGATGCAGCAAGGTTCTAGGGAGTAGCGCCCCTTAGTGTATGTCATTCCTTCTGGATAAAGGTGGTATCATGGTATGGAGCCCAGATACTTAACCTCTGTGGTTACTGCATTATTATTTCTATGTGGTTTGTTGCGAATCGGGGATCCTCGGGAAGATCGGTGACGATCGGGGGATGGCATACGCGTGTCAGTAGTTACCTATTTTTGCAGAGGTAACCCGGCCTTGTGTTGGCAGAGATCTAACCGTAATGTTAGGTTATTTCTCGGGTCGTCTATTCCAGGGACGTACCCATCGTGGATAGGAAGTTCCTTAGCCTGACCATTTGTTGGAAATCCAAAGAAACAATACGCGACATGTACGGTTTTAGTTGTATTACCTGCTATGGAATGTGGCGGTAACCTGCTATTGAACATAGTAGCTATAGTAGGCATACGATACTGGTCGTATGTTGGCTAAGATTAATATTATACTTTCGAAAATGATTTCTACACTATGCACTAATAATAATATCAAAAAAGAATTTGATTTCTGCGTAGTAAGCATCTTTAACTATCATAAGAAGAAATCTCCTCCAAGTCTGCGTTTGCATTGTGTGTGTGGCGGGAGGTCTTATGGTAGTTTCATTTTCCAAAAGCATTTCGAATTGACTTTAAAGTTATCCTGTTGTCTATTTTAAAGATAAAATAACTGTTTTATGATCTCACACCAGTCACCATGACTGACTCGGAGTTTATTGTTCCCTTCTAAACTCTGGGTGCCCACCAATTTCCACACGGGCAGCCTAGAGTTATATTATCAGGATATTCTGGATATTCTGGAGCTTTGGAGATAAGCTGGATGACGAGACGTAGTATTTGTATCTGATAGTATTTATTCCGCTGTGTATTCTGTATGAGGACAGGTTTATATAACTGTCCATTGTTGTATATTGACTCTGATTGATGTATGTATAAACTGATATAGTTCTTTGTTTTAAAAGACTAGTGTTTATTTATTATATATTGTTCCGCTGCGATGTGTAAGATTCTGATATTGTTTTCTGTTCTGATGTTGTTCTGTTGTTCTTCTTCTCTTCTTTCTTTTTCTTCTATCTTCTTCTTCTTCTACTTTTTCTTCTTTCTTAAAACCATAACTTTCCGGGTTTCCGGCATTCGATGGCTCAGCAGTCGATAAAGCGAGTATCGATGTTGAATTTTCGAAAGTCGAAAATTTTCGGTATGTGACAAAGTGGTATCAGAGCATATGGTTAAGCGACAACCCTGCTCTGTTGGGTGTTACTCATTAGAGATAGAGTCAGTAGTACTCTAGAATGAGTTGAGTGTAATGATAGATACGAGCGCGTATTTGTTAGTGAATATAAAATTGCTTTATATTGTGTTTGCTTATCCGTTGAGATGTTTATGAGTTTTGGTCGGTATGTGGGACGCCATATTATCGATAGGGATTTCTAAACACTTAAACGAGGCAAGACGACACAGTATTGTTTTAAAATAGGGTAAATGAAATAATTTTGCCCAAAACTATTTTTGTATAGAAAAGAAATGATTTTCTATAAATTATCATAGTATATGGTTGCATGGATGTTAGGAAAGTGATAATATTGAAATGTTATCATTATTATATGAAATTGAATAAGAAATTGAAATCGTAACTCCAAAGTTAAAGAAATAAATTCACATACAAATGACATTAAAGAATGTAAATTATAAACGTAATTTGTAATTTAAAATGAGATTCCAGAGAAGTTTTTGGAAATGTTTTGAAAGGAATTTGTAAATTTTGGAGATTCGAAAAGTTTAAAATCTTTTCGATTTGAAAATGGAATTCAAAGGTTTTGAAAAATGTTTTGAAGAATGAAAAGCTCTAAACTCTTTTCGGTCGCTGGAAAATAATTCCGATTGGTGATCGCGACACTATCGGTGTTCATTTTCGGGTTTCCAAAAGAGGAATGGCTGCCAAATTGTTTTAAATGGAAGAGTTTGGGAAAATTTGGGTTTTGTTTTGAAAATTCAAAGGATAATTTGAATTGTTTTCAAAATGGCTTTGAAAGGTTGAAAAGACTCTGGAATACTGTATAAGAATATTTATGGAATATGATTGAATTTATAACTTATACAAATAGAAATTGTTAATGTAAATTATATAATTGTGATTGGAATTAAAGTTCATTAACAAATGAAATATATAAATGTGAATTGAAAGTATAAGGAAATAAATTCTTATATGAATAAAAAATTATGAATATGAATTGTAAATATGATTTACAAATGAAAATAGAATTCAAAAAGGATAATTGAAGATAAAATTCATAATGGAATTAGTAATGTGAATGTATAAATGATTTTATAAATCAAAATGTTAGTAAGTCAAAGACTTATAAAATATTTGAGAATCTGATAGAAATGAGATTCAATTTAAAATGAAAGTTGAGATTTATTTTGAATTTATAAGTGAATATAACTGGAATTGAATTTGATTTGTGAAGTTAAATTAAAATTTGTAAGTGAAGCTTATAGAATGAAGTAAATAAGATTAAAACTGAATGTTAAACTTCTTTTGAATTTGGTAGTAAATGAAGTTGAAACCGAATTCAAATTAGATTGGAACAGAGAATTGAATTCAACTGAATGTGAAATGTAAAATTGAATGATAATGAATATATAACTTCAACCGTGAAGTAAAAATGATATAGGTAGTTATATTGAAAATTTGTAATTGAATTTGCAAAATGATTTGAATGATGTGACTAGATATTATGGCTAGTAGGATATACAGGTTATAAAGGAAATTGGATTTGATTTCACAGATAATTTGAATTGCTCGAAAAAGGTATGTATTTAAATTCGAATATGAGTTTTTTGATGATTTCTCTCTAGCCGCTTGGCTTTTTCTTTTTCTTTTTGAAATCTGAGAGTCCGTAGGGACGTTTTGTAGTCGTGCCGTATTAGCCGCGCAAAGGAGACGCTGGCGAAATTTTTCGAAAATTTCGAGTGTTAGAAAATTTTTGAGAAATTTTTGAAGTTTAAAATTTGAATTTAAACTCGAATTTGAATTTAGAAGTTAAACAATGTTGTTTGAAACTTAAAAGTTAAGTTGGTAAGTTAGTTGAGATGATAACGAATCTTTAGTAGAAAGATTTGTTTTGAAATTTGATAAAACTATTGGATTGTGAAAAATAGTAGACGAGTTAAGGACCTTTCTTCCTGACTTGTAATTTCGAGGACGAAATTCTTTTAAGGGGGGAAGTTTGTAACGACCCAGATTTTCTGATAATTAAAATTCGAATATTTAATTAATTTTAAATATTAATAAATGGAATTAAGAAGTCGAATGATTTATTATTCGAATATTGGATTTAATTTGATAATTAAATCGATAAATTAAATAGTGAAATTCCAGAGATAATTGAAACTCGAGTTTAATATGATTTAAAATGATTTGTAAAGTTATATTAAATCATACTGGAGTTATAGAAAGGTTATAGAACTTTTAGAATTGAATTTGGAGTTAAACTGTGAAAATTGAATATTTTAATATTTAATTATCGACTGTAAAAATAGCCAATTTTCGAACAGTCTCAGAATTGAACGAGACCAGTTCCATTGGATCCGTAATAGTTAGTTATTATCGGATTTCAATTTTCGTATCCATCGGAGTTGTCGATTGACCCTGGCAACTCGAAACGCATCGATATCGTTTTAATTTTAAATCGTCGAGTTAAAATTGTCATTTTTCAAACAGTGTCGGATTTCGACGAAACCAGTTTCATCGGATCCGTAATGTGATATTATTGTAAGATTTCAAATATCGTAATTTTTGGATTCACCATTTGTCCGGTACCAATTAAAACGCCTCGAAAATCGATTTAAGTCGGTTTAATTTAAATTGATCGTTTATTGTCTTATCTCGCACAGACGATCGAATTAGCTTCCGAAACCTATTCCATTGCGTTCGGAACGTGGGGTAAACCTTAGAAACGTCAGCCGGCACGCTCGATTTCGAGTTCGGAAAATTCGGATGAATAGTAAATCGAGAAATTTTTCTATAAAAGCACCTAAATAATTCACTTTTGCAAAACATTTCCTAGCTAGGGTTTTAAATGGCCGGCCGCCTGTTAACAAATGAATGGCCAGAAAGCAATCATCTTCTCCCTCAAAATTCTTCAAATCCATGAATTATTTCAACAAATCACCAACTACAAAATCGAAGAACACTCCAAGATCTAGAGATTCAACGGTTGTGATCGATTTTAAGCAAGTAGATCGACGACAAAATGCGTTTGAATACCCGCCGTTTATACACGTTTTTCACGTGGTAGAGGCGACCGAGCTTCGTGCTCTTCTGGGCATGGGTGGGGTTGGTGATGGGCTACGAAGTGGTGGTGGTTTGATGAGGTCTGGAGGTCGTTAGGTGGTCGCGGCAATTAGGTTTAGAGTGGCGGCATGGGTTCTCGTTCGTGAATTCGAACCTGGGTAGTAAACGCGCGTGAGAGGGAAAGGAAGAAGGTCGCGTGGCCTTCGATCTGGAGCAAGGAAAATAGACGGTCGTGATTAATTGTAGGGGTTAATTATAAATTTAATTGTAAAATTTATTATCGTTAATTCGTGTAATCTTCAAACTGCTATAACTTTGTCATATATTGTCAGAAAATTACGAAACCAGTTGCGTTGTCTTCGTTTCGTCGAGCACTTCGCTGTGCAACTGAATTGGAGCCAATTGGAGCTAGTGTAAATTTTGGATGAAATCAAACGTCTGTTTATTTTATTCGAAAATAAACGCTGAAAACGGAATTGAAATCGAGGTGAGATCTTCTCACTCAAATTGAATGTGGAATTTTTACAGTTATTTATTGATTGACTGTTTGGATGTGGTATTAGATATTTTAGGATATATCTATATATAGCAGTATATACATATTGGCATATGTATATATTGGATTGATGATTTCCCGCCTCGTATAGCGGATGAGACCCTATTGCGCCGTTAGTAAGCGGATTTATAAAAACCCATATACCGCGATAATTCCGTACTGGAGCGGAATTGGTATTGTGCTAACATCTTTGGATGCAGGGAAACAGGTTGGAGGGATCCGACTGGATTCCTCACCAGTATTTATTTATTTACAGATATTGATGAATATTCTGTTATCATATTGATATATGATATTGACTGTTGTGATGGACTAATGGATGCTGTTGCATCATCGGATTCAGTTTTGAAAAGAAAAAAAAAATACGACTTTTAATTTAAAAGGATTTTTAAAGTGATTTGTAGAAATATACGTTTTATTGAAAACTTTGAATTGGTTTATTTTAAATAAATAAATGTTAAAAATTTTAATGTTAGTAAAATTGTGATTTTTGTGAAATACGACAAAAATGTATTTTTGAAATAAACAATTGATAAGAATTATGAAATAGTTTAAATTGGAATTGTTGAAGTATTTTAAACAATTCATATAAAAAGATTTAAAAAAAAAATTGATATTTTTATAAATTAAGAATATTGGAATTTTGAAATGAGTTTTATTAAGTGTTAAAGTCAAATAAAAATGGATTCCATAAGTGGATAGAAATTTATAGATTTATAAATTGTGAAGTTATTAAATGAGTAGATTTTGTAAAATAAAAAGATTTATAAGCCATTATCTTATAAATCGGATTTTGACATTTAGATGAGAAATGAATAGATGTTGTAAATAAATGCATTATAAGTTCTTAACTTATAATATAGACTTCCGGTATATAATTGAGATATATAAGTTGAATTGGATAACTTAGAAATCGAAGTTTTACAAATAGAAATGGGATTTATAAACATTGTTTTATAAATTAACATTGAAGTTATTAAAGGAGATATATTCGTGATTTTGGAACAGCGAATTATCCTTTAAGTTAAAAATGTGTAGAAATGATTGAAATAGGGTTAAGCAAATTTTATTCACGATTTTGGACAGTGAATGTATTGTTAAGTAAAATGGATTCATTTTTGAAGAAGTAATATTTTAAAAATGAAGTTAAAACATTTTAGAGATGGTTTTAAAATGTATTATGATATCGAATACATAGATTTCAACATTTTTATTGTTGAAATAGACGTTTCGAAGAATAAGGAAATGATGGACTATAACACTGTTGTTATAGTAAATGATTTCCGAAAGGAAATGTTTTGATGTAGTATTGGGATTTATATATCTATCTAAATCCGAATCCCTATACTAGTGATTTTGAGTCGTCGTAACGATGTTTTACGTAACATTCGTTTTGACTCAAATAAATGTGTTTAAAGAAAATGATTTCCTTAAAGAATGAATATATACTTAATATTGATTTAAGTATATTGAATATTTTCAAATGTTGAAAATAAATAGATTTGTGAAATACTTATTTTTAAATAAGTATGGAAATGCTTTTCCAATATGAAATGAACTGTTTTTGAGATTTTATCTTCAACGATAAAATGAAATGTGGAAATTGATTTGAATTTGTTTTCAAAACGGTTAAGTGTGGAAATTATATATATCTAGTAAGATGTTTTTGAAGATGAAATAATTTGGAAAATTATTTGGAATCTGATGATGTTGCGCATCTTTATTGATAGTTAAATAACCGACTATCAATAATTACCTTGAATGGTATTTGTTGTGAATTGAATGAATTTGAATGCCACATTTATTTTTGAATAATCGCTCACTATTCGGGTTAACCGGGAAAGGACCATGGGGTCGTATAACCCATTCCGAATATGTGATACGTCGTTATGAATCGCATTTGAAGACCGGTGTTGAAGACCGGATATTTTTGAAAACGGAAGGATTACCGTCGAGTTACTCTACATCGACTGATCTTCGATTTAGAGGTTTTATCACCCTTAGTGACGGGAAGTCCTGACGTGATTAGAAATTTATCCGGATATGCAAGGGCTTCGTGAGAAGTGCCTTCGGTTCTGTTCGATCCCGGAATAGACTTTTATGGATTGTGTGTCTGACGTTACAATTTGAGATATAAAGCTGATTTCTTTCAAATACATTTCTGTTGGTGGCGGAGAATTTATTCTCTTAGCTTAACACCCTTCTCTGAGACGTACGAGCTCAGAGGTTATGTAGTTGAAATTTATCAGCGATATATCCCAATTTGGTAACGTGGCATACTGAGTGTTGCTGTGAAATGATCAGTGTTTGATCATTTGCGATATGATCATTTGTTTGATCTTATATCTTTGTGATCATAGGTTGATCATTTTTGTTTGACCCGAAGCAGGGCTTTTTGAGAAAGCGTAGCTTTGTGGACGAGACTTCGTCGAGCCTCACACCCCGGAAATGGTCGAAACAGGAAGGATGCAGCAAGGTTCTAGGGAGTAGCGCCCCTTAGTGTATGTCATTCCTTCTGGATAAAGGTGGTATCATGGTATGGAGCCCAGATACTTAACCTCTGTGGTTACTGCATTATTATTTCTATGTGGTTTGTTGCGAATCGGGGATCCTCGGGAAGATCGGTGACGATCGGGGGATGGCATACGCGTGTCAGTAGTTACCTATTTTTGCAGAGGTAACCCGGCCTTGTGTTGGCAGAGATCTAACCGTAATGTTAGGTTATTTCTCGGGTCGTCTATTCCAGGGACGTACCCATCGTGGATAGGAAGTTCCTTAGCCTGACCATTTGTTGGAAATCCAAAGAAACAATACGCGACATGTACGGTTTTAGTTGTATTACCTGCTATGGAATGTGGCGGTAACCTGCTATTGAACATAGTAGCTATAGTAGGCATACGATACTGGTCGTATGTTGGCTAAGATTAATATTATACTTTCGAAAATGATTTCTACACTATGCACTAATAATAATATCAAAAAAGAATTTGATTTCTGCGTAGTAAGCATCTTTAACTATCATAAGAAGAAATCTCCTCCAAGTCTGCGTTTGCATTGTGTGTGTGGCGGGAGGTCTTATGGTAGTTTCATTTTCCAAAAGCATTTCGAATTGACTTTAAAGTTATCCTGTTGTCTATTTTAAAGATAAAATAACTGTTTTATGATCTCACACCAGTCACCATGACTGACTCGGAGTTTATTGTTCCCTTCTAAACTCTGGGTGCCCACCAATTTCCACACGGGCAGCCTAGAGTTATATTATCAGGATATTCTGGATATTCTGGAGCTTTGGAGATAAGCTGGATGACGAGACGTAGTATTTGTATCTGATAGTATTTATTCCGCTGTGTATTCTGTATGAGGACAGGTTTATATAACTGTCCATTGTTGTATATTGACTCTGATTGATGTATGTATAAACTGATATAGTTCTTTGTTTTAAAAGACTAGTGTTTATTTATTATATATTGTTCCGCTGCGATGTGTAAGATTCTGATATTGTTTTCTGTTCTGATGTTGTTCTGTTGTTCTTCTTCTCTTCTTTCTTTTTCTTCTATCTTCTTCTTCTTCTACTTTTTCTTCTTTCTTAAAACCATAACTTTCCGGGTTTCCGGCATTCGATGGCTCAGCAGTCGATAAAGCGAGTATCGATGTTGAATTTTCGAAAGTCGAAAATTTTCGGGACGTGACACGTATCTCGACAACTCTAGCCTAATCACTTTTGCATATTCACAACTAAAGCCAGGGAGAGAGTTAACCACAAACCTAGTCATGGGGGTCCTATAGCTGTCAGAACTCAGTCTGACCCGAGTATTATAAAATAATAAATGGGTCAGACTCTCTCTAAATATCATAAGGGTGAGATCTTATGATGCACAGACATAACATTAAATATTTGGAAATATCTAAATAGCATGCTACACTACACATAACTAAGCATTTTATCAATTCATCATGTTATAAAGTTTTAATATGCCCACAATCAACAATCATCATAGTTATGATAACAACCATCTCAAAATCAAATCAATTATCAAGAATGAAAGAAACTTATTGACGGGGCTTCAAATGTCAAATACTAAAGGTAAGCACTTCGCTTATAAACACAATTGACCACTCTTCGCAAGTCTATCACAAATGATCGCTCTTAGCAAGTCTGCCACAAATGATTGCTCTTTGTTAGTCTAATGCCAATGATCGCACTTTGCAGGTCTAACTCAAATGACTGCTCTTTGCAGGTCTAACACAAATGACCGCACTTCGCAGGTCTAACACAAATGATTGCTCTTCGCAGGTCTTACAAAAATTACCTCACTTCGCAGGTTTGACACAAATTACTGCTCTTAGCCAATCTAACACAAATGACTTCACTTCGTAGCTCTAACACAAATGGCCACACCTCGTAGATCTATCACAAAAAAGTGTCATATACCGTCTAATAGTAATCATTTAAGTAATGCTCGTGCATCCCATACCACTCGGGGTTACTCGAATATTTACTATAAGCCAGCGAACTCCATTCACTAAACTATTCAATAAAATAATCCATATAATTAACTGATAAGGTGATCCTGAATGTCCATACCACCCGAGATTACCAAGTCGTTTAATCATAGTTCTCATTCCATAGAAGTAATCATTACAAGCAAACAATTTATCAAACGTTATATATAAATCCTGAATGATTCCTAATAGTTAAAGTCATAATTGGACAAACTATATATATGAGGAATGATTGTTTATCAGAATAACTTTTTATTTCCCTAATATAAAAAGAAACTCCAAACATTAGGCATATATATATACATTTTATAAACTCCCTTTAAAATCCATAAAACCCTTCCCATTGCTTCAACGTTTGTATATAATACATATGTACATTATTAATTAATATACTAGATCCAACAATCTAATTAATAAACAAAGTTTAAACTTACATGTATATACACAATTAACTAAAAACTTGAATCCTTATAGGTTTATAAATCAGGTTCGAATCTATATGGATACACATTTCTTTATATATACATAAACCTCTTTTAAAAATCCATAACACATTTATTACCAAACTTAGGTTTCTAAGAATATAAGTTAATTTATTATTAAACTAAGTTGAAAACCTGATATGAAAAAAAGTTTCATTTATACCATTATATGTAAGTTTGCTAATATGTGTATCCATTATTATATAAATTACATATTGTGTATTGTTCTAATGAAAACCTTTTATAATAACATTTTAGTTACGTGATATATATATATATATATATATTGTAGTTCAAAACCCATTACAACTTGATTGGTTTAAAAATATATTCTTTATATTTATTCAAAAAATAATTTACTGATTAAGAATGCTTACAAGAATATAATATCATTTATCTCCAAATTTAGCAAACAACTAAAGGAAAATGAAGCAAGAAGAATCAGCAAGCGGGAGGGAAATATTGAGCTACTAGAAAGTGATAACCTGGAGACGAAGTAGCTCCAGGCTTCTCCCATCGGTCCTCCGATGGAGCACCTTCGGTTGATCGGTGGAGCACCATCGGTCGATCGGTGGTGATGATTCCTAGAGCTATCTCAGCTCCAAGAACTCACCTCGTCAACGTTTTGTTGATTCCTGGTAACGATGCTTCAGGTTGATCTTATTGTATGTAACATGCAAGCGTGCAAGCTTTAATTCCCATCTAATAATGCATTACAAATTCGCTTATGAGCAATTAATTTCTAAATTTATAGTGATCAGATTTTTAACTAACAGTAACCCAAATTCCATAATTCAACTCAATCAATCATTGAAACAAGAATTTAACCCAATAATAGAGACATGCAACTTGATTTAAGGAGAGTGGCGAGGGCTACTCACCTATAATCCAACAATTAATAGCCTTTGAATTTGCTTCGCCTTGCTACTGATACTTCCTCCATCTCCTAAATACGATTAAACACCTTCACTTAAAATCCAAACTGAGATTTTTGAAATCCAACGAAGGATCGAAACACTAAATCGAAGGTATTGTTGAATAGAGGAGAAAATAGGGATTATCTTACCGATTTTCTTTTGATTTAAAACAATTATTTGTATTTTATTTTAATTAAAATAGGCTAGGGATTTGCTTCTAAGGTTGAGAAGGAACTTGGTTTCTATTCTTAATTTTTAGTTTTGTGCATACTCCTATTCTTTAAAGGGGAGAGCTCCTCCGTTACAAAGCTTTTAAATGGGCTTTGGGTAAGAAAAATGTTAACCTTTGTTTCCAATTTAGTTTCTATCCTCCTTTCCACTTTATAATTTATATTTTGTAAAATAATTTGCAAAGAAAATTCTCAAACATTACTACTAATAGATATCTTATTTATCCATCCATCTTTTGTAATTTAACACATATAATTGAAACATTCCTTGCCCAATTTGTTTAGTATTCACTTTTAAATATTAGTAATATTTCTCTATTTTACTTGATGTAAAATCTAAATTTAAATTATTCTATATTATTTTATTATATCATAAATTAATTTCCTAGCACTTACCGAATCCAAAATATACAATTTTTAAGGCTTGTGGAAATTTTTTTATCTATAGCTTCAAAATATTTATTACATTCATTACATGTCTAATATTATATAAAAATTTAGAATTTATATTCCAAAAGAATTTCATTATCTTTTATGCAAGAATAACTATTTCAAATTCCATATTTAAATCCCTGGTTTAAATCATTAATTATGTTATTTTATCAACTCAAAAATTAAGGTTGTTACGGACTTCCCCATTAAAGCAATTGCGTCCTCGCGGTTCCATTTCAAAGAAAAGTTTATAATAATTATCTATTACTATTAGCAATACTTCCATATCTTTTAATTGCCTTTCAAAAAGATTAAAACATCTATTTTACACATTCTTTCAAGTTATTTCCAAAAATTTGATCTCTTCAACCAACTTTTAAATCTTGAAACCTTAATATTGAGCAATACTTGACTTAATCCAAAGATAACTCAACTCTTTTTACTAAAATCAATTCCTTTAAAATAAAATGACATATTCTTAAATTCAAAACACTACAATTTAGATAAATCTTCTTTTAAATTATTTTCTTAAAAGAATTGAGCTTGTCCAAATGCTACAGTTATTTTCGATTTTAAGGAATTCTTTCGACACAAAATTTCATCATTTAGTTTTACATCCATCTTTATATATTCATTTCCAAAAGTTCATTGCAAATCCTTTCTTCATTCTCTAAACTTTTAAATAGACTCCAATAATATATAACATTAATTTAATTTAATATAACAATTTACAAAAATTAGCTTATCATTCTTCTATATTCTCTAATTTGAAATTTAGTTTACACAAAAATTTTACATCCTTCAAAATAATATAACACCTTTAATATTTTAGAACACTAAATATTTTATGGTGTTATATTTAATCTCATGGAATAAGGATGTGAAGTAATTTAAAACTTTCCTTATTTTATATATATAATAAACCTTATAGTTTAATCTATTTTATCGTAAAAATTCATTTCTCAAAGAATTATTTTCCATAACATGAAAACTTTCAAATATTTAACCATAACAAGATATCTTTATAAAAATTCATAATATAAATTTAAACTGTGCCCATCAATGGCAGTCATTAAAGTCATAGCAATCATCACATTAAAAGCATCTAAATTCACAATCATATAAGCAAGCAATAGACGAGAACTTTGCAGGTCAACAAACAAAGGCAAGCACTGCGCAAGTCCAAATGATCATTTTCGATCAATAAGTGTAATGTACTCTCAATTAGTAATTAAATGAGTATCGCCCAATATCTGATAACCACTTAGCGATATTTAAATATTTACTAAAGGATTATAAATTCCACTCGACTAAAATATTTAATCGGATTAGTCCAAGAATTAATCGATAATGTAATATAAATATTCCATACCACTTGTATTGCTAAACCGTTTAATTAGATTTCTCATTCAAGTAAAAGCAGAAATTGCAAGGAGCAATAGTCCAAAAGTCATGAAAGAAATAAGAAAATGGCTTATGTAGCCAAAGACAAAGCCCAATACATTGATAATAAGAGTTTATAGTTTTGAAAGCAATTACATTAATTTTAACCACATATGAAATGATTTCTAAAATACTATATATATATATATTAAAACTCCTCCTTTTAATATCCATAAACTCATTTGTTGCTCAACGATATATATATATATATTAATACTAGATAAAATGAATTGAATTCATTTGGAAACAAGTTTGAAATCGGTAAACTATAATAAAATTCCTTTTGTAAATTTCTTGTATTCAAACCATATATATGTCAGGTGGATATATATATATATATATATAACTTCAAAAATCTTTGAATCAAAGAATAGTCAAAAAATTTAAAGCACATATAAACATATATAACTCTTTTCATAGTACAGAAAATTTTCTTCTTAATTTATTCACTAAAATGTCTTTCCACTTAACATTTTATCTTCTCAAGTAATATTATTAAATCCTAAATCAATCACTTAACATCATTATCAAAACTTCATATAATATCTTATTTACAAAATGAAACATATAACTCACAATATTCCTTTAATAAATATTATTTATCTTCAAGATGCTTGCTTTCAAAATCACTACGTTTGTATGTATATCTTTTCCCAAAATATCATCTTATTTCCCAATAATTTTTAACTTCCTTCAAAACTTTATTTCCTCATTTATATATTATTTATAACTCTTTCAAAAAAATTATTAAGATTTCCAAAATATTAAAACTCAAATTACTGTGTCTGGCTGTCTCATCGTAGTGTTTAGGAATCCCTATCAAGAATATTGGCCAGACGCTTGATCCGAATTCTTAAACCACCCAACGGGAAATTTAACACAAAATATATTTTCAATTTTTTTTAATATGATATATATATATATACATACACACTTCAAAAATATTATTTTTGTCTAGTGTTAAATGCAAATAAACATCAAATCCATCCATGCATACATCAAGCACTCATCCAAATTTAAAATTTCCTCTTAGTTTTTAATTAACTTTCCATATGGATTACTATATTATTTTAAATAAAATCAATCTTTCAATTATGTTTGTGGTAGCTACACCATTGAAGAGACTACAAGGTCCTATTAATATTGAGTAGGTTTTTACTCAAATGATAATTCCTACTCAATATCAATCTTCAATGATCATTAAAATTTCCAATTATTATTATTAAACAATCAAGCATCCAACATCCAATCAATAGAATTAAATGTGTCTACATACACACACATAGAGGACATCTAATTAATGTGCTCAGTGGAAATCAGTTCATCTACCTCTGTTGCGCAACTCTAATCGCTAAAGATCGGGACATAGCAGTTCTATCAAGAGCCAACTAAGGTCTAGGCCACACATTGGGTTCGAATTTGGAATCACTAGAAGATACTAATTAGAGTGTATAGTTGATCACACATATTCATCAATAACTTCCTTTTAATAACCGTTTTGTAATGACCCAGAATTTCAGTCATTCGAATTTGAAATATTTAATTGGTTTTTAATATTGAAAATTTTAATTTTATAAGTTAAATAACTTGAATTTCAAATATAGCGATTTATTTGATAATTAAATTGTTTAATTTAATATTTTAAAAAATTAAATAATTGAATCTTGAATTTGATGTGGATGAAAATGATTTTGAAAGTTGATTTAAAATCTATATGAATAAGAAAAAGAATAATAAACTTTTAATTTGAATTAAAAGTGATTTAAATTGATTTTTGAAATTACTCGTTTTAATTCACATGTAAAAATAGCCTTCTGGGGAACTATCTTGGGTTTCAACGAAACCAGTTTCATTAGATCCATAATAGTGAATTAATATATGCCGTCGAATTTCATGGCGATCGGACGTATCGTTTGGTCGTGCGAGTTCGAAACGTATAGAAATTTATTAAAGTAATTTAATATAATTTGATTTTGAAAAGTTAACTTCTGTATATGATGGAATTGGCTTCTGATATATATTCCATTGTGTTCGGAATAGGGGTATAACATATAGAACTTTAGGTAGCACGCATCGTTTGGAGTTCAAAATTTTCACGGATGAATAGTGCCACAAAATTTTTTCTATATAAGGCCATAACTATCTTCATTTGCAAACCTTAAACCTAATTTTCATCGGCCGCCGCCTTTAAAATTTAATGGCCGAAACTTATCCAATTTCCTCCCTCAATTTCTCTTCGTCCATGCACATTTAACCTCCGACTTCAACTAGGAATATGGAGAGCTCGACGAGCTCTACAAGTTCAATGGGTGGATCATCAAATCATCGACCCTGACAGTGGCATTTAGCTTGCATTCAAGTAGCAGTTTTTGGGTTCGCCGTTGGCTTTCGTTCGTGGCATACGCATGCACGTGCTGGCGTGGCTTGGTGGCGCGACAGAGCGGCAATGGCGGCGGAGTGGCAAGGTGTAACACCCCTAATTTTTAATAACATTATTCAAGAGATTTAATTAGATAAATTAAATAGAATAATGTAAATATTACAGTGATAAGGGGATTGAGATTTGAATAAATACTTAAAAGGCCGAGCTTAACTATATAAATGGGCTTATAATGGCTTTGTATGTTAATTAGGAGAGCAATTAACACAAGGGTATTTAGGGTAATTATGTATCATAATCTCATTACTTTATATTCTCGTTTCCTATCCATTCACATTCATTTTAGAAAACACAAACAAACGTAAACAAAGAGGTGCAAAGTCGGCCATTAGGAGAAAAGAGGAGAAAATCCATTTAAAGCTAAAGATTCAAGCTAGGGGAAATAAATCTCAATCAAATCTCAAAGTTCTTATCCTAATCAACGTGAGTAACAATCTAAAGCATCTCTATTTTGTTTTTATGATCATTATATTTTCAGGCTTAAGATTAAATCCATTATGATGATTTTTGATGATTATATGCTTGGATTTTATAACATATTTGATTCAAACCAGATTGTTTGATAATTGTTTATACACGGTTTAAGGGTAAAATTGTTTAAATTGAATTTCGAATGCCATGAGGAATTTATATGTTACGTAAAAGATGATTTTGGAGATGAGTTCAATTTTTATAATTTTCCAAGCTATGGAAAATTTATTATGAATTTTCAGAGGGAAATATGAATAAGTGGGTTTAAAAATTAATTTTGTTTATTTTATAAAGAATTTGGGTCCAAAATTTTTGTATGTTAGAAAACATATTGAAATGAATTTCTGTAATTTTTAAGGATTTTTCCTAAGTAATTTACTATGGAAATAAAATTATTTTATTGGTTTTGCTTAGTGAAGGGCTTATTTGTTAAATTAATTCTTGTTTAAATATGAAATTATATGGCGGTCAGTTTTGTAAAGAATTTGAAAAGTTATGGCAACCAATCAAATGTTTACAAATAGGCAGGTTAGTTATAAAGTATTTACTTTAAATGGCATTAAATCAGACTTTAATCAGAAAATATGTTCCCCCTCTTTTAGGAGCCACCTTTCGACCCTATGCTTCCGCCATCAACCAAGTCGAGATCTACCAGGTCGAAACCAACTATTCCAAAACCAATACACATGGTATCAACACATTGGTACGTAATGGATTGGAGAAAGACGAAAGGCATGGTGTCGAAACATTGCTTTCGATGGGGTCGAAACCTTTGTTTTACTTTCCAAAGAAATATGCTTGCCTGTTTTTACTAAATGCTTTCGAAGGTGTTGAAACCAATGCCTTCAAAGTGGTCATTTTAAATTGCTTTCAAAGGGTCTTTTTAAATTGCTTTCGAAAGGGGTTGCCGCTTCTTGTTTTATTTGTAGCTTCCGAAGGAGTTACTTAGTTTTAAAATCAATGCTTTCAAAAAGGGTAGTTTCGACTAAGTCAAAACCCTTCTGCCATCCCTATGCCTTTCGAATGGATTGAAGTCATCAACCAATTCGAAAGGAAGCTTTTGTTTAAACCTATACTAAGCCACTTCCTAAAGCTTTCGAAAGGATTCAAGGGTTTCGAAGGCAATGGCTTCGAAAGGGGTTTTGAAGCTATCCTTCAAATGTTTTACTTAAATGTTTTGAGATTTTGAAAGGTTGGTTCCGAAGCCATCTATTTTTCCCCAAACTCTTTTTAATGGTTTCGAAAGGGGTACTTTCGCTTGTATTCACTTAGATCCAATAAGATATGTTTTAAATTAAACCCAATACTTTTGAAAGGGGTACTTTCAAGTAGTTTCGAAGCTATGCTTCTAATAGTTAATAAGTAATGCTTTAATACTTTTGAAAGGTAGAATTTGATAGTTTTGAAAGAGATGTTTTAAAATGTCTTGAAAGGCATATGCTTAGTGTTTTGAAAAGAAGTTTTGAATGCTTTCGAAGAATATTATCAATGGTTTCAAAAGTAAAAGTTTAAGGTTTCGAAAGCCTTCGTTTTCAAATTGAGGAACCCAATCTCATTTTAAAGGAAAACCAATGGCTAAGATAATGGAGTTTTGAAATGGTTTTAAGTATAAAGTTTCTGGAAGAAGCTTTGCTTGATAAAATAATAGGTTAAAGGGATTAACCATGTTTTATATGAAATTGAGTTCGTGCATATTAAACCATAGGTGTTGGTATTATTATGTTAATATGTTTCCTTCTTCTAATATATATTCACATTATAAGGGACTTATAACTGCATTTTTGAGAGAAAAGGGCAGAATAACCAGCTGGGTTGACCCAGTAGTGAATATAAATTGAATTTACTCCTGAATGAGTAGAATTGCATCCAAGAGGTTAGATAGACCAAAATGTAGGATGCCTAAATAGTGAAGTTGTCAGATAGACAGGTTCATAGTAAACCCTTGAAAACTATGTTTAGGAAAAGTTATTAGCAGATGCCAATAGGTTCATAGTAAACCCATGAAAACTATGATTAGAAAGAGTATTGGCAGGGGCCAATAGGTTTGTAGTGAAGCCATGAAAACTATATCCGGATTAAGTTACTGATAGAAGTCAATAGGTTCCTAGTCAACCCATTAAAACTAGGATAAGGGGGAAGTTATTGGAGATACCAATAGGTTCAAGGGGAACCCATGAAACAATGAAGTTATTGGCAGGGGCTAATAGATTCTTAGTGATCCCATGAAAATTATGAAACCGGACAGGAAGTCCATAAGTACTAAGCAGGTTATTAGTCAGCCTATGAAAACTATTAGGTTAATAGTTACCCTAGAAACTATAACTGAGACAGATGGTTAAAAATAAATGGGGGTGAAAAATCAGAATTGATTTACTTGTTTGCATATCATCATAATATTTTTGAATTGCTATGTTTTAACCATTGTGGATGTAGGAGAACGGTATATGGTTTTATAAAGTTTGAGTAAGATACTAGTGAGGGGAAAACTGTTTCGCTAAGCGGCACAGTCTCCCTAGATATTTAATGGATTGAGATGGTAGATTATTATTCATACCAGGCTTTATATCTAACTCGAAGTTTATGTTTTCCCCTTAAACTCTCGTGTGCTCAAGTAACTTTGAGTAGTTTGAGAGTTGATGTTATCATGTACATCTTTAGACGACGGAGACGTGTAGGAGGCATGATAGCTATTTAGAGTTCTTTTCTATTTTGATTCCGTTGTGCTATTGTTGTAAAGGCAAAGTTGTTTAGTTGCCTAGTTATATATACTCTGATCATCTAATGGGGCATCTTCATATGTCCTCTTAGCGTATGTTGTAATAATTATAGTTTCTCTAAATGTGGTTCTCATATTGGGATTATATAATGAATTTGAAATGCTTTAAATGGAAAAAGAAAGTTTTTTGTTGATTTTAATTTTTTTCCATATTCATGTGTTTCTGTTATATCATTGTATCTAAGATTATCGTATTTGGTCGCCGAGGATTAATAACTATGGATGACTGCAACATCCATAGCCGTTAGTTTTGGGCCTTCAAGCGGGGGATGTTACAAGCTAGTATCAAAGCATAGGTTTATAAAACTTAAAAGAAATTTAAACCTAAACGATTTTTCAAAACATAATCCAATGAATCAGAAAATAAGATCAGGATTTGGGATAACGATATAGCAACGTACTTGTATTTGATAAAGATATATTTATATCAGTACGTATTCCCCTCTCTCTTAGACCGTTCTTCTATATCTTACTAAGGCTCGTGTACAGATTTACGAGAAAGAAGATATGGAGGCAGGAAATGAAAGAGGAAATCTCGATGGAGGAAGCACCATAACCAATGGAAATGTTCGACCCACCAGGAGGAACCCGGGTCGAGAGGCTAATTCTAATTAAAATGAAAATGCCAATATGGGTGCTGGAAATCCACTAGTGGATATGGGGTGATGTATCAGTTCTTCGTCAATTTGATGCAAGCTGGAACAACGGCTGGAGTTGCTGGGAATGTTGGAGGAGCTAATCATGTGGCTCCAGTTGGGAATAATTATGCCAAGTTGAGCAGAGACTACACTAGTCTTGGAGAGAAACCATTTATGGGAATGGAGGATGCCATAGAAGTAGAGAATTGGTTGTTGTATTGCAAGAGGATCTTCATTGATTTGGGTTTGGATGATGAGCAGAAGAGAAGGCTGGCCTCTAGGCAGTTGCAAGGGGCAGCACTAATAGTGTTACTGCCGGGGTTCCGGAGAAGGAGTTGACTTGGGCAGATTTTAGAAGGTGATTTGAACATAGGTTTTTATCTAAAGTTTCTAAGTCAGCGTTAATGAGAAAGTTTATGGATTTGGTGCAGGGAGAGATGTCGGTAATCGAGTATGCTACTAAGTTTGATGAGTTGTCCCAATATGGGTATGCTAATATAAACACCGTCATCATAAGGAATGAAAGGTTCATTCGAGGATTGAGGCCTGAGATTGCCAGGGCAACCCTGACACATATCCGTGATCCTTGTAATGTAGTTGTGGAGATGGCAATCCGGCATGAGGAGATACTTACTATTTGTGCAAGAGAAAAGCCGGTTGAAACCCAGGGTTCTTAGAAAAAGAAGAGAAAGTTCTTTAAAAAGAAGGGAGCCCAAAAGGGAGAGGTTGCCAAGAAGGCAAAGGTTGATTTAGTTTGTTTCAGGTGTGACAAGAAAGGTCATTATGCTCATGAGTGTCGATCAAGCAGGGGAAAGAAAGCTGCAGAAAAGAAGAATGTGAAGTGCTTTAACTATGACCAAGTTGGGCATTATAAGAATCAGTGTCCAAAACTGGTCAGGGTGGACAAAGGAAAAGATTTTGCAGTTGGACCATCATCTGCTAGGCCAACTGCAGCTGAAAAAGGGAAGATTGTGATGGAAGGTATGCTTTTGATTCAGAGTATACCAGTTAAGATACTATTTGATACCGGTGCATCACATTCATTTATATCTCAGAATTTGGTTGATAGGTTATGCTTAAAACCCACATACCTTGTTACTTCCTTAAGGGTTGTGAATCCTATAAGAGGGTATGCAACTCTAGGAATGAGATGTGACCAGTTAGAACTTGATTTGTTAGGTTATAAGTTTGCATGCAGTCTTTATGTTATTGATTTTGTAGATTTTGAAATCATTTTGGGTATGGATTAGTTGGGTATGTATAAGGCTATGATATTTTGCCAAGATAGGGAAATATCACTAAGACACCCGGATAGTCATAACCGAATTATATTCTCAGTGGAGAATTTTGACCGGAGTAGTTATGCTTTGTTATGTACTATGGAAGTAGGAGAAGAGTTAGGTCAGGTTCGAGTAGCAAGAGATTTTGCAAACATCTTTAAGCCGGTTACAAGACTACCATCGAAATGAGCTGTTGAGTTTCAGATAGATTTTGTGCCAGGAGCTGAACCTGTAAGTAGACCACCTAGTAGGATGACACCAACCGAGATGAAGGAATTGAAGATGCATTTAATGAATCTAGAAGAAAGAAATTTTATTAGACTAAGCAGTTCGCCTTAGGGAGCGGCCGCGGTGTTCATGAAGAAACATGATAGGTCGTTAAGGATGTGTATCGACTATCGTAAGTTAAATGAAAGGATGATTAAAAATAAGTATCCTTTGCTGAGAATTGATGATCTATTTGATAACTTGTGTGGAGCCAGAGTGTTTTCCCAGTTTGATTTGGCGACAGGTTTCCATCAGTTAAGAGTGGTAGAGGACGGTATTCCTTTAACAGCATTTCAGACTAGGTATGGTTCGTACGAGTGGTTAGTAATGCCATTCGGGTTAATGAATGCACCTGCTTTCCTTTTGGATTTGATGAACCGAGTTTTCCGAGAGTACTTGGATAGGTTAGTGTTGGTGTTTATAAATGACATTTTAGTGTACTCTAAGGATGAAAGGGAGCACGAAGACCATCTTAGATTAGTGCTTGAAACGCTGAGGCAGCATCAGCTGAAGGCGAAGTTTTCCAAGTGTCATTTTTGGAAGAAAGAGGTTAAGTTTCTTGGTCACGTGGTTTCGAAGAAGGGCTTGTCAGTCGATCCAGAGAAGATCGAAGCTGTTAATAATTGGAAGAGAGCAGAGACGGTGACTGAGATAAGGAGTTTTCTTGGACTTGCTGGCTATTACCGGAGATTCATCAAGGATTTCTCATGGATTAATAACTATGGATGACTATAACATCCGTAGGCATTATTTATGGGCCTCCACATGGGGGATGTTACATGAGGTGCGCGGTGGTGGCTGGGTCAGGCGCGGTCGATCGGACAAAATGAAAAAGAAAAAGAAACGAGTAGCGCGTGGTATAAACGTGCATGAGAGAGTGAGAAGAGAAAGGTTTAAAGTTTAAACTTTATTTAATTTAAGTTAATTAAAAATTTAATTATCTCGTATGTTAATTATTTCATAACTCATTCATACGAGGTCGGTGTTGAGCACGAAGAGTTGTGTTGTGTTCGTATCAGCGAGCACTACACAATGGAGTTAGATTGGATAGATTCAGATCTAGTAAGAATGTTAGGATAAATTGAAGGGCCATGCAATTTAATCCAAACCAGAACGCTTTGGCAATTTCTAGAATGCTTGTGAGTAAACTCACCTTTCTAGCCCGGTTATATTTTTATATAAGTGGGAATAATTTTTTTTATGTTGTTTGTTGATTGTTTGGATGATATAATATATTTATTAGTTGGTTTGGATATATTCTCGCCTATTGGAGCGGATGAGGCCCTATTACGTTCCCATGTAAGAGCGGATGACTCTTTGTATACGAATCCCGCCTCGAAGTGGTTGATTTTTGTATTATTTGATTTTATACTGTATTTGATGCAGGGGGACAGGTTGAAGGGATTCAATAGGATTTCTCACATTGTTGATTTTACTTTTCATATATTTTGATATATAATGTGTTGGATGCCATATTTGATGACATAGATTTGTTTTGCTTATTTAGTGCTATGGTAGCTGGGCCATATTTTTAGTATTTTGAAGTACTACAAAATAGAGATTTTGATTTGAAATGATTTTCAAAGTGATTTTGGAAGTGTATATGTATCAGTAATTTTTAAATTATTAAAAAGAATGAATTTATTTTCAGACAAATAGAAAGTATGATTTTTGAATGTTATAAAAGTATAGTTTTGAGATAAATTTTAAATAGAGATTTTTGAATAAGTTTATAAAAAGGATTTATAAAAGTGATATTTTATAAATAAAGAAATATATTTATAATCGAAATTTGTAAATACTTTGCAAATGGATTTGAAGTTTATTTGGCAAAAGGATTTATAAATGGATTTTATAAATAAATTAGATTTGTAAAGAAATGGATTTATAAATGGATTTTGATAGTAAAATGAGTTTTTATGAAAGAATGATTTATTAATAGACTTTTATAGGTAAAGAGATTTATAAAATAGAAGTTTTATAAAATCGAAAGAAGATTTATAAACATAGTTTTATAAATATGTAAATGATTTATGTCAAGATTTAAACATGGATTTTTATATAAAGGAAAGTTGGAAAGTAAAGATTTTTTATGAAGTTAATGGCTTTAAAAAAGTAATATTTCTTTTTAAAGTAACGTTTGAAAGTAATAATTTCAAATGTAGTCTAAAAGGTTTTGAAAAATGTTAGATTTCAACATTTATTGTTGTAATAGACGTTTTTTGGCAGTATGGAAGGCATGAACTATAACACTTGTTGTTATAGTAAATGATTTCTTGAAAGGAAATGTTTTATATAGTATATGGGATTATATATATATAATTAATTTAATGTTTTTGGGTTGTCGTAACGATGTTTTACGCAACATTTTTTTTACCCAATAAATGATGTTTTGACCTTCCATTGTGAAAAATACGGATTGGTTCTTATGATTGTACTAAAAGCTTGGTGGTGTAGGAGCATTGCTTCTTATACTTAACACCCATGCGTAGGCGTACGAACTCTAGAGTTGTACGGTTATAGAAATCTATTTAGCGTGTCTCCAAATGGTAGTGTTATTAAATATACTTATATCGCTGATATAAGTATATAGAAATGTTTTCCAATATCGATGATTTGAAATGGTTTTGAGGTATATCTTTTTATAAGATAATTGAAGTAAATATTTTGAAATTGATTTAAAAAATAATAATAATTAAATGGGCCTAGTGACTGCTTATGTGCTAGATATTGTTTGTTGTTTTTATAGTTAGATTACCGATTATCAAATTTTTCTGTTTTTGGTTCCTTGACTTGATGTGGGAACTGATTAGTCATGCACTTAGCACGAAGCTGAGTGAGTAGGCTTTGATTATCCTTTGGATTAAGAATGTTGATTTGCGTAGTGTGGACTGTCTATGGTACTCCAATCTACCGGGCTTCCTTCTTAGCCGATGGATAGCAAGTTGAGAGTTGGAAATATAATAAGTCTATGAGACTTGTTTTTCATATAAGGTTAAGGAGCCTCTTTATCGTTGTTGGTCCGGAGAGACCGGGGTTGGATTTATCGGAGAACCACATCAGACTAATATATGCATTCAAATGTGCAGGTTTATGATGATAATTTTAAAGATCAGCGATCATTAGAACATAGGATTTGCTGTCATGAATCCCAGGGGTTTACCCCATATTATAATTATATGACACTGATGTCTGCATTCTGAAATCTTCATTGTATCGAAGACCAAAGATCTTTATAACGAAAGGACTGCTTGTTGACATTCCCTGGGTCGCTCTCAATATAGAGATAATTACTAGCAGTGGTCCCTTCATTCTAAAAATCTTCGGATTACAAGGACTGCTCTCGCTACTAATGGTAGTAGGAGGAGTGCCTTCGGTTTCGTTCAGTCCTATAATGAAATTGTATGGACGAGTTTCTAACAGTGCATTTCTGGTCATATTAATTGATCGCTATAAAACGTATCATCTGCTTGGTGGTGGAGAAGGAAACTTCTCTTAGCTTAACATCCTTCTCTAAGACATACGAGTTCAGAGGTTATACGTATGTAGAAATCAGTTATACGATTTTGAAATGGCGGTATGGCTTTTAAAGTGGAACTTGTTATGATCAAAGCATGGCTTTATGGAGCGTAGCCTCGCGAGCCTCGCATCCCGGGAATGGTATGGGATACTATGTGGTCGGATGCACACATTTTGGGTTAAGTTTATAATGGTGACCAGTGGAATCTGGGCCTTATTGGTTGATATAGTGACGTCTGTGTCTTGGATGTGTAGTCGTTGAGTATTCTGTTCCATCGAGGTGGAAAGTAAAACGGCATCCAAGTCTTGGATGAGTAGCCGTTGGATACTGTTATTGTTCCACAAATTAATCTTTCCACTAGTTCCCTATCATTTTGGATACTGCCATTTTGTTTGTAGAGCCCACAAATTCTGGAATTTAATAATTGTAACAATTTCAGCTATCATTCATTATTATTTGTATAATAGACACTAGTATAATATAAAAGGATTCTATATGAATTTTTTTGGTTATTGTAAGGTAAAAACCCATCTACGTTTATATGCGGCATAGTCTTACGAGATACCTTTGTTTTGATAAAGAAAAGTTTTATAACTTAAAAATAAATTTGAGATGTGTTTTCTCATGTTGGTTTACCAAACTGATCCAGACGTTCTTCCCTTTCAATGCTCGGTTCAGACCGAGCATATTTACATATTCAAATTGGGATGCTTTGGAGCTTCAGTAGACGAGCTGGAGGTCTTCGGGTTGTATTCCACGTATATGTTTATTTTCCGTTGCATTATTGTTTAAATTATCAGCATTTATGAGGATAGGTTATTATAACTGTCCAGGCTGATGATTGTGATTTGATTGTTGTACTCTGATGGATGCATGTATATTAAAGATTAAAGTTTCTCTTTGTAAAGCTCGTTAATATTATATATATATGTTATTCCGCTGCGATTATGAGATTATGTGCTTGTTTTAGTTCTCTTTCTTCTTCTTTCTTCTTTCTTTCCCATGACTATCAATTTTCTGGCACTTGAATTTCCAGCACGTGAATACCGAGGATTTGTTGTTGTCGATTTTCTAGGGTCGAAAATTTAGGCTTCGCATTTGGTATCAGAGATTAGTTTAGCGATACACCCAGGCTTTGATGGGTAATCATTATATATAAGGTCAGTAGCACCCTAGAATGAGTTTTGGTGTATATATATGAGCGCATATTTGTTAGTTATATAAAAATGTTTTATATTGGGTTGCTTGATTTGTTAAGTTTGAATTTTGGGTTATGGTCGATGCGTATAGCTAATGTTATCAATTGGGGTTCCAAAACACTTGAGCAAGCAAATTGACACAATGTTGTTTTCGAAATTGGAAAATGTAATTTTACCTAAATTATATTTTATATATAAAAGAATAATTTTTCAGAAATTATTTTTGTTATATATGGTTTGTTGGTTGTTATTGAATGGTAATATGTAATTTTTATCATTTTTTATTTGTTGTTGTGTTTAAATATAAGTTGTTGTTATTATAAATGTAAGAAAAGATAAACGATTATGAAATGGACTTAAATAAGTGAAATTATATAATTAAAATTTATACCAGTGATTTATAAATAAAAAGGATTTTTGAAAGAAATAAAAAGCACTGAATTCACTACAGTCGCTGGAAAATAATTCGAGTGACGACTATAATATCATAGTATTCATTTTCGAGTTTCTAAGTGATGGGGTGCTACCTAAGTAATTTACCATTGGAGTTTGTTTCGGTAAAGCAAATTTTGTTTAAACTTCAAAAATATTATTTGAAATACAAAGAAATTATTTATATATGATTTCAAGATGGCGTGAAAATAATAAAAATTGGGTGTTTGGCTAAAAACATAAGAAACTAAGTTTTATAACTTATAAATTTTGAGAATTAGTGAGTTAAAACAAAATTTTAAATTTGTTGAATATGAATGTTAAGAAAAGTAAATTTGATAATTGAATTATGAAGTGAAATTTAACTTAAAGTTAAGTTAAATAAAATGAATTTTGAAATGAAATTTGACTTAAGAAATGTTAAATGAAAATGAAATTGAATTTGATTTGTAATAAGTTAATGGAATGAATATAAACTTGAGTTAAAAAATAAAATTCAACTTAAGTGGCAAAATGAATTAAATTGAGTTGATGAAATAAATTAGTGAATGGAAAATGTTTTGGAATGTTGTTTGTTAAAATTGAATATGAACTTAAATTGTGAAGTGATAATGAAAATAAGTTATGTTGTATAAAATGTCTAAAATAAACTGAAGTAAAGAATTTTACGGAATGTTATTAAGTATTAAAGAAATATACTAATTGAAGAATGAATTTAAATATAAATGAACGTGAATTAAATAAAAGTGAATGGTGAATATAAATGTAAATGAAATTGAAAGTTGATGAATTGAAGGATGATAACTGAATGTAAGTTAATTGATTTAATTGAAATGTAAATTATTGGAATGTAAATTAATGGAATGTAAATCAATTGAACATAATAAAAACTGAGTGTAAATGAATTTGATGTAAATGAAGGTATAAATTAAAGTTGACATTGAAAATGCAAATCGAAATGGTTATGAATTAGTTGAATGGATATCATTTGTTTGATGATTTCTTTTGTTACATGTGTTTCATTTGCATATAGTTATTGTAGTAGTTATGTTATATATTGATATTACTTTCTATATACTTGTTCTCATTGATCGTTGAGTGACTAGTAGGTGTGGATGGCATATGCTTCGCATTTGGAGCCCGCTTTCACGCTATATTGATTGTATATGCTTGCTAATATAATAAAAGGTACTTATCTCAGATTACATATCGTACTTTTACACTTTTTTCCTATAGGATGCCTCATCCTCGAAGATTAGATGTATATTTGTGATTATATATATATTTTGAATTTTTTCGATCAAACCATGCAAAGGAGATGCTGGCGAAATTTTCCATAAATTTAGGCATTAGAATTTTATTGAGGATTTTGAAAAAAAATTGATAACAAAAGTTTGGATTTTGGTTTTATAACTTAGAATGGTAATAGTTAGCAATTATGAATTGAATTGGAAAGACTTAGAAATTTTATAATCCATTTTAACTAATTATTTTTGAAAAGTTAATGGGTTTGGTGCATTTTTCTTACTTGGTAATTTCGAGGACGAAATTCTTTAAGGAGGGGAGTTTGTAACAACACAGAATTTCAGTCATTCGAAGTTGAAATATTTAATTGATTTTAAATTTCGAAAATTTTAATATTATAAGTTAAATAACTTGAATTTCAAATATAGCGATTTATTTAATAATCAAATTGTTTAATTTAATATTTGAAAATGTTTAAATAATTGAATCTTGAATTTAATGTGAATGAAAATTATTTTGAAAGTTGATTTAAATCTATTTGAATAAGAAAAAAGATAGCAAACTTTTAATTTGAATTAAGAGTGATTTAAATTGATTTTGAAAATTACTCATTTTAATTAACGTGTAAAAATAGCCTTCAGGGGCACTGTCTTGGATTTCGACGAAACTGGTTCCATTACATCCGTAATAGTTAATTATTATACGCCGTCGAATTTTGTGACGATCGGACGTATCAGTTGGTCGTGCGAGTTCGAAACGCATATAAATTTATTAAAGGAATTTAAATTAATATAATTTGATTTTGAAAAGTTAATTTCTGTATATGATGGAATTAACTTTCGATATATATTTTATTGTGTTCAGAATAGGGGTATAACATATAAAACGCCAAGCGGCACGTTTCGTTTGAAGTTCGAAATTTTCAAGGATGAATAGTGCCGCGAAATTTTTTCTATATAAGACCATCAACTATCTTCATTTGCAAACCCTAAACCTAATTTTCTTCAGCCGGCACCTTTAAAATTTAATGCCCGAAACATAACCAATTATCTCCCTCGATTTCTCTCCATCCACGCACTTTTAACCTCCGACTTCAACTAGGAATATGGAGAGCTCGTCGAGCTCTACAAGATCAACGTGTGGATCTTCAAATCATCGACCACGATAGTGGCAACTGGCTCACGTTCGGGCAGCAGTTTTTGGGTTTATCATTGGGTTTCGTTCGTGGCGTGTATGTGCGTGCGTGGCGGCAACGGCGACGCGGTAGGGTGGCGGCGGCGATGGAGTGGCGAGGCACAGTGGTAGTGGCTGGGTCAGGCGCGGTTAATCGAACGAAATGAAAAGAAAAAAAGAAACGAGCAACATCTGGTATAAACGCGTGTGAGAGAGTGGGAAGAGAAAGGTTTAAAGTTTAAACTAATTTAATTTAAGTTAATTATAAAATTAATTATCTCATGGGTTAATTATTTCATAACTCATTCATATGAGCTCGGTTTTAAGTGCGACGAGTTGCATTGTGTCGTATCAGCGAGCACTACGCTATGGAGTTGGATTGAATGTATTTGGAGCTATTGAGAATTTTGGGTTAAATAGAACGACCATTCAATTTTAATCCAAACCGGAATGCTTTGGCAATTTCTGGAATTTTTGTGAGTAAATTCACATCTTTGGCCTGCTTATATTTTTATATAAGTAGGAATAATTTTTTTATGTCGTTTGTTGCTTGTTTGGATGATATACTATATTTATTAGTTTGCTTGGATATATTCCCACCCATTAGAGTTGATGAGACCCTATTACATTCCCATGTAAGAGCGGATGACCCTTTGTATACGAATCCCGCCTCGATGCGGTTGATTTTTATATTATTCGATTCTATGTTGTATTTGATGCAAGGGGATAGGTTGGAGGGATCCAACAGGATTCCTCACGCTATTGATTTTACTTTTCAAAAATTTCTATATATGATGTGTTGGATGCCATATTTGATGACATGGATTTGTTTTGCTTATTTAGTGTTGTGGTAGCACTAGGCATATTTTTAGTATTTTAAAACACTATAAAGTAAAGATTTTGATTTGAAATTATTTTTAAAGTGATTTTGGAAGTGTATATGTTTTAATATTTTTTAAATTATTAAAAGGAATGAATTTATTTCTAAAGAAATAGAAAGTATGATTTTTGGATGTTATAAAAGTATAGTTTTGAGATAAACTTTAAATAGAGATTTTTGAATAAGTTTATAAAAAGGATTTATAAAACAGGAAAATGGTGTCAAGGACAAAATTTCTCAGCATTTTAGCCTCAAGGACTGGCCTTCAGTATTTTAACATGAATGACAACTTTTGAATTTCAATTTAGAGGTAGGACAAGAAATTAGCGACCAGGACAAGCATGCAAATGAGTCTGGAGTGTCGTCGGACAAGCATGCAAATGTGTCTAGAGCGGCATCAAGCTTAGGCAGTGTTGTCGGCAAGGGCGGTTGCTGCGATGACTTTGGTTGCGAGGGTGGTTGGCTCGACGGTGGATACCAACGGCTAGGGTTTTGAAGTAGCTCAATTTGAAGTCATCTGATAATGGAAAACTATTGGCTCTGGTGGCAGGGACGTTGTGGTGAAGTGGTGTTTTAGAAGAAACAACAATACGAGGAAGAAGAAGAGCAAGTCGAGGAAGAAGAAGAGCAAGCCATGAAAGAATTAGGGGAGAAGAAGTGGTATCAGCTGTTAGGTATTAGTTTTCCCGTTTGAAGGTATCACTTACGAAAATAGTTTTTATTTTCGAGTTTGTGATTATTATGTTGTATAGAAAATTTATTATAGTGTAATAAATTCACATTTTGAAGCGAACATTTTTTAATTGTTATTTTGTTTTTTTGCATTCATATTGGTTTGATTGATAATGTATTGTTGTGCTGAGTTTAGTGAGGATCGGTTTTTTGGTATCATTTTTATTTTTTGTGAGTATCATTTTTTAAAACAATGCAGTATATAAGTTTTTTTTACTATTTTGTTTGTTTGATTATATTAAAAAATGAAGTTGTTAAATAGTAAATATGATGATCATTGAGTTGAATTAGTATTTCGTTAGTATCAAATATGTAACGAATTTTGTTTGAGTATCAGTTTTACTATTAATTTGAGGATCATTTTTTAGGTATCAGTTTTAGCGACAGTATGTATCATTTTCATTAAAAACTTTTTATTTTTTACCTAGAGATGAACCACTATCGTGCTCGTCATTGTGCACACTACCTTAGTTGAATGGAATCCATGCTTATGCTAGAGTGGAGCCACTCAATTTGGCTTGCATCGGGGAATGGAGATGCTTGAGTCAAAGCATCGTTATATGAGATAACGATGCAATTTCTTGAGCTTGGTAGATGTTGATTATGGGTGGTCTATTTGTGCTTTAAATATGATAATGAACTGATTGTCTATGAGGATGATTTTTATGATTGAAATGTTTGTTCAATAACAAACTGTAAACTTAGTCAATGGTGATCGAATTTGATAAATTTGAGAACCTACGATATTATGGGTGGTTTATTTGAGTATCAGCTGTTAGGTATCAGTTTTAGTTGTCTATAGCAGTTTTTAGGTATCATTTTTTAGGTAGCAGTTTTTAGGTATCGGTTTTTAGGTTAATAGTTATCGGTAGCATGTGATGGCAGCGGGTGGTGTTGGGGGCGGTGACGAGGCTAGTGGTGCAGGTGATGGTGGTGGGTGGTGGTGCGATGAGTGGTGGTTGATAATTTTTGCGGTTTGTCCTTATGATTAATTTTGAAAGAATGTTTGTCCTTATCACTAATTTTGGGAGAATGTTTGTCCTTGTAGCTAAAATATTTAGGATGTGTCCTTAAGGCTAAAAAATACAAATTTTTGTCCTTTATACAAAAAACCTCTTTATAAAAGTGATATTTTATAAATAAAAAAATAGATTTATAATCGGAATTTGTAAATATTTTGCAAATGGATTTGAAGTTTATTTGGTAAATGGATTTATAAATGGATTTTATAAATAAATTAGATTTATAAAGAAATGGATTTATAAATGGATTTTGATAGTAAAATGAGTTTTTATGAAAGAATAATTTATAAATAAGTTTTTATAAATAAAGAGATTTTATAAAATAGAAGTTCTATAAAATCAAAAGGAGATTTATAAACACAGTTTTATAAATATGGAAATGATTATCGTCGAGATTTAAACATGGATTTTTATATAAAGGAAAGTTTGAAAGTAATGTTTTTCGATGAAGTTAAAGGCTTTAAAAAGTAATTTATCTTTTTAAAGTAATGTTTGATAGTAATAATTTCAAATTTTGTTTAAATGGTTTTGAAAAATGTTTTATAATGTGGTAGTATCGAAAACATAGGTTTCAACATTTATTGTTGTAATGGACGTTTTCAGGCAATATGAAAGGCATGGACTATAACATTGTTGTTATAGTAAATTATTTTCCAAAAGGAAATGTTTTATATAGTATATGGGATTATATATATATATATATATATATATATATATATATAATTAATCAAATCCCTATACTAATGTTTTCGGGTTGTCCTAACGATGTTTTACGCAACATTCGTTTTGACCCAATAAATGATGATTTGACCTTCCATTGTGAAATATATGAATTGGTTCTTATGATCGTACTAAAGGCTTGGTGGTGTAGGAGTATTGCTTCTTATACTTAACACCTGTCCGGAGGCATATGAACTTTGGAGTTGTATGGTTATAGAAATCTATTCGGCGTGTCTCCAAATGGTAGTGTTATTAAATATACTTATACCGTTGATATAAGTATGTGGAAATGTTTTCCAATATCGAAGATTTGAAATGGTTTTGATTTATATCTTTTTAAAAGATAATTGAAGTAAATATTTGGAAATTGATTTAATAAAAAATAATAATTAAATGGGCCAAGTGACTGCTTATGTGCTAGATATTGTTTGTTGCTTTGATAGTCAAATAACCGACTATCAAATTTGGCCATTTTTGGTTCCTTGACTTGATGTGGGAACTGATTAGTCGTGCACTTAGCACGAAGCTAACTGAGTAGGCTTGATTATCGTTTAGATTAAGAATGTTGATTCGAGTAGTGCGGAGTGTCTATGGTACTCCAATCTATCGGGCTTCCTTCTTTTCCGAAGGATGGCAAGTTAAGAGTTGGAAACGTAATAAGTATACGAGACTTGATTTCCGTATGAGGTTAAGGAGCATCTTTATCGTTGTTGGTTGAGAGAGACCGGGGTCGGATTTATCCAAGAACCACTTCGGATTGATGTATGCATTCGAAAGTGTAGGTTTATAATGATGATTTTGAAGACCGGAGATCTTCAGAATGTAGTGATTGTTGTTACGATTCCTAGGGGTTTACCCCATATTTTATTTATATGGCGGTAGTGTCTGCATTCTGAAATCTTTGTTGTGTTGAAAACTAAAGATCTTTATAGCGAAAGGACTGCTTGTTAACATTCTCTGGGTCGCTCCTAATATAAAGATATTTACTAGCAGTGGTCCCTTCGTTCTGAAAATCTTCGGATTGCAAGGACTACTCGCTACTAATGGCAGTGGGAGGAGTGCCTTCGGTTTCATTTAGTCCTAGAACGAACTTGTATGGACGAGCGTCTAGCAGTGCATTTCTGGTCATATTAACTGATCTCTATAAAACGTATCATCTGCCGGGTGGAGGAGAAGGCAACTTCTTTTAGCTTAACACCCATTTCTAAGACGTACGAGCTTAGAGGTTATACGTATGTAGAAATCAGTTTTATGATTCTAAAATGGCAGTGTGGAATTCAAAGCAGAACCTGTTATGATCAAAGCATGGCTTTTTGGAGCATAGCCTTGCAAGCCTCACATCTCGGGAATGGTATGGGATACTATGTGGTCAGGTGCACACATTTCGGGTTAAGTTTATAAAGTTGACTAGTCGAATCTTGGCCTTATGGGCGGATATAGCGACATCTGAGTCTTGGATGTGTAGTCGTTGAGTATTTTGTTCCATTGAGGTGGAAAGTAAAGCAACATCCGAGTCTTGGATGAGTAGCCTTTGGATACTGTTATTGTTCCACAAATTGATCTTTCCACTAGTTTCCATCATTTTGGAATCCATTCTCCACAACGTGCCTGCCATTTTGTTTGTAGAGCCTAACATATTATGGAATTTAATAATGGTAATAATTTCAGCTATGATTAATTATTATTTGTATACTAGACACTAGTATAATATTATAGGATTTGATATGAAATGTTTGGTTATCATAAGGTAAAAACCTGTTCGCATTAATGTGCGTCGTGGTCTTACGAGATATCTTTGTTTTGATAAAGAAAAGTTTTATAACTTTAAAATAAACTTGAGATGTGTTTTCTCATGCTGGTTTACCTGCCTGATCCGGGCGTTCTTCCATTTCAATGCTCGGATCAGACCGAGCATGTTTACAGATCTAGATTTTGGTGCTTTGGAGCTTCAGCAGACGAGCTGGAGGTCTTTAGGTCGTATTCCACAAATAGGTTTATCTTCCACTGCATTGTTGTTTAAATTGTAACAACCTACCTTTTTGGACAGTTTAAGTCGACAATAAACCACACATGTCCAACTCAAACCATTCATAAGATAGATTATTAATGGGATTGTTCTAATGAAATAAGATTCAAAAGAACAAAATACAGAATCTCGCAGCAGAAGGACAAATATATAATACACAAATTAAATACATAAACAGTTCATAAAGTTATTTACAACAAAATCAGAGTTTACAATTTTTTTACAGGCAGAATAGACAAATGCTATAATAGTAGTAGATACGGTCCTCAACTCTGTCTTCGTCTTTAGAAATAAGTGTCTTCTCTAAACTGAAATACTCGGTCTGACCCGAGCGTAAAGTGAAACAAAAACACTCTAGTAAGGACTAACATTCTTATGTAAGTAAGTCAACTCAAGTGAAATGTACAGGTAACTCAATAAGTGAAATGCTTAGGTTTAAATGAACATCATCTTTTACATTATAAATCAGTTCAGTTCAAATACTAACTTTCATGTTCGTTTCCAATCGATTCATTATTAAATTCAACTTTAGATTTCAATTTTTCAATTAAAGCAATTAAGTTAAAATGAAACAACAAGTTTAAATCCAAAAATCCAATTAGAACTTTCATTAAATCAATTAAATTTCAATTTCATAATTTCAAGTTCAAACATAAATTTAAACTTACAATATTCCAATTTTATTTCTAAATCAATTTATTTAAACCCAAAGTGGTTTTATATCGAGTATATATCATTTCAACCCAAAGTGATTTTGCTAACTATCAGGGAACTTGCAGTGTGAGAACAATAAAATAATAATATAAATAACATAACATGTCAATGACCAACATACGTGCATAATTAACAATTTAATATATATACATGCCTAACTAACATATCACATGTGTCACATATCATAAACAGCACAAGTGAATATTTCAAATTCTAACATGTCATACACTAACATAACATATAAATATATAACATGACATATATACAAGGAACTTGCAAGGTGATTTATAATAAAATAACATGGCATATGCCACAACAAATTACATAGCAACCATTTACAAATCATGTCAACTTGCATAACATAGATGGGTCAATTTTTTTATGTCCAATATGTGTCAAATATGTATTATTTTATATGTTAAAATGGACGTATAAATTAATTTATATAATATGAATTTAACTAAATAAAATCCTAACTAAAACAACATTTCAATAACTTTTCACATGCTAATAATTCACTAACATAAAAATATCAGTCGTGAGTGATTGCTTACCTTTCGTGGCTACGAAGGTAATGATTAAAATGGAGCAATGTGGAGATTCCTAGCAAAGATCCAAATGAAAAGAAAATCCAACAAAACTTAGACCCGAATGCGAATCAATAAACAAGTTTCAACTACTTCCAACTTCCAAACAACCCAAGATCCAAACTACAGACAAACCTGAAACTAGGTCATCTTCAAGAAAATATTCGGACCATAATATTACTAAATCTGTAAAAGTGATTAACTAGAAAGTTTTTTCAAATTCTTCTCCCCACTTTCAAAAAAATAATCACTCAAAAAGCTTCTGTCTTGAGGAAGTTATGGTCAAAACAAACAGAAGTATTTTCTGAGTTGAAAATCTGAGTTCAAAAATACTTTAAAAAAATTTGAGTTTCTGGTATAGCAAATTATGGAATTTGAAGAATTGATCTAGTAGAAAGTTGAAGCCAC
Source organism: Allium fistulosum (assembly GCA_030737815.1). Classification (NCBI taxonomy): domain Eukaryota; kingdom Viridiplantae; phylum Streptophyta; class Magnoliopsida; order Asparagales; family Amaryllidaceae; genus Allium; species Allium fistulosum. The sequence goes on from CM060908.1 coordinate 716,122,047, forward strand.
TGGAAAATTAAATGGTTTGAAAAAAAGAATCACATAATTTGGTTCGTTCTTGAAAGAGATATGATTGATACAATATGGGGTATTTTCGGCCAAAAATGGACCCGAGAAAAGACTTTAAAAATGAAGGTTTTGATATAAAAATATTCGGAATCGGAAGAAGGTTTCAACAACAAAGTTGTTTCCATTGAAATTATACACGGTTTCAAAAAAATTATTTGATTTGGAGTAGTTTAGTGGAATATAGAAGCCATGGAAATAAGAGGAAGAAAGAGGGAAAATAGGGAAGGGGAAAAGAAGGGAAAAAGGAGAAAGAAGAGGAGAGGGAAGGTGAGGCTTTGGCCATGGGTTGGTGGATGGTGGTCGAGAGGAAGGGGAGATGGTCGAAGTTGGTGGTGGAGGGCGGTGGCAAGAGGAGAGAGGTAGGCTAGGGTTTTGAAGGAGGAAGGATGGAATTTGATTTGGAGATTTAGGAGTTTTGGGGTTTGGAGTTTTCTGTAGATTGGAGAAAGAAGAAGAGTCCGCAGAAAGTTTCTCATATGAGAAATTTCTATACGTACTTGGTTTTAGTCAGATAGAAAATAGAAGGTCATTGGGTGGGAAAAGGAAGGGTCCAAAGTCTCTTAGGGTTTCTAGAGTCTCTTGGTTTACTAAGGAGTCTATTAGTCTAAAACAAACCCAATAAGACTTAGCAAAAAAAGAACACAAATATACGCTGCAAATTTATGTAAATTTTTCACAGTAATTTATATTTTTAGGGCAATAGGAATTTGATTTTGACGAAACGAAAAATGGAGTGGAGATTAGAATTCAGTCTAGTATCATATAAAAGAATAAAATCTAAAAATTCAAATTTAAATATTCCAACCAAAAGTCCAACTTTGACTAAGTTTGACCAAAATTTGAAATTTCACAAAAAAATTTATTCTATTAAATTTGGTCAAATAAAACACTCAACATCACAAATTCAAATTTTTTTAATTTCAAATTTAATTTTTATTTAAATTCAAGATACTGCCATTTTAAAGTTGTTAAAAGTTACGGATCGTTACACTTTATCTTAATTAAAAGACGTAATATCAATTAATGCAATATTAATTTGTTTCCCCTATCATATTTAAAAGGTTAAATGCCAATCAATTCAATATATATATTTCAAATTAATATTGTTACTAACATAATTGTAACTTCTATTGTCGTTATTAAACAGTTGTAACGTTCATTGCATTAACAAAAGACATCCATCACTTACCAATTAATTGTTTTACCTCATTCCGTTATTTGAAATCAACTTGGTATGTTACCATTTAAATCACGCATTTTATTTTCCTTAAATAAATATGCATTTTATCGTCGCTTACAATTTCCTTTATTATCTAATTCATGCCATTAACTACGCATCTGGTTCTCATCCAATTACATTCAAACCTATGTTATCATCATTATTATTCAATCAACAATATCGTATGAATTATGTTAACATAAGTTTATATTTTATTACATTCATTATTTTACCGTTAACATCCTTTACGATATTAACCGCTATAATTAATTACATAAATGTTCGTTGATTTCCAAATTAATTCCAAACATATTAAATATTGAAATGATAAATGAACAATTGTTACTTTTAAGCAATTTTGTCACATTTATAAATTTATAGTTTACAAACAAAGATTATAACTACTTACCACATCACTGATTTTATATTCTATATTAACCAATTTCAATCAATTACATACAATCTCACCATTCATTACATCATTTAATTTATTTCATTATTTACAATTATAACCAAATTAACCTAAAATTTATTTCAATTGATTGAAATTATATTAAATAGTTATCAATAGCTTTCAAACAACATTATTAAATCATATTCTAATTATTTCCTCAATAATAAATCATAAATTTTAATTTCTCACAATATTAAATTTCAAAATATTATTTAATTTAATAGTTTTAATTATCAAAATTTACGGGTCGTTACATAAATTATCAGCATTTGTGAGGACAGGTTATTATAACTATCTAGGCTGATGATTGTGATTTGATTATTGAACTCTAATGGATGTATGTACATTAAAAATTACAGTTTCTCTTTGTAAAGCTCGTTGATATTATATTATATGTTGTTCTGCTGCGATTGTGAGATTCTGTGCTTGTTTTAGTTCTCTTTCTGCTTATTCTTTTCTCTTCTTTTCTCTTCTTTCTTTCCCATGAATATCGATTTTCCAGCACTTGAATTTTTGGCACGTGAATACCGAGGATGTATTATTTTTGTGATATCCCGGAATTTTTGGACAATATCAATTTAATAATCTGTTTAAATAATTAAATTGATTTGATAATCTTTGATAATAAAATTTGAATTGATTTAATAATCTAATTAAATGAATATTTAATTAGTGAATTTTATCTTTTAAAAACTAATAAAATGATTTCTATTTATAATGTATATATATATGTGTGTATATATTGTAAATAGATAAGCTTTGATTTGAAATTTAATTAATAAATAAAATCTTGTTTTTAAATTTCTAATATACATTTTTATAGTTTGAAAATTATGATTTATTTAATATTAAGCTTTTCAAAGCTATTTAAACAAATAACTATATGGTTTTAAATAAGATTAATAATAAGGTTTATTTTATTTTCTTTTTAAAATATTGCTAAATAAATATGATTTAAGAGTGTGTGTGTGTGTATATATATATAAGTTTAAAATACAATTTACATATGATATGTTAATTCATATAGTAATAGTAGTAATTTATTAATAATAAGGTAATCTCTTTCAGAAATTTATTTAAAATTGATAAATAGGTTATTTTCAAACAATATTATTAATGTATTGTTTTATATATAGATATAAATAGATTTTAATAAAATAAGATTGTTATTTCAAATTGAATGTGTTGTTATAAATGGACTTTAAATTGGATTTTTAAATATAATTTGAATTTGAATTTAAATTAATTTTGAAATTCAAAAAAGGGTAATATTTTAGATATTTGGATAAGCTTTTATTTATAAGTATAATTGGTTTATTTCTTTAAAAATTATCTATGTATATAAATAAGTATTTATAAATTTATAATTTAAGTATGAAAGTCTTTATTAACATCTTAAAATAAATATGAATTACTTAAAGGACAAGTGTAATAAAATTAAGACACCTAAATAACAAGTGTAAACTAATTAACAATGGTAATGACAAATGTCAAGTTTTTAAATTTTTGTTTTCTTTTATTTTTAATAAACTACATTCTAATTTATATAAACATATGCCTCTCATCTCATTTTCTTTTTCTATCCTCTTCAATTTAAAAGATAAGAAAAACTTCAGCCTGAAGTATACTCAAAAACAAAATTTCTCAAAACAAATCAGTAAATCAACATTCCTCAAACCATAATCTCAAAACAATAATCTGTAACTCAATCACCTCATAAACCAGAGAATCAAACCCCTCAAATCAAAAAGCAAAAATACCTGTAATACATTTTCCAAATCAAAAGATCAACCTGTAGTTCATCATTTTTCTGCAATCCGGAACTCCAGCCTGCATTTCTTTAAAGCCTGAATACTTTCTTCCTCAAACCTGATCTAAGCAACACATCTCAACAAACAAGATTTTAGCATGCATGCAAGTTTCTATAGCAAGCAATTCAAGTTTTAAAAGCAAAGGCATTCAGATTCTAAAGTTTAAAGCTGTTTTCAAAAACAAAGTTGCTCTGTTCTTCATTTTTAAACAGGTGAGTAACATTCATTTTAAAACTTAAGTATATGATATCTGTTTGCATATGGATTTCTGAAATAAAATGTGTATTGTATGAATGAATATGATTGAAATTTCTATGTATATATATGGATGTATAGATGCATGTTTGTAGTTGTATTTGTTTCTGCCTGTTCTTAGTTCAGAAGCTAAATTTTAATCAAAATTCATTATCTCCCTATCTGATCTTTATTAGAACTTAGGATTCAAACAATATTTGTTTGTTTAATCATGGGTTAGTGTTTAAAATTTTATTTAAGTTAAAATAAAACTCGAATGACTATGGAAATCAAAACAACAGAGCAAATCTGAAATAAGTGAAAATTTCAAACTTCTAAATTTATTGATTCAGGCATATGATCTGAATCCTGGTGTGAAAACATGATTCTTAAGATTTAAATCTTGATTTTTAGAAGTAGGATGAGAGAGCAGTTCAAGGTTGAACAAATTTTACATTTTGGGTAGTCTCTGATGATCTAAATGCTCGGGGAGGTTGTGGTTTCAACTGGAGATAGAGGGATGATCGGAGAGTTTGAGAAAAATGTCTGATGATGGTGAAATTCACTGTGGCGATGGGGGTTGATCGGGAAAGTTTGTAAACCTAGTTTTGGTAAGATTGGGAAATGTGTTCGTCACGACATCCAGGGTGGATCGAGTTCCACAAAATTCTGGGGATCGGAAGCTTGAAGGATGGTGAAGGCGTGGCCGGAAGTCCTAATGCTCTGGTGATCGGAGGATTGAGTTTGATGGTGTTCCAGGTTTTGGTTTTGTTCCTGTTTTAATGACAGGTAACTCGAATTTGATTGTGGAGTTTGTTCGAGGTTCTGGTGATCGGGATCGTGAGTGGTGGTCGTGGTCGTTATGCCGGCGTTGGCATCGATGGTCGAAGGCGATCGATTCGCCTGTGCACGTGAACGAGTGTGTCAGGAGTATCAGTGGGTTGCTTTGGGTATAACAGAGGAAAGGTCTCGAGTTTTCTCGAGTTTCTCGCGTGTAAGGCTTGGAGCAATTGGAGTTTTGACTTGGGGAAAATTTAGTTGGTCTCGAGTCATTTGTGATGTTCTAGTTTAAAACCTGACAGTGTTTTTAAAAATTTAAAATGACTTTAAAAATTTGAAGGCAGGATTTAAACTAAGTTTAAATCAAGTTTTCATATGGGTTCAAGTTAAATTTGTATCCTAGATTTGAGATAAATAAAGTTTTATAAAAATAAAGGTTTTAACAAATATAAAAATGTTTAAAGTATATTTTTAAATGAATTGGTTTAAACTCTTAAAAGTTTCTTTTTAAATGATAAATTTTCTTTAACATTGGATTTAAAAGTTTTTAAATTGGTTTTAAAATTTGTTAAAGTTAAAATTTTAAGTATTTGAAATCTTAAATTTGAAATGAAATAAAAAGGAAGATTTAAAAGTAAAATGTTTCCAAGCCTTTGTTAATAAATAATTAAAGTAGTTATAAAGACTAATACTTTATTTTAAAGATTAATTAAAGTTTAATGATTTAGGATTCATTAAATTAATAAGGTAATTAAAGAGTAATTTAATAATTTAATTAATTAATGATTTGGTGTTAATTAATTAAATAATTAGGATTATAAGATCATTAATTAAGGGTTAATTAATTTGAAATTAAGGATCATTTAATTAGATAAGTATATATTATTAATAAATGATTAGGAATTAATTAATCAAGTGATTAAAGATTAATTAGGCAATTAATTAAGAAATTAGAGATTTATTAATTGGTAATTATGAATTAATTAATTTGTAATTAATAATGGTTGATTTAAGTTTTAATACTTAAGGAATATAAGTAAAGAATTGTTAATTAATGAGAGATCATTAATTAGAGATTATTAAATAATTAATTAATATGATTAATTTTGATAATCAATTAGATTAATTAATTAATATGAAATTGGTTAAGTATAAATTACTTAATGGAAGTAATTAAAGGAATTAATTACTTAAGGTAATTAATTAAATAAATTTGATAAGTTTAAATTAATTAATTAAATTAATTTAAGATAATCACTTGGTGATGTGATAAGTATAATTACTTAAATGTAATTAATGAAGTATAATTACTTAGGAAGTAATTAAAGGTAATTACTAGATGTAATTAATTAAAGGAGATTTAACAATGAAAGTAATTTGAGTTTAATTACTTTGTATAATTAATCAAGGGATTAATTAAAAGATAATTTATTAAGGAGTAATTAATTTATGAAATAGAGTAATTAAGGGTAGTTAATTACTAAATGAGATTAATCAAAGGTGATTAATAAATGTGACTAATTAAAGATTAATTATTAAATGTAATTAATTTAAATAGGATAATTAATTAAAGAAGTAATTAAGGGTAGTTAATTACTAAATGAGATTAATGAAAGGTGATTAATAAAAGTGACTAATTAAAGATTAAATTATTAAATGTAATTAATTTAAATAAGATAATTAATTAAGAGTAATTAAGGATCATTAATTAATATAATTAATAATGTAATTAAGGGTTGATTAATTAAGACTAATTAATCAAAAATAAGTGATTAAAGTAATTGATTAATTGTAATTAATTAAGAATTAATGTAATTAAGTATAGTTAATTAATTAATGAAGTAATTAAGATTAATTACTGCAATGGTTTAAGATAATTAATTTGTGAAATTAATTAAGGATTAATTACTTAAAGTAATTAAAGGATTATTAATCAGGAAAGATTAATTAAGATGGATACTTAGAGTATGATTAATTAATTGGTTTAATTAATAATTAAGTAAGCAGGATTTATAGAATGAAGTAATTAATTTAATTCACTTTAAATTAATTAGAGATGATATAAATCATTACTTAGGGATGGATGAATGATATTGAATGTTTGCATTGTTTGATATCTCTGATAAGAGATGTGTTGATCTATGATATGGATGTTTTGGTTGAATTGTAATGATAATGTGAATTATTTGTTTGTGATGATAATATGGATTATCTATTGTGAATTATCTATCTCTGTGTATATAGATAAAGAATTGAATTGTTTTAACTTTAAAACAACTTGGCCTTAAAAGATACGATTTGGATTTCGATGAGACCGGGATCGGGTTTCCAGATTTGGATATCCGAATACCACATCGATCCAAATTAACGTTAGGTCGTGAATCTCAAGTGAAGATGAAGATTCAGAGTGCAAGGGTTATTGTCGTTAACTCTGAGGGTGATTCCAAAATGAGTGTAACGAGATAATGCCTTCGATTTCGTTCGAACCCGGAACGAACTTGTATGGATTGAATGCTTTCAAAACATCGTCAGGTGGACGATGAGCATTCTAAGTGATGTGTTCTGATTAAAGGTAATCGTAGCCTCAAGCCTCATCAACCGGAAATGGCTAAAATAGGGGAGGTGCAGCAAGGCTTCGTGGGTAGCACCCATTGAGAGTAAGGTCATCCCTGTCTAGAGAGTTCCTTTATTTAGGCTTAGTGGTGCAGTTGGGGACGGCCATCTGTGGGGTGATTTTATTCGGAATTATCTAGTAAGGGATGGTTCCGGCTTTGTGTTGCAGGGGATTGGGAGTAATCCTCGGTACGGTGATCTAGGCCCTGTACTGTGATGGGCGGTACCCCGGTAGCCCTGCCATTGTATGGAATCCAATCTCCAATAAGTGCCGTACGTATTAGTTGTGCCCAACTATGTTGGAACGTGAGATGTAAGAATTCCAGCTATTTCTGTATTTTACTTGAAAACCCTAGACCCTATTGTAATATAACTGGATTTCCTATCAAATGTTTTGGTTAGCGTAAGGTAAAAACTTACCCATGTTTATGTGTGGGGAGTCTTACGTGATACCTTTTGTTTTCAAAGGATTTTCAAAGTTAAGCAATTTTAACCTGTTACTCACACCAGACCCATGTCTGACCCAAGTGTTTATTTTCTGTTTTATAAACTCTTGGGTACTCAAATTTTTACGAGTAGCCAAGGGATTCAGGTTAGCTTTGACGAGTTTTCTGGAGGAGCAATGGAGCAGGAGGCTTCAACGTTCGTAGATATATAGTGTTCCGCTGTGTTGATCTATGATAGTGTCTTGTGTGTATTTGAGTTGTAATGTCTAGACAGATGTTTATAACTGTCTAGTATGTGATGTATATGTTGTGTAAACTCTGATAAGTGTTGTATACTATGTAATAGTATTATGTTATTAATATAATTTATTCGTTCCGCTGTTGAGATTCTGATGTTGTTGAGTTCTTTCTTCTCTTCTTTTCTCTTTTCTATCCCTTTCTTTCTTATTAATGATGTGTCATTCTGTGGAATGAATGGCGGGTCGTTATAATTTTTGATTTTCTAGGGTCGAAAATCCAGGCCGTCACAGTTTTATTTTCATCCTAAATAGGAAATGGACTCTAAACTCTACTCTCTACACTCAGGGACGTCTCGAAGTCTTTGTAGGAGAATATTTGTGATCTCTGTATTCTATAATGTTCTGACCTCTACTCTGACACGAAGATGTAACACCCCACCTCAAGACCCACACTACCAAAGAATATTACAAGTAATATTGTCGAGTAATATAGAGAATGAGGCTGTTTATGTAAAGGCATGCCTTTTCCGTACAGTTTAAGTGGCCAATAAACCACACATGACCCACTGAAATTGAATGGAAAGACGAATAGTTAGGGGAAAAGAAAGAAAAAAGAAGATAAAAAAAATAACAACATAGAATCCCACAGCGGAATGAATGGTCTATGATATATAAAAAATCTTTACACAAAAACAAATTGTAATATATGTATATACAGACGTCAATCAGAGTATACTAACCTACTTCGGCTCGGACAGTTATAACAACCTATCCTCACAATTGCTGATATATACAACAATGAATGCAACGGAAAAATAATCATGTACGTGAATACGTCTCCGGGCCTCCAGCTCATCTTTTGAAGCTCCAAAACATCCAACTAAACCTTTTGACCCGAGCATTAAAGGAAAACAACATTTGGGCCAGTCTCGTAAAACCAGCATGAGAAACTCAAATCATACGGATATTAGTTATTATAGCTTGTAAAATCCTTTAAAATCAAAGGTATCTCGTATGACCATGCGGCACATAAACACGGACGGGATGTTACCTTATGATAATCAAAACCTTATATCAGAAAATCCAGTAATATTATAATAATGTCTAAGGGTGAAATAATAATAATCAAGTGGCTATGATGCTCGTGAGTGTACATCATAACAATACTAGGTTTATAATCAAAACCGATAAGGCACATTCGCTAATTGTATTGACCCGTATTTTTAACTGTTTTAAGTTATAGGATTTGATATAATTATTGAATAAAAATGGTTAAAAATAAAATTTAATGAATTATTAGTATTGATGTATCGGGTATTAAATTGTTTAAATTTATGTTGCAATTATTTAAATAATGGAATTCTGGATTTAATGTGAATGAAAATGGCATCGGAAATTGATTCAAATTTTATATAAATATGAATGAACATCATTTACTTTCGAAATTGGATTTAAATGTGAATAATTAGAATTTGGAAATTTTGTATATTAGTTGACGAGTAAAAATAGCCATTTTTGCCACTGTCTTGGATTTCGATGAAACCTGTTTCATCGGATCCGAAATAGTGAGTTATTGTATGATGTCAAGTTTCGTAGCTATCGGACTTGTCGTTTGGTCGTGTGAGCTTGAAACGCATAGAAATTTAATTTCGAATTTAATTAAAATTATCGACTTTGAAAAGTTAACTTCCACATATGATCAAATTAGGTCTCGAAACTAGTTCCATTGCATTCGAAATGGGGATAAAACATTATAAATGCCAGGCGACATGCTTCATTTGGAGTTTGGAATTTCGGGCGTTTATAAGCGAGATATTTTCTAATTTTGATGATAATATATATCTACTCAATCAACGCACGTGCCCTCTATCAACTGCACCCCTCTATCTCGTTCCATTTCCCTCTATCTCGTTCCATTTCCCTCTTTCTCGAATCACATCAGTTCAAATCGAGGAAACTAAAAAAAAAGATTGCCGATCGAAAAAGAAAATCTAAATCGCTCGAAGAAACAACGAGCATGATTGAAAATCGAGGCAGAGTTCACATTGCTGTCGATCGCCATAGCAACGGTTAAGGATTTCTGGAATTAGATTCGTGCTCGCGTGCACGAGAAAGGGGTCGGCGGAGGCACGTTATGGTGGCTGGTGGTCGAGCAGCGGTAGATGGTGAGATCGATCGCGATTTAAAAAAAAGGAAAGATGAACGGCGGTTGCGTGTTGGAGGTAGAAGAAGGGGAGCGGCTGTTAGGTTTGTTTCAGTTTATTCATTTATGTTATTATTATTATTTTAGTTAATTTAGTTTAAATTAAACGTTATACTAATATAATCGTAAATCTTTCAAACGAGGTCCGTTTCGGACGAAATGAGGAGCGATAGATTCGTATCGACAAAGGCTACGATATGGAGTCGAGTTGGATTTATTTTGAAGCTAGAAAGATTTTCAGATTCGAACAAAGGTGAGTGTTTTAATGCTCACGACGTGCTATGATATTCTTATGATAGTTAAATTTAAATTTATCAAGTGATTTAAATTTATTGATGAGTTGTTTGATGAATTTAATTGACATTTATTTGACATCTGAATTTATTAATAGAATTTAAATTGATAGTTAAAATTGAATTAGAATTTAACTGCGAGTAAAATCCCAATTTATCAGTAATTGGTTGATTTGTTGTGATTATTGACTATTTGGATGATGGATGGTGATGGATGAAATTTGATTGATATTTTGGATGTTTAGATGTTTATTAATGTTTAATATATCATGTTATCATCTTGTATGTTGTTTTCAGTGTATAAAACTGTAAATTGAATTATTTCGAACAAATTAAGAAATAGGTTGAAATGATATATACCTATGACATTTATTTTGGATCGAAATGATATATATCCATCCCTGGAATTTAAATTGAAATAATTGATTCACTTGGCCATAGGATAGAAAATTATATATGAACACTGAATTGGTTAAATTAAATGATTTTAAAATTTTTGTTTTGAAATTATTTAAATGATTTGATTTAAAGGAATAAAAATCGAATTTATGGAAATCAAATTATTTTTCGAACTGGAGCTCGAAATGATGAAATTTAAATTTGGTAAACGAATTTTTTTAAATAAACGAAGTTGAGATTTTAAGTGGAAATCTAAATATGATGTGAATTTCAGAAATTGATTTGTTTTAAAAGATTGGACTTTTTATTCGAACTTTGAATATTGCTAAGAAAAGGTGATATAAAACGATATTTTGAAATTTAGCTCGGATTTGAATTAAATTTAAAGACTTGGATTTTAAATTGGATATTGAAGAAAAAATTTGATTTAAGTGTTTTGAATTGATATTTGGAAATGGACTCAGAATTGATATGAATCGTAATGGTTTAAAATTTGGGATTGGAGTTCAAATTAATTTGAAATTGGAATTTAATTAAATTTGAAATTGGAAGTATAATTAATTTGGAATTGGAATTTAAATTAATTTGGAATTGAAATTAAAATTCGACTTGAAATCGAAATTGAATCGAGTAAATCGAAATGGAAATGGAAATTGATTTGGATTGGAAATTTAGGAATTGAATCAGTTTCGCTTAGAAACTATTTTTAAATAAATTATTTTAGTATAAACTATTTCAAATCTATTTTCTTTAAATATTCAAACTATTTTAATTTTCACAACTATTTTACTATATAAACCATTTTATTACTCAAACTATTTTTATTAAACTATCTAAACTATTCTAAAACTATTTTCTAAAATTCAAACTGGTCAAAGGGTGGAATGTTTATATTTAAATCTTGGATTTAAATGCGAATTAGTTTAAAGTGAATTATAACCAAAACTGTAATTCGAATCAAGTTTTGAAGTGAAATCGATATATCGAGTTGAATTAATATTTGAAGTAAAAATATGGCTTTTGAAGCGAATATGATGATTTTGAAATGGATTTGATTTTGAAGCGAATGTGATGATTTCGAAATGGACATTGTATATTTTGAGTAAATACGATGATTTCGAAATGGATTTGATTTTGAAGTGAATATGATATTTTGATATCAAGTACGATTTGTTTTCGAAATATAAAAGTACCAACCGGTGTGTAAAACGACGTTTGGTTGTTAAAAAGACCGGGGCTCTTATTGGCATACTCACTGTCAATATTGGAACTACTTTGACAACTGTGTATGCGGTGGATGATATCCAGAATGTAGTGGTTGAATTAGGGACGTTTACTGTAAAGAAGTAAGAGAACGATGATGGATAGCCTTGACACTCATGTCATAATTAAACTGACTAAAACAGGAGTCTATGTGTAACGACCCGCCATTTTTGACCGTTCAAGTCGACAATAATCCACACATGTCCAACTCAAACCGTTCAAAAAGGCAGATGGTTATTGGGGTTAAATAAGAAAAGGAAAGAAAGAACAGAAGCAAACTCAGAATCTTGCAGCGGAAGGAACAAGATATAATAATAAAATAACAGTTCATGAAGCTGTTAAATAAATAAATTTGATTATTATTATACATCATAAATCAGAGTTACATACATATCAGAGATAATACAATAATGCAGCGGAAAAATAATACAGTAGTAGAATACAAATGATGTAATACCAAACTCCGTCTTCGTCCTTCATAATATACCTTCAACCTAATCTGAAATGCTCAGGCTGACCCGAGCGTAATGAAAAGACAAAACACTCGAGTCAGGACTAAAATATCTCATGTAAGTTAAATCGAATAAGAAATATGAGTGTGACGGCGTCAGAGATGTTTATGGGGTTTGACATCTCCTATCCAGTGTCAACGTGAGTGCAATAACTTAAGAGATGTTACGGGATTTTCCATCTCTCAAGGATCCGTTAAACTATCTACTATGTAGTACAATACGCTATTATAATATGTCTATATTAAAGTAAAAGTATTAAAATAGCGTTAAGCCATGGCCCATTCCACCCTTAACACATTTTTATTCCCAAGAGCATATACAAGACCGTAGTTTCCTCAAAACCGGAAGTCACCAGAGGGCAATCCATATACTCAAGGTACGAACCCAAAATGTAGTGGTCGCGAATAGGATAATCAGTATGACAAGGTACATGAGGCGATACCAACTAGGATACTAGTAGTTGCGTCATCCGAACTGATGTTGGGCATAGCAGCTACTATCCCAGCACCGCGAAACAACACTCCCATAATCGAGGGGTGCACCCAAATCGAATCACAAAAGTAATAGATATGGTAACGAAGAAGTGTGTCCGCTAGAGGTGGCGAACCTCAATGGCCCGGCAGGGCTCCTGTTTTAGTCATGTCAGGGGTCATCCAAAATCGTTCTCTTTCTTCAGTCAACGCGTTCGCCAAAACCATCCACTTCATTCTGGATCAACACTCCACGTGTATTAGTTATTAAAGTGGTTTTCGGTATCGACAGAGAGTATGTCCATATTCGATCTCGGTCTCTTTAATAACTACATATTATTACACCGGTGGCTCTTTTACATTTCAAATCGGTTCATAATTGATATCAAAATATCATATTCGCTTCAAAATCAAATCCATTAAACTATCATCATATCTATTCAAGATGTAAGATTCCGTTTCAAAATCATTTTTCGCCTCAATATCTCATTTCGATTTCAAAATCATTAATTTCAACTCGATTTAGCTTCTCAATAAACCATTTCAAATTATCAATTTCAAATACATATTTGAACCACAAAATAAACAATTTCACTTTCAATATATTTCGAAACTTTAAATATTTCACATTTCAAAACAGCTCATATATTTATATAAGAATATAAGATTCGCTTTAAAACCATTTCTTATTCAAATTAGAATATACTTCAAATTAAACATCCGTATTAAGTAGTTTACTTAATTTCTAGAACAATTCCAATTCAATAAACTTAGATTAACATTCGGATTTCGAGAATTCATTTAAGTATTACATTCCAAATCAATTTCAGTTCAAATCCTATTCAAATCAATTTTATCTTCAAATTTAATTCAATAGTTTCAATTTAGTCCAATTCACAAATTTCTTTGAATTTCAATTAAATTCCAAATTAATTAAATCTCAATTTCAAATTAATTTTAAATTCCAAACTCAAACTTGAAATATCATTTCATATAAATTTTCTTAGAAATATTCAGAGTTCGATTAAAAGTCCAATCTTTTAAAACAAATCAACTTTCGAAAATTTACGCCGTATTTCAAAATTTTTACTTAAAATCTAAACTTCAAATAATTAAACAATTTCATTTACCAAGTTTAAATTCCAACATCTCGAGCTTCAATTCAAAATAATTCAATTCTCCATAAATTGGATTTTTTTCTTAAAATCAATTCATTTAAATAATTTCAAACAGCTTTTAAAATCATTTAATTTAACCAACCCGGTGTCCGTATATAATTTTCTAACCTATGGCCAAGTGGATAATTATTTCAATTTTTAATTTCAAGGACGGATATATATCATTTCAATCCAAATAGATGTCATAGGTATATCATTTCAACCTATTTCTTAATTTATTCGAAATGATTCAGTTTACAGTTTTATATGCAATAAACAATATACATGATGATAGCATGATATATCAAAATAAATAAACAACCAATATCGACCAATAGCATCCATCACAACCAATCATCCATAATGCCAATAACATTCACATCAGTTTTATAATTATCAATATCGAGTAATATACTGCCAATTTAAATTTAAATTTATTTTAACGGTCAATTTAAATTCTATCAATTAATTCATATATCAAGACAAATGATAATTAAACCTACCAAACAACAGCCAATAAATTTAACTAACAAAAATTATTTTAGTCAATTGTGAGCGTATAAACACTCACCTTGATTTTCTGTTGTCGCCGAGACGTTCCGGTTTGGAACTAAAACTGGACGACGCCCAACTTTAGCCCAATTTTCCACCGTCTCCAAATCCATCCAAACCAGTTTCATTTCGAAGCCCTCGTCATTACGATCGCAACGCAAAAAGTTTTGTTACAATCGGACCTCGTATGAAAAAGTTATGCTATTTTAAAGTTTACACGAATTTAAATAAACAATTTCAGCTTTTAATTTAAATTTCAAACCCAAGATTCGATCCTAGCCCTTGATTCCATCTGCACCAGATCTGGGCCGCACCCTCCCCTTCTTCCTTCTCTCGTTCAAAGCCGTGAGTATGAAACCCATAGCCGCCTCTCTTCTTTGAATTTTCACGACCAAAATACACGACTTGAAGACGATCGGCCACCTCCATCGCGAAGCCCTCGGCGAACTCTACCTACACCGTGAATAGCATGGAACTCGGCTGCCCCTTTGGCCTCAAAAAACGTGAAAAATGCAGCCGCTTCAAGCTCGATTTCCCGTTGATTCGTTGCTCCGTTTTCGATCATCTCCGTATGGATTTGAAGCTCTCGTCGTCCTCTACAACTTTGTAGTTGACGACTTTTGCTAATTGTTGATGGATTGAGAGGAAAATGAGGAAGAAGTTTCGAAATTTTCTGGCCATTGAATTAAAAGTGGCGGCTAAGGGCTGAAACCCTAGGGTTTTTGGAAAATAGAGAAAGTGAGGGGCTTTTATAGATAAATACGCGACACTATTCATCCCGGATTTTCCGAACTCCAAACGAAGCGTGCCGACTGACGTTTCTAAGGTTTACCCTGCGTTCCGAACACAATGGAATGGGTTTCGGAAGCTAATTCGATCATCTGTGCGAGTTACGGCAATAAACGATCGATTTAAAATTAAATCGGTTAATCAAATTTCTGTGCGTTTGGGCTCGCCCCGGACAAACGGTAAATCCGATTGACACGAAATTTGAAATCCTATAATAATATGACATTACGGATCTGATGAAACTGGTTTCGTCGAAATCCGAGACTTTTTGAAAAATGACTATTTTCTCTCGCCGAATTAATATTAAGAACAATTCGATGCGTTTCGAGCTGCCACGGTCAAACGATAACTCCGATTGGTACGAAAATTGAAATCCGACAATAACAAACTATTTCGGATCCAGTGGAATGAGTTTTGTTCAATTCTGAGACTGTTCGAAAAATGGCTATTTTTCAGTCGATATTTAAATATTAAAATATTCAATTTTCACAAATTAACTTTAAATTCAATTTTAAAAGTTCTATAACATTACTATAACTCCAATATTAAATGTAACATTTTATTTATTTTGTTGTTTACAATCAAATTCAATTCATTATTTACATTCACTACAAGTTAACATCCATATTTAATTTATAAATAAGTTATTTCAGAATTCAATTTTGTATTTTAACTTGTAATTCACATTTAACAACACAAAATTTTATTTCCTTCGGATTTTTATCCAAAATTTTCATTTTAATTCGTATTTTTAAAGTGTTAAAAATACGGGTCGTTACATTCTCCCTCACATAAAACTTTTCGTCCTCGAAAAGGAACGGAGAAGGGGAAACCATCATTTAGATATAATTCATTCAAAATATTCTACTTATTTGCAAAATTTAGTTATAGGATTTTTTTTTACAAAATTTTCTAACTCCCGGATTTTTAAAAAATTTCGGCAGCACCTCCTTTGCGCGGCTAGGACCGAAAAATTTCACATGGTAATAATTGCATGATATACATCTCATTACAAGAATGATGCATCCCAAAAAATGGGGAACACAATAATATACCACAACATAAACCGTAATCCGAGAACATACCTTTTATTTAGCGTTTATTAGCATTTTAACTTACATTTTGCATTAAGCGCAGAAGCGAGCTCCACAAGCGAAGCGCAACCCCTTTGCTACCTACTAAAATGCTCAATAACCAAGTTAGAACCATGCATATAAAGATAGATCGATATACTTAGCATAAACAACATACATATAACATGTTTAGCTTCAAAACTGAAATTCCAATTCCAGGACAGCAAACGAATCTTAGTTTTTGGTCACCTAAACGATAAAATTTGGCAATGGAATCTAAACAAAAGTTATTTCATTCGTTTCAGGTTTTCTGGAATGTCCAAAATCATTGAATTCGGACCATCCGTTCAAAAGTTACGGCCGTTTTACTAAAAGGATACGCCTCAGCCTGGGCAATGCATTGCGCAGGTCAGCGACGTTCCCTCACGTTTTTGACCCTCTAAATGAAAGAAAAATACAAGACATTTAAAACAAAAGTTTTAGCTTAAGTTCTAAGCTTTCCATAAAGTGCAAGATCATCAAAATCCGATGCACCAGTAAAAAGTTATGGCAAGAATACTAAGGGTATGTGCTTCAGATTTTTTTTTTTTACTTTCCCTTTTTACATAGGCCAGCGGGAACATTCAAGTTTAACATAGTAAATGAAGGAATTTCTCAAGACAGTCTAAACAAAAGTCGTGCTACAGTTTTTAAGCTTTCCGAAAAGTCTAAGATCGTAGAATTTCGTCCAGCCATTTAAAAGTTATGGTTGTTTTCGTTTCAGCATATATTGGACAATTTTGGATTTTTCAAAAATTTTGCTTTTATTATTTCAAAGTACAAACCATCAAACTTTAAATTTTCTAAAGAAACAATCATAAACACAAAGTCGTTTATTTTCTTATTTATCCATGAAATACGTTTACATTCAATTTGTTTCTGATTTATTCAAGTTTGTTTCATTCACATTTTAAATTCAAGTCAATTTGCTTCAATTTAAATTGGATTCAATTATATTTAATTTCACTTTGCTTCAAATTTGAATTTAATTATTTTAAAATTTTATTCCGTTTATTCAATTCCATTAACACTAATGAATTCTACTAAATCAATTACCATCCATCCAGAATCTACACTAAATCAATTATACATTTCCAAGTCAATTTTTTTATTATTTCATACACTTCCAAGTTTATTGACATTTAGTTATATTCAACTTTAATTAGTTTCCATTTACAAATTTTATATTTCATTAATTTTAAATTTTATTCATTCACTTGTATATATCATTCATTTTACAGCTTAAATTTCTTTTATATTTACAACTATCAATAGATCTTCACATTTTATTATTCACTCTCACACTGGTATATTATTCCTCTACTTATCCTTATTAGCATTTTAAACTTTTTAAGTATTTGGTAAGTTATAGTTATGCAAATAGAATGTAGTTAAACAACATACAACCTCTTTTCATTCAAAGTTGAATTTTCAATTAATTAATTCTTAAGTCATTACTTAAATTTCACTATAATTTAATTTCACATTTACATTCACATATAGTATTTCCATTTTATATTAACATAATTGTGAATCACCCTTAAATGTTAATTTAAATTCCAATTATTTACTAACAATTTTATTTATATTTGCAAACCATTAATTAAATGCATATTTCATTATTCAAACCTATACTTGTATATTATCCAATTAACAATTCATATAACATTTTTGAACTTCTTAAATATTTTGGTAAGTTATATCTATGCTATAGAATGAAATTTAATACTATGCGAGTTTTACAGTTTCAATTTTATTTTAAATTCATAATTTCCTAATTCTAAGGATTTCTACTTCAATTGATATTTCTTTGATATTTCACTTAGCTCTTAGGTTCATTTCTCATTTCGCAATTCAGAAGTTCCGTAATGATTCAAGTATTAATTCATTTTAACCATTAAAAGAAAATTCATTAATTATTAAAGAACTCAAGAATTCCAATCCCGGTTTCATTTCAAATCAAGTTTTGAAATAATATATACTTATATAATTTATATATCAAATCATACTATAGAGAATACAAAATAAAATTCAATTTTAATCAAAACAGGGTTTAGAAAAACTATTAAGTGATCTCCCCCACTTGGACTCTCGAAAATAAAGTCGATGATGCGTGCACTCATCACCGGAATCATTTTCTAGTGTTAAGAGGGGAGTATAACACTTACTTCATTCGAAAATCCTTTGAAAACAATTTCTAATCAAATATACTATCATGTAATACTTATATTATACATTTCAAATTTTTGATAATAAATTTTCAAAACACCGGAAATTTAATTCTCAAATCCAAAATTATATTCATTTAATTTCATTATCAACTATATTCACAGAGTTTCATTATTATTTTTTTCATTCAATAGTCAATAGTTTAGAAATATTGACTAATCAACCAATGGACGATGATAATCTAATATTATCATCTCCTAACAACCAATACAATCAAAATTTATAAATTTTCAAGATAAGTCTTTTATATATAGAATATAATCCAAAACAATATTATGTCAATCTGTCCTATTCGAGTGTTTAGAAATTGCTATCGATGCCTTGGCGTCCCAAGTACCAACCAGAATTCATAAATACTCAACGGAACAAATTAACACAATATAAAATCATTTTTATATCAAAATTACAAATACGCTCTCTCATGTACACTCAACTCATTCATATAGTTTTTCTCTATTTCAATGAGTTATTCCCCACTAGAGCCAAGATTTATCGCTAAACCAAAGCTCTGATACCAACTGTAACGACCCGCCATTTTTGACCGTTCAAGTCGACAATAATCCACACATGTCCAACTCAAACCGTTCAAAAAGGCAGATGGTTATTGGGGTTAAATAAGAAAAGGAAAGAAAGAACAGAAGCAAACTCAGAATCTTGCAGCGGAAGGAACAAGATATAATAATAAAATAACAGTTCATGAAGCTGTTAAATAAATAAATTTGATTATTATTATACATCATAAATCAGAGTTACATACATATCAGAGATAATACAATAATGCAGCGGAAAAATAATACAGTAGTAGAATACAAATGATGTAATACCAAACTCCGTCTTCGTCCTTCATAATATACCTTCAACCTAATCTGAAATGCTCAGGCTGACCCGAGCGTAATGAAAAGACAAAACACTCGAGTCAGGACTAAAATATCTCATGTAAGCTAAATCGAATAAGAAATATGAGTGTGACGGCGTCAGAGATGTTTATGGGGTTTGACATCTCCTATCCAGTGTCAACGTGAGTGCAATAACTTAAGAGATGTTACGGGATTTTCCATCTCTCAAGGATCCGTTAAACTATCTACTATGTAGTACAATACGCTATTATAATATGTCTATATTAAAGTAAAAGTATTAAAATAGCGTTAAGCCATGGCCCATTCCACCCTTAACACATTTTTATTCCCAAGAGCATATACAAGACCGTAGTTTCCCCAAAACCGGAAGTCACCAGAGGGCAATCCATATACTCAAGGTACAAACCCAAAACATAGTGGTCGCGAATAGGATAATCAGTATGACAAGGTACATGAGGCGATACCAACTAGGATACTAGTAGTTGCGTCATCCGGACTGATGTTGGGCATAGCAGCTACTATCCCAACACCGCGAAACAACACTCCCATAATCGAGGGGTGCACCCAAATCGAATCACAAAAGTAATAGATATGGTAACGAAGAAGTGTGTCCGCTAGAGGTGGCGAACCTCAATGGCCCGGCAGGGCTCCTGTTTTAGTCATGTCAGGGGTCATCCAAAATCGTTCTCTTTCTTCAGTCAACGCGTTCGCCAAAACCATCCACTTCATTCTGGATCAACACTCCACGTGTATTAGTTATTAAAGTGGTTTTCGGTATCGACAGAGAGTATGTCCATATTCGATCTCGGTCTCTTTAATAACTACGTATTATTACACCGGTGGCTCTTTTACATTTCAAATCGGTTCATAATTGATATCAAAATATCATATTCGCTTCAAAATCAAATCCATTAAACTATCATCATATCTATTCAAGATGTAAGATTCCGTTTCAAAATCATTTTTCGCCTCAATATCTCATTTCGATTTCAAAATCATTAATTTCAACTCGATTTAGCTTCTCAATAAACCATTTCAAATTATCAATTTCAAATACATATTTGAACCACAAAATAAACAATTTCACTTTCAATATATTTCGAAACTTTAAATATTTCACATTTCAAAACAGCTCATATATTTATATAAGAATATAAGATTCGCTTTAAAACCATTTCTTATTCAAATTAGAATATACTTCAAATTAAACATCTGTATTAAGTAGTTTACTTAATTTCTAGAACAATTCCAATTCAATAAACTTAGATTAACATTCGGATTTCGAGAATTCATTTAAGTATTACATTCCAAATCAATTTCAGTTCAAATCCTATTCAAATCAATTTTATCTTCAAATTTAATTCAATAGTTTCAATTTAGTCCAATTCACAAATTTCTTTGAATTTCATTTAAATTCCAAATTAATTAAATCTCAATTTCAAATTAATTTTCAATTCCAAACTCAAACTTGAAATATCATTTCATATAAATTTTCTTAGAAATATTCAGAGTTCGATTAAAAGTCCAATCTTTTAAAACAAATCAACTTTCGAAAATTTACGCCGTATTTCAAAATTTTTACTTAAAATCTAAACTTCAAATAATTAAACAATTTCATTTACCAAGTTTAAATTCCAACATCTCGAGCTTCAATTCGAAATAATTCAATTCTCCATAAATTGGATTTTTTTCTTAAAATCAATTCATTTAAATAATTTCAAACAGCTTTTAAAATCATTTAATTTAACCAACCCGGTGTCCGTATATAATTTTCTAACCTATGGCCAAGTGGATAATTATTTCAATTTTTAATTTCAAGGATGGATATATATCATTTCAATCCAAATAGATGTCATAGGTATATCATTTCAACCTATTTCTTAATTTATTCGAAATGATTCAGTTTACAGTTTTATATGCAATAAACAATATACATGATGATAGCATGATATATCAAAATAAATAAACAACCAATATCGACCAATAGCATCCATCACAACCAATCATCCATAAGGCCAATAACATTCACATCAGTTTTATAATTATCAATATCGAGTAATATACTGCCAATTTAAATTTAAATTTATTTTAACGGTCAATTTAAATTCTATCAATTAATTCATATATCAAGACAAATGATAATTAAACCTACCAAACAACAGCCAATAAATTTCATATCACTTCAGAATATAAATTTAACTAACAAAAATTATTTTAGTCAATTGTGAGCGTATAAACACTCACCTTGATTTTCTGTTGTCGCCGAGACGTTCCGGTTTGGAACTAAAACTGGACGACGCCCAACTTTAGCCCAAATTTCCACCGTCTCCAAATTCATCCAAACCAGTTTCATTTTGAAGCCCTCGTCATTACGATCGCAACGCAAAAAGTTTTGTTCCAATCGGACCTCGTATGAAAAAGTTATGCTATTTTAAAGTTTACACGAATTTAAATAAACAATTTCAGCTTTTAATTTAAATTTCAAACCCTAGATACGATCCTAGCCCTTGATTCCATCTGCACCAGATCTGGGCCGCACCCTCCCCTTCTTCCTTCTCTCGTTCAAAGCCGTGAGTATGAAACCCATAGCCGCCTCTCTTCTTTGAATTTTCACGACCAAAATACACGACTTGAAGACGATCGGCCACCTCCATCGCGAAGCCCTCGGCGAACTCTACCTACACCGTGAATAGCATGGAACTCGGCTGCCCCTTTGGCCTCGAAAAACATGAAAAATGCAGCAGCTTCAAGCTCGATTTCCCGTTGATTCGTTGCTCCGTTTTCGATCATCTCCGTATGGATTTGAAGCTCTCGTCGTCCTCTACAACTTTGTAGTTGACGACTTTTGCTAATTGTTGATGGATTGAGAGGAAAATGAGGAAGAAGTTTCGAAATTTTCTGGCCATTGAATTAAAAGTGACGGCTAAGGGCTGAAACCCTAGGGTTTTTGGAAAATAGAGAAAGTGAGGGGCTTTTATAGAAAAATACGCGACACTATTCATCCCGGATTTTCCGAACTCCAAATGAAGCGTGCCGGCTGACGTTTCTAAGGTTTACCCCGCGTTCCGAACATAATGGAACGGGTTTTGGAAGCTAATTCGATCATCTGTGCGAGTTACGGCAATAAACGATCGATTTAAAATTAAATCGGTTAATCAAATTTCTGTGCGTTTGCGCTCGCCCCGGACAAACGGTAAATCCGATTGACACGAAATTTGAAATCCTATAATAATATGACATTACGGATCCGATGAAACTAGTTTCATCAAAATCCGAGACTTTTTGAAAAATGACTATTTTCTCTCGCCGAATTAATATTAAGAACAATTCGATGCGTTTCGAGCTGCCACGGTCAAACGATAACTCCGATTGGTACGAAAATTGAAATCCGACAATAACAACTATTTCGGATCCAATGGAATGAGTTTCGTTCAATTCTGAGACTGTTCGAAAAATGGCTATTTTTCAGTCGATATTTAAATATAAAATATTCAATTTTCACAAATTAACTTTAAATTCAATTTTAAAAGTTCTATAACATTACTATAACTCCAATATTAAATGTAACATTTTATTTATTTCATTGTTTACAATCAAATTCAATTCATTATTTACATTTACTACAAGTTAACATCCATATTTAATTTATAAATAAGTTATTTCAGAATTCAATTTTGTATTTTAACTTGTAATTCACATTTAACAACACAAAATTTTATTTCCTTCGGATTTTTATCCAAAATTTTTATTTTAATTCGTATTTTTAAAGTGTTAAAAATACGGGTCGTTACACTATGTCTGGGCATTGAGGTTAGCTACCTCTAGCGACGTTGATCCCTTGTATTACTATTGTGATCTCGTATTCGATGGGTGCACCTTTTGTCGGTTGGATTGATTGTCGTCGTCGGCCACAGATGGGTTACGACCAGCCAAAAAGGGTAAATTGGTAGAATCCTACCTTGGGCATTGCCTCACGTCCCTTGTCGCATTTATACCTATACGAGCCCATTTCGACTTTGGTTTTGAACCTATAAAAATGTGTTAAGGGGGATAATGTAAAGCCTTAACGCTATTTGATATTTATTTTACTGATAGACGTTATCTATTATAGCGTATACTATTATATATAAATAGTTTAACGGATCCTTAGGAGATGGAAAATCCCGTAACATCTCTTAAGTTATTGCACCCATATTTGTGATATTGATTTGACTTGCATAAGAGTATTTTAGTCCTAACTCGAGTGTTTTGTCTTTTCATTACGCTCGGGTCCTGAGTTTTTTCAGCATATTGAAGACTATTCTCTGAAGAACGAAGACTAAGTTTTGGTATATTACTATTATTATTATCCCCTATTCTGCTATATTGATTATTTATCCTTGATGTATATATATAACTCTGATAAATGTGTATAGATTTTAATCAAATGTATAGTAAACAGCTTCATGATCTGTTATGTGATTATTATATTTTATCATTGCACTGTGAGATTCTATGTTTGTTTTCTTTTTCTTTTCTTATTTTTCTTATTTAACCCCCTTGATTATCTACATTCTGGATGGTTCAAGTTGGACATGTGTGGATTATTGTCGATTTAAACCTTTCGAAATGTGGGTCGTCACAGTTAGTATTAGAGCCAGGTTTAGCGATAACCTTGGATTTGTGGGGTTTGACTCATTAGATATATGGTAGTAATATCATAGAATGAGTATGTTTGAGTGTTCATATATGAGAGAGCGTACTTGTTAGTGTTATGAAATGTTTTATATTGTGTTTACTTATCCGTTGAGTTGTTTATGAATTCCTATCGATGTGCGGGACGTCGTGTGTAACAACCCGAGTTTTAGCTTCAATTTATAATCATCATTTAACGATTAAAGTGATGATAAAATTTCTAAACGGTTATGCGGGCTTTTAATTGATTCTAGCCCATGGTTTTTGTGTTACCGTGATAGTTGTCAATGCCGTTCTCTTTTGTTGATTCGAAAAAACCCGTTCCCCATTTTCATTTTCATGAAAACCCTAAATCAAAATGAAAGAAAGAATAATGGCGGCTTCAAATTTTCTTCGTTCGTTCGTTTGAAAAATTAGGGCTTCTGCCGATTCCATTCGCTCGTCTTCGCTTCGACAAAGGTGAGTTCTACTCACATCTAATTCATACTCAAGTGTAATTAGGGTTTGAATTCTTTTATTTTCGTGATTTTGGGTTTCACAGTTTGGTTTTGTGAATTTCTGGTGACTTCGAGCTTGACTTTGACTTTGTGAAAATATGATCTTGTTCGATTTTTCTTGGATGTCACGACTTGTTTAATTTCGTGGCTCGTCTTCGTTTCTCTTCAATAAATTAGGGCTTGTAAAATTTTGTTGAAGCTGCCGCTTTCAGTAGTTTGATCGAATGCAATTTGTTGTTCTTCTATTATGCTTCGGCAATCGATCCTTTTTTCGGCTTGTGTTCGACTGCTTCAAGTTGATCGAATTCGACTTTTCTCTGGTATGTTATTTGTTCCTTTTGCTTTCTGGATTGAATGCTTGAACTCAATTAAAATTGCCGATGTTGTTGATTTCAATTTATAGGAGTCGAACTCCTAAATTTTTCTTCGTCTGTTTTTTTTCAATATTATGCTTTCGACCGTTTGATCATTGCTTGGATGCTTGAGATTTCACTGACTGATTCAAATTCGTATGTTTCCCACGGCTTTGAATCTGAACGGTTCACCACGTCTCTGACCTGTTCATATGTGTATATTTTTGGTTACTTGGTTTCCATGGCATTGATTTCGAATTTGTAATTTCTTGATGACCACGGTTTCAATTCTGGTTTGACGATGTTGAGTGCTCGACTCTGGTCATTTGTGTTCATCCCTGTGGCATTGATTTCAACACTGACTTCGGCTTTGACCTTTTGGTATTTGTAGTTTGTGAACTGTTGAATGACTTCGTCATTGATTGAGTTGGACTTAGTTTTGATTCTCTTGACCATTTAAAAACTGCTGTTGACTCGACATTGCTTTGAACTGCAGTTTGAAATCTTTGTTCGAACTAGCTGTGTCACTTGCTTATGATGCCACTGTTTCATTTGCTATAGATATGTATGTGTATTTAGTTGAGTAAATTGACTGTCTTGAGTCTTGCTGCCTTCATGTCTGTATCATATTCACTGATTCATGTTTGGTTCATGTAGTCTTGGTCGAGTTTGAGTTCATTGGTCTTCAGGACATGATTGCACTTGTGGTTGCACTTCAGTTTCTTGTATATGTATACAAGTGTTCACTTGATTCGTTGAGCTTGCATTTGAGTTGTAGCTGTTGCTCTTGACTTCGGGTTGCACTGCCACATGATGCTTGTATTCCTCTGGACTTGTTGGATTCCGACCCATGCTTTGTGTACTTTGGTATTTGCAGTTATACTTCATTTGATCACTGTTCTTGTTGATGTTGGCTTGATAATATCTAACTTGGATTTGCTTTAAGCCTGAGTTGTTGATTGATTTTTGAAATTGTACTTGAGTTAATTCTCATATGTACTAGTGCCTTATGTTGTACCTATTTTTACTGTGTCACTGTATTGGGTTTTATGAACATTTGATGTTCAGGTTGCATGCACAATTCATGTGTTGCCAACCCGGGTCCTTTGTACCTTGTTGTTCCACCGGTGCATGTTTATATGGGTTTGCTTTGTGGTACATATTACTGCATCTCTGATTATGCTGCAGCCATTTTACTGCATATATATAAGGCCTTGTACCACTTGATTGCATTTAGATTTGTTTTCGAATTCACTTGAGTTGAATCCAGCTTGTATCTTGGAATTGACCTTGTGCTCGTTTGTGACTTTCATTGAACTTTCGTGTATTTCATCACGGTAGTGGCGAGGCAGTACACGCGTGCGTGTACTGCAGCCACACTGAATTGTCATTTTATGTGACATTTAAATTATTTGGATTGTTTTGTGTTCAATTCAATATTTGGGAATTTTATTTGATTCAGTTCGATTGATCATTTTGTTGTGTCTAGTTATCTATTCGATAATTAGATTCTAAGTTTCTAATTATTATTTAATAATTGGATTTTGTGTTAATTGTTGTTTAGACAATTCAGTTGTTTTCTAAATTATCTTCATTGATAATCTTTTTATTTATCTTGTTGATGATTTGGATTGCTGATTTGTTGTTTAACACTATTTAGTGTTATATCTGTCGTTATCCGATTCTCTTATCGAGGAGTTGGATATACGAGTTTTCTATGACTGTCATCTATTTGATATTTGATTATTATTGCTTCTGTGCATTAATAAGTGAGTTTGAATTAGACTGACCCGTGTATTATTTTCTTTTGAATTTAATACTCGGGTCAGACCCGAGTTATTTCAGGTTGTAGATAACTTGCTTTGGGTTGCTGTTTGAGCTATGAAGACTTTTCATATCTTTTGGAGTTGTCGTGTCATAGTATAGGTTGATATGTATTCATGTATATTAGTCGATAATGTACTTGTATATATAACTTCCAGAGTCGACTGTTGTAGTTGTATCATATGTATTGTGTCAACTGTATTGTAACTGACATAAGTTATATGTAACGATCCGGATTTTTCGCGCTCGAAAATCGACATCCGTACTTCACATTGTACTAGAATGCCGCAGATTCAAACATTCAAATCCGTTTCGCCGGAGCTTATAACAACATTAAGTATAACAACACAGCGGAAGAAAAAGAATATATCAATATATATAACATTGATACAATGACAGATACAAAATCTGATACAGTATGATACAACAGAATGATACAACAGATATCAATATACATCAGAGATATGATACAAGAAATAGCAGCGGAAAGAAAATAGATAACACCAGCAGCGGATAGAATGTCTCCAATAGAATGCTCCAAGATAAGCAACGTCAGTCCATGAACTCCAAGAACTGAACTAGCTCCAGATAATCTACTCAACCTGAATATCTGAAAAACCCAACTCTAGACTGCCCGTGTGGAAAATAGTGGGCACCCAGAGTTTAGGAAGGGAACAATAAACTCCGGATCAGTCATGGGACTGGTGTGAGCAACAAAAACAGTTTATCTTTAAACAAACACAAAAGGCTTTTAACATTGAAACCCGCAATGCTTTTCGAAAATGAAACTACCATAAGGCCTCCCGCCACACGCACAATGCAATCGCAGAATTGGAGGAGATTTCTCCTTATGATAGTCAAACATGCTTACTACGCAAAAGAAAACTCTTTTGATATTATTACTAGTGCATAGTGTCAAAAACCATTTCGAAAATATAATATTAATCTTAGCCAGCATACAACCATTGTTGTATGCCTACTATAGCTACTACGTTCAATAGCAGGTTACCGCCACATTCCATAGCAGGTAATACAACTAAAAACCGTACAGGGTTCGTATTGTTTCTTTGGATTTCCAACAAATGATCAGGCTAAGGAACTTCCTTACCGAAATAGAAACGCCTCTGGAAAGACGCCTCGGATCCTAACCGGATCTCCGCAAACAAAAGGTCGACGCTACCTCACGCTGTACAGCTGTAACTAGGTAACTAACACACTGACGCTACCTCACGCTGTACAGCTGTAACTAGGTAACTAACACACGAGTCATGTCATCCCCCGGTCGTTACCGACCTTTATCCCGGGATCCCGAAAACCAACAAAGCAACATCATACAGTAATAAATTACCGTGTCCACACGAGTTAAGTATCTGGGCTCCATACCATGATACCACCCTTTATCCAGAAGGAAATGACATACCCTAGGGGCGCTACCCCTACAAACCTTTGCCGCAACATTCCTGTTTCGACCATTACCGGGTTGTGAGGCTCGACGAAGTCTCGTCCACAAAGCAACGCTTTTTCACAAAGCCACGCTTTTTCACAAAGCCACGCTTTGATCAACAAATGATCATCAGCACTTCGTATGCCACATTACCAAATTGGGAATGTATCACTAGTAACCATCAACTACATAACCTCTGAGCTCATACGTCTCAGAGAAGGGTGTTAAGCTAAGAGAATAAATTCTCCGCCACCAACAGAAATGTATTTGATAGAAACCAGCTTTACATCTCAAAGTGTAACGTCAGACACACATCCATACAAGTCTGTTCCGGGTTCGAACAGAACCGAAGGCACTTCCAAAGAAGCCCTTGCAATCCGGGTATTCACAATCCCGATCGGATTTCTCATCACTTAGGAGATCTCTATACCGGCACGACTCAGTGCAGAGACAATCGATAGGTCATCATATCGTTCTCGCAAATACCCGGTCTTCATCACCGGTCTTCAAATGCTATCCATATACGACGTATCACTATTCGGAATGGGTTATATGACACAAAGGTCCTCTCCCGGCTAAACCGAATAACGAGCGCAATTAAAAATCATATGGATACTGGGGTCTCAATTAAATCACAGCTTAAAGCCCATAACTTTTCATTCGAATGGTAAAACAAATTACCATTTCCAATCTTTTAAACAAAAAGATTTAATTCAAAAACCTTCAATGGTTTAAACAATTTCCACACTTTTAATCTTTTAAACAAAAAGATTCAATTCACAAAGTTAACCCCATTCACAAAGATTCATTCATGGATTTCAAAACAATTTCCATTTCAATTTGATTAACTCGTTAAATTTTTTAAATCAAGATTTAACTTATAGCTTTCAAAACTCGTTTCCAAAGATTCATTCATAGTCTTTCAAAACAATTCCATTTCAAGTTAGATTAATTCATCCGGTCTTTGAAATCAAAGACTCATTTCATAGTTTTCAAAACATTTCAATTCCATTTCAAACTTGAAATTCTTTCAACACAAATTGGAAGTTCATTACTTTTGTGAAAGCTTTTACTATTTGAAAACAAATAGTTTCGTTTCAGAAAAAATCCAGTTATATTTACACGAGTTAAAACCATTGAATTAAACTCAAATTCCCAAATTAATACCTTTAAAATGGTTTAACCCATATATAACTTGTACAGCATCTTTAATCTCTAGTTTCAAATCATAGAATTCAATTTCAAACTTGAACTCAAATTTAAATCAAATTATTTAAATTTTCAAAACTCGATTAAGTTATTCAAAATAACTTTTATCTTTGAAATTCCATTTCAAAAGCTTTCCACTTTAAACCCGAATTTCCAATTTCAAAATCAATTGAAATTAAGATTTCAATTTTCAAAAAAATTAAATTTAAATCATCTGTGACTTAACCGATTTCCACGTGAAATCCATATTTGTGTGTGTAAAAGTGTAGTCCAGGGGTTTCACACATAATAGTGCAACATCAATCATCACAGATACATCGATAAGCGGTAAAATCGATAACGCTTATCTTCATTCACAGAATCATAGATAAAATAAATTTATCAGTCCCAAAGATTCACTATTACAATTCGATGTGGGTTTCGGATAACCAACTGGAATCTGATTCCCTGTCGCATCGAAATTTAAATGTCGTTTACGGGTCAAGGGTTTTCATAACAGATATATATATCGCAGATAAGTAAATTACAGATCACATCATAAATCAGGGTATATCACAAAGCATCACATATCAGGGATATCAAACAATCAAATCATCTAATAGAATCCAAATATCCATAAGTAGAACCAATTAATATCTGATTATAATTAATTTATACCAGATTCATTACTTATGAATAAACTACAAATCTTGGTTAATTAATCATTAATTAATTATAAACCATTCTGATTAATTATCCTTTAATCATTTAATTAATTAACCTTAAATTAATTAAATTATCCTCAAATTAATTACCTCAAATAATTAACCTCATTAATTAATTATTCTTTAAATTAATTAATCTTTAAATACTTGATTAAATCAATCTTACATCCAAAAATTTAATTACTTTTAATCAAGTGATTATCTTTTAAGTAATTGATTTCCTTTAATTACTTATCATTAATAAATCTTAATTAATTTTTCCATAACTTTTTTTTAAAATAAATTATCATCATTTTATCAACTTAAACCTTTAGATTAATTAACTTCTTTAAAACTTGTAAAAACATGATCCCAGGCAAGCACGTTACTTACTCGAGCAAGGCTCGAGTTTTCCCCAGTATTCTCCCGCGTCACCCTCCCTATACACAACTTCTTCTTCCCCCTTTCTCATTTTTTTTTCTTTTCAACAAGTTTAAAGTTTTAAACAAAGTTATAAATAGCATCTGGAAACTTGCATTCGAACTCGATATAAAACCCAAGGAAAATCACCTATTTACTCGAGCGCGTCTCAAGTCAGATGTCATCAACGACACTGACACGGTTCACCTCGCTGTACACGTGCACGGCGGCGCGGACGACCTCCGGCAATCACCAACATCATCGACAAGTCCCAAATCTCACGTAGGCACGAAAATTTAACTCGAATCGCCTCAAAGAATTTCGAATCGAAATTTAGATGTTTTGCTCGAAACCTGTCACTCCCCACAGTCGAACTTCCACCTCTCCACCGCCACTCACACCACCGAAGTTGCCGAAACTTCGTCCACATGACGACATCACGCTTCTCTTCCACTCCCAAAAATATCGTGACACTCGATCACCTATAGGGGCCCTACGCGTCTAGTAACAGACATGAAAAAAAACTTTGAACAAAACCCTAAATCGATCTAGTTTCAAAAATTTACTCAATAGAAAATTCTTCTGATAATTTTCATGAAAACATAGATGCTTAAACTTGCTTCATCCCAAATTTCAACTGTAATTATTGGATCAAACATCTGAAGTTGGTAAAAATGTAATTTTATTTCAAATACAAACTGCTCTCAAGCTACTTAAGTAAAAATCATCACATTGCCTTTAAAAATCATGACTTGATATGCTTATTCAAATTATGTGATCAAATCCATGATTTAAAATAGTTGAATTCATCAAAGAATTTTTTTTCTTTTTTCACTGTAAATTACAAGTTGCACAGACAAATGCTTCATGTTCAAACTTGAAACAAAATTTTAACTGTGATTTAAGTTGAAGCAACCTTGTTTTGAAAGAAAAAAAAAACTAAGCTAAAAAGATTGTGTGAGTTTATTTAAATTTTCTTCAATTTACTTTTGTTCTGAAACTATATGTTAAGAACAAACTGTATGAATACTTCCAGTAATTCAAAAACATACTCAATAACATTTTCTTTTCCATATACAACTACAAACACAAGATCCATGAAATAAATACTTAGATTTCAAAAACAAATAAGTTTGCTCACCTGGAACATAATTGAAACAAAGATAATGCTTTGAAACAGGCTATTTAAATTGCCAGCTGAAGTTTTTCTTGATCCTGGTTTGTATTGATGTTTATAAACTGAAGTTTGTTTTAGTTTGAGATAACATTACTTCGGGTTTGCTTCCATTTTTACTCAGTTTTCCTTAGCCAAGAATAAACGAATCTGAAATGGAGTTGATATATATAAAAGTGAAGTTGATTATTTGTTTATACAAAGCAGGTACAAGTGTTCATATTTTATCAGAGATTTTTATTTGCTTATGGGGCTGATCTGCTGCATGCATCTATATTGTATGCTAAGATGTCTTTGCATTAATTAAGTTGTACAAAGTGATATAAATGCTTGTACCTTATTTTACTTGCTTTACCTTCATTTCGGCTGAGATGTGTTGGAGGATATTGATGTTTTCTATACTTGAATATATACTTACTTCTTGTCTGGTTACATACTTTTGCTTTGTATATATTACTTTATAATATGAATTTCTATTTTAATTTTGCTTTACTTTATAACATTCATTTTTATAGTTTATATAATTCTAGAATCACTTAATATGTTCATTTCACATGTATACAATAATTTAAGCTTAAATGATAAATACAGAATACATATGGAGATTGGGGAAACTAGCGAGCAATTTATAATAAATTATACAATTTTAATTCAAAAATTGAACAAATTATTAATTTAAGTTAGATTAAAATCTGGGGTCGTTACAAACTTCCCCCCTTAAAAGAATTTCGTCCTCGAAATTACCAAGGAGACACAAAGATAGATGAAGAATATTTCATTAACTCAAACTGAATATTTATTCTGCATTTGGCTTACCAAATCAGAATATCAATAACAGATACAAGAACGAATCTGTTAAACACTTCACAAGATACTCGGATTATCCAGATCTACGAAATATACAGAGGCATCGGTTAGTTCAAAGGGATAACTAACCATTCGTAGAATATATCCGGTTCCAAAAAAATAGATATATGGATACAATTTCGAAACTTTCAGTTTAGAACTAAAGTATACCTATCAACCATAGCAAACAAAGCAACCAATACATCCAAACAAACAATTCTGGCCTTTTGGAGTTTATGTCCCATACAAATATATCGAATTTCTTTCTGGATCGACCAGAAATTAACAAAGAATTGAGAAGAGATGACGAACAATAGAGATTGATAGAGAAAAGATCGTTTCCTCGTTGTTCAGAGTATCGACCATTTGTAGTCGTATTCCCCTGTCCCCTATCTCATCCTCTTCTTGCGCTCATACTCACTATCAGTAGATAGTAAGAGAATTTACTGAGGCATTCGAACGGATATCTGAGGAATACTCATTCTAGAGTTTACTTCACTCTATCTCTAATGAGCTACTTAACGTGTTATACTCCTGAGCTAAAGTTCAACCTTAGCTCTGATACCACATGTAACGATCCGGATTTTTCGCGCTCGAAAATCGACATCCGTACTTCACATTGTACTAGAATGCCGCAGATTCAAACATTCAAATCCGTTTCGCCGGAGCTTATAACAACATTAAGTATAACAACACAGCGGAAGAAAAAGAATATATCAATATATATAACATTGATACAATGACAGATACAAAATCTGATACAGTATGATACAACAGAATGATACAACAGATATCAATATACATCAGAGATATGATACAAGAAATAGCAGCGGAAAGAAAATAGATAACACCAGCAGCGGATAGAATGTCTCCAATAGAATGCTCCAAGATAAGCAACGTCAGTCCATGAACTCCAAGAACTGAACTAGCTCCAGATAATCTACTCAACCTGAATATCTGAAAAACCCAACTCTAGACTGCCCGTGTGGAAAATAGTGGGCACCCAGAGTTTAGGAAGGGAACAATAAACTCCGGATCAGTCATGGGACTGGTGTGAGCAACAAAAACAGTTTATCTTTAAACAAACACAAAAGGCTTTTAACATTGAAACCCGCAATGCTTTTCGAAAATGAAACTACCATAAGGCCTCCCGCCACACGCACAATGCAATCGCAGAATTGGAGGAGATTTCTCCTTATGATAGTCAAACATGCTTACTACGCAAAAGAAAACTCTTTTGATATTATTACTAGTGCATAGTGTCAAAAACCATTTCGAAAATATAATATTAATCTTAGCCAGCATACAACCATTGTTGTATGCCTACTATAGCTACTACGTTCAATAGCAGGTTACCGCCACATTCCATAGCAGGTAATACAACTAAAAAACGTACAGGGTTCGTATTGTTTCTTTGGATTTCCAACAAATGATCAGGCTAAGGAACTTCCTTACCGAAATAGAAACGCCTCTGGAAAGACGCCTCGGATCCTAACCGGATCTCCGCAAACAAAAGGTCGACGCTACCTCACGCTGTACAGCTGTAACTAGGTAACTAACACACTGACGCTACCTCACGCTGTACAGCTGTAACTAGGTAACTAACACACGAGTCATGTCATCCCCCGGTCGTTACCGACCTTTATCCCGGGATCCCGAAAACCAACAAAGCAACATCATACAGTAATAAATTACCGTGTCCACACGAGTTAAGTATCTGGGCTCCATACCATGATACCACCCTTTATCCAGAAGGAAATGACATACCCTAGGGGCGCTACCCCTACAAACCTTTGCCGCAACATTCCTGTTTCGACCATTACCGGGTTGTGAGGCTCGACGAAGTCTCGTCCACAAAGCAACGCTTTTTCACAAAGCCACGCTTTTTCACAAAGCCACGCTTTTTCACAAAGCCACGCTTTTTCACAAAGCCACGCTTTGATCAACAAATGATCATCAGCACTTCGTATGCCACATTACCAAATTGGGAATGTATCACTAGTAACCATCAACTACATAACCTCTGAGCTCATACGTCTCAGAGAAGGGTGTTAAGCTAAGAGAATAAATTCTCCGCCACCAACAGAAATGTATTTGATAGAAACCAGCTTTACATCTCAAAGTGTAACGTCAGACACACATCCATACAAGTCTGTTCCGGGTTCGAACAGAACCGAAGGCACTTCCAAAGAAGCCCTTGCAATCCGGGTATTCACAATCCCGATCGGATTTCTCATCACTTAGGAGATCTCTATACCGGCACGACTCAGTGCAGAGACAATCGATAGGTCATCATATCGTTCTCGCAAATACCCGGTCTTCATCACCGGTCTTCAAATGCTATCCATATACGACGTATCACTATTCGGAATGGGTTATATGACACAAAGGTCCTCTCCCGGCTAAACCGAATAACGAGCGCAATTAAAAATCATATGGATACTGGGGTCTCAATTAAATCACAGCTTAAAGCCCAAAACTTTTCATTCGAATGGTAAAACAAATTACCATTTCCAATCTTTTAAACAAAAAGATTTAATTCAAAAACCTTCAATGGTTTAAACAATTTCCACACTTTTAATCTTTTAAACAAAAAGATTCAATTCACAAAGTTAACCCCATTCACAAAGATTCATTCATGGATTTCAAAACAATTTCCATTTCAATTTGATTAACTCGTTAAATTTTTTAAATCAAGATTTAACTTATAGCTTTCAAAACTCGTTTCCAAAGATTCATTCATAGTCTTTCAAAACAATTCCATTTCAAGTTAGATTAATTCATCCGGTCTTTGAAATCAAAGACTCATTTCATAGTTTTCAAAACATTTCAATTCCATTTCAAACTTGAAATTCTTTCAACACAAATTGGAAGTTCATTACTTTTGTGAAAGCTTTTACTATTTGAAAACAAATAGTTTCGTTTCAGAAAAAATCCAGTTATATTTACACGAGTTAAAACCATTGAATTAAACTCAAATTCCCAAATTAATACCTTTAAAATGGTTTAACCCATATATAACTTGTACAGCATCTTTAATCTCTAGTTTCAAATCATAGAATTCAATTTCAAACTTGAACTCAAATTTAAATCAAATTATTTAAATTTTCAAAACTCGATTAAGTTATTCAAAATAACTTTTATCTTTGAAATTCCATTTCAAAAGCTTTCCACTTTAAACCCGAATTTCCAATTTCAAAATCAATTGAAATTAAGATTTCAATTTTCAAAAAAATTAAATTTAAATCATCTGTGACTTAACCGATTTCCACGTGAAATCCATATTTGTGTGTGTAAAAGTGTAGTCCAGGGGTTTCACACATAATAGTGCAACATCAATCATCACAGATACATCGATAAGCGGTAAAATCGATAACGCTTATCTTCATTCACAGAATCATAGATAAAATAAATTTATCAGTCCCAAAGATTCACTATTACAATTCGATGTGGGTTTCGGATAACCAACTGGAATCTGATTCCCTGTCGCATCGAAATTTAAATGTCGTTTACGGGTCAAGGGTTTTCATAACAGATATATATATCGCAGATAAGTAAATTACAGATCACATCATAAATCAGGGTATATCACAAAGCATCACATATCAGGGATATCAAACAATCAAATCATCTAATAGAATCCAAATATCCATAAGTAGAACCAATTAATATCTGATTATAATTAATTTATACCAGATTCATTACTTATGAATAAACTACAAATCTTGGTTAATTAATCATTAATTAATTATAAACCATTCTGATTAATTATCCTTTAATCATTTAATTAATTAACCTTAAATTAATTAAATTATCCTCAAATTAATTACCTCAAATAATTAACCTCATTAATTAATTATTCTTTAAATTAATTAATCTTTAAATACTTGATTAAATCAATCTTACATCCAAAAATTTAATTACTTTTAATCAAGTGATTATCTTTTAAGTAATTGATTTCCTTTAATTACTTATCATTAATAAATCTTAATTAATTTTTCCATAACTTTTTTTTAAAATAAATTATCATCATTTTATCAACTTAAACCTTTAGATTAATTAACTTCTTTAAAACTTGTAAAAACATGATCCCAGGCAAGCACGTTACTTACTCGAGCAAGGCTCGAGTTTTCCCTAGTATTCTCCCGCGTCACCCTCCCTATACACAACTTCTTCTTCCCCCTTTCTCATTTTTTTTTTCTTTTCAACAAGTTTAAAGTTTTAAACAAAGTTATAAATAGCATCTGGAAACTTGCATTCGAACTCGATATAAAACCCAAGGAAAATCACCTATTTACTCGAGCGCGTCTCAAGTCAGATGTCATCAACGACACTGACACGGTTCACCTCGCTGTACACGTGCACGGCGGCGCGGACGACCTCCGGCAATCACCAACATCATCGACAAGTCCCAAATCTCACGTAGGCACGAAAATTTAACTCGAATCGCCTCAAAGAATTTCGAATCGAAATTTAGATGTTTTGCTCGAAACCTGTCACTCCCCACAGTCGAACTTCCACCTCTCCACCGCCACTCACACCACCGAAGTTGCCGAAACTTCGTCCACATGACGACATCACGCTTCTCTTCCACTCCCAAAAATATCGTGACACTCGATCACCTATAGGGGCCCTACGCGTCTAGTAACAGACATGAAAAAAAACTTTGAACAAAACCCTAAATCGATCTAGTTTCAAAAATTTACTCAATAGAAAATTCTTCTGATAATTTTCATGAAAACATAGATGCTTAAACTTGCTTCATCCCAAATTTCAACTGTAATTATTGGATCAAACATCTGAAGTTGGTAAAAATGTAATTTTATTTCAAATACAAACTGCTCTCAAGCTACTTAAGTAAAAATCATCACATTGCCTTTAAAAATCATGACTTGATATGCTTATTCAAATTATGTGATCAAATCCATGATTTAAAATAGTTGAATTCATCAAAGAATTTTTTTTCTTTTTTCACTGTAAATTACAAGTTGCACAGACAAATGCTTCATGTTCAAACTTGAAACAAAATTTTAACTGTGATTTAAGTTGAAGCAACCTTGTTTTGAAAGAAAAAAAAACTAAGCTAAAAAGATTGTGTGAGTTTATTTAAATTTTCTTCAATTTACTTTTGTTCTGAAACTATATGTTAAGAACAAACTGTATGAATACTTCCAGTAATTCAAAAACATACTCAATAACATTTTCTTTTCCATATACAACTACAAACACAAGATCCATGAAATAAATACTTAGATTTCAAAAACAAATAAGTTTGCTCACCTGGAACATAATTGAAACAGAGATAATGCTTTGAAACAGGCTATTTAAATTGCCAGCTGAAGTTTTTCTTGATCCTGGTTTGTATTGATGTTTATAAACTGAAGTTTGTTTTAGTTTGAGATAACATTACTTCGGGTTTGCTTCCATTTTTACTCAGTTTTCCTTAGCCAAGAATAAACGAATCTGAAATGGAGTTGATATATATAAAAGTGAAGTTGATTATTTGTTTATACAAAGCAGGTACAAGTGTTCATATTTTATCAGAGATTTTTATTTGCTTATGGGGCTGATCTGCTGCATGCATCTATATTGTATGCTAAGATGTCTTTGCATTAATTAAGTTGTACAAAGTGATATAAATGCTTGTACCTTATTTTACTTGCTTTACCTTCATTTCGGCTGAGATGTGTTGGAGGATATTGATGTTTTCTATACTTGAATATATACTTACTTCTTGTCTGGTTACATACTTTTGCTTTGTATATATTACTTTATAATATGAATTTCTATTTTAATTTTGCTTTACTTTATAACATTCATTTTTATAGTTTATATAATTCTAGAATCACTTAATATGTTCATTTCACATGTATACAATAATTTAAGCTTAAATGATAAATACAGAATACATATGGAGATTGGGGAAACTAGCGAGCAATTTATAATAAATTATACAATTTTAATTCAAAAATTGAACAAATTATTAATTTAAGTTAGATTAAAATCTGGGGTCGTTACAAACTTCCCCCCTTAAAAGAATTTCGTCCTCGAAATTACCAAGGAGACACAAAGATAGATGAAGAATATTTCATCAACTCAAACTGAATATTTATTCTGCATTTGGCTTACCAAATCAGAATATCAATAACAGATACAAGAACGAATCTGTTAAACACTTCACAAGATACTCGGATTATCCAGATCTACGAAATATACAGAGGCATCGGTTAGTTCAAAGGGATAACTAACCATTCGTAGAATATATCCGGTTCCAAAAAAATAGATATATGGATACAATTTCGAAACTTTCAGTTTAGAACTAAAGTATACCTATCAACCATAGCAAACAAAGCAACCAATACATCCAAACAAACAATTCTGGCCTTTTGGAGTTTATGTCCCATACAAATATATCGAATTTCTTTCTGGATCGACCAGAAATTATCAAAGAATTGAGAAGAGATGACGAACAATAGAGATTGATAGAGAAAAGATCGTTTCCTCGTTGTTCAGAGTATCGACCATTTGTAGTCGTATTCCCCTGTCCCCTATCTCATCCTCTTCTTGCGCTCATACTCACTATCAGTAGATAGTAAGAGAATTTACTGAGGCATTCGAACGGATATCTGAGGAATACTCATTCTAGAGTTTACTTCACTCTATCTCTAATGAGCTACTTAACGTGTTATACTCCTGAGCTAAAGTTCAACCTTAGCTCTGATACCACATGTAACGATCCGGATTTTTCGCGCTCGAAAATCGACATCCGTACTTCACATTGTACTAGAATGCCGCAGATTCAAACATTCAAATCCGTTTCGCCGGAGCTTATAACAACATTAAGTATAACAACACAGCGGAAGAAAAAGAATATATCAATATATATAACATTGATACAATGACAGATACAAAATCTGATACAGTATGATACAACAGAATGATACAACAGATATCAATATACATCAGAGATATGATACAAGAAATAGCAGCGGAAAGAAAATAGATAACACCAGCAGCGGATAGAATGTCTCCAATAGAATGCTCCAAGATAAGCAACGTCAGTCCATGAACTCCAAGAACTGAACTAGCTCCAGATAATCTACTCAACCTGAATATCTGAAAAACCCAACTCTAGACTGCCCGTGTGGAAAATAGTGGGCACCCAGAGTTTAGGAAGGGAACAATAAACTCCGGATCAGTCATGGGACTGGTGTGAGCAACAAAAACAGTTTATCTTTAAACAAACACAAAAGGCTTTTAACATTGGAACCCGCAATGCTTTTCGAAAATGAAACTACCATAAGGCCTCTCGCCACACGCACAATGCAATCGCAGAATTGGAGGAGATTTCTCCTTATGATAGTCAAACATACTTACTACGCAAAAGAAAACTCTTTTGATATTATTACTAGTGCATAGTGTCAAAAACCATTTCGAAAATATAATATTAATCTTAGCCAGCATACAACCATTGTTGTATGCCTACTATAGCTACTACGTTCAATAGCAGGTTACCGCCACATTCCATAGCAGGTAATACAACTAAAAACCGTACAGGGTTCGTATTGTTTCTTTGGATTTCCAACAAATGATCAGGCTAAGGAACTTCCTTACCGAAATAGAAACGCCTCTGGAAAGACGCCTCGGATCCTAACCGGATCTCCGCAAACAAAAGGTCGATGCTACCTCACGCTGTACAGCTGTAACTAGGTAACTAACACACTGACGCTACCTCACGCTGTACAGCTGTAACTAGGTAACTAACACACGAGTCATGTCATCCCCCGGTCGTTACCGACCTTTATCCCGGGATCCCGAAAACCAACAAAGCAACATCATACAGTAATAAATTACCGTGTCCACACGAGTTAAGTATCTGGGCTCCATACCATGATACCACCCTTTATCCAGAAGGAAATGACATACCCTAGGGGCGCTACCCCTACAAACCTTTGCCGCAACATTCATGTTTCGACCATTACCGGGTTGTGAGGCTCGACGAAGTCTCGTCCACAAAGCAACGCTTTTTCACAAAGCCACGCTTTTTCACAAAGCCACGCTTTGATCAACAAATGATCATCAGCACTTCGTATGCCACATTACCAAATTGGGAATGTATCACTAGTAACCATCAACTACATAACCTCTGAGCTCATACGTCTCAGAGAAGGGTGTTAAGCTAAGAGAATAAATTCTCCGCCACCAACAGAAATGTATTTGATAGAAACCAGCTTTACATCTCAAAGTGTAACGTCAGACACACATCCATACAAGTCTGTTCCGGGTTCGAACAGAACCGAAGGCACTTCCAAAGAAGCCCTTGCAATCCGGGTATTCACAATCCCGATCGGATTTCTCATCACTTAGGAGATCTCTATACCGGCACGACTCAGTGCAGAGATAATCGATAGGTCATCATATCGTTCTCGCAAATACCCGGTCTTCATCACCGGTCTTCAAATGCTATCCATATACGACGTATCACTATTCAGAATGGGTTATATGACACAAAGGTCCTCTCCCGGCTAAACCGAATAACGAGCGCAATTAAAAATCATATGGATACTGGGGTCTCAATTAAATCACAGCTTAAAGCCCAAAACTTTTCATTCGAATGGTAAACCAAATTACCATTTCCAATCTTTTAAACAAAAAGATTTAATTCAAAAACCTTCAATGGTTTAAACAATTTCCACACTTTTAATCTTTTAAACAAAAAGATTCAATTCACAAAGTTAACCCCATTCACAAAGAT
This sequence comes from Allium fistulosum, assembly GCA_030737815.1. Lineage (NCBI taxonomy): Eukaryota > Viridiplantae > Streptophyta > Magnoliopsida > Asparagales > Amaryllidaceae > Allium > Allium fistulosum. The sequence goes on from CM060908.1 coordinate 716,163,618, forward strand.
TCATTCATGGATTTCAAAACAATTTCCATTTCAATTTGATTAACTCGTTAAATTTTTTAAATCAAGATTTAACTTATAGCTTTCAAAACTCGTTTCCAAAGATTCATTCATAGTCTTTCAAAACAATTCCATTTCAAGTTAGATTAATTCATCCGGTCTTTGAAATCAAAGACTCATTTCATAGTTTTCAAAACATTTCAATTCCATTTCAAACTTGAAATTCTTTCAACACAAATTGGAAGTTCATTACTTTTGTGAAAGCTTTTACTATTTGAAAACAAATAGTTTCGTTTCAGAAAAAATCCAGTTATATTTACACGAGTTAAAACCATTGAATTAAACTCAAATTCCCAAATTAATACCTTTAAAATGGTTTAACCCATATATAACTTCTACAGCATCTTTAATCTCTAGTTTCAAATCATAGAATTCAATTTCAAACTTGAACTCAAATTTAAATCAAATTATTTAAATTTTCAAAACTCGATTAAGTTATTCAAAATAACTTTTATCTTTGAAATTCCATTTCAAAAGCTTTCCACTTTGAACCCGAATTTCCAATTTCAAAATCAATTGAAATTAAGATTTCAATTTTCAAAAAAATTAAATTTAAATCATCTGTGACTTAACCGATTTCCACGTGAAATCCATATTTGTGTGTGTAAAAGTGTAGTCCAGGGGTTTCACACATAATAGTGCAACATCAATCATCACAGATACATCGATAAGCAGTAAAATCGATAACGCTTATCTTCATTCACAGATTCATAGATAAAATAAATTTATCAGTCCCAAAGATTCACTATTACAATTCGATGTGGGTTTCGGATAACCAACTGGAATCCGATTCCCTGTCGCATCGAAATTTAAATGTCGTTTACGGGTCAAGGGTTTTCATAACAGATATATATATCGCAGATAAGTAAATTACAGATCACATCATAAATCAGGGTATATCACAAAGCATCACATATCAGGGATATCAAACAATCAAATCATCTAATAGAATCCAAATATCCATAAGTAGAACCAATTAATATCTGATTATAATTAATTTATACCAGATTCATTACTTATGAATAAACTACAAATCTTGGTTAATTAATCATTAATTAATTATAAACCATTCTGATTAATTATCCTTTAATCATTTAATTAATTAACCTTAAATTAATTAAATTATCCTCAAATTAATTACCTCAAATAATTAACCTCATTAATTAATTATTCTTTAAATTAATTAATCTTTAAATACTTGATTAAATCAATCTTACATCCAAAAATTTAATTACTTTTAATCAAGTGATTATCTTTTAAGTAATTGATTTCCTTTAATTACTTATCATTAATAAATCTTAATTAATTTTTCCATAACTTTTTTTTAAAATAAATTATCATCATTTTATCAACTTAAACCTTTAGATTAATTAACTTCTTTAAAACTTGTAAAAACATGATCCCAGGCAAGCACGTTACTTACTCGAGCAAGGCTCGAGTTTTCCCCAGTATTCTCCCGCGTCACCCTCCCTATACACAACTTCTTCTTCCCCCTTTCTCATTTTTTTTCTTTTCAGCAAGTTTAAAGTTTTAAACAAAGTTATAAATAGCATCTGGAAACTTGCATTCGAACTCGATATAAAACCCAAGGAAAATCACCTATTTACTCGAGCGCGTCTCAAGTCAGATGTCATCAACGACACTGACACGGTTCACCTCGCTGTACACGTGCACGGCGGCGCGGACGACCTCCGGCAATCACCAACATCATCGACAAGTCCCAAATCTCACGTAGGCACGAAAATTTAACTCGAATCGCCTCAAAGAATTTCGAATCGAAATTTAGATGTTTTGCTCGAAACCTGTCACTCCCCACAGTCGAACTTCCACCTCTCCACCGCCACTCACACCACCGAAGTTGCCGAAACTTCGTCCACATGACGACATCACGCTTCTCTTCCACTCCCAAAAATATCGTGACACTCGATCACCTATAGGGGCCCTACGCGTCTAGTAACAGACATGAAAAAAAACTTTGAACAAAACCCTAAATCGATCTAGTTTCAAAAATTTACTCAATAGAAAATTCTTCTGATAATTTTCATGAAAACATAGATGCTTAAACTTGCTTCATCCCAAATTTCAACTGTAATTATTGGATCAAACATCTGAAGTTGGTAAAAATGTAATTTTATTTCAAATACAAACTGCTCTCAAGCTACTTAAGTAAAAATCATCACATTGCCTTTAAAAATCATGACTTGATATGCTTATTCAAATTATGTGATCAAATCCATGATTTAAAATAGTTGAATTCATCAAAGAATTTTGTTTTTTTTTCTTTTTTCACTGTAAATTACAAGTTGCACAGACAAATGCTTCATGTTCAAACTTGAAACAAAATTTTAACTGTGATTTAAGTTGAAGCAACCTTGTTTTGAAAGAATAAAAAAAACTAAGCTAAAAAGATTGTGTGAGTTTATTTAAATTTTCTTCAATTTACTTTTGTTCTGAAACTATATGTTAAGAACAAACTGTGTGAATACTTCCAGTAATTCAGAAACATACTCAATAACATTTTCTTTTCCATATACAACTACAAACACAAGATCCATGAAATAAATACTTAGATTTCAAAAACAAATAAGTTTGCTCACTTGGAACATAATTGAAACAGAGATACTGCTTTGAAACAGGCTATTTAAATTGCCAGCTGAAGTTTTTCTTGATCCTGGTTTGTATTGATGTTTATAAACTGAAGTTTGTTTTAGTTTGAGATAACATTACTTCGGGTTTGCTTCCATTTTTACTCAGTTTTCCTTAGCCAAGAATAAACGAATCTGAAATGGAGTTGATATATATAAAAGTGAAGTTGATTATTTGTTTATACAAAGCAGGTACAAGTGTTCATATTTTATCAGAGATTTTTATTTGCTTATGGGGCTGATCTGCTGCATGCATCTATATTGTATGCTAAGATGTCTTTGCATTAATTAAGTTGTACAAAGTGATATAAATGCTTGTACCTTATTTTACTTGCTTTACCTTCATTTCGGCTGAGATGTGTTGGAGGATATTGATGTTTTCTATACTTGAATATATACTTACTTCTTGTCTGGTTACATACTTTTGCTTTGTATATATTACTTTATAATATGAATTTCTATTTTAATTTTGCTTTACTTTATAACATTCATTTTTATAGTTTATATAATTCTAGAATCACTTAATATGTTCATTTCACATGTATACAATAATTTAAGCTTAAATGATAAATACAGAATACATATGGAGATCGGGGAAACTAGCGAGCAATTTATAATAAATTATACAATTTTAATTCAAAAATTCAACAAATTATTAATTTAAGTTAGATTAAAATCTGGGGTCGTTACATTATATATATATGAGACTTTTGTTATCTGTGTTCCGCATTTTTAGTATTTGTGTTATTATTATATTTATTGTCCTAAACTATTATGAACCATCGTAGTTCGTTTTATACTGGAATTTGGTATGTCGATGGGAATAAACAAATAAGAGGTGAAAAATGAAAAATATATACCACTCCTATCGAGGTAACCAATACTAGTGTAAGGCCAACTACGGATGGCCGCTCCTATCCAGCCTTATTCTTCGTAATAACAGACAGTATTTCTTTTAATACTCTTTGTTATTGTGAGCATAGAGGTGGGGCGTCACAGTTGGTATCAGAGCTTGGGGTTTATGGACATAATATAAAACATAACTTAGATGGAACATATGTTACAACTATTGGTCGATGTTTTTATTTGTGCTTTGAGTCAAATCTAAAGTTTTGAAATTATGTTGAAATTTTTAAATATCTTTATTTAAAAATAAAAGTGAAACTGTGTTTTGATGATTGATTAAATTGTGTTTTGTTTATCAGAGTGCGCAGCGGAAACAGTGAGACTGTCGTCGCTGAATATAGCTGATAATCTTTTTGATTTAAAAATCAAAATATGAAATTGAAATAAGTTTCAATTGTTGTTTACATAGCTGTGTTTATTTTGTTTCTTTGAAAATTTTGAATCCGATTTGAGGATTCGAAGCGACTGCAGTTATGTGATTTTGTTGAGATTTTTCCTGGTTTTCTTTTATGCTAATCATATATTGATTAGATTTTGCTGTTTTGAATTATCTTCATTGAAGATACATTCGAATGATTTCTCTGTTCATTTTGTAGTATACGTGTAAATTTGAGTTGCACGTTACTGCATTGGTTTTACGTTGAACCGATGTTTGGTTTAAACGTATTTTGTTGCCGTTATTTTTATAACGGGATTTTTACATCGATGCTAAATTTTTGAAGCACGGTGTTTTGTTGACAATTTTAATGAATGAAAATTCACTGATATTACATTTTGATGTGAATTAGTTTGATGAGATTTTGACGTATAAAAATTTCTGTCGCCTTGGCTTCAGTAACCATCAAATTTTAAAAGTGGATTTTCAAGCGGTTATTCCGCAATGCTGATTTTGAGATTCGTTTTACGATGTTTTGGGAAGTGCAATTTTCTTTTCGAAATTGCTACTGATGTTGTTGCTTTAATCACGTGATTGGAAAATCGTTTTAAAATGAAAATTGTTTTATAAAAATTTTTCAGTTTGCGCTTTCAAAAGAATGAGGAAGCGACTTAAACGATTCAGCAAAATTGAGGACTATGTCCCCTTTCTTTTACTGATTCGCTTAACTCCGGACTTGTCCAGTTGAGAATGTGAATTGTTATTTTTATAAAATAAATAAAATTGTTTTCAGGAATTTTACAGTTTGAGCTTTCAAAAGAATGAGGAAGCGATTTAAACGTTTCAGCAAAATCGAGGACTATGACCCCTTTCTTTTACCGATTCGCTTAATTTCGGACTTGTCCGTTTGAGAATGTAAAATGTATTTTTACGAAATACACAATTTTGCACTTTCAAGGAAACGATGAAGAGAATCAAACGATTTAGTAAAACACGTGGTATGGGACATGTGCGTTTGCTATTTTGGTTAATTCCGGACTCGTTAATTGAAATATTTGCTATTTTGATGATTTTGATGCTTTTGTGTGCTTTCGAGCCACTATGATGGACCTTCGGGTCACTCTGCGGACCTTCGGGTCATTTGTTGGGCACCAAAATTATGTTGATTACTTGGTAGGCTTCGGCCATTTGTTGATGCACGTGCAGCGAACTAAAAACTCGCCATCTGATGGGATCGATCCAACCTTTTATGTTGATTTTCTAGTCTTCTTAATTGATTTCTAGATATTTGTTGTTTCTAATTATCTGTAGGTAATTAGATATCTGATGTTATGAGATTTAATTATCATATCGATAATTAAATATTTGCTGTTATGAGATTTAATTATCGTATCGGTAATTAAATATTTGCTGTTATGAAATTTAATTATCGTATCGGTAATTAAATATTTGCTGTTATGAGATTTAATTATCGTATCGGTAATTAAATATTTGCTGTTATGAGATTTAATTACCGTATCGGTAATTAAATATTTGCTGTTATGAGATTTAATTATCGTATCGGTAATTAAATATTAGTTGATCTGATATTTTCTGATTATCGTTTTTGATAATCGGATATTTGTTGTTTCTGATTATCGTTTTTGATAATCGGATATTTGTTGTTTCTGATTATCGTTTTTGATAATTAGATATTTGATGTTTTCTGATTATCGTTTTTGATAATCGGATATTTGTTGTTTCTGATTATCGTTTTTGATAATCGGATATTTGTTGTTTCTGATTATCGTTTTTGATAATTAGATATTTGTTGATTTGTTTTCTGATTATCGTTTTTGATAATCGGATATTTGTTGTTTCTGATTATCGTTTTTGATAATCAGATATTTGTTGTTTCTGATTATCGTTTTTGATAGTCGGATATTTGCTGATTTGAGAATTCTGATTATCATTTGAGAAAATTAGATATTTGTTGATTTGAGATTTCTGATTATCGTTTTTGATAATCAGATATTTGTTGTTTCTGATTATCGTTTGAGATAATTAGATATTTGTTGATTTGAGATTTCTGATTATCGTTTTTGATAATCGGATATTTGTTGTTTCTAATTATCGTTTGAGATAATTAGATATTTGTTGATTTGAGATTTCTGATTATCGTTTCTGATAATTAGATATTTGTTGATTTGTTTTCTGATTATCATTTTTGATAATCGGATATTTGTTGTTTCTGATTATCGTTTTTGATAGTCAGATATTTGCTGATTTGAGAATTCTGATTATCGTTTGAGATAATTAGATATTTGTTGATTTGAGATTTCTGATTATCGTTTTTGATAATCGGATATTTGTTGTTTTTGATTATCGTTTGAGATAATTAGATATTTGTTGATTTGAGATTTCTGATTATCGTTTTTGATAATCGGATATTTGTTGTTTCTGATTATCGTTTGAGATAATTAGATATTTTTTGATTTGAGATTTCTGATTATCGTTTTTGATAATCGGATATTTGTTGTTTCTGATTATCGTTTGAGATAATTAGATATTTGTTGATTTGAGATTTCTGATTATCGTTTTTGATAATTAGATATTTGTTAATTTGAGATTCTGGTTATCATTTTTGATAATTAGGTATTTGTTGATTTGAGATTTCTGTTTATCATTTTTGATAATTAGATATTTGTTGATTTGAGATTTCTGATTATCTGATGATTTCTAATTATCGTTTTTGATAATTAGATATTTGTTGATTTGAGTTCTGGTTATCGTTTTTGATAAGTAGATATTTGTTGATTTGTATTTCCTGATTATCGGTTGTGATAATTAGATATTGGTTGATTGCTGATTTTATTGATATGAGATTTTCTAGTCTCTAATTGAGTCTAGATTATGTTGATTTTATTGAATTGCTATTTTCTACTTATCTTTGTTGATAGTTAGAGTTTGCTGATTATGAAGTTTGTGTTTTCTAGTTAATTGTTGGATAACTAGATATTTGCAGTTTTGCGAATTGTGGTTTGTGCTTTCTAATCATCTTTGTTGATAATTAGATTTTGTTGTTTTCTAATTATCGTATCGATAATTAGATATTGCTGTTTTGTGATTTTTGTATTTCTGATTATCTAATTGGTAATTGAATATTGCTGATAATTGTATTTATCCAGTTTAGCTGTTTTCTGATTATCTATTTGATAGTTAGATTTTGTTGAGAATGTGTGAATTTCTTTTGTGGAATTAAAACATTTCTTTGGCGTTTGTATTCCCGACTTTTATTTTTCTAACTTAACCAGTTTATGTTAGAGAAATAATTGTTATAGACGACTTTAATTTTGAAAATTGCGGGGACGCAATTGTTATAAGGAGGGGAGTCTGTAACAACCCGAGTTTTAGCTTCAATTTATAATCGTCATTTAACGATTAAAGTGTTGATAAAATTTCTAAACGGTTATGCGGGCTTTTAATTGATTCTAGCCCATGGTTTTTGTGTACCGTGATAGTTGTCAATGCCGTTCTCTTTTGTTGATTCGAAAAAACCCGTTCCCCATTTTCATTTTCGTGAAAACCCTAAATCAAAACGAAAGAAAGAATAATGGCGGCTTCAAATTTTCTTCGTTCGTTCGTTCGAAAAATTAGGGCTTCTGCCGATTCCATTCGCTCGTCTTCGCTTCGACAAAGGTGAGTTCTACTCACATCTAATTCATACTCAAGTGTAATTAGGGTTTGAATTCTTTTATTTTCGTGATTTTGGGTTTCACGGTTTGGTTTTGTGAATTTCTGGTGACTTCGAGCTTGACTTTGACTTTGTGAAAGTATGATCTTGTTCGATTTTTCTTGGCTGTCACGACTTGTTTAATTTCGTGGCTCGTCTTCGTTTCTCTTCAATAAATTAGGGCTTGTAAAATTTTGTTAAAGCTGCCGCTTTCAGTAGTTTGATCGAATGCAATTTGTTGTTCTTCTATTATGCTTCGGCAATCGATCCTTTTTTCGGCTTGTGTTCGACTGCTTCAAGTTGATCGAATTCGACTTTTCTCTGGTATGTTATTTGTTCCTTTTGCTTTCTGGATTGAATGCTTGAACTCAATTAAAATTGTCGATGTTGATGATTTCAATTTATAGGAGTCGAACTCCTAAATTTTCGTTCGTCTGTTTTTTTCAATATTATGCTTTCGACCGTTTGATCATTGCTTGGATGCTTGAGATTTCACTGACTGATTCAAATTCGTATGTTTCCCACGGCTTTGAATCTGAACGGTTCACCACGTCTCTGACCTGTTCATATGCGTATATTTTTGGTTACTTGGTTTCCACGGCATTGATTTCGAATTTGTAATTTCTTGATGACCACGGTTTCAATTCTGGTTTGACGATGTTGAGTGCTCGACTCTGGTCATTTATGTTCATCCCTGTGGCATTGATTTCAACACTGACTTCGGCTTTGACCTTTTGGTATTTGTAGTTTGTGAACTGTTGCATGACTTCATCATTGATTGAGTTGGACTTAGTTTTGATTCTCTTGACCATTTAAAAACTGCTGTTGACTCAACATTGCTTTGAACTGCAGTTTGAAATCTTTGTTCGAACTAGCTGTGTCACTTGCTTATGCTGCCACTGTTTCATTTGCTATAGATATGTATGTGTATTTAGTTGAGTAAATTGACTGTCTTGAGTCTTGATGCCTTCATGTCTGTATCATATTCACTGATTCATGTTTGGTTCATGTAGTCTTGGTCGAGTTTGAGTTCATTGGTCTTTAGGACATGATTGCATTTGTGGTTGCACTTCAGTTTCTTGTATATGTATACAAGTGTTCACTTGATTCGATGAGCTTGCATTTGAGTTGTAGCTGTCGCTCTTGACTTCGGGTTGCATCGCCACATGATGCTTGTATTCCTCTGGACTTGTTGTATTCCGACCCATGCTTTGTGTACTTTGGTATTTGCAGTTATACTTCATTTGATCACTGTTCTTGTTGACGTTGGCTTGATAATATCTAACTTGGATTTGCTTTGAGCCTGAGTTGTTGATTGATTTTTGAAATTGTACTTGAGTTAATTCTCATATGTACTAGTGCCTTATGTTGTACCTGTTTTTACTGTGTCACTGTATTGGGTTTTATGAACATTTGATGTTCAGGTTGCGTGCACAATTCATGTGTTGCCAACCCGGGTCCTTTGTACCTTGTTGTTCCACCGGTGCATGTTCATATGGGTTTGCTTTGTGGTACATAGTACTGGATCTCTGATTATGCTGCAGCCATTTTACTGCATATATATAAGGCCTTGTACCACTTGATTGCATTTAGATTTGTTTTCGAATTCACTTGAGTTGAATCCAGCTTGTAGCTTGGAATTGACCTTGTGCTTGTTTGTGACTTTCATTGAACTTTCGTGTATTTCATGACGGTAGTGGCGAGGCAGTACACGCGTGCATGTACTGCAGCTACACTGAATTGTCATTTTATGTGACATTTAAATTATTTGTTTTGTTTTGTGTTCAATTCAATATTTGGGAATTTTATTTGATTCAGTTCGATTGATCATTTTGTTGTGTCTAATTATCTATTCGATAATTAGATTCTGAGTTTCTAATTATTATTTAATAATTGTATTTTGTGTTAATTGTCGTTTAGACAATTCTGTTGTTTTCTAAATTATCTTCATCGATAATCTTTTTATTTATCTTGTTGATGATTTGGATTGCTGATTTGTTGTTTAACACTATTTAGTGTTATATCTACCGTTATCCAATTCTCTTATCGAGGAGTTGGATATACGAGATTTCTGTGACTGTCGTCTATTTGATATTTGATTATTATTGCTTCTGTGCATTAATAACTGAGTTTGAATTAGACTGACCTGTGTATTATTTTCTTTTGTATTTAATACTCGGGTCAGACCCGAGTTATTTCAGGTTGTAGATATCTTGCTTTGGGTTGCTGTTTGAGCTATGAAGACTTTTCATATCTTTTGGAGTTGTCGTGTCATAGTATAGGTTGATATGTATTCATGTATATTAGTCGATAATGTACTTGTATATATAACTTCCAGAGTCGACTGTTGTAGTTGTATCATATGTATTGTGTCAACTGTATTGTAACTGACATTAATTATATATATATGATACTTTTGTTATCTGTGTTCCACATTTTTAGTATCTGTGTTATTATTATATTTATTGTCCTAAACTATTATGAACCATTGTAGTTCGTTTTATACTGGAATTGGATATGTCGATGGGAGTAAACAAATAAGAGATGAAAAATGAAAAATATATACCACTCCTATCGAGGTAACCAATACTAGTGTAAGGCCAACTACCGATGGCCGCTCCTATCCAGCCTTATTCTTCGTAATAACAGATAGTATTTCTTTTAATACTCTTTGTTATTGTGAGCATAGAGGTGGGGCGTCACATCGTGTTATTGATAGGGGTTTCTAAACACTTAAACGAGGCAATGAACATAATATTGTTTAAAAATCAGGTAAATGAAATAATTTTCCTAAATTATATTATATATATAACTTTTAATGAATGATAGCTGTTATCATCGATTATTGGTTGAATTAAAAATAAACGAATACTTGATGAATTTTTTTATAAAGCATTTGATAATTAAATTGGATTGAAGTCAATTAAAATAAGAAGTGCTTAAGATGACCAAGTTGTAAATTAATTAAATATTTTGGTAAATAAGTTAAGGAAATTTGTTTAAGTATATTTGTAATATAGCTTATAAATAGAAATGACTTTAAAAATTGAGAATTTTAGATTTTAAAATCCTTTTTGCTTTCAAAATTGTTTTTTCAAAGCCTTAAAATTAATAATAGTATTATTTGAAAGTGTTTTGACTAGAAATATATTTTGAAAGGATTTTTGAAAGAAATAAAAGCATTAAACTCGCTTGGTCGCTGGGAAATAATTCTGGGGATGACTACATCATCGCCAGTGTTCATTTTTGAGTTTTTGAGTGAAAATTGCTACCAAAAGAAATTTATTTTTCGATTAAAACAAGTTTTGACTATGAAAAATATTCTTAGTATGACTTAATAAATATATGAAAATAGTTTTGAACTTATAATTGAAAATAGTATATATGGAATGAGTTTATAACTTATAAATTTAAAATAGTATAGAAAGGAAATAAGTTATAACTTATAAATTTGAATAGGAAAATAAACCAAATTCAAATTGGTTAAATTTTGGTTAAGCCAACAAACGAAAATTTTAAATTTGAGATACAAATAAAATAATTGGCTTAGCATTGTTAAATTGAATAGAGTTAGTGAAACGAAGTAAATAAAATACATTTAACTCAAGAAGCTTAAATAAAAATGAAGTGTATTTGAAATGAATTAGATAAAATGAAATTTTGAATGAATAAATTGTATAACTTATAGATTTGAAAATTAATAAGCTAAAAACGAATTTAAATTTGTTGAATGTGAATGATAAGAAAATTTAACTTTAATAAGATTAAATAAAATGAGTAAACGGGTTAAAATAAAATGAAGTTTTACTTAATATTAAATAAAAATTGAATTAGATATTAAGTGAAACTAGATAAATTAGTAAAATGAATTAATTCATTTTAAAATGAAATTAATCTAATGAATATGAACTTAAATTTTTAAATGAAATGTAATTTAAGTGTGAAGAAAAAAAATTAATGTGAGAAATTGAATAAAAATAAATGAGTGTAAGAAAAAATTAATGTGAGTAATTGGATTTAATTTAAAATTTGATGTAAATAAGTTAAATACAAATGAAAATGAGTTTTAATAAATTGCATGTTAGCTAATTGCATATGAAATAATTTAATGAAATAAATTAAAGTATGGAAGTAACTTAAGAAAATTGAATGTTAACTAATATAATATGGAATAAGTTATTAGAATAAATGTTAAACTGTGGTAAACTTAAGAGAAGTTGAATGAATTGATTGTGAAAAAAGGAATTCATTAATATGAATTGGGTTATAAAATAAAATTTACTTCGGTAAATTAATAACATAAAATTGAATAAATGAAGTGAATCGATGAATTAACAATAACTTAAGATATGAAGTAATGATAATAAACGTGAGTTGTTTTGTATAAAATATTTATAATAAACTTAGATGATTTATACATGATGTTAGCAGTGAAAAAAAAGAGAGAATATAATAAGTGGAAATAAAACAAGTTTAACTTAAGCATGGTTGAGTGGAATAATTTTATAAATGATTCATAAATGAATTTATATGAAATAGGTTAAACAAAAAAAGAAACAACTGGAATTTTACAAATTGAATTGAATAAATTGAATGTAAATGAAATAAATTTGAATAAATTGAAAGAAAACCAAATTATGAATGTGGTTAAGCATTTGGATAAGCAAAAAGAAAATCAACGGAATGTAAACCAAATTAAAGGTAGATGAAACAAATGAAAATAATTGAAACAAATCAAACAAATGTAAATACATTGAATTGTAATAAATCAAATGTGAATGCACTGAATATTGGTTAACTGAATAAAAATGGATTGAAACCAAATTAGTTGAATGTAAAATTAAAATCGAATGAATTGAATATAAATCCATTGTTTGATTAACGAAATGAATATTAATAAGTGAATGTGAATCAATTTAAAATATATGGAATGTGGTATGGAATTAAATTACTTGAGTGTAATTAATTATATGAATCACTGAAATGAAATAATGGAAGTGAAAAGAAATAAATGTAACTATAAATGAATGTAAATAAGTGGATGTGAGCTTAATAACATTTAAATGAATGAATTTTTTTTTGAAACAAATGAAATTGAATATAAGTCGATTCAATGTACTCGGGTCAGACCGAGTTGTTTCAGGTATCATCTATTGGGGTTAGCTTGAAGTTGATGTTGGACATTTTCATATCTATCGCTTGAGTAGTTGATTTCTTCCGCATACTCTGATGTATTTACATTGATTCGATGTATATAGTGTGGTTGAGTACCACCTTTATTGTATTCATATTGTATTGTACTGAACATGTATCAGTGTATATGTATATATATGATGTTGGTTACTGTTCTGTGATGTGATTTACATTCAGTTATTGTATTTTGTTCTGATAGATCCATTAGCCACCTATAGTTTTGGATTAAGCATTTACTGGGTATGTCGATCCACTTGAGTTGAAAAAAAAATATTTATTTCGTTTATCGACGTATTCAATAAATGTTTAAGACAAAATTATAGATGGTCGCCCTTAACCAGCACTATTCTCCGCTTTAGTAGACATAATTACTTGTGACGACCGCCCATGACCCCTGCACTGAACCTAGAGATAGTGCTCTGTAAAGTGTGCCAGGCGACCATGGACGATTGCCAGGGTAAATTAAAACAACAGAATCTATCGTATTACTCACAGCGCATGGACAAAATACAATAGAACATATATATAGTGAAGCTTCACAGAATAGAATCTCATCAATAAAACTTCATAATAGTTGAATACAATCATCTGAATAGTCAATACATCAAGCCTCACTACATAACACTCAGAGAAAATACAAACAGCGGAACATCCAGTACATATAAGAAGATAATATGCAACCCTTCAGCTCGTCTTCGATATCAGCATCGTGAGAAGCAAGAACAACACCTGTCACCTGCTACCTAGTCTGCCCGCCCCAAAATGGACGAACAGCCCAAGGCAATAAGAGTTAAAAACATAAAGCCTTGAGTCAGACAACAGTCTTGGTGAGCGGTAAATTAACTAACAACATACCAAAAGAGCATAAAGGAAAAGGAATAGGAATACAACCCTCCCACTCCAACCTCATTCTACAGTGATAGCCCCCAGACACACACTAAGCAGAAGCAAACATAGCAGAGCATACGATTTGAAATAAAGTAATTATCACTCGAGTCAAGGGCGATGTTTTCCAAGTACAAACCCCCAAGGCCTAAACCAAGATCAGATAAGTACCCAGAAAATACCGCTCTTGAGACCGAATGACTATACAACCAAACATCCATGACTCTGGCTATCACTGTTATCATTTCTTCGATATCACCGTTAATTGAATGACCGGCACATTCTTTCAGCCGTCCGTCAAGGGCTAATGGAAACCCCGGTTCTAGACATAACTCCCGCGCATCATCGTGACACGTGCCTAGGACTATCGAATCTGCCTAGAGTACTTGGCTACCAATCCGTAGCCTTCAGGGACTATCGAATCTGCCCAACGTACTCTTGCTTTGAGCATGCTAGAACCTTCAACAACGATGAGATCTCAGCCTTCTAGTCATCCTCCTCGACAACTATTTCCATACTAGCTCAAGCGCCTCTCGAGCAAACCATTATCCTCTAACTCGAACCATTTCACCGAGTTATCAACATGCTTGGAATGATCCCGTCTGGATTAGACCAAGACTATCTCATATCATGCTTCGCTTCATTACATCCTCGCAAAGCCTCATCTCAACATCATCATCAAATCTATGCATAAGAGCTTTATCATCCGCTACATATGCCACGAGCAGCTTTCCCAATTCAAGAGCCTTTCTCTTAGCTTTTGAATTCATCTTCGGTCTAAATCAAATCATCAATCATCTAATTCATAGCAATCAACCAAGTCAAACATTAATCCAAGCAATCAAGCATTCAAATATGATCTAAGTAGACAATTATAACAATAGTGGAAATTTCGTAATTAAAGAGTTGAAAGTCTAACAAGCATGAAAACATGAACAATATCTCTATAAACTTGATGAATGAACTTGCATAGATTAACATGTAGTAAGATGGATGTCAAATCATCATGGATAATGAATCTATATGGATCTACACATATGATTAGGAAAATGCATGGAAATCACTACTTTAACACCAAATCAAACCAACGATCCGATATACTCCTTTGGATCCGTGTGAGCGATAATCACCACTCACCAAATCACCTAAACAACCCCAAATCAACACGCTTCAGATCTGGACAGCGAAGGATCTAACTCAATCTATCACGAATCCGCTTCGGACGATGAAATCTCTCTTCGAAGAATGTAGATCTTCAATCTAAGCTCTTCGATCTTCGATTTGATCTTCGATATAGATGAAAGGAATCACTGGATTAGAGTGGAGAAAAGAA
This sequence comes from Allium fistulosum, assembly GCA_030737815.1. NCBI lineage: Eukaryota > Viridiplantae > Streptophyta > Magnoliopsida > Asparagales > Amaryllidaceae > Allium > Allium fistulosum. The sequence goes on from CM060908.1 coordinate 716,178,725, forward strand.
GTGAAGAAGTGTAGAAGTCGAGCTAGCAAAATGGCAGCACTTCGCCGCTTCGAAATCCGGATCCCAAAAAGTGAGAAATGGATGAGTATTTATAGCTGAAATTCCTTAACTCGTCTGTCTTCATAGGTCGTTTCCGACCTAAGCCTCTCCGACCTATCACCCCAACCGACCTACGACTTATAACCTAGCAGCTAACTCCTAAGTCGGTAACGACTTAACACATGCGCCTAAACGACCTAACAACTTAGCAGCTTCGCCGACCTAACAAGGTTACGACCTAACACCCAGCCCTTCACGCGACCTAAAACAATGCGCATTCACGACCTAACTATGTCACGACTTATGACTTAGCTACTCACGCGACCTACCAAAACACACGCGCGCGCGAACCATGACTCAGTGAGTTACGACTTAACAACTCATGCGACCTAACTACTCACGCGACCCACCAACTTATGCGACCTAACAACTTATGCGACCTAACAACGCTAACATGCTAACCACTAGGTCGCTAAATACTGGGTTGTTAACTCGCTAACTCTTAGGTCGCTAACCCTATAGGTCGCTCCAATATAATAGGTCGCTACATTCTATAAGTCGTTCACTCGACCTAACTAAAAACCCTTAGGTCGCCTCTTTTCTTAAGTCGTCTAAATCCTTAGGTTGTCTAATCCTATAGGTCATCCCACTGCTAACCCAGCTTCCTTAGGTCATCACCGACCTACCCCTTAGGTCGTCCACTACCTTAGGTCGCTCCAACACCCTACGACCTAAGCTACCACGACTTAACTCCTATACGACTTAACTTCCTTAACTCGTATCTTCCTTATGTCGCTCCAAAACTCCCATACGACCTAGGACTTAAACTCAGGACGACTATTTACAAATGCGACCAAATGTCAACTGTTCTACGATGTTTCGATCCGTAAAAATACGGGTCGTTACATTCTCTCCCCCTTAGGAATTTCGCCTCCGAAATTCCAAACAAACAAAGCAGTCAAAGACCATTCTGTACGCCTACCATCCATAGCAATCAACAAACCATGCATCCAATCCTAGCTTAGCGTACAGAATTCTAACACAAGAACAAATTACAATATCGTGAGATGACATGACACCTTAGGGCCATACCTTGAAGAGTTCAGGATGAGCTGCCTTCATCCTCTCTTCCACCTCCCACGTACAGTCGTTATCATCATCACTCCATTGTATCTTGAGCAACTTAACTACCTTCCTCCTAAGCTGTTTCGTGTCGGTTTCCACAACACGAAGCGGCTTACGAGGTCTTCTATCGACCGGATCAACCTCGAAATCTTCACAGTTATCAGCAGAAACTACGGTATCCGAGTCGTGCACATACTTCCGTAGATACGATACATGAAAAACATTGTGCACACCCGACATCTTCTCCGGTAACTCCAATCTATAGGCGAGCTTTCCAATTCGCTCGATAATCGGGAATGGTCCAACAAATCTCGGAGTCAATTTCCCTTTCTTCCCGAATCAAATAACATTCTTCAGCGGAGAAATCTTCACAAAAACCATATCACCTACGTCGAATTCCAAATCCTTACGACGCTTATCAGCATAACTCTTCTAACGATCTTGGGCTGCCTTCATTCGTTGCCGAATGATCTCTATACAATCTGAAGTCTGTCGAATCATCTTTGGCCCAAGTATCAGCTTCTCTCCCGTCTCTAACCAACATGTCGGAGAGTTACACGGTCTTCCATACAATGCCTCATACGGTGCCATACCAATGCTTGACTGGTAACTGTTGTTGTATGCAAATTCCACCAAATGAAGGTGATCTTCCCATGATCCTCCGAAATCCAAAACACAAGCTCTGAGGAGATCTTCCAAAACTCGGTTGACTCTCTTGGTCTGACCATCTGTTTGAGGGTGATAAGCTGTACTCAAACACAACTCGGTTCCCAAAACTTCCTGGAAGCTCTTCCAAAATCCACTAGTGAATAACGGATCTCGATCGCTCACTATACTCTTCGGAATACCATGGAATCGAACTATCCACTTAACATACAACTCAGCCAACTTTGATGCAGTCCTAGTCGATCGAACAGGAATGAATCTTGCACTCTTAGTCAGACGATCTACAATGACCCAAATACCTTCATTTCCCATTCTTGTTCTAGGTAATCCATCAATAAAATCCATCGACACTTGCTCCCACTTCCATGTAGGAACTTCTAATGGCTGAAGCAATCCACTTGGCTTCTTCTATTTAGCTTTTACCAATTGGCAATTCATGCACTTGGAAATGAAATTTCCAACATCCTTCTTCATACCTTCCCAGTAGTAGGTTCTCTTCATATCCCGATACATCTTATTTCCACCTGGATGAATTATCAGCTTCGAGTGATGACTTTCCTTCAGAACTTCACTCCTCAATTCATCTATATCGGGAACAACTAGTCGTCCTTGCTTCCAAAGCCAACCCTCTCGATCGACCTCGAATCCTTTGTCCTTTTCTGGGTCCAATACAGATTCCAAATCACGGATAATCTTGAGAAGCTTATCGTCTCGCTTTTGGCTCTCGCCAATTCTTTCCACAAGAGTCGGTCTTATCGATAAGTTTGCCAACATCTCAGGTTCCAATTCACATCTGGGCCTGAAGTCAAATCCAGCTAAATACTCGAGATTCTTCCATTCTGAAAACATGGCTCCCAGTCCTGCATGTCATCGACTTAACGCATCTGCCACTGCGTTACCTTTTCCCGGAGTATAAGCTATACCAAAATCATATGATGCTAAAAACTCTAGCCAACGTTGCTGCCGAAGATTCAAATCTTTCTGGGAGAAAAGATACTTCAACGACTTATGATCTGTAAACAACTCAAATCGAACTCCCAATAGATAATGTCTCCACATCTTTAGAGCAAAAACAATCGCCGCTAACTCCAAATCATGAGTCGGATAATTCCTTTCATGCGGCTTCAGTTGTCGACTTGCATACGCAACAACTTTATCCCTCTGCATCAGCACTGCTCCAAGTCCAGTACCACATGCATCGGTGTAAACCACCATCTCATCATTCCCACTTGGAATAGTCAAAACAGGAGCACTCGTCAATCGCTCTTTCAGGATTCTGAAAGCTTGCTCACACCTATCTTCCCATCTGAACACTTGGTTCTTCTTCGTCAATCCTTTTAACGGTGCAGCTACCTTGGAGAAGTCTTTAATAAACCGTCGATAATATCCTGCTAATCCAAGAAAACTTCTCACATCTGATGCATTCTTAGGTCTAACCCAATCCTGGATTGCTGCCACCTTAGCGGGATCAACCGCTATTCCATTTCCAGAGATAACATGGCCTAAGAACCTCACTTCACTCTTCCAGAAGTGACACTTCGAAAACTTAGCCCTCAGTTGATGTTTCCGCATGATTTCCAAAACAATACGTAAGTGCGTCTTGTGTTCTTCCTCAGTTCTGGAATAAATCAAAATATAATCTACGAACACAAGCACGAACTTGTTCAACTGATCTCTGAACACTCTATTCATAAGATCCACAAAATATGCTGGCGCATTAGTCAATCCAAACGGCATTACCAGCCACTCAAAGAAACGGATGGTGTCCTGAAAGCAGTCTTTGGCACACTATCCTAGGCCACCCTCAACTGGTGAAATCCCGTTGCCAAATCCATCTGAGAAAACACCTTAGCTTCGTGAAGCTGATCAAACAAGTCATCTATTCTCGGCAATGGATACTTGTTCTTCTTAGTCACTTTATTCAGCTCACGATAATCTACACACAACCTCAACGATCCATCCGCTTTGGTTGCGAACACAACTGGTGCACCCCATTTGGACACACTACGCCGAATGAATCCTTTCTGTAAAAGGTCGTCAACTTGCACCCTCAACTCATGCTGTTCTCTAGGCGCCATCCGCCTAAGAGGCATCACAACAGGTCTGGCTCCTTCAACTAGATCTATACGAAACTCGATCTCTCTATGCGGCGGTAACCCTTTGACCTCGTCAAAGACATCCTCAAATCCATTAACGATTGGCAACGATGACAGTCCATCCCGTGGAACAACCAGCGAATACATGAAGCTCATGAAGACGCCTTCTTCATGCTTACATCGTATCACAATCTTTCGCCCCTCCACATTCTCGACTGTCACCTCCAACCTCTCACAATCAACCTTTGCCGCATATCTCCTAAGCCAGTCCATACCCAAAATAATTTCGAACCCCGTAAAGTTCAGAACAAAACAATCAAAAACAAAAGAGCAATCATGACTCGATACAATCAGACCACGGCATAGCATACACAAGCAAGACGAACCCCCAACTGGATTGGTCACAACCAATGGCCTATCAACAATATCCGGTTCTAAACCCAACCGGCCTACGAGTTCGCTACACACAAACGAATGCGACGCCCCAGTATCAAACAACACTCTAACTGGAACACCATATATGGAGAGAGTACCTTGAACCACCACACTCTTTCCTTTCTCTTCAGCAGTAGGAGCTTTCGAAGACGATGGAACAGCTCCCAAAGCATAAGCTTGCACAATCTGTTTGTCCTTCCTCGGTTCTGGACAATTCTTCCTGACATGCCCCGGCTTGTCACAGTTGTGACACTTCATCGGTACCTTCGGATTCTTACAATCCTTCAAGAAATGGCCCTTCTGCTGACAATTGTAGCAAGTCACTTCGCCCTTCGGCTTCTTCTGGCCATCCTTACCCTTCTGCTGGTGCTGCTTCCTCTTCTTGTTTCCACCCTGCTGTTGTTTAGACTCTCCCCTGGTCACAGCAACAACAGATCCTTCCTTAGGAAACAGACTCTCATGCCTGAGAGCTTTCTCCACAAGCTTCTCAAATGAATCGTCCAAATGATCCACCAACAGCCTCCCAAGATAACTATCCAAGCCTGTCACAAACTTCTCATTCTTCTGATAAGCAGATTCAATATACGACCGGGCATACTTGGATAAAGCTTCAAACTCAGAAACATACTCAAGAACTGGTCTTCCACCTTGCTTGAGCTCCACAAACTTCTTGAACAGAACAGACTTCTGAGCTGTAGAAATGAACTTAGCTTCAAATCTGACTTGGAATTGCTCCCAAGTAATCTCTTCTTCTGAAGTATTAATGGTGATAGAGTTCCACCAATCAGAAGCTCTTCCTTGAAGCTGCCTTGATGCTAACTTCCTCTTAGTTGCATCATTGATTCCCAAATCACCAAAGATCCTTCTACAAGCATCTATCCACCTCTGGACTTCAATAGTTGGTTCTGTCCCCAAGAAAACCTTCCCTCCAAGAGCAGTATAGTCCTTACACAGCTTAGCAAAATCCACCGGTCTTGGAGCCTGAACCTGAACTCCAACATCAACTGCTGTCCCTGGAACTGGTACCCTTCTCATGATCGAAGTCATCATAGCTTCGAACATAGCTGCATAATCAGCAGTCCCTTCAGCAGCACGACCTTCCCTAGCAGCTGGTCTCCCTCTTCGACTCATCCTTAATATCTATAAAAAGGAATGATTAGCACATCTAGAGAAACAACTGCATAAAGGACTCAAACTCTACTAAGCTACTATATTATCTATAGTAGTCATCCATCAAAATTATAATTACGTCTCTCATACGTAGTTACGTCAGCGAGCGTTGGGTAAAATCGATTAACCAATGCTCTGATACCAAATGTGACGACCGCCCATGACCCCTGCACTGAACCTAGAGATAGTGCGCTGTAAAGTGTGCCAGGCGACCATGGACGATTGCCAGGGTAAATTAAAACAACAGAATCTATCGTATTACTCACAACGCATGGACAAAATACAATAGAAAATATATATAGTGAAGCTTCATGGAATAGAATCTCATCAATAAAACTTCATAATAGTTGAATACAATCATCTGAATAGTCAATACATCAAGCCTCACTACATAACACTCAGAGAAAATACAAACAGCAGAACATCCAGTACATATAAGAAGATAATATGCAACCCTCCAGCTCGTCTTCAATATCAGCATCGTGAGAAGCAAGAACAGCACCTGTCACCTGCTACCTAGTCTGCCCGCCCCAAAATGGACGAACAGCCCAAGGCAATAAGAGTTAAAAACATAAAGCCTTGAGTCAGACAACAATCTTAGTGAGCGGTAAATTAACTAATAACATACCAAAAGAGCATAAAGGAAAAGGAATAGGAATACAACCCTCCCACTCCAACCTCATTCTACAGTGATAGCCCCCAGACACACACTAAGCAGAAGCAAACATAGCAGAGCATACGATTTGAAATAAAGTAATTATCACTCGAGTCAAGGGCGATGTTTTCCAAGTACAAACCCCCAAGGCCTAAACCAAGATCAGATAAGTACCCAGAAAATACCGCTCTTGAGACCGAATGACTATACAACCAAACATCCATGACTCTGGCTATCACTGTTATCATTGCTTCGATATCACTGTTAATTGAATGACCGGCACATTCTTTCAGCCGTCCGTCAAGGGCTAATGGAAACCCCGGTTCTAGACATAACTCCTGCACGTCATCGTGACCCGTGCCTAGGACTATCGAATCTGCCCAGAGTACTTGGCTACCAATCCGTAGCCTTCAGGGACTATCGAATCTGCCCAACGTACTCTTGCTTTGAGCATGCTAGAACCTTCAACAACGATGAGATCTCAGCCTTCTAGTCATCCTCCTCGACAACTATTTCCATACTAGCTCAAGCGCCTCTCGAGCAAACCATTATCCTCTAACTCGAACCATTTCACCGAGTTATCAACATGCTTGGAATGATCCCGTCTGGATTAGACCAAGACTATCTCATATCATGCTTCGCTTCATTACATCCTCGCAAAGCCTCATCTCAACATCATCATCAAATCTATGCATAAGAGCTTCATCATCCGCTACATATGCCACGAGCAGCTTTCCCAATTCAAGAGCCTTTCTCTTAGCTTTTGAATTCATCTTCGGTCTAAATCAAATCATCAATCATCTAATTCATAGCAATCAACCAAGTCAAACATTAATCCAAGCAATCAAGCATTCAAATATGATCTAAGTAGACAATTATAACAATAGTGGCAATTTCGTAATTAAAGAGTTGAAAGTCTAACAAGCATGAAAACATGAACAATATCTCTATAAACTTGATGAATGAACTTGCATAGATTAACATGTAGTAAGATGGATGTCAAATCATCATGGATAATGAATCTATATGGATCTACACATATGATTAGGAAAATGCATGGAAATCACTACTTTAACACCAAATCAAACCAACGATCCGATATACTCCTTTGGATCCGTGTGAGAGATAATCACCACTCACCAAATCACCTAAACAACCCCAAATCAACACGCTTCAGATCTGGACAGCGAAGGATCTAACTCGATCTATCACGAATCCGCTTCGGACAATGAAATCTCTCTTCGAAGAATGTAGATCTTCAATCTAAGCTCTTCGATCTTCGATTTGATCTTCGATATGGATGAAAGGAATCACTAGATTAGAGTGGAGAAAAGAAGTGAAGAAGTGTAGAAGTCGAGCTCTCAAAATGGCAGCACTTCGTCGCTTTGAAATACGGATCCCAAAAAGTGAGAAATGGACGAGTATTTATAGCTGAAATTCCTTAACTCGTCTGTCTTCATAGGTCGTTTCCGACCTAAGCCTCTCCGACCTATCACCCCAACCGACCTACGACTTATCAAAACCCACCAGTCTACGACTTATAACCTAGCAGCTAACTCCTAAGTCGGTAACGACTTAACACATGCGCCTAAACGACCTAACAACTTAGCAGCTTCGCCGACCTAACAAGGTTACGACCTAACACCCAGCCCTTCACGCGACCTAAAACAATGCGCATTCACGACCTAACTATGTCACGACTTATGACTTAGCTACTCACGCGACCTACCAAAACACACGCGCGCGCGAACCAGGACTCAGCGAGTTACGACTTAACAACTCATGCGACCTAACTACTCATGCGACCCACCAACTTATGCGACCTAACAACTTATGCGACCTAACAACGCTAACATGCTAACCACTAGGTCGCTAAATACTGGGTTGTTAACTCGCTAACTCTTAGGTCGCTAACCCTATAGGTCGCTCCAATATACTAGATCGCTACATTCTATAAGTCGTTCACTCGACCTAACTAAAAACCCTTAGGTCGCCTCTTTTCTTAAGTCGTCTAAATCCTTAGGTCGTCTAATCCTATAGGTCGTCCCACTGCTAACCCAGCTTCCTTAGGTCGTCACCGACCTACCCCTTAGGTCGTCCACTACCTTAGGTCGCTCCAACACCCTACACCTAAGCTACCACGACTTAACTCCTATACGACTTAACTTCCTTGACTCGTATCTTCCTTAAGTCGCTCCAAAACTCCCATACGACCTAGGACATAAACTCAGGACGACTTATCACAAATGCGACCAAATGTCAACTGTTCTACGATGTTTCGATCCGTAAAAATACGGGTCGTTACATTATCTCCCCCTTAGGAATTTCACCTCCGAAATTCCAAACAAACAAAGCAGTCAAAGACCATTCTGTACGCCTACCATCCATAGCAATCAACAAACCATGCATCCAATCCTAGCTTAGCGTACAGAATTCTAACACAAGAACAAATTACAATATCGTGAGATGACACGACATCTTAGGGCCATACCTTGAAGAGTTCAGGATGAGCTGCCTTCATCCTCTCTTCCACCTCCCACGTACAGTCGTTATCATCATCACTCCATTAGTTGTGAATAATTAGAATTTGGAAATTTTATATATTAGTTAACGAGTAAAAATAGCCATTTTGGCCACTGTCTCGGATTTCGACGAAACCAGTTTCATCGGACCAAAATAGTGAGTTATTATACGATTTCAAGTTTCACAGCGATCGGACTTGTCGTTTGGTCGTGCGAGTTTGAAACGCGTAGAAATTTCATTTCGAATTTAATTAAAATAATCGACTTTGAAAAGTTATCTTTCATATACGATCGAATTAGGTCTCGAAGCTAGTTCCATTGCGTTCGGAATGGGGGTAAAACATTATAAATGCCGGGTGGCACGCTTCATTTGGAGTTCGGAATTTCAGACGTTTATAAGCGAGATATTTTCTAATTTTGATGATAATATATATCTACTCAATCAACGCACATGCCCTCTATCTACCGCACCCCTCTATCTCGTTCCTTTTCCCTCTTTCTCGAATCATATCAGTTCAAATCGAGGAAACTACAAAAACAAAAGAAAGATTGTCGATCGAAAAGGAAAATTTAAATCACTCGAAGAAACAACGAGCACGATCGAAAATGGAGGCACGGCTCGCATTGCTATCGATGGCCATAGCAACGGTTAAGGGTTTTTGGAATTAGATTTGTGCTCGCATGCGCGAGGAAGAAGGTCGGCGGAGGCGCGTTATGGTGGCTGGTGGTTGAGCGGCGGTGGATGGTGAGATCGAACGCGATTTTTAAAAAAAGGGAAAGATGAACGGCAGTCGCGTGTTGGAGGTAGAAGAAGGAGGTGTGGTTGTTAGGTTTGTTTTAGTTTATTCATTTATATAATAATTATTATTTTAGTTAATTTAGTTTAAATTAAACGTTATACTAATATAATCGTAAATCTTTCAAACGAGGTCCGTTTCGGACGAAACGAGGAGCGATAGATTCGTATCGACAAAGGCTATGATATGGAGTCGAGTTGGATTTATTTTGAAGCTAGAAAGATTTTCAAATTCGAACAAAGGTGAGTTTTTTAATGCTCACGACGTGCTATGATATTCTTATGATAGTTAAATTTAAATTTATCAAGTGATTTAAATTTATTGATGAGTTGTTTGATGAATTTAATTGATATCTGAATTAATTGATAGAATTTAAATTGATAGTTAAAATTGAATTAGAATTTAACTGCTAGTAAAATCCCAATTTATCGATAATTGGTTGATTTGTTGTGATTATTGACTGTTTGGATGATGGATGGTGATGGATGGTGATGGATGAAATTTGATTGATATTTTGAATGCTTGGATGTTTATTAATGTTTAATATATCATGTTATCATCTTGTATGTTGTTTATTGTAAATAAAACTGTAAATTGAATTATTTCGAATAAATTAAGAAATAGGTTGAAATGATATAAACCTACGACATTTATTTTGGATTGAAATGACATATATCCATCCCTGGAATTTAAATTGAAATAATTGATTCACTTGGCCATAGGATAGAAAATTATATATGAACACCGGATTGGTTAAATTAGATAATTTTAAAATTTTTGTTTTCAAATTATTTAAATGATTTGTTTTAAAGGAATAAAAATCAAATTTATGGAAATCAAATTATTTTTCGAACTGGAGCTCGAAATAATGAAATTTAAATTTGGTAAACGAAATTTTTTAAATAATCGAAGTTGAGATTTTTAAATGGTAATCGAAACATGATGTGAATTTCAGAAATTGATTTGTTTTAAAAGATTGGACTTTTTATTCGAACTTTGAATATTGCTAAGAAAAGGTGATATAAAACGATATTTTGAAATTTAGCTCGAATTTGAATTATATTTAAAGACTTGGATTTTAAATTGGATATTGAAGAAAAAATTTGATTTAAGTGTTTTGAATCGATATTTGGAAATGGACTCGGAATTGATATAAATCGTAATGGTTTAAAATTTGGGATTGGAGTTCAAATTAATTTGAAATTGGATTTTAAATAAATTTGAAATTGGAAGTGAAATTAATTTGGAATAGGAATTGGAATTTAAATTAATTTGGAATTGAAATTAAAATTCGACTTGAAATCGGAATTGAATCGAGTAAATCGAAATGGAAATTGATTTGGATTGGAAATTTTGGAATTGAATCAGTTTGGCTTGGAAACTATTTTTGAATAAATTATTTTAGTATAAACTATTTCAAATCTATTTTCTTTAAATATTCAAACTATTTTAATTTTCCCAACTATTTTACTATATAAACCATTTTATTACTCAAACTATTTTCTATTAAACTATTTTAACTATTTAACAATTTTAAAACTATTTTCTAAAATTCAAACTGGTCAAAGGGTGGAATGTTTATATTTAAATCTTGGATTTAAATGCGAATTGGGTTAAAGTGAATTATAACCAAAACTGTAATTCGAATCAAGTTTTGAAGTGAAATCGATATATCGAGTTGAATTAACATTTGAAGTAAAAATATGGTTTTTGAAGCGAATATGATGGTTTTGAAATGGATTTGATTTTGAAGCGAATACGATGATTTCGAAATGGACATGGTATATTTTGAGTAAATACGATGATTTCGAAATGGATTTGATTTTGAAGTGAATATGATATTTTGATATCAAGTACGAATTGTTTTCGAAATGTAAAAGTACCAACCGGTGTGTAAAACGACGTTTGGTTGTTAAAGAGACCGGGGTCACTTATTGGCATACTCTTTATCAATATTGGAACCACTTTGACAACTGTGTACGCGGTGGATGATATCCATAATGTAGTGGTTGATTGGCGACGTTTACTGGAATGAAGTAAGAGAACGATGATGGATAGCCTTGACACTCGTTTCATAATTAAAATGACTAAAATAGGAGCCTATGTCTGGCCATTGAGGTTAGCTACCTCTAGCAACGTTGATCCCTCATATTATTATTGCGATCTCATATTCGATGGGTGCACCTTTTGTCGGTTGGATTGATTGTCGCGGTCGGCCACGGATGGGTTACAACCAGCCAGAAAGGGTAAACCGGTAGAATCCTACCTTGGGCATTGCCTCACGTGCCTTGTCATATTTATACCTATATAAGCCCATTACGACTTTGGTTTTGAACCTATAAAAATGTGTTAAGGGGAATAATGTAAAGCCTTAACACTATTTTGATATTTATTTTACTGATAGACATTTTCTATTATAGCGTATACTATTATATATAAATAGTTTAACGGATCCTTAGGAAATGGAAAATCCCGTAACATCTCTTAAGTTATTGCATTCATATTTGTGATATTGATTTGACTTGTATAAGAGTATTTTGGTCTTGACTCTACTGTTTTGTCTTTTCATAATGCTCGGGTCAGTCCTGAGTTTTTTCAGCGTGAAGACTATTCTCTAAAGGACGAAGATGAAGATTTGGTATATTACTATTATTATTATCCCCTGCATCATGCTATTCTGCTATATTGATTATTTATCCCTGATGTATATATATAACTCTGATAAATGTGTATAGATTTTAATCAAATGTATAGTAAATAGCTTCATGAACTGTTATGTGATTATTATATTTTATCGCTGCGCTGTGAGATTCTATGTTTGTTTTCTTCTTTTCTTATTTTTCTTATTTAACCCCATTGATTATCTACATTCCGATGGTTCAAGTTTGACATGTGTGGATTACTGTGGATTTAAACCTTCCGAAATGTGGGTTGTCACACTAATTGTGTAGGATTTCCATGGAGGTGCCCCCGGTACTTCGAGAACGGTCCTCCTGCACAAGGATCAGATATATCTTTCCGAAGCAGCATCCATCCTTAGTGATGTACCATAGGAAAAACATTTCTGGTCTCGCTAAGACTGAGTGCATCTCCCCATGCAAGTTAAACAATAGTAAGTAACGACAAGGTGGAGCCAACTACACACTATGGGTTTGCCAACCCAACTGGCCATGCCTCCTATCTCTGGTTTAGTCATTACCGCTGTAAAGATCCAAAAACTCAGCCTTTGAAAATCGACACCCGTACTTCACTTGTACTCAAAATGTCGTAGATTCAAACGTCGAATCTGGCTCCCCGGAGCTTATAACACAGTAAGTATAACAACACAGCGGAATAAAGAAATCAATGATATCATATACAACTCCAATGAATACAATATCCAGAATGATATACAACAATGATATCAATAATACACAGTAATATCAAAGATAAATAATGATACAGCGGAAAATATAAGTGATAACTCCAAATGATCCTCAAAAGAGAATGAGTCCAACAACTCCAATATCAAGCTCGAACCACCATCACGATGCACCAAGATAAGCAAGTGCAGTCATCCACTTCGATGAAGTGAACTAGCTCTAGATAATCTACTAAACCTGAATATCTGAAAACCCCAACTCTAGACTGCCCGTGTGGAAAATTGTGGGCAACCAGAGTTTAGGAAGGGAACAATAAACTCCGAGTCAGTCATGGGACTGGTGTGAGCAACAAAAGCAGTTTATCTTTAAAACAAAGTAAAATTGAATTTCGCAATGCTTTTGGAAAATGAAACTACCGTAAGACCTCCCACCACACACACAATGCAAATGCAGAATTGGAGGAGATTTCTTCTTATGATAGTCAAACATGCTTACTACACAAAAGGAAAACTCTTTTGATATTATTACTAGTGCATAGTGCAGAAACATTTCAAAAGTATAATATTAATCTTAGCCAACATACGACCAGTATCGTATGTCTACTATAACTACCATCTAAACAGTGGTGACCACCATAATTAAATGGCAGGTCCTACAACTAAAACCGTACAAGGTTCGTATTGGAAATTGGATTTCCAACAAATGGTTAGGCTAAGGAACTTCCTCCTGCCACATGGGTACGCCTCTGGCTGGACGTCCCGAGAACCAACCTGGCTCTCTGCCAACACAAGGTCGGGTTACCTCTGTAACTAGGTAACTCACGAATATGCCATTCCCCGGTCCTTTGGGACCTTTATCCGAGGCCTCGGTAACCAACATCACACATAATAAATAAAGTGTGTCCACATGAGTAAGTATCTGGGCTCCATTCCATGATACCACCCTTTTCCAGAAGGAAATGACATACCCTAAAGGGCGCGACCCTCATAACCTTGCCGCATCATTCCTGTTTCGACCATTTCCGGTCTGTGAGGTTCGATGGGGTCTCGTCCACAAATCTACGCTTTTTCACAAAGCCATGCTTTGATCACAAATGATCAATAAATGATCAACACACAGCAACACTCAACATGCCACATTACCAAATTGGGAGTATATCGCTGATAACCTTCAACTACATAACCTTTGAGCTCGTACGTCTCAAAGAAGGGTGTTAAGCTAAGAGAATAAATTCTCTGCCACCAACAGAAATGTATTTGAAAGAAATTAGCTTTATATCTCAAAATGTAATGTCAGACATGTAACCACACAAGTCTGTTCCGGGTTCGAACAGAAAACGAAGGCACTTCCTAAGAAGTCCTTGCAATCCGGGTATTCACAATCCCGATCGGACTACCCATCACTTAGGGAATCTCTATACCATAGCTACTCAGTGCAGAGACAATCGATAGGTTATCCTATCGTTTTCGCAAATACCCGGTCTTCAAATGCTATCCATATACGACGTATCATTATTCGGAATGGGTTATGTGACACAAAGGTCCTTTCCAGGCTAAACCGAATAATGAGCGCAATATTTAAAAATATATGGATATTGTGATTTCAGTTAAGTTAGTTAAGTCACAACTTATTACCCAAAATCTTTCTTTTAAATGGTTTAAACAAATTACCATTTTCAAATCTTTAAACAAAAAGATTCATTTTAACAACCTTCAACGGTTTAAACAATTTCCACACTTTAATCTTTTAAAACAAAAGATTCAATCACAGGTTTTCCAAATTAATTCCCATTTCAATTGGATTAACTCATTAAATCTTTAAAACAAAGATTTAACTTGTAGCTTTCAAAACAATTCCATTTCAAATGGTTTGAACAAATCATCATTTTAAATCTGTTAAAAATAAACAGATTTAATTCATAGCTTTCAAAGGAAAACCATTATTCGATTCAATCTTGAAATTCCTTTAATTTAAACTGGAATTTCATTTCTTATCTGAAAGCTTTTATTCTTTTAAAACAAACATTTTTCATTTTGGAAATCTGATTCATTTATACGAGTTAAGGTTCTTGGGTTAAATCCAAATTCTCAAAATTATACTTTTAAAATGGTTTAAATTCATATAAACACATTTATAACATCTTTAACCATAATTTCCAAACATGGAATTCAATTCCAAATTATTTGAATTCAAATTCAAATTGAAACTTTACCAAGTTATTCAAAATAGCTTTTATCCTTGAAAACACCTTTTCAAAAGCTTTAACATTTAACCCAAATCCATTTTCAAAATCAATTGAATTTAAAATTTCAATTTCTAAAACATAAAATTTAAATGATTTATACAAAATTTATTTGAATTCGGGGAAACTCGCATCACTTTATTGATTGATTTCATAATTTTAATTCAAAAATTAATTAATTATCAATTTAAATTTATATAAAATCCGGGGTCGTTATAGACTTCCCCCCTTAAAAGAATTTCGTCCCCGAAATTTGCCAAGGAGACACAAAGATAGATGAAGAACGTTTTCATCGAATCAAACTGAGCATCTATTCTGAATTTGGCTTACCAAATCAGAATATTAATAATAGATACAAGAACGAATCTGTTTAACACTCCACAAAATACTCGGGTTATCCAAATCTACGAAGTATGCAGGGGCATCGGTCAGTTCGAAGGGATAACTAACCATTCGTAGAACATATCCGGACCCAAAAATAGACAGATATATGGATACAATTCCAAAATTTTCTTTAGTTTAGAAACCAAATTATACCTATCAACCTAAGCAAACAAAGCAACCAATTCACCCAAACAGACAATTCCGACTGATTTGGAGTTTACGTCCCATACAAATATATCAAATCTTCTTCCTGGATCTACCAAGAATTATCAAAGAATTGAGAAAAGATGATGAACAAAAGATATTGATAGAGAAAAGATTGTTTCCCTGTTGTTACAGAGTATTGACCATTTATAGTCGTATTCCCCTATCCCCTATCTCATCCTCTTCTTGCACTCATACTTACCATCAGTGGATAGTAAGAGAATTTACTAAGGCATACAGACGAATATCTTAAGGATTACTCACTCTAGGGTATACTTCACCCTATCTCTAATGAGCTACTTAATGTGTTATACTCCTGAGCTAAAGTTTAACCCTCAGCTCTGATACCAAATGTAAAGATCCAAAAACTCAGCCTTCGAAAATCGACACCCGTACTTCACTTGTACTCAAAATGCCGTAGATTCAAATGCCGAATCTGGCTCCCCGGAGCTTATAACACAGTAAGTATAACAACACAGCGGAATAAAGAAATCAATGATATCATATACAACTCCAATGAATACAAAATCCAGAATGATATACAACAATGATATAAATAATACACAGTAATATCAGAGATAAATAATGATACAGCGGAAAATATAAGTGATAACTCCTAATGATCCTCAAAAGAGAATGAGTCCAACAACTCCAATATCAAGCTCGAACCACCATCATGATGCACCAAGATAAGCAAGTGCAGTCATCTACTCCGATGAAGTGAACTAGCTCCAGATAATCTACAAAACCTGAATATCTGAAAACCCCAACTCTAAACTGCCCGTGTTGAAAATTGTGGGCACCCAGAGTTTAGGAAGGGAACAATAAACTCCGAGTCAGTCATTGGACTGGTGTGAGCAACAAAAACAGTTTATCTTTAAAACAAAGTAAAATTGAATTTCGCAATGCTTTTGGAAAATGAAACTACCATAAGACCTCCCGCTACACACACAATGCAAACGCAGAATTGGAGGAGATTTCTTCTTATGATAGTCAAACATGCTTACTACACAAAAGGAAAACTCTTTTGATATTATTACTAGTGCAGAAACATTTCGAAAGTATAATATTAATCTTAGCCAACATACGACCAGTATCGTATGCCTACTATAGCTACCATCTAAACAGTGGTGACCACCATAAGTAAATGGCAGGTTCTATAACTAAAACCGTACAAGGTTCGTATTGGAAATTGGATTTCCAACAAATGGTCAGGCTAAGGAACTTCCTCCTGCCACATGGGTACGCCTCTGGCTAGACGTCCCGAGAACCAACCTGGCTCTCTGCCAACACAAGGCCGGGTTACCTCTGTAACTAAGTAACTCACGAATATTCCATTCCCCGGTCCTTTGGGACCTTTATCCAAGGCCTCGGTAACCAACATCACACATAATAAATAAAGTGTGTCCATATGAGTAAGTATCTGGGTTCCATTCCATGATACCACCCATTTCCAGAAGGAAATGACATACCCTAAAGGGCGCGACCCTCATAACCTTGCTGCATCATTCCTGTTTCGACCATTTCCGGTCTGTGAGGTTCGACGAGGTCTCATCCACAAAGCTACGCTTTTTCACAAAGCCATGCTTTGATCACAAATGATCAACACACAACAACACTCAGCATGCCACATTACCAAATTGTCAGTATATCACTGATAACCTTCAACTACATAACCTCTGAGCTCGTACGTCTCAGAGAAGGGTGTTAAACTAAGAGAATAAATTCTCCGCCACCAATAGAAATGTATTTGATAGAAATCAGCTTTATATCTCAAAATGTAATGTCAGACATGTAACCATACAAGTCTGTTCCGGGTTCGAACAGAACCGAAGGAACTTCCTAAGAAGCCCTTGCAATCCGGGTATTCACAATCCCGATCGGACTTACCATCACTTAGGGAATCTCTATACCGTAGCTACTCAGTGCAGAGACAATCGATAGGTTATCCTATCGTTTTCGCAAATACCCGGTCTTCAACACCGATCTTCAAATGATATCCGTAAACGACGTATCATTATTCGGAATGGGTTATGTGACACAAAGGTCCTTTCCAGGCTAAACCGAATATTGAGCGCAATATTTAAAAATATATGGATATTGTGATTTCAGTTAAGTTAGTTAAGTCACAACTTATTACCCAAAATCTTTCTTTTAAATGGTTTAAACAAATTACCATTTTCAAATCTTTAAACAAAAAGATTCATTTTAACAACCTTCAATGGTTTAAACAATTTCCACACTTTATTCTTCTAAAACAAAAGATTCATTCACAGGTTTTCCAAATTAATTCCCATTTCAATTGGATTAACTCATTAAATCTTTAAAACAAAGATTTAACTTGTAGCTTTCAAAACAATTCCATTTCAAATGGTTTAAACAAATCATCATTTTAAATCAGTTAAAAATAAACAGATTAAATTCATAGCTTTCAAAATGAATTCATTCATAACTTGGAAAACCATTTTTCCATTCAATCTTGAAATTCCTTTAATTTAAACTGGAATTTCATTTCTTATCTGAAAGCTTTTATTCTTTTAAAACAAACAGTTTTCATTTTGGAAATCTGATTCATTTATACGAGTTAAGGTTCTTGGGTTAAATCCAAATTCTCAAAATTATACTTTTAAAATGGTTTAAATTCATATAAACACATTTATAACATCTTTAACCATAATTTCCAAACATGGAATTCAATTCCAAATTATTTGAATTCAAATTCAAATTGAATTATTTAAATTGAAACTTTACCAAGTTATTCAAAATAGCTTTTATCCTTGAAAACACCTTTTCAATAGCTTTAACATTTAACCCAAATCCATTTTCAAAATCAATTGAATTTAAAATTTCAATTTCAAAAACATAAAATTTAAATGATTTATACAAAATTTATTTGAATTCGGGGAAACTCGCATCACTTTATTGATTGATTTCACAATTTTAATTCAAAAATTAATTAATTATCAATTTAAATTTATATAAAATCCGGGGTCGTTACAGACTTCCCCCCTTAAAAGAATTTCGTCCCCGAAATTTGCCAAGGAGACACAAAGATAGATGAAGAACGTTTTCATCGAATCAAACTGAGCATCTATTCTGAATTTGGCTTACCAAATCAGAATATTAATAATAGATACAAGAACGAATCTGTTTATGTAACGACCCGATATTTTCAACCATTCGCATCCATTATAAGTGTATAGGTAAACACTCATGCCGGAGTTGAATTGCTCAAAATACCGCGTTGTAAATAAAATTTGGCAAATCTTAGAATATACAGTAAATAAATATAATCACAGACACAGAGTAAAATAATGCAGCGGAAGTAAAAGAAATAGTAGTTCATGAAGCTACTATATAAATATATCAGAGTTACATAAGATACAACAGAAGAAATAGAGTACAACAAAAGTCTCAATAAAATAACCAAGTACAAGCTGAGTAGAACAACGGAACTGAAATAGATAGGACATGACAAGCAGATAATCTCCAGCGATTCAAATCTCCAAGAGAGTGGAAATCCAAATCTGTGAATAACTCAGGCTGACCCGAGCGTAAAGCAAAACACAGAACACTCGAGTCAGGACAATATATACTTATATAATGTAAACCAACTCAAGTGAACTGTAATAAAGGTACAAGTAACTTAGAAGATGCTTGGGACCGCCCATCCTCTAAGGATCTGTTAAACTATCTACTATGTAGTAATATTCGATATTATAATAGTGTCTAAATAAGTAAAGTATAATCATATAGAATATAGCGTTAAGGGGATGGAGAACCTTAACGCGGTCGGATCTTAAAATCATAATCGTAGTAAAGCTCGATATGGTAGGTGACACGGCACAACTAGGCAATGCCAGGGTAGATATACCAATTACGCACACGGACTGATGGATACGCATAGCAGCCACTACCGTTCCACCTCGAACAACACTCCCAAATCGGAGGATGGCCATCTAATCAATCACAAGTAAGAGTATAATATCGAAGAAATGTGTCCGAGAAGAGGTGCTACCTCACTGGTCCGAGATCGCTCCTGTTTTAGCCACCTTATGCCAACTCACGGGAGTTGGGTCTACGTAACATACCTTAAGAACGTCGCCACCATCCTACTTCATTCTGGAATCTCCACCGCGTACACAGTTGCCAAAGTGGTTTTCGGTAAGACAGAGAGTATGTCCATATCCGATCCAGGTCTCTTTAACAACCCAACGTTATTATAACCCATGGTTATAACTTTTAAAAACAATACTTTACTTCAAAATAAAATATCATTTCAAACCATATCTTTATCAAAATAAAGATTAAATCAATTCCAAACCATTTCCATATATTTAAATTTTCATATAATTTCAAAACTTCATTTCAAATCATTTTAATATAATAAAATATCATATCCTTACAAAACTTCATTTCAAATCATTTTAATAAAATAAAATATCCTATCAGTTCAAATCCAAATATTCAACTTTAAATACCTTTTAAATTCAAAGATATCGTTCATTTACTATCATTTCAAATCACATTGAAATAGTTTATATTCCAATCAAAATAATTCATTTAAACCTTTTAAAAGTGTAATTATTATATTTTCAAATCAAGTATTCAATTTCCAAAGTTTCAAACCATTCTGAGTTCGTTTACTAAGTCAAAAACCCTAATTATTAGAATTTCAGCATTTCACAGCATTTAAAACAACTGCTATAAGTTATATTTGAAAACATTTTTAATTCAGCAAAGACAGCACTTAAAACTGCTGTTAAAACTCAGTTTTAGTTGAATTATAGTTCAAAACAGAAAAGACAGCATTTCAGAAGTGCTGCGGTAGTTCAGATTTCAAAACAAGGGTTAAATTTGGTTTCAGCAAAGACTGCAGACCACTATAGCATTTCCAGAGAATGCTATAATAGGCATGAGTTCAATATTAGCCTATAAGTTCAATTACAGCAACTACAGCATTTCAGAAATGCTGTAATAGCTCTTTTTACACAATTTTAGTTCAAAACAGAATCTATAGCATTTCTGAATGCTATTAAAAGTAGATTTCAGGTGTTAGTGTATTTCCATCAATTAAATAACTTCAATTTAAAACACCTAAACATTTTAAAAATCATATTTTAACATTTAAAATGTTCATTTACATATCATTTAACATGTATCTTTTTCACAATAAATTTCTTATAATTAAATCCAATTTTCAACAATTTACTTAATAAATTTAAGTGTAAAAGTTTCCAATTCTTCACATTTCAACAAATAACTTAACACTTTAAATTTAAATTACCATTTCACAAATTTAACTAAATTTCCAATTTTATTTAATTAACTTAAACCTTTAATTAAAACCAAATTTCACATTTCCAAGTCAAGTTATATTTTAAAAGATCACTTTTAAACATTCATTTATTTAACCACTTAAATTCATAGAAAAATCAATAATACTTTAATAAATCACTTAAATTCAAATTTAATCAAATTATCATATTTACCATTTCCAAATAAAATTTAATATCCATTTTATTTATATAACCTAAATATCACTTTTAACCAAAATTCCAAATTTCCAACTTAAGTTATATTTCAAAAATCCAGTTAAACCATTCATTAATTACATTTTTAACACATAGAAAAATCATAATTTCTTTATTTTAAAACATTTCAAAATCTATTTAAATCAAATTTCATAAATTTATAATTTTTAAAATACTTAAAATATCCAAAACACTTTATAAAATAACCACGGGCCTGTATATAATTTTCTAACTTAGGTCAAGTGATACGGATATGTATCATTTCAATCCGCAGTAAAAAAGAAAAAAAGAAAAATCCGGGTTCTATCATTTCAAACCCGCAATCCCAAGTTAAAATAATTTTAAATAAAAATCGTTCAGGCCTATCATTTCAGCCCATAACGTTTTTTCCCTATTCTAAAGTCCGTTCGGTTATGTATCATTTCAACCCATAGTGATTCTAATCTACAGGGAACTTGCAATGGTGATAACAGATATAAATAACATAATAACATTAAATAACAGTAACATATGATATAACAGGTATAATAACAGGTGTGAACATCATATGATAATAATATAAGCATATAAAACTTGATAATATATTTCTACAGATTCGCAGGGTGTCAATTTACTAGTTATATAGGTACATATTGTCTGGTGAGAATAACTCACCTGTTCAAGCTGGAGATGACAACAAAAAACGCACAACAAAGATTTCCAAAGGCACGAGAGCACGATAATTATTTGAGTGTGGGAGAGCCAAAGCTAATTGCCTTGTCACATTCAAACCAAACAATTACAAACAACATAAGATTTCAACCCAAAAATTCAATAAACAATGCTAGAAATGGATGCATAAACAAAGTCAAAGTGTTTGCACTTGCTTCCTACCACCTATGCTTCAGCTCCAGATCTGAAATGGCACGGCTAAAGGCATGGTTTGGATCAGGTAAGTGGAGGAGGTGCTGCTGTAGATGGTGGTGGGGCTGAAGGTGGAGAGGATGGTGGAGATGAAGGTGGTAGAGGCCAAGCAAAGCTAGAAGAGGAGGAAGGCAAAATCAATGGAAATTGTGAAGTAAAGAAGAGATAAAGGAAGAAGATAAGAGGAGAATGGAAGCCATATTTTTTTTAGGGTTTAGGAGCTTTGGAATTTCGTGAATGAGAGAAAAAAATAAGTGGTGGCTGAAGAAATGAGGAGATGTTGCCAATTGAATGAAAAGTTAGGTTAAAAAGTAGAAGGGTTAGAAAATAAAAGGGCCTTAGGAAGATAGAAAGTTTAAGGCCTTTCAAATTTCTTTAATTCATTTTTATAAGTTTATATTTCTGATAATAACAGAAATTCCAGTTAAAAATTCGAAAATTTGATAAAATATAAAAATATATATAATATTTATTGATTATATAAAGTAGAATTAAGGAAAATAGTTAAAACAGTGAACTAGACTAGAAAATTTTGAAATTGAATAGAAAATTTTTTAGAAAATTCATATGAGCTTGCAATATATTTTTAAACATAAATAATATATAAAATAAAAATATATTCACAAAATAAATATTTAAAATTTAATTTACATATAATTTTTAATGAAGAAAATAGCAGAAAATAGGAAAACAGCCTTTAAAAATGAAAAATAAATACAGTAAAATTTGGAAAAATACTATTATCAATTTAAAATCATAAAAAGACAAAATATACATAAAAAACATATTAACACATATTAAAACAAAATATAAGAAAGAAAATATGATTTAAAAAAATTTAAAATAGGCAAAATTGCACAAATAAACAAATTATACTAAAAATTGAAATGTACATAACTTTTACATTTTAACTCTGTTTTCAACGAAACGAAAAGTAGTGTTCAAGTTATTAAATCTATTTTCATAATAAAAGATAAAATTTATAATTTCAAACTATTAAAAATTTAAACTTAAAAGTCAAAGTTTGACTATTGACCAAAATTCACATTTTCAGGAAATATTAAATTTAGTCATATTTGGAATTCTAATCCACATCAAAGTCAAAGTTTATATTTAAAATAACAAAATTTATTCTTTTCATAAATAAAGCTTTTGAATCTGGAAAAATCAATTAAAAAAAATATTTGAAAAATACAAGGTTGTTACAGTTTAACACTCCACAAAATACTCGGGTTATCCAGATCTACGAAGTATGCAGGGGCATCGGTCAGTTCGAAGGGATAACTAACCATTCGTAGAACATATCCGGACCCAAAAATAGATAGATATATGGATACAATTCCAAAATTTTCTTTAGTTTAGAAACCAAATTATACCTATCAACCATAGCAAACAAAGCAACCAATTCACCCAAACAGACAATCCCGACCGATTTGGAGTTTACGTCCCATACAAATATATCAAATCTTCTTCCTGGATCTACGAGGAATTATCAAAGAATTGTGAAAAGATGACGAACAAAAGAGATTGATTGAGAAAAGATTGTTTCCTTGTTGTTACAAATATTGACTATTTATAGTCGTATTCCCCTGTCCCCTATCTCATCCTCTACTTGCACTCATACTTACCATCAGTGGATAGTAAGAGAATTTACTGAGGCATACGGACGGATATCTTAAGGATTACTCACTCTAGGGTATACTTTACCCTATCTCTAATGAGCTACGTAATGTGTTATACTCCTGAGCTAAAGTTTAACCCTCATCTCTGATACCAAATGTAAAGATCCAAAAACTCGGCCTTCGAAAATCGACACCCGTACTTCACTTGTACTCAAAATGTCGTAGATTCAAACGCCGAATCTGGCTCCCCGGAGCAATTAACACAGTAAGTATAACAACACAGCGGAATAAAGAAATCAATGATATCATATACAACTCCAATGAATACAATATCCAGAATGATATACAACAATGATATCAATAATACACAGTAATATCAGAGATAAATAATGATACAGTGGAAAATATAAGTGATAACTCTAAATGATCCTCAAAAGAGAATGAGTCCAACAACTCCAATATCAAGCTCGAACCACCATCACGATGCACCAAGATAAGCAAGTGCAGTCATCCACTCCGATGAAGTGAACTAGCTCCAGATAATCTACTAAACCTGAATATCTGAAAACCCCAACTCTAGACTGCCCGTGTGGAAAATTGTGAGCACCCAGAGTTTAGGAAGGGAACAATAAACTCCGAGTCAGTCATTGGACTGGTGTGAGCAACAAAAACAGTTTATCTTTAAAACAAAGTAAAATTGAATTTCGCAATGCTTTTGGAAAATGAAACTACCATAAGACCTCCCACCATACACACAATGCAAACGCAGAATTGGAGGAGATTTCTTCATATGATAGTCAAACATGCTTACTACGCAAAAGGAAAACTCTTTTGATATTATTACTAGTGCATAGTGCAGAAACATTTTGAAAGTGTAATATTAATCTTAGCCAACATACGACCAGTATCGTATGCCTACTATAGCTACCATCTAAACAGTGGTGACCACCATAAGTAAATGGCAGGTTCTACAACTAAAACCGTACAAGGTTCGTATTGGAAATTGGATTTCCAACAAATGGTCAGGCTAAGGAACTTCCTCCTGCCACATGGGTACGCCTCTGGCTGGACGTCCCGAGAA
Organism: Allium fistulosum; assembly: GCA_030737815.1. Lineage (NCBI taxonomy): Eukaryota > Viridiplantae > Streptophyta > Magnoliopsida > Asparagales > Amaryllidaceae > Allium > Allium fistulosum. Next base: position 716,203,562 of record CM060908.1, read on the forward strand.
CCAACCTGGCTCTCCGCCAACACAAGGCCGGGTTAACTCTGTAACTAGGTAACTCACGAATATGCAATTCCCCGGTCCTTTGGGACCTTTATCCGAGGCCTCGGTAACCAACATCACACATAATAAATAAAGTGTGTCTATATGAGTAAGTATCTGGGTTCCATTCCATGATACCACCCATTTCCAAAAGGAAATGACATACCCTAAAGGGCACGACCCTCATAACCTTGCTGCATCATTCCTGTTTCGACCATTTCCGGTCTGTGAGGTTCGACGAGGTCTCATCCACAAAGCTACGCTTTTTCACAAAGCCATGCTTTGATCACAAATGATCAACACACAACAACACTCAGCATGCCACATTACCAAATTTTCAGTATATCACCGCCACCAACAGAAATGTATTTGAAAGAAATCAGCTTTATATCTCAAAATGTAATGTTAGACATGTAACCATACAAGTCTGTTCCGGGTTCGAACAGAACCGAAGGCACTTCCTAAGAAGCCCTTGCAAACCAGGTATTCACAATCCCGATCGGACTTACCATCACTTAGGGAATCTCTATACCGTAGCTACTCAGTGTAGAGACAATCGATAGGTTATCCTATCGTTTTCGCAAATACCCGGTCTTCAACACCGATCTTCAAATGCTATCCATATACGACGTATCATTATTCGGAATGGGTTATGTGACACAAAGGTCCTTTCCAGGCTAAACCGAATAATGAGCGCAATATTTAAAAATATATGGATATTGGGATTTCAGTTAAGTCACAACTTATTACCCAAAATCTTTCTTTTAAATGGTTTAAACAAATTACCATTTTCAAATCTTTAAACAAAAAGACTCATTTTAACAACCTTCAATGGTTTAAACAATTTCCACACTTTATTCTTCTAAAACAAAAGATTCATTCACAGGTTTTCCAAATTAATTCCCATTTCAATTGGATTAACTCATTAAATCTTTAAAACAAAGATTTAACTTGTAGCTTTCAAAACAATTCCATTTCAAATGGTTTAAACAAATCATCATTTTAAATCAGTTAAAAATAAACAGATTAAATTCATAGCTTTCAAAAAGAATTCATTCATAACTTGGAAAACCATTTTTCCATTCAATCTTGAAATTCCTTTAATTTAAACTGGAATTTCATTTCTTATCTGAAAGCTTTTCTTCTTTTAAAACAAACAGTTTTCATTTTGGAAATCTGATTCATTTATACGAGTTAAGGTTCTTGGGTTAAATCCAAATTCTCAAAATTATACTTTTAAAATGGTTTAAATTCATATAAACACATTTATAACATCTTTAACCATAATTTCCAAACATGGAATTCAATTCCAAATTATTTGAATTCAAATTCAAATTGAATTATTTAAATTGAAACTTTACCAAGTTATTCAAAATAGCTTTTATCCTTGAAAACACCTTTTCAATAGCTTTAACATTTAACCCAAATCCATTTTCAAAATTAATTGAATTTGAAATTTCAATTTCAAAAACATAAAATTTAAATGATTTGTACAAAATTTATTTGAATTCGGGGAAACTCGCATCACTTTATTGATTGATTTCACAATTTTAATTCAAAAATTAATTAATTATCAATTTAAATTTATATAAAATCCGGGGTCGTTACAGACTTACCCCTTAAAAGAATTTCGTCCCCGAAATTTGCCAATGAGGCACAAAGATAGATGAAGAATGTTTTCATCGAATCAAACTGAGCATCTATTCTGCATTTGGCTTACCAAATCAGAATATTAATAATAGATACAAGAACGAATCTGTTTAACACTCCACAAAATACTCGGGTTATCCAGATCTACGAAGTATACAGGGGCATCGGTCAGTTCGAAGGGATAACTAACCATTCGTAGAACATATCCGGACCCAAAAATAGACAGATATATGGATACAATTCCAAAATTTTCTTTAGTTTAGAAACCAAATTATACCTATCAACCATAGCAAACGAAGCAACCAATTCACCCAAACAGACAATTCTGACCGATTTGGAGTTTACGTCCCATACAAATATATCAAAACTTCTTCCTACTAGGAATTATCAAAGAATTGAGAAAAGATGACGAACAAAAGAGATTGATTGAGAAAAGATTGTTTCCTTGTTGTTACAAAGTATTGACCATTTATAGTCGTATTCCCCTGTCCTCTATCTCATCCTCTTCTTGCACTCATACTTACCATCAGTGGATAGTAAGAGAATTTACTAAGGCATACGGACGGATATCTTAAGGATTACTCACTCTAGGGTATACTTCACCCTATCTCTAATGAGCTACTTAATGTGTATACTCCTGAGCTAAAGTTTAACTCTCAGCTCTGATACCAAATGTAAAGATCCAAAAACTCGGCCTTCGAAAATCGACACCCGTACTTCACTTGTACTCAAAATGTCGTAGATTCAAACGCCGAATCTGGCTCCCCGGAGCTTATAACACAGTAAGTATAACAACACAGCGGAATAAAGAAATCAATGATATCATATACAACTCCAATGAATACAATATCCAGAATGATATACAGCAATGATATCAATAATACACAGTAATATAAGAGATAAATAATGATACAGCGGAAAATATAAGTGATAACTCCTAATGATCCTCAAAAGAGAATGAGTCCAACAACTCCAATATCAAGCTCGAACCACCATCACGATGCACCAAGATAAGCAAGTGCAGTCATCCACTCCGATGAAGTGAACTAGCTCCAGATAATCTACTAAACCTGAATATCTGAAAACCCCAACTCTAGACTGCCCGTGTGGAAAATTGTGGGCACCCAGACTTTAGGAAGGGAACAATAAACTCTGAGTCAGTCATGGGACTGGTGTGAGCAACAAAAACAATTTATCTTTAAAACAAAGTAAAATTGAATTTCGCAATGCTTTTGGAAAATGAAACTACCATAAGACCTCCCGCCACACACACAATGCAAACGCAGAATTGGAGGAGATTTCTTCTTATGATAGTCAAACATGCTTACTACGCAAAAGGAAAACTCTTTTGATATTATTACTAGTGCAGAAACATTTCGAAAGTATAATATTAATCTTAGCCAACATACGACCAGTATCGTATGCCTACTATAGCTACCATCTAAACAGTGGTGACCACCATAAGTAAATGGCAGGTTCTATAACTAAAACCGTACAAGGTTCGTATTGGAAATTGGGTTTCCAACAAATGGTGAGGCTAAGGAACTTCCTCCTGCCACATGGGTACGCCTCTAGCTGGACGTCCCGAGAACCAACCTGGCTCTCTGCCAACACAAGGCCGGGTTACCTCTGTAACTAGGTAACTCACGAATATGCCATTCCCCGGTCCTTTGGGACCTTTATTCGAGGCCTCGGTAACCAACATCACACATAATAAATAAAGTGTGTCCATATGAGTAAGTATCTGGGCTCCATTCCATGATACCACCCTTTTCCAGAAGGAAATGACATACCCTAAAGGGCGCGACCCTCATAACCTTGCCGCATCATTCCTGTTTCGACCATTTCCCATCTGTGAGGTTCGACGAGGTCTCGTCCACAAAGCTACGCTTTTTCACAAAGCCATGCTTTGATCACAAATGATCAATAAATGATCAACACTCAGCATGCTACATTACCAAATTGGGAGTATATCGCTGATAACCTTCAACTACATAACCTCTAAGCTCGTACGTCTAAGAGAAGGGTGTTAAGCTAAGAGAATAAATTCTCCGCCACCAACAGAAATGTATTTGAAAGAAATTAGCTTTATATCTCAAAATGTAATGTCAGACATGTAACCACACAAGTCTGTTCCGGGCTCGAACAGAACCGAATGCACTTCCTAAGAAGCCCTTGCAATCCGGGTATTCACAATCCCGATTAGACTTCCCATCACTTGGGAATCTCTATACCGTAGCTACTCAGTGCAGAGACAATCGATAGGTTATCCTATCGTTTTCGCAAATACTCGGTCTTCAACACCGGTCTTCAAATGCTATCCATATACGACGTATCATTATTCAGAATGGGTTATGTGACACAAAGGTTCTCTCCCGGCTAAACCGAATAATGAGCGCAATATTTAAAAATATATGGATATTGGGATTTCAGTTAAGTTAGTTAAGTCACAACTTATTACCCAAAATCTTTCTTTTAAATGGTTTAAACAAATTACCATTTTCAAATCTTTAAACAAAAAGATTCATTTTAACAACCTTCAACGGTTTAAACAATTTCCACACTTTAATCATTTAAAACAAAAGATTCATTCACAGATTTTCCAAATTAATTCCCATTTCAATTGGATTAACTCATTAAATCTTTAAAACAAAGATTTAACTTATAGCTTTCAAAACAATTCCATTTCAAATGGTTTAAACAAATCATCATTTTAAATCTGTTAAAAATAAACAGATTTAATTCATAGCTTTCAAAAAGAATTCATTCATAACTTGGAAAACAATTTTTCGATTCAATCTTGAAATTCCTTTAATTTAAACTGGAATTTCATTTCTTATCTGAAAGCTTTTATTCTTTTAAAACAAACAGTTTTCATTTTGGAAATCTGATTCATTTATACGAGTTAAGGTTCTTGGGTTAAATCCAAATTCTCAAAATTATACTTTTAAAATGGTTTAAATTCATATAAACACATTTATAACATCTTTAACCATAATTTCCAAACATGGAATTCAATTCCAAATTATTTGAATTCAAATTCAAATTGAATTATTTAAATTGAAACTTTACCAAGTTATTCAAAATAGCTTTTATCCTTGAAAACACCTTTTCAAAAGCTTTAACATTTAACCCAAATCCATTTTCAAAATCAATTGAATTTAAAATTTCAATTTCAAAAACATTAAATTTAAATTATCTGTGACTTAACCGATTTCCTCGTGAAATCCATATTTGTGTGTGTATGGTGTAGTCCAGGGGTTTCACACAGTAGTGCAACATCATTCAATCATCACAGATTCAAAATACAGAAATATAGTTGATAAGCGGTATAACTATAACGCTTATCTTTTATTCACAGATCACAGATCACAGATATATGAATATTACAGATAATAATTTACATTCATCCCAGATAAATAGCTGTAGTACAGATTACACACAAATCAGAATATATCACAAAGCATAACATATCAAGGATATTAAACAATTGAATCATTCAGTTAGGTCTAAACATTCACAAATAAACTGATTAATCAACTGATTAATTTAATTCAGATTTATTATTTATTAATCCGAGTTAATTATCATAAGTTAATTACAAATTATTTGAAATAAATACTCCTTTCAAATTTATTAGTTAACCCTAATTATTAACTAATCGTTCTTAATTAATGAATCAATTAATCTTAATTAATCACAATTATTAATTAATCCTTTAATTTATTAACAAATAATTTACTCAAATTTCAAATCATCATTCAATTAATTACATTCAGTAATTATCTATTAATTACTTCTCTAAGTAATTATATTTTTTCCAATTTGTTAAATGATTGTTCTAGATTAATTAACCCAAGTAATTAACTTAAACTAATCCAATTAACTCACTTATTTACGATGAATAATTAATTCCTTAATTACTTCCATTAAGTAATTAACCTTTTATTACTTTCATTAATTAACCATGCCATAATTAATTACATTTAGTAATTATCCATTTATTACTTACACTAAGAAATTATATTTTATTAATTAATTCCACTAATTAATTATCTCTAATTTATCACCACCCCAATAAATTTAGATAAATTCTTTATCTTCATAATTACTTAATTAGATCATTAGAAAAACATTTAGGAATCAATTCCATAATTCAAAATATGTAATTTATCTTAAACAAAACAATTTTAACATTAAATTTTAACATTTAAGATCTTTGAAACTTGTTCAAACTTGTTTAATAATTTCTTGTTCTTGAAAATTTAATTAAACATTGCTTTAAAACATTTTCACTTTTAAATACACCTTAAAATCCTTTAAACACTTTTAAACCATTTGAAAACATTTTGCTTTTATCTTTCACTTCGATCTTCTTTAAAACAAATCTGGTACAAGTTTCATTTTAAACTTGCATTGATTTTACTTTATTTCAAAACCTGTATTTTAAAATTGGTACAGGTTCTCACTTAACCCAAAAAGCTCATCACATTTTTAACCCGAGCCAGTCTTTAGCTTTCCCGAGATTAGCTTCGAGTCACTCACAAGTCCCTACCCACTTCGAGTCAAGCCCAGTAAAAACTCGAACAAAACCCTGAGAAAACCTTTCTTCTCCAAACCCAAAAACCCACTGACACAAATTAAACGCTCGTGCACGTGCACCAGAGATTGCCAGAGCTCCGATCAACTTCACCGTCGTTAACAAATCATCAGCAACCCTGTCGACTAACACGACACCACGAATCAATGAATTCGACGACAAAACGAAAACGAGCTATTTGATCAAAAATTGGAACCCCACGGCTCAACAAAACTTCACCGTGACGATGATAACGTCCATCGTCAACCATGCCACTTCGACCAAAGTTGCCTCTACGACCCATGAACATTTTCCCCTAGGTGCGATCGCCATCTCGTGCCCAACGCTGACGAACACTTCCCCAAAACTTCATTGACTCAACTGGGTTATTAAACCCTACATTTACTTCGCATGGCCACCATGACGAATTAGAATTTCTCTTATTATTTTTATGATCGTCACCGATGCTCAAACTACCTTCTCCAAGAATCACGACCTTCGAATCATCGTTGATCATCGGATTTTGACGAAAATGTCCATTCTGTTCAACTCGCGATTCCTCATCATTTATAAACTTAAAAATCATAATTCCTTCACCTAAAATCATTATTTTGTAATACGAACACAATTATATAATCAGATTGTAGAATTAAAATTCTCGAATTTTCTGATTTATAATGATTTTACTGTAAATAATTATTTTCACAGCATTCACATTTTTTTTTTCTGAAATTATTTTTAAAAGTGAATTCATGATGTTATAAACAATTTCCCTTTAGAAATTGAAGCTTAATTTTGTTTAGAGAGAAAGATATGATTTTTTTCTTTTCAATATGTGGTTCTTTACTCTGTTGATATAACAGAGTTTTATGTCTGTACAGACACCCACATATATCTATTATCAGACATGCAAGGATATTTAGAACATACTTCACATCACAGCTTCAGATATTTACCACACACAATCAAACATAAACAAACTAGAGGAAAGTTTGCTCACCTAATTTTTTAGAAAAACAGAACTGCTATGTTGAATCTTTTCTTGATCTCTGGCTTAAATTGTTGTTTAGGGCTGTTCAAGTTGAAGTATTTGTTGTTTAAAGTGAAGTTGTAGTTCACTTCAATTTTTTCTTAGTTTAAAGGAAACGAAACTGAGATAAAGAAATGATATATGGAAACGAAGCTTATGTATATAAAAGAAAGTAAGTTACAGGTTGATATAATTTGTTATGTACTGGAAATATTTTGTTTATACTTTGCCCAGAGATTTTTATTTCAAATTGGAGGCTGATAGTACCTTGCATTAATTAACATTGTCATACTTTTATTTCGTATGTACTTATGTTTTCATTTTCAGCTGTACATGTGTAGTTGCTGTCTTCTTATGCAAGCTTACATACTTGAATGTATTTTTGTTTCTTTGTTTCTTTAAGTGTACATACTTATCTGGTTTTCTTTATATGTTGTGTTCATATTATCTATGTGTTCATTTTTTCTATGTTGTCTTGTTTATAAGCTATTCTCATGTACATGTTTTGTTTCTTCTTTCTTTTACAAGCTTATACATATATACATTTACTTGTTTCCCTTTTACAAGTGTTCATACTTATGTATATATTTTATTTGTTCCCAGATCTGAATGAATTTTGTTTTCATACTTTGTTTGTTATTACTTTATAATGTAAATAAATCTCTATTTTATTTCCTTTTATTATTATTTTTTCGTTGTCTACTTTACTCGTATTATTTTGTATTGATTTATCAAGATTTATGGTTTCACTTTATATTGAATAAAACTATATATATATATATATATATATTTATTTATTTCGTAATATAGATGAATTTCTAAATAATTGCATATTAGTTTTTCTTTGGTCTTATTGCTTTGTATTATAAATGAATTTCTATCTTTACATGTTGTTAGATTTTAGCAAATTTGTTTACTTTATGTTTTTTCAAAGTTTGTTAACATGTGGTTTGAACTTATCTAATTTATCGCTATGTTCTACTTATAGTTGAATATATTTTATCTTCTATTTTGTCTTTACTTTGTAATTTAAATGAATTTCTATAATTATTATGTTGTTATAATTTAACTAATTTGTCCACTTTATATTTTATATACTTGAGTGTATATCTAACTTAAATATTCATTGTCTTGTATTCTTACATATATATATTTTTATACTTTATTCTGTAAGTACAATTTGTTTGTATTTTATTCTACTTATATATTTTCATTTTTAAAACATTTATTTAGAATTTAAATTCAAATCAAATATATATATATATTATTTCAAATTTACTCATATATGCCCAAATATATATATATATTCACATATATACAATATTTTTAAATTTAAATGATTTATACAAAATTTATTTGAATTCGGGGAAACTCGCATCACTTTATTGATTGATTTCACAATTTTAATTCAAAAATTAATTAATTATCAATTTAAATTTATATAAAATCCGGGGTCGTTACAACCGCCGATGAGGCTACGTTCGGCTTTCCAGCTCATGCACCGCCATCAAAATAGATCATGGAATCCAACATGGATTCGCATACCCCAATGGGTCTCGGAATTACATATGGATTCCCACATCTCAAATAGATCTTGGAATCTCACATGGATTCCCATACCCCAATGGCTTTCGAAACCACACATGGATTCCAACATCTTAATATATCATGAAACTCCTACATAAAACCGTATATGGTTTCAGAGTGGTTACAGTTTTTGACTCATCTCTTAGGAGGTCACTCTTCCGCTTCCTGGGTGCTCTAAAACCAATTGTCGATTTTTTGAAATGCTCAATATCGGTTCCTTAAAAAATAATTAGAAAATACATAAGAGCAGGGATCACACACTAATCGTTTAAGTGGACAGATCTCCTTATCATTTGTCTTAGAAAAACAAAACGAATTTATACGTACATTATAGCACCACTGACGGTAACTGTACCATATAATTCCCGCGTTTCTCCTAGATATTTGCAAAGTTAAAATCCTTCGGTGTTAAGTAGGGAATTGTTTCACTACCACCAAAATTAAGAAGGAATACATATTTAGGCCAAAATTTGATAGTCGATTATTTAACAATAAAAAAAACAAACATTCAAAACAAAGATTATATTTTCCATGGAGATGCTAAGCCTCATTTAATTAAATTTCCATTAATTAAAATCTCTTCTAAAATATTTATCAAAATATTCATATACTTATCTCACAGGAATAAGCATATTCACAAACCATTTCTTTCAAAATACTTGAAAACTTTTAAAAATAGATATGGAAAGTACCATTCAATATCGACTATGGATCGCGGCTTACACAATGGTTACATCCCCATCCCAGCGAATCTTAGTAAACTGTAGGCAATCTCTGCCTCTCGAATTACACCATAAAAATCAACCATTTCTTTCCAAAATCTCTTTATTTTATATAAGTATCTCCAAATCTATTTATAAAAATTCTTCATAAATCTCTAATCTATTTATAAAACATTCTTTATAAATCTCAAACCCCATTTATAAATCTTCTCCTTTTCGGATCTTTCAAACTCATTTATAAATCCATTTATAAATATCCAGAACCATTTATAAAACTCTTCCCATATTTAAACAAAACTTATTTAATAAACTCTTTAAGTTAGTAAGTTTCCCTTGATAAACCATAAATTATTTAAAATAACTTTAAATAACAAGTTATTATTTAAACATCCTTATATTTCATTTTAATTAAAATCTCATTCAAAATAATAACCTTAGAATCTCATTAATAATATATTAAGTTAATTTCAAACACTATTATTGTATTAATAAGTTAACTTCAAAACAATATTAATATAATAATTAATTAACTTTAAAACAATATTAAACATTAATCAATTAACTTTTAACTAATATTAATATGCTAATTAATTCACCTATAACATGATAAAATAACTTTAATCAATATAATTAAATAACTTTAATTAAAAATTAAAGTATAGTAAAAACTACTTTAAATAGATAATTAAATTAAAAACATTTAAAATAATAATAATTAAATAACTTGTAAGGATTATATTAATAAAATAATTAACTTTAAATCATTTTTAAAAACAGTTATTAATTATCTTTAACATTATCAACAAATAGTTATTACCTTTTAAATCTTATTACTAAATAATAATTATCTTTAAAACCCTATAATAGATAATAACTATTCTTAAAACAACTTTCAAACCAATAATTAACTTTTTAAATTTGAAAAAGGTTTAACGATCACAATGGTACTTAAACAAGCTACCATATCATTCAATTTCACTTTCCAAGTTAAAAAATTATATTTACATAATCAATGACTATATCAATAAATTCAACACTTAACCGTTACTGGTTAACATATCACTTATTCAAAGTCGCATATGAGTTAATGACATATAATCAGATGTCCAAATCTGTAAAATAGCATAACAGGGATTTATTATGCTAATTAAATGTCAAATTAATTTAATTAGCGCAACAGTGTTTTATTCTGCTAAACAGTTGTCCAAATGACTTTATTTAATTCATTTTAGCAGTATGGTGTTTATTTGGCCAAATAGATAACACCCATTACTTATAATTAACTAGATTACATTATTATCCAAATTAACGTAATTATAATCAGTCGGTATTGATTCATCATTAAATTGTACTATGCCAAACTAACAACAGTTTTTTAAATGCGTCATACTCATCAACACGAGCTCAATGCAAAAATCCGTGGGTTAATCAGATTTAATACAAGTGAGTTATGGAATTTTTAATTCAACACATTTAAATATAAATATAACCAAGTAATAAAAACTTTCTTACCCAAACATTAAAACACAGTCCATGGCCCAACAGCAAGCAACCCGACCCGACCTGTACACCCCTCCTTCTTCTTCTTCCCTCTTTATTTTGAAAATCCTAGAACAAAATAACCATGCATGCTTTTGCACTTGCACATGCACCCTCGACCACCGATCGTCGATCCAAGAACATTTGCAAACTCCCTTAGCCAACCACGACCCGCTGCAGCTCTCTACCCCGACACCAATGCCTTTAAACAGAATCCACTCATGCCATCCCGAATCACCATCAAAAGTCACACTTCACCATACTTGACCGAGCTTCCCCATACTGCCTCCACCGATGAGCCTTCCCTTCGTTAAGAAAATGATGATGGTCCCGAGACCCAATTCCTCACTAATCGAGCACAACCTAGAACCTTAGCTCACCCTATACGGCCATGGTTATGTCGTGCTCACCCATCATAACCGAACCCTATAAACTATATTCCAAGAGTAAGATCGAGCTCCAAGGAGTCCAACGCAATTTGTCTCGGGATTTATAGATGAGTGTATAGATATGTATTGATTTTTAAGGCTTACTGCCACTTTGTTTTGTGAATGCATTTTGTTGACGGAAAACATAATTGAAATGAAATTAGGAGCTGTATTTTCATTATTCGTAGAGAAGAAAAGAATAGAAAATGTGTTCAAGTTTTTTCCCCCTGCTTGTGTGATGTTTATGTATATTTAAGCAAGAATATTTCATAGCTACGGAAAAAAAACAAGGACGGTTACTTAAATGCAAACCAACCAAAAGTCAGCTGCACATACAAATAAGAACAATAAAAGATATGCAAGGATTGTGTTTTGTTGTTTTTAAATTTTAGATGTTGATTTTGAATCAATTTCGGTACCCCCGTCCCATAAGATTCCACCCGCGTACGAGCTGCAAATGACGAAAAACAAAATACGATTGCATACAGAAATGTGACACAATCACAAAACAATAATAAAATAGACAACTTAACTTATTCTGTTTAATTTCCAAAAGTTCCAACGTACAATGTACAATACATCAAATGTCAATTAAGATAATTTCCAAATTAAAAATTACAGAAATATCCTATAAATTATATTAAAAATACGTCATCAAAAATCGAATAATTATTTGTAACATAGATTTTATTATATTTAAAATAAAATTCCAATTCAAATATTTAAAATTAATTAAATATTCCAAAAATTAAAGAAATAAAATTCCAGGTCGTTACATTCTTCCCCCCTTAAAAAGAATTTCATCTTCGAAATTTCACCACATGAACACCCAATACTATTTATAATCCCGCACAATGACCACAGATCATTCATATACTAAATCTGATTCGCTCATTACTTGAATACATAAGTTCCCTTTCAAGCTAGTATCGCTCGTCCGATTTTCTAATGCGGACCCTAATCAGGCTCCTTGATTAGGAACCTATGTTCTCCTTACACAGTCATAACTTATGTTAGAAAACCTTAGTTCTATATCAACAACCCTCATCAAGTGCTCTCCGCCAAAAATCGGGTAATAGTTCCTTATTTGGAATGGTGTGAGACACTTCAAAGCCTTGTACTTGAATAGTATATCAAAATTATATAAAGAGAAATGATCCACATCCACTTTTGCAATTATTTAATTGGTTATTCCTAATACCAATTCTATTGCCACTAAATTATTTATGAAAACATTTTCATAAAAATTCCAATTTAGGCTCAAACATTTTAGATAATGCAACTTTATTTATGAATCCTTTTATAAAGTAACTTTACTTTATTAGCTTGTATAATACTCTCCAAATCCTAAGAGTATATACAAAATAAATAATTTTCATTCTATTCACTTTTAAATATTCAAATGGAGGTCTAAAATAATTTTGAATCTTAAGAATGAGTCGACCAATACAACTATTTTACCCTTTCGGTTTGGTAAGTAGCTAAGAAGAGTAGGACGCTGGTATCCAAACTCTATCCTAGAATCTACTTTTCTTTAGACAATCAGAGGTAAAAAAGTTTATTAGCCGGCCCAGTAACATTAAATAATTTTTAACTTCCTAGTTGTTAATATCAAAAGGCACGGCTTAATAAAACAAAGTTTGTTAAACCTTCTTAATAAATTTGACCCAAATAACATTTCATTAATTTACCCATTTTAAATCAAGATACCTTTATATTTTGGAAACTTAAGAGTAAAATACCTAGATTTTTATTTCAAAAACTTTTGAAATGATACTATATATATTTATATCCATAACAAATATAAATAGCCTGAGTAACCCCAAAATGAAACCAAGGAACTGGTACTACCAAACATTTTATATATTCCCTTACCAAGAAGGGTATTACTTAAGAGAAGCGTCTACCATCCGAACACATTCCCTGCCAATTTTTAGTTATTTTCGAGCCACTCAAATTAGTTAATTTAAAAATAGGTTCCTTCTTTTCAAATCCCTTTCTAAAACAGTATCATATATATATATATATATATATATATATATATATATATATATATATATATATATATATATATATATTATAGCTAAATATTCTCAACGAAATATCTAATTTCAATTTTCGCTTTGGATTTGTTCGGATTCAAACTTGTCCAACCGTATAATGATGAAGAGAATAATTCACTAAGCGCACAATACTATTCGCCTAAGCAAACATCTGATCGTCACTTATAAGATTATTTCAATCATCACAAAACAAATCAGGACTTATTTTCCTGAACCAAATCAAAGAAATAGACATTTCTTTTTAAAATCTCTTTTCAAAGGAATTATACTTAAAATATATTTTTAAGTAAACTATTATTACCATTTCCAAAATCATTTATACTCTAAAACTATCTCAAAAAAAATTATCGTTTCTTTTTCCACAAATCATTTAAAATGATAATATACGTATTTACTCTATGGGGAATCTAATTGTACCTTTGGAATCAAATCAACATTTGTTTTATCAAAACAATTATATAGCGAGATCCTAATGGTAGCGATCCTGACTTAGAAACTCAAAAATGAACACCGACGATGTAGCAAATCATCGTTGGAATTATTTTCCAGCGACCAAAGTGAGTTCAGTGCTTATATCCTCTTGAAAATCCTTAGAACCATTTTTATCCTGAAAATATTTTCAAATACTATTATTAACCTTTAAACTTTGAAAACATTTTTTCCAAAATAACCGGGATTTAAACTATCGAATTCCTTTTACTTATAAGACACATTTTAATAAATCAAATTCTTATAGAGTCATCCCTTTATATAAATCATTTTTTTTCCAAATATTTATCTCAATATTATTTAGTTTTTTTTTATAAACTCATTTTATTAATACCAAACTCTATACAACCAACTTTTATATTAAATCATTTCCAAAATATTTATTTCAAGACATTCCATATTCTTTAAATAAAGCAACATTTATTAAAACCAAATTCTAACTCGGCATTATCATTGAATGCCTTAAAATTGAACCGTGAAACTTAATTCATAAGGGTTTGATTCAATGTTTTCAAAATTCCTACCTACCCAGACCAGGTTTCGAAAAGGAATATTTAAGATAGATTAACATATTTAACAGTCAATGCTCAGAATTGGGTGAGAAAGACTAATCAAAATTCTAAATGATAATGATGGAATATTATCCTTCCTAACAACCAAACATATTCAAGGAAAACTATATATTGAAAAAAATTACTTCTTTTATATATAAAATATAATTTTAGGTAAAATTATTCATTTACCCATTTTAAAACAATATTGTGTCAATAGTCGTGTTCAAGTGTTTAGGAAATTCCTATCGATAACATTGGCCAAACGCATCGACGAGAATTCTTAAGCCACTCAACAAGTCAAACAACACAATATAAAACGTTTTTATATCACTAACAAATACGCACTCTTATATATATACTCTCAACTCATCCTAGGGTCTCACTTACCCTATCTCAAATGAGTTAACCCCACCAAGGCATAGGTGTTTGCTCAATCTAAGCTCTGATACCATGTGTAACAACCTACCTTTTTCGTACAGTTTAAGCGGCTAATAAACCACACATGATCCACTCAAACTGAACAGAAAGGCGTATAGTTAGGGGAAAAGAAACAAGGAAGAAGACAAGAAGAAAAATAACAAAACAGAATCTCACAGTGGAACGAATGATATATAATACATAACAAATCTTTACACAAAAACAAACTGTAATATAAGTATATGCAGACATCAACCAGAGTGTACTAACCTATTTCAGTTCGGACAGTTATAACAACCTGTCCTTACAATTGCACAACAATGAATGTAACGTAAAAATAACCATATACGTGAATACGTCTCTGAGCCACTAGTTCATCTTTTAAAGCTCCAAACATCCAACTAAACCTAGAAATATGCTCAATCTGATCCGAGCTGTATAGGAAAACAAACGCCCGGGTCAGTTTGGTAAAACAAGCGTGAGAAACTCAAATCATAAGGAATTTTATTTATTATAGCTTGTAAAATCCTTTAAACTCAAATGTATCTTGTAAGACCACGCCGCATATAAACACGGATGTGTTTTTACCTTATGATAACCAAAACCTTATATCAGAAAATTCAATGATATTATAATAATGTCTAAGGGTGAAAATAATGATAATCAAGTAGCTGTGATGCTCGTGAGTGTACATCACAACAATACTAGGTATATAATCAAAACCGACAAGACACATTCGCTAATTTTGTAAAATTTCCATGGAGGTGCCATCGGTACTTCGAGAATGGTTCTCCTGCACAAGGATCAAAGATAACCTTCCGAAGCAACATACATCGTTAGTGATGTAGCATAGGAAAAACATAGCTAGTCTCGCTAAGACCGAGTGCATTACCACGTTCATGCGTAACAACAGTAAGTAACGTCCAGGTGGAGCTGACTACACCCTATGGATTTGCCAACCCTACTGGCCATCCCTCATATCTCTAGTTTTAGTCATTACCGCTGATAAGGCTACGTCCGGTGTTCTAGCTCAGGCACCGCCATCAAAATAGATCATGGAATCCCACATGGATTCCCATACCCCAACGGGTCTCGGAATCATATATAGATTCCCACATCTCAAATAGATCATGGAATCTCACATGAATTCCTGTACCCCAATGGGTTTTAATACCACACATGGATTCCAACATCTCAATATATCACAAAACTCCTCCGTAGAATCGTATACGGTTTCGGAGTGGTTACGGTTTTCGAGTCATCTCTTACGAGTAAACTCTTCCGCTTCCCTAAGGCTCCAAAAACAAATCGTCAATTTTTCGGAATGCTCAATACCGGTTATTTAGGAAATAATCAGACTATACATAAGAGCGGGGATCACCCAATAACCATTTAAATGGACAGATCTTCTTATAATTTGTCCTAGAAGAACAAAATGAGTTTATACGTATAATATAGCACTACCGACAGTAACTATACCATATAATTTCCATGTTTCCCCTAGATATTTCCAGAGTTAAAATCCGTCGCTGTTAAGTAAGAAATTACTTTCCTACCACCAAAATTAAGAAGGATTACATATTTAAGCCAAAAATTTGACAGTCGATTATTTAACTATCGAATAAACAAACATTTAAAAGAAAAATTATATTTCCCATGGAGATCACTAAACCTCATTTAATTAAATTTCCATTAATTAAAATCTGTTCCAAAATATTTATAAAAATATTCATATACTTATCTCATTGGAATAAGTATATTCACAAACCATTTCCTTCAAAATACTTGAAAACTTTTAAAAACAGATATGGAAAGTACCATTCAATATCGACTATGGATCGTAGCTTGCACAATGGTAACGTCGCTATCCCAGCGAATCCATAGTAAACTGTAGGCAATCTCTGCCCCTCGAATTACATCGTGAAAATCAACCATTTCTTTCCAAAATATCTATATTTTATATAAATATCCTCAAATCTATTTGTAAAGCTTCTTTATAAATCTCCAATCTATTTATAAAACATTCTTTATAAATGTCAGACCCTATTTATAAAACTTTTCCTTTACGGTTCTTTTAAACTCATTTATAAATCCTTTTATAAATAGCCAGAACCATTTATAAAACTCTTCCCATATTTAAACAAAACTTATTTAATAAACTCTTTAAGTCGTAAGGTTCCCTAAATAAACCATAAATTATTTAAAATAACTTTAAATAACAAGTTATTATTTAAACATCCTTCTATTTCATTTTAATTAAATCTCATTCAAAATAATAACCTTAGAATCTCATTAATAATATATTACATTAATTTCAAGCACTATTATTATATTAATAAGTTAACTTTAAAACAATATTAATATAATAATTAATTAACTTTAAAACACTATTAACTTTTAACTAATATTAATACGATAGTTAATTAACCTATAACGTAGTTAAATAGCTTAAATCAATATTATTAAATAACTTTAATTAAAATTAAATTATAGTTAAATCACTTTGAATAAATAAATAAATAAAAAACATCTAAAAAATAATAATTAATAACTTTTAAGGATTATACTAATAAAATAAATAATTTTAAATCATTATTAAAAACAATTATTAATTATCTTTAACATTATTAATAAATAGTTATTACCTTTCAAATCTTATTACTAAACAATAATTATCTTTAAAACCTAATAATAGATAATAATTATTCTTAAAATAACTTTCAAACCAATAATTAACTTTTCAAATTTGAAAGAGGCATGACAATCACAATGGTACTCAAACAAGCTACCATATCATTCATTTTCACTTTCTAAGTAAATAAATGATATTTACATAATCAATGACTATGTCAATAAATTCAACACTTAACCGTTATTGGTTAACATATCACTTATTCAAAGTGGCATATCAGTTGACGACATATAATCAGATGTCCAAATCTGTAAAATAGCAAAACGGGGATTTATTCTGCTAGTTAAATGTCAAATTAATTTAATTAGAGGAACGGTGTTTATTCCGCTAAATAGGTGTACAAATGAATCTATTCAATTCATTTTAGCAGTATGGTGTTTATTTGGCCAAATAGATAACACCCATTACTTATGATTAATTATATTACATTATTATCCAAATTAATGCAATTATAATCGGTCGGTATTAATTCATCATTAAATTATACTATGCCAAACTAACAACAGTTTATTTAAATGCGTCATACTCGTCAACACGAGCCCAACGCAAAAATCCGTGGGTTAATCAGATTTAATACGAGTGAGTTATGACATTTTTAATTCAAAATGTTTAAATATAAATATAACCAAATAATAAAATCTTTCTCACCCAAACATTAAAACACAGCCCACGGCCTAACAGCAAGCAACCCGACCCGACCTGTTCATCCCTCCTTTTTCTTCTTCCCTTTTCACTTTGAAAATCCTGGAACAAAATAAATGTGCATGCTTGTGCACTTGCACACGCATCCTCGACTACCGATCGTCGATCTAAATACATCTGCCAACTCCCCTAGTCGACCACGACCCACCGTAGCTCTCCGCCCTAACTTCGATGCCTTTGAATAGAATTCGCTCATGCCATCCCCAAATCACCATCAAAAGTCACACTTCGCCATCCTCGACCAAGCTTCCCCATACTACCTCCACTGATGACCCTTCCCTTGCCTAAGGAAATGATGATGGTCCCGAGACCTAATTCCTCACCGATCGAGCACAACCTGGAACCTTAGCTCACCCTATACGGCTATGGTTATGTTGTGCTCACCAATCATAACCAAACCCTATAAAATTTATGTCAAGAGAAAGATCTAGCTCCAATGAGTCCAACGTAATTTGTTTCACGATTTATAGAAGAGTATATAGATATGTATTGATTTTTAAGGCTTACTGCTACATGGTTTTGTGAATGCATTTTGTTGATGGAAAACATAATTGAAATGAAACTGGTTGATGTGTATTCATTATTCGCGGAGAAGAAAAAGAATAGAAAATGTGTCCAAGTATTTGTCCCTCTGCTTATGTGATGTTCATGTATATTTATGCAAGAATATTTCATAATTAAGGAAAAAAAACAAGGATGGTTATTTAAATGCAAACCAACCAATAGTCAGCTGCAAAGAAAGGTAAGGACAATAAAAGATATGTAAGGATTGTATTGTGCTGTTTTAAAATTTTAGATGTTGATTTTGAATCGATTTCAGTACCCCGTCCCACAAGATCGCATCCGCGTACGAGCCACGAACGACATAAAACAAAATACATCTACTTACAGAAATGTGACGTGATCACAAAAAAACAATAAAATAGACAAGTTAACTTATTCTATTTAATTTCCAAAAATTCCCATGTTAAGTATACAATACATCTAATGCCAATTTAGATAATTTCCAAATTAAAAATTATGGAAAAATCCTATAAATTAAATTAAAAATACAACATTGAAAATTGGACAATTATTCTAAATATAGATTTTATTATATTATAATAAAATCCCAATTCGAATATTTAAAAACAACTAAATATTCTAACAATCAAAGTAATAAAATTCCGCGTCTTTACAGTTTAGGAGCGACCAACCGTGTATGTTACTTTGGGCTAACACTGTCATGACTTACCTTTAAAAAAATTTGAAGTAATAAATTGCATGACCGGTCTTGGCACAAAGTAATGCACACGTTCGCTAATAATAATCAAAACAATAGATATACATCTCAAAACACAGAATCACAAATCAACATAAATTACATGTTACATCTCAAATACTACATAGGTATCAAATGAATATATACATGGAAATAAGTCAATCTCTCACATACTACATAAGGTACACAATCGTATCTAATGTAAGTCAACTCTAGCCTAATCACTTTTGCATATTCACA
Organism: Allium fistulosum; assembly: GCA_030737815.1. Lineage (NCBI taxonomy): Eukaryota > Viridiplantae > Streptophyta > Magnoliopsida > Asparagales > Amaryllidaceae > Allium > Allium fistulosum. The sequence continues at coordinate 716,223,551 of CM060908.1, forward strand.
ACCGAAGAAAGGGAGAGAGCTGGTCATAAACCTAGTCATGGGGTTCTTGTAGTACTTGTCAGAACTCAGTCTGACCGGCATATTATAAAATAATAAATGGGTCAGACTCTCTCTAAATATCATAAGGATAAGATCTCATAATGTGCATACATAACATCAAAGATTTGGAAATATCTAAATAGCATGCTACTCTACACATAATTGTTCATTTTCATCAATTCATCGTGTTATAAAGTTTTAATATACCCACAATCAGTAATCATCATATTTTGATAAAACCATCTCAATTAATTATCAAGCATAAAAGAAAGTTATTAACAACTCTTCGAATGCCAAATACTAAAGGTAAGCAATTCGCTTGTATATACAATTGACCGCTCTTCGCAAGTCTATCACAAATGCAACGATCCAGAATTTCAAATACTTCGTATTTAAATATCTAAACTATTTAAATATTTGGACCTTGGGTTTAATGTTATTAAAATGATTTAATAAACTTTTTAACCCCCTTAGAAAAATGTTTACAAAAACAAATACTTTGAAAAAATACCGATAATGCGGTCGAAAATCATTTTATCGATAAACAACTTTTTTAACCGTTGGAAGTTGTTCAGATTTTTTTACATACACTTATTGGCTTAGGAATTAAAGAAGGGTGATGTCATCAAAGATATTTCGGAAATGATGATTTATGGTAATACTTAACTCTTAAGTAAAAAGAGAGAGGTGTAATAACAAGTGAAAAGTAGGTTCACTTGTAACCTTTCATGGATGGTAAGAGGTGATTATGACCTCTTATAAAACCCGATATAAGAAGGGTCATACCCTTCAGAATAAATCAATAATTTATTTGAGCTCGAGATGAAGTATGAGGGTTAAAAATGGTGGAAGTGCTTAAGCACTAATCCACCATTTACTCTCTAACTTCTCAAAGTCTTAACAAACTATCTCTAATCTCTTTAAAACTTTAGCTTTGGGCCTAAAACATCATGGAAAGAATTATTAGAAATTAAAAGTGGGAGAAGGTGAGAGGAAGAGGGGGATCCAAGGAGGGCCGTGATCAATGAGAGGAGGAAGATGTTGCCTTGGTTTGGAAGTGCTAAGGTTGGATCTTTAGGCTTTTGGCAATGGAAGGAGGTGGTTCTTTGGTTTTTGTGGCTTTGTGGTTGATTTTGGCACAGATCTATGTGAGTTATCCCACTATCTTATAAGGATATTTTGTGTATATATATGTTGTGTGCAAATTATAAAGTTAAAGTGACATGACCAAGCTAAGTTATAAACTTTGGACCCCTCTTGCTTTTTAAAGCAAATGACAACTTTATATTGCTTAACATCACTTCTATTAGAATTTTAAACATGCGATGTGGCCTTGAATTGATATTTAAATGGTTGTTTAACTTGTTTGTTAAATAAAAATAAGTTTGAAAGTGATTAAAGCGAGAATAGTCATTATACGTGCACTTCCGAATCCCTTATTTTCAGGAATTTTAATAAATAAATGGGAAGATATTCTTAAGTGTTTCTTTTCATGGTTTTTAAGTACCCTAATGGTAGTACTAATATAAAATTTTAATATTTTAAATCAATTGTAAAAGTGGTTAAAACTAGTTACAAAGATCGTTCTTTTCAATATTGTTTTAACAAGGACTTTTAACAGCATTTATAAATGTTGTAGTAAGTCGCTTATGGTTTTAAGTGTTCAAAAATGATATTTAAATTTGGTATTTTTCTCTAATCATTATAGAGTGTTTTCAGACACATTTTGAAGTATCTTAAAGTTTTTCGAAGTTTAAATATTTTTTTAATAATATATAAATTTTGGAAAAGTAAAGAAGAGATTTAACACTAAAAGCCGATTGGATAGACTTCTCTAATTTCTGAGAGTTAAGATTGATGTCGAGTAGGGACGGAGCAATAGAGCTGTAATCTATCGGGGTTCAGTCTTAAAGGAGGAATGATTAAGTTGGAATGTCGGAAAAATGTTAATCTTGTTGTTTACTTACTTGTTTAAATGGTAATTAACTTTTTTTAACGCGAAAAGCCGACGAAGTAGGCTTATCCATTTCTGGGAGTTAAGATTGATGTTGAGTAGGGACAGAGCAATAGAGCTCTAACCTACTGAGCTTCCCTCTTGATTGAGTTATAGTTAGGTCGAGATGTCAGAAATGGGTTAATCACATTGTTTGTAACTTGTTTATGAAATCATTAATACTTTACTTAACACAAAAAGCCGATGAGTGTGCTTGTCTATTTGTGAGATTCAAGAATTAAGTGTCTAGGAAAGGCTTTGATGCAACTATTGCTCTAACTTACCTAGCTTCACTCTTGAACGAGGAATAGTTAAGTTGAAATGTCGGAAACGAGTAAAGTATATGAACGTTGATTTGTAAGCAATTGTTTTGACTAGATAGTCGATAAGTCGACCATCGAACTTAACTATATATCATCTTAGATCATTAAAATAATGTTTTTAAAATAATACAAGTATCGAATAGTTTTGGGTTTTTTGTGACAATGTTTTCTTAATATTCGTCTTAACCCTTTTTGATTGTACTTATGTATGTAAATAGAACTTTAAAAGAATGTTTTAAAGATAAGCATAAGTGAAACAGTTTTGGGTTTGTAGTGACAATGTTTAAGTAATATTAGTTTTAAACCTTTTTGAATATATTTGTGAAAGTACTTAGATCGTTAAAATGTTTATTTTGAGGGAAATTATAAGTAGAGAATATTGTTAATGATTTGTGAATATACTAATACCATCTGAGATAAGTATATGAATAATTTTAGAATTATAAAAAAGTGAAGGTTAAAGTAAGAAATCCAGTTAATGATTTGTGTATATACTTATACCATTTGAGATAAGTAAATGAATACTTTTTTAAGTATTGATAAGAGTACAAATGAATAGTAGAATTTATAAATGAAGTTTTACTAGATAAAAGAAGTTTTAATAATAAAAGAGGTTTTATACAATAAAAGATTAATTAAACAAAAGGAGGATTAGAAGTTGCTTATGTTATTTAATCATGCTTTGTATGACTTGATTGTGCTTTGTATGTTTACTTATTTAAGGAAAACATTTAGTTGAATATTTAGCAGTAAAGCCGATGAAGTAGGCTGGTCTATCTATGGGAATTAAGACTGATGTTCATGTAGGGATATGAGCAATAGAGCTCTAACCTACCGGATTCACTCTTGATCGAGGGATAGTGTGAGATGAAAATCTCAAAAACATGATAAGTATACGAGACTTGATTTCTATTTGCGTTTGCTCTCATTATCATTGAATGACAAAATTCGTCGATTCAGTCTTGAAGAGACCTAGATCGGTAAGTGTTTTACTTATCGAAAACCACTTCAAGACTGAGATATGTGTTCTATCTCTTGGAAGTAATTGAAAGAGAATCTATATGGAGATTCGAGATCCGTTTAAGATGCTCGAATCCATGTAGTGATTCGTGATCTATTCTAGATGAGGGAATCTATTTGGAGATTCTTGTTCTATTCGATGATGAAGACTCATGTGAAAGACGCCAAACGTAACCTTAACATTGGAAATGACTAAAAACTGAGTAAGCCTCATAACCTGAAGTTAGCAACCCATGTCAAGGTATTATCAACTTCGTACCTAGAGATACTTATCGATTATTAACCGACGGGAGTTGATGATATTTGATTCACATTGTTCATGTTTATGCTCGGACGCTGGGCCTCTTATATTTACCTAAATGGTATATTTTATCTAGAAATATACGTCGCTCGGACATACTTTCTAGCTATTATGCAGGAGATTGCATCCAGCTTTATCGAAGAGATCTCCCCAGATAACCCAATATGCAAACGTTCCTTATCGATTTTGATTGCACCCTCTAATATGTTGTTTAATGAAACAAATGTAACCATTCCATCTATGTTAAAATATTTATATTCTTCACCCTAGACATTATCTATTATATAACCTTATGTATTTATTAGATAGTGGTTCTTTTGAGGGGATAACCCTTATGGCATTCCACACGGTCTCAAAAGTACTGTTATATGCTGTACAAATATTTCTTAAGTTTTTCATACTAGACTTATGTCTGACACTTGGTTTTTGCTTTCCCTAAATTCCTCATGTACTCTTTCGAGTGGTTTGAGAAAGGCAAGTTTTCGTTGGTGTTCTTTGGAGCTTGAGAAGACGAGATGGATATTTCACCTACCATAGTATTCTTATTTCCGCTACATTACTATTGTGTGTATTAGAATTTGTGAGGACAGGTTGTTATAACTATCCAGGCTAATGATGGTACTTAGGTTTTGTAACTTTGAAATTTTTATATCGAAGTAACCCTTTGTAATGTCCTTCTGATATTATATATTACCGTTCCATTAGTGAGATTCTGATATTATGTCTCCTCTTCTTATTTTATTTCTTTTCCTTTTTCTTTCACCATAACAATTCGTCCTTCCGGCATTTGGATGTTTGGCATACGAATATCGTGGATTTGTTGTGTCGACATTTAGGGGTTGGAAGGGTGGGTCGTTATAACTGGTATCAAAGATGAAGGTTGAGCGAGAACCTTGGCTTTAGTGGGTATGGCTTATTAAGGAAGTGGGTAATGGAATGCCCTAGACAGAGTTGAGTGTATTATACATATGAAAGTGTATTTGTATTTGTTACAAACATATACCTTAATGGTTATTATAGTTGTGAAAATTAAAGATCTTATATAAGATAACTTATATAAGTGAATTCCAAAGTATATTTTAATTGATGTAGGGGTTGATGATGTTTATCTATTTTCCCTCGTTAATTAGTTTAGTTATGCTTGGCTGTTTTATGAGCATTGACTATCATTTGTTGATTGTCGAACTGTGTTCGACCAGTTTATGACCAGTTTTACCTTTTTACCGCATGGGTTTGGTAAACAGTATTTTTGGATGCATTGAAACAAACACCTTGTGAATTTAGTTTCATGGTTTGACTATAAGGCATTCGGTGGAAATGTTAGGTTAAAAGTTGAATTTATTAAAAGATGTATATTTTAATCTAAGAAAGATGAGATTTTTTGAATTACATTTGCAAAAAAAGATTTACATAAGAAAGTGGTTTTATATAAGTATGGTTTATAAAACATGATTTATAAACAGGAAGGATTTAAATAAGATTTTATTTTGGGAACTTAAATCTCGATGTCTTTGGAAATGTTTTTCAAGATTTTGTAAAAATAATAGTAGTATCATTTGAAAGTAAGTATTTAGAAAATTGGTTTATGGAATTGAGATCATGGTACTTAGTAGTATTTACGAGGTATCTGATACTGTTTTGAAATGATTTTGGTTACGTCCAAAAGGCATGAATTAGATGTACTGAACTCATTCCTATCACTTGAAAATAATTCCGATGATGACTATAACATCACCGGCGTTCATTTTCAAGTTTCTAAGTAGGGAATGCTATAGGGTTGTTTAGTAAAATGGATTTAGATTTGATTCTGAAAGTATGATTTGTTATGCAAAAGATATATGTATGTATTATTATTTCAAAATGATTTGAAATAAAACTCGTTGTTTAGTTCTAAAGTTTTTCTCTGGAAAAGAAATTTGATATGAACCTTTTCTGGAGAAAAGTTTTATATATAGGGTGCCCAAGTGGTAATGGCATAGCCCAAAATAAATGTTGAAAACTTTTCATGTTTTCCCTTTTTGGGTAAAATGTCTTTAATAAATTATTCAAATTTGTTAAGTTATTTTATGGACACATATAGCCTATGCATTAGGATTGTATGGTATGTGCATCTTGTTATGATATGTTGTTTTATAGATTTGCATGTTGAAATGAAACAGGATTTAGACGATTTTGGATAGTTGATAACTTCTGAATCGTTATAGAACTTGAAACTAAGTGTTTTGTGAAAATATAAATGTGAGTTTATACAACACTTGAATTGAGAAGGTAGTAAGTTAAATAAAGTTTTGATTTTGAACATTTTTGTTAAGTAAAATGAATTTTATGTTTTGTATATACTCTTAGGATGTCATGGAGTATTATACGAATATGACTTAAGTTATAACTTTTTTTAAACTTGACATTATGTTTTATGAAATGATTCATAAATGATTTTAGTATAGAGATATACTATTTGTGTAGAAGAATGTGATAAAAGATATTAGTGTAGTTAAAAGACCAATAGGATAAAATACGTAAGTTGTACATAGATCATTTTATTCGCATAACTATTCTTGATCCAGTACTTGAGTACATGATTTCGAGGTGGTTTAAGCCAGTTCGAACAAGGATTTTTCACCGATTTTTGATGGCGAACACTTGATATGATCCCAAAATTTTCTATCATAGTATATATCTATGTAAGTGGAATGGAGGTTTCTAATCAAGGAACCTAATCAGAGTCCGCACTAGAGAGGTCAAGTGATTTATACTAGTTGGGAAATGAAATTTATGTGATCGAATAAGTGATCTGACTTGATATTTCGTATGGATAGTCCATGTGCATCGTACGGGCTCTTCGATTTGTTATGATGTAGCACGAATAGTCTACTAAGTAATAACCTGAGGCTGTTAAGCGTAAGATATGCTTAGTGAGTTATTCATCATCCTTATGAGATGAAAGAATTTTGAACTTGAGAAAACCATGAGTTTTGTTTGCTAGTGATTGAATATTGTTAAGTATTGTTATGTGATTGTTTCTTTGGTTGCTCATGTCGGAATTTGAAGGATGAAATATTTTAGTCCTGGGAGAATGCAACGACCCGGAATTTGAGACACATCATATTTAAATATCTGAATCTTGGATTTAATTTTATTAAAATGATTTAATAAGGTTTTTAATCCCCTTTTGAAATTATAAATAAAGATAGTAAACTTATTTTGGAAAAATATTTACAAAAATAAATACTTTGAAAAAATATCGATAATGTGACCGAAAATCATTTTATCGATAAACAACTTTTTAGCCGTCAGAAGATGTTTGGATTTTTTTACGTATACTTATTAGCTTAGGAATTAAAAAAATGAAATAAAAACTTTCTACCATTTGTGAAAATAAACTTTATGGGTGATGTCATAAAGATATTTAGAAAATGACCTTTCATGGTAATACTTAACTTTTAAGTAAAAAGAGAGAGGTGTAAAGTTAACATATGAAAAGTATCTCCTTTTAACCATTCATGGAAGGTAAGAGGTGGTTATGGTAAAACCCTATATAATGAGGGGCATACCCTTAAAAATAAATCACTAATTCACTTGAGCTTGCGATGAAGTACCAGAGTTAAAAATGGTGGAAGTACTTAAGCACTAGTCCACTAATTACTCTCTTACTTTTTCAAGTCTTAACCAAATTATCTCCAATCTCTTTTAAGCTATGAATTTAGGCCTAAATTATCATGATAAGCATGATTAGAAAGTAAAAAGCTGGGAAGGTAAGAGGAAGATGGTGATCCAAGGAGGGTCGTGAGCAATGGGAGGAGGAGAAAGATGTTGCCTTGGTTTGGAAGTGCTAAAGGTTGGATCTTTTAGGCTTTTGATGATGGAAGGAGGTGGTTCTTTTGTTCTTGTGGTTTTGTGCTTGGTGAATGGATCTAAGCGAGTTATCTCACTACCTTATAAGTATGTATTGTGTATATATTTGTTGTGTGTAAATTACAAAGTTAAACTAACACTAACTAAGTAAAGTTATAAACTTTGGACCCCTCTTGCTTTTGAAAGCAAATGACGAATTTATATTGTATAACGTCACTGCTATTACCTACTTAAACATGCAGTATGGCCTTGACTTAATGTTTAAATTATTGTTTAACTTGTGTGTTAAATTGAAGTGAGCTTGAAAGTCTTTGAAGCGAGAATAGTTATTATAAGTGCACTTCCGAATCCGTTGTCTTCGCAAATTTTATAAATAAATGGAAAGATATTCTTAGGAGATTCTTTCTAAGGTATTTAATTATCCTAAGGTTGTACTAACTACAAAAATTTCAAGTCTTTAATCATTTGCTAAAGTGATTAAAACTAGCTACAAAGATCGTTCTTTTCAATATTGTTTTAATCAGGACTTTTAACGACAATTATAAATGCTGTAATAAATCGCTTATGGCTTGAAGTGTTTAAAAATGATATTAAAATATGGGAATTTCTCTAATATTTTTGAAGATATTTTCAAACACATTTTGAAGTATCTTAAAGTTGTACTGAAGTTTAAATATACTTTTAATAATATATAAATTTCAGAAATGTAAAGAAGAGGTTAACATTAAAAGCCTCTAATTTCTAAGAGTTAAGATTGATGTCGAGTAGGGATGAAGCAAAAGAGCTCTAACCTATTGGGCTTCGCTCTTGAACGAGGAATAGTTAAGTTGGTGTAACGACCCGGAATTTTATCACTTAAATATGGAATATTTAATTAATTTTAAATATTCAAATAATTGATTTTAAATATTAAATAATACAATTTGAATAATTATACAATGATAATAAGTGATTTATAATGGTTTTATAAATATATATACTTGTTTTCTAAAAATATACAAACTTCACTGCATTTTAGCAGATCGGCGTCGTACTTTTACAATTGGATTTTTATATTAGTAAATATGGTTTTATAACTTAAATAGTCCTGTTTTAATTATTCAGAGGTGGCAAGAAATTTATTTTCAAGTTTTTTTACATAAATAAATAGTTTGATAAAAAAAGAAAATGTGACCGAGATTCAGCTTTCAGATTTTCGACCTTTTGTCGAACGGAAGTTCTTTCAAATCGTTGCAACGTTATTTGATACACGGACACATGTGTATGTACATACATACACATACACACATACCTTCACAATTAGTCAAATCTAAAGAAAATATTTAAAATAAAGCGTACATATTTATATATAAACTCCTTATATGTATATAAAGGCATACTTCACCCTTAAGTCTCAAAAAAGCAACCCTCTAATCAAATTTCCATCAACTACACATCATGAAAGTGCACATGGAAGGACAAAAGGGGTAATGTGTATGACATTATGGGGACGGGGTATTTTGGTCTATTTGCAAGCTTAAGGGCTACGGCTTCTAACCCTGTAAATAAACATCCATAACTTCACAAATTCATTCATTCCTTCATCTTCTTTTTCTCCTTCCTAAGCTCTAATGGCTTCTTCTTCTCTAGAAAATAATGGTAAAAATATAAGCAAGGAAGAAATAAAATATACATACACTTCCATTATCATTCCACTTCCAAAATAGTGCCAAACCACTTCCTTCCTCCTCTATAGTGCACGGCCATCCCGACTTCCACCTTGGCCAAGCATTCACCTCCCCAAGAGCCAAGGCCGAGCATCCAAAGGAAGGGGGAGTGTAACGACCCGTAATTTTACCACTTTGGAAATTGGATATTTAATCGATTTTAAATATTCAAATATAGAATTTGTAAACATAAATAATCATATTTCATGTGATAAATAAGAATGGAAAACTTATTTCTAGAAGTGAATTAAGATTTGGAACTTTTATCACAAAATTGACAAAAATCACAAAAGCCGGATTTCAATAAAATTTAATATACATTTGAAAATTTGTTGTAAATGGAAAATAGCTCTTTCTAATGGTTAAATAATGATATGATAATAATATAAATTTTATTTATAATGATTTTATAAACATATAAACTTGTTTTATAAAAATTGACAAATTTTGCCGTACGTTAAAAAATCAACATCGTATTTTTACAAAGATTTTAATATTATTTACTATGATTTTATAACTCAAATGAACTTATTTTAATTAATTAAATATGATGACAAATCTATTTTCAATTTGGCTTACATAAATAAATAGTTTAACAAAAGTGTCAAAATGTGACCTTAAAACATTTTGTCGAAAATCAACGTTTTGTTGATTAATAATTGTCGCAACGTTATCGCACCTTTATTTTCTTATAAAAGAATATATATTCAAATAGTATAATTATTAATTTATTCACTAATCAAGTTTACTTTTACTAAACATACTTAGAAAATTCTAGAATTTCATTAAGAAAAAGTAAGCACAAAATTCCAAAACATGTCAAATCAAACCAAACATAATTGTTACTTTACTTTTCTTACTCCTTAAGTGAAAGTGACATAAAGCATGATTTGAAATGTAATGTTAAGTGTTGAAAAAAATAAAGTTGCTTAAAAAGTAAGTAAACGGTATTTTGGTCATTTTACATAATAATATTTTATTTCAATCTTTTTCCTATAAATACCTACCTCCATTCTCACTTTCACACAAATTTCCATCTTCTTCTTCCTTTTCTAAGCTTTTTTTCCACACTCTAATGGCTTCTTCTCTTCTCTTTCCTTACTAACTTTTCTTAAAATCATATCAAATCAACTCCAAACTTTGCCAAAGTTCTTATATCGTCATCAAAACATGGTTTAACATCTAAGAAGTGAGGAAATGATGGAGGAAGAGGTAGAATAGGGTAAGGCCGAACCATTTGGAAGGAAGAAAGCAAGTTCGTGAAGCTTCGGAGCTAGAAAAAGAGAAGGAAGTGCTTCCGGAATCAAAAGGAAAGTCTACAAAAAAGATTGGTGGAGTGGAACTAATAGTGGGTACTCGTATTTACTAATTAATCCATAAATTATTTCAATTATAATGATTTGAAAGTTTAAATATGTTGAATGATTAAATGTTTGATAACTTGGTTGCAAATTGGTTGTTTATGTGATTGTTTATGTGATTGATAACTTGTTTGCTAAATGATAAGAGAAATGATTAGTAATTAACCATAGTTAAATAAATGAGAATTAAATCCGTACAAGTATGCGTATGGAAGTTATTTAGCCTCTTAATGATTCTAAATAATCTAAAAAGGTTAAAAATGATATTATAATAATAAAATATTATAAATTAAAATAAAATGGAATATGAATTTGAAATATAAAAATATTGTTTAAAATGATTTAGAAATGTTTTATAAACACTTAAAAGTATTTCCAAGAAGTTTGAAAAGAAATTGAAAAACAAGTCAAAACTAGGCGCGTCGCGTAACGGTAGTTCGCGATTTTGCGCCATAAAAGTTAAATGAGTGTACAAAGTGGAATATTGCTCGGAATTCTTCGAGATAAGAATTTTCCGGTCTATTATATCCATAGTTTTCCAATGATGTTGAGTAAAATTAAAATGATTTCTATGATCCTATTTACTCAATAATGTTTGCTAAGATTTATTTTAGGGTTTACAATAAACTATGTCTTAAATAACATTGTTTTTGACCCGCCTAAAAGTCAACGATTTGGATCGAGTGTTAAGTAAGGATATTTGAAATATTATCCAAAGCAAAAGAATGAATTAACTTAGAATTACTCTAAGACAAAATGAAATCTTTGATTAAGATTTAATGAATGATTTGGGAATATTTTCCTTAAGTTAAAAGTTATAACTTAAATATAAGAAATCTTTTATTAAGATTAAAAGAATTATTTGGAAAGGTTTTCCTAAGTAAAAGAGAAAACGATTGAAATTATTCCAAGGTTTAAAGAGTTTAATAAATCAAATGATTTAATAAATGAGGCTTAATGATTCCATATACTCTTGAAAAGAAAATGGAATAAATTGAAAAGAATATATCTAAGAAAGATATTTGATTTAAATAAAAGATAAAGTAATCGATTGATGATTGATATCCACATATGAACTTAACATCTTTTAAAGCGACGACTGGCTTCGAAGGAACCAGGGTCGGATTTGGGTGATCCCTATCAGAAAACCACTTCGAACCAATGTATACGTTTGAAAGTGAAGACATGTTGAAGATGATGATTATTGAAGACCGAGGATCTTCATAGCATGAGGACTTCTTGTTGACATGCTCTGGGTCACTCCCATTTTAGAGTTTTTTATAGCAATGGTCTCCTCGTTATGGAGATTTTTTCGGATTGGAAGGGCTTCTCGACTAGTAATGGCCGAGGAAAGTTCCTTCGGTTTCGTTCAGTCCCAGAACGAACTTGTATGGATGTTTGTTTGACATTGTATTCTAAATCACATTTGAGTGGTTTCTATAAATGTATATCAGTTGGTGGCGGAGAAGGCAACTTCTTTTAGCTTAACACCCTTTCCCAAGACATACGAGCTCAGGGAATTATACGTTGGTAGAAATCAGTTGTGTTATTAAGGAATGAAAATGCGGCATTCAAAGTGGAACCTGTTATGATCAAAGCATGGTTTTGTATGAAAAGCGTGGCTTTGAAGAAATTGAGCGTAGCCTCAATAGCCTCACATCCCAGAAGATGATATGGGATACTATGTGGTCTGACAAACACAAATTCGGAATAAGTGAGTATGTATGGTGTTGTCCAATACGTTGGGCCCTTTGGGGGAAACATCCCTCAAGGCATTTATTGCCCCATTTTGATAAAGTGTTTAGCTTGAGAAAATCAGGGAACTACCGATTATCAGTAGTAGTTTAGTAAGTACAGTTCCAAGTGACTTTCTTGATAAAAGCGATTAAGTCATCGCGGGAACTATGTTTGTTATGCGTGGATCGGAGAAAAGGCCACCAGTTCCCTATCATGTTGGAAAATCCAATTCCAATATGGGCTTTAAAGTTTTGATTGTAGTCCCAAAATAGCTGTAATGACTTGCAAACATTTCAGCTACCCCCTTTTTGTATCATATATTCCGTTCGGTATATTCTGTTGCCCCAGTCCGGATATATTACCTTAGACTTAGTCTGGGTATTGATATCTTATTTGAATAAGTTTATTTGAATAGTGTTTTCAAAGGAATGTGTTTTGGTTATCATAAGGTAAAAACCCATCCGTGTTTATGTGTGGGCGTGGTGTTATGAGATACCCTTCTTTTCAAAGGTTTTGATAGCATCGTAATGATCTATGCATTTAAAATTTCGAGTATCTCATGCTAGTTTATCAAGCCTGATCTGGGTATTTTTAATACTCGAGTCACATCCGAGTAGTTTTAGGTTTAGTTGAAGACGGTTGGAGTTTCCAGAGGAGAGTTGGAGATCTTCATCATCGTATGGATGTATTCTATTATCTGCTACATCTATTGCATTTGTTTTGTTGTTTTCAGCATTTGTAAGGACGAAAGTTTGTAACTATCTAGGCTGAATCTAGGTTAGACTCTGATATTGTATTTTAAAATTTTCCACTGTAAAGATTATTATTGAAATAATATATGTTATTCCATTCGTGTCAGATTATGTTATGTCTTTATTTTCTTTCTACCCTTAATGATCCGTCTTTTCGTGCAATTTGAGTTAGACATGTGTGGTTTATTGTCGATTCAAAGGGTACAGAACAATGGGCCACTACAGGGAGCAAGTTCAAAAAGCTCCGAAGTGGAGAAAGTTGAGAGAAGTGCTGCTAGAGTACTGCCAGAATAATTTCATGGAGGGATAAAGCTAGAATAGTGAGAACATTACTTCTATCTTATTTAAATCTATCTTAAATTTATCTATGATGGTGCTATGCAAGTATACTTAGTCGATTATCATAGTTTGGATACTAAAATGATTAATTATTAGTTTATTGGTTGCTTATGTTAATCATATACCGACTTGGTTGAGTTAAGTAGAATTATTTTGATATGATGTGAAAATGTTATCCATCGGATTTGAAATGATCATTATAACTAGCCATGGTAAATTTATGAGAAATAATCTTTATTATATTCTGAAATAATGTGTGTATAAGGAGTATCAAGCCTTTTTTGAATTTTAAATCAAAAGGATGTCGCTTTGGGAAAATAGAAATGGTTTTGGAGAAGTAAAGAGGAATATTTAATTTATTTGGAAAAAAGTATATCAAATGGTTTGATTTTAAAAATAATAGTTTAAAAGGTGGAAAATACATGGAAAAGTATCATATGGTTTAATATAAAAGAATTTTGAATTAAAAAGATGGAAATGGAATATTATAATAATATAATATTAAAGATATGAAATAAAGTTAAAATGAGATTTTAATAAAGTAAAATAGTAAAAAAATTGGTTTAATATAGTTTAATATGGTACTAAAATAATTTGAAAGTGTTTTAGACAAATTTTACAAAATCTGACTAAAAGGTAAATAGTATCACAGGGTACTATGTTTGCTATACATGGAGTCTACAAAGGAAGGAAAAGGCCACTAGTTCCTTATAAAGTTTGAAACTCAATTCCAATACTGAACAATACATTTTGATTAATTATATAATGATAATAAGTGATTTATAATGGTTTTATAAATATATATACTTGTTTTCTAAAAATATACAAAATCGCATTTTGGCAGATCGACATCGTACTTTTACAATTGGATTTTTATATTAATAAATATGGTTTTATAACTTAAATAATTTTGTTTTAATTATTTATAGATGATAAGAAATTTATTATCAAGTTTTGTTTACATAAATAAATAGTTTGATTAAAAACTGAAAAGATGACCAGGACTCAGCTTTAAGATTTTTCGACCTTTCGTCAAATGAAAGTTGTTTCAAATCGTAGCAACGTTATTTGATACACATACACACATGCATGTACATACATATACATACACATATACCTTCACAATTAGTCAAATCAAAGCTAATGAAAATATCTAAATTAAAGTATACATAATTATATCTATACTCCTTATATGTATATAAATGCCAACTTTACCCTTAAGTCTCAAAAAAAGCAACCCTAAAATCAACTTCCCATCACCTACACATAATGACATGAGGAGGACAAGTGCACATGGAGCGACAAGGGGGTAACGTGTATGACATGATGGGTAGGGCGTATTTTAGTCCATTTGCAAGATTAAGGGCTAAGGCTTATGACCCTATAAATATACTTCCATACCTTCACAAATTCATTCATTCCTTCATCTTCTTCTTCTCCTTCCTAAGCTCTAATGGCTTCTTCTTCTCTATAAAAATACTGGTAAAATAATAAGCATGGAAGAAATAAAATATACATACACTTCCATTATCATTCCACTTCCAAAATAGTGCCAAACCACCTTCTTCCTCCTCTATAGTGCACGGCCACCACCACTTCTACCTTAGCCGAGCATTCACCTACCCATGAGCCAAGGCCGAGCATTCCAAGGAAGAGGGAGAAGGTTCGAAATGCTTCGGAGTGGAGAAAGTGGAGAGAAGTTCTGCTGGAGTACCGCTAGAATAATTTCAAGGAGGAGAAAAGCTAGAATAGTGAGAACACGACTTCTATCTTATTTAAATTTATCTTAAAATTATGTATGATTGGTGCTATGCAAGTATACTTGGTTGATTAGCATAGTTTGGATGCTAAAATTATTAATTATTAGTTGATTGGTTGCTTATGTTAATCATATATTGACTTGGTTGAGTTAAGTAGAATTATTTTGATAATGATGTGAAAATCATATCCATCAGATTTGAAATGATCACTTTAAATAGCCATGGTAAAATCATGAGAAATAATTCCTATTATGTTCTAAAATAATGTATGCATAAGGAGTATCAAGCCTCTTTTGAATTTTAAATCAAAACGATATCGTTTTTGGAAAATGGAAATGGTTTTGAAAAAGTAAAGTGAAGTATTTAATTTATTTAGAAAAAAGTAAGTCAAATGGTTTGATTTTGAAAAAATAGTTTAAAGGATGGAAAATACATGGAAAAATATCATATGATTTAATATAAAAGAATTTTGAATTAAAAAGACGGAAATTGAATGTTATAATAATATAATATTAAAGAAATGAAATAAAGTGAAAATGAGATTTTTAATAAAGTAAAATAGTGAAAAATTGGTTTAAAATGATTTAAAAGTGTTCTAGACAAATTTTATAAAATCTGACTAAAAGATGAAAAATAAGCACGTCGCGTTTAGGCAGTTCGCGATTTTGCGACATGAAAAATTGAACGGATGTGTAGGGTAAAATATAAGTCGGAATTGTTTAAAATAAGTATTTTCCAAACCCTTGAGGGCATAGTTTTCAAATGAAAGAGAAAATTCAAAATTTCATTTAGTAAAGTTTGTGATATGTTCAAATCAAGTTTTCAAAATCGTTGCGTTTTGGTAGTACGTAAAATATTGTTTTCGACTCTTTAAAAATGGGCATTTTTAATCTTTGAAAGAAATTCCGTAAATATGTTAAGTTGTTTTAAAAGGGATTTGAGTTATAAAAAATGGACATATATGTAATGAAATTGGTGTTTTGATTTATAACGTTTTCAAATCACTATTCATCGCCAGTTTAACAATGCAATTTGGCAACTTTTGAATAAATGTTTTAAACTTGGGTTTTCCTTCCCAAATCTTTTTAAAATGTTTTTCGAATAATTGCTGAAGTATTTTAAAAGGTTTATAGTCGATCAAATAACCTGACCGCCTTATGGGTGACAGAGAGATTGTCTCTAGGCTAGAGCTTGGAAAACCAGTTGCTTGCTTCTCCTAGCTATCCAGACTAGCCCAACGGAGGAGATAGTTGATTTGATTTACTAGATTGCTTTTTCTGAAGATAAAAGAAAAGGGATTTCGAGTTTTCTAAAGTTAAACAATATTTAAAATAGGATTTTGGTTGTTAAAGAAAACATTCTAGTTAAACCCTGTATTAAATTCCGAGGGAACTCGTACTATTCGTATGATTTTAAAAGGTGATTTCATCGTTATTCGATGAATAGTACATGTTGAATATGAAAATTAGTATTGATTATAATTATTCTAAAATTTATGGATCCCCATTATTCAATACTAACCAGTTTGGGTTTATAGTAAACGATGTCTTAAATAACTTTGTTTTTAACCCATTAAAGATATGTTTTGGGAATATGAAATCTCTATTAAGATTGGAATTATACTAATATTAGAATATGGAAATATTTTCCTAAGTAATTTAAAAAAAATTATTCGGTATTTCAAAAGTTAAAAAGAGGCTTAATAATCCTATGTATACTGAAAGAAGTAAAAATGGTTTAAAGCTTATATCTCTGAAGAGATATTTATTTGGATGAAAAGACTTATAAATTGGATGATGTTTAAAAATCACCTACATACCTGACATTTTTTTATAGATGATTAGTTCTGAGAGACTAGGATCAGATTTGGATGATTCTTATCTAAAAACCACTTCGAACCAATATATGCGTTAGAAAGTGAAGACATGTTGAAGACAATGATTATGAAGACAGATATCTTCATAATGTAGGGCTGCTTGCCGCTCATCTCTGAGGCGATCCCATATTATATATATGGTGGCAGCAGTACCTTTATTATGAATTCTTCGATGCAAGGACTGCTCGATACTAATGCTAGAGGTGATTCCCAAACAGGATGTCGTAGGAGGGTGCCTTATGTTTGTCCTTCACCTAGACAACTTGTATGGACGAATATCTGACATTGCATTTCTAAGACCATGTACATTGGTTTTTACCAATGTACATCTGTTTGCTGGTGTAGGAGGTAACCCCTCTTATACTTAACACACTTTCCTAAGGCGTACGAACTCGGAGGTTGTAATTTTGTGAAAATCAATAGTGTGTTGTTAGAAATGGCAATGTGGCATTCTAAGTGGAATTTGCTTTATGGAAAGAAAAGCATGGCCACACGAGCCTCATATACTAGAGTCAATACGGGAAACTATGTGGTCCTAAGGAAATATTACAATTTTCTACTATTGGATAATTGCAGATAAAAAGGTGTTGCGGCCTTAGAGTTTAAATGAACAGGTATAGTGGTGCATGAGTCCTTATGCGAAAAGCCACTAGACACGCTGATTCATAGTAGTGTAGCAATATGGTATAGTGGGTATAAGTCTCTGTACGGGAAGCCACATGGAATTATGATTCCTATACATGGAGTCCGCAAAGGAAGGTAAAGGCCACTAGTTCCCTACCATGTTGGAAATCCAATTCCAATATGAGCTTTACGATTTTGATTGTATTCACAAAATAGTTGTAATGCCTTGCAAACATTTCAGCTGCCCCTGGTACCATATACTCTATCGACTTGTCCAGGTATTGGTACTTCCTTTGTATATACATTTATTTGAAAAGTGTTTTCAAACCAATGTCATTAAAGATATATCAAAATGTTTCGATATAAAGTATTTTGGTTATCGTAAGGTAAAAACCCATTCGTGTTTATGTGCAGTGTAGTCTTACGAGATATCCTTTCATTTCAAAAAGGCTTTTGTTTTGGCATCAATCTGATATATGACATTGTCATATATATATATATATAATTCTTTCACGCTAGTTTGCCAAGCCTGATCCGGGTATTCTTAATACTCAGGTCAGATCCGAGTAGTTTCAGAATTAGCTGAAGACGCTGGAGTTCCCAAAGGAGAGCTGGAGATCTTCATCAATGTATGGATGTAGTTTACTTTTCTACTGTGTTTGCTATTTTTCAACATTTAAAAGGACATGTGTTCATAACTGTCCAAGCTAATCTTAGGTTAGACTTTGATATATGTATTTTAAATATTCCACTATAAAGATTATTGATATTATAAATTATACATTTGTGTGAGATTCTGTTCTATCTTTATTTTCTTTTACCCAAAATAATCGGTTTTTCGGCACTTGAATGCTCGGCGGGCAATACAGTAGGCGTATTAGTGTCGATTTTTGAGGTTCGAAAATCCCGTTCATTATAATTAAAATGTCGTAAACGTGTTAATCTTGTTGTTTACTTACTTGTTTAAAAGGTAATTAACTTTGATTAACGCTAAAAGCCAATGACGTAGGCTGATTTATATTTGGGAGTTAAGATTAATGTCTAGTAGGGATGGAGCAATAGAACTCTAACCTACCGGGGTCCCCTCATAAACGAGGAAAAGTTAAGTTGGGAGTGTCAGAAATGGGTTAATCATGTTATTTATTACTTGTTTGTGGAAATCATTAATACTATACTTAACACTAAAAGCTGATGAGCATGCTTGTCTATTTGTGAGATTCAAGAATGAACTGTCTTGGCAAGGCTTTAATGCAACCAGTGCTCTAACTTACTTAGCTTCATTCTTGAACGAGGAATAGTTAAGTTGAAATGTTGAAAACGAGTTAAATATACGAACATTGATTTGCATAAGCAACTATTTTGACTATATAATCAATTAGTTGGCTATCAAACTTAACTACATATTATCTTGGATCTTTAAAAAGAAAGTTTTTAAAAATAATACAAGTATGTAATGGTTTTGGGTTTGTTGTGACAATGTTTTATTAACATTCGCCTTTTTTATTATACTTATGTAAGTAAATAAATCTTTAAAAGAATGTTTAAAAAATAAGCATAAGTGAAATTGTTTTGAGTTTGTAGTGACAATGTTTAAGTAACAATAGTCTTAAAATGTTTTAAAAATAAGCATAAGTGAAATGGTTTTGAGTTTGTAGTGACAATGTTTAAATAACATTAGTCTTAAACCTTTTTGAATGGATTTGTAAAGTACTTAGATCCTTAAAATGGATATTTTGAAGGAAACTAAAAGTAAGGAATATGGTTAATGATTTGCTAATACACTTATACCATTTGAGATAAGTATATGAATACTTTTTGAAGTACAGAAAAAGTGAAGGTTTAAAGTAAGAAATCTTGTTAATGATTTGTAGATATATTTATACCATTTGAGATAAGTATATGAATACTTTTTGAAGTATTGAAAAGAGTTCCAATAAATAGTAGAAATTCATAAATGAAGTTTTATTAGATAAAAGAAGTTTTAATTAATAAAAGATTAATTAAACAAAAAGGGGATTAGAAGTCGCTTATGTGACTTAATCATGCTTTGCATGTTTACTCGTTTACGGAAAACATTGGTTGAATACTTAGCATTACAAGCCGATGAAGTAGGCATGTATATTTATGAGAATTAAGATTGATGTTCGTGTAGGGATATGAGTAATAGAGCTCTAACTTACTGGCTTCACTCTTGATCGACGGATAGTGTGATATGAAAATATTGGAAATGTGATAAGTATGTAAGACTTGATTTCCATGTTCGATCACTCTCATTATCATTGAATGACCAAATTCATCGATTCAGTCTTGAAGAGACCGAGATCAGTAAGTGTTTTACTTATCGAAAACCACTTCAAGACTTAGACATGTGTTCTATATCTTGGAAGTGATTGAAAGAAATCTATATGGAGATTCGAGATCTATTCAAGATGCTTGAATCCATGTAGTGATTCGTGATCTGTTCTAGATAAGGGAATCCATTTGGGGATTCATGTTCTGTTCGAGTGATAAAGACTCATGTGAAAGACGCCAAACATAACCTCGTCATCGGAAATGACTAAAAACAAAGTTGGCCTCAAAACCTTGGGTTAGCAACCCATGTTAGGATATTATCAACTATGTGTCTGGAGTTACATATTGATTGTTGACCGGTGGGAGTTGATGATATTTGGTTCATGTTGTTCATATTTATGTTCAAATGCTGGGTCGCTTGTGTTTAACTAGATGGTGTATTTTTTCTAGAGATATACGTCACTTGGAGGTACTTTCTTACCCTTATGAAGGAGATTGGATCCGGCTCCACCGAAGAGATCTCCCCAGGAAACCCAATATGCGAACGTTCCTTATCTGTTTTTATTATAACCTCTAATATGCTGTTGAATGTAACAAATCTAATGATTCCAGCTATGTTATAATATTTATATTATTCACCCTAGACATTATCTATTATATCATTTTATGTACTTATTAGATGGTGGTTCTTTTAAGGGAATAACCATTTGGCATTCCATGCGGGCTTAAAAGCACTGCATTATGCTATACACATATTTCTTGAGTTTCTCATAACAGACTTATGTTTGATGCTTGGTTTTTATTTTGCCTAAATTCATCGCGTATTCTTTCGAGTAGTTTGAGAAAGGCAGGTTTTTGTTGGTGTTCTTTGGAGCTCGAAAAGATGAGCTGGATATTTCACCTACTGTGGTATTCTTATTTCCGCTGCATACTATTGTATATATATTTGTATTTGTGAGGACAAGTTGTTATAAATGCCCAGGCTGATGATGGTTGTAACGACCCTGAATTTTGAACAATTTAATTTGAGAATATTTAATTAATTTTAAATATTTGAATGATGATTTGACTTGAATTTCAAATTATCAGAATGAATTGGCGATTAAATTTTTGAATTTAATCTATTGAAAGTTGAATAAAATTTGAATCTTCAATTTTAAGCCGGTTAAAAATAATTTAAAGGCTTAGAAAATTCATATTGATAATACTGGAGATAATAGAAGCTTCAAAATTGAATTTGAAAGCGATTTGTTCAGTTTTGAAATTGTATCGTTTGAAATCGAATTTAAAAATAGTCTTCCGAGGAACAGTCTCGGAATTTGACGAAACAAGTTTCATTGGCTCCGTAATATTGAATTATTACTGGATTTTCAATTTCGTATTTATCAGAATTGTTTTGTGAACATACGGCGTATAAACGCGTATAAAATTAAATTGAATTCAATTTGAATTTCTGTAATAACCGGGATTTTTGCATCGATTTGATATCATTGTTAAACGATTTTTCTGCTAGCTAATTGCTTATAGGAGTTTTGATTCGAATTGGAATTCGTCTAATAAAAATTGTTGTTGAAAATTTTGAATCGGTTAAATCCTTTTGGAAGAAAACAAGAAAAAAAAATTGTTAAAGGGTTTTGGGCTTTAAAATTTTATCTCGGCCCATTCATTTCGTTTAAAACCCTATACCCGATCCCTTTCTCATTTCATTCACAAACCCTAAACCTAAATCGAAGAAAAGAAAATAAATGGCGGCGACTTCTTTCGTTCGTTCCTCGAAAGAAAAAAAAAAGGAAAAAAAAATGGCGACGTTGTGAATTAGGGCTTCGGCTTCGCTCGTCTTCAGCTAGGGTTTCGTTCGATTCTTCGATAACGCTCGTCTTCGGGAGGCCACGGCTTCGACTTCGTCTTCCCCCTCGCATTCATCTGCTCCGGTTCGTCGACGAAAGGTGAGTGGTTAATTCCCTCACATCTAATTCGAATTCGTGTACTGGTGATTTTGTTTCAGTCGTGATTTCCTTGGCTTATTTTGATTTTGTTCAATTGCTTTGCTGTGATGATGTTTCCCTGGTTTACTTGTTCGAATTTCTGGCAATTGATTTTGTGTTGACTTCGGTCTTGTTTTTGAGTATGGGGTTCTATGACTTCGGCTATTATGTCTTTACTCGTGGTAGCATTTGTTGATGATTTTTGATCTGCTCGACCTCCTTGGTCATTTTCCTTGCACCATTTGAATGTTGGCTTCACTGCATGGTTTGGTCAGTTTGTACATGAACTGTTTTGGTCTCATTTCCATATAGATAGCATTTGGGTTTCACGACCTGATGTACCTGATATATTTGTATAGCTCTACTTGAAATTGCAATGCCTATGTTGTCCTATTGTATTGCACTTGTTCATGCATTCGACATATCCATGCTATTCACTGTTTGCATTGTAGTTGCATTCCTGTTCACTTGAGATTGTAGAAGTCGTCACATTTTTAAAAGAGATAGTGCATTATTATACACGTGAGTGTGGTTTCCTATATAGTGGAATTCAATTTGTTTTGCCATATAAAGTTTTGATGTAAATGATTTAGTTCAGGCAATCTGTTGCATAATTTTGTTTACCTGTACTTCATGTTTGCATTGCTTTGGGGGTACCCTAACTGTTGCCAAATTGTATTATTTGGAGTCTTCTTTTATATGAAGTGGTCTTCATTTTAGAGTCTGCATTGCCATGTTGTATTATTGATATGATATTCGACTGTGAACTTGGTGGTCTTGTGGCCCTGTTTACTGTCAGGTTGCATATGCATTCCCATGTGTATCCAAGTTGATATTTGCACTTAACTTTGACCTGTCTACATTTCATACAAGTAGCTTGCACATATTTGAAGTTGTGCATGTGTTCTGTCTTCTTTGTAGTTGCAATGTACCTTGGGGGCTGATCATTTGTATACTTACATCCTTGTATGTATATATGTGTATGGCCATTCTTTGTACCACCTAGTCCTGATTGCATATGAATTGATTCATTGTTCCATTTGATATTGTAGTCTGATATTCATTTCTTGACCTGTCTGGTTCATCTTGTTTGCCAGTGGCATTGCTTTGAATTTGTGTAGTCTGACCTTTTGTTCAGTATAGTCATTGTATACGTGATGGACAATTGCTTGGTTTAAAACTGGTTCTTTGTCTCGTTTAAAAGTGATACTTTTATTTGTCTCTAAGTATGCTAGTGGGCCTGGTTCATCTTATAGTCTCTACTTAAACTTTGAACAGTCTGCATTGTTGTTATTTTTAACTGCTTGCTTTCACATGGTAGCTGGACTAGCCTGAGTTGCTGATCATTTGTATGCATACATCCTTGTATGCATATAGGTGTATGGCCACTGCATTCTGGAATCCACTATTTGAGTTTGACATATGCATTTCATTTTGCTCCACTGGTGCCCTTATCTGGTATACGTGATGCAGTACATATGTTTAAATATTGAGTCACCTCTGTACATCTGGTATTTTGAACCTATGTTAACTTGTTCCATTGCTTCATAGCTAAACTTGCATTTGCTGGTTCATCATTTGGTTTCACTACGTATTCCTTCATCATGTATACCCTATGTTGTATCTGGACTTGTACATTTGGTCACTGTTGAGTCTGCATTTTTGTAAGCTTGAGTTTGTATATTCTTGATGGTTCATGTATGTTGAACTTTGACCTTGGCAGTTTCTACGCACTGTAGTGGCGAGGCAGTGCACGCGTACGTGTGTACTGCAGCCACCACGAAATCGACAGTTTTGAATTGATATTTCTTTGCGTCGTGATGCATTGATTTTTATGCCATATTGGCGAGGCCGTACACGCGTGCGTGTACGGCAGCCAATCAAATCTTCGATGATTTAAAGTGACAATTTCAATTGTTTTAAATTGATTTAGTCGATTGATAAATTGTTTATTTATCTCTGTTGATGATTTAAATCTGCTGATTTATTGTTTAACACTGTTTAGTGTTAAAATTTTCGTTATCCGATTTCTTTGTAAAAAGAGTCGGATAGACGAGAATTATTGTGACTGTCGTCTATTTAAATTATTATTGCCTCTATGCACTAATAAACTGGTTTGAATTAGACTGACCTGTGTATTATTTTCTTTTGAATATAATACTCGGGTCAGACCGAGTATTTTTACAGCTTGAAGATTTTCGAGCAGCGAAGTTAGAGAGAGAGTAAAGAATCACTTTTGTTTTCAGAAGAAAATTGTATTTTAAGATATTCCGCTGTATCAGTATTAAAATTGTATAAAACTCTGATGTATATAAAAAGATTTATAGTAATGAAATAAATTCTCATTTGTTTTAATTCATTGTTATTATTCTGTGTTTCTGTGGCTGATTCTGTTTAAACGTTATAAACTAAATAACAATTCGTCTTTTTGAACGTTTCTAGTTGGTTTAATTATCGACTGGAGGCGGTCAAAAGGGGGAATGTTACAGAGTGGTATCAGAGCTTTGGTTTACACAAAGCTTAGTTTATGATGTTTAATATGAATAGTTACTAGAAACACTTTAAAAGAAAATGTTTTTCAAATCCAAAGAAGTATAAAATTGTTTTAAAGAATATAAGATGAATGAATTTGGAATAGATCTTATATAAGTAAAGTGAGTATTGAATATGAAATAAAGATTTTTAACTTAAGAAAAGTTAAATTGAAGTGAGTTGGCATTAATAAATATATGGATTTGAAATTTAACTAAAAGAAAAGTTAAATTGAATTGAATTAGTATCAATAAATATATGATTTGAAATTTAACTAAAGAAAGTTAAATAAATCATACTCGATTTGATAAATTATTGAGATGGAAAGTTAAACTTAAGAGATAAGTGATTATATAATATGAATTTGGAAGTTTAAATTATAAGTTGTTTAACTTATAAAATGAGAGAATTTAAGTAAAACCAGTTTTTAAATGGTTAAATAGTTTTGTTAAGTAAACAAAATCTGAATTTTGAATAGTGATATGAATTTGACTTTAGTAAAGTTAAATAAAATAGAATTTCAAATAAATTTGAGACGAACTTAAGTTTTATGGTGAAAATAAATGCAAGTGGAGATAAAATGAAACATGGCTTAAGTAATAGTGAATCAAATTGAATTTGACATCAAAATGAATTGATAAAGTGAAGAATGAATATGAAATTGAGTTATATAAAGGAAATTCAACTTTAATTGTAAAAGTGAATTTGTGAATATGGTGAGTATAAGAATTTAATCTGAATTAGAATATAAACCAATTGAAACTAAGTGTGTTGAACCAAATTGAATGTAAGCAAAGTAAATAAATTTGGTTAAGTTGAATGTGCATTGGTTGCCAGTTGATCGTATGGAAATTCATTAAGTATTAATGAAATTGAATTGATGGAAATTAGAAGCTATGTAATTGAATTCAAATTGAAAGATAAGTAAATTTAAAGAGAATCAAATTTGATTTGAATTGAAAGCAAACTAACTTGAATGTAAATTAGTGAAAGCAAACTAATTGAATATGAATGAATGTTAGTAAAAAATCCAATGTAGATGAATCAAATGCGATTAGATTGAAAACCAAGTCGATGAATGATTTACTGAAGAACTAGTAGATTATTTTGGAAATGGAAAACTGATAAATTTATATAATAGTATAAATTGAAAATTTTGAATTATTATAAACGGCTTAAATTGAAGATTTGAAAAGTGTTAATAAAATATTGGAATTGTATAAGTGTTAAAAGTGAAATATTTAATGGATTTCATAAGTGAATGGAAATTACAGAATTAAAATTGTGAAGTTATAAAATGAATCGAAGTTGCGAAATAAAAGAATTTATAAGTAATTTACTTGTAAATTAAAATTCTGATATAAAATTGAGTTATAAAGGAATTGGTTAATAAAGCAATTTTTATAAATTGAAGTCTATAAATAGGAATAGAATTTATAAACGTTGTTTATAAATTCGAAACTGACTTATTTTGATAAGTAAAATTCTGTATAGTTTGTTAAAAGATGTATATTCACAATTTTGGACCGTGAATATATTATTGAATAAAATGGACATGTTTTGGGAAAGTGATATTTTAAAACGAAGTAATTGTTTTAAAAAGATGTTTTCAAAGGCATTGAATATCGAAACCATAGATTACAACATTCATTGTTGAAATAGACGTTTTCGAATATAAGGAAATGATGGACTATAACACTGTTGTTATAGTAAATGATTTTCGAAAGGAAATGTTTTGTATAGTATTGGGATTTATACATCTATCTAAATTTCGAATCCCTATACTAGTGATTTTGAGTTGTCGTAACGATGTTTTACGTAACATTCATTTTAACTCAAATAAATATGTGAAAGAGAATGATTTCCTTAAAGATGAAATATATACTTAATTTTGATGTAAGTATATCAAATATTTTCAAATGTTGAAAATAAATGGATTTGTGAATTACTTATTTTTAAATAAGTATGGAAATGTTTTTCCAAATATGAAATGTTGTGAATATATTCCGTAAGGAATAAATGATTTGAAATTCATTTTTGAAGTCGAAGTTGAAAAGTTAAGTGAGAATTTGAACAATAAGTTCAATTTGAAATTTTTCAAAAAGATTGAATCGTTAAGTTAAAATTGAGTTTAACTTCGACATCAAAGACAATATAAGTTGAGCTTTGAATTTCAGATGATGATTTGGATTGTATGTCTAACATTGTGAATTGATGACATAGCAATTGATCTCTATTAAATATATATCTGTTGGTGGAGGAGAATTTATTCTCTTAGCTTAACACCCTTCTCTGAGACGTACGAGCTCAGAGGTTATATATCGATAGACATCAATTCTGTGTTGAGAATTGACGATGTGATGTGTAATTCAAATCGAATGTGAAAGTCGATAATGAATGGAATTATGAATATGAATTAGGTTTGAGATAACCTTAAATTTCCAAATCGACTTAGAGGAAAATTTTGAAATCCTCTATTTTGTTATGAATATGGACATGTAAGTTTTCAGAACTTATATATATATGAATGCGGTAAATTTGAAACCGTTAGTTTAGAAAGACATTGTTATGGAAATCTTATGTATGTTTACATAGATGTTATATGTACGAAATGTGAAATGAAAGTACTACATATATGATATTATGTTTTCTAAACTGAGGATGTGGAAAAGTACCTTCCATTTATTATTGGAGAAGGTATTGGAACTCGTGAAGAGTGTCCATTTGAAATTCGTAGCTACGTAGAATTTTCCATAAGTTGGAATGTCCATTTGGACTAGAATCCCTCGTCATGGGATCATGTTGAGTATGATGTATGTTAGCGTAATTTGAGGGGCGAGATGCCTACAGTTACAAGCGATTCCATTGGGATAATGGCGCAACCGCCGAGTAAACTGCAATCTAAGCGCCAAGCGAAATTCGAGGGGCGAGATGCCTACGGTTACAAGCGATTCTACTGGGATAGTAGCGTAACCGCCGCGTGGACCGTGATCTATGGCAACAACCATGGCGAAATTCAAGAGAGATGTGAAATCTACGGTTACAAGCGATTCTACTGAGATAGTAGCGTAACCGCCGGGTAAACTGTGATCCATGGGGGAACGTGCTTTCCATATCCATTTTTAAAAGAATTTTTAAAAGTATTTTCACTGGGAATTGAAGCAAGTATGTTTAGTACTTGGAGATTTTTAGACCTGCGCCTGGCCAGCGTATGCCTAATGTCTGTGAGAACGAAGATGGACTTGTTAAATTTCGAGTTAGCAAGTATTTTCAAACTTTAAATGGCAAATCAATAGTTTGAAATTAAAATTTCAAAATTCCTACCTAATGAACTAAGGAAGAGGATCTTTGTAATGTTTTGAAAGTCCACAGCTTTGGAAGATATATATTACGCAAATCTCTAACATGACGAATTTTAAAGTTCGAATCTGAGTTATAAATTGAGAAATTTTGGTAAAAGACTTTTGCGTTTTGATTTCAGAAAATCATTGAACAAAAGAGAAGATAAACAAAACTAATGAGATTAAACAAATGAAATGAATCCTATATTCATTTATTTGTATTGAGTTTCAAGCTTAGTAAAAAAATTGAGTAGGGTATAAATATCGGTGAAATTTTAACAACTTTTCCTTTTCGTGGACGAAAAGTTTTTAAGGAGGGGAGTTTGTAACGACCCTGAATTTTGAACAATTTAATTTGAGAATATTTAATTAATTTTAAATATTTGAATGATGATTTGACTTGAATTTCAAATTATCAGAATGAATTGGCGATTAAATTTTTGAATTTAATCTATTGAAAGTTGAATAAAATTTGAATCTTCAATTTTAAGCCGGTTAAAAATAATTTAAAGGCTTAGAAAATTCATATTGATAATACTGGAGATAATAGAAGCTTCAGAATTGAATTTGAAAGCGATTTGTTCAGTTTTGAAATTGTATCGTTTGAAATCGAATTTAAAAATAGTCTTCCGAGGCACAGTCTCGGAATTTGACGAAACAAGTTTCATTGGGTCCGTAATATTGAATTATTACTGGATTTTCAATTTCGTATTTATCAGAATTGTTTTGTGAACATACGGCGTATAAACGCGTATAAAATTAAATTGAATTCAATTTGAATTTCTGTAATAACCGGGATTTTTGCATCGATTTGATATCATTGTTAAACGATTTTTCTGCTAGCTAATTGCTTATAGGAGTTTTGATTCGAATTGGAATTCGTCTAATAAAAATTGTTGTTGAAAATTTTGAATCGGTTAAATCCTTTTGGAAGAAAACAAGAAAAAAAAAATTGTTAAAGGGTTTTGGGCTTTAAAATTTTATCTCGGCCCATTCATTTCGTTTAAAACCCTATACCCGATCCCTTTCTCATTTCATTCACAAACCCTAAACCTAAATCGAAGAAAAGAAAATAAATGGCGGCGACTTCTTTCGTTCGTTCCTCGAAAGAAAAAAAAAGGAAAAAAAAATGGCGACGTTGTGAATTAGGGCTTCGGCTTCGCTCGTCTTCAGCTAGGGTTTCGTTCGATTCTTCGATAACGCTCGTCTTCGGGAGGCCACGGCTTCGACTTCGTCTTCCCCCTCGCATTCATCTGCTCCGGTTCGTCGACGAAAGGTGAGTGGTTAATTCCCTCACATCTAATTCGAATTCGTGTACTGTTGATTTTGTTTCAGTCGTGATTTCCTTGGCTTATTTTGATTTTGTTCAATTGCTTTGCTGTGATGATGTTTCCCTGGTTTACTTGTTCGAATTTCTGGCAATTGATTTTGTGTTGACTTCGGTCTTGTTTTTGAGTATGGGGTTCTATGACTTCGGCTATTATGTCTTTACTCGTGGTAGCATTTGTTGATGATTTTTGATCTGCTCGACCTCCTTGGTCATTTTCCTTGCACCATTTGAATGTTGGCTTCACTGCATGGTTTGGTCAGTTTGTACATGAACTGTTTTGGTCTCATTTCCATATAGATAGCATTTGGGTTTCACGACCTGATGTACCTGATATATTTGTATAGCTCTACTTGAAATTGCACTGCCTATGTTGTCCTATTGTATTGCACTTGTTCATGCATTCGACATATCCATGCTATTCACTGTTTGCATTGTAGTTGCATTCCTGTTCACTTGAGATTGTAGAAGTCGTCAAATTTTTAAAAGAGATAGTGCATTATTATACACGTGAGTGTGGTTTCCTATATAGTGGAATTCAATTTGTTTTGCCATATAAAGTTTTGATGTAAATGATTTAGTTCAGGCAATCTGTTGCATAATTTTGTTTACCTGTACTTCATGTTTGCATTGCTTTGGGGGTACCCTAACTGTTGCCAAATTGTATTATTTGGAGTCTTCTTTTATATGAAGTGGTCTTCATTTTAGAGTCTGCATTGCCATGTTGTATTATTGATATGATATTCGACTGTGAACTTGGTGGTCTTGTGGCCCTGTTTACTGTCAGGTTGCATATGCATTCCCATGTGTATCCAAGTTGATATTTGCACTTAACTTTGACCTGTCTGCATTTCATACAAGTAGCTTGCACATATTTGAAGTTGTGCATGTGTTCTGTCTTCTTTGTAGTTGCACTGTACCTTGGGGGCTGATCATTTGTATACTTACATCCTTGTATGTATGTATATATGTGTATGACCATTCTTTGTACCACCTAGTCCTGATTGCATATGAATTGATTCATTGTTCCATTTGATATTGTAGTCTGATATTCATTTCTTGACCTGTCTGGTTCATCTTGTTTGCCAGTGGCATTGCTTTGAATTTGTGTAGTCTGACCTTTTGTTCAGTATAGTCATTGTATACGTGATGGACAATTGCTTGGTTTAAAACTGGTTCTCTGTCTCGTTTAAAAGTGATACTTTTATTTGTCTCTAAGTATGCTAGTGGGCCTGGTTCATCTTATAGTCTCTACTTAAACTTTGAACAGTCTGCATTGTTGTTATTTTTAACTGCTTGCTTTCACATGGTAGCTGGACTAGCCCGAGTTGCTGATCATTTGTATGCATACATCCTTGTATGCATATAGGTGTATGGCCACTGCATTCTGGAATCCACTATTTGAGTTTGACATATGCATTTCATTTTGCTCCACTGGTGCCCTTATCTGGTATACGTGATGCAGTACATATGTTTAAATATTGAGTCACCTCTGTACATCTGGTATTTTGAATCTATGTTAACTTGTTCCATTGCTTCATAGCTAAACTTGCATTTGCTGGTTCATCATTTGGTTTCACTACGTATTCCTTCATCATGTATACCCTATGTTGTATCTGGACTTGTACATTTGGTCACTGTTGAGTCTGCATTTTTGTAAGCTTGAGTTTGTATATTCTTGATGGTTCATGTATGTTGAACTTTGACCTTGGCAGTTTCTACGCACTGTAGTGGCGAGGCAGTGCACGCGTACGTGTGTACTGCAGCCACCACGAAATCGACAGTTTTGAATTGATATTTCTTTGCGTCGTGATGCATTGATTTTTATGCCATATTGGCGAGGCCGTACACGCGTGCGTGTACGGCAGCCAATCAAATCTTCGATGATTTAAAGTGACAATTTCAATTGTTTTAAATTGATTTAGTCGATTGATAAATTGTTTATTTATCTCTGTTGATGATTTAAATCTGCTGATTTATTGTTTAACACTGTTTAGTGTTAAAATTTTCGTTATCCGATTTCTTTGTAAAAAGAGTCGGATAGACGAGAATTATTGTGACTGTCGTCTATTTAAATTATTATTGCCTCTATGCACTAATAAACTGGTTTGAATTAGACTGACCTGTGTATTATTTTCTTTTGAATATAATACTCGGGTCAGACCGAGTATTTTTACAGCTTGAAGATTTTCGAGCAGCGAAGTTAGAGAGAGAGTAAAGAATCACTTTTGTTTTCAGAAGAAAATTGTATTTTAAGATATTCCGCTGTATCAGTATTAAAATTGTATAAAACTCTGATGTATATAAAAAGATTTATAGTAATGAAATAAATTCTCATTTGTTTTAATTCATTGTTATTATTCTGTGTTTCTGTGGCTGATTCTGTTTAAACGTTATAAACTAAATAACAATTCGTCTTTTTGAACGTTTCTAGTTGGTTTAATTATCGACTGGAGGCGGTCAAAAGGGGGAATGTTACAATGGTACTTATGCTTTATAATTCCGAAATTTCTGTATTAGAGTAACCCTTTGTACTGTTCTTTTGATATTATTTATTTCTGTTCCGCTAGTGTGATTATGATATATGTTCTCATCTTTCTTCTTCTATTTCTTTTCCTTTTTCTTTCACACTAACAATCCGTCCTTTCTGCACTTGGATGCTTGGTAGACGAATATCGCAGATGTATTAGTGTCGACATTTGGGGGTTGAAAGGGCGGGTCGTTACAATAAATGACCGCTCTTAGCAGGTCTATCACAAATGACTACTCTTCTCTAGTCTAACACAAATGACTACACTTCGCAAGTTTAACACAAATGACTGCTCTTCGTAAGTCTAACACAAATGACTGCACTTTGTAGGTCTAACACAAATGACTGCTATTCGCTAGTCTAACACAAAATATTGCACTTCATAGGTCTAACACAAATGACTACTCTTTGCTAGTTTAACACAAATGACTGCACTTTGCAGGTCTAACACAAATGACCGCACTTCATAGGTCTATCAAAAAAAGTGTCATTTATCTTCTAATAGTAATCATTTAAGTAAAGCCTGTGCTGTTGGGGGAGGATCAAGTGGTCCAAGTCCATCTATCTCCTTCGAATCAATAAGTTGTTTGAATGCCAACTCAGCAGCAGCATCTGGCTCCATCTTAACAATCTTAATTCTTTTTGGTAAGTCAGTTGATGCCTCCACTGCCTCAACTTTCACTGCAATTGTTTCTTCAATATTTTTACCCTTCGCTTCTCTCTTTTGAGTCATTGCTTTTTGTCATTTTGGAATAAAAAAAGTGAGGGAAGTAAGTAAAAGTTTTGTAGAAATTTGAAGGAGCATGAAAGTACCCGCTTCATAATGAAACCTCTGTTTGAACTGTGAAAAAAATTGAGGAAACAAAAACAAACAGAGTTAGTAATTATTTAACAGCTGCATATACATATTTATTCAAACAGTTCATGTGCAGATTAATGAAATTGAGTAGAAGAGAAGGTAGAAGAAAGAGGTGATGATGAAATAGTACCCGAGAACAAAAAGTGTAGCGTTGAATGAATAAGAGGATGAGGTGAAACGATCTGCTACATAATAAATAGAGAATGGATGAAAGAAAGTGGGCAGGTAGAGAATTGCATGGGAAGTGGAGTGACGTGAGGTAAATATGGAAACATGGGCTGGAGCACTAACATTAACCTGGTAAAACAGAGAATGGATGAAAGAAATTGGGCAGGTAGAGAATTGCATGGGAAGTGAGTGACGTTAGGTAAACATGGGCTAGAGCAGTAAAATTAACCTGGTAAATGGCGTTATATAGACAGAGACGTGGATTATTGTAGTACGTCCGATGTATATTTAAGCATGGGAGAAAATCTTATGTTATACATAACTTATAACATTGTACATTGCTAGGATGTGAGATTTGTTCAATTAAATATAATCTTTTCTAAAAATGTTTTCTATAATATAATATCATTTGGTATTTTGGAGTTATCTGAGTAAATTTATTCATCAATATCATTTTCTATATACGAAGTTTGTATACGCATAGTTGGTTTTTCATGATATAACCATATATAATTTGAAAGTATTTTTTTTTCTGGGTTCTAGCTACTCCATTTAGGAAGTAATTAGTACTTTTTTAAAGATATAGTAATATTTTTAGGCAAGTATACTGTAATAACATAGAGAGGGAGAAGGCAAGTGTATCACATTTCAAGTTTACAGAACAATACATATGTATGTACATATATGACAGTGTTTAATTATGTATAGAGTAAATTTTGATAATACCATAAGTTTATTGAAGTGTAATAAATTAGGTTATGGTGGAAGAAGCATGATGGTACTTGTATGCTAATATTTTATATTGCCAATGCAATAGCAATTAACCATATGAATCTTCATGGATACAAAGTAGTGAAGGTTGTTCAAATTTTAGTATATGCGTTGTGGAAAATATGAGGCTTAGATCATCCGTTTAATTCTGAGGAGTAATGGGTTAGTGGCATTTCATTTTGTGTTTTACTATGGAGGGTATAGGCCTAAGTCGCAGGTTTTTTATTTTTTATTATTACTATATCAACGCATTTGTAAACGCGTAGGTTTGTGTAGTGTCTGTATTATCATTATGCCTCAAAATCAAAAGTTGCATTATCAATTTAGCTAAGAGATTAGTTAGGGGGGTCTAAGTTGGTTGTTCTTTTTATATATTGCTGACTTGATAAACGTATAGGTTTGTGCAGTGTTAGTTCCATATAAAAATATTTGTGTAACTATTTAATTTAATAAGGAAAGGAAATTACCAAACCTGGAAATACTTTTGGCCAGTGATAGTGATAGTAAAAAGGAAAAAGTATCACATTCCAAATTTAGGTAATAATATTTATGTACGCATAATTTTTCTCTTATCTGTGTATGTGGAAAGTAAGATAATTTTTCATTATTCACCTTATTTTAAAATTTTAACTTGGGTTTTGTAAAGCTTGCAGTTAAGGAAATATATTAATAATTTTGTGCATGTACATGTAATTAATATTCAGAGAAACAAAGAAGCATGTATTATACTACTATTGCTCGAAGATAAAGTGGTAAGTAAAAATTTATTGCATTCCACAATGATGCTCTTCGGCTATGCAAGCAGTAAATTTTGTTAACTTTTTAAATAAACATCGAAAAAGAAAGATGATAAATAAATGAATTGCATTCAAGAGTTAGATAGTGTTTAACTGAATAGAATAGATTTGTATAATATTTTTGTAGTACCTTTATGTCAAAAAATTGAAAATGAAATGTTAATAATTTTGGAAGTAAATTTTGTAACTAATTTATTTATTTATTTTTAACGTTGAAAGTAAAATAGATTCTTAGTTTTTTTTATAACTAATAAAACTTTTATTATAATAATATTTTAGTTAACTTGAATAGATATAGTTATAATTTTTGGCAAGAACATTAATACAATAGTATTCACCTATGTATTTTTTTTTCTTTCTTGTGTGCAGTTAGGAAAGTATAGTATTAATTATGTGCATGTATGAATAGTACTTAGAGATTAATTGATAAGTTTAAAGTTTTTGCCTCTTATACATATATGGTTATGCTTAACTGTAGAGAGTAAATTTTATTTGTTGTTTATAAATATTTAAATAAAAAGAGGCGGGTATAAATATATTATAAATATATTGCATCCCAAACATAGATGATACTCCTTCACTATGTATAGAGTAAATTTTTTCAGTTTGTCCAAATTTTTATTCCTTATTACCTGAAGAGGTATTTTTCTTATTTTGAACGGTTACAAAAGAAAAAAGGAATCAATTGTAAATGATTTTGAGCTGATATTGTGCATGTAATACCGATTTAAAAAAAGAAGTATAAAGGCCTTTCATATATACATTAGTCTCTTTATACTCCTACTATTATTACTTGGGAGTGATGTGTCATTTTTACATTAATCTGTTAGTTAAAATTTTTGACAATAGAATTATTGTGGCGGCTGTTAGTGATGTTGGCTAATATGAGACAGGCATATAGTAAAAACAATGAAAGAAAAGGGAAAAACTAAGTATTAAAGAAATTCAGATTTCTTTCTTTGTTGTCATTGGTAAGGAAGAAACATGGTGCATTATTTTTATGTTGGTCAAAACATAAAATAAGAGAAGTTAATCAATTAATTTTGATGGTGATTTGATAAAGCATGCAAGCATTTAGTAGCAACATATTGACGGAGGAAGGGGTACAGTATAAGTTCAGTACAAAGTGTTCATTTAGTAAAAAAAATCTTTAAAAGTAATAAAGCAGTTTATTTATTATAAAATGTCTATTTCATGGCAAGCCAAAAAATTTCACATACAGTAACCTTGTTTAGATATAGCATATTGAAGTCTTTCATGTGCAGTCATAGATCCCCCATTGTAACAAAACACAATTATGACAAATTGGTAGCATGTACATAGCAGAAACGGTACAAAAATTGTCCAAACAAAGTATATGCAGATGAAATAAAATTAATTCATCAAAATTCATTAAAGAACAATTTCAAATGATTTAAAATCATTTACATACAATGGACCATTGTAAATAAACCATAAACAGAGGGCAAATGCAACCAAAACAACAAAGAAAAACATAATTAAAATAGAGTGGATGAAGGGGAAAAAAACAATGTACATGAAAAAGAAGAAACATTAGCAATTGAGTGCTTGTATGCAAAAAAATTATATTACTACTACAACAACAAAATCATCATCTGATTCTTCAAGGATATAGAGTGGTGAAGGTTGCCCATGATTTGCAAGATTCTCGTTTTTCGCACCAGCAATCGACTTTTCCGTTAGTGGTGGATCGACCACTACAACTTTAGCAATCTCTTTAAATCTAGTTGTCCCATCCTTAACAACATAACTGCATCTTCCTCTTCTATTTTAATCATCTTACTTCTTTTTGATTAGGTGGCATGCCATCTACTTCTACTTTCACTACAATGGGAGTGAATAGTTTTGCCCTTCGAGCTTGTCTCGTCTGAACCATTGTTTTCTTCCACTGTGAAAATATGAAATATGAGAGAAATAGAAAATAAGTTATACAAAAGTAAAAAAGGGTAGGGAAATATCCACTTCACATTGTAATAGCTGATTAAATGTTGGAGAAAGACTGAAAAACAAAAGAATGCATAATTAATAAGGTAGCTTAAATACTGCTTCATGTATGCACTAAGTCAAACAGTTTGTGTGCAAACAGATGAATGAGTAATGGAGGATATTTGGCTACAAAGAATAAGAGGATGAAAGAAATATACCAAGGTAGTTGGAAAAGAAAGCAGTACCTGAGGATTGAAACTTAGATACGTGGGAAGTAGCAAAAAATATGGTCTCGAACATGACCGACTAACGAAGTTATATCAGTAAAAAGCTGGAACATTTCTATCTGTTTGATGTCTTTCCAACTTTAAATTAGATGCGTTCTTTATCTTTTGTTTGTCTGCTGTTAAATTATTCCATTAAATCCGACCTATTTTGTTATATAGATTACCATAAATATGATATCAATTGTGTCACAGTTTGAACTGTAGTATGTGCGTATAAGTCAAGGGTATTTCAAAGATTTCAAAGATGAGTTTTTAGTAGTAACTAATTCAGATGCACTAAATGCGTAAAACTTCCAAGAAGTACAATTTCCATATTTGATTAGTTTCTCAAGTGGATGCTCACTAAGTGTTAATTCAGTCTTTGTAACATACAAACACATCCTGCAAGTTATCATTTTTCATACCACAAGCTAAGCTGAAGGTAATTTTACACAAACATAAATTTGATTTC
Organism: Allium fistulosum; assembly: GCA_030737815.1. NCBI lineage: Eukaryota > Viridiplantae > Streptophyta > Magnoliopsida > Asparagales > Amaryllidaceae > Allium > Allium fistulosum. The sequence goes on from CM060908.1 coordinate 716,260,521, forward strand.
AACAAATGGTGATCATATATAGTATATCTAAATAGATTTAATTTGTTTCAAACAAATCCATAATAGAAGATTCATGAAAAGCAATGTATTTGAATTTGTGCATGTAGGAATTGATGCTTGGAGGTGTAAATTCTTATGCATTTAAGTCAGTTGGAAAACAACCTATTATTTTTGATGGTGTCAAAGGATCTCACATGTGGGACGTTGATGGTAATTAGTACATTGACTATGTTGGCTCATGGGGCCCTTTTGTTACAGGTCATGTTGATGATAAGGTAACTGCTTCTTTGCTATGTTTCCTCATATGCCACATTTTCTGTAACAACCCACCTTTTCGTTTCTTAGAAGTCGACAGTAAATACATCCACGGTATTCATGTGCCAAACATCCAAGTGTCGAAATGGCATATTATTGGGGTGAAAGAAAGAAAAACAGTACAGAATCTCACAATGTGACAAGTAATATATAATATACTAATGATCTTTACAAAAAGAAAGATAACTTTAATATACATACGATCATCATAGCAAAACTAACATATCATCAGCCTGGACAGTTGTACAATTGCTAATAAACACAGACAAGAGAAAACAACGGATGATAAAATAAGGGGATACGTCTTTAAGGATCCTGCTCATCTCTTGAAGCTCCAAAGTGTCCAGCTAAATTTGGAAAATATGCTCGGACTGACTTGAGCATTATAAGAAAAATAACGTCCAGATCAGTCTGGTAAAACCAGCATGAGAAACACAATCAAATAGATTACTTAATGTTATAAAAACCTTTCAGAAATATAGGTATCTTATAAAACCACGCTGCATATAAACACGGACGGTTTTCACCTTACGATTACCAAATCATTTTTTTTATAAAATCCAGTGATATTATAATAATGTCTACGGGTTGAAAATAAATATATAAAATAGCTGAAATGCTTGCATCTCAAATTTCAACATAGTTAGGCACAAGTAAGTCCGTAAAAGCACATATTGGAGATTAGATTTTCATCAATTAAAAAGCTACTGGGTTACCACCAGCCACATCACACTTGTAGAAAAATGTACCCAGGGCCTCATATGGACCTCCTGCAAATCAGAGGCGGTTGCATCTTTAACATGGCATAACAAAATATATCATTCCTTGGGCACTAAGGCTACTAAACAATGTTCACCATCAATGGACCCACTTTTTTTGTGCACACATATATAAAAACCATAAATATAAATTCTAGATCGAGGAATGACTGCTTCTAATGGTAGCAAACCACATAGCTTCGAAACATATTCCATGTTTTAGTCATTACCGGCTTTTGAAGAAGCTTGTACGATTTGTGAAGGGGTTTCTAAAAGAATAATCTACTTCAACCGATATGCCCTCAGGCGCAGCCATACATAACATAAAAATCACGCTTGGAAAGGGTGGAAAAGTAGTTAGAGAGGCGGGCGTTGTAGTGAAATTGATCGCAAAGGAGGGTAAATCAGCCACACTAAGATTACCATCCGGGAAGGTACGACCTTGACTATCAACTATAGATTGGTTGAAATTGAAGCCGTTTAGGTTGAAAGCCATAGCACTAATACCTAAAGCAATGAACCAAATATATACTACATGCCAAGCAGCCAAGAAGAAATGGAGGGAACGGAAATCCATTTTGTCGTCCAGTAGCTACAATAGTCTTTTTGATTGGTACCACAGTAGCTCTTTGGTTATGTATTGGAGAAACATTATGTATTGATAAATCTCTAGCTTTAGGTCTTTTCCAAATTGATTCAACTGTGAAATACCACGACGTATGTATTTAGGGAATAGTTGCTTCTAAAGTGAATTCTCCCTAGACACATGAATTTTATTATGATCTATTTTGCGAAAATACGAACTATATGTCGGCACCAAAAGCAGAACCTTGTATCTCTTCCAGAGAATCTCCTAATTGTTCTAGTGCAATTAGAAAGAGATTCTTTAACCAAAAAGAATTAAGATTCAGATGTAGAATACCCATCCAGAAGTTTTGCAACTCAATCATGTATAATGGAATCATCAAAGATTTTATCTTTTCTAACTCTTTCTATAACTCACTAGAGGCTCAAGAAAAAAAAGAAGATGGATACAAACAAGATATCTAGCAATAAGAAGAAGGAAAATGATTAAATAGAGGAACACCCAAGCATTTCTTGATCGCAATGTGCCTATATCAATAGAATGGGTGACTCATTATTTTGATGAATCATTTCGATGAACCTTCTTCAGGCTTGTGAGGTCACGATTACCTTTTTCCTCTCTTAGTAAATCCTACTTGGAATGCTAACACTGCCTTCTAGGCATAATACAATGCCAGCATTCGTCCATACAAGTTGTTCAGGAGAAGAACAAACCAAATGTACTAATTCTACTACATCCAGTTTGGAATCACCATCGGGATTAGTATCGAGTAGCCCTTGCACTTCAAAGGACTTCGTATCTGATCATCTGGAACCAATCGTGAATCTCTTCTAAGCATAGAATGCGCCTATGGTTTTGGAGTAGTTACAGTATTGAGTCATCTCATATAAGCACGCAACCCCGCTTACTAGTCGCTCCAAAACCAAATCGATATTTCCGGCAAACTCAATTCCGGATCTTTTAGAAATAATCAGATAATACATAAGAGTGGAATCATCTCATAATCGTTTAAGAAGACGAATTTCCTTATCATTTGTCCTAAAAGAACAAAACGAGGTTTATACGTATAATACTGCATCATCGAAGATGACTGTGACGACCGCCCATGACCCCTGCACCGAATCTAGAGATAGTGCATTGTAAAGTGTGCCAGGCGACCATGAACGATTGTCAGGGTAGATTGAAACAACAGAATCTATCGTATTTCTCACAGCGCATGGACAAAATACAATAGAACATATGTATAGTGAAGCTTTACAGAGCAAAATGACATCATATAAAACTCCATAATAGTTGAATACAAACATCCACATAGTCAATACATCAAGCCTCACTACATATCTCTCAGAGAATACAAAACAGCGGAATATCCAGTACATATAATAAGAAGATAATATGCAACCCTCCAGCTCGTCTTTGATATCAGCATCGTGAGAAGAGAACAGCACCTGTCACCTGCTACCTAGTCTGCCCGTCCCAAAATGGACGAACAGCCCAAGGCAATAAGAATTAAAACATAAAGCCTTGAGTCAGACAACAGTCTTAGTGAGCAGTAAATTAACTAACAACATACCAAAAGAGCATAAAGGAAAAGGAATAGGAATACAACCCTCCCACTCCAACCTCATTCTACAGTGATAGCCCCCAGACACACACACTAAGCAGAAGCAAACATAGCAGAGCATACAATTTAAAGTAAAGCTATTATCACTCGAGTCAAGGGCGATGTTTTCCAAGTACCAAGGCCTAAATCAGATAAGCACCCAGAAAATACCGCTCTTGAGTCCGAAATGACGTTACAACCAAACATCCATGACTCTGGCTATCACTGTTATCATTGCTTCGATATCACCGTTAATTGAATGACCGGCACATTCTTTCAGCCGTCCGTCAAGGGCTAATGGAAACCCCGGTTCTAGACATAACTCCCGCACGTCGTCGCAGCCCGTGCCTAGGACTATCGAATCTGCCCAGAGTACTCGACCATCAACAGTTAGTCGTTGGGACTATCGAATCTGCCCAAACGTACTCTTGCTTAGAGCATGCTAGAACCTTCAACAACGATGCTATCCAAACCTCCTAGTCATCCTCCTCGACGACTATTCTCATATCCATTCATTATCCTCAACTCGAATCATATCACCGAGTTATCAACATGATTGGAATGATCCCGTCTGGATTAGACCAAGTCTTCATCATATGATGCCTCGCTTCATTACATCCTTGCAAAGCCTCATCTCAACTTCACATCATCAAATCTATGCATAAGAGCTTCATCATCCCGCTACATATGCCACGAGCAGCTTTCCCAATTCAAGAGCCTTTCCCTTAGCTTTTGAATCGTCTTCGGTCTAAATCTAATCATCAATCATCTAGTTCATAACAATCAATCAAATCAAACATCAATCCAAACAATCAAGCATTCAAATATGATCTAAGTAGACAATTATAACAATAATGGCATTTTCGTAATTAAAGAGTTGAAAGTCCAATAAGCATGAAAACATGGATTATATCTCTACAAACTTGATGAATGAACTTGCATAGGTTAACATATGATAAAATGGATGTAACATCATCATGAACAATGGATCTATATGGATCTACACTTTGGATGAAGAAAATGCATGGAAATCCCTATTTTAACGCCAAATCGAGCCAACAATCCGATATACTCCTTTGGATCCGTGTGAGAGATAATCACCACTCACCAAATCACCTAAACAAACCCAAATCAACACGCTTCAGATCTGGACAGCAAAGGATGAAGCTTGATCTATCACGAATCCGCTTCAAACGAAGAACTCTCTCTTGAAAAGATGAAGATCTTCAATCTAAGCTCTTGGATCTTCAATTTGATCTTCAACTTGGATGGATGGAAGCACTAGATTAGAGTGGAGAAAAGAAGTGAAGAAGTGTAGAAGTCAAGCTCTCAAAATGGCAGCACTTCGTCGCTTCAAAAATCCGGATCCCAAAAAGTGAGAACAACCCCTCCTATTTATAGCTGAAATTCCTTAAGTCGAAATCTGGCTATCTCCCTAAGTCGCTTCCGACCTAAGCCTCTCCGACCTAAGCCTCTCCGACCTAACAGATGCACGACTTAACTCCTCAGCGACCTAACACTTGACGACCTAAAGCAATGCGCTTTCCTTCGACCTACGACTTAGCCTATGCGCGACTTAGCGACTTACGACTTAGCGTGCCTTAATAACTCAGCAACGCTGGCACGCGACCTAAAACTTACGCGACTTAACAATCTCGCGCGACCTACGACATAACGAGGTTACGACTTAATACCTTAGACTCCCACGCGACCTAACACTTAAGCCAACCTGCGACCTAACAACTTAGCACCCACGCGACCTAACATAAGTCGCGAACAAACTGGGATACGACCTAACTACTAAGTCGCTAACCTGCTACCCCAGCTCCCCTAGGTCGTTGCCGACCTAACTATGCTGACCCGGTAACCACTAGGTCGCTAACCCCACTAGGTCTGCCTACCCTTGAGTCGCCATATCCTTAAGTCGGTCAGTTCCTTAGGTCGCTAACTCACCCTACCGACCTAACACTTAACTAAATCCTAGGTTGCATAATTCTATAGGTCGCTACAACTAACCCACGACCTAACACTAACTCGTCCAGAACCCATAAGTCGGCTACGACTTAGGACATAGACAAAATTCTGCCAAAATCTGAAACTTAACAGAAATGCAACCAAAGGTCAACTCCTTTACGATGTTTCGATCCGTGAAAATACGGGTCGTTACATTCTCTCCCCCTTAGGAATTTCGCCTTCGAAATTCCAAGCAACAAAGCAATCGAAGACTATTCTGTACGCCTACCATCCATAGCAATCAACAAACCATACATCCAATTCTATCTTAGCGTACAGAATTCTAAAACTTAGAACAAGTCACAATATCGTGAGATGAGACGACACCTTAGGGCCATACCTTGAAGAGTTCAGGATGAGCTGCCTTCATCCTCTCTTCCACCTCCCACGTACAGTCGTTATCATCATCACTCCATTGTATCTTGAGCTACTTAACTACCTTCCTCCTAAGCTGTTTCGTGTCGGTTTCGACAACACGAAGCGGCTTACGAGGTCTTCTTTCGACTGGATCAACTTCGAAATCTTCACAGCTATCAGTAGAAACCACTGTATTCGAGTCGTGCACATACTTCCGTAGATAAGATACATGAAAAACATTGTGCACACTCGTCATTTTCTCTGGTAACTCCAATCTGTAGGCGAGCTTTCCAATTCGCTCGATGATCGGGAATGGTCCAACAAATCTCGGAGTCAATTTTCCTTTCTTCCCGAATCGAATAACATTCTTCAGAGGAGAAATCTTCACAAAAACCATATCTCCTACGTCGAATTTCAAATCCTTTCGACGCTTATCAGCATAACTCTTCTGACGGTCTTGGGCTGCCTTCATTCGTTGCCGAATGATCTCTATACAATCTGAAGTCTGTCGAATCATCTCTGGCCCAAGTATCAGCTTTTCTCCAGTTTCCAACCAACATGTTGGAGAGTTACACGGTCTTCCATACAATGCCTCATACGGTGCCATACCAATACTTGACTGGTAACTGTTGGTGTACGCAAACTCCACCAAATGAAGGTGATCTTCCCATGATCCTCCGAAATCCAAAACACAAGCTCTGAGGAGATCTTCCAAAACTCGGTTGACTCTCTCGGTCTGACCATCTGTTTGAGGGTGATAAGCTGTACTCAAACACAACTCGGTTCCCAAAACTTCTTGGAAGCTCTTCCAAAATCCACTAGTGAACAATGGGTCTCGATCGCTCACTATACTCTTCGGAATACCATGGAATCGAACTATCCACTTAACATACAACTCAACCAACTTTGATGCAGTCCTAGTCGATCGAACAGGAATGAATCGTGCACTCTTAGTCAGACGATCCACAATGACCCAAACCCCTTCATTTCCCGTTCTGGTTCTAGGCAATCCATCGATAAAATCCATCGACACTTGTTCCCACTTCCATGTAGGAACTTCTAATGGCTGAAGCAATCCGCTTGGCTTCTTCTGTTCGGCTTTTACCAACTGGCAATTCATACATTTGGAAATAAAATTTCCAACATCCTTCTTCATGCCTTCCCAGTAGTAGGTTCTCTTCATATCCCGATACATCTTGTTTCCACCTGGATGAATTGTCAACTTCGAGTGATGACTTTCCTTCAGAACTTCACTCCTCAATTCATCTATATCGGGAACAACTAGTCGTCCTTGCTTTCGAAGCCAACCCTCTCGATCGACCTCGAATCCTTTATCCTTTTCTGGATCCACTCCAGATTCCAAATCACGGATAATCTTGACAAGCTTATCATCTCGCTTTTGACCCTCGCCAATCCTTTCCACAAGAGTCGGTCTTATTGATAAGTTTGCCAACATCTCAGGTTCCAATTCACATCTAGGCCTGAAGTCAAATCCAGCTAAATACTCGATACTCTTCCATTCTGAAAACATGGCTCCCAATCCTGCATGTCTTCGACTTAACGCATCTGCCACTGCGTTACCTTTTCCCGGAGTATAAGCTATACCAAAATCATATGATGCTAAAAACTCTAGCCAACGTTGCTGCTGAAGATTCAAATCCTTTTGGGAGAAAAGATACTTCAACGACTTGTGATCCGTAAACAACTCGAATCGAACTCCCAACAGATAATGTCTCCACATCTTCAGAGCAAATACAATCGCCGCCAATTCCAAATCATGAGTTGGGTAATTCCTTTCATGCGGCTTCAGTTGTCGACTGGCATACGCAACAACTTTATCCTTCTGCATCAGCACTGCTCCAAGTCCCGTACCACATGCGTCGGTGTAAACCACCATCTCATCATTCCCACTAGGAATAGTCAAAACAGGAGCACTTGTCAATCTCTCTTTCAGGATTCCGAAAGCTTGCTCACACTTAGCATCCCAACTGAACACTTGGTTCTTTTTCGTCAATCCTGTTAACGGTGCAGCTACCTTGGAGAAGTCTTTGATAAACCGTCGATAATATCCTGCTAATCCAAGAAAACTTCTCACATCAGATGCATTCTTAGGTCTAACCCAATCCTGGATTGCTGCCACCTTAGCGGGATCAACCGCTATTCCACTTCCAGAAATCACATGGCCTAAGAACCTCACTTCACTCTTCCAGAAGTGACACTTCGAAAACTTAGCCTTCAGCTGATGTTTCCGCAAGATCTCCAAAACAATACGCAAGTGCATCTTGTGCTCTTCTTCATTTCTGGAATAAATCAGAATATCATCCACGAACACAAGTACGAACTTGTTCAACTGATCTCTGAACACTCTATTCATAAGATCCACAAAATATGCTGGCGCGTTAGTCAATCCAAACGGCATTACCAGCCACTCAAAGAAACCGGATGGTGTCCTAAAAGCAGTCTTCGGCACACTATCCTTAGCTACTCTCAACTGGTGAAATCCCGTTGCCAAATCCATTTGAGAAAACACCTTAGCTTCGTGAAGCTGATCAAACAAGTCATCTATTCTCGGCAATGGATACTTGTTCTTCTTAGTCACCTTATTCAGCTCACGATAATCGACGCACAATCTTAACGACCCATCTGCCTTGGTTGCAAACACAACTGGTGCACCCCACTCGGACACACTACGCCGAATGAATCCTTTATGTAAAAGGTCATCAACTTGCACCCTCAACTCCTGCTGTTCCCTAGGCGCCATTCGCCTAAGAGGCATCACAACAGGTCTGGCTCCTTCAACTAGATCTATACGAAACTCGATCTCTCTATGCGGCGGCAACCCTTTGACTTCGTCAAAGACATCCTTGAATCCATTTGCAATTGGCACTAAAGACAGTCCATCCCGTGGAACAACTAGCGAATACATGAAGCTCATGAAGACGCCTTCCTCATGCTTACATCGTATCCTAATCTTTCGCCCTTCCACATTCTCGACTGTCACCTCCAGCCTCTCACAATCAACCTTAGCCGCATACTTCCTAAGCCAGTCCATACCCAAAATAATTCCGAACCCCGCAAAGTTCAGAACAAAACAATCACAAACAAAAGAGAAACCATGACTCGATACAACTAGACCACGGCATAACATACACAAACAAGACGAACCCCCTACTGGATTAGTCACAACCAATGGCCTATCAACAATATCCGGTTCCAAACCTAACCGGTCTACGAGTTCACTACAAACAAACGAATGCGACGCTCCAGTATCAAACAAAACTCTAACTGGAACACCACATAGGAAAAGAGTACCTTGAACAACCACACTCTTTCCCTTCTCTTCAGCAGTAGGAACTTTCGAAGACGACGGAACAGCTCCTAAAGCATAGGCTTGCACAATCTGCCTGTCCTTCCTCGGTTCTGGACAATTCTTCCTGAAATGCCCCGGCTTGTCACAGTTGTGACACTTCATCGGCACCTTAGGATTCTTACAATCCTTCGAGAAATGGCCCTTCTGCTGACAATTGTAGCAAGTCACCTCGCCTTTCGGCTTCTTCTGGCCATCCTTACCCTTCTGCTGCTGCTGCTTCCTCTTCTTGTTTCCACCCTGCTGGGGTTTAGACTCTTCCCTGGTCACAGCAACAACATATCCATCCTTAGGAAACAGACTCTCATGCCTAAGAGCTTTCTCCACAAGCTTCTCAAATGAATCATCCAAATGATCCACCAACTGTCTCCCAAGATAGCTGTCCAAGCCTGTCACAAACTTCTCATTCTTCTGATAAGCAGACTCAATATATGACCGAGCATACTTGGACAAAGCTTCAAACTCAGACACATACTCAAGAACAGATCTTCCTCCTTGCTTGAGCTCCACAAACTTCTTGAACAGAACAGACTTCTGAGCTGTAGAAATGAACTTAGCTTCAAATCTGACTTGGAATTGCTCCCAAGTAATCTCTTCCTCCGGAGTATCGATGGTAATAGAGTTCCACCAATCAGAAGCTCTCCCTTGAAGCTGCCTCGATGCCAACTTCCTCTTAGTTGCATCATCAATTCCCAAATCACCAAAGATCCTTCTACAAGCATCTATCCACCTCTGGACCTCAATAGTTGATTCTGTTCCCAAGAAAACCTTTCCTCCAAGAGCAGTATAATCCTTGCACAACTTAGCAAAATCCACTGGTTTCGGAGTGTGGACTTGAACTCCAACATCAACTGCTGCCCCCGGAACTGGTATCCTTCTCATGATCGAAGTCATCATAGCTTCGAACATGGCTGCATAATCAGCAGTCTCTTCAGTAGCACGGCCTTCCCTAGCAGCTGGTCTCCCTCTTCGACTCATTCTCAATATCTATAAAAAGGAATGATCAGAACATCTTAGAGAAACAATTGCATAAAGGACTCAAACACTACCAAGCTACTATATTATATATAGTAATCATCCATCAAAATACAATTACGTCTCTCATACATAGTTACAACAGCGAGCGTTGGGTAAAATCGATTAACCAATGCTCTGATACCAAATGTGACGACCGCCCATGACCCCTGCACCGAATCTAGAGATAGTGCGCTGTAAAGTGTGCCAGGCGACCATGGACGATTGTCAGGGTAGATTGAAACAACAGAATCTATCGTATTTCTCACAGCGCATGGACAAAATACAATAGAACATATGTATAGTGAAGCTTTACAGAGCAAAATGACATCATATAAAACTCCATAATAGCTGAATACAAACATCCACATAGTCAATACATCAAGCCTCACTACATATCTCTCAGAGAATACAAAACAGCGGAATATCCAGTACATATAATAAGAAGATAATATGCAACCCTCCAGCTCGTCTTCGATATCAGCATCGTGAGAAGAGAACAGCACCTGTCACCTGCTACCTAGTCTGCCCGTCCCAAAATGGACGAACAGCCCAAGGCAATAAGAATTAAAACATAAAGCCTTGAGTCAGACAACAGTCTTAGTGAGCAGTAAATTAACTAACAACATACCAAAAGAGCATAAAGGAAAAGGAATAGGAATACAACCCTCCCACTCCAACCTCATTCTACAGTGATAGCCCCCAGACACACACTAAGCAGAAGCAAACATAGCAGAGCATACAATTTAAAGTAAAGCTATTATCACTCGAGTCAAGGGCGATGTTTTCCAAGTACCAAGGCCTAAATCAGATAAGCACCCAGAAAATACCGCTCTTGAGTCCGAAATGACGTTACAACCAAACATCCATGACTCTGGCTATCACTGTTATCATTGCTTCGATATCACCGTTAATTGAATGACCGGCACATTCTTTCAGCCGTCCGTCAAGGGCTAATGGAAACCCCGGTTCTAGACATAACTCCCGCACGTCGTCGCAGCCCGTGCCTAGGACTATCGAATCTGCCCAGAGTACTCGACCATCAACAGTTAGTCGTTGGGACTATCGAATCTGCCCAAACGTACTCTTGCTTAGAGCATGCTAGAACCTTCAACAACGATGCTATCCAAACCTCCTAGTCATCCTCCTCGACGACTATTCTCATATCCATTCATTATCCTCAACTCGAATCATATCACCGAGTTATCAACATGCTTGGAATGATCCCGTCTGGATTAGACCAAGTCTTCATCATATGATGCCTCGCTTCATTACATCCTTGCAAAGCCTCATCTCAACTTCACATCATCAAATCTATGCATAAGAGCTTCATCATCCCGCTACATATGCCACGAGCAGCTTTCCCAATTCAAGAGCCTTTCCCTTAGCTTTTGAATCGTCTTCGGTCTAAATCTAATCATCAATCATCTAGTTCATAACAATCAATCAAATCAAACATCAATCCAAACAATCAAGCATTCAAATATGATCTAAGTAGACAATTATAACAATAATGGCATTTTCGTAATTAAAGAATTGAAAGTCCAATAAGCATGAAAACATGGATTATATCTCTACAAACTTGATGAATGAACTTGCATAGGTTAACATATGATAAACTGGATGTAACATCATCATGAACAATGGATCTATATGGATCTACACTTTGGATGAAGAAAATGCATGGAAATCCCTATTTTAACGCCAAATCGAGCCAACAATCCGATATACTCCTTTGGATCCGTGTGAGAGATAATCACCACTCACCAAATCACCTAAACAAACCCAAATCAACACGCTTCAGATCTGGACAGCAAAGGATGAAGCTTGATCTATCACGAATCCGCTTCAAACGAAGAACTCTCTCTTGAAAAGATGAAGATCTTCAATCTAAGCTCTTGGATCTTCAATTTGATCTTCAACTTGGATGGATGGAAGCACTAGATTAGAGTGGAGAAAAGAAGTGAAGAAGTGTAGAAGTCGAGCTCTCAAAATGGCAGCACTTCATCGCTTCAAAAATCCGGATCCCAAAAAGTGAGAACAAGCCCTCCTATTTATAGCTGAAATTCCTTAAGTCAAAATCTGGCTATCTCCCTAAGTCGCTTCCGACCTAAGCCTCTCCGACCTAAGCCTCTCCGACCTAACAGATGCACGACTTAACTCCTCAGCGACCTAACACTTGACGACCTAAAGCAATGCGCTTTCCTTCGACCTACGACTTAGCCTATGCGCGACTTAGCGACTTACGACTTAGCGTGCCTTAATAACTCAGCAACGCTGGCACGCGACCTAAAACTTACGCGACTTAACAATCTCGCGCGACCTACGACATAACGAGGTTACGACTTAATACCTTAGACTCCCACGCGACCTAACACTTAAGCCAACCTGCGACCTAACAACTTAGCACCCACGCGACCTAACATAAGTCGCGAACAAACTGGGATACGACCTAACTACTAAGTCGCTAACCTGCTACCCCAGCTCCCCTAGGTCGTTGCCGACCTAACTATGATGACCCGGTAACCACTAGGTCGCTAACCCCACTAGGTCTGCCTACCCTTGAGTCGCCATATCCTTAAGTCGGTCAGTTCCTTAGGTCGCTAACTCACCCTGCCGACCTAACACTTAACTAAATCCTAGGTTGCATAATTCTATAGGTCGCTACAACTAACCCACGACCTAACACTAACTCGTCCAGAACCCATAAGTCGGCTACGACTTAGGACATAGACAAAATTCTGCCAAAATCTGAAACTTAACAGAAATGCAACCAAAGGTCAACTCCTTTACGATGTTTCGATCCGTGAAAATACGGGTCGTTACAATGACCGTGCCATATAACTCATGTATTTCTCCTACATATTTCCAGAGTTAAATTTTGACCAAGATTTGATATTTGGTTATTTAACTATCAAATAAACAAATAATCAAATATAGATATAATTCCATGTGGGATCCATTATGTCTTTATTCATATATCCTTCATTAATTATGTAACGACCCAGAATTTATATTAATTAAAATTTGAATATTTAATTGATTTTAAATATTAATAAGTGAAATTAATAAGTCGAGTAATTTAAAATTCGAATATTGGATTTAATTTGACAATTAAATCGATAATTTAATAGTTAAATTCCAGAAATAATTGAAATCTGGATTTAATGTGAATGAAAATGATTTGTAAAATTTTATTTAATCATACTGGAGTTATATAAATATTTTAGAACTTTCAGAACTGAATTTAAAGTTAATCTGTGAAAATTGAATATTTTAATATTTAATTATCGACTAAAAAATAGCCAATTTTCGAACAGTCTCAGAATTGGACGAAACTAGTTCCATTTGATCCGTAATAGTTAGTTATTATCGGATTTCAATTTTCGTATCCATCGGAGTTGTCGTTTGACCGTGGCAGCTCGAAACACATCGATATCGTTTTAATTTTAAATCGTCGAGTTAAAATAGTCATTTTTCAAAAAGTCACGGATTTCGACGAAACTAGTTTCATCGGATCCGTAATGTGATATTATTGTAAGATTTCAAATTTCGTAATTTTTGGATTTACCATTTGTCCGGTACAAATTAAAACGCCTCGAAATCGATTTAAATCGGTTTAATTTAAATTGATCGTTTTTTTCCGTATATCGCTCAGATGTCCGAATTAGCTTCCGAAACCTGTTCCATTGCGTTCGGAACGCGGGGTAAACCTTAGAAATGTCAGCCGGCACGTTCGATTCGGAGTTCGGAAAATTTCGATGAATAGTAAATTGGGCAATTTTCTATATAAGCACCTCAATATCTTCACTTTGCAAACGAGATAAACCTAGCTAGGGTTTTAACAGGAGCCGCCACCAATAATCTCGAACGGCCGAGAATTCATCTCGTTCTCCCCTTAATTTCTTTCAATCCAAGCAACAATTCAAGAAATGTTCAACTACAAATTTAAAGAGCGTTGTAAGGGCTTTCTATCTATATGGTTGTGATGAGTTTTAGTGTCGCGTGGAGGAAGCTATCGTGGCCGAAAGGGGTTCAGTTCGTTAGCGTTTTGCGTGCAGGGGGAGCCACCGCGTGCGTGCGCGTTCTGGGCGGTGGTGTTGGGGGTTGAGGCGGTTCGAATGAAGGTTGGTTGATGAAGTTTCGTCGACGAAGGTGGTCGCGGAAGTTTGAAATCGCGAACGGCAATGGGTTTCTCGCGTGCAATACCTGGAGGGTTACGTGATGGAAGAAGAACAAAAGGGTGGCCTTGATCTCATGATGGAAAACGAACGGCAGATGTGCATTGTAGGGTTAAAATTTAATTTTAATTGAAATTAAATTGAATAATAATTCGTTAAACTTTGTAACACTATATCTCTTTCATACGAGATCGAAAAATTACGAAACAAGCGGCGTTGGCTTCGTTTCGTCGAGCACTTCACTATGGAACTGAATTGGAGCCATTTGGAGCTAGTTTGAATTTCGGGTAAAATTAAACGCGTGTTTAATTTTATTCGAAATAAACGCTGAAATCAGAATTAAAATCAAGGTGAGATCTTCTCACTCAAAATTGAATGTGGAATTTTTGCAGTTATTGATTGCTATTGGATGTGATATTAGATATAGTAGGATATATATCTATATATAGCAATATATACATATTGGCATATGTATATATTGGATTGATTGATTCCCGCCTCGTATAGCGGATGAGACCCTATTGCGCCGTTAGTAAGCGGATTTTTATAAAACCCATATACCGCGATAATTCCGTACTAGAGCGGAATTGGTATTGTGCTAACGTCTTTGGATGCAGGGAAACAGGTTGGAGGGATCCAACTGGATTCCTCACCAGTAGTTATTTATTTACAGGATTGATGTATATTCTGTTATCATATGTTGATATATGATGTTGTAGTTGTGATTGACAAATTGGTGCTGTAGCATCATCGGATTCAAGTTTTGGAATTTAAAAATAACGACCTTTAATTTGAAAGGGTTTTTAAAGTGGTCTTTGAAATTATACGTTTTATTGAATTGTTGAATTGATTTATTTTAAATAAATAAACGTTTAAAATTTTGAAGTTATAAAAGTTAAGATTTTTGTGAATTATGACCGTAAGGTGATTTTTGAAATAAATAGTTTAAGCAATTTATAAAATGGTTTGAACTGAGATTTTCGAATATTTGTGAACAGTTTATTTAAAAGATTTAAAAAGTTGATATTTATAAATTTAAAATATTGGAATTTTAAAATGAGATGATAAGTGTAAAAAATGAAATTTATAGAATTATAAATCGTGAAGATATGGAATTTATAGATCTATAAATTGTGAAGTTATAAAAATGGATGAAACTGTAGAATAAAAGATTTATAAGAGATTAACTTATAAATTGGATTTTTGCCTTTAAATGGAATATTGATCGAGTTATTAATAAAGAAGATTTATTAAATTGAAGTCGTTAGAATATAGAAATAGAATTTATAAACGTTGTTTTATAAATTCGAAATAAATTGGATTTGATAAATTAAAATGTTAAAGAAGATATATTCGCGATTTTGGATAGCGAATTTTTATTGAAATAAAAATGTGTAGAAAAGATTGAAATTGGGTTAAGTGAATTATATTCACGATTTTGGACAGTGAATATAATTTTAAGTAAAATGGATACGTTTTTGAAGAAGTGATATTTTAAAATGAAGTTAAATTGTTTTTAACGATGTTTTAAAAATGTGTTAAATATTGAAAACATAGATTTCAACATTTATTGTTGAAATAGACGTTTTCGAGAAATAAGGAAATGATGGACTATAACACTGTTGTTATAGTAAATGATTTCCGAAAGGAAATGTTTTTAGTATTGGGATTTACATATCTATCTTAAAAATTCGAATCCCTATACTAGTGATTTTGAGTCGTCGTAACGATGTTTTACGTAACATTCGTTTTGACTCAGATAAATGTTGTTATAGTAAATGGTTTCCTTAAAGAACGAAATATATACTTAATATTGATTTAAGTATATCGAATATTTTCAAATGTTGAAAATAAATAGATTGTGAATTACTTATTATTAAATAAGTATGGAAATGCTTTTCCAATATGAAACGAAGGGTTTGAAATTTTATCTTTTGAAGATAAATTGAAAAGGGAATATTTGAAATTTGTTTTCAAACGGTTAAGTGTGGAAATTATATATCTAGTAAGGATATTTTTGGAAGATGAAATAATTTGGAAAATTATTTGGAATCTGATGATGTTGCGCATCTTTGTTGATAGTTAAATAACCGACTATCAATAATTACCTTTAGATAGGTATTTGTTGTGAATTAGATGAATTTGAATGCCACACTTATTTTTGAATAATCGCTCACTATTCGGGTTAGCCGGGAAAGGACCATGGGGTCGTATAACCCATTCCGAATATGTGATACGTCGTTATGAATTGCATTCGAAGACCGGTGTTGAAGATCGGATATTTTTGAAAACGGAAGGATTACCGTCGAGTTACTCTACATCGGCTGATCTCTGATTTAGAGGTTTTATCACCCTTAGTGACGGGAAGTCCGGACATGATTAGAAAATTATCCGGAAATGCAAGGGCTTCGTGAGAAGTGCCTTCGGTTCTGTTCGATCCCGGAACAGACTTGTATGGATTGTGTGTCTGACGTTACAATTTGAGATATAAAGCTGATTTCTTTCAAATACATTTCTGTTGGTGGCGGAGAATTTATTCTCTTAGCTTAACACCCTTCTCTGAGACGTACGAGCTCAGAGGTTATGTAGTTGAAATTTATCAGCGATATACTCCCAATTTGGTAACGTGGCATACTGAGTGTTGCTGTGAAATGATCAGTGTTTGATCATTTGTGATATGATCATTTGTTTGATCTTATATCTTTATGATCATAGGTTGATCATTTTTGTTTGACCCGAAGCAGGGCTTTGTAGAAAGCGTAGCTTTGTGGACGAGACTTCGTCGAGCCTCACACCCCGGAAATGGTCGAAACAGGAAGGATGCGGCAAGGTTCTAGGGAGTAGCGCCCCTTAGTGTATGTCATTCCTTCTGGATAAAGGTGGTATCATGGTATGGAGCCCAGATACTTAACCTCTGTGGTTGCTGCAAATTTATTACTTTGTGGTTGTTGGAAATCGGGAATCCTCGGGAAGATCGGTTACGATCGGGGGATGGCATACGCGTGTCAGTAGTTACCTATTTTTGCAGAGGTAACCCGGCCTTGTGTTGGCAGAGATCTAACCGTGATGTTAGGTTATTTCTCGGGTCGTCTATTCCAGGGACGTACCCATCGTGGATAGGAAGTTCCTTAGCCTGACCATTTGTTGGAAATCCAAACTCCAATACGAACCTTGTACGGTATTAGTTGTAGAACCTGCCATTTACGTACGGTGGTCACCACTGTTTAGATGGTAGCTATAGTAGGCATACGATACTGGTCGTATGCTGGCTAAGATTAATATTATACTTTCGAAATGATTTCTACACTATGCACTAATAATAATATCAAAAAGGATTTGATTTTGCGTAGTAAGCATCTTTGACTATCATAAGAAGAAATCTCCTCCAATTCTGCGTTTGCATTGTGTGTGTGGCGGGAGGTCTTATGGTAGTTTCATTTTCCAAAAGCATTGCGAATTTGTTTTATTTTCTTTGTGAAAAGTAACTATTTTACGATCTCACACCAGTCACCATGACTGACTCGGAGTTTATTGTTCCCTTCTAAACTCTGGGTGCCCACCAATTTCCACACGGGCAGTCTAGAGTTAGATTATCAGGATATTCTAGATATTCTGGAGCTTTGGAAGCAAGCTGGATGACGAGACGTAGTATTTGTATCTGATAGTATTTATTCCGCTGTGTATTCTGTATGGGGACAAGTTTATATAACTGTCCATTGTTGAATATTGACTCTGATTGATGTATGAATAAAATGATATAGTTCTTTGTTTTGAAGATTTTTCATTTATCTATTATATATTGTTCCGCTGCGATATGTGAGATTCTGATATTGTTTTCTGTATCTGATGTTGTTCTTCTTTCTTCTTCTGTTTCCTTCTTCTTCTCTTTTTCTTCTATCTTTTCTGCCTTTTTCTTCTTTTTAAAACCCTCATTATTGGAGTTTCCGGCACTCGATTTCTCGGCAGTCGATAAAGTGAGTATCGATGTCGAATTTTCGAAAGTCGAAAATTCCGGTACGTAACAGCGTGGTATCAGAGCATATGGTTAAGCGACAACCCTGCTCTGTTGGGTGTTACTCATTAGAGATAGAGTCAGTAGTACTCTAGAATGAGTTGAGTGTAATAATAGATATGAGCGCGTATTTGTTAGTGAATATAAAAATGTTTTATATTGTGTTTGCTTATCCGTTGAGATGTTTGTGAATTTTGGTCGGTATGTGGGACGCCATATTATCGATAGGGATTTCTAAACACTTAAACGAGGCAAGACGACATAGTATTGTTTTAAATAGGGTAAATGAAATAATTTTGCCCAAAACTATTTTTGTATAGAAAAGAAATCATTTTCTATGAATTATTATAGTATATGGATGCTTGGTTGTTAGGAAATAATAACATTGAAATATTATCATTGTTATATAAATTGAATAAGAAATTCAAATCGTAACTCGAAAGTTAAGAAATAAATTCACATATAAATGAAATTAAAGAATATAAATTATAAATGTGATTTGTAATTTGAAACGGAATTCCAGAGAAGTTTTTGGAAAGGTTTTGAAAAGAATTTGAAAATTTTGAGATTTGGAAAGTTTAAATCCTTTTTGATTTAAAAATGAATTTCAAAGGTTTGAAAAGTATTTTGGAGAGATAAAAGCTCTAAACTCTTTTCGGTCGCTGGAAAATAATTCCGATGATGATCGCGACATCACTGGTGTTCATTTTCGGGTTTCCAAAAGAGGAATTGCTGCCAAATTGTTTTAAATGGAAAGTGTTTTGAAAATTTGGGTTTTGTTTTGGAAATTCAAAGGATAATTTGAATTGTTTTTCAAAATGATTTTTTTTGAAAGGTTGGTAAGACTCTGGAATACTATATTTAAGAAATATTATGAAATTGATAACTCATAAAATATTGAGATCTGATTGGAATAGAATTCAAGAAGGTAATTGAAAAATTAAAATTCATTTGAATTTGTAAGCGAATAAAACTAGAATTGAATTTAATTTGTGAAGTGTTAAACTAAAATTAGTAAGTGAAACTAATTAAATATTGACCAAGTGAATAAGATTAAAACTGAATGTTAAACTTGTTTTGAATTTGGTAGTTAATGAAATTCAAACTAAATGCTTAAACCGAATTTGAATAAAGAGAATTGGATTTGTGATGAATTAGTAAACGTAATTCAAGCTGAATATTGGAAATTGAAATTTTAGATGAATTAGTAAATGAAACTAATATAAAGAGTGATATGAATTAGTGAATGAAAGATAATCGATAAAAATTCAATATTCAGAAGATAAATTGAATCCGAATTGAAAATGTGAATTGAATTCAAATGAATGTGAAAATTGAATATGTAACTTCAATAGTGAAGTAGAAATGATATAAGAAGTATATATTGAAAATTTTGTAATGGAATTTGCAAAATGGTTTGAATGTTATAACTAGATATTATGGCTAGTAGGACATACAGGTGTTATAAAAGGAATTGGAATTGAATTGTAAAGATAAATTTGAATTGCTCGACAAAAGGTAAGTATTTGAATTATAATATGAGTTTTTGCTGATTTCTTCTCTAGCCGCTTGGCTTTTTCTTTTCTTTTTGAAATCTGAGAGTCCGTAGGGACGTTTTGTAGTCGTGCCGTATTAGCCGCGCAAAGGAGACGCTGGCGAATTTTTTCGAAAATCTCGAGTGTTAGAAAATTTTTGAGAAAATTGGAAAATTTGAAAATTTTGAAAACTAAGGAAATTTTTGGGAAACTTAGTAGAGATTTTGTAAGAAGTTTAACTATGGATTTTGGAAAAGTTAAACACTTAACAGATTTGTGAAATTTAATTTGAACGATTTGTTTTGAAAAGTTAACGGATTTTGTATCTTCTTCTTACTTGGTAATTTCGAGGAAGAAATTCTTTTAAGGAGGGAAGTTTGTAACGACCCAGAATTTATATTAATTAAAATTTGAATATTTAATTGATTTTAAATATTAATAAGTGAAATTAATAAGTCGAGTAATTTAAAATTCGAATATTGGATTTAATTTGACAATTAAATTGATAATTTAATAGTTAAATTCCAGAAATAATTGAAATCTGGATTTAATGTGAATGAAATGATTTGTAAAATTTTATTTAATCATACTGGAGTTATAGAAATATTTTAGAACTTTCAGAACTGAATTTAAAGTTAATCTGTGAAAATTGAATATTTTAATATTTAATTATCGACTGAAAAATAGCCAATTTTCGAACAGTCTCAGAATTGGATGAAACTAGTTCCATTTGATCCGTAATAGTTAGTTATTATCGGATTTCAATTTTCGTATCCATCGGAGTTGTCGTTTGACCGTGGCAGCTCGAAACGCATCGATATCGTTTTAATTTTAAATCGTCGAGTTAAAATAGTCATTTTTCAAAAAGTCACGGATTTCGACGAAACCAGTTTCATCGGATCCGTAATGTGATATTATTGTAAGATTTCAAATTTCGTAATTTTTGGATTTACCATTTGTCCGGTACAAATTAAAACGCCTAGAAATCGATTTAAATCGGTTTAATTTAAATTGATCGTTTTTTTCCGTATCTCGCTCAGATGTCCGAATTAGCTTCCGAAACCTGTTCCATTGCGTTCGGAACGCGGGGTAAACCTTAGAAACGTCAGCCGGCACGTTCGATTCGGAGTTCGGAAAATTTCGATGAATAGTAAATTGGGCAATTTTCTATATAAGCACCTCAATATCTTCACTTTGCAAACGAGATAAACCTAGCTAGGGTTTTAACAGGAGCCGCCACCAATAATCTCGAACGGCCGAGAATTCATCTCGTTCTCCC
Source organism: Allium fistulosum (assembly GCA_030737815.1). NCBI lineage: Eukaryota > Viridiplantae > Streptophyta > Magnoliopsida > Asparagales > Amaryllidaceae > Allium > Allium fistulosum. The sequence goes on from CM060908.1 coordinate 716,281,541, forward strand.
CTTAATTTCTTTCAATCCAAGCAACAATTCAAGAAATGTTCAACTACAAATTTAAAGAGCGTTGTAAGGGCTTTCTATCTATACGGTTGTGATGAGTTTTAGTGTCGCGTGGAGGAAGCTATCGTGGCCGAAAGGGGTTCAGTTCGTTAGCGTTTTGCGTGCAGGGGGAGCCACCGCGTGCGTGCGCATTCTGGGCGGTGGTGTTGGGGGTTGAGGCGGTTCGAATGAAGGTTGGTTGATGAAGTTTCGTCGACGAAGGTGGTCGCGGCAGTTTGAAATCGCGAACGGCAATGGGTTTCTCGCGTGCAATACCTGGAGGGTTACGTGATGGAAGAAGAACAAAAGGGTGGCCTTGATCTCATGATGGAAAACGAACGGCAGATGTGCATTGTAGGGTTAAAATTTAATTTTAATTGAAATTAAATTGAATAATAATTCGTTAAACTTTGTAACAATATATCTCTTTCATACGAGATCGAAAAATTACGAAACAAGCGGCGTTGGCTTCGTTTCGTCGAGCACTTCGCTATGGAACTGAATTGGAGGCATTTGGAGCTAGTTTGAATTTCGGGTAAAATTAAACGCGTGTTTAATTTTATTCGAAATAAACGCTGAAATCAGAATTAAAATCAAGGTGAGATCTTCTCACTCAAAATTGAATGTGGAATTTTTGCAGTTATTGATTGCTATTGGATGTGATATTAGATATAGTAGGATATATATCTATATATAGCAATATATACATATTGGCATATGTATCCTCACCAGTAGTTATTTATTTACAGGATTGATTATATTCTGTTATCATATGTTGATATATGATGTTGTAGTTGTGATTGACAAATTGGTGCTGTAGCATCATCGGATTCAAGTTTTGGAATTTAAAAATAACGACCTTTAATTTGAAAGGGTTTTTAAAGTGATCTTTGAAATTATACGTTTTATTGAATTGTTGAATTGATTTATTTTAAATAAATAAACGTTTAAAATTTTGAAGTTATAAAAGTTAAGATTTTTGTGAATTATGACCGTAAGGTGATTTTTGAAATAAATAGTTTAAGCAATTTATAAAATGGTTTGAACTGAGATTTTCGAATATTTGTGAACAGTTTATTTAAAAGATTTAAAAAGTTGATATTTATAAATTTAAAATATTGGAATTTTAAAATGAGATGATAAGTGTAAAAAATGAAATTTATAGAATTATAAATCGTGAAGATATGGAATTTATAGATCTATAAATTGTGAAGTTATAAAAATGGATGAAACTGTAGAATAAAAGATTTATAAGAGATTAACTTATAAATTGGATTTTTGCCTTTAAATGGAATATTGATCGAGTTATTAATAAAGAAGATTTATTAAATTGAAGTCGTTAGAAAATAGAAATAGAATTTATAAACGTTGTTTTATAAATTCGAAATAAATTGGATTTGATAAATTAAAATGTTAAAGAAGATATATTCGTGATTTTGGATAGCGAATTTTTATTGAAATAAAAATGTGTAGAAAAGATTGAAATTGGGTTAAGTGAATTATATTCACGATTTTGGACAGTGAATATAATTTTAAGTAAAATGGATACGTTTTTGAAGAAGTGATATTTTAAAATGAAGTTAAATTGTTTTTAACGATGTTTTAAAAATGTGTTAAATATTGAAAACATAGATTTCAACATTTATTGTTGAAATAGACGTTTTCGAGAAATAAGGAAATGATGGACTATAACACTGTTGTTATAGTAAATGATTTCCGAAAGGAAATGTTTTTAGTATTGGGATTTACATATCTATCTTAAAAATTCGAATCCCTATACTAGTGATTTTGAGTCGTCGTAACGATGTTTTACGTAACATTCGTTTTGACTCAGATAAATGTTGTTATAGTAAATGGTTTCCTTAAAGAACGAAATATATACTTAATATTGATTTAAGTATATCGAATATTTTCAAATGTTGAAAATAAATAGATTGTGAATTACTTATTATTAAATAAGTATGGAAATGCTTTTCCAATATGAAACGAAGGGTTTGAAATTTTATCTTTTGAAGATAAATTGAAAAGGGAATATTTGAAATTTGTTTTCAAACGGTTAAGTGTGGAAATTATATATCTAGTAAGGATATTTTTGGAAGATGAAATAATTTGGAAATTATTTGGAATCTGATGATGTTGCGCATCTTTATTGATAGTTAAATAACCGACTATCAATAATTACCTTTAGATAGGTATTTGTTGTGAATTGGATGAATTTGAATGCCACACTTATTTTTGAATAATCGCTCACTATTCGGGTTAGCCGGGAAAGGACCATGGGGTCGTATAACCCATTCCGAATATGTGATACGTCGTTATGAATTGCATTCGAAGACCGGTGTTGAAGACCGGATATTTTTGAAAACGGAAGGATTACCGTCAAGTTACTCTACATCGGCTGATCTCCGATTTAGAGGTTTTATCACCCTTAGTGATGGGAAGTCCGGACGTGATTAGAAAATTATCCGGAAATGCAAGGGCTTCGTGAGAAGTGCCTTCGGTTCTGTTCGATCCCGGAACAGACTTGTATGGATTGTGTGTCTGACGTTACAATTTGAGATATAAAGCTGATTTCTTTCAAATACATTTTTGTTGGTGGCGGAGAATTTATTCTCTTAGCTTAACACCCTTCTCTGAGACGTACGAGCTCAGAGGTTATGTAGTTGAAATTTATCAGCGATATACTCCTAATTTGGTAACGTGGCATACTGAGTGTTGCTGTGAAATGATCAGTGTTTGATCATTTGTGATATGATCATTTGTTTGATCTTATATCTTTATGATCATAGGTTGATCATTTTTGTTTGACCCGAAGCAGGGCTTTGTAGAAAGCGTAGCTTTGTGGACGAGACTTAGTCGAGCCTCACACCCCGGAAATGGTCGAAACAGGAAGGATGCGGCAAGGTTCTAGGGAGTAGCGCCCCTTAGTGTATGTCATTCCTTCTGGATAAAGGTGGTATCATGGTATGGAGCCCAGATACTTAACCTCTGTGGTTGCTGCAAATTTATTACTTTGTGGTTGTTGGAAATCGGGGATCCTCGGGAAGATCGGTTACGATCGGGGGATGGCATACGCGTGTCAGTAGTTACCTATTTTTGCAGAGGTAACCCGGCCTTTTGTTGGCAGAGATCTAACCGTGATGTTAAGTTATTTCTCGGGTCGTCTATTCCAAGGACGTACCCATCATGGATAGGAAGTTCCTTAGCCTGACCATTTGTTGGAAATCCAAACTCCAATACGAACCTTGTACGGTATTAGTTGTAGAACCTGCCATTTACGTACGGTGGTCACCACTGTTTAGATGGTAGCTATAGTAGGCATACGATACTGGTCGTATGCTGGCTAAGATTAATATTATACTTTCGAAATGATTTCTACACTATGCACTAATAATAATATCAAAAAGGATTTGATTTTGCGTAGTAAGCATCTTTGACTATCATAAGAAGAAATCTCCTCCAATTCTGCGTTTGCATTGTGTGTGTGGCGGGAGGTCTTATGGTAGTTTCATTTTCCAAAAGCATTGCGAATTTGTTTTATTTTCTTTGTGAAAAGTAACTATTTTACGATCTCACACCAGTCACCATGACTGACTCGGAGTTTATTGTTCCCTTCTAAACTCTGGGTGCCCACCAATTTCCACACGGGCAGTCTAGAGTTAGATTATCAGGATATTCTGGATATTCTGGAGCTTTGGAAGCAAGCTGGATGACGAGACGTAGTATTTGTATCTTATAGTATTTATTCCGCTGTGTATTCTGTATGGGGACAAGTTTATATAACTGTCCATTGTTGTATATTGACTCTGATTGATGTATGAATAAAATGATATAGTTCTTTGTTTTGAAGATTTTTCATTTATCTATTATATATTGTTCCTCTGCGATATGTGAGATTCTGATATTGTTTTCTGTATTTGATGTTGTTCTTCTTTCTTCTTCTGTTTCCTTCTTCTTCTCTTTTTCTTCTATCTTTTCTGCCTTTTTCTTCTTTTTAAAACCCTCACTATTGGAGTTTCCGGCACTCGATTTCTCGGCAGTCGATAAAGTGAGTATCGATGTCGAATTTTCGAAAGTCGAAAATTCCGGTACGTGACAAATTAGATCTCTTTCAATTATTTGTTTCAATGTACCTTCACAAAAGATATATTCTCAAACCCCTTATACTCCTTTCAATACTTGGAAAAACATTCATATATTTATCTCACAGGTATAAGTATATTACGAACCATTATATTTTTAATATTTAGAAAATATCCATATACTTATCTCAATGGTATAAGTATATTAAAATACCTAAGGAATATTTCCTCTTTTCCAAATTCATATTTAAATGGGCCAATACAAATATCATTTAAAACATTTCTTACTATAAACCAAACCACCTATCCTTCGGTGTTAAGTATGAAAAGAACGTTTTCATACCACCAAAATTAAGAAGGATAAATTCCCAAAATCAAATCTCATTTCTTTTAAAAAATTCCCTTTTTTATGAGCCTATTTCATATTAGCAAATCCTTTATAAAAATCTCCAAATTAATTTATAAAACTTTTTTCATAGATATCAAAAAATGATTTATAAAATTCCTTTCTATTTAGAAACTCTTTTGTAAATCTCCCTTTAATAAACCATTTTTTATACCAGTCATTTTATACATTCCTCAATAAAAATCCTTTTATAAATCCAAAACCGATACTCATAAATCTTATATATATATTTAACACAAATCTTCTTTAACTTTAAAATATCACTTAGAAATCCATTCTTTTAGTTATATATTACCATTTTTAAATCTCACCTTTTTTTTATATACCATTTTTAAATCTCTCTTCTAAAATATCTCCCATAAACTCCTTTATAGAAGTATCGTTTATAATCTCCTTTCCAAAATATCATTTGCAACATCCCTTACAAAATATCATTTGTAAAGTAAAATTCCTTTTATAACTCTATTTATTATTTATAAACACCTTTAATAAATCACTTTATTAACTTAAACCCATTTAATTACATTGATTTATTAACTTTTAATACCAATAATTTAATAATTGATTAACTTACAATATCATTAGTAAATAATTAATTAATTAACTTAAAATAACATTAGTAAATAATTAATTGCTTAAACACCGTTAATTAAAATAATTAATTAACTTAAACCTCATTAAAAATATAATTAAATATCTTTAAACAACATTAATAATATAAATAAATGACTTAAACATCATTAATAAAATATTTAAAATCATTTATAATTATACAAACACTTAACCTTAAATGGTTATAAAACTAAAGCTAATTTGAAGGCATTACCATTCAGATTTGGAAAGAGGCTTAGCGACCACAATGGTACTAAATCAAGTTACCATTTAATTAAATTTGACTTTCAAGTCACATAACTAATATTTACATAAGCAACATATATGTAAATCAAATTCATAATTAACCATCAATAAATAACACATCACTTTTCCCAATATTAATTAATCCACATATTATTTAACTAACATATGAATAAATGTCCAATTTTATAAAATAGCAGGACGGGGTTTTATTCAGCCAAACAGATGTCATCGATATTCCATTCCATTTAATTATAGCAGAACAGTGTTATATTCTACTGAAAAGATATCCAAAATAATCCATTCAATTAAATTTACCAGAACGATGTTTTATTTGGCCAAATAGGTATCACTGATGTAGTACAATAAATCTAACCACGTTACTATTTTAAAACAATGTAATTATTTTCAACCACTACTGTTTTACCATAAATTTATACTTCAACCATATTATCAACAAGTTATAACAAAACATTGTACTCATCAATACGAGTCTAATGCAAATATCCATAAGTTAATCGGATTAAAATGATTGAGATATTTCACTTTCAGTTTCAACACAATTATTTAATATTTAAACAATAAATATAATAGGTTTCTCACCAACAAATAGGCCCGATCGATCAGCATGTCTCCGACCCGACCCACCTTGTATGAACAGTGCTCTATCTCCTATTTCAAAAACGCAGTCTAGGTTCTAAAATACGCACGAACCAAATGTAGGAAATGCGGATTACAGACCTTAAGGTAGAATTAACACTGGAGGGGGGGATGAATAGTGTTTGATTAATTTTATGAATCTTTTTGAAATCTTTTTGAATTAAACCCAAACAAATGAAATTTACAAACACAGAAACAATCACAGAACCAAACACAGAAGCAAATATTAAATAAAAGCAGTAAAGGAAATTGCAAACTCTCTTGATTTAACCAGGCTACAAGATTACCTAATTGATTTACAGGCTACAATCACACCCAATTGATTTACGGGCCACAATCACATTGTTTCCAATCACACTTTGACAGAGAGAGACTCGATACACTTTGATCTTTCGATCTTTGATTACAAATGATCCTATAACTCTGAATAACACTGAGATCTTTGAGAGAGAGTGGCAGAGAATCAAACTAGAGACGATCAAGTTTGATTCACTTAGGATTTCGGCAGAGTTTTGTTAAGAATGTTTGAAAATAAGAATGGAAGAGAAAGAGGAGAGAAAACAAAGAAATCTTAAGTGAAAATTCGTTGATAACTACTGGTATATATAGGAGAATAACGGTCATGTTCATTCGTGAAAGGTTATGACGAACAGACACTTCTTTTAAAAATTTGAAATTTGAAATCTACGACTACCTTGTCGACAAGGGGGTATAGGCATGTCGACATCCCCTAGTATTTTTTGAAAATTGATTTTAGTTTTAAAGAGATTTTCTTTCTAAAGTTTGTCAAAACAATCTTAAAACTTTGTAAACTATTTTGAATATACTTTATGATTATAAAAACCTTTGGAAAGTGACCTTATGGAATATAAAAGTAATAAAAACTAAATATATAAATATTTTGAGATTAAAGCTAAAACATTAAAACTAGGAGATAGTTTAAAAATAAGAAATGATTTGGAAATTAATATGATTAAAAATAGTTTTTGAACTAAGGCTAAAACATTTAAACCGAAAGAGAGATGTCCCTTTTTTTTAAAAGATAGTTTTGAAAAAATCTAAAAATAAGTCATTTTGAAAATTTCATGGATTCCATTCCACTAGAGAAGGTCGTGGGTTCCATCCCACTATTAAAGTGAGAAGGTGGATTCCATTCCATAATTAAAATCCGAATAAAGATTTTAGTGCTATTATGAAGTTTTAGCATTAATCTAGACTCTATTACTTATCTTGATATCTTGAACTCTTGAACTCTTGATAATCTTGATACTCATGAGTCTTCAGTCTTGATTTCTACAATCTTGAATTCGTCAGTCTTGAATCTCTATACTGTAAAGTCTTCATTCTCGGTACCTGTATATATATATATATCCTGCATATACATATATCTAGACAAAGATATTAGTATTTATATTTTATAACAAGTCCTTAAGTTGTTGTCATCAGAACCATCATCTCAGGAACTAACAATCTCCCCCTTTTTGATGATGACAACCTATGTTTATAAAATATACTTCACCAAACTCTGATTCTACTATGACTCCCTCTTATTCCAACAACTCCCCCTTAATCTACTAACTCCCCTTAATCTAAGCCTAACTAACAGCCTAACTATCTTATTTTATAATTCTCCCCCTTTGTCATCAACAAAAAACTAAGCCTAAACGACATAACTCCCCCGTAAACTAATACTATGGAACTAAATGCTAATAACGAAGTGTAATAAGCGAAACATAAATCTAATTTTATTATATATGATGTTACATTACACACACACACACACACACACACACACACACATATATATATATATATGAAACATAGACACAAATATATACAAGTATACAAAATATATAAACATTAATATAATAACAATCTAACGAGAGTCCTTGACAATTGGTGACTTGTGAATCGAACAATTAGGGTAATGGAGACAAAAGTTTCCATGTTGTTCGACCAAATTACTATTTTTGTCAAAACAGACTTCTCCAACGCAAACAGCGTTATCATCCTCATCCATTTGCGCTTCTTCCTCTTCTTCTTCTTCATCGTCGTCCTCTGATGGATTATGAATACATATGTTAGAGGAATCATCTTCAATCATAATAGGGCCTACATGATTATCCATTAGAAATTTTTTGCAACTTTTTAAGAATCTTGCTTTGTTTCTCTTGTTCCTTTGCCATCCTTATTTGCATGACTTGTAATTCAGTTAGCATTTGCAGAGAATCCTTCATAATTTCCTCGATCTTTATTACTCGAGCTAATGTAGTACGTTGGAATGGACCAGAATTAGGAGAAGGGATGGAAATGGTTGCATTTTGGTTTGATTTAGAAGAGGAGGCCATTACTTTGTATTTTCAGAAGTTTATTACAGAGAAATGAAGTGAGAAGACAGATGGATTCAAAATATTATGGTTATATAACAACCAAACCGATTTTAGAGGGAAAATCAAAATTTCAAAACTGACCGTTGTATGTCGACATGGGGGTAGGGGCATGTCGACATCCCTTTGAAAATTTTGAAAATTTTGTTTTTCTCTATTTATTTAAATATATATGTTACTATATCTATATTCTATATCTCAGTTATAGAACAAATACCTTGTTCTCTTCTTAATTTAGTAAAGGTTGATTGATTCAAGGGTTTTGTCAGAATATCAGTTATTTGATTCTCAGTGTTGATAAATTCAAGAGAAATAACCTTTTTACTTATATTATCTCTGAGAAAATGATGTATGATATCAATATGTTTGGTTCTGGCATGATGAGTAGGATTTTTGGATAAATTTATTGCACTTGTATTGTCACAATAAACTGGTGATTTTGAAATATTTAATCCAAAATCCTTTAGGGTCTGTTGCATATAGATAACTTGAGAACAAGCCAAAGCAGCAGAGATATATTCTGCTTTAGTTGTTGATAGTGAGACAGTATTTTGCTTTTTACTAAACCAGAAAACCAAAGAATGTCCTAAAAAGTGACAAGTTCCACTTGTACTTTTTTGGTCTGATTTACAACCAGCATAGTCAGCATCACAATATGAGATTAGATCAAATGAATCATTTTTAGGGTAAAATAGGCCATAGTCTAAAGTGTGTATAACATATCTTAGGATACGTTTAACAGCTTTTAAATGGGCTTCTTTGGGTTGAGATTGGTATCTTGCATAGAGACAGATACTATGCATGATATTATGCCTACATGCAGTTATATATAATAGTGATCCAATCATTCCCCTGCATAGTTTATGGTCAACATCTTTTGACATGTCTTCTTTATTCAAGGCTTCATTAGTTGCCATAGAAGTGGGTTTTCCACTCGTAGTGGTCATACCAAACTTACTAACTAGATCCCTAGCATACTTTTCTTGACTAATGAAAATACCACTATCTAATTGTTTAATTTGCAATCCTAAAAAGAAAGTAAGTTCACCCATATGACACATCTCAAACTCTTTTGTCATTATTTCGAAAAACTATTTGTTCATTTCATTGTTTGTTGATCCAAAAATGATATCATCTACATAAATCCATTCTAATTGGATATCATTTTTGTTTCTTTTAATAAAAAGAGTACTATCTACTCTACCAATTTCAAAATTTGATTGTAATAGGTAAGATCTTAGTCTGTCATACCAGGCTCTAGGAGCTTGTTTCAGGACATAGAAAGCTTTCTTTAATTTGTAAACATGATTTGAAAACTTTTCTTCTTCAAAAAGTGGGGGTTGTTCAACATAAACATCCTCTTTAACAAAAAAATTTAAAAAGACACTTTTGAAATCCATTTGAAATAATTTGAAATTGTTGTGGTTTGCGAAAGCAAGTAGAATTCTAATGGCTTCTAATCTTGCTACGGGTGTAAAGATTTCATCAAAGTCTATTCCTTCTGCTTGACAATAACCTTGCACGACCAACCGAGCTTTATTCCTAGCGACCTCACCTTGTTCATTCGTTTTATATTTATAAACCCATTTAGTCCCTATTATAGTTTTGTCCTCAGGTCTAGGAACAAGTTCCCATACATCATTTCTGGTGAATTGATTTAGTTCTTCTTGCATGGCAAGAATCCATGAATCATCAGATGATGCTTCCTTTGGATTTTTGGGTTCAATAGTTGATATAAAAGCTACATTACTCATCTTGTTTAGTTGATTTCTAGTTCTAATAGCAAATTCAATATTTCCTGGTATATTTTCAATAGGATGGTCTTTTAAAAGCTTGATCCTTTTATTAGGATGAACAGTTTTACAATTTGTTTCATTTGATTCATTATTTAAAGTAACAAAATCATCTTCATCATTTATTTGAACAAAATCTTTGAAATTTTCATCAAAAGATACATGCATTGTTTCTTCAATGGTGTTAGTTTTTAAATTGAAAACTCTGTATGCTTTGCTTCTATTAGAATATCCGATAAAGATTCCTTTGTCGGATTTAGGATCAAATTTATCCAAATTGTCATTTGTATTTAGAATAAAGCATTTACTTCCAAAAACTTTAAAGTAAGATACCTTTGGTTTCTTATTGAAAAGAAGTTCATATGGTGTTTTATTGGTTAGAGGTCTAATTAAAATCCTATTCAAAATGTAACAAGCTGTAGCGACTACTGCAGCCCAAAAATTTCTTGGTAATTTACTATTTGAAAGCATAGTTCTTGACACTCTTGAATCGTACTATTTTTACGCTCTACCACTTCATTTTGTTGTGGAGTTCTTAGAAAATAAAAATTACGAGTTATTTCTTTTTTATTACAAAAATTCTAAAAAATTTCATTTTCAAATTCTCCACCGTGATCACTACGAATAGTTTTGATTTTTAAAGAAAGTTGATTTTGAATTCTTTTTGCAAAAGTTTTAAATAAATCAAAAGCGCCACTTTTATGTTTCAGAAAAATTGTCCATGTAAATCTAGAATAATCATCTACAATTACAAAAAAATATTTACTGTGATTTATTGACTGAATTTGAGATGGACCAAACAGATCTAAATGAAGTAAATCAAGAGGTTTTGAAGTTGAAATCATATCTTTCAATTTGAACGAATTCTTCCTAAGTTTTCCTAATTGACAAGCACCACATATACTATCTACTTTAAAATCCATTTTAGGAAGACCTCTTACTAGATCAAGTTTTGAAAGTCTAGATAAGAGTTTGAAATTCAAAAGCCCAAATCTTTTATGCCAAATTCAAGGGTCACTTGTATTAGCCAAAAGACATAGGTTATCATTTGAGATTTTCATACTGAGAATATAAATATTTTTCTTCCTAATTCCTTCAAAGATAATATTTGATTTATTATCTTCGATGTGACATTTATCCTTTTCAAATTTAAATTTGTAGCCCTTGTCACATAGTTGACTTATGCTAAGTAAGTTGTGTGTTAGATTTCTAACTGACAAAACATCAGAAATAGTAGGAGTTTTAGAGTTACCGACATTGCCGATGCCAATCACATATCCTTTTGAATTGTCTTCAAAGTTGACCAGCCCTCCATCTTCATAAATTATGTCATTCGGTATCTTTGGATTACCATTCATGTGTCTTGAACATCCACTATCAAGTATCCATTTGTTTTTCTTGATTGCACCATTTGTCCATTGAGTGTTGATACTTCAAAAACCATATAACACATCTGTTTCTGCACAACACACCAATTCGGTAGATAACTTGATTTTCTATGACAACAATATGCAGACTTATGAGAGAATGATGATTTGGACAGTTTTGAACTAGTGTTAACAGAATCTCCAAAAATTTCCATTTTAAACTTTTTCAAAATTCATATTATGATAACTTTGAAAACTAAGGCTCTGATACCAAATGTAGGAAATGCGGATTACGGATCTTAAGGCAGAATTAACACTAGAGGGGGGGTGAATAATGTTTAATTAATTTTATGAATCTTTTTAAAATCTTTTCAAATTAAACCCAAACAGATGCAATTCACAAACACAGGGACAATCACAGAACTAGACACATAAGCAAATAGTAAATAAAAGCAGTAAAGGAAAGAACATACCGGAATTCTATACTGGTCCGGAGTTACTCTACATCCAGTCCCATACAGTTTCTTATGCAGATTTCTTTTCAAATATAATGTCGATATTACAACCTCGATTTCAAGGCTACGAGATACACCATTCTGTCTCCATATTGGCAAACTCTCTTGATTTAACCAGGCTACAAGATCACCTAATTGATTTACGGGCTACAATCACACCCAATTGATTTACAGGCCACAATCACACCATTTCCAATCACATTTTGATAGAGAGATACTCGATACACTTCGATCTTTCGATCTTTGATTTCAAATGATCCTATAACTCTGAATAGCACTGAGATCTTTGAGAGAGAGTGGCAGAGAATCAAACTATAGACAATCAAGTTTGATTCACTTAGTATTTCGGCAGAGTTTTGTTAAGAATGTTTGAAAATAAGAATGGAAGAGAAAGAGGAGAGAAAACAAAGAAATCTTAAGTGAAAATTCGTTGAAAACTACTGTTATATATAGGAGAATAACGGTCATGTCCATTCGTGAAAGGTTACGACGAATAGACACTTCTTTTAAAAATTTGAAATTTGAAATCTACGGCTACCATGTCAACATGGGGGGTATAGGCATGTCGACATCCCCTAGTATTTTTTGAAAAGTGATTTTTGTTTAAAGAGATTTTCTTTCTAAAGTTTGCCAAAACAATCTTAGAACTTTGTAAACTATTTTGAATATACTTTATGATTATAAAAACCTTTGGAAAGTGATCTTACGAAATATAAAAGTAATTAAAAAAATATTTAAATATTTTGAGATTAAAGCTAAAACATTAAAACTAGGAGATAGTTTAAAAACAAGAAATGATTTTGAAATTAATATGATTAAAAATAGTTTTTGAATTAAGGCTAAAATATTCAAACCGAGAGAGATGTCCTTTTTTTTTAAAAAATATAGTTTTGAAAAAATCTAAAAATAAGTCATTTTGAAAATTTCGTGAATTCCATTCCACTAGAGAAGGTCGTGGGTTCCATCCCACTAAAGAGGTCATGGGTTCCATCCCACTATTAAGGCGAGAAGGTGGATTTCATTCCACGATTAAAATCCAAATAAAGGTTTTAGTGCTATCATGAAGTTTTAACATAAATCTAGACTCTATTACTTATCTTGATATCTTGAACTCTTGATAATCTTGATACTCATGAGTCTTCAGCCTTGATTTCTACAATCTTGAATTCGTTGGCCTTGAATCTCTATATTGTAAAGTCTTCATTCTCTGTACCTGCATATATATATATATATATATATATCCTGCATATACATATATTTAGACAAAGATATTAGTATTTATATTTTATAACAAGTCCTAAGGTTGTTTTCATCAAAACCATCATCTCAGGAACTAACACCAAACCTTCTCCTACCACCTCTTGCCGCCGCTACCACCATAACCAGTCATCGCCTTCCCTTTCCATTCAATCTGCCACTACCAACCTCACCTCCAACCGCCTCCCTGGCCAGCCTGACGCCATCCATCGCTGCCTGCAACGCCAAGAATCCAAACCCACCAAAACAACCATTAGAAACCCTAGCTCCACCTCCAAACCATGTCTCAGCCAACTCGATGGCCTCCACCACCATCATGTCCAACCCGACAACCCCAAAACACGAAAATACAGCCTGCTCGTGCATCTCCTTACTGCACACACGCGGCATGCCATCACCTAAGCCTCTAACCATCTTGACACCGTCTCCAATGCTCCAGCTTCATATAGCCCCATACTTGAAGACAAGTAAGAAAGTACCAAACCTGTCTTTTAATATTATCTATATTGCAGGAACTTATGCCATCATAACAAGCCATTATACATATACATTTATATATGTATTTTATCTTTTCCAATATCAGAATATAGTGTATGTATAGAAGAAGAAATTTGCTTCAGCAAGAGTAAAGTTAGCTTATGCATTTATAAGTAAGTAAAGTTGACTTAAATGCTAAGGAAAGCAAGGACCATTTATGAAATGCAAACCAACCCATCACGCAAGTGCAAGCACATAAAAGATAATGAAAAGATACGTGCAAAGATTAGGTGCAAAAGGATTGTGTTTAAAATTTTGGATGTTAAAATTTTTTGGGGTATGACAGTACAAAATATCACGTTTGCATACGAGCCGCGAACAACAGAAATAAAAATACAATTGCGTATAGCAATGTGACACGATCATAAAACAACAATGAAGTACAATGGTTATCTTATTTTGTGAAGTTTCAAAAAATGCTAATGTTTGCCGTAAAATACGTCAGATGAAAATTTAATTATTTTCCAAATTAAAAATTATGGAAAATCCTATAAATTAAATTAAAAATACGTCATAAAAAATCAAGCAGTTATTTGAAACATAGATTTTATTATACTTACATTCAAATCTGAATATTTTAAATAAATTAAATATTCAAATTCGAATACTCAAAAATTATGGGTCGTTACATTCTTCCCCCTTGAAAAAATTTCATCCCCAAAATTCCATCACTATTAAACTAAGAAAGAAATAAGCCACATAAATAATTAACATTTCCATAAACCCGTACGATGTATATAGATCATCTAATGCAATAATTGATTTGATCACTTACCCGAACACATAAAATTTCTTCCGAACTAGTATCGCTCACCCGACTTCCCTAGAGCGGACTCCGATCAGGATCCTTGATAAGGAACCTCCATTCTCCTTACATAGCCTTATATTATGATAGAAAACATTGGAACCTGTAACGAACCGGAAATTCGGACACTTCGTATTTAAATATCTAAACTATTTAAATATTTGAATCTTGGATTAAATGTTATTAAAATGATTTAATAATCTTTTTGTCCCCTTCTAAATCATAAGTAATGATGATAAAGTTGTTTTGGAAAAATATTTACAAAAATGAATACTTTGAAAAAATGTCGATAATGTGACCGAAAATCGTTTTATCGATAAACAACTTTTTAACCGTCAGAAGTTTTCAAATTTCTTTATATACACCGATTTGCTTAGGAAATCAATAAAGTGAAATAATTTTTTTTGCCACTTATGAAAATAAACTTCATGGATGATGTCATGGAAGATATTATGAAATGTGCATAAATGGAAAGTCTAAAAGTTAAGTAAATGATAAAGGAGAAGTGATGTTTGTAATTAATGTTAGGTCCTTTGTGAGGGGTTTTTTGTCTTTCAACATCTCATTCTCTAGCCTATAAATAGAAGGAAGGGGTTCACTTCACAAATCACTAATTCACTTGATTTTGAGATGAAGTATGAGAGTTAAAAATGGTGGAAGTGCTTAAGCACTAACCCACTAATTACTCTCTTAACTTTTTCAAGTCTTAACCAAATCATTTCCAATCTCTTTTAAACTTTGGCTTTTAGTCTAAGACATCATGAAAGGCATGATTAGGAAGTAAGAAGTAGGAGAAGGTGAAGGGAAGAAGGAGTTCCAAAGAAAAGCCATGAGCATGGAGGAGGAAGGGGAGGTGGTTACTTTATTTGGAAGTGCTAAAGGTTGGACGTTTAGGAGTTTGACGATGGAAGGAGGTGGTTCTTTGATTCTTGGGGCTTTGTGCTTGGGTTTGGCATGGATCTAAGTGAGTCATCTCACTACCTTATAAGTATATATTGAGTGTATATATGTTTTCTGCAAAGTATAATAGTTAAAATGACATTAACTAAGTAAAGTTACAAATTTTGGACCCCTCTTTCTTTTGAACGCAAATGAGAATTTTATACTGTATAACATCACTTCTATTACCATCCTAAACATGTGGCAAGGTATTGACTTGATGTTTAAATGGTTGTTTAACTTGTGTGTTAAATTGAAGTAAGTTTGAAAGTTTTTGAAGCGAGAATAGTCGTTTTAAGCGCACTTCCAAATCCCTTGATTTTGAGAATTTTTATAAATAAATGAAAAGATATTCCTAAAGGTTTCTTTCCATAGTTTTTAAGTACCCTAATGGTAATACTTACTATAAAAATTTCAAGTTTTTAAATATTTTTTAAAATGATTAAAACTAGTCACAAAATCGTGCTTTTCAAAGTTTTCTTTAAAAAGGACTTCTAACAACATTTATAAATGTTGTAGTAAGCTGCTAATGGCTTCAAGTGTTTAAAAATGATATTTAAATTTGGTATTTTTCTCTAACATTTTTAGAGATGTTTTCAAACATGTTTTGAAGTAAATTAAAGTTGGTCTGAAGTTTAAATTTATTTTTAATAATATTTAAATTTCGAGAAAGTAAAGAAGAGGTTTAATAGTAAAAATCGACGAGGTAGACTTCTCTATTTCTTTGAGTTAAGGTTGATGTCAAGTAGGGACGGAGTAATAGAGCTTTAATCTACCAAGCTTCTCTTTTGAATGAGGAATAGTTAAGTTGGAATTTCGGAAACGTGCCAATATTACTGTTTACTTACTTGTTTAAAAGGTGATTAACTTTTCTTAAGGCTAAAATCCAATGAAGTTGGCTTCTCAATTTCTATGAGTTAAGATTGTTGTCGAGTAGGGACGGAGCAATAAGGCACTAATACACTGGGTTTCCCTCTTGAACGAGGAATAGTTAAGTCGGGAATGTTAAAACGGGTTAATTATGTTGTTTGCTACTTTTTATAGAAATCATTAACACTATACTTAACACTAAAAGCCGACGAGTATGCTTGTCTATTTGTGATATTCAAGAATGAAGTGTCTAGGCAAGGATTTGATGCAACCAGTGCACTAACTTACCTGGCTTCACTCTTGAACAAGGAATAGTTAAGTTGAAATGTCGGAAACGAGTTAAGTATACAAATATTGATTTGTATAAGCAATTGTTTTGACTAGATAATCGATTAGTCGACTATTGAAGTTAACTAAATATTATCTTGGATCTTTAAAAATAATGTTTTAAAGATGATATAAGTATGGAATGATTTTGGGTTTGTTGTGACAATGTGGTAACTACATTTGTCTTTAACCCTTTTTGATTAAACTTATGAATGTAAATAAATGTTTAAAAGAATGTTTTAAAGATAAGCATAAGTGAAATGACTTTGGGTTTATAGGAACAATGTTTAAGTAACACCTTAGACATTATCTATTATATCACCTTATGTACTTATTAAATGGTAGTTTTTTTGAGGGGTACTTGTTGTGGCATTCCATGCGGTCTCAAAAGTACCATTATATGTTGGCCGCATATTTCTTGAAATTTTCATATCAGACTTATGTCTGATGCTTGGTTTTTGTACCCTAAATTCCTCATATGCGCTTCGAGTAGTCTGAGAAAGGCATGTTTTCGTTGGTGTTATTTGGAGCTTGAGAAGATAAGCAGGATGTTTCACCTACCGTAATATTCTTATTTCCACTGCATTACCATTGTATATATAAGCATTTGTGAGGATAGGCTGTTATAATTGTCCAGACCGATGATAGTGCTTTGTTTTTGTAACTCCGAAATTTCTGTACCGGAGTAACCCTTTGAACTATTCTTTTGATATTATATGTTAACGTTTCACCGTGAGGTTCTGATATTATGTTCATTCTTTCTTGTTATATTTCCTTTACTTTTTATTTTACCCTAATAATTCGTCCTTCCGGCACTTGAGTGCTCAGCACACAAATACCATAGATATTAGTGTTGATATTCAGGGGTCGACAAGTATAACATCCTAATTTTTGAGGCCCGAAAGCGCTACAGATGCTGCAGTCATCTATAGTACTAATTTTTGGTGATAGAATGCGATCAGATTATTGTGTCATAACATCAGAAGCACAAGAATATGAAATAATTTTAAACAATTTCAAAGTAAACTTTCATATTTCATTTCAATGATAATATTCCGTATTCGTTACATAATCCCAAAGGTTGTCCGGGTTCAAATAAATATAATTATTACAAATACTCCATGGGCGACATACGAAGATGTCCCCTTAGTTGATCAGACTTACTAATAGATAGTTATAACATCTACCATTACATACACTTCAACAAAATAACTTCAACACAGTGGATTAATATTATAGATACACTCCTACATAGCAAGCTTTGCATCCTGCATGTCTATAGAAGCTTTATTTGCCAAAAACTACTTAACCCGAAAAGCCCTTAATCCCAACCTACTCAAATCAAAATTTGAGCAATCGAGAGTTTAAGGAGAAAATATAAACTTCAAGTCAAGCAAAAAGCCTGGTGTGAATAATAATATGACATCTCCGTTTATAGATATTCAGGGAACCACGTCATTGAGCGAAACAAGTTTTCCTCTCACTAATATCCATTTTAAAATATATCTTTTGCGAATCAAATTTCTGCAACCAAACTGGTTAAAATAGACAATATAAACAATAATGTGTATGCATCTACATAGGTAGTCATGATTATCCACCAAATCGGTGGACTATTCATTTCAATGTTTAGTTTTCACAGGAGAACTACCAATCTACATGGCTGACACGTGCCTACCAAATATACCAAATTTCCTAACTGGCTGTTAGAAGAAAATTGGATGGTCTATTCAAATATACTTATCCTAGTGTTTACCTCACTACCTGTCAATCTCATAGTTTTGCTAGGCTTATTATGAACCTAAAGGTTTTGCAAGCCAGCTTATAACCTATCTTATCTTTATGTATTAATTTCTATGTGCAAACCTAAAGGAGTGTTGTATTCTTTATCAACTAGGGGTTAATAGCTGAAGTATAGGTTGCTACCGTACACTAGTCCCATCTAATTTTCTAATCTTTAAGTCAAGTTCATCATATCACAATTTATCCAAAAGTGATAAGAACAATAATTTCTTTACTAAAATCCTGGGCTAAATACCCTTTTTATTTCCTTGAAAACATACTTCTTTATAAATAATTTAACCTTGAAATCATACCGTTAATTCAAGAAAAATATAGCCCTTTACTTTATCCCAAAATATTTATGAAATGGTATATGCTTTTACAAATTATATTGATGAATCTTGAAATAACTTGGAAGTTATCTCACTTCGAAACCATGGGTTATAAAGCCAAAATTATATAAACCTTTATATTGATATAACGAAACAAAGATAAGGTCGACAAAGGTCTTCGCCATTCAAAACATAGGCCAAAACAATAAAACCTTATATATATATATATATATATATATAGACCTCGATGTCATTATCGCCACTTGGGGTAATCGCCCCACTTCAATATAAAATATGTTAAAGTCTATGATTTATAAACTTCAGTGTATATAGTCAAAGTCAACCACTTTGTATAGCATATTATAAAATCTTAAAAGAATAGGGTCGATATAGATAAATCTCGGCCTCACTGCCTTAAGAAAAAATAAGCGGCACCATAGCCGTCTTCGAAAACATACAACGAAGTGTAAAGCTGAAGTAGATAAAACGCGGCATCATATGGCCGAAGTTAAAAGATGTGGAATCATTGCCTAATGGAGTCATTACTAAAATATGGGGCATCATTGTCGCCGCTATAAGTCACTTCGAAAGAAATAGGGCCGGCGATGTAATAAATATGTGGCTTTATGCCCTCTTTACAAAAAGAGCGGCACTTAAGTCATGCGGTAACAGTGACGTTGACGCTGAGGTTACCGACTTCGAACTCCTTCAACCGTAGTTAATTCACTCCATACCAACATTTATTGATAGCTTGTGCATCACTATCGGTTGACTTCGAAGGTTTGTCTGCGAAGTGGATGGAGGCGACGACGACGCTGCCTTCATGTTGTTTTCGTATTTAATATAAAAACAGTCAATTTACCATTAAAATTCATTTCTTTTCCACCAACCCTTATTGTTTGTCAAAACCTTATTAGATAACAATTAATTTATCAAAATCTTTATCGGAAAATGATCTAAAGAAGGTTTATCATTTCTAAAATATTTGCAAACCTTTAAACTTATATTAATATCTTAATATAATAATTAAGCCCTTCTAGCTTAATAATTTTATAACTCTTCATAAAATCTTGGGAAAAATCCCCAAAAATCATAATAAATCCAATATATTATATCTTTTAACATATAAAAATTTCAGGACCAAAAACAACATTTACTTATTTTTAACAATAAAATCCAAAATAATCCATTTTCTCCACTTAGAAAAGTTCATAATAAATTCTCACTTGCTTGGAAAATTACGAAATTTAAAATCCACTTCTAAAAACAATTTTTCTAACATCATATAAATTTTTTAAGTTATTTGAGTATCATATAACAGGTTTTCCAACTTAAACATATAAATAAATTCCCTAATAGATCATATGAATTCATCAAATAACATATATTCATCCAATCATTTAAAACATGGCATAATAACATTAAAAGATTCAGATTTAATTTAAAACAGAAAATAGGAATTAAAACGTGAGATGTATTACTATTATTCATCTCGAATGGTTTAAGAAGGTTGAGATTTGTATTTGATTTGATTCCCCTAACTTTAATCTCTTTTCTAACTTTTCTTCTCATGAATCACCTTGCTATGGCCGACCTTAGTTTTTTAGTATTGTTTTGATGAATGAAATAAGGGAGGAAATAAGAGAACAAGGGTTTATGTTTAGGAATTTAGACCTATTCCCACTTTGCCTTTTGCATATATTCGTCCATCTTATTAAGTTTTAAACCATTCTTATTATCTCTTTCATTAAGGGACGACCCCTATTAATTATCAAATCTCAATCTCCTTAACTCTCTACATTATTTGACTTAATGTATCCAATTAAGTATCCTAAATAATGTTAATTTGGATTAGGGTTGTTACCGACTCCCCTTTTTAAATAATTTCGTCCGCCAAACTACGATAATGTACACAAATCAAACATAAAAGCATAGATGTAAAACATACCATCAAAAAATCAGGATAAGTACCTCTAATCCTGCACTCTTCCCAAGTACAGTTTCCCTCATCATCACTCTATTGGACTTTTACTAGTCTGACTGTCTTGTTCCTTAGCTTTTTCTCATCCTTATCTACAATACGAACTGGTTGTCTAACCATAGTCATGTTTGGCACCGCTACTAAATCTTCCAATGCAGTCAGAGTTATTGTAGTATGTGGATCTCAAACACGCTTCCTCGAATGAGGAACATGAAAAACATTATATACTCCTGCCAAACTGCTCAGTAACTCTATCTTAAAAGCGAGTTTCTCGATCCTTTCGATGATAAGAAATGGTCCAACAAACCTAGGTGTCAATTTCCCTGATTTACCAAATCTTACTGCACCCTTCATTGGTGATACATTGACAAAAACACGATCTTCAACTGAGAACTCCAAGTCCTTTCATCTCCTATCTGCATAACTTTTTTGCTTAGATTGAGCCTCCTTTATTCTAGCTCGAATCAACTCAATCTTTTATGTGGCTTCCCTTACCATATCTGGACCAAGAACTAATCGGTCTCTGGTCTTCAACCAACATACTGGAGATTTATATGGTCTTCCATACAAAGCTTCAAAAGGCGCCATCCCTATACTAGTCTGATAACTACTGTTATAGGAAAATTCAATCAAGTGCAAATGGTCTTCCCACGACCCACTAAAATCTAGTACACAAGCCCTCAATAAATCCCCAAGTACCTTACTGACTCTCTTTGTCTTCCTTTCTGTCTAAGGTTGATAAGCGGTACTAACCTTGATCTTGGTACCCAAAACTTCTTGTAGACTCTTATAGAATTTGCTAATAAATAAAGAATCTCTATCACTGACTATACTACTAGGAACTTCATGTAGTCTAACTATATTCTTCATGAACAATTTATCCAATACAGATGCCATCCTTGTTGACTTAATGGAAATGAAATGTGCACTCTTGGTTAGTCTATCCACTATGACAGATATACTTTCATTTCTCGTGTTTGACCTTGGCAACCCGTCAATGAAATCCATGTTTATCGAATCCCATTTTCAAACCGGTATGTCTAAAGGCTGAAGCAATCCACTAGGCTTATGATGTTCGGCCTTTACTTGCTGATAGTTCAAGCATTTCTTTACCCATAAGCCTGCATCCTTTCTCATACCTTTCCAGAAGAAAATTCTCTTCATATCCTGATACATTTTAGTCCCTCTAGGATGAATAGTAAACTTCAATCGATGACACTCCCTAATAACTTCTTTCCTTATATCGCCCACATATGAAGCACATAATTGTCCCTTCTTTCTCAACCATCCATTTTAGTCATGATGAAAGTCCTTCTGATCATCAATCTCAGTTCCATCTTCCAATATTCTAATTTTTCCAGCTAGTAATAGATCATCTCTGTAATCAAAAGTAATCCTTTCTATCAATATTGCTCGAACTTTGAAACAAGATAACATTGCAGTATTCTGACAAGAACTAGTAGTCGATCTTAACCACACACTACAAGTAGTCAACGCTTTTAAATTTTTCCACTCTAACATCATTGCTAACACTGCATTTTGATGTTTCCTACTAAGTGCATCTGCTAATTTGTTCCCTTTTTCCGATGTGTACTCAATTCTAAAATCATAAGCTCCTAAAAACTCTAACCATCTTTGTTGTCTCATTTTCAAATCCTAATGAGAGAATAAGTACTTTAAGGACTTATGATCCATATACAACTCGAATCATTCTTTCAAAAGATAATGTCTCATACCTTCCAAGAAAAAATTATTCCGACTAACTCCAAGTCATGGGTTGTATATCCAATTTTGCACGGTCTGAGCTATCGTGAAGCATAGGCAATCACTTTGCCCCTCTGCATTAACACAGCTCCTAATCCTATTCCACACGCATCAGTGTACACCACCAAATTCTTATTTCCATCCGGAACAACTAATACAGGTGCATAGTCAGTAAATGTTTCAGCTTCTAGATGCCTCCTCACATTTATTGGTGCAAACATACTTCACATCCTTCTTTGTTAGTTTAGTCATCGGTGCTGTAATACAAGAGAAATCTTTGATGAATCTCTGGTAATAGCCAGCTAATCCAAGAAAACTCTCTATCCCAGTCACTGTCTCAGGTATGTTCCAATTATTAACTACTTTGATCTTAGCTGGATCTACTAACAACTCTTTTTCTGAGACTACATGATCAAGAAACTTCACCTCCTTCTTCCAAAAATGACACTTCGAAAACTTCGCTTTTAACTGATGCTGCCTGGGTGTTGCAAGAACTATCCTAAGATGAACTTCATAATCTGTTTCATCCTTGAAATATATCAAAACGTCGTCTATAAATACCAACATGAATTTATCCAAGTGCTCTCGGAAGACGCGGTTCATAAAATCTAAAAGAAAGCAGGCGCATTAGTTAATCTGAATAGCATTACTAACCACTTGTATGAACCATATCTTATTCTAAACGATGTCCATGGAATACTGTCTTTCGCCAACCTTAATTGATGGAATCCTATTACCAAATCTAACTAAGAAGATACTTTGGCTCCACTCAACTGGTTAAATAGATCGTCTATTCTAGGCAAAGGATATCAGTTCTTTATCATCTTTTCATTTAACTTATGATAATCGATACACAATCTCAACGACCCGTCTAGTTTGTTCATAAACACCGTGGCTGCTCCCCAAGGCGAACTGCTTGGTCTAATATAAATTTTCCCTTCTAAGTCCACCAGATGCACCTTTAACTCCTTCATCTCAGTAGCTATAATTCTGCTAGGTAGTCTACTTATAGGTTCAGCTCTATGTATAAGATAACTCAGTAGCTCGATTCGACGATAGTCCTGTAACAGGCTCAAAGACATCTACAAATTCTCTAACTACGAAAACCCAATTCAACTCATCTTCCTCCTCCATTGCACCCAATAAGGCGCACACATCAAAACTTGGATTCTCTACTGAGTATAATTCGGTCGCTACTATTAGGGTGTCTTAGTGATATTTTCCTATCGTGGCAAAATATCCTAGCATCATACTTATTTAACCAGTCCATACCCAAAATAATCCAAAGCCTATGAAATCAAATACAAGCAAACTATAGGCAAATATATGACCTAATAATTCAAACTCTAAGTGGTCACATCTCATCCCTAGAGTTGCATATCCTCTTATTAGATTCGCAACCCTTAAGGAAGTAACTAGGTATGAGAGTTCTAGTTAAGCTTATCTAATAAACAATGGGATATAAAAGAATGTGATGCACCAGTATCAAACAGTACTCTAACAGGTAATCCATGAATCAAAAGCATACCTCCTATAGCAGATTTTCCTTTCCCTTCAGCTGTTGGTCTAGAGGTAGCCAGTTCCAAAGCAAATACTTTTCCTTTTTCTTCCTTGGCCACTTTCGGACATTTGTTCTTGTGTCTCACTTGGTCACAGTTAAAGCACTTAATGTTCTTCCTCCCAATCACCTTCTTTCCATCACTGGGATGACATTCATTTGCAAAATCCCATTTCTTGTCACACTTGTAATACACAACCTTGGACTTTCCTTTCTTGGCAGCTCCACCCTTCTAGGCTCCCTTTCTATGAAAGAACTTCCTCTTCTGATTCTGTCCATCCTGATTCTCTAATGGCTTGTTATTACTGAACAAAGCAACTTCAATTCTCAAAGCCATCTACATGACTACATCACATGGATCCCTGAGATGTGGTAAAGTTGCCCTAGTAAACTCAGGTCTCGGTCCTTGGATGAACTTCTCATTCCTTTTGATAACTATGTCAACGGTAGCATACCCATATAGGGATAGCTCCTCAAATCTGGTTGCGTACTCAAGCACCTTTATATCATCTTGCACCAATTCCTTAAACTTCCTTAACAGATTTGACTTAGCGATCTCAAAATAAATCTTTCTTCAAACACCCTTCTGAATTCAGCCCAAGTCAAAGTTTCCTTTGCTACCCCAACAATCACACTATTCCACCAGTACAACGTGACTTCTTGCAATTGCCTGGATGCAATCACCTTTTCTGTTCGTCATTCAAACCAAGATTGGCAACAATCCTTTCACAATGAAGCAACTAATTCACCACTTCAATTGCATCCTCTATTCCAGTGAATGGCTTACCTTCAAGCTTTGCATAGTCTCTACTCAGAACAACATAATTATTAACAACTGGAACTTCTTGATTAGCTCCTCCAGCATTTCCTCCAACTAATCTAGAAATAGCTTCCGCTTGCATCATGTTGACAAAGAACCGATACACTGCTTCCATATCAACCTGTGGTGTTTCAATACCCACATTAGCAGCTATTTGCCGACCTGGATTCCTTCTAGTATTGGGCCTGACATTTCCATTAGTAGTGGTGCTTCCTCCATCGAGATTCACTCTTCCATTTCCTACCTTCATATCTTCCTTCCATAAATCTGCATTTGAACCTTAGTAAGACACGAAAGAATGGTCTAAGAGAGAGGAAGAATAGAGATAAAGTGTATACTTATATATAGCAAATATAGGTACGTTGCTATAGCGTTATTCCATAGCCAAATCTTTTTCTCTGATTCATTTGGATTATGTTTCCAAACTCTTTTCTTAAGTAATATGCCATCTCGCTTTATAGATATTTAGTAAGACCACATCACTGAACGGAATGGGTTTTTCCCTCACTAATATCTAAATACGACTATGGATCGCAATATGGAATATTAACTAAGTTATCTACTAGTGCGAAATAAAAATATAAAAGTAAAGTAAATGACACCAGAGATTTTTATACTGGTTCGAACTTCCCATTCTACTTCTAGTCCCAGACTCCTTTTGAAATTTGACTATCAACCCTCTCTTAACCTGGAGGAATAGTTATTACACCGCCTGAGCAACCGAACAGGACTTCAACCACCTAAACAACAGAATAGGACTTCAACCGCTTAAGAAACCGAACAGGACTTCTAATACAAACAGTAAAAATTGCTACTGACTGAGTATGCTTTTGAATAGCACTAATAAGTCAATAACGTACACCCGTCCTATAACCTTCTCCTTTGTGGTATATAGTGTAGTTCGTAAAGATAGGAAGTTAATTTAATCACAAATGAAATTGCTCTTGAATTTGCAAGTGATTAGAACAAGAGTTTGAATGCTAGCAGCAAGAGTTTAGGCAATAAGAATATGAGATAGAATCAGAAAATTAGGTGATTAAAAAAATGATTTGAAGGCTATATATAGTGTTTAAGAGTTGTAATTATTCGTGAAAAGTTGCGATTAAAAGATACAGAAACAACTGTTGAATCAAGGGTCGTTTCTGTTCGATAAAGTGAAGTGACTTTTCATAAATATAACCGTTATGCAATTTCAGTCGACTGAACAAAAGAATCCAGCCAGTTGAAATATTTAAAATTCAAATAAAAATGAATTAGTACAAAAAACATCATATTCAGTCTGCTGAAATGGGTAGTTTAGTCGGTTGAACATTCATATCAAATTGTGCATGTGCATAGATATCCAGTCGACTGAACTAGGCATTTCAGTTGGCTGAATTTTAGATTTTTTGCCATATTCATGATTTTTTAGAAATATTTTTGTATGAAAAAGTGTAATGAGAACTTTGATATATGAACTATGATTTAGAAGCTTTGAAATTGCGTGTGTGTGTGTGCATATACCACTTTGGAGAGATTTTAACAAAGTTGACTACTAGACTTAGACCATAGACAATATTGAAGCTTCTATCCGGACTCTTGTCTGTAATCTATTGTCGAGTAGAATAGTATCTTCTCTTGCAAATATTGTTAGTTCACATAATATTTACTTATATAGTTGTCATAATTAAAACATCAAAATACAAGATTCTAACATTCTCCTCCCTTTTTTGATGATGACAACTCTGTAAGTTTGTAAATTCAAAAAAGCAATTTACTTACTCCCCTTGAATGAATATTCCCCCTATCAAACAATTTCTCCCCTTTTGTCATCGACAAAAAGGAACAAATAGATAATATGAAAAATATAGACATATAAGCATAGTAATCAACATATAACCTAGGGAAAGCAAATAAACTTAGCTTCGTAGATAGCACACAAATAAACATTAATATTTAAATACGAGAAACAATGAGCATTGTTACATAAAACATCAAAAACACAATAAACACATAGTCTAATGCCTTATAAAAATACCATAAGAGATGCATAAGTAAAATATAGAAAACTAGTATTCCTCACTATTTGAAGCTTCTTCTTCCTCTTCTTCTTCGGAGGTTGACCAAGTAAAAGGTGCAGGGTTTTCGACAACACCTGTAGAGGTATATCCGATACATGACACTTTTTCCCAGATTTTGTTTAAAAAACCTTTTATGAAATTTAGCTTTTTATTTATTTCGGTCACATTTTTCTCGACGGTAGGCAAGTGTCGTCCAAGCTTACTTTGATTGTGAGAGAGCGTAACAAGTGCTTGCTTCGGAGTAATATCACCATGGGGCTCATGAATCTCATTGTTGTCTTCTTCTTCTTGGTGGGGAGGTTGCGAGGATGATAATGCGACATTTGTATCCCTTGGTTGAGGAATCCCTTAATCGCGATTTACGACCTATTGTTGGAATCTTATTATTTGTTGAGATTCTTGGCGTTTTAGAAGACCCAAAGGACTTAGAGTCTTTAAGTTGAGCTCGCCAATGGTCGTGTAATCTACGTTCGGTAAAGGAACTCTGAAGGTTTGAAGAATACGCATGATGTAGACTCCATAGTGGATGGTTTTATAGTTTCTTTTGTGGTTAACAGTGAGAAACTCTTCCAAAATAATATTTTCCCAATTTACTCTTTGGGATGAGTAAATGGCATAGAGGGCTTGGAAATCCCTCTTGTAGACTTTCTCGTAGCTATCAGTATGAGGTCAAAGTGATCGAATGATAGCTCGGTAAAGAATACGTGCCTTTGGACGTAAGGCACTGGATTTCAAGATTGCCAAATCATCCGATAGAAAACGATGAGAAACTTCGTCTCGGTTATATATGTCTACTTCGACATTATCGCTATCCAATCCTTCGAATGGACATCGCAATATGTGGCCAAGTCGTTGTAGAGGGTGATAAATTTTAACTCTACAAACCAAGGCCCAAATACAATCATCCTTATTATGTGGATCTTGGTGGTCTAGATTCATGTTAGCGCAGAATAACTTAATCAAGAGAGGATAAAATTTGACGTTATTTGAGTCATACCCAATTAGATGGTCGATACCACTAGCTTCGGCAAGCTCTTGGATAGCATATCCATTGAAATCAGCAAACTTGACAAAAGCTCCTCCAAAAATTCGTGAATTTTTCATTGAATTGAACTGAGTTACCTCAGTCTCGTTGTGAAGCCAAGAACGGATTTGGCTCTTAGATGGGCCAGCAGTAGATTCATGAGCACGTGTGGATCGGGGTGCCATTGATTTGAATAGGTTTTGAGAAAAAATGGAATTTTTGATGTGGAGGCTAAGGTTTCTTTTGGAGTAAAAATGGTTTAGGTAATGGGTAGAATGAGGAAGAGAGGTGAGTTCAGTAATATTAGTTTGAATTGTTGCATTGGAAAGAGTGTATTGGTATTTAAAAAAACTGAAAATGTACAGGTCAATCGACTGAAATGGGTTGATCAGTCGACTGGTATGCAAGGTTTTTCATGCTGTAAGTTTATAGTGTAATATATCGAAATTCAGTCGACTGTAAATAGGGTGGCAGTTGACAGATAGCTGAGTCAAAATTCAAATAGATTGAAGATTCAGTCGACTATATTAGGGAGGTCAGTCGACTGGTTTACAGGAAAAAGTATCCCGCATGTTTATAGATCATTTTTGGGTGGATTCAGTCAACTGGTTGGAGAGGTTCAGTCGACTATTCTAAGGTTAAAAATTTAAATTAGTTTGAAAATTCAGTCGACTGAATGCCTTATCCCAGTCGACTGAATGCCTTATCCCAGTCGACTGAATCTATTGTTTTTTCTATAGTAAGCCTTTCTTCTAGCTTTTCCTTAATTTAGTTATACACTATATATGTATATCTGTGTGTGTATGTGTGTGTGTTTTCTAGTTTTAATTTGAGGTTAATCATAAATATATAATTATTATTCCAAAAAACATACAACTTATTCAAATTATAATATATAAATAAAAAGACTTAATTTTCGAAAAATTTCGAATCATCTGAGTGCGGTTCAATCTTAGCGATTTCTTGTAATGGATGGATAGGAGACCATGCATTACTTTGAGAACCAAGTTCCTAAGAGTTTGGAGACACTTGAGGACGTTGCGGAGATGATTGGTGCACACATTGTTGGAAGATGATCCGCAAAGCTTCAGAGCCAATTGTTCTAGGAAGCTTAATCATTTTGTTCGCAGTACATTTCGCGTTGAAGTTCTAATGTTTTCCGTTGATAGTGGTGGATATCGTCAATCTTTTCTTTTGTTGATGGAGATCCAAAACCCAAGTTTCTTTTAGCTCTCTTTCCTTTTGGCATATACCCAGTGTGATGATTTGGTGAAAGCGTAATCTAAACTGGAATATATACCGGAGTTGAATTGTTTGATGAATCGGAGGTTGGAGTGCTAAATACAATTGAGCATTGGTTTGAGATTTCTTGTGATGACATCATATTGTTTGTATATTATTTGTAGATTAAGTTGTTTGAACACTTTGTAACGCTTAAGAAAAATATGAAAGTTGTTTGAATACATATACTGAGCTATATATTATTACTGGTTTTTGCGTTTAAGGTGAAAAACGTTTGGAAAATTTCAGCCAAGTAAAAACTGGAGGTTATAAACAGTAAGAAACAATGGCCGTAAGTTAAATTAAAGAGATGTAAGGTTTGAATTCAAGAATCAAATTAGAATATTGGAACATCATGCAACTTCCTCCCAAGAGACCAGAGTTTGAGTGTTGTCAGCTCTAATTTTTTTATTTTTTAAATTCTTTTTTGTTATTTTGTACTTGAAAAAAAGAATTTATAAAATAATATTGGATTATAATTCATTTATCGACATGATTCCTGGTTCTCGTCTTAATTTTATAAAAATATTTTAATTTAAGGGTTTAGTAAATATATCGGCTATTTGATTTTCTGATGGTACAAAATCTAGTGATATATTAACTTTTTCTTTATTATCGTGAAGAAAATGATGTCTAATATCAATGTGTTTAGTTCTAGAGTGATTTATAGGATTTTTCGATAAATTTATTGCGCTTGTGTTATCATAGTAAATTGTAGATTTAGAAAGTTTTATTCCAAAATCTTATATTGTTTGCTGCATGTTGATTACTTGAGCACATGTCAAAGCAGCAAAAATATATTCTACTTCACACGTCGAGAGTGAAACACAATTTTGTTTCTTACGCAACCAAGATACTAAAGATCGTCCAATGAAATGACAAGTACCACTTGTACTCTTTCAATCCGTCCGATATCCTCCAAAATCAGCATCACTGTATGATACTAACTCAAAAGGACATTCTTTAGGATAAAAGAAACCATAGTCTTTAGTCTTGCTTAAGTATCGCAAAATTCGTTTCATCGCCCACAAATGTGATTCTTTGGGATCTGCTTGAAATCGTGCACACAAGCATACAATCATCATTAAATCTGGTCGACTAGCAGTTAAATAAAGTAGTGATCCAATCATGCTACGATATAGTTTTTTGTCAACACTTTTTCCATTTTCATCTTGATCGAGATGAGCTGTAGTGCTCATAGGAGTCGGTTTAGCAGAAATGTTTTCCATACCAAATCATTTTATAAGATTATTACAATATTTTTCTTGATTATTAAAAATTCTATTAGTTAATTTTTTAATTTGTAAACCAAGAAAATATGAAAGTTCTCCCATATGAGACATTTCAAATTCTCTTGTCATAATATATGAAAATTCTTGACATAATTTTTCGTTTATGGAACCAAAAATAATGTCATATACATGTACCTGTATTATTAAAATTTCATTTTTATCTCGTTTTATAAACAAAGTTTGATCTACTTTTCCAATTTTAAAACCAGAATTGATTAAATAATTTTTAAGACGGCCATACTAAGCACGAGGTGCCTGTTTTAAACCATATAAATCATTTTTTAATTTATAAACATGATCTGAAAATTTTTAATGTACAAATAATGGTGGTTGTTCTACATATACATTTTCTTTTATAAAACCATTTGAAAATGCACTTTTAACATCCATTTAATAGAGTTAAAGCTATTAAAACCTGCATAAGCTAATAAATACGTATAGCTTCTAGACGAGCTACAGGAGCAAATGTTTCATCATAGTTTGTTCCTTCTTCTTGATTATAACCTTGAGCAGCTAGCCTAACTTTGTTTTGAAAAATATTTCCTTGCTCATCAGCTTTATCTTTATAAACCCATTTGGTATCAATAACTGCTTGATTACTTGGTCTAGGAACTAAGTCCCAAACATTATTACGTTCAAATTGATTTAATTCTTTTAGAAAATATTTTAAAATTTTCAAAAGTATCACTTTTATTTTTAAAAAATATTGTCCAAGTAAATCTAGAAAAATCATCTACAATTACGAAAACATATCTATTATGGTTTATAGATTGAACTTGAGTTGGTTCAAAAAGATCTAAATGTAATAACTCAAGTGGTGTAATGTAGAAATTATTTTCTTTGACTTAAAAGAAGATTTGGTTAATTTTCCTAATTGACAAGCATCACAAATACTTTCCACTTTAAAATTCATTTTTGGTAATCCTTTACTAAATTATTCTTAGATAATTTGCTTATTGCTTTAAAGTTTATATGACAAAATCTTTTGTGCCATAACCAAGGATCATTTTCTTTGGCTACTAGGCATATATTTGTGTTATGATTAACTTTCATATTTAATATGTAAATATTTCATTCTCTAGTTCCTTCAAATATAAGATTATTATTTTGATCAAATATGTTGCATTTATTTTCCGAAAAAGTTATATTAAAACCTTTATCACATAGTTGACTTATACTAAGAAAATTATGTTTTAAATTTTTAACTAGTAAAACATTTGTAAAAAGAGGTAAGTAAGATGTACCGTCATTGTTCGCATCACCTTTGCAGATGATATCGCCTTTGGAATTATCTCCAAATGTGACAGATCCTCTATCTGAGTAGATAATGTTAGTCAGCATATCTTTGTTTCATGCCATATGTTTTGAGCAACCACTGTCAAGTATCCACTTTCCTCTTTTCTTAGTTGGTACCTGCAAAAAATATCGGAATGATGTTGGTACCCACCTTTTATTAGGGTCCTAAGAGTTAGATCTTAGGAAACTAAACCCAAGAGGGTTTAGAAATCCCTTTATAAGTAAAATCTTTATTTTTATGAACTGGTTTTATAAAAGATTTAATATACTTATTTCTGATTGAATTATTATTATTTTTGGTACCCAAATATTTATAGTATTTCTGTTGCAAATTTCTTTCTTTTTGAGTGAAAACCTTTGGTTTTGGTTTTTCTTTTACAAATTTCTTATGTAAATTGAAATTTTATATAATGGGTTATTCTTCTTTGAATTTGACTTTGAAGAATTTGTATATCCTAACCCTTTCTTTTCCATCATTAAAATTAGATACATTCTTAGTGATATTCTCTAACTCAGTTTTGAGACTGGTATTGTTTAATTCAAGAATTTTGACATTTGATTTTAAATCATGATTTTCTAGAGCTAATGTCATATTCTTTTCATTTTGCACTTCTATTTCATTTGATAGCATAGTGAGTTGAGAAGAAACGTTAGACAAAGATTCTTGTGTTTTAACAAGTTCTTCTTCTATGATTTTCTTTTCGTCTCTTAGCATATCAACTTCTATTCCATTTCTGTTTAATTTTTCTAGAGCATCTTTATACTTTCTTTTAACTTCTTTTACTTTATCCAATAGCTCTGAGTTTATTTGTATCAAATCATCAAAAGTAAGATCACTTACATTGTTAGTCGGAGCCATAAAGTGGACATTAGCTTGTCCTGTCAGTGTCACTGTCTAATGATGAAGATGATTCTGAATCATCCCATGTAACAGAGAATGCTTGCTTCTTTTTGTACTTGTCCTTCTTATTCTGGTACCTATTTTTCTTTCGATGAGGACAGTCTTTCTTTATGTGACCCTTCTTATGACATTCATAACATTCGAGATTCGAAGCCGGTGGTTTATTGGCATTGTCTCTCCTGTTGTTTTCGAATTTCTTGTTCTTTCTAAATTTCAAAAACATTTTGAAGTTCTTTGCTATAAATTCCATGTGGTCTTCATTTGAGTCCGAGTCTACTTGTTCATCTTGGAAAGCTATATTCTTTCTATCTAGAGTTTGATCTCGTTTTGCCTGCAAATTAACTTCATACGACATGAGATTTCCTATTAACTCTTCAGATTTGATGGTAGAAATATAATTAGCTTCTTACATAGCTAAGACTTTTCTTTCCCATTCATCTGTTAAAGAGTTTATAATTTTCGGGACTATATCAAAATCTGAACATTTTCTCCTAATGCTAATAGTGAATGATATATGTCTTGGAATCTAGAATACATGTCATTTATAGTTTCATCTGGTTTCATTATGAAATTTTGGAACTAATTTTTAAGCATAGAAATCCTGCTTTGTTTCACTTTGTTTGTTCCTTCATGTGTAATTTTAAGAGTTCGTCGGATTTCGTAAGCAGTTTTACACATACTAACTCTATTAAATTCATTCTTATCTAAAGCACAATATAACATATTCATAGCTTTTTCATTTGAAGTAGCATCTATTTTTTTTGTGTTTGACCATTGTGCATATGATGTGGTAGGTATAGTGTATTCATTCTGAGTAATATTCCAAATATCAAATCCATTTGCTTGCATAAAAATACTCATCTGAGTTTACCAATAGTTGTAGTTCAAACCGTTAAATAATGGTGGTCGTGTAGTGGTTTGACCTTCAATAAAACTTGTGTTAGTGTTATTTTCCATAGTAACTGAATATCAAATAACTGTGTTATGGTTATATGATAACCTGCTCTGATACCAATTGAAAACGGCTAAGGATCGTAATATGGAATATTAACTAAGTTATCTACTAGTGCGGAATAAAAATATAAAAGTAAAGTAAATGACACCAGAGATTTTTATACTGGTTCGAACTTCCCGTTCAACGTCCAGTCCCAGACTCCTTATGGAATTTAACTATCAACCCTCTCTTAACCCAGAGGAACATGTTTTACACCACCCAAGCAACCGAATAGGACTTCAGCTGCCTAATCAACAGAATAGGACTTCAACCGCCTAAGCAACCGAACAGGACTTCTAATATAAACATTAAAAATTGCTTCTGACTAAGTATGCTCTTGAATAGCACTGATAAGTCAATAACGTACACCCTTCCTATAATCTTCTCCTTTGTGGTATATAGCGTAGTTCATGAACATAGGAAGTTAATTTAATCACAAATGAAATTGCTCTTGAATGTGCAAGTGATAGAACAAGAGTTTGAATTCTGATGGCAAGAGTTTAGACAATAAGAATATGAGATAGAATCGGAAAATTAGGTGATTAAAATAAATGATTTGAAGGCTATATATAGTGTTTAAGAGTTGTAATTATTCGTGAAAAGTAGCGATCAAAAGATACAGAAACAACTCTTGAATTACGGGTCGTTTCTGTTCGATGAAGTGAAGTGATTTTTCAGAAATATAGTCGTTATGCAATTTCAGTCGGCTAAACAAAAGAGTTCAGCCAGTTGAAATATTTAAAATTCGAATCAGAAATGAATCGGTACAAAAACACTTATTGAGTCGACTGAAATGGGTAGTTCAGTCAGCAGAACATTCATATCAAATTGTGCATGTGCACAGATATTCAATCGACTGAACTAGGCGTTTCAGTCGGGTGGATTTCAGGTTTTTCGCCATATTCATGATTTTTCAAAAATATTTTTTTATGAACAAGTGTAATAATAACTTTGATATATGAATTATGATTTGGAAGCTTTGAAATTGCGTGTGTGTGCATATACCACTTTGGAGAGATTTTAACAAAAATTAACCACTAGACTTAGACCATAGACAAACCATAGACAATATTGAAGCTTCTATCTGGAATCTGGTCTACTATCTATTGTCGAGTAGAATAGTATCTTTTCCCTCAAATATTGTTAGTTCACATAATATTTACTTATATAGTTGTCACAATCAAAAAATAAAAAACAAGGTTCTAACAATATCGCTTTTAAAATATATCTTTTGCAAATCAAATTCCTGCAACCAAATTGGTTAAAACAAACAATATAAACAATAATGTGCATGCATGCTGCATAGGTGATTATGACTATCCATCAAATCCTTGGACTATCTATCCTAATGTTTAGTTTTCACAGGGTAACTAACAACCTACATGGCTAACTCGGGCTTACCAGATATACAAAATTTCCTAACTGACTGTTAGAAGAAAACATGACGGTATATCTAAAAACATTATCCTAATATTTACCCGAATACTTGTCAATCTCATAATTTTGCTAGGCTTACTTTGAACCTAAAGGTTTTGCAGGCCAACCTATGACCTATCTTATCTTTATGTATTGATTTATGTGTGTAAACCTACATTTTGTCTTGCCATTAACAAAGCCCTATTCACTGGAATTTTGGACTTATATCAACTAGGGGCTAATAGCTAAAATATAGGGTGCTATCCTATACCAGACCCATTTGGTTTTCTAATCTTTGAGTCAAATTCATCCTATCACAAATTATCCAAAAGTGATAAGAACAATAATTTCTTTACTAAAATCCTGGGCTAAATACCATTTTTATTTCATTGGAAACATGCTTCT
The DNA here is from genome assembly GCA_030737815.1 of Allium fistulosum. Lineage (NCBI taxonomy): Eukaryota > Viridiplantae > Streptophyta > Magnoliopsida > Asparagales > Amaryllidaceae > Allium > Allium fistulosum. The sequence continues at coordinate 716,317,283 of CM060908.1, forward strand.
TTATAAATAATTTAAACCATGAAATCATACCTTTAAAACAAGGAAAATGTAGCCCTTTACGTTATTCAAAAATATTAGTAATATGATATATGATTTTATAAATTATATTGATGAATCTAGAAATACTTAGAAGTTTCTTACTTCAAAACCATAGGCTATAGAGCCAAAACAATATAAAACCTTTGTATTGATATAACGCGACAAAGATAAGGTCGACGAGGGTCTTTGCCCTTCAAAACATAGGCCAAAATATAAAACCTTATATACTAATTGACCTCGGCGTTATTATCGGTAGTCGCAGTCATTACCCCTCTTCGATATAAAATATGTTAGAATCTCTGATTTATAAACTTAAGGGTATATAATCAAAGTCAACCACTTCATATAGCATATTATAAAACCTTAAAAGAATAGGATCGACATAGACAAATCTCGGCATCACTACCTTAAGAAAAAATAAGCGACTTCATTAGAGCCGGAGTCAATAGGAGCGACACCATAGCCATTTTTTAAAACATACAACAAAGAGAAAGCGAAAGTTGATAAAATGCGACGCCATATGGCTAAAGTTTATAAAACGTGACACTATTGCCTTATAGGATAATTACTAAAATATGCAACATCGTTATCACCACTATAAGTCACTTCGAAAACAACACGGTCGGCGATAATATAAAATATGCGGCTCTACGCCCTCTTTATATAAAGTGCGCACTTAGGTCATGAGTTAATATCGTCAACGCTAAGGTTGCTGACTTCGAACTCCTTTAAACATAGCTAATTCACTCCATTCCAGCACTTATTGATATCATGTGCATTGCTATCAGTTGACTTTACAGGTTTGGCTGCAAAGTGGATGGAGGCAACGACGACGCTGCCGGCATGGCGTTTTCGTAGTTAACATAAAAATCACCAATTTACCGTTAAAAGTAATTCCTTTTCCACCAACCCTTATTGTTTGTCAAAACCTTATTGGATAACAATTACTATATCAAAATCTTTATTAGAAAATTGATCTAAAGAAGGTTTATCATTTCCAAAACATTTGCAAACCTTTAATCTTATATTAATATTTTAATATAATAATTTTGCTCTTTTAACTTGATAATTTTATAACTGTTCATAAACATTTGGGAAAAATCCCTAAAAATCATAATAAATCCAATTTATTATATCTTTTAACATAAAAATTCAGGACCAAAAGTAATATTTAATTATTTTCAATAATTAAAACCTGAAATAATCTATTTTCTCTCCTTAGAAAATTCATAATAAATTTTCACTTACTTAGAAAATTATGAATTTTAAAACCCATTATAAAATAATGTTTCTAATATTATATCAACATTTCACATTATTTGGATATCATATGATAGGTTTTCTAACTTAAACATATCAATAAATTCCATAATAGATTATATAAATTTATCAAATAGCATTTATTCATCCAATCATTTAAAACATGGCATAATAACTTCTAAAGATTCATATTTAGAATTAAAATCGAAAATAGCAATTAAAACATGAGATGCGTAATTATTATTCACCTTGAATGGTTTAAAAAGGTTGAAATTTGTATTTGATTTGATTCCCCTAAGCTTCAATCTTGCTTTTTTAACTTTTCTTCTCCTGTATCACCTTGCTATGACCGGCCCTGCTCTTTTAATTTTGTTTGTAATGAATGAAATAAGGGAGGAAATAAGAGAATAAGGGTTTATGTTTAGGAATTTAGATCATTCCCATTTTGCCCTTTGCATATATTCCTCTTTCTTATTAAGTTTTAAACCATTCTTATTAACTCATTCATTATGGCACGACCCCTATAAATTATCAAATCTCAATCTCCTTAACCCTTTATATTGGTTTATTTTATTTATCTAATTAAATACTAAATAATGTTAATTATAATTAGGGTTGTTACAAGAGGGCGGGTCGTTTGAGCTGGTATCAGAGTTGAAGGTTAAGCGAGAACCTTGGCTTTGTTAGGGTATGACTCATTAGAGATAGGGTAAGCGACACCCTAGAATGAGTTGAGTGTATTATACATATGAGAGTGTATTTGTATTTGTTATAAACATATACCTTAAGGGTAACTATAACTGCGAAAATTAAAGATCTTATATATGGTAACTTATATAAGTGAATTTAATTAATATAGGGGTTAATGATGTTTATCTATTATCCCTCATTAATTAGTTTAGTTATGCTCGGCCAGTTTGAGAGCATTAACTATCATTTATTGATTGTTGATTTATACTTGACTAGTTTATGAGCAATTTTACATTTTCACTACATGGGTTGGGTAGACAGTATTTGTAGATACATTGAAATGAAAACCTTGTGAATTTAGTTTCACAGTTTGACTATAAGGCATTCAATGATAATGTTGGTTAAAAGTAAACGTTTATAAATGTTGAATTTAGTAAAAGATGTTTATTTTAATCTAAGAAAGATAAGATATTTACTAAATAAACATTTGTGAAGTGATTTATAAAAAATGATTTATAAACAAGAAGGATTTAACTGATATTTTGAGAACTTAAATCTTGGTGCCTTTGAAAATGTTTTTCAAGATTTTGGAGAAAATAGTAGTAGTATTATTTGAAAGTGATTATTTGGGAAATTGGTTTATGAAATTGAGATCATCGTACTTAGTAATATTTACGAAGTATTTGACACGCGCATGAATTGGATGTATTGAACTTGCTCCTATCACTTGAAAATAATTCTGGTGATGACTTTAACATCATCGGCGTTCATTTTCGGGTTTCTAAGTAGGGAATGCTACAGGGTTGTTTTAGTAAAACGGATTCTGATTTGATTTTGAAAGTATGATTTGTTATACAAAAGATATGTATATGTATTATTATTTCAAAAGTGATTTGAAATAAAAACAGATGTTTAGTTCTGAAGTTTTTCTTTTGAAAGAAGTTTGATATGAACTTTTTATGTAGAAAATTTTTATATGTAGGGTGCCTGTAGTGGCATAGGAAAACTTTTCAGGATTTTCCCTTTTGGGTAAAGTGTTTTCAATAAATTATTGAAATTTGTTAAGCTATTTTATGGACATATATGACCTATGCATTAAGATTGTATGAGGACCTATGCATTAGGATTGTATGGTATGTGCATCATATTATGATATGCTGTTTGGTAGTATTCATTTGTTAAAATGAAATGGGAATTTCGACGATTTTGGACATTTGGAAACATCCAAATCGTATAGAATTTGAAACTAAATGTTTTATGAAAATATAAAAGTTGAGTTTATATAACACTTGAATTGAGAAGATGGTTAGTTAAAGCAAGTTTTGAATTGGTTAAACATGCTTGTTAAGTAAAACAAAATCTAATTTTTTGTATATACTCTTAAGATGTAATGGAGTATTATATGAGTATGGACTTAAGTTATAAAGGGTTTACAAACTTGAAGTTATGTTTTATGAAATGGTTCATATATGATTTTAGTACTGAGATATACTATTTATATAAAAGAATGAGATAAAAGATATTGGTATAGTTAAGAAACCAAACGTAAGCTTTACGTAGATCGTTTTATTCGCATGACTTTTCTTGATCCGATATTCTAGTACATAATTTCGAGGTGGTTTACACCGGTCCGAACAAGGATTTTTCACTAGATTTTGATGACGAACACTAGATATGGAATCTTGATATGATCCCGAAGTTTTCTATCATACTATATGGCTATGTAAGGAGAACGAAGGTTTCTAATTAAGGAACCTGATTGGAGTCCGCACTAGAGAGGTCAAGTGATCTATGCTAGTTGGGAAGTGAAATTTATGTGATCGAGCAAGTGATCGGATTTTGATATTGCGTACGGATAATCCATGTACCTCGTATAAGCTTTAATGTATATGCATACTATGTTTTGGTGGCTTATGGAGAGTTTAGGTGATAATTTTTTTTTATTTTTTATGAGGTATTATGAATCGTCAATTAAGTAATAACTTGAGGCTGTTAAGCGTAAGGTTGGCTTAGTAGATTGTTTATCATCCTTGTGCGATGAGAATGTTTTGAACTAGAGAAAACCATGAGCTTGGTTTTCTAGTGATTGAATATGTTAAGTATTGTTTTATGAATGTTTCTTATATTGGTCGTATTGGAATTTCGAGGACGAAATATTCTAAGTGAGGGAGAATGTAACGACCCCGAATTTCATATACTTCGTATTTAAATATCTAAACTAATTAAATATTTGAATCTTGGATTAAATGTTATTAAAATTATTTAATAAGCTTTTTAACCTCCTTTTAAATCATAATTAATGATGATAAACTTGTTTTGTAAAAATATTTACAAAACCATATACTTTGAAAAAAATATAGATAATGTGATCGAAAATCGTTTTATTGATAAATAGCTTATAACCGTCAGAAGTTGTTCAGAATTTTTTTACATACACTTATTTGCTTAGAAAATCAATAAAATGAAATAAAAACTTTTTATCATTTATGGAAATAAACTTTATAGATGATGTCATGGGTGATGTCATAAATATATTATGAAATGTGCATAAATGGAAAGTCTTAAAAGTTAAGAAAATGATAAAGGAGAAGTGATGTTTGTAATTAATGTTAGGTCCTTTGTTAGGGGTTTTGGATCTTTCAACATCTCATTTCCTAGCCTATAAATAAAAGGGAGGGTTCACTTCATAAATCACTAATTCACTTGAGCTTGAGATGAAGTATGGGAGTTAAAAATGGTAGAAGTGCTTAAGCACCAATCCACTAATTACTCCTTAACTTTTTCAAGTCTTAACCAGATTATTTCCAATCTTTTTAAAACTTTGGATTTGGACCGAAGACATCATGGGAGGCATAATTGGTAAGTAAGAAGTGGGAGAAGGTGAGGGTAAGAGGGAATTCCAAGGTGGGGATGTGAGCATGGAGGAGGATAGGGAGCTGGTTGCTTTGGTTTGGAAGTGCTAAAGGTTGGACCTTTAGGAGTTTGGTGATGGAAGGAGGTGGTTCGTTGATTCTTAGGGATTTGTGCTTTGGTTTAGCATGTATCTATATGAGTTATCTCACTTTCTTATAAGTATATATTTTGTATATATATGTTGTGTACAAAGTATAATAGTTAAAATGACATTAACTAAGTAAAGTTATAAACTTTGGACCCCTCTTTCTTTTGAAAGAAAATGACAATTTTATATTGTATATCATCACTTCTATCACTATCTTAAACATGTGGTATGGTCTTGACTTGATGTTTGAATGATTATTTAACTTGTATGTTAAATTGAAGTAAGTTTTAAAGTGTTTGAAGCAAGAATAGTTGTTTTAAGTTCACTTACAAATCCCTTGATTTCGAAAATTTTATAAATAAATGAAAAATATTCATAAGGGTTTAATTTCATGGCTTTTATGTACCCTGATGGTAGTACTTACTATAAAAATTTCAAGTTTTAAAACATTTGTTAAAGTGGTAAAAACTAGTTACAAAATCGTGCTTTTCAATGTGTTCTTTAACAAGGACTTTTAACAACGTTTATAAATGTTGTAGTAAGCTTCTTATGGTTTTAAATATTTAAAAATAATATTTAAATTTGTATTTTTCTCTAATATTTTTAGAGATGTTTTCAAACATGTTTTGAAGTATATTAAATTTGGTTTGAAGTTTAAATTTATATTTAATAAGATATAAATTTTGAAAAAGTAAATAAGAGGTTTAACACTAAAAACCAATGAGGTAGACTTCTCTATTTCTATCAGTTAAAATTGATATCGAGTAGGGATGGAGCAATAGAGCTCTAACCTATCAAGCTTCCTTTTTGAATGAGGAATATTTAAGTTGGAATGTCGAAAATGTGTTAATCTTACTGTTTACTTACTTGTTTAAAAGGTGATTAACTTTTCTTAACGCTAAAAGGCGACGAAGTAGGCTTCTCTATTTCTGTAAGTTAAGATTGATGTCGAGTTAGGACGAAGCAATAGAGCTCTAGTCTACGGAGCTTCCCTCTAGAATGAGGAATAGTTAAGTCAGGAATGTCAAAATAGGTTAATCATATTGTTTGTTACTAGTTTATAGAAATCATTAATGCTATACTTAACACTAAAAGACGACGAGTATGCTTGTCTATTTATGAGATTCAAGAATGAAGTGTCTAGGCAAGGCATTGATGCAACCAATGCTCTTACTTACCTAGCTTTACCCTTGACGAGGAATAGTTAAGTTGAAATGTTGGAAAGAGTTAAGTATACGAACATTGATTTGTATAAGCATTTGTTTTGACTAGATAATCGATTAGTCGACTATCAAATTTAACTAAATATTATCATGGATCTTTAAAAAGAATGTTTAAAAATGATATAAGTATGGAATGATTTTGGCTTTGTTGTGACAATGTGTTAATTACATTTGTCTTTTACCCTTTTTGATTAAACTTATAAATGTAAATATATCTTTAAAAGAATGCTTTAAAGATAAACATAAGTGAAATAGCTTTGAGTTTGTAGTGACAATGTTTAAGTAACATTAGTCTTAAACCTTTTGAATAGATTTGTGAAAGCACTTAGATCTTTAAAATGGATAATTTGAAGAAAATTATAAGTAAGGAATCTTTTGGAAAAAGATGGAATAGGAAAGATTTAAAGAGTAAGAAATCTTGTTAATGATTTATGAATATACTTATATCATTTGACATAAGTATATGAATATTTTTTAAAGTATAAAAAGAGCAAAGGTTTAAAATAAGAAATCTTTTTAATGATTTGTGAATATACTTATAGCATTTGAGATAAGTATATGAATGCTTTTTGAAGTATTGAAAGAGAACAAATGAATAATAGAAGTTAATAAACAATGTTTTATTAGATAAGTAGTTTTACTAATAAAAAGCAGTTTTAATTAATAAAATATTAATTAAAAAAAGGGATTAAAAGTCGCTTATGTAACTTGATCGTGCTTTGTATGACTTGATCGTGCTTTGTTTGTTTACTCATTTATGGAAAATGTTTAGTTGCATACTTAGCACTAAAAGCCGATGAAGTAGGCTTGTCCATCTATGAGAATTAAGGCTGATGTTCATATAGGAATATGAGCAGTACAGCTCTAATCTACCGACTTCACCCTTGATCGAGGGATAGTGTGAGTTGAAAATATCGGAAAAGTGGTAAGTATGCGAGAACTAGTTTCCATATACGATCGCTCTCATTATCATTGAATGACCAAATTCATCGATTCAGTCCTAAAGAGATCGGGTTCGGCAAGTGTTTGACTTATTGAAAACCACTTCAAGACTGAGATACATGTTCTCTCTAGGAAGTGGTCAAAAGAGAATCCATGTGGAGATTCAAGATCTGTTCAAGATGCTTGAATCCATGTAGTGATTCATGATATGTTCGAGATGTGGGAATCCATTTATGGATCGTGTTCTGTTCGAGTGATGAAGACTCATGTGAAGATGCCGAACGTAACCTCGACATCGGAAATTACTAAAAAAGAGCAGGCCTCACAACCCGGGGTTAGCAAACCATGTCAGGGCATTATCAATTCCATATCTAGAGATATTAATCGATTGTTGGCCGGCGGAATTGATAATATTTGGTTCACGTTGTTTATGTTTATGTTCAAACGCAGGGCCACTTGTGTTTACCTGAATGGTATATTTTATTTAGAAATATAGGTCGCTTAGAGGTACTTTCTGACCCTTGAGCAGAAGATTGGATCCGGCTTCGCCTGAGATATCTCCACGGAAAATCCAATATACGAACGTTCCTAATCGGATTAGATTATACTCCTAATATGATGTTGAATGTAACTAATGTAACCATTCTAGCTATGTTATAATGTTTATATTCTACACCCTAGACATTATCTATTATATCGCCTTATGTACTTATTAGATGGTGGTTCTTTTGAGGGATAATCGCTATAGCATTCCATTCAGTCTCAAAAGTACTGTTATATTTTGGCTGCATATTTCTTGAGTTTCTCATACCAGACTTATGTCTGATGCTTGGTTTTTGTTTTCCCTAAATTCCTCATGTGCTGTTTCGAGTAGCCTGAGAAAGGCAGGTTTTCGTTGGTGTTCTTTAAAGCTTGAGCAGACGAGCTGGATGTTTCACCTACCATGGTATTCTTGTTTCCACTACATTACCATTGTATATATCAACATTTCAGAAGATGGGTTGTTACAACTGTCTATGTTGATGATAGTACTTAGGTTTTGTTACTCCAAAATTTCTTTATCAGAATAACCCTTTGTACTATTTTTTTGATATTATATGTTATGGTTCCGCTATGAGATTCTGATATTATGTTCCTTCTTTCTTGTTCTATTTCATTTTCTTTTTATTTTACCCTAACAATTTGTCCTTCTGACACTTGAGTGCTCAACACACGAATACCATGGATGTATTAGTGTTGACATTCGATGGTCGAAAGGGTGGGCCGTTACAGTTCCATACCATGAACACTCAATAAGTATTCGCTGTCAAGAATAGAACGATAAACCCTTGGTCGGGTCACTGTGAAACACCTTAAAATCATGTACTTGAAACATAGATCAAGAACCGTGCAAAGAAATGATCAATGTAAAACTTACGTACTTATTTTTATTGGTTCTCACTTACCAATTTCTTTTTACTTCCAAATTATTTATGAAAATATTTCATAAAAACTTCACTTAAGTTTAACACTTGTATAATAACCTATTATATCTTGAGAGTATATATACAATATCACATTTGTTTTATTTAACCCGGATGTTCAACAAATTTAAAACTTGTTTGACTTACTATCTCCTTAAATTTATAAGTTATAAAAACTCATTTTCTCGTATTTTTACAAAAATTCATAGCTTTAATTTTTATTTTTATTCGAAAGATTTCGACTATCCAAAATCGTCCGAAATTCCATTTTATTCTAATAAATGAAAACTACCAAACAACTTATCATAAAAAAATGCATAATCTAGCAACCCTAATGCATAGGATACATGAGTTCATATAATAACTTAACCAACACTTAAGAACTAAAACCCGGGTTTTATTTCAACTTTACCTGAAATAATAATATATATACTTATAATTTAGTATGCCAAATCATACTTTTGGATTAAATCCAATATGTTTTGCCCAAATAACTCTATAGCAAATTTCTATGATAGCATTTTCCCATTTAGAAACTCGAAAATGAATACCGATGATGTTTTAGTTATCATCAGAACTAATTTCCAATGACCGAAGCGAGTTTAGTGCTTTTTATTTCCTTTAAAATCTTTTTAAAACATTTTTATTCATAAATACTTTCAAATAATAATATTATTATTATTTCCCCAAAATTTTGAAAAGCAAAATTTCAAAATACTCGGATTAAAGTTCTCAAATTCTCAACCTAAAATCCTTTTTATTTATAAACCATATTTTAAAACCATACTTATATAATTTCACTTTTTCCTGTAAAATTATTTCACAAATGTACATTTTTATTTAGAATAAAATAAATAGCTTTTACTTAAATTAAATTTTACCCAACATTACCATCGAATGCCTATAGTCAAATTATGAAACTTAATTCACAAGGTTTCCATTTCCAGTGTTCCCAAAATGATTACCTACCCAACCTATGCAGTAAAAAGATAAAACTGCTCATAAACTGGTCGAGCACAACCAATCAACAATAAATGATCCTAATTGAACATTACTCTTTTCTAATAGACATATCAAGAATCTATATAAACTTTTAGGAAAATTATTCTTTTATATATAAAATATAACTTTAGGTAACATTATTTTATTTACCAATTTTAAAACAATACTGTTTCAGTTTGTCTTATTCAAGTGTTCAGAAACTCCTATCGATAAAGTTGATTAGGCGCATCGACCAGAATTCATAAGCCACCTAACAGACCAATCGACACAATATAAAACAATTTTATAGCACTAATAAATACGCTGTCTTATACACACAAACTCATTCTAGGGTGTCACTTACCCTATCTCTAGTGAGTTTACCCCACCAAAGCCAAGGTTCTCACTTAGTCTTCAACTCTGATACCAACTGTAACAACCCGCCTTTCTAGTCCTTTGAAGTCGACACTAATACATCCACGGTATTAATGTACCGAACATCCAAGTGCTAGAAACAAAAATTATTGGGGTGAAAGAAAGTGAAAACAAAACAGAATCTCACAACGCGACAAGAAAGATATAATATACCAATGATATTTACAAAAAGAAAAGGAACTTTAATGTACATACTATCATCAGAGCAAAACTAACATGTCATTAGCCTGGACAGTTATAACAACCTATCTTTACAATTGCTGATAAATACAAACAAGAACAAACGGTGTAAGATAAAATACGGGGATACGTCTTGGAGGATCCAGCTTGTCTCCTGAAGCTCCAAAGTGTCCAGCTAAATCTAGAAAATATGCTCGGGCTGACCCTAGCATTATAGGAAAAATATTGCCCGGATCAGTCTGGTGAAACCATCATGAGAGACACAATCAAATGGATTACTTATGTTATAAAAACCTTTCAGAAAAACCTTTTAGAAATAAAGGTATCTCGTAAGAACACGCTGCATATAAACACAGATGGGATTTTACCTTACGATAACCAAATCATTTTTATTATAAAATCCAATAATATTATAATAATGTCTAGTGGTTGAAAATAAATATATAAAATAGCTGAAATACTTGCATCTCAAATTTCAATGTAGTTAGGAACAACAAAGTCCGTAAAGGCGCTATTAGAGATTGGATTTCCATCAATGATAAGGCTACTGGGGTACCGCCTACCATAGTACACCTCTAGAAAAATGTACCGAAGGCTTCACATTAACCCCATGCAAATCAGAGTCGGCTTCCTCTTTAACATGGCATACCGGATTACATCATTCCCTAGGCACCAAGGCTACTAAACAATATGCACCAGCTATAGCCCCACTTTATCCATGCTCACGCATACCAAATCCATAAATATCGATTCTTGATCAAGGAATGACTTCTCCTAATGGTGCTAACCACATAGCTCTGAAGCTTATCCCATGTTTTAGTCATTACTAGGCTATGAGGCTTGTGACGTCACAGTTACCTTTTTTCTCTCTTAGCATATCCCACTGCTAACACTGCTTTTTAAGCACAATGCAATGCCAGCATTCGTCCATACAAATTGTTCAGAATAAGAACAAACCAAAGGCACTACTTCTACTACATCCATTTTGGAATCACCCTTAGGATTAGTAGTAAGTAGCCCTGGCACTTCGAAGGACTCCGTCTTCGATCATCTCGAGCCAGCCTTGTATCTCTTCCAAAGCATAGAATGTGCCTATGGTTTTGGAGTGGTTATGGTTTCGAGTCATCTCATATAAGTACACTCCCCCTCTTACCGTCGCTCAAAAACCAAATCGATATTTCCAACAAACTCAACTCTGGTTCTTTTGGAAATAATAAACACTACATAAGAGCAGAGATTATCACCTAACCATTTAAGCGAACAGATTTCCTTATCATTTGTCCTAGGAGAATAAAATGAGGTTATACACACAGTACAACATCATCAAAGATGGTTGTGTCATATAACTCCCGTGTTTCTTTTAGATATTTCCAGAGTGGCCAAAATTTTATAGTCAGTTAAATAACTACCAAATAAACAAATAATCAAACATAGATTTAATTCCATGTGGGATCCACTAAGCCTCTATTTGTTTATCCTTCGTTAATTAAATCTCTTTCAATTATTTAATTCAAAGTAACTTCACAAAAGATATATTCACAAACTCCTTATACTCTTTTCAATACTTGGAAAAACATTCATACATTTATCTCATCGGTATAAGTTATTACAAACCATTATATTTTCAATACTTAGTAAATATCCATATACTTATCTCAACGGTATAAGTATATTAAAAAAACTTAAGGAAGATTTCCTTTTTTCCACTTTCATATTTAAATGGGTCAAAACAAATATCATTTACACCATTTCTTACTATAAACCAAACCACCTGTCCTTCGATGTTAAGTATGAAAAGAATGGTTTCATAACGCCATAATTAAGAAGGATAAATTGCCAAAATCAAATCTCATTCCTTTTATAAAATTCCTTTTTTATAAGCCCATTTCATATTTACAAATCCTTTATAAAAATCTCCAAATTAGTTTATAAAACTTCTTTCATAGATATCAAAAAAATGATTTATAAAATTCCTTTCTATTTAGAAACCCTTTTAAAAATATCCCTTTTATAGACCTTTTTTCTATATAAAAGTCTTTTACACATTCCTTAATAAAAATCCTTTTATAAATCCAAAACCCATACTCATAAATCTTATATATATATATAACACAAATCTTCGTTAATTTTAAAATATCATGTATAAATCCATTAATTTTTTTATAAATTACCATTTATAAATCTCATCTTTTATTTATAAAATACCATTTATAAATCTCTCTTGCAAAATATCTCCTATAAATTCCTTTACAAAAGTATCCTTTATAACCTCCTTTCAAAAATATCATTTGTAAACCTCCCATACAAAATATCATTTGTAAAATTCCTTTATAAATCCATTTATTATTTATAAACACCTTTAATAAATCACTTTATTAACTTAAACCTAATTAATTTAATCAATTAATTAACTTTAAACATCATTAATTACATTGATATATTAACTTTAAATACAATTAATTAAATAATTGATTAACTTGAAATATCATTAGTAAATAATTAATTACTTAAACTAAAATATCATATTCGAAGATGGTGATGGCGCAAATACATTCCGTGCTTTTAACCCAACTCAAGCTGAAGAGACTTATGCAATGGTCACTACTAACTACTTTTGCTCCCAAATCTTTGTGGGTGGCTTTTCCCAATAAACGTTGGTTGCATATCTTTATGTATAAATAATTAATTACTTAAACACCATTAATTAAAGTAATTAATTAAATTAACCTCATTAAAAATATAATTAAATATCATAAAACAACATTAATAAATAAATAAATGACTCAAACATCATTAATAAAATAATTAAAATAATTTATAATTAAATAAACACTTAACCACAAATGTTATAAAATTGAAGTTAATTTAAATCCATAACCTTTCAGATTCGAAAAAGGCATAGCGACCACAATGGTACTAAATCAAGTTACCCTTTAATTCAATTTGACTTTCAAGTCACATAACTATTATTTACGTAAGCAACATGTATGTAAATCAAATCCATAATTAACCATCAATAGTTTACACATCATTTTTTCCAATATTAATTAATCCACATATTAATTAACTATCATATAAATAAATTACCAATTTTATAAAATAGCAGAACGGGGTTTTATTCTGCCAAATAGATGTCATTGATAATCCATTCCATTTAGTTATAGCAGAAAGTGTTTTATTCTGCTGAAAATATATCCAAAATAAACTATTCAATTAAATTTAACAGAACGATGTTTTATTTGGCTAAATGGATTTCACCAATGGAGTATAATAAATTTAACCATGTTATTATTTTAAAATAATGTAATTATTTTCAACCACTATTATTTTACCATAAGTTTATACTTCATCCATATTATCAACAAATTATACCAAAACGTTATACTCGTCAATACGAGCTTAACGCAAAAATCCACGGGTTAGTGGATTAAAAATGTGTGAGATATTCCATTTTCAATTTCAACAAACTTTTAATATTTTAACAATAAATATAATAGTTTCTCACCAAAAAATAGGCCCGGCCCATCACCATATCTCTAACCCGACCCGCCTTGTATGAACAGTGCTCCATCTCCCTTTCAAAAAACGCGCTCCATGTTCGAAAATACGCAAGAACCAAGCCTTCTCCCACCACCTCTTATCTCCGCTACCACCATAACTATTCATCACCACCCTCACCATTAGATCTACCACCTCCAGCCTCACATCCAGCCGCCTCCATGGCCAACCTGACGCCATCCATCGTCGCTTGCTATGCCAATATTCCAAACCCACCAATATAGCCATGAGAAACCCTAGCTCCACCTCCAAGCAATGTCTCGGCCAACTCAATGGCCTCCACCACCATTATGCCCACCTCGACGAACCCTAGAACCCGAAAATACAACATGCTTGTGCATCTCCCTGCTGCACACACTTGGCCATGCCATCATCTCAGCCTCTAACCATCTCGATGCTATCCCTAATGCACCACCTTCATACAACCCCTTATTCCAAGACAAATACAATAGTACCAAAACCATCCCTTAAAATTATCTATATTACAGGAAATTATGGCATCATAACAAGCCACTATATATATATATATGTATGTATGTATTTATAATATATATATATGTATGTATTTATTTTATCTTTTTCAATATCAGAATATAGTGTATGTATATAAGAAGAAATTTGCATTAGCAAGAGTAAAGTTAGAATTATGCATTTATAAATAAGGAAAGTTGACTAAATTGCTAAGGAAAGCAATGGCCATTTATTAAATGCAATCCAATCCATCATGCAAGGGAAAGGACATAAAAGATAATGAAAAGATATGTTTAAAGACTTAGTGCAAAATGATTATATTTAAAATTTTGATGTTAAAAAGTTTTGGGGTACGATGCTACACAATATCATGTTCGCGTACGAGCCACGAACGACGGAAATAAAAATACGATCACACACAACAATATGACACGACCATAAAACAACAATAAAATACACTGGTTATCTTATTCTGTGAAGTTCCAAAAATGCCAATGTTTATTGTAAAATACGTCAGATGAAAATTAAATTATTTTCCAAATTAAAAATTACGAAAAAATCCTATAAATTGAATAAAAAATATGTCTTAAAAAATTCAAGCAGTTATTTGAAACATGATTTTATTATACTTAAATTCAAATTTAAATATTTTAGGTGAATTAAATATTCAAAGTTGAAGATTTAAAAATTAAGGGTCATTACATTTTCTTATCAATTTATTTATCTTCATTAATGCTAACTTATACTTTAACACTACATGGAAAAGTTCAGTAAATGTCACATATTATATGATTATATGATACTCATAAAACTTTAAGAAGTAGACTTCACATAATCGGATTTAACATGCATCATGGAAAATGGAGTAAAAGTGTTTTCCTGTAGATATTCTTAAATTTTAACAACATGTAGCAGTCCTTCCTAGTAAGGTCTTGTGTACGAGTTATCCATTAAATAACTTTGATTGTATGCATTCACTTGACTTAATTTGGTTTACAAATCATATTATATGGCTACTGTTATATAAATTAAATAATTTTAGTAAATAAGCAAAACATGTCCTTGTAAATTAAAAACAAAACATGGTATAATTTTTGCTATACTTGGATAACAAATAAAAGCTTTGTTTTCTACTTTAATAAATATCTAATACCACTTTCCTGTTTTACATTTTATATTGCAAATGCATGGATTGAAATGCGTGGATTATTCAATTAAAAACCCATAAACTATGGTGAAGCAAGAACAAGAGAATGTAGTGTAAAAATTAAATAAGTTTATAAAAAATAACTAGGTTTATACTAATAATAAAAAATTAACTAAGTTTATGAAAATTAACTAAGTTTATAACAACAACAACAATAATAACAACAACAATAGTAAATTATAAAATATTAACCAAGTTAACTAAATTTTATAAAAATTAACTAATAACAACAATAAATTATAAAATATTGACCAACTTAACTAAGATTTATAAAACTTAACCAAGTTTATACAAGAAAACAACAACAACAATAAATTAACCAAGTCTATAAAAATTAGTGTGACACCCCGCACCTCTAGGCACCCCGAAAATCGGACATGACTAGAAGCACGGGTGGTCGGGTGAAATAAAAATCCATAACATAGCATAGAGACTAAGGCAACAACATAAAATGATTAAAATATTACCGTGGAAGAAAACTTTCGCTAATTATAAATTAATAGTAAAACATTTTCATTAAAAATAACATTATCCCAAATAACCAAAAGTACCAAGTAGTCTCCATCAAAACATAAAACATAATAAAGTTCATAATATAGGTCCCCATATATGGAGTAAAGTACGAAAAAGAGAAACGAAGTACATGAAACAAAAGAAACAAAAGCTGAAGATAACTACTCCAATGACCCTCCAAGTTGCAAAAGAAATGCAACCTAGACCTGCTTTCCTGTGATTTGGGGAAAATAGGAAAAATAGGAATGGGTCAGACATAAAGTCTGGTGAATGAGAAATAAAATGAAGCAGAAAGAATAAAACAGTTTAATTCTAGGTCTTCCCCGGATATCGCAGCGGGTGAATGATATAATACAATGAATCCTTCTAAGGTATAGTTCCTAGGAAGCTAAAGTTTGTGGTCACTTTAGGAAAGTCAATCATGCAGTAATACTAAACGTCAATCGGCCTGTCGGACCTGCAATCCTTACCTATCAATGTGCTACAGTGTGAAAGTCATTCTCTTCAGCCGTGCACTGTGCCTAAATGCCTCTTACGTTTGACCAGCGCCGACTCAAACAACCTCACAGGACCTCGAAGTTGCGCTCAGGATCCGACAAACTGGACTCCTATCCTCCTGTCTCCTCGGTCATGAACGTGGACTTGCCCCTATGCAAAGTGTCGGTCCTCTGAAAGAGCGCCCGCAGCTGGGTCGACTGCGTAAAATTCCCCAACGATCTGCCTAAAGAAGCCTAGGTCGGAGCACACTTGTCATGTTCCGTCCGCGTCGATCAGCCTGAAGAAGCCTACGATTGCGGATGCTATCTATCCTACATACTAGCAACCTATTAAAGGTAACAAACATCCTTGCGAACCTACTTGCCTGCTCCTAGTATGTACATCCAAAACTATATTTTGGTCTTAACTGCATGAAACACCTATCCAAACCTTTACAAGGTCTGCCTACCAAATCACTTCCAGATTAATTAATTTTACCATTACAGTTAACATACTGTTTATTTCCATTAATCTGCTTTAGGCCATTTTTACATCCAATTTGGTTATTTCACAATTTCCCATTTTCTTACATAAATGGTATTTCAATTTCACATCCGTTCAGTCCGTATGGTTCGTCTGTAATTTTTATTCCATTTTGTTATAGATTTACACTAGCCTTTAGGGTCCATTTAATTTACATTTTTTCCCACCCTAATTTACGTTCTCCTTTTAGAGATTTACTTTGTACAAAATTTTTGTCCAATAGCCACAAACCATTTAATTACACAAAATTCCACTTTTACATTTTTAGGACACATATGAAACAAACAATTATGCCAATTAGACTTCCTAATTTTGTTCCAAAACCATATTCAAAATTTTGTAATTATATCAATCAATACCATAATTTTATTCAAGTAACATATTCTGAATTTATTCAACTAACCTGTTCTACCATTAGAAATTGAATAACAATTCTAATTTAATTTAATTAAACCAATCTTATTTACGCCATGAAACGTGAATAAAAATTTATTTGTTCCAAATTTCAAAACAAACATGAATTAAAATTGAGAAGTGGAAGAAGAAGAAGATGCAATAATTTACATAAATTTCAATCTTATTTATGACATAAAACATGAATAGACAATTTATGTCCCATATTTTAAACCAAACATGAATTAGATTTGAGAAGTGGAAGAAGAAGAAGAAGTTGCAATAATATACATCTATTCTCAATTAATAATAGAAATTAATTCATATTAACGTGCCAAAGAAGAACTGAAATTGAACTACTTTAATTTTCTATTTGATATTAATTCCCACTCACCTAGCACTTGAGCTTGCACAAATTTGAAAAAGCTTTGCTTTAATCTTTCTCCCTTTGGTTCTTCTAAATTCCCCAAATTGCTTGAATATATATAGATAATTTAATTTCGTAGAGATTTGTTTATTTAGTAGAGAAAAGAAGGAAGAATAATACACACTAATTTTACTGTAGAATTATGACGACGGTTAAATAAAAGATTAAGTTTAGGTTAGCTGGTTTATTTATAGATTGCTTGAGTGAATATAATCCATTAGATTATATTAGGTTAAATCTGGTTCTTTCATACACTTAATGATTATCCATTCTAGCCCATACACATCACTCAACCAATAAAATTTAGCCATCTCATCCTATTACATCGCTGGAGCGAATGGGAAGCCGCCACATGTCAGAAACAACACTGAAATACGTAGGAAAATCACTGGAAACGAACCAGCTAAAAAAACATCGCTTCATATTTTGGGCGACAACGGGACTTGATCCCTGGTCACTAAGGAAGTCAACATGCGCCTTTACCACTGTACCAAATGCGCTTTTAATTTCTTTTTAGTTATATTTCCCATAAAATATCGGGGTGTTACATTCTCAACCCTTAAAGGATTTCGTCCCCGAAATCTCCAAAGACGAAAGAACGTAATTAACAACCAGCATCCAAGAACTACATCCATCTACTCAACCATCATCCATTTCTACCATTGTCCTTATTTTTAACTAATGCAATTTATGAATTATGCAAAGTGAAATGCTTATGAACTTACCTAATGCAAAAAGGTAGTCGGTATACTGATTCAGTTGACCTCGTATAATGCAAGTATGCTTAAGCCATGCAACCAAATGTATGCAATTACCCTAGTATAATTGATAATTCTATATGTATGTTTCAATCATTCACCCAAATGCACCATCCATATGCAACATCCATTTATATACACACACACATATATATATTGACAACCATATGCAAATGCAATAGATAACAGGCACGCATATAGAGGTGTGTGTACATAGTTGGCCGATTATCCTAATAAATATCTATCTAGTGCACGCAATGCATCCATTTGCAAACATTAGAATTCACTTGCAATCATTTTCATCCATCAAACATAACATGCCCTAATGACATGTTTACAACCAAGCTACCATCCATAGGTTTCACTTAATGATTATCGAAAAGATCCCAACTAAGGAAAGATCAAAGATAGGATATTTGAAGTGTACCTTCAAATAGAAAAGGATAAGAAATTCGAATTCTCTCCTAAGATTCCCATGTGCACTCTTGGGGTCATCTCCTCACTGAACCTTCACTAGACGAACTTCCGTGTTGCATAATTTCTTGACGCCGTGTTCCAATATACGGGTGGGTATACGACGCACAAGTGATTCACGCTCTACCTCCACTTCCCTTAGCTGATCGGGTTCTACTACTACTGTGGAATCATGAAGACACTTCCTTAGATGCGAAACATGAAAAACATCGTGTACTCCTGCCAACTTATCTGGAAGATCAACTCTGTATGCCACTTTTCCAATCCGTGAAGTAATAGGGAAGGGTCCTACAAATCTTTATCTCGGTGCCAGCTTACCCACTGAGTCAACTCTCATAACGTTTCTCAGAGGAGAAACTTTGACAAAAACCATACCTCCAACCTAAAACTCCAAATCTGACCGTCTTCTGTCGGCATATGACTTTTGTCTATCTTGTGCAGTCTTCAACCTCTAGCAAATCAAATCCACCTTCTCGAAAGTTTCCCTCACCATGTCTGGTCCAAGAAAGATCCTATCGATGGTATCCCAACAACAAGCTGGAGATCTACATGGTCTGCCATAGAGGGCGTCGAACGGTGCCATCCCAATGCTTGCTTGATAACTATTATTATACGCGAACTCCACCAAAGGTAGGTGATCTTCCCAAGATCCTCCGAAGTCAATGATGCACATTCTGAGCAAATCTTCCAAAACCCTATTTACCCTCTCAGTCTGTCCATCTGTCTGAGGGTGATATGCCATGCTCAGATTCAATTTCGTTTCCAAGGTTTGTTGAAGACTCCTTCATAACTCGCTGGTGAATAATGGATCTCTGTCACTCACAATGCTGGGGGGAACTCCATGAAGACTAACTATCTCCCTTACATAAAGAGTCGCTAAAGGAGCTACCGTCATGTTACTCTTAGTGGGTATAAAATGAGCGCTCTTCGTCAGTCTATCCACAATGACCCAAATGCTCGTGTTCCCTCTCCGTGACCTTGGTAATCCATCCACGAAATCCATAGAGACGCTCTCCCATTTCCATAATGGAATATCCAATGGCTGCAACAGTCCTCCGGGCTTCTTCTGTTCCGCCTTTACCCTTTGGCAAGTGATGCACTTCGGTACATACTTTGCCACCCTCTTCTTCATTCTGGGCCAATAGAATACCCTCTTCATATCCCGGTACATTTTATCACCACCGGGGTGCCTGTCATCCTAGAATGATGTGACTCGGCCAACATCGCATCTACTAAATCCTCACTATGGGGAACACAAATTCTACTATCCCTTCTAAGCCATCCCCTAGTGTCCATGGTATAGCGCCTAACATGTGGTGATGACTCTCCTCTACAAAGTTTATCTAAAATGTCCTTAACTCTTCGTCCTCACCTTGCGTTGCTCTAATCTGCTCCACCAAAGTTGGCTGGATGTCGAGGGCTACTAACAATCTCAGAGCTAAATCCGATGGAGGTCTAAAATCAAAGGTAGCAATGTACTCCAAATGCTTCCATTCCAAAAACAGAGGACTTAAAACCACTTTGTGTCTACTCAACGCATCTGCCACTACATTACCCTTGCCAGGGGTATAGAAAATCTCAAAGTCATAAGAGGCTAAAAACTCCATCCATCTTCAATGTCTCAAATTCAAGTCTTTCTAAGAGAATAGATACTTCAAAGACTTATGATCCATGAAAAGCTCAAATCTTTCTCCTAAGAGATAGTGCCTCCAAGACTTGAGAGTAAAAACTATAGCTGCCAACTCAAGATCAGGCGTCGTGTAGTTCTTCTCATGGGTTTTCAACTATCTACTCGCATAGCACACTAACCTACCCTCTTGCATTAGTACTGCACCTAGCCCCGCACCACAAGCATCCATATAAACTGAGAAAGGCTTGGTTCCATCCGATAATACTAATACGGACGTGGTACTCAAAGCTTCCTTCAATCGACCAAAGACATCCTCACACTTGGCATCCCAAACAAAAGCTGAGTTCTTCTTGGTAAGGCGGGTAAGTGGAGCTGATATCCTAGCGAAGTCCTTAATGAACTTCCTATAGTATCCCGCAAGACCAAGGAAACTCCTTATGTCCATGGAATTCTTAGGGGTCTGCCAATCCTATACTACTGCCACTTTCGTCGGATCTACTATAAGTCCATCCTCCGAAACGATGTGTCCAAAAAAGCAAACCTTATCCCTCCAAAAGTGGCACTTGGAGAACTTTGCCTTCAACTTATGTGCTCATAAGGTCCTAAGCATTTCTTCCAAGTGAATAGTATGCTCCTCCTTGCTTTGCGAATAAACCAAAATGTCGTCGACAAACACCACCACAAACTTGTTCAACGATTCACGAAATACTCGACTCATCAAGTCCACAAAATATGTTGGAGCATTGGTTAGCCCAAATGGCATGACTAACCACTGAAATAACCCATCTGGAGTCCTAAACGTAGTCTTCTCGATGCTATCCTCCGCCACACGCAACTGATGAAATCCTATGGCCAAATTGAGCTGCGAAAATACCTTGGCTCCTACTAGCTAGTCAAAGAGATCGTCTATATGGGGAAGAGGATAACGATTCTTCTTCATCGGCTTATTAAGCTCCCTATAATCCACGTAAAGCCTAAGAGAGCCATCCACCTTAGTGGCAAAGATGACGGGTGCGCCCTACTCAGAAATGCTCCTACAAACGAAGCCCTTCTCCAAAAGCTCTCCAATTTGCTTGCTCAACTCACGACGTTCCTTAGGAGCCATATGCCTTACCGGTAAAGCAACCGGTTTGGCATTATCGATAAGATAAATCTTGAACTCGATCTTTTTTCGAGGTGGAAGGCCAGCAACCTCCTTGAACACGTCTGGAAAGTCTCTAATAATGGGTACCGAACTCAAACTATCAGGCGCTAAGTCAAGA
The DNA here is from genome assembly GCA_030737815.1 of Allium fistulosum. NCBI lineage: Eukaryota > Viridiplantae > Streptophyta > Magnoliopsida > Asparagales > Amaryllidaceae > Allium > Allium fistulosum. The sequence goes on from CM060908.1 coordinate 716,339,210, forward strand.
GAATAAAGGTAGCTCAACATGACTGATCCTCTAGGATTACAAGATACCTCTAAGGTACGGTCCACTACAAGTGCCTAACCACACTACCCTCTTATGGCAATCAAGAACAGCACCATACATGGATAGCCAATTCATACCAAGAATTAACGCGAACCCGGAAAATCCCAATACGAAGGCACTATAGTCAAACTCAACTCCTAAAATAAACAATTTCAAATCCCAACATAACATGGAAAAATAGGCCGATCCTCCTACGAGATTTGATACTACTATCGGGTCGGTCACCAAGCAAGCATCAAGACTAAGACCCTCTACCAGAGTACTAGATATAAAAGAGTGCGAAGCTCCAGAATCAAATAGGGTACGAACAGGAAAATCAGAGATAGATAACACGCCTTTGATGATCACCTTCTTTGCCTTGTCCACAACTGGAGGAGTACTAGAGGAAGGAGCTGCCTCTAAAGCATAAGCCTGAGCAGGCTGTGAAGGTGTCTGTGAACTGTCCTTGGGCTTCGACGGATAGTCCTTTTTCATATTCCCTACTTGATCGCAAAGGTAGCACCTCAGTCTCGGTCGCTCTCCTGCCCCTTTACAATCCTTAGCAAGATGACCTGGTTTCCCACAAGTATTGCACTTCCAGTCCTTCCTTGGAACTTTCCTTTTTCCACCTGACCCACCTCCTCCTCTTTCCTTTCCACTGCTTCTTCCCTTTACTCTTCTATGCCACATCTCCTTTCTTCTCAGTATCAGCAAGTAAAGCCATCTCTACTAATCCCTCAAAAGTGGCTCCCATCGGAATGTTGCTCACCACCAAACTCTATAGTGGCTAACTCAAACCCTTAGCCAACTTCAGCGCCTTCTTGTGAGGAGGATTGATCAGGTCTAGTCCAAATCTGGCAAGCTCATTGAATTGATTAACATATTCCTTAACTGTCATATCCCTTTGCTTGAGCTGTATAAATTTCTCTAGCTGCACTCCCTCTTCAACCTGCGATAAGAATTTCCTCTCGAACCTAGTACGAAAATCCGCCCCAAGTCAAATTGACGCAGCGGATTAAACAAAACAATCTTCGATCGGTGAAAGTAGTAATCGGTGGATTGGAAGATACTGAAATGCCCAAATTCGTTGATCTGAAGATACCGAATTCTAGCTATCCTGAACTCGTTGATCGCGCACGATACCAGGTTCAAAGATCTTCAATTCTTCAAGCGTTGATCAAGCGCACTTGATTCCGCGAATCGGCTTCTACAATCGTTGAATCGAGCGCACTCGATTATCCGAAAGAGGAGATAGGAGATTACACTCAACTACCAATTTAAATTGAAAGCACAAAGCTAACAAAAGAGAATTTTATTCAATATTCAACCACCTTTACAAATGAGAGACTCGGCCTATTTATAGGCGTTTTACAACTCACACGAAAAAAACAACAAAAATTACATCTCCTAAGTCGGTTCCGAGCTAACAGTCACGACCTATCATAAGTCGTACACGACTTAAGCCAAAACAGTTACAACATAACGACTTAACAATATTACCATTACAACACAATGCATACGACTTAAAAACAATCGCCATACGACTTAAAGACAGAAAACAGACAACCACTTAAGTCGTTGCCGACTTAACAATTCTACGCGACTCAACTTAGTAACGACTTAAGAAATCAACGGTCCAGATTAACTCGGTAGAGAAAACAACGGCAACAGCTACAGCGACTTAAAAACATGCGGCGACTTAAAGAAACCAATGGTGGAGATTAACTCGGCAGAAAATCCAACGGCATTCAGGCTTCCGCGACTTAAGAACATGCGCATCAGAAACTTCGTGACCTAAGCTTTAGGTCGGTAACGACCTAAAAAACATGTAGCGACTTAAGGACTTCACGCCTTAACTTCTTGCGACCTAGCTCCTTGCGACCTAACTTAGGTCGTTCCATTTTAGCTCGTAGTACCTTTAACTCGTTGAGTCGTTCCAGCGTTCTACCTTCCAACTCGTTAGGTCGTAGACATCCTTCCATAAGTCGTGAGCGACCTAAAAACCCATTATGTCATGAGCAACTTAAAACTTCAGCTTTCAACAAATTAGGTCGTAACTCGTCATCTGTAGGTCGTCCCTTGGCTACATGACCTAACTGCTTGCTATCTCGCTTATCTTCCTTAAGTCGTACCAACGACTTATAAGCTTTGTTAGGTCGTAGCCTTTTCTCCCTGACTTGGTTAAGTCGTAACCCTCCCCCGTTAAGTCGTAGCTCCTCCTCACGTGGCTCCTTAGGTCGTAGACGACCTACAACTTCTACGTTAGGTTGCAAAGCTTGGTCGCGACTTATGCCTTTGACACATGAGGGTTGCGCTGCATCATCCTCCCCAGGTTGAGAAAAATTCGACCTCGAATTTGTAAATTCTTCTCTATCAGCTCGTTCATCTCCGTGATATGGTACGAGATGTTTAACATTGAACACATCAGACGTATACACATCATCTGGCAGCTTCAGTTTATAAACATTTTCATTGATTCGTTTCACAACTTCCACCGGACCAATTTTTTGTGCTTTCAATTTATTGTAAGCGCCTACCGGAAAACGATCTTTTGTTAACACTACATAAACCAAATCACCTTCATGAAATTCAACACTTCTTCGTTTCAAATCTGCAGATTGTTTATACTTCTCATTTGCTTTCTCTAATCGTTCTTGAACGATTTTATGACATTCCGTCAGCCCTTCAACAAAATCAGCAGCTTTCTTAATTGTCCCCTTTGAGTGTGGTATCACCGTTAAATCCAACGGTCCTTTCGGTAAGCTCGAATAGACAATCTGGAATGGACTGAACCCAGTACTTCGATTCACAGCATGATTATGGGCAAACTCTGCCTGGCATAACTTCACATCCCAACTCTTCAGATTATCTTAAACGAGACACCTCAATAAGTTCCCCAATGATCTGTTCACAACCTCGGTCTGTCCATCCGTTTGCGGATGATAAGCACTACTAAATTTCAGCCTCGTTCCCACCATTTTCCACAAACACAACCAAAAGTGACTCAGAAATCGAGTATCTCTATCCGACACAATAGATTCTGGCAATCCATGAAGTCGATAGATCTCCTTGAAAAACAACTGAGCAACATGAACAGCATCCGCCGTCTTCTTACAAGCAATAAAATGTGCCATCTTCGAAAATCTGTCCACCACAACAAATATAGAATCATTCCCCCTTTGAGTTCTAGGTAAACCCAAAACAAAATCCATACTGATATCCACCCATGGTTTTATAGGCACGGGTAACGGCATATATAAACCAGCATTAGTCGCAGTTCCTTTCGAAACCTGACAAATATGACAACGCTCCACAAACCTCTCTACCTCTTTCCTCATCGATGGCCAAAAGTAAGATTGTGAAATCAACTGTAATGTACGGTCTCTACCCACGTGTCCTTCTTCATGTAGCTCTTTTACGATCTTCATTCTCAAACTACCCTCCGGTATGCACGATCGATTTCCTTTGAACAGAAAACCATCTACCATCAAAAACTCATCCGTCTTTCCCTCCTTGACTTTATCAACCACCTTTACAAAGTAAGGATCATCGACAAATAATTCTGGCAACACATCGAACCCTGTCACCTCAACTTTCAGTGTAGTAAACAAATGACTCCTTCTACTCAAAGCATCAGCCACTCGATTCGTCACCCCTGACTTGTGTTTAACAACAAAAGTAAACTGCTGCAGATATGCAATCCACGATGCATGTCTCGCTGAAATCTTATCTTGTCCTTGTAAATGCTTCAATGCCTCATGATCAGTGTAAAGAACAAACTCTTTCTGAAATAGATAGTGTCTCCAGTGTTTGATAGATTGCACAACAGCATAAAATTCCACATCATATGTACTGTATCTCATCTTTGCTCCTGATAACTTCTCACTGAAATATGCAATTGGACGTCCCCTCTGACTCAACACTCCTCCAATCCCAACCTTCGACGCATCAGTGTGTAGCTCAAACAACAACTGAAAATCAGGTAATACAAGAATTGGTGCAGATGTCAGCAACTCCTTGATCTTCCCAAAAGCATTCCCTGCTTCCTCTGTCCATGCAAACTATTTACCCTTCATACAATCCGTAACAGGCGCCATCACACTACTAAAGTGTGGAATAAACCTTCGATAAAATGAAGCCAACCCATGAAAACTACGAACTTCCGTTATCGTTTTGGGCTGCGGCCAATCTCTAATAGCTTCGATTTTACTTTGGTCAACCTGTATTCCTTCTTCCGACACAACATATCCCAAAAATAGAACACTCCTCGCCATAAAGACACACTTCTTTGTAGTAGCATAGGATTGTTCTTCATGAAGAATAATTAACACTTTCTTCAAATGTTGAACATGCTCTTCTTTACTAGCACTGTAGATTAGAATGTCATCGAAGTAAACCACTACAAATTTTCCAATGTACGGTCGGAAAATTTGATTCATCACCCTCATAAATGTACTCGGTGCATTTGATAAGCCAAACGGCATTACCAACCATTCGTATAGACCTTCCCTGGTTTTAAAAGCAGTCTTCCATTCATCCCCTGGTCTAATGCGAATCTGATGATAACCGCTCTTCAAGTCAATCTTAGAAAAGATTACGGACCCACTGATCTGATCCAACAAATCATCAAGCCTCGGCATTGGAAATCTGTATCTGATTGTGATCTTATTCAATGCTCTACTGTCGGTGCACATCCTCCACGTTCCATCCTTTTTGGGTACCAATAAAGCTGGTACATCACAAGGACTTAAACTCTCCTGCACATGCCCCTGCTCAAGCAATTCCTCTACCTGCCTCCGCAACTCTTCATGTTCCTTCGGACTCATTCGATAATGTGGTCTGTGTGGCAACACAGCCCCTGGAACAAGATCTATCTGATGTTGTATATCCCTCAATGGTGGCAATTCCGTTGGTAACTCCTCTGGAAATACATCGTCAAATTCTTTCAAAACTGGTTTAACTTCTTCTGGTATTTCAACCTCTTCACTGCTTTCTCGCCCAATCAACAAAAACACTTCAGGCTCTTCCTCAACCTCCTTAACAAACTCTTTCAAAGATAATAAAGTTTTCAGCTCTTCAATCTCTTCTGACTTACTTTCTCCTTGTGATCTCTTCTTCGGAACTAGGATAATTTTCGTGCCTTCAAACATAAAACTGTAGCTATTGGTCCGACCGTCATGTTGTACTGCTCGATCATACTGCCATGGTCTTCCCAATAATAAGTGGCAAACATCCATCTCTACTACATCACACCAGATTTCGTCTTTGTATTTCTTCCCAATAGAGAATGGAACACGAACTCGTCTATCCACTTTCACTTCTCCTCCTTTTCTCAACCATGCTAACTTGTATGGACTCGGATGTTTCTCTGTCTTCAATTTCAACTTTGTCACAGCCTCGGTTGAAATAATATTATCACAGCTTCCTGCGTCAATCACAAACTTACACACCTTCCCCAGAATAGTACATGTTGACTGAAAAATATTACTTCTCAACAAACTAGCTTCCTCCTGCTTCGGTGTTAAACACGATCTCCTCAGCATTAGATTACAAACTTCATCTCCTGACGCAATATCCTGTTCATCTTCCTCAACTGGACTAGAACACTCCCCATCAACATCCTCATCTTCAACTTCTACAATCATGGTTCGTTTCTTCGGCTTTGGACACTCATTGCTTTTATGATCCAATTCCTGACAATTGTAACATTTGAAACCATTGTTAACCCTTGCCTTCTCAGCCTCCTTCACCACCGGTTTACTGATAGGTTTAGACACATTAGAACTTCCACTAACACCCTTCATTTGATTGTTGGAACTAGTAAACACACCACCTCCTCGTCGTCCCTGCTTCTCCCAAGCCAACGCTTTCTGATGTGCCTCTGCTACAGATCTTGGATCGAACATATTAACCATATCCTGGATCTGCATTCGTAGTCCCCCAACAAATCTAGCTGTCAGTTGTTCTTCCGTCTCCATAATATCATTTCGAGCAATCAGTTGGTAAAATTCATCAGCATAGTCATTAACTGTCTTCGTGCCCTGCCTCAAGTTCTGCAAACGTTGATACATCAAAGATTGATAATTGTATGGTAAGAACGTTGCTTTCATCAATTTCTTCATCTTCTCCCAAGATTCAACTTTTGACTTTCCCATCCGATCAAGTGTAAGTTTGGTCTGCTGCCACCATGCCAAAGCTCTACCCCTCAACCTTGTAGCAACCAACTTCACCCTACGATGTTCTGGAACTTCTTTAAAGTCAAAAATCTCTTCAACATTAGCCACCCAATCTAAAAACTCCTCTGCTTGCATACCACCTTTGAATTCAGGAATTTCAGTCTTCATCCCCGACTCCCACTTGTGATCATACTCAGAGTAATTTCTTCCTTGTCCGCGAACACTACCACCATCATTCTCCTCTTCAAAATCAGATGTATATCGTTGTCTATCTCGTCCACCCACATCTCTACTACCATTACGTCTACCACCATCATCCCTTCTATCTACATTCCTCCGTTCACGATCATTCACGTTCCTCCCACGCCCTTGATCATTTTCAACACTTCTGTCTCGATTGGAATGTGGCGAGACTCTACTACCACCATGGTTAGATTCAGGTGAAACCCTTCTCCGATTTTGATTCATATCCGTCATAAGCTTCTCTAACCGGCCAATTCCTTTGTTAAGCTTCTCACTAAAGTTCTCATTAATTCTCTGCTCCATCTCATCAGCTTCTTCTCTTCGATACAAAGCTTCTACATTTTGGTGACGATTAGCTCTCCTTGGCGGCATACTTGAAACTTTACAAACTCTTCAAATTCAAACACGATTCGAACTTTGATCCAAAATGAAATGGATCGAAAACTTCCACTTTGTTGCAAATTGCGATGAACACGATGAACACAACTTCTCCAAATCACTATTCTCGGCTAGACAATGCAATGATGCTCGGTCTACACTCTTCTTAGCTCGGCTCTCTTCAAACTTCAAAATGAATAGGCTCCAAGTCTCGATCTAGCTATGATTGGCTAGAACAAGCTTTGATACCAAACTGACGCAGCGGAATAAACAAAACAGTCTTCGATCGGTGAAAGTAGTAATCGGTGGATTGGAAGATACTGAAATGCCCAAATTCGTTGATCCGAAGATACCGAATTCTAGCTATCCCGAACTCGTTGATCGCGCACGATACCGGGTTCAAAGATCTTCAATTCTTCAAGCGCTGATCAAGCGCACTTGATTCCGCGAATCAGCTTCTACAATCGTTGAATCGAGCGCACTCGATTATCCGAAAGAGGAGATAGGAGATTACACTCAACTACCAATTTAAATTGAAAGCACAAAGCTAACAAAAGAGAATTTTATTCAATATTCAACCACCTTTACAAATGAGAGACTCGGCCTATTTATAGGCGTTTTACAACTCACACGAAAAAAACAACAAAAATTACATCTCCTAAGTCGGTTCCGAGCTAACAGTCACGACCTATCATAAGTCGTACACGACTTAAGTCCAAACAGTTACAACATAACGACTTAACAATATTACCATTACAACACAACGCATACGACTTAAAAACAATCGCCATACGACTTAAAGACAGAAAACAGACAACCACTTAAGTCGTTGCCGACTTAACAATTCTACGCGACTCAACTTAGTAACGACTTAAGAAATCAACGGTCCAGATTAACTCGGCAGAGAAAACAACGGCAACAGCTACAGCGACTTAAAAACATGCGGCGACTTAAAGAAACCAATGGTGGAGATTAACTCGGCAGAAAATCCAACGGCATTCAGGCTTCCACGACTTAAGAACATGCGCATCAGAAACTTCGCGACCTAAGCTTTAGGTCGGTAACGACCTAAAAAACATGTAGCGACTTAAGGACTTCACGCCTTAACTTCTTGCGACCTAGCTCCTTGCAACCTAACTTAGGTCGTTCCATTTTAGCTCGTAGTACCTTTAACTCGTTGAGTCGTTCCAGCGTTCTACCTTCCAACTCGTTAGGTCGTAGACATCCTTCCATAAGTCATGAGCGACCTAAAAACCCATTAGGTCGTGAGCGACTTAAAACTTCAGCTTTCAACAAATTAGGTCGTAACTCGTCATCTGTAGGTCGTCCCTTGGCTACATGACCTAACTGCTTGCTATCTCGCTTATCTTCCTTAAGTCGTACCAACGACTTATAAGCTTTGTTAGGTCGTATCCTTTTCTCCCTGACCTGGTTAAGTCGTAACCCCCCCCCCCCCGTTAAGTCGTAGCTCCTCCTCACGTGGCTCCTTAGGTCATAGACGACCTACAACTTCTACGTTAGGTCGCAAAGCTTGGTCACGACTTATGCCTTTGACACATGAGGGTTGCGCTGCATCACAAATTATCAGCCTCCACAATCTCCTATGAACAAAGAGCCTCTCCCTGCAATTGCCATGAAGCCAACTGCCTCCGAGCCAAGTTCTCCAATCCCATAAGTCCAAATATCCGCTCACAACTACGGATCCAAGCTCTCGCCTCAGTATACGACTCGGTGCCAAGAAACGACTTGCCTCCTAAGCTGGTGTAGTCCTTGCATAACTTGGGAAAATCGGGAATGCCTGGCGGACGGGCTAGAGCCCCTTCCGTCGAAGCATTATCCCTAGCTAGTGGCTCTGCTCATGTAGTAGCCTGCAAATAACCTCTGAACCAAGTAGGCATATTAAGGCTTGGAACTTCGAGGATATCTTGCGGTTCAGACATTTCTATCTATGGATATTAAAAAGATGGGATTAGGTACTCCACAAATAGTTCAATAGATAGGGAGGAAGAGATATGAGGGGCCTATTTCTAAAATTTCTTTTCTTTCCAAAATATATACATATACTTTTAAAAGTATTATTTGGAATATCCTTTACAAATTATTCGAAAACCTTTATGTTTTTAAAATATTTTTAGGATTACCGAAACCTTAGCTCTGATACCAACTGTGACACCCCGCACCTCTAGGCACCGCGAAAATCGGACATGACTAGAAGCACGGGTGGTCGAGTGCAATAAAAATCCATAACATAGCACAAAGACTAAGGCAACAGCATGAAATGATTAAAATATTACGGCGGAAGAAAACTTTCACTAATTATAAATTAATAGCAAAACAGCTTCATTAAAAAAACATTATCCCAAATTTATTTCTGAAACCAAAAGTACCAAGTAGTCTCCACCAAAACATAACAAAGTTCACAATATAGGTCCCCATATATAGAGTAAAGTACGAAAAAGAGAAACGAAGTACATGAAACAAAAGAAACAAAAGCTGAAGATAACAACTGCTACAATGACCCTCCAAGCTGCAAAGAACTGCAACCTAGACCTTCCCTCCTGTGATTTGGAGAAAATAGGAAAAATAGGAATGGGTCAGACATAAAGTCTGGGAATGAGAAATAAAATGAAGCGGAAAGAATAAAACAGTTTAATTTCAGGTCTTCCCCGGATATCGCAGAGGGTGAATAATATAATGCAGTGAATCCTTCTTAGATACAGTTCCTAAAAAGCCAAAGTCCGTGGTCACTCTAGGGAAGTCAACCATGTAGTAATACTAAACGTCAATCGGCCTATCGGACCTGCTTTCCTTACCTATCCACGTGCTACAACGTGAAAGTCATGCTCTTCACCCATGCACTGTGACTAAATGCCTCTTACGTCTGACCGGCACAAATTCAAACAGCCTCGCAAGACCCCGAAGTTGCGCTCAGGCTCCGCCAAACTAGACTCCTATCCTCCTGTCTCCTCGGTCGCCAACATGGACTTACCCCTATCGAAAGTTTCGGTCCTCTGAAAGAGTGCCCGCGGCTAGGCCAGCTGTGCAAAAATCCTCCAACGATCTGTCTAAAGAAGCCTAAGTCGGAGCACACTTGTCTTGTTCCATCCGCGTCGATCTGCGTGAAGAAGCCTACGATTGCGGATGCTATCTATCCGACGTACTAGCAACCTATGAAAGGTAACAAACATCCTTGCGAACCTATTTTCCCGCTCCTAGTACGTACAACCAAAACTATATTTTGGTCTTAACTGCATGAAACACCTATCCAGACCTTTACAAGGTCTACCTACCAAATCGCTTGCAGAATAATTAATTTTACTGCTACAGTTTACATACTATTTATTTCCATTAATCTGCTTTAGGCCATTTTTACATCCGATTTGGTTATTTCACAATTTACCTTTTTCTTACATAAATGGTTTTTCAATTTCACGTCCGTTTAGTCCATATGGTTTGTCTGTAATTTTTATGCCATTTTGTTACATATTTACACTAGCCTTTAGGGTCCATTTAATTTACATCTTTTTATACCCTAATTTACGTTCTCCTTTTAGAGATTTACTCTGTACAAAAATTTTATCCAATAGCCACAAATCATTTTAATTACACAAAATTCCAGTTTTATATTTTTAGGCCACATATGAAACAAACAATTATGCCAATTAGACTTCCCAATTTTATTCCAAAACCATATTCAAAATTATGTAATTATATCAATCAAAACCATAATTTTATTCAAGTAACATATTCTGAATTTATTCAACTGACTTGTTCTACCATTAGAAATTGAATAATAATTCTTATTCAATTTAATTAAACCAATCTTATTTACGCCATGAAACGTGAATAACAATTTGTTTGTTCTAAATTTCAACCCAAACATGAATTAGAATTAAGAAGTGGAAGAAGAAGAAGATACAATAATTTACATAAATTTCAATCTTATTTATGTCATAAAACGTGAATAGACAATTTATATGTCCCATATTTTAAACCAAAACATAAATTTCAATCATATTTATGCCAGAAAACGTGAATAGACAATTTATATGTCCCATATTTTAAACCAAACATGAATTAGATTTTAGAAGTGGAAGAAGAAGAAGAAGTTGCAATAATTTATATCTATTCTCAATTAATAATCGAATTAATTCATATTAACCTGCCAGAAAAGAACTGATATTGAACTACTTTATTTTTCTATTTCATATTAATTTCCACTCACCTAGCACTTGAGCTTGCATAAATTTGAAAAAGCTTTGCTTTAATCTTTCTCCCTTTGATTCTTCTAATTTCCCCAAATTGCTTGAATATATATAGATAATTTAATTTCGTAGAGATTTCTTTATTTATTAGAGAAAAGGAGGAAGAATAATACACACTAATTTTACTGTAGAATTATGTCGACGGCTGAATAAGAGATTAGGTTTAGGTTAGATGGTTTATTTATAGATTTTTTGAGTGAATATAATCCATTAGATTATTTTAGATTAAATCTGGTTCTTTCATACACTTAATGGTTATCCATTCTAGCCCATACATATCACTCAACCAATAAAATTTAGCCATGTTATCCTATTACATCACTGGAGCGAATGGGAAGCTGCCACATGTCAGAAACAACGCTGAAATACGTAGGAAAATCGCTGGAAACGAACCAGCTAAAAAAACATCGCTCCATATTTTGGGCGACAACAGGACTTGATCCCTGGTCACTAAGGAAGTCAACATGCGCCTTTACCACTGTACCAAATGCGCTTTTAATTTCTTTTTAGTTATATTTCCCATAAAATATCGGGGTGTTACAATTAGCTAAATTTATAATAATAATACTAACAGCAATAACAACAATCATAATAGTAATAATAAAAACAAACAAACTAAGTTTATAAAACTTAACTAAGTTTCATAACAGTTAACTAAATTTAGAATAATAATAATTTTAATAAATTAGAAAGATTAACGAAGTTGACTAAGTTTTATAAAAATTAACTAAGTTTATAATAATAATAATAAATTAACTATTAGTTTTATAAAAAGAACTATGTTCATAATAATAACACTAGTAGTAGTAATAATAAATTATAAAATATTAACCAAGTTAATTAAGTTTTATAAAAATTAACTAATTTTATATAATAATGCTAGTAGTAGTAGTAATAAAAAAATTAAAGTATAAGTTCATAAAAATTAGCTTCGTTAACTAAGCATTATAGAATTTAAATAAGTTTATAATAATAATAATAATGATGATGATGAATTAACTATTTTTACGAAAATTAACTAAGTTTATAATAATAATAATAATAATAGTGATAATAATAATAATAAATTATAGAATATTAACCCAGTTGAATAAGTTTTATAAAAAAATAACTAAGTTTATATAATAATAATGATAACGATAGTAATAATAATAAACTAAATTTATAAAGGTTAACTTTGTTAATTAAGTTTTATAAAATTAATGAAGTTTATAATAATAAACTGACTAAGTTTATGAAAATTAACCAAGTTTATAATAAGAATAATAATCATAACAATCATAATAGTCATAGTAAAAATAAATTAACTAAGGTCATAAAAATTAACTTCATTTATTAAGTTATATAAAAATTAAACAAGCTTATAAAAATTAACTAAGTTGATATTAATAACAACAATTTAACTAATATCTATGAAAGTTAACTAAGTTTATAATAATAATACCAATAACAATCATAATAGCAATAATAATAATAAGTAAACTAGGTTTTATAAAAATTAACCAAGTTTAAAATAATAATAATAATAATAAATTATAAAATATTAACCAAATTAACTAAGTTTTATAAAATTTTACTAAATTTATATAGTAATAATAATAAATTAACTAAGTTTATAAAAATCAACTTTGTCGATTAAGTTTATTAAAAATTAACTAAGTTTATAATAATAATAATAAATTAGCTAAGTTTATGAAAATTAACCAAGTTTGTAATAAAATAATAATAAAGTAATGAGTAATGAAATATTAACCAAGTTAATTAAGCTTTATAAAAATAACCAAGTTAACATCATACTATTTCTGTAATGGCATCCTCTTCCCCTTCTCCAAATCCCTAAACCTAATCCCTCTCTAAATCCGTCGATACCTCCTCCTCATCTCCTTACTAATCCAATCCCTTACCTAAAATATCTATCCAATCCTCAGCCACCATCTCAAATCCCTAACATAATTATCTCCATTGAAACTGACTCAATAATCCTTTCTCCTCCCACCGTACCAACCATCACCCTGACCTTTACCCTACTTCGAACTTTCCTCCACTACCCCTAGATCAACCAGATATTGACCCTCGCACTTCTTAGCAACACAAATCCCTACCCACCCCTCCCCCCCACAATGACCCCACTGGCAGCCCCGTACAAGGCCCTTCCACTAGTAAAACCCAATCCTCTTTTTTAAATCCAAACCAAAAACACTGGGCCTTACGTACCAAAATACTTTGAAATACCCAAAGACGGAAAGCCTAATGAAATGACCCTCCTATTTCTACCCTAATTTCATAAGGATTTTTTTTTTTGCTATGAGATGATATATTGATATATCATTCATTACAAACATATTTTCCAAGGTCATTTTCTTTTTCCAATAACCAAAATATATCCAGGATCAAAATAACTTACCAATATAAATATATCAGTGCATATCTAATAACATACACATACATATGAAGATGTATGTGTTCTCCTTGTTTAAATTCAGAGTATATACTTTATTATTTTTCTTTTGTTCAATAACATCCTGTTTGATTTAGAGATTTAGTAATTCAGATACATTATTGTATCCAGATTTTTGGCCATGAAATCCACTAGAAACATGTACTTTAGTCTGTCATTAGGATCAAGAAATGTTCAAGTAATATTCAGTAGTAAACAAGCTTTTAATGTAGATGATTGTGTTTAAAGTCTGGATAATATTAGATTCAGTATAAAAGAAAGTGGATCCTAAGTGAATACAAGCAACATCTAGGCGTAATGGAAACGCGCCTAACTTATACACAAGAGGTCACGAGTTCGAGTACCATGCAGGTCGGTTCAAACACAATTTTTGGTTTTCTTCTTTTTTTTTTTTTTTACTTCTGAAAGGTTAGAAATCTGATACCTACCTATAATTGCACATATATGTTTAATTTTTGCCTATAGCCCAGCATACAAAACAATCCTTCTTACTTTACTATTTTTGTATCCCATTCCTACAACTGTTTTAAGAATTTATGATCATATTTTTGCTCAAATATCAATATGTACACAGATATACATGTACATGTCAATATTTCTGCTCATTTTTCAGAAAACTAAGTGAAACAATTGCTAAGTGTACTATGCTTTGAAATGCATCTGTATTTTCAAGATACAGTCTATCATGATCAACCAATGCTTCATTTAGTTGAGGCTGGTTAACCCATGAGTCCTGTATATGCTACACTCTGGTTCAAAACAATGGAGATTCCTTTCATTTCATTCTATCTGAAGCTTTTTAGAAAAACATTTTTCTTTTCAATTCAGAAATGAATTCAGATTTATTTACAAAGCATTTCAGTAAAAAGAAAATAAAATCCTTTTAAGTTTACTTCTTGCTAAATCCAGATTTTGTTCTAAAACTCAGTGCTCTGTTATATCTCAAGATTAACTATTACATAATATAAATTTTACAAAACAGTAACTCAACTACATATGCATATTTCTCCTCCAAACATCCATATCAATAATTAAAATCATTTCATTGTTTCCCACTCAGATTTTTCCCTTGAGATTTTAAACCTTAATGCATAACAGTATATTTAGCATGATACAACTAGTTCATCTAACCATAATAGAATTCATTACATGACTGGAAATCTTAGAAACATAAAATTTTTCCTGAATACATGCAGATATAATCAATTTAAACTCTTATTGAAACTAGCTAGCATGTTCATTCACTCCTCCATAACAGCCATTACTTCATTTTTACTTAGTGCCTGGGTTACCTGAAAGAGCATAAGTGGCTGCCTCATTTTAAAATGAGACACCCCAGATGCCATGAGCAAACAAGGGTCAGATCTATGATCTGGTATGAGTATCATCAATTCATTCATGATATTAAGCAATAGAGAATATAAGGGTACTAACTTGTTATTTAAGCAAATTTCTGCAATCAATTATTTTAACATAATGTAATTAAGTTGATTCAGGTATGATATATTCATTTATCATTCCTTCACTTGCATACATAATCATGCAAACATAATTATCTATTTGCAACAATTTCATTTACTGGAATCATCTTGGTTCCATACCATTCAACCTAAGAAATATCCATATTCCTATTTCTTCATTTACAGGTTGTAATATTCAATTTAAATCCCTGCCTCATCTGCTATTAAGGAATCACTGGGACACATTGCAATGAACTAATTCACATCATTGCACAAAGATCTCAGGGCTTGAACAAACCATGTGCCAACTTGCATACTTCAAATATGACAAGCATTCCAGCAGCTTTCTTGGCCTTCCCTTCCCTAGTTTATTTACTAGTGTATAGTCTTAAATCCTATCATCAAATATGCTAAGTGAACATATCACTGCAAACATGGAAACATCCATAATTTCTTCTAGCATAATTCTCCTCAGAAATAATCAGACAGTTATTTCCTAAATGGGGTCAATATGTCTTGATCTTAGTAAAATATGAGAATATTTTCAACTGTAAAAGAGGCATGGCATGTTATATTGATCTGCAAGCCTTTATGATTGATTCAGATTCAAGATCTGGTTCAATCATAATTTTAGCTTGTGGGTTTCTTTTTTTTTTTTGATTTGATTAAGGGCTCAGCACTTAGAAAATTTCTATTGCACCCTTAACATTTTTCTTTTCAAGCCTCAGCACTTATACCAAGTATAATGCAGCTCTAATCATTTTTATAAAGTTTCCATGCCATAGATCTATAACAGTTGAGAGTATTCTCTATATAATTTTTAAGATCCTAGACTTTAACATTTGTGAGTATAAATAAATCAGTATGATACTTATCCAGAGACAAATGTCTCAACCAATCAAAGATCATCCAAAATCATCCATATTAAATCATATCAGATTTAAAATAAAACATCCAAAAAGCATTGATGAAATCATATACATCAAAACCAGAAATATATATAAATGGAAATAAAAAGTGGCTGCCTCATCTCAGGTCTTAATGCCATGAACTTAGTGAGATTACTCACCTAAATGTTTCTTCTTATTAATCCAGAAAATTCTTGTTTGAGTGTTTTCTCCTTCCTTCCAATATTTTCCTGCTTTTCTTATTTTTGTGCAGCTCGGGGTAAAAATGATTCTACTGGCTAAACTGCCTATTTATAAACATTTTTCCTCTAGGGTTTTGTTGAAACAGAATTCCATTTCTGTCCTGGCTAGCATCATGCATTTTTCATTCATAATACCCCGGCCATATTAACTAATTTAAAGGCTGCATTTTCTTTCTTTTACTTTTCAGAAAATGGCCACTCTCCTAGTCATGTTAAAAGTGTGACTATCCTATTTTTATTTTAATTATTTCTGAAAATCCCCTTTGCTATTTTTGCCTATACAAGCTCATTAACTTGTATCACATTTCATGTCATTTTAATGTCATAGTTTTTACTTGCTTATATATATATATATATATATACTTTTCAGTGCTTAAAAATATATATATATTTGTACACATATTTTATCTAAGCTTATTTTAATTTCTCTTTAATTCCAGAAGCATATGTACCTATATGTATACAGGTTTACTAATATACATAATTTTCCCTTCTGGGTTTTAAATAAAATTTTGTTTACTGATTTAAAGTAAAACCTACTTTTCTTATTTTCTAAGATGATCCATATAATTTCAGAAATCAAACAACCATGTTGCCAAATCATGTTTGTATTGCCCTTTAATTCTTGTTTTAAATCCAAGAAATCTGGAGTTCTTCCTTGTGCCATTTCAGTGTGCACGTGCACACATATACCTGCACACTATTTCTTCCAGAGACTTCACCATATTTAAATCTAAATATTTCAAAATTAAATCATTTTTTTCAAAAATGATTTTTCACAAAATTTTGGGGTATTACATTCACCCCTCCTTTTAAGAATTGTGTCCTCACAATTTTTCTAACATTTATAGTGAGCATCTTTTTCTTTTCTGAAAACTTATCAAACATATGCATAAGCAAACAAATTCAACCATATCAACCATGCATAACAAATAATTTTTCCAGAAAAAAAAAATTACCTTTTAATTTGCAAAAAGCTTAGGATAATCCATTCTAATCTTATCCTCTAACTCCCATGTGCAGTCATTAGGATCACTACTCCACTGGATCTTAACTAGTTTCAAGGTTTTGCTCCTTAATTTCTTTTCTTCCTTGGCTACAATCCCCACTGGTTCTTTTTCATAAACCAAGTCAGGATTTATTTGAATTTTGGTAGGCTCTTCCAAAATGTCTTCCTTATCATGTACCCATTTTCTAAGTTGGGACACATGAAAAACATTATGCATTGCTTTCATCTCCTCTGGTAGTTCTAATTTGTAAGCCAATGAACCAATTCTTTCCAGAATTTTATAGGGTCCAACATACCTTGGTGTAAGCTTACCTTGCTTGCCAAACCTCATGACTTTCTTCATAGGTGAAATCTTGATGAAAACAAAGTCTCCCACTTCATATTCCACTTGCTTTCTCTTCCTATCTGCAAATTTCTTTTGCCTATCTTGAGCTGCTGCTATTCTTTTTCTTATTAACCCAATTCTCTCTGTAGTTTCTTTAACATATTCAGGTCCAAGAACAGCCCTTTCTCCAGTCTCTACCCAGCATATAGGTGATAAACAAGGCTTGCCATATAAGGCTTCAAATGGTGCCATCCCTATGGTGCTTTGGTAACTGTTATTGTATGTGAATTCAGCTAGATGGAGGTGGTCTTCCCAGTTGCCTCCAAAGTCCAGTGTACATGCTCTCAACAAATCCTCTAAGACTTTGTTCACCACCTCAGTTTGACCATCTGATTGTGGATGGTAGGCAGTGCTTAAGCACAATTCACTCCCCATAGCCTCTTGAAAACTTTTCCAAAACCTTGAGGTGAAGATGGTATCCCTATCACTCACAATGGTTTTGGGTATGCCATGCAACCTTACTACCTCTTTCATGAATATTTGAGCCAATTTTGGAGCATTTCTTTCTGCTCTAACTGGGATAAAATGTGCTACCTTAGTTAGCCTATCCACAATTACCCATATACTTGTGTTTCCCTTCTTAGATCTAGGCAGACCATCTATGAAATCCATAGATATGTCCTCCCACTTCCACTGTGGTATACTAAGGGGTTGCAATAGTCCTGATGGCCTTTGTGTCTCTGCCTTGACTTGTTGGCAAGTCATGCACCTTGCAACATATCTGGCCACATCTGACTTCATCCCCTTCCACCAAAGATTTCTTTTCAAATTTTGATACATCTTGGTGCTACCTGGGTGTATGGAGTACTTACTCCTATGGTACTCATTTAATATTTCCTCTTTCAATTCTATATTTTCTGGAACACATATCCTGTTTTTATTCCTCAAATACCCATTTTTATCAACTTGATAATTTATTACTTCCTCCCCTTTTGATATGAGCATTTTCTTTTCCACCATGTTTAGGTCTTGTTCCTGCATTTGCCCAATCTTAAGAAGTAAATCTGATTGCAGAGATATCATACTTAATTTCCCTTTACCTTCACCTTCTTCAATAGGCATCATTTGTTCCTCACTACTTTCCTCAATTTCCAAATCAGTAAGTATAGACAAATCCCTAAACTCTTCCATCATCAACATGGCTACTTTGGCATGTTGTCTACTCAAGGCATCTGCAACTTTATTTGCCTTGCCTGGTGTATACAGTATGTCTAGATCATAGGCAGCTAGGAATTCTACCCATCTATGTTGCCTCATGTTCAAATCTTTTTGTGAGAATAAATATTTCAGTGCCTTATGATCAGTGTACAAAATGAATTTGGCACCTAACAAATAATGTCTCCAAAGTTTCAAAGCATACACAACTGCTGCTAGTTCAAGATCATGGGTTGCATACCTGGTTTCATGTGGCTTTAATTGCCTAGATGCATAGGCTACCACCTGGTCTTGCTGCATCAACACAGCCCCTAACCCAGAGCCACTTGCATCAGTGTACACAACCAAATTTTCATTTCCTTCTGGCACTCTCAATACTGGTGCATTAATCAGGGCTTCTTTTATTTTGATAAAAGCTTGCTCACATTTTTCTGTCCATACAAAGGCTTGGTTCTTTCTAGTTAAATTGGTAAGTGGTGATGATATTTTTGAGAAATCTTTTATGAATCTCCTATAATATCCTGCCATCCCCATAAATGATCTAATCTCACTGATGGTGCTAGGCCTTTTCCATGCTTGGATTGCCACTACCTTGTTAGGGTTTACTGATATTCCTTTGGCAGAGATGACATGCCCAAGGAAATGCACTTCTTCTTTCCAAAATGCACATTTTGAAAATTTTGCCTTTAAATCATTTTCCCTTAGTCTTGACAAAACTAAATGCAAATGATTTTTATGCTCTTCCACTGTCTTGGAATAAATCAAAATGTCATCAATAAAAATCAGTACAAATTTGTCTAGATAATCTCTAAATATTCTATTCATCAAATCAACAAAATATGAAGGAGCATTTGTCAAACCAAATGGCATAACCAAAAATTCATATAAGCCATATCTTGTGTTAAATGCAGTGTACTTAACACTTGAGTCTTCAACCTTCATTTGATGGAATCCTGATGCTAAGTCTAGTCTAGAAAATATTTTAGCTTCACTGAGTTGGTCAAAGAGATCATCTATTCTAGGCAATGGGTATTTATTCTTGATGGTTACTTTATTTAGCTCCCTGTAATCTATGCACATTCTCAAGGTACCATCATGTTTTCTTACAAACACTACTGGAGAACCCCAGCATGAATTGCTTGGCCTTATAAACCCCTTGCCTTCTAATTCTTCCAACTGATTTTTCAATTCTTTCAGTTCACTTGGCCCCATCCTATAGGGTTTCTTAATTATTGGACTTGCTCCTGGAATGAGATTAATTTGGAACTCAACTGGTCTATGGCGTGGAACACCCTTAACTTCCCCAAACACATCCAAGTATTCATTAACTATGGGAATTTCTTCAATGGTTAGTTCACTCAGATCTTTTTCTAAGTCAACTAAATGATATAGTTTTCCTTCCTTAGCTACCTCACATAAAACTGTGATTCTCTGGCCTCTAGAATTTTGCAATGATATGGTGGATGAGTCTAAATTAATTATGGCTTTAAATTGCCTTAACCAGTCTACCCCCAATATAACACCTATATTTGGGTAATTCAAAACATATAAATTGGAAATAAAAATATTTCCTCCTATGTTTAACTCCACATCCACACAAATCATATTTAAAACACTAGAACTCCCCAATGGACTGTGTATATGCAATGGGGTTTCAACTAATATGCAATTCAGTTTTAGCACTTTAACCAATTCATAAGAAATTAAGGAGTGAGTTGCCCCAGTATCATACACTACTGTTATGGGTATGGTACAAATAAGTAATGTACCTTCCACTTGGCTATGGTTTTCAGTGTTACTTTCCACTGTGGCTTTGCCTTTTCCTTCCAAATTTGCCAATTTGCCTTGCTGTTTATACTCAGGACAATTCCTCTTCATATGTCCCTCTTTCCCACATAGATAGCATTTGAAAGCTCCTCCTTTCAACTCTGGACATTTTGGTTTGATATGCCCTTCCTTTCCACACTGATGGCACACAATTTTCTTCTTGTCTTCCTTAGCTTTGACATCTCCAGTGCTTTTGTTACTAGCCTCTTCTTTCTTCTTATCATAAGGGTGATACCTCCCCTTACCTTTCTTGTTATTATTGCTCTTAAAATTTCTGAACTTCTCCCTTTCCTTGTCATGCTGCTCCAACCTCAAAGCTAAGTCTATCACATGATCAAAAGTCTTGTCTGCATAAGGTAACATAGCTCTGCTAAGTCCTGGGTTTAGACCTTTTATGTACCTATCATTTTTAGATGCTTCATCTGCCACAAGCATTGCTCCATATGTGGAAAGTCCCTCAAACTTTTGAGTGTATTCTGTGACAGTCATGGTTCCTTGTCTAAGCCTAATGAATTCTTCTAGCAAGGTAGTCTTTGCTGATGCTGGTACAAACCTTGCCTCCAACATCTCTTTGAATTGATTCCAAGTGATTTCATTCTCATTCCTTCCTGCAATGATTACTTCCCACCAGCCTAAAGCTACTCCCTTTAGCTGTCTTGAAGCCACTTGCCTCTTTCTTTGATCATCAAGTTGCATGTCATTGAAAATTCTTTCCAATGTTCTCAACCATGTTTGAATTTCCATGATACTCTCTGTCCCTTCAAAGCTTTTGCCTCCTAAATGAGTATATGTCTTAAGCAGTTTTGAGAGTTCTTCATAGGGATTTTCTTGCCTTTGTCCTGCCCCATCCCTAAATGCTCTCACCAAGTCTTGTAGATTGACCATTGGTGGTGCATGGGAAGATCCTGCTCCCTGATTTGGTGGTCTCCCTACCATAGTTTGCTAATAATAATTTACATAGCTGGTTAGTTTGGTATTTAGTTCCTTTTAATTTTATTTCTATCTAAGAACTTGATCCTTACTTCTACTATGTTGAATAACATAGCTTTGATACCAACTGAAATGACCCTCCTATTTCTACCCTAATTTCATAAGGATTTTTTTTTTTGCTATGAGATGATATATTGATATATCATTCATTACAAACATATTTTCCAAGGTCATTTTCTTTTTCCAATAACCAAAATATATCCAGGATCAAAATAACTTACCAATATAAATATATCAGTGCATATCTAATAACATACACATACATATGAAGATGTATGTGTTCTCCTTGTTTAAATTCAGAGTATATACTTTATTATTTTTCTTTTGTTCAATAACATCCTGTTTGATTTAGAGATTTAGTAATTCAGATACATTATTGTATCCAGATTTTTGGCCATGAAATCCACTAGAAACATGTACTTTAGTCTGTCATTAGGATCAAGAAATGTTCAAGTAATATTCAGTAGTAAACAAGCTTTTAATGTAGATGATTGTGTTTAAAGTCTGGATAATATTAGATTCAGTATAAAAGAAAGTGGATCCTAAGTGAATACAAGCAACATCTAGGCGTAATGGAAACGCGCCTAACTTATACACAAGAGGTCACGAGTTCGAGTACCATGCAGGTCGGTTCAAACACAATTTTTGGTTTTCTTCTTTTTTTTTTTTTTTTTTTTACTTCTGAAAGGTTAGAAATCTGATACCTACCTATAATTGCACATATATGTTTAATTTTTGCCTATAGCCCAGCATACAAAACAATCCTTCTTACTTTACTATTTTTGTATCCCATTCCTACAACTGTTTTAAGAATTTATGATCATATTTTTGCTCAAATATCAATATGTACACAGATATACATGTACATGTCAATATTTCTGCTCATTTTTCAGAAAACTAAGTGAAACAATTGCTAAGTGTACTATGCTTTGAAATGCATCTGTATTTTCAAGATACAGTCTATCATGATCAACCAATGCTTCATTTAGTTGAGGCTGGTTAACCCATGAGTCCTGTATATGCTACACTCTGGTTCAAAACAATGGAGATTCCTTTCATTTCATTCTATCTGAAGCTTTTTAGAAAAACATTTTTCTTTTCAATTCAGAAATGAATTCAGATTTATTTACAAAGCATTTCAGTAAAAAGAAAATAAAATCCTTTTAAGTTTACTTCTTGCTAAATCCAGATTTTGTTCTAAAACTCAGTGCTCTGTTATATCTCAAGATTAACTATTACATAATATAAATTTTACAAAACAGTAACTCAACTACATATGCATATTTCTCCTCCAAACATCCATATCAATAATTAAAATCATTTCATTGTTTCCCACTCAGATTTTTCCCTTGAGATTTTAAACCTTAATGCATAACAGTATATTTAGCATGATACAACTAGTTCATCTAACCATAATAGAATTCATTACATGACTGGAAATCTTAGAAACATAAAATTTTTCCTGAATACATGCAGATATAATCAATTTAAACTCTTATTGAAACTAGCTAGCATGTTCATTCACTCCTCCATAACAGCCATTACTTCATTTTTACTTAGTGCCTGGGTTACCTGAAAGAGCATAAGTGGCTGCCTCATTTTAAAATGAGACACCCCAGATGCCATGAGCAAACAAGGGTCAGATCTATGATCTGGTATGAGTATCATCAATTCATTCATGATATTAAGCAATAGAGAATATAAGGGTACTAACTTGTTATTTAAGCAAATTTCTACAATCAATTATTTTAACATAATGTAATTAAGTTGATTCAGGTATGATATATTCATTTATCATTCCTTCACTTGCATACATAATCATGCAAACATAATTATCTATTTGCAACAATTTCATTTACTGGAATCATCTTGGTTCCATACCATTCAACCTAAGAAATATCCATATTCCTATTTCTTCATTTACAGGTTGTAATATTCAATTTAAATCCCTGCCTCATCTGCTATTAAGGAATCACTGGGACACATTGCAATGAACTAATTCACATCATTGCACAAAGATCTCAGGGCTTGAACAAACCATGTGCCAACTTGCATACTTCAAATATGACAAGCATTCCAGCAGCTTTCTTGGCCTTCCCTTCCCTAGTTTATTTACTAGTGTATAGTCTTAAATCCTATCATCAAATATGCTAAGTGAACATATCACTGCAAACATGGAAACATCCATAATTTCTTCTAGCATAATTCTCCTCAGAAATAATCAGACAGTTATTTCCTAAATGGGGTCAATATGTCTTGATCTTAGTAAAATATGAGAATATTTTCAACTGTAAAAGAGGCATGGCATGTTATATTGATCTGCAAGCCTTTATGATTGATTCAGATTCAAGATCTGGTTCAATCATAATTTTAGCTTGTGGGTTTCTTTTTTTTTTTGATTTGATTAAGGGCTCAGCACTTAGAAAATTTCTATTGCACCCTTAACATTTTTCTTTTCAAGCCTCAGCACTTATACCAAGTATAATGCAGCTCTAATCATTTTTATAAAGTTTCCATGCCATAGATCTATAACAGTTGAGAGTATTCTCTATATAATTTTTAAGATCCTAGACTTTAACATTTGTGAGTATAAATAAATCAGTATGATACTTATCCAGAGACAAATGTCTCAACCAATCAAAGATCATCCAAAATCATCCATATTAAATCATATCAGATTTAAAATAAAACATCCAAAAAGCATTGATGAAATCATATACATCAAAACCAGAAATATATATAAATGGAAATAAAAAGTGGCTGCCTCATCTCAGGTCTTAATGCCATGAACTTAGTGAGATTACTCACCTAAATGTTTCTTCTTATTAATCCAGAAAATTCTTGTTTGAGTGTTTTCTCCTTCCTTCCAATATTTTCCTGCTTTTCTTATTTTTGTGCAGCTCGGGGTAAAAATGATTCTACTGGCTAAACTGCCTATTTATAAACATTTTTCCTCTAGGGTTTTGTTGAAACAGAATTCCATTTCTGTCCTGGCTAGCATCATGCATTTTTCATTCATAATACCCCGGCCATATTAACTAATTTAAAGGCTGCATTTTCTTTCTTTTACTTTTCAGAAAATGGCCACTCTCCTAGTCATGTTAAAAGTGTGACTATCCTATTTTTATTTTAATTATTTCTGAAAATCCCCTTTGCTATTTTTGCCTATACAAGCTCATTAACTTGTATCACATTTCATGTCATTTTAATGTCATAGTTTTTACTTGCTTATATATATATATATATATACTTTTCAGTGCTTAAAAATATATATATATTTGTACACATATTTTATCTAAGCTTATTTTAATTTCTCTTTAATTCCAGAAGCATATGTACCTATATGTATACAGGTTTACTAATATACATAATTTTCCCTTCTGGATTTTAAATAAAATTTTGTTTACTGATTTAAAGTAAAACCTACTTTTCTTATTTTCTAAGATGATCCATATAATTTCAGAAATCAAACAACCATGTTGCCAAATCATGTTTGTATTGCCCTTTAATTCTTGTTTTAAATCCAAGAAATCTGGAGTTCTTCCTTGTGCCATTTCAGTGTGCACGTGCACACATATACCTGCACACTATTTCTTCCAGAGACTTCACCATATTTAAATCTAAATATTTCAAAATTAAATCATTTTTTTCAAAAATGATTTTTCACAAAATTTTGGGGTATTACACCTAAGGTACCACCTGACAATATAAAGCAAAAGGGTGTTAACTTTTGAAGTAAGTATTTGGTAGGTTTCTTCCTTGATGCCTAATTGTCCTACCTAATAGTAGTCATGCTTTTGAAAACACATTAGAAATTACTTAAGTCGAAATAAAATTAGACAACGTAAATTTTACTTCCACTTCTCTGATGAGCAAGACAAAATGAATACTCCAAGTGGATCCCATTTTCATTAAGGGTAAGATGTTTATTGTAACCAAATGGAACCTCGCTTATGGCATTGCTCAACGATAAATTAGAAGTGTTCCTTTTTTGGTACACTTATATAAAATTTCCGTTATTATGTGGACTCTTAAGGGCATTAACTGGCTAGCATGTCACCTTGTTCATCACATTTTCTTTGACGAGAGTACCGAAAAGCTTCAGTGCTTTAAATATGCAAAGGATCTTGTTAAGAACGTTCTTGATTTTCAACGTCTTGAACACTTCGGCAGTGCAGGGCTGGGGGACGATTGCCCAAGTGTTCAGAGTATGTATGACTGGGTTCCTAAGATTTGTAGCACGAGCAAAGTTTTTGGGCATGAATTATCAGAATGTGCAAACCATTCTGCATTTTCTTATGACTCACAAGCCAACTCTTTCAGTAGTCAGCAAAAGGCAGTTTTCAACTCGCAAACTATTCCCAATCAAAGGAAAAACTTCTCAAAAGCACCCTTTAAAAATGTTGCAAGCTTTAAAGTATCTAAAACACATAGAAATGGAAAAAAAAGATAGATAATTTATTAATTCCACCGTTAAAAACACGTCAGCAAGGGCATAAGACAAAGACAAGGGAAAAGAAAATCAGGCAGCCACCAATGATTGTGTCATCATTACTGACGCAAAATTAAAAATTCACATTACTTATGCAACCAATCCCCACCATAACACAATCCCCCCATAAGCTATGCTAGTTGTTAATTGCATTAATTTCGTAATTGTACCCAATTCCCTCAACATCTCAACTTCATCAAATATATTTTTTACACTGATAACAAGCAATCACTTCTCAATCAACAATGCACACATCACCTTCTCATAACTCCCCCACGCAACAATCAAATCTACATGCAAAATAATGATGCAAATTCCATCCCCACTGTAGAATCTGTTAAGACATTAACCCTATCACCAAATCCTTTTTCACTATTAAACTCAATTCCAGAAGAAATTATCGAACTAGAACCTATCTTCTAGTCAAGTACATGTTGTTATGATCAAGTTGCAAACTCTTCCCCAACGGACTTAACATTTAAACAATAGCAACCGTCATTCCAGCCACTTTTATTTGAAGTAAAACACTTCCCAACACCTCCTCTACCACCCCACCTATCCTCTACAGCAACGATACATCTCCCATTAGACCTAATCCTGTGCAACCAATCTACCCACCCCTTCCACGCATTCCAACCGACATTACATCTCGCCACATGATCATTCCACCTAACCCTTGCAATAGTCCTCCAAAAACTCCTGACCTCCCCTCCAAAGAAGTCACTCACGACCAAACAATTTATGATATATCATAAATTGTTTGGTCGTGAGTGTCATACACATCACTTGACCACATGCAAATCATTCCACCTCCGCTAAGCATATCTGAAAGCAACTCATTTGTTCACCCCTCCATAACCACTCACCACGTCCCGCAAAGGTGCCTAACCTGCACACCCAAGTGATTACTCACAACTAATTAAACCATGTTGCAAAAAACCTACTTGTGACGCCCCACCTCTATACTCACACTAACCAAGGACACTACTGGGTAATGCCGTCAATTAGTACGAAGAATAAGGCTGTTGAGGAGCGACCAACTGTATAATTGATTTGAGCGAGAACTGATATGTCAGATAGTATGTCATGCATTTCATTTCAAGAGGAAATCCGACATATCCAATCCAATTCAAATAAAAAATAATTGAACATGAAATAGATGACATACTATCTGACATATCGGTTCTCGCTCAAATCAATTATACAGTTGGTCGCTCCTCAACAGCCTTATTCTTCGTACTAATTGACGGCATTACCCAGTAGTGTCCTTGGTTAGTGTGAGTATAGAGGTGGGGCGTCACACTACCCCTCCACCAGTGTAACGACCTATAACTTTTAACGTTTCAAATGGAAATATTTAATTATTTAAATATTCGAATTTGATTCTAATATATTAAATAATAAGAAAATCAATTGTTAATATAACGACTTGATTTTTAATGATGTATTTTAAATGAATTTATAGGATTTTTCCATAATTTTTAATTTAGAAAATATTTAATTTATCGTTTGATGCATTTTACGAAAAACGTTGGTATTTTCTCAAAAATACACGGAATTAGATAACCTGAGTATTTTATTGTTGTTTTGTGATTGTGTCATATTGTTATGCGCGATCGTATTTTTATTTCTGTCGTTCATGGCTTTTACGCGAATATGATATTTTGTAGCGGAGTACATCAAAACTTTTTTTTAAAACAGATCAACACGGTAGCACAAAATATTGCACATACCTATTCCCATGTTTTATGGAATGTTGTCTCCCGTTACTCCATGGTTAAGGAAGGGTTGTTTTGCAAAATCGTTTGATTATATAAGGAGGGCAAGCACACGGGGAAACACAGACACACAACCATGAATATACACTATATTATTTTCTTTACTTCTTTATTTTTGTTTGGTGTAACATGATAGAATACCTCCATTCAAACTTCAAAATTCATTATCTCATAATCTATTATCATTCAATAAAATCTTCCAACATGAAAGTTATTTGTCATTGTTCTTGGTATTTACTAAAAATAATCGCTCTTTATTTCATCGAGTGTGGTGGTGGGAACCGTCCGATAATATTGGTTGTCAAATTATGGTCGTTTTTTGACGAACATGAAATGGAAATCGGAGAGTCTGATTGTGTTCATAGCGGCAAGACACGATTCTTGGTGGTGGTCGTAGGGAGTCAGGTGGTCGGAGTTAGCCGTGGGTGGTGTATGAATGTTTTCGTTCATCTCCAAATTTCGATGATATAGTGGTCGAGGGGAGCGATGGGGGGTGCTAGGAGGAAGTTCGAGGCAATGCTGAGGCAGTGGGGGTAGTTGGAGAGGGCGCGGTGGTCGGAGGTGGCGAGTCAATGTCGATTTAGGGTTTTGACCATGTTTTGTTTTGGGATTGGTTTTTGATTTGGTGGCAGTGATGGGGGTTACCGAGCTGGCTAAGGGGTTTGTTGGAGATGGTATGGGTGCGGAAGAGCTCATGGTGGCGACGGCGGTGGTTATCAGTGGCGGAGGAGGTGATGGTTGTGAGTTGATCAAGGTGGGTTATTTTTGCTTGGGCGCGTGATTTGAATTAAGGAAGGAAAGAATCACTATTCAGGTGGGTTTGGGTGTGTGATGACGGGTCGGGCTTGCTTTGTTTTAGGTGAGAATAAATATAGTTTATTTGTTTTAAATTATTTAAAACCAAGGTTTTTAACTTTAGAAAGCCACATCTTGTTCATTTTAAATTCGTTTAACCCGCGGATTTTTGCATTAGACTCATATTGATGAGTACAACATTATATTATAAATAGTTGATAGTTTTACTGAAGTATAATTTAATGATAAAATAATAGTGATTGAATATAATTATGTTGATTTAAATAATAGCATGGTTAAATTAGTCATACTTCGTTTATGATATCTATTTGGCAAAATAAAACAATGTTCTGTTATATTTAAATTGAATATATTATTTTGGACATCTATCGAGCAGAATAAATCCCTGTTCTGTGCTTGAAAACTAAAATGATGATTTTAAAAGTTAATTAATATGTGGATTAATTAATATTGGATAAACGATGTGTTAACTATTGACTTTTAAATATTGAGTGCCAGAAGCTTGGTGGCATGCCCATATTGGGTGTGACTTTGATATGTCATGAATGTTGAATTCTTTTTAGAATGAAAACAATGATAACATTGGTTAAGTGTATGGTAGTCCTAGGCCTCATTATATATTTTGAAAATACTAACATTTTTGTATTGATTGGAAATGGTTTTGATTTGGAGAGTGATTTTAAATGTGATTTTTGAAATTTTCTGTGGCATTTTATTGAGAAATGGATTTTTGGACTGCTCTATTTTACCTCAACCTTTTTGTTAGACTTTTCAAACATATACAGAAATGTTTTAAAAGTATTTTTAAAAGTATTTATTATAATGATTATTACAAAGAAAACGAGGAATTTATCTTGTATAATAAAGTGATACTATTTTTTAAAAGGAGAAAGAAATATTTTGGAATAAATATTTGTGGAATGCTTTACATAAAACATTGTGTAGAAAAATATATTTATAAATGGTATTTTTTAAATAAAAGAATATATTTATAAATGTTATTTTGTAAAAGGAAATTATATCATTTTGATAATTTTGAATAATAAATCACAATTGTGAATTTATAGTGATTTATGAAATGATCGTTTTACGGAAAATATTGGGTTCTATCTTGAAATTGAAGATTTGAGATAAGTAATTTTAGAGATTTATAAAAGGAGTTTTATAAATAATTTTAGAGATTTATAAAAGAAGTCTTATAAATAATTTTAGAAATTTTTAAAAGGAGTTTTATAAATTAATATGGAGATATATAAAAGGACTTGTAAACATGGAATAGGTTTATAAAAGGAAATTTGTAAAAGGATTGAGATTTTATTTCGATAAATGATTATGTAAACTTATGGTGGTATGTTTCATACTTAACATCCAAAGGGAAATGTTTTGGGTTTATAGTAAACAATGTTTTAAATGGTATTTGTTTTTGGTCCATTTAAATATGAATTTGAAAGGAGGAAATCTACCTTAAGATTTGTTAATAAACTTATACTATTGAGATAAGTATATGCATACATTTTCTAAGTATTGAAAGTGTAGTGTTTTGTGAATATACTAAGTATATGGATACATTTTCTAAGTATTGAAAGTGTAGTGTTTTGGGAGTATACTTATACCGATGAGATAAGTATACAGATATTTTTCAAAGCATTGAAATAGTATAAATGAAAGCGAGTGAGCAGTATACATATGTATATCTTTGTAAAAGTATTTTTATATAAGTATTTAGAAAGTGATTTGAATTAATGCAAGGATTAATTAGAGAGACTAAGCGCTGCTTATGTTTTTAATCATACTTGGTTTCTTATGAAATTAAACCTCTGATTTGATTGTTTTTTTAGTTGATAGTTAAATAACCGAGTATCAAATCTTGACCAAATATAACTCTAGAAATATGTAAAAGAAACACGGGAATTATAGGGTATAGTCATCTTCGATGATGCTATACTATAGGTATAAACTCGTTATGTTCTTCTACGATAAATGATAAAGAGATCCGTCTGCTTAAATGGTTAGGAGGTGATCTCCACTCTTATCTATTGTCTACTTATTTCCAAAAGAACCGGAGTTGAGTTTTTCGATATCAGTAGATTGGTTTTGAAGTGCCCGGTAAGCGGGGGAGTGTATTTATATAAGATGACTCGAAACCATAATCACTCCAAAACCATATACGATTTTTATGCTTTGGAATAGGTTCATGATTGGTTCGAGATGCTGGAATTATTTAACAACTAATTTTCCATCGGATTGGAAAATAGCTGAAATTTTTTAATTAAAAATAAACCACAAGCGCACGGCGTAAAATTCTAGTACGTGGGGAGTACGGGTCAATCTGTAGGGAATTGTTTAGATTTTAAAATTTCTATTCAATAAAATTAAACTAAGAGTTGAAGTTGTGATTAACTAAAAAATGTAAATAACTAGCAAAAGAGAATGGATAAAAATATGAGAGTTTGAAGGCAATTAAGAGGCAAATCCTTCTCATAATCACATAAATCAACAAAATGAAATTATGATCTCTCTTTTGGTCATTAATGAGTTTAGTTGATATGTTTAATATAAGTATGGAATATTTGTGCTATTAATTAGCCCAATATAAACTATCAAACTTTAACATACCCACTAAACCACTTTTTAACTCCCATGAAAATGACAATGAACTTGAAAATAATATCTATTCTAAGCATGATCTATTAACCATTGATTAGAAATATGGACCATCAAATTTTTATTCCAAATCCACTTCCATTACCAAAATCAATTAGTTAGATGATGATTTAAATTGTGTTTATTTGGGTAAGTATAGCCTATATGTGATTAATATCATAGACTATCAAATTCATTAATAAACTTGCATCAACATGCAACTTTCCAATAAGCACAAAAAGAGAACATAAATGATCAAAATGTTGAATTGCCATGATTAAGAGAGCTTCATTACCCCTAAATTGAAGGGTTTTAGCTTCTTATATTTGTTATCATGTCAATAAATGTAGCATTCAACATGAAATAAAAACAAGAAAATGCAAGCTAAGTTAAAAAAGTGCTAATTAAAATGAAACAAAAGTTATTCTACTTGCATAAATAAAAAGATCTACACTACTAACATGAAAGGAAAAAGTATATAAATAAGAAAATGCAAGAATTAAAATTGCATTAAGAAGAAAATTACATAAGAAAAGAAAATTGCTATGTAGCCATGAAAAGAAAGAAGGAATTTTTGTTTATTTTTGAGCCTAAAACTAACTAAAGAGGAGGCTCAAAGGCTAAGAGCTTAATTACATAAACATATGGGGTATTTATACAAGCCTAAAACCCTAATACTAATTTTTAGGGACTACCCAAAATACCCTTCTAGGAATGATTTCTATGATCCAAAATTTAAGCAATCCCCAAAATGAATGATTTCTATGATCCTATTTACTCAAAAATGTTTGCTAAGATTAATTTTAGGGTTTATCATAAACAATGTCTTAAATAACATTGTTTCTGACTCGCCAAAAAGTTAAGTAATTTGGATCAAGAGTTAAGTAAGGAAATTTGAAAATACTATCCAAAGCAAAAGAATGAATTACTTAGAATTTTTTTCTACATCGAAAGAAAGAGATTTCGAAATCATCTGAAAAGAGTTAAAGTGAAAAGAGACTTAATAAATCCGGTATACTCATATTCATTTTTTTATCAATAATTTGATTTCGAAGGAACTAGGGTCGGATTTGGGTGATTCCTATCTGAAAACCACTTCGAATCAATGTATACGTTCGAAAGTGAAGACATGTTTAAGATGATGATTATTGAAGACCATGGATCTTTATAGCGTGAGGACTTCTTGTTGACTTACTTTGGGTAGCTCCCGAGTTATATATATAACAGTGGTCTCCTCGTTGTGGAGATTTTTCAGATTGCAAGGACTACTTGCTACTAGTGGTAGTAGGAGAGTGCCTTCAGTTTGTTCTGTTCCTGGACAATTTTTATGGACGTTTGTCTTTAATTGCATTTCTAATGATTACAAACATTGGTTTTTACAAACGTACTTCTGTTTGGTGGCGGAGAAGGCAACTTCTCTTAGCTTAACACCCTTCCTTGAGACGTACGAGCTCAAGGGTTGTATTTTTGTGGAAGGCAATTAGTAGTCAACGGAAATGGCAAATGGGGCATTCAGAGATGTGATATATCTGAAAAGGTAATCGTTGCCTTAAGCATCATCAACTTGGAAATGACCGAAACAGGATTAGATGCAGCAAGGCTAAGTGGGTCATTCCTAAGTAGGGTATGGTCATCCCCTTCTAGATATATTTTTTTACGCTATGACGTTCGGGATGTAAATTAGTGTGGTTTGTATGCTCGGGCGCCTGGTTTAAAGGTCGGTAACGACCGGGGGATGACATATTCGGTACTATCTTGTTACAGAGGTAGGCCAGTCTTGTGTTGGTAGAGGTTCCTTTGTGTTGTTCCTCTGGGCATCCATCTAGAGGTGTACCCATTTCGGAAGGTAGATCCTTCACCTGGTCATTTGTATGGAAATCCATTCTCCAATAAGAACCTATGGTTTTATTTGTATTGGCGTAATGAATAGCCTCGAAATGCTATATGGGTAACCATTTCAGATAAGATTAATAAGTTTATTTGCAAATGTTTTCAAAGGAATGTCATTAGAAATAATATCAAATGTTTTTGATATGTAAAAGTGTTTTAGTTATCATAAGGTAAAAACCCGTCTGTGTTTATGTGAGGGCGTGGTCTTATGAGATACTCTTGTTTTCAAAGGATTTTATCCAACGGCTGATATATGACACTGTCATTTATTATTGAGTTTTTCTCACGCTGGTTTATCAAGCCTGATTTGGGTATTTTCAATACTCGGGTCAGATCCGAGTAGTTTCAGGTTTAGTCGAAGACGGTTGGAGTTTCCAGAGGAGAGCTGGAGATATTCATCTACGTATGGAAGTACTCTATTATCCGCTATGCTTAGTTTGTTTTAGTTGATGTTTGTCAGCAATTGTAAGGACGGATGTTTATAACTGTCCAAGCTGAATTTAGGTTAGACTCTGATATATGTATTTAAAAGTTTTCCGCTGTAAAGATATTTGTTCGATATTATATGTTATTCCATTCGTGTGAGATTCTGTTCTGTCTATTTTTCTTTATTACCCTTCATGTTCCGTATTTTTGTGCAATTTGAGTTGGACATGTGTGGTTTATTGTCAATTCAAAGGGTACGAAAAAACAGGTCGTGACATTTGGTATAAGAGTTGAAGGTTAAGCGAGAACCTTGGCTTTGTTATGGGTAAAGTCTCATCAGAGATAGGATTAGTAATTTCCTAGGATGAGTAACTCATTAGAGATAGGGTTAGTAACACCCTAGAATGAGTTATGAGAGTGTTATATATATGAGCGCGTATTTGTTAATTTTATAAAAATGATTTTGTTTTAAAGAAATTGGTAAATGAAATAATTTTACCTTGGATTTATATTTTTAATATTAAAGGGGATATTATTAGTTTTGGGTTAGAAATTAAGGATTGATTGTAATTTAGCTTAATAAAACTAAAATATGAATATCTTGTGATTATAGTTTCACAATTTGACTATAAGATATTCCATATAGAATAAATTAGTTGGAAACTAGAATTTAGAACTTTTACCGTATATCCCTAGACATTCAGCCTTAAGAAATAAGGATTGGATAATTGTAAAATGGGTTAATTTAAAAGGACTAAGAACAAATACCTTGTGAATTAAGTTTCACAATTTGTTTATAAGGTATTTGATGATAATATTCTTTTCAGGAAAGACCAAACCCACTGAACTTCGCTTCACTTTGTCGGGAATTCGAGTCCTAAGTCAAAGAAAGTTTTTGGGATCGGAAAACATTACGGAAGTTAAGGACTGGTTAAGCAAGTGTGATGAGCTCCAACATAGCATGGTGAGCTTCATCCATGGGTCATTTAGGGAGCTGATAAGCAATGCCCTGAAATTCGAGGATGTTGTTCCACAGCCAACTACTGAAGTACCAACCAAGAAGAAAAGGCATAGGAAGAACAAAGTTTACTGTTTCAAATGTAAAAAAAAGGTCACCGTACAAAAGAATGTGGATTAGGAGTAAAAATCAATACCTTTAAGAAAGCTACCCCGAAGGATTGTTATTTCTGCCATATTATAGGACATATCGCCAGAGACTGTCCAATGCTCAAGGCAGCAGAGCAGTCGAGGCCTTTTGTTACCCTTACCCGTCCACCTACTGCTGCAGAAAAAGGAAAAGGGTTAGTGGAAGCATAAGTTAGTAAGCATGTAGTAGAAAACGCCATCTAAGTATTGTAACCATATGACTTTTGTAAAACTTTTTGAGTGTACTCCGTAGAAATCACTTAGTATGAATGTATTTTGGGAATCAATATATATAGACTATCATTTTGCTGCTTTGTCAATACCCAATTTCTGTTAGAACTTATTAGAAAAGCTAAAAATATCTAATCCCATGAAAAGAAGAACATTAATAATTAAGTAAGAAGTACTTAATAAAATGAGATAAAATAAATAAAGTGAAAAAGGATCTTTGATATGGTAACTGATTTTAAGTTCTTATATAAAATTGTAGAAAGCAACCAAAGCCGAAAGACTAGCCATTAGGCAGAGATTTAGGGAAGCCTTGTCTAAATACGGAGACTTGGAAGTTTGAGATACACCGATCACGAGTGATGAGGAGGATATACAAGTAGGGGAGCCCTCGAGGATAGTACCAGGATCATTTGACCATCCGATAGATATCTCAAACGATGAGGATTTGATAGTTATTTCAGATGAGGAGGATGTGTTGCCAGTAGGTGCAGATATTGATGTAGGGGTAGAAGCCGACGATGAGGCAGATGACTGGATGTTGGATCCTTTGAGTGAGGACGAGGAGCCTGAGGAAGAGGAACCTATAAAGGAGCCCATGGAAGTACCAGTGGAGATCAAGCCGCTGATCGAGGAACCCATGGCGATAGAGACAGAAGACTCGGGGATTTATGATACATGGTTATATGAGGATGATGATTCAGAGAATGATGAGCAGATAATTTGGGAGATGGGTACGCCCATTCAGGAGATAGGATCTCCCGTTCCAGAGACAACCGAGGATCTCGGTTTGGAGGATATTGAGAAGGGGGAGCATCTGCCGTGGATTCCGGGAGGCCAGCAGTGGCAGCCGTTAGGTTGGGACATAGCCCCAGAGATGATAGATGATGAGGAGCCAGTTGAGGAAGGGGAAGAAGTAGAGGAACCAGAAGAGATCGACTTGGAGGCACCATCGGAGGGTTCATCCAATGTGTAGTGTTTCACTTTGGGATATTTTGGGTTTGTATTATAGCAGTTGTTATTATCTTAAGCACGTAGTATGCACTAAGATATGGGATCTAGTATGATATTTTGGGTTGATTGATGTAGATAGTTGACTTATGACCATGTATTTACCTCAAGTGTGTAGTACGCACTCAGGTTGGGACTAGGATCAATGATTGTATTTCATGATCAATATTTAGTAGTAGTATTTCCTTTGACACATATTGTTGACCTTTAAAGTTCTGTATCTTTGATTTCATTTCGAGGACGAAATGCTTTTAAGTAGGGGAGAATGTAACGACCCGTAATTTCGCTACTTCGAAAATGAGAGATTTCGTTCATTCTAAATTTAAAAGGAATTTAAAGCTTAAATAATTATGTTATATATAATAAACAGTTATCCATTCTTATAATTAATAAATTTTAAAAAGTATAAATTTGGATTTTAGAACAAATCAACAAAAGTTAAGTTTTGTTAAAAATAAATAAAGGCTTAAATAAATAGGTTTAAATATTTATTTGGTAAGTTAAATCTTATTTAAAAACATCTAATAAAGATAATAAAAGTAGATTAATATATTTAAAAATATGTTAATAAATGTTTTACAAAAATAACCAAAATTTGTTGCATTTTGTCAGTTTTATATACACTGAAAAATTAAAGATTTTGATATTATTTAAATACGATTTTAAAATATAAAGAGACATGTTTTTTATTTATTTAAAGAAGTAAAAAGTTCATTTTAAAGTTTGGTTTACATCAATATATAGCTTAATAAAAACGTCAAATTTTGACTGTAAAATTTGTCGACAAAAACATCATTTTCAACCAAAACAAGTTGTCGACAAGTTATTGCAACTTGATACATTTTCTAACACATTAATACAACTTTACAAACTTTTAAATCACTTTACATTTATCACTAAAATACAAAAGGTTTATATTAGGAAAGTTTAAAAAAAAAAGTAAAAAGGTGTGATTTGACTAATTTTATTTTATTTTTAAATCTTTTTAAACAACATCATTATTTATATGTCATCTCATTAATGAGATGTTATGTGTATGCATAGGAAAGGAGCTAAATTATATGTTTAAACATTTACAAACCACAAAATGGTGACACCTCTTTACCTCTTAACACACTCTTTCATAAAAATCATTCCACACATTAAATGCAACTCAAATCAAAAGCTAATCAAGTCCAAAAGTAAACAAGGATGTTAATGTCATTTACCACTAAAATCTTCACTTATAAATACAAGCTTAAACCTCTTCTTTTTTCCACTACACTTTATTCTACAAATTCCTAAACTCCTTCTCTTCCTCCATTCTCCTTCTACCTTCAAGCCATCACCTCCACATCACCAAAACCTAGCCACACCACCACCTCCTCTACTCACGGCCAAACATCTCCACCCAACTCTACTTGGCCATACCCTCCACCAAAACCCCTCTACCCAAGCCTACACACCCCCTACAACCCACTGCCGAGTCCAATAGCCACACACCCACCTTCCTTTCAACCAACCCAAGCCAAATAATCACCATACCCGAGCCCTACCCACCTACCCACCTTAAATACCACACGCACCCCCCTCCTAACCACCTACCTAACGCACACACTCCAAACCCTCCCCTTAGCCCATGGCCACATTAAAGAAGAAAAAGAAGAAGAGAGGAAACGATAACCGCGAGACGTTCGAGAAACAAAAGCACGCTAATTCAGAAAAAAGATTGACGGAGTGGATATAAAGGTGAGAAATTCTCATTGCTTTCGATTTTATATATTGGTTATGATAAAACAATCATATTTATATCCTTATGACATATGAATGTCTATTTGATTGTTAATATGGATGATTTAGTAGTTGGTTAGATAATTGAATTGTAATAGTATATCCCGTTATGGTATTAATAATGAACGTTGGATTTGAAATCATATGTTATGTGATTTGTTGAATGGATGTTATGTTAGTGACGAATATGGATATTGGTTATGTTCATTTTGATTAAGTGATCCTATGTTAATAAGACCATATTTTAGTGATATGAGATATTTTGGAAAAATAAGTCTCTTTTCGATTAGAAGTGAAATTAAAGTAAAAATAAAAGAGGATTTGAAATTTGAAGTGAAACGGATTTAAAAAGG
The DNA here is from genome assembly GCA_030737815.1 of Allium fistulosum. Lineage (NCBI taxonomy): Eukaryota > Viridiplantae > Streptophyta > Magnoliopsida > Asparagales > Amaryllidaceae > Allium > Allium fistulosum. The sequence continues at coordinate 716,377,298 of CM060908.1, forward strand.
ATAGTTAAATTGAAATTGAAATTGAGATGAATAGTGAAATTGAAATTGAAATCGATTTTGAAAATTTAAGTTTAGTTTGAGATTGAATTGAAGTTTAAATTGAAATTAGATTTGAAATCTAAGTTTTAAATATGTTTAATTTGAAGTTAGGATTCAAATTGAATTGAAATTGGAATTTAAAATTTTAATATTAAAACAATGTGAGTAAAATAATATTATAATATGGTAATAGTGAAAATATATTTTAAATACTTTAAAAAGTGAAAATATTGATTTATAATGATTTTATAAGTGATAGAATTCCATTTGAATAAATTATTTCAAATATTGAAAAATAAGTTAAAACAAGGTGCGTCGCGCAACGTTAGTTCGCGATTTCGCACCGAAAAGTTCAAATGAATGTGTAGAGTGGAATATAGCTCGGAATTCTTCAAGATAAGAAAATTCCAAACTATTATATCCATATCTTCTAAATGAAGAAAGAAAATCAAGATTTCATTAAGTAGATTTTGAAATATGTCCAAAACAATTTTCTAAAAACATCGCGGTTTTGTAGTTCGAAATCCAAAAAGGGATTTCTTTATAAATGATATTTTTAAATGTTTTAAAAATATGAAATAAATTTGATAAATCTATTAAAATGGTTTAAAAGAGATTTGGATTGGAAAATATGAATTATCGAATGTTTAAAAGTTGATTTAATCAAATAAGCTTATATAGCACTTTCCGCAGCACTTTTATGCTGCGAACTGTATAACTTTTTGAATGTGAGTTTAAATGTAACGATTTTTCCCAGAATCAATTGTGTATGTTTTTAAAAGGAAAATTAATCGTTTTGAAAGATAATTTGGAATCTTATAATCAATTCCAAAATAAAGTTGATAACAGAGTATGCGGAAACGACTAATACATTTGTCACGTCTATGAGATCTGGGAAGATAAAACAATGTGTTTAACTAAGGTTAGGGATGGAGCAACCAGTGCCCTAAACTTACCTGGCCTATGTTTTCTTTTCTTAGGCGAGGGGTGGAACAGATCGAAAGGAAAGCCCGGATGCTCTAGGATAAAAAGATTGTATTAAGTTTCCGAAATAAAAGAAGATTGGTATTATCCAAAATTTAAGCAATCCCCAAAATGAATAATTTCTATGATCCTATTTACTCAAAAATGTTTGCTAAGATTAATTTTAGGGTTTATCGTAAACGATGTCTTAAATAACATTATTTCTGACCCGCCAAAAAGTTAAGGAATTTGGTTCAAGAGTTAAGTAAGGAAATTTGAAAATATTATCCAAAGCAAAAGAATGAATTACTTAGAATTTTTTTCTACATCGAAAAAAGAGATTTCAAAATCATCCGAAAAGAGTTAAAGTGAAAAGAGACTTAATAAATCCGGTATACTCATATTCATTTTTTTATCGATAATTGGATTTCGAAGGAACCAGGGTCGGATTTCGGTGATTCCTATCCGAAAACCACTTCGAACAAATGTATACGTTCGAAAGTGAAGACATGTTGAAGATGATGATTATTGAAGACCGTGGATCTTTATAGCGTGAGGACTGCTTGTTGACTTACTCTGGGTAGCTCCCGAGTTATATATAGCAGGGGTCTCATCGTTGTGGAGATTTTTTGGATTGCAAGGACTACTCGCAATTAGTGGTAGTTGGAGAGTGCCTTCGGTTTGTCCTGTTCCTGGACAATTTTTATGGACATTTGTCTGACATTGCATTTCTAATGATTACAAACATTGGTTTTTACAAACGTACATCGGTTTGGTGGCGAAGAAGGCAACTTCTCTTAGGTTAACACCATTCCTTGAGACGTACGAGCTCAATGGTTGTATTTTTATGGAAGGCAAATAGTAGTCAATAGAAATGGCAAATGTGGCATTCAGAGATGTGATATATGTGAAAAGGTAATCGTTTCCTTAAGCCTCATCAACCTGGAAATGACTAAAACAGGATTAGATGAAGCAAGGCTAAGTGGGTCATTCCCAAGTAGGGTATGGTCATCCCCTTCTAGATATATTTCTTTCCGCTATAACGTTCGGGATGTAAATTAGTGTGGTTTGTATGCTCGGGCGCCCGGTTTAAAGGTAGGTAACGACCGGGGGATGACATATTCGGTACTATCTAGTTACAAAGGTAGGCCGGTCTTGTGTTGGTAGAGGTTCCTTTATGCTGTTCCTCGGGGCATCCATCTAGAGGTGTACCCATTTCGGAAGGTTGATCCTTCACCTGGTCATTTGTATGGAAATCCATTCTCCAATAAGAACCTACGGTTTTGTTTGTATTGGCGTAATGAATAGCCTCGAAATGCTATATGGGTAACCATTTTGGATAAGATTAATTGGTTTATTTGCAAATGTTTTCAAAGGAATGTCATTAGAAATAATATCAAATGTTTTGATGTATAAAAGTGTTTTAGTTATCATAAGATAAAAACCCGTCCGCGTTTATGTGTGGGCGTGGTCTTATGAGATACTCTTGTTTTCAAAGGATTTTATCCAACGGCTGATATATGACACTGTCATTTATTATTGAGTTTTTCTCACGCTGGTTTATCAAGCCTGATCCGGGTATTTTCAATACTTTGGTTAGATCCGAGTAGTTTCAGGTTTTATCGAAGATGATTGGAGTTTCCAAAGGAAAGCTGGAGATATTCATCTACGTATGGACGTACTCTATTATCCATTGTGCTTAGTTTGTTTTAGTTGATGTTTGTTAGGAATTGTAAGGATAGATGTTTATAACTGTCCAAGCTGAATTTAGGTTAGACTATGATATATGTATTTAAAAGTTTTCCGCTATAAAGATATTTGTTCAATATTATATGTTATTCCATTCGTGTGAGATTTTGTTCTGTCTATTTTTCTTTATTACCCTTCATATTCCGTATTTTCATGCAATTTTAGTTGGACATGTGTGGTTTATTGTCAATTCAAAAGGTACGGAAAAACAGGTCGTGACATAGTTCCTTTGTATCATTTTGGAGCTACTCGATCTATATGTATATTTTTGATAGATTAAAGTATATATAATTATTTCAAATGTTTTGGAATAAAACCAGGTTTAGTTCTTAAATTTCCTTTAAGGAGATTTGATATAAAATAGAAGGTTATTTTATAAATAAGTTTATATAACTCTTGGATAGAGATGAAATAATTTAATACAAGTTTAATGGGTTTAAATTTAATAAGAAGATTTTAATAAACTTTGTTTTATTAAACCTATCTTTTGTTTTAACATCTAAGTTGTGATAACTATTTGATGTTATTGGGTCAACTAATAAGCGTCTTTACCTTAGAAATATCTAAGGAAAAGTAGATTCTAGGACCAAGTTTGGATACTAACATCGTACTCTTCTTAGCTACTTGCCGGACCGGAAGGGTAAACAGGTTGAAGCAATCGACTCAGTTTTAAGACCTAGATTTATTATTGGCCTACATTTGAACTTAAAAGGAATAGAATTAAATCAGATAGTTGTATATACTCTCAGGATGTAGTAGAGTTTAATACAAGTTCAGGACTTAAGTTTTTATTAAATATTTTGATAAATGATTTTAGAAGTAAAAAAGAATTGGTATAAGTAAGAACCAATCAGAGTAAGTATGCATGTTGCACGTAGATTATTTCTTCGCACAATTCTTGATCCTAGATTCGAGTAAATAACTTTGAGGTGATTTGCACCGACCTAAATAAGGATTTAGCACCCAATTCTTAACGAGGAAAACTTGGTGAGGGTTCTTGATATGGGACCGATATTTTCTATCATAGTGTATGGCTATGTAAGGAGAACGGAGGTTTCTAATCAAGGAGCCCGATCAGAGTCCGTAAGAGAGAAGTTGAAGAGCGATACTACTCGGAAGAAAAGTTTATATATTCGAGTAAGTGATCGAATCAGATATTACATATGGATGATCTATATACATTGTATGGGCTTATGGAAACTGTTAGATACTTATGTGGGCATATTTATTTCTTGGTTTGATAGTGATGAAATTTCGAGGACAAAAATCTTTAAAGGGGGGACAATGCAACGACCCACAATTTTTAACGTTTCAAACCAGAATATTTAAATATTTGAATTTGATTCGAATATATCAAATAATAAGAAAATCAATTGTTAATATAACAATTTGATTTTTAATGACGTGTTTTTAAATGAATTTATAGGATTTTTCCATAATTTTCAATTTGGAAATATTTAAATTATCGTTTGATGCATTTTACAACAAACGTTGGTATTTTTTAAAACTACACAAAATTAGATAACCTGTGTATTTTATTATTGTTTTGTGATCGTGTCACAATGTTGTATGCAATCGTATTTTTATTTCTGTCGATCGTGGATCGTACGCGAATGTGATATTGTGTAGTGGAGTACCTTAAAACTTTCTTTTCAAAACAAATCAACACAGCAGCACAAAATCTTGCACATAACCTTTCCCATGTTTTATGGGATGTTGTCTCCTATTACTTCATGGTTAAGAAAGGGTTGTTTTGCAAAACTATTTTGTTATATAAGGATAGCAAGCACGTGAGGGATCATAGACCCAACCATATATATACAAGCACTTTATTTTCTTTGCTTCTTCTCCATATTTGTTTGTCGTAACATGAAAGAATACCTCCATTCAAACTTCTAAAATCATTATCTTATAATCTATTCACATTCGGCAAAATCTTCCAACATGAAAGTTGTTTGTCATCGTCCTTAGTATTTTTTAAAAATAGTTGCTTTCCACTTCATCAAGTGTAGTGGTGGAAATCATCCAATAATAGTTGTTGTCAAATTATGATCGTTTTTCGACGAACACAAAATGAAATCGGAGAGTTAGGTTGTGTTCGCGATGGCAAGTCATATTTTTTATAATGGTCGTAGGGTGTTAGGTGGCCGAATTTGGCCGTAGGTGGTGGTTTCGTTCATTTTAAAATTCCAACGATGTGGGGGTTGAGGGAGCAACGGAGGAAGTAGGAGGAAGGTCGAGGCAGTGAGGGTGGTCGGAGAGGGAGTGGTGGTCGGAGGTGGCTATTTGAGATCGATTTAGGGTTTTGACCATATTTTGTTTTGGGTTCGGTTTTTGATTTGCTGGTGGTGATGGGGATTGCCGAGATGGCTGAGGGGTTGGTCGGAGATGTGTATGGGTGTGGCAGAGTTCATGGTGGCGACTGCGGCAATTGTCAATGGCGGTGGAGGCGATGGTTGCGAGTTGATCGAGGCGGGTTATTTTTGGTTGGGCGCGTCATTTGACTTTAAGGAGGGAAGAAGAACAGTTCAAGCGGGTTCAGGTGTGTGATAACGGGCTTACTTAGTTTTAGGGAGAATAAATATAGTTTATTTGTTTTAAATTATATAAAACCACGTTTGTTAACTTTAAAAAGCCATATCTTGTTCATTTTAAATCCGTCTTATCCGTGGATCTTTTCTTTAGATTCATATTGACGAGTACAACATGATATTATAAATAGTTGATAGTTTTAATGAAGTATAATTTAATGATAAATAATAGTGATTGTATATAATTACATTGATTTTAATAATAGCGTGGTTAAATTAATTATACTTCGTTTGTGATATCTATTTGACAGAATAAAACACCGTTCTGTTATAATTAAATTGAATGGATTATTTTGGACGTCTATTGAGTCGAATAAATCCTTGTTATATGCTTGCAAGGTAAAATGATGATTTTTGAAGTTATTTAGTATGTGGATTTATTAATATTGGATAAATAATGTGTTAACTATTAATTGTTAATTGTTGAGTGCCATAAGCTTGGTAGCCTGGCCATATTGTGTGTGATTTTGATATGTCGCAAAAGTTGAATTCATTTTAGAATGAAAACAATGATAAAATTGGTTAGTGTACGGTAGCCTTGGGCCTCATTATAGTATTTTGAAAATGCTATTATTTGCAGTTTTTGATTTGAAATGGTTTTTAATGGAGAATGATTTTAAATGTGACTTCTGAAATTTTCTGTGACATTTTATTGAGAAATGGGTTTTTGGACTTCTCTATTTTACTTCAACCTTTTTGTTAACTTTTCTAACATATATGGAATGTTTTAAAAATATTTATTACAATATTTATTATAAAGAAAAAGAGGGATTTATCTTTTATAATAAAGTGATTATGTTTTAAAAGGAGAGAAATATTTTAGAATAAATATTTGTTGAATGCTTTACATTAAATATTATATAGAAAAATAGATTTATAAATGGTGTTTTATAAATAAAATAATTTATTTATAAATGTTATTTTATAAAAAGGAAATGATATCATTTTGATAATTTGGAATAATAAATCACATTTATGAATTTATAGTAATATATGAAATGATCGTTTTATGGAAAATATTGTGTTCTATCTTGAAACCGAAGATTTGAGATAAATAATTTTAGAGATTTATAAAAAGATTTTTATAAATTATTTTAGAAATTTAGGAAAGGTCTTATAAATATGGAATGAATTTATAAAAGGAATTTTATTGAAGGAATGACATTTGATTTTTACAAATGATCATTTTAACTTATGACGGTATGAAAAGTTTTCTTTTCATACTTAACACCAAAAGGGAACTGGCTTCGGTTTATAGTAAATAATGTTTTAAATGATATTTGTTTTTTGACCCATTTAAATATAAATTTGGAAAAAAGGAAATCTGCCATAAGATATGTTAATATATTTATACCATTGAGATAAGTATATGGATACATTTTCTAAGTATTAAAAGTGTAGTGTTTTGTGAATATGCTTATACCGATGAGATAGGTATGTGGATAATTTTTCAAGCATTAAAAGAGTATAAATGAATAGCAAGGGAGTAGTATACATATGTATATCGTTGTAAATTATTTTGATATAAGTGTTTACAAAGTGATTTTAATTAATGGAAGGATTAATTATGGAGGCTTAGGGCTGCTTATGTGTTTAATCATGCTTGGTCTCTTATGAAATTAAACCTCTGATTTGATTAATGGTTTAGTTGATAGTTAAATAACCGACTATCAAATCTTGACCAAATATAACTCTGGAAATATGTAGAAGAAACACGGAATTATAGGGTATAGTTATCTTCAATGATGTTATACTATACATATAAACTCGTTGTTTCTTCTAGGACAATATAAGGAAATCTATCCACTTAAACGGTTAAGAGGAGATCTCCGCTCCTATGTATTGTCTATTTATTTCCATAAGAACCGAAGTTGAGTTTGTCGAAATCTATCGATTGGTTTAGGAGCGCCCGGTAAGCGGGGGAGTGTACTTATATAAGATGACTCGAAATCATGGCCACTCCAAATCCATATACGGGTTCTATGTTTTGAATAGATTCGTGATTGGTTCAAGATGTTTGAATCTATGTGAAGATTCGAGATCTGTTTGAGATGCTCGAACACATGTATTTGTTCGTGACCTATTCAAGATATGGGAATCCATGTGTGATTCCGAGATCTGTTGAGATATGGGAATCCATGTGTGGTTTCGAGATCTGTTTGAGTTGTGACTCATGTGCTGGAATGCCGAACGTAGCCTCGCCGACGGATATTACTAAAACCAGAGATAGGATGCATAGACCAGGGGTTTAGCAAACCAAAAGGGTGCAGAGGACTCTAACCTAGAGGTACCTATCGTTATGCATGTCGTGAGTAGTGCATTCGACCTTGGTGGTCAACAATGTTTTCCTATGGTACATCAACTGGGGATGTACGATGCTTTGGGAGGACATTTTCGATCCTTATGCAGGAGGTTTTATCTCAAAGCACTGAGGGTACCTCCATGGAATCCTACACAATTAGCGAACGCATCTTAGCGATTGTGATTGTATGCCTATTATTGCTGTGTTGTACACTCACAACCAACACGGCTACTTCTTATTTATTTTTAACCCTAGACATTATTATTATATCACTAGATTTTCTAATAGAAATGGTTTGGTTATTATATGTGCGGCATAGTTTTATGAGATACCTTTATTTTAAAGGGTTTGATAAATATAAAAATCCATATGATTTGTGTTTCTCAGGCTGGTTTACCAGACTGATCCAGGCATTATATTCTTATAATGCTCGGATTAGCCCGAGCATATTTCCAGATTTAGTGATCGATGCTTTGGAGCTTCAGGAGATGGGCTGGATGCCTCCAAGACATATTCTCGTATTTTCTTTTATTTTTGATATATTTCTTAGTTTCTATTTATTAGCATTTGTGAGGAAAGACTGTTATAACTGTCCAGGTTGATGATAGCTAGTTGACTCTGATTTTTGTATGTATATAAAACTTTGCTTGTGTAAAGATCTTTTGTATATTATATATTATTTATCACGTTGTGAGATTCTATTCTGCCTTTTCTTTTCTTTCACCCAACAATTTGTCTTTTTAGTACTCAGATGCTCGACACGTGAATACCGTGGATGTATTAGTATCGACTTTTGAGGGTCAAAATGGTGGGTCGTTACAATTAGTGTGCTCAACCTAATATAATCCAAGAATCCTCCCTATACGATAACCTATCACCTTCAAGGTCGCTGGAGCTTCCTCTCCCTCCATGCAACACCTCCCTGATCGCTTCCCCTTCATCCAAACCTCAAGGCCAACCTAAAAAATGGTAGGAAGAAAAAAAACAAGAAAATTCACAAATCTTCACACTTGGACAACCTCAATGAAGGCATTAAGTTCAATTTAGCTGAAACATGCCCATATTCAATCACCACCCCAACTTCCATAAAACACACTAGAAGTCACCCTATCCTCGTTTTACCTCTTCTTAAACTTCTATGATATAAAACATTGGATACTGGAACATTAAGAGGGCTCACTTTCTCTCAAAGCAACTAGAAATCAAGAAATGCATTAAAGACAACAACTATATCTACTGGCAATCAGTGAGACCAGGTTTCTCATTATTAAAGCAAGCAAATAGATTACCCCTTCTTGGCATTACGACCACAACTTAAACTGTGCATTATATGGTAGGATCCTAACTCTTTGGAATCCTAACATCTAGTCCTTATTGAAAGTCCTCCTTCGACCAATTCATCAACTACTAAGCCTCTCATCTTCCCACAAATACTTGGTCCCAAATCACCGTCGTATATGCATAAAACAAAGTTTCTTCGAGGTAGGTCTTCCTCAACACTTTCCCCAATCTCGCTGAAAATGTAGAACCATGGATAGCCATCAACAACTTCATTTACATGCACTCCACCCAGTAGAAAAATGGTGGAGTTCCTCTTACTATCAGAGATATCTCTCCACTTTCCCAAACGCTCGTTCTCCACTCCATTTCTCGAATCCACAACATTGGTCCTCTATACTCCTGGAACAACAGTAGTAGTTCTGGCTTCATAACATACTTCAAACTAAATCACTCCCTCCTAAACATTCATGCCCTATCTCTTTGGCCCGGCCTCTACTGCATCATGCTCCCTCTCACAATATCCGACCATAGCAACCTCCTTCTTTCCAAGGAAGAAGAGGAAGGCCATGGGCCATGCACATTTAAATTCTTCAATCACTAGTTTTCTCACACATCTTTCAGTAATATCTTATTGCGGGCGTGGACTCAAGCTCATCAGGAAATCCATTGCATAAATTTACCTCCAAGCTCAAGGACATAAAGACAAAGCTCAAAATATGGTCAGCTTATACTTTTGGTAGAGGCATCAAGCTCTCTGAATCAATCAGGGAATGACTCGTTCAAGTGTAGCTTGCTCTATGTGATGACCTTCTCAACTTTACCCTTGCATTACAGGAACAAAATCACTGTGTAAATCTCCAACAAGCATTTTAAATAGAGGCACCCATGGCTAGACAAAAAAGTATAGCTAGGCATTAAAAACACGGTGATAGAAATATTAAATACTACCACAACTCACTGAGAATTCAATAAGCAAACACCACAGTTTTCTACAATACGAACTTTAATGGAAATTCCCCTCACTCTACTAAGGAAATAAACAATGCCTTTATACAATACCTCTCCTCTATATCGGCTAACCCTACTCCTCGTTGTCTAGACCTATCTTCACTCTTCCATCTCAAACTTCCTTTCCTTCCTCCCTACTTGGAAGCTGGATTGATTATAGAAATCACCGTAGATGAAATATATGCATCTATCAAGTTTATAAACCCCTTTAGCTGTGAAGGCCCCGACGGATAGAATTCTACTCTATTTAAAGAGCACTTGGTTATCATTTGGGCTAACCTGACAAGTGAAATCAAACCTTTCTTCCTTTTAAAAAAGCTTCCAGTGGGAGTAAATGCAACTGCTCTCACCCTCATCCCAATAAGGAAAATCCTTCTACTATTTCAGATTATGTCCAAAAGCTTGTTGCAACTCCACCTACAAGATAATATCCAAAATCATTGCTCAAAGGTTTCAAACTACCCTTCCTATCATTGTTTCTCCCAATCAGCAGGCTTTTATCCCTACCATATCATTTAGTGACAACATCCTACTTACCCAAGAACTATTGAGAGGTTATGGTAGAACTAACATCTCCCCAAGATCCATGTTGAAGCTCGACATTAAGAAAGCTTTTGGCTTTATCTATTGGGCATCTATTATTGGTATCTTATCAATAATGAACCCTAAACTTGGTTATATTCCTACATTGCCAGCCCCCACTACTCCATCAAGGGAGAAGGCTTCAATTTTAGCCTTTTCAAAGGCACACAAGGTATTCGGCAAAGAGACTTAATATCGTCTCATTTGTTTAACATGGTCATGAAAGTGATGAATACAAGTATAGTTGAGTATGTGGCTAACAATAAGTTATATCTCCATCCCAAAGGTAAGTGCCTTCAGATAACCCACCTTCTTTTTGCTAATGACTTGGTTATCTTCACCACACCCACCATCCAAACATTCAAGCTATCTTGGAAATCCTGACCAAATTCCACTCCCTCGCTGGTCTTCAAATAAACCTTGGCAAATCCCAAATCCTTATATAAGTCTTGATTCCAAGAGAAAAGCATAAATTGTTCAACACTCCAACTTGCAAGAGATGCCTTTTGATTCTTATTATCTTGGTGTTCCTCTCATAACCTCCAGAGTTTCAACCACTATATGCCTAGCCATTTTGAGAAAATGACCTCAAAACTCTCCTTATGGCCTAATACATAACCATCTCAAGTAGGAAAACTAATGATTGTACATTCTGTCGCAGTAGCAATAATGACATATTGGATGAGGCATTATATACTTTCTGGAAAATTAATTAGCATGGTTGACGCAGCGGGAATAACACTTGACGACGAAATGAAGATTTCATGTCAAACTAATCGATGAAACAATTAGATGAAGCAAGATGAATCGATTGATTGATGATACCAAAATGCTCTAATCCGTTGATCTCGCGAGATGCCAGACTTTAGCTATCTTCGACACGTTGATCGCGCACGATGCCATGAGGGAAGATCTACAATTCTTCGACGTTGATCAAGCACACTTGATTCCGTGAATTGGCTTCAACAATCGTTGATTCGAGCGCACTCGAATGCCGAAAGTGGAGATAGGAGATAACACTCAACTACCAATTTTAATGGTGGCACAAAAGCACACAAAAGAAATTTTATTCCAGTTCAGCAACAACTTACAATGACATTACATCCCTATTTATAGGGTTTACAACACAACACAAATGACTTAAGAAAGTTACAACACAAAACAACATAAGCCACATAAAGGAACGAAATACAACGACTTAACAACATCTTAACGACCTAAGTAAACAACGACTTAAGCAAGCTCATTCACGACCTAAAGAAACAGCTCGCGATATAAAATTCTTGCGACTTATCAACAGGAACGAAACAAAACATCTCGCGACCTAAAAATCAAAGAGCGACATAGGCTTAGGTCGGAGAACATTAGGTCGTGATGTGGATTTAGGTCGCGGAAATGATGTCACTGGGGAGTTAGGTCGTGGGGATTGGTTAGGTCGTATAGGAGTTAGGTCGCGGGGGTGTTGGAGTTGGCGTTAGGTCGCGGGGATGTTGGAGTTGGAGTTAGGTCGCGGAGTCGTGGTGGAGTTAGGTCGCGGGGTCGTGAAGTGGGTTGCTCGCGACCTAGTGTAGGTCGTCCACGACCTAAAGCAGAGGAGACGGAGCGACCTAGGGTAGGTCGTCCACGACCTAAAGCAGAGGAGACAAAGCGACCTAGCGAACTCGATTCCAGGTATGTTACTGCTTCATCCTCCCCTTGTTGACAAAAATTCGACCTCGAATTTGTACCTCTCTCTACCCCAACAAGATCATCCCCATGGTACGGAATCAAATGCTTAACGTTGAAAACGTCTGCAGTATGAATATGATCTGGCAACTTCAACCGATATGCATTATCATTGATCTTCTTCACGATTTCGACTGGACCAATCTTTCGAGCTTTCAACTTGTTGTACGTTCCAACTGGAAAACGATCTTTTGTCAACACGGCGTAAACCAAATCACCTTCTTTGAAGTTCACACTCCTTCGCTTCTTATCCGCTAGTTGTTTATACTTCTCATTCGTCTTCTCCAATCGTTCCTAAACGATTCTATGGCATTCTGTCAACCCATCAACAAAATCAGCAGCCCGCTTGACTATCCCCTTCGGTTGTGGCACTATCGTTAAATCCAACGTCCCCTTTGGCAAGCTTGAATATACAATCTGAAATGGATTGTAACCAGTGCTTCGGTTAACAGCATGGTTATGAGCAAACTCTGCCTGACACAACTTCATATCCCGACTTTTCAAATTATCCTGCACAAGACATCGCAACAAATTTCCCAACGATCTATTCACCACTTCCGTTTGCCCATCTGTTTGAGGATGATATGCACTACTAAAATTCAGCTTCGTTCCAACCATCTTCCACAGACTCAACCAAAAATGACTTAGAAATCGCGTATCTCGGTAAGAAACAATAGATTCAGGTAACCCATGTAAACGATAGACTTCTTTAAAGAACAACCGAGCAACACGGACTGCATCAGCGGTCTTTTTACAAGCTATAAAATGCACCATCTTGGAAAATCTATCCACCACCACATATATGGAATCATTCCCTCGCTGAGTTCTTGGTAATCCCAAAACAAAATCCATGCTGATATCAACCCATGGTCTAGTAGGCACGGGTAATGGCATGTACAATCCCGCTTTCGTCGCTGTCCCTTTGGAAACTTGACAAATATGACATCTCTCCACAAATCTTTCAACTTCTTTTCTCATAGAAGGCCAAAAATATGATTGCGAAATTAACTGCAATGTACGATCTCTGCCCACGTGACCCTCTTCATGCAATTCTTTGACAATCTTCAACCTCAAGCTACAATCCGGAATACACAATCGGTTTCCTTTGAACAAGAATCCATCTTTCATCACGAAATCATCAGAACTCCCTTCCTGCATCTGATCCAGCACTTTCGCAAAATAAGAATCTGAAATAAGTAACTCTGGCAATAAATCAAATCCCACTACTTCCACTCGCATAGTTGTCAGCAAGTGATTTCTACGGCTCAATGCATCAGCAACTCGGTTAGTAACTCCTGATTTGTGCTTCGCAACGAAAGTAAACTGTTATAAATAAGCAACCCACGAAGCATGCCTTGCTGAAATTTTATCTTGCCCCTGCAAATGTTTCAAAGCTTCATGGTTAGTGTATAGCACAAATTCTTTATGAAATAGATAGTGTCTCCAATGCTTTATGGCTTGGACTATAGCATAGAATTCCAAGTCATAAGTAATGTATCTCGTTTTAGCTCCCGTCAGTTTTTCACTAAAATAGGCAATAGGATGACCTCTTTGACTCAACGTTCCCCCAATTCCAACCTTGGATGCATCAGTATTTAACTCAAAAAGTAACTGAAAATCTGGGTATCTAAGAATGGGCGTTGTGGTCAAGAGTGTCTTGATTCTCTGAAAAGCAGAATCAGCCTCTTCAGTCCAAACAAACTTCTTTCCTTTCATACATTCCGTAACTGGTGCCATCACGCTACTGAAGAGTGGAATGAATCTTCGGTAGAATGATGCTAAACCATGAAAACTCCTCACTTCTGTTATTGTCTTAGGTTGTGGCCAATTTTGAATAGCTTCAACTTTACTCTGATCAACTTGAATACCATCCTTCGACACAATATAGCCCAAGAATAGAATACTTGTAGTCATGAAGGTGCACTTCTTCGTTGCAGCATAAAATTCCTCACGTCGTAAAACCAACAACACTTCCCGCAAATGCTGTAGGTGTTCTTCAGTGCTTCCACTGTAGATCAAGATGTCATCAAAATATACCACTATGCACTTCCCGATATATGGTCGAAAAATCTGGTTCATGACTCTCATGAATGTACTCGGAGCATTTGACAAGCCAAACGGCATCATCAACCATTCGTACAGACCCTCCCGAGTTTTAAAAGCCGTCTTCCACTCATCACCTGGTCTAATACGAATCTGATGGTATCCACTTTTCAAGTCAATCTTTGAAAACACAACAGCACCGCTCAAATTATCGAACAGATCATCCAGTCTCGGCATTGGAAATTGATATCTCACCGTAATCTTATTCAATGCTCTACTATCTGTGCACATTCTCCACGTTCCATCCTTCTTCGGCACCAACAAAGCTGGCACTGCATAAGGACTCAAACTCTCCTAAACACGCCCTTGTTCCAGTAATTCCTCCACCTGTCTTCTCAACTCCTCGTGTTCTTTTGGACTCATCCGATAGTGCGGTCTATGAGGCAATGCAGCACCTGGCACCAAGTCAATCTGATGCTGTATGTCTCTAAGCGGTGGTAACTCTTTCGGCAACTCCTCTGGAAACACATCTTTGAATTCCTCCAAAACTGGCTTCACTTCCTCTGGAACTTCAGTAACTTCACTGCATTCATGCCCAATCAACATAAAAACTTCAGGACTCTCATCTACCTCTTCCACGAACTCCTTCAAGGACAACAAAGTCTTCAATTCCTCAATCTCCTCTAGCTTGTTCTCATTCTGCTGTCGCTTCTTCGGAACTAAAGTGATTTTCGTGCCCTCGAACAAGAAACTGTAGCTATTTGTTCGACCATTATGTTGTACCTCCCGATCGTACTGCCACGGCCTTCCCAACAGCAAATGGCAAACATCCATGTCAACCACGTCACACCAAATCTCATCTTTGTATTTCTTCCCAATAGAAAATGGAACATGAGCTCGCCTCTCTACCTTCACTTCTCCTCCTTTCCTCAACCAAGCAAGTTTATAAGGACTAGGATGTTTCTCCGTTTTCAACTTCCACTTCCTCATAGCTTCTGTTGAAATGATATTATCACAACTCCCAGTGTCAATGACAAATTTACAGACTTTCCCTAAAATAGTGCACGTTGACTGAAAAATGTTACTCCTTAACCAACTCGACTCCTCTTCTTGCTTCGGGGTTAAACAAGATCTCCGTAGCATCAGATTACATCCCTCGTCTCCCGACACCTCTTCTTCCTCCTCATCACGGTGTGAATTGAGACCTTCTTCTACATCCTCATCTTCCACTTCAGCAATCATAGTTCTCTTCTTTGGTTTCGGACATTCGTTGCTCTTGTGGCCAAACTCTTGACAATTAAAGCACTTGATACTGTTGTTGACTTTGGTCTTTGTAACTTCAGTGACAACCGGTTTACTCGATGCTTTAGGAACATTAGAACTACTACCCGCTCCTTTGTTCTGCCCCATAAAACTTGGAAACACACCTCCCCCACGTCTACCTTGTTTCTCCCAAGCCAACGCCTTTTGATGTGCTTCTTCCACAGATCTAGGGTCGAACATGTTCACCATATCCTGGATCTGTGTTCTAAGTCCACCAACAAACCTAGCGGTCAACTGTTCTTCTGTCTCCATAATGTCGTTTCGAGCAATCAACTGGTGGAACTCATCTGCATAATCAGTAACAGTCTTCGTCCCCTATCTCAAATTCTGTAAACGTTGATACATAAGTGACTGATAATTATAAGGTAAGAACGTAGCCTTCATCAACTTCTTCATTTACTCCCAAGCAACAATCTTTGACTTTCCCATCCGCTCTCTAGTAAGTTTGGTTTGCTGCCACCATGCCATAGCTCTCCCCCTCAACCTAGTAGCAACCAACTTCACTTTACGATCTTTCGGAACCTCCTTGAAGTCAAAAATTTCCTCCACATAAGCTAGCCAATCAAGAAATTCCTCGGCCTGCATACCTCCCTTGAATTCCGGTATTTCAGTTTTCATCCCGGACTCCCATTTGTGATCATACTCTGAATGATTTCTTCCTTGACCTCGTCCTCGTCCATGAACACTACCACCATCAAACTCCTCTTCAAAATCTGATGCATATCGATGTCGATCCTGACCACCAACATCTCTACTACCACCATTTCTTCCACCAACATCCCTTCGATCTACATTCCTCCGATCACGATCATTCACGTTTCTATCACGACTTCGATCATCAACATTTCTATCACAATCTCGATCCACACTTCTATGATCACTATCAACACTTCTCTCTCGATTTGAATGTGGTGAAACTCTACTTCTCCCATGGCTCGATTTAGGTGAAACCCTTCTTTGATTTTGATTCATCTCCAACATCATTCTCTCTAATCGACCAATCCCTTCATTAAGCTTCTCATTAAAGTTTTCGTTAATTCTTTGTTCCATCTCATCGGCCTCTTCTCTCCCATACAAAGCATCAATGTTGCGATAACGGTTAGCTCTTGTTTGTACCAAAAATGGGCACAACACTCTTCGGAAGTTTTTGAAGAGATAAAAGTGAAGAACGAAAATTAAAACTGTAGATTATCTAACAAAAACTCCAAATAACAGAAAATAAATTGCAAAGACAAGCGATTTAGAGTGGTTCGGCGTTTCGCCTACGTCCACTATGAAGTTTGATGATTTTATTGCTCGATTACTTGAAGATTACAGTAGTTGATAATGTAATACAACTGAATTCAAATGCTAAGTATCGGTCTGAAGCAGCGGCGGTGTTCTGGAGTGAATCTGGCAGAATCTGGGCGCTCTTTTAATACTTAGAATTCTCCGACCCCTTTTCTGAATGACCAGGGGCTCTATTTATAGGTGTTGGAGGCTGGTATTTCGCCCAAAATGAGGGGAGACTAGTTCTGGCACGTCAGGGGGCCCACATGGCCGAAATCTGGAGATCCGGGCCCACTTTGGGATCGATTCGACCCTTGGTTCGAATCGATCAAGAAATCATCCAATCGAGCTGAAATTTGGTGTGTACATTCTTCATCATGTGTTTGAGCTTCTGTGAAGATTTCATGGGATTTGGACTTGTAGAACTCGAGTTATGATCGATTCAAGTTGGTGTTTTTCGTATTCTGGAGTCGTTCGAATCGATATGCTCGAATCGATTCGTTCGAATCGATCTTCCTGCTTGTGAGGATGGTGACGTGGTGCGCTTTCTTCGAATCGGTCCGCTTTGCACTCCGCTTTGACTGGGTCGAATCCACGACTTGGATTCGAAGATGGTGGAGTCGAGGGCAAGCTGCGTCTCCCGGATTCGAAGTGAAGCTATCTCTTATCGATTCGAAGTGAAGCTTTGTCTTATCGATCCGAAGTGAAGCTTTGTCTTATCGATTCGAAGGTAAGCTTTGTCTTATCGATTCGAAGTGAAGCTTTGTCTTATCGATTCGAAGGTAAGCTTTGTCTTATCGATTCGAAGTGAAGCTTTGTCTTATCGATTCGAAGTGAAGCTTTGTCTTATCGATTCGAAGGTAAGCTTCCACGATGGATTCGAAGCCAGGCAGAAGGGGATGGATTCGAAGATGATCGAGTCGCCCTTAATGGATTCGAATGCAAGGTTGTTTCCTCCATTTTCCATCGGTGATATCTTGAGCATACGAACTCGGATTGACTTGAAAATTGGAACGTCATTTCCTCTGGCCTTGCTTAGCATATCTTATCAATTGCAGCCCGATCCGGACTCGGACAAATTTCGTCGATATCCGTAGCGATCCTTACGTGTAACCGACTTCCAAGACGATCTGTTACTGTTTTCTAGTTAAGTCCTTGGTATCACGGTCTTGCCAAAAGGCGGGATAACATTTGCCCCCCAAAGTACGTCTTGTGTAAACATGACGTGCTTTGAAAAGTTGCAGTCTCTCACTAGACAGCTATGACATGCTTTACCGAAAGTTGCATTCTGTATCGCTGTAATCGACCGTCGTACAATAGTGACTGGCTGTCAGTTTTTTGAGTCATGACAAGATGAACATTCGATCCCTGTAAATGATAAAGATCAAACATTAGTCAGAAATACGTGCATACGTGTATTATCTTGACTTTGATTAACGTTGCATGATCGCAAGTCGTTGTCAGTTCGGTTTACTATCGAAATCTGCATCGGTCCTCTCCTGGGCCGATTTGAGATTTGAGTCAAAACACTGCTCTTATGATTATCTACGATCACCCTCTCGTACTGATCCTCTCCTGAATCGGTACAAGAGTAGACAAACAATTTTAAACATTAAGACTATTCGTCCATTTTCATTAGTGGTTGGCGATGGATTCGAAGCTGTGCCTCTTCGAATCGATATTGTGTGGATTCGATGTTCTCTGAGTTGATGGAGCCGAAGTTGTGAGTGCTCGAATCAATGTTGCTTTGTTTCGATGCTGCTGGAATGGATTCGATGTGGCAAAGGATTCGAAACCGGATGGATTCGAACTAAAGGAGGGATCCGAACTGGTTGATCGACGCTGTGCTTCGAGTCGATGCTGCGGATTCGAAGGAAAAGCCTCGAAGTCGTCTGGTGTAGATATTCGAGTCCGAGTCGACGAGGTCGCCTGGTCAGCTTCGAATCGATTTGGACCTGTGGCGATGGATTCGAAGATTCTGCTTCGAATCGATGAGTTAGACCCGTTATTCCCGGTTGCGCTTGACCGGGAGGCGAATGGTCTCGTTTCTCCTATATATACCGGGGTCCTGTTCACTTTTTACTTTTTACTTTTCACTGTTTGAGAGCTTCTTCTTCGAATCGTTTTTTCCAAGACCAAGACAAACCTGCTCTCCTTAAAACAATCGATCCCTTCCACGCTTTTACTCGAAATCCAAACAGGTATTCAATGGACCGATTCGAGATGAGAAAAGCGAACTATTCTCGCTTTAGAAAAACTCTAAGGAGTGACAAGATCTGAATGAAGTGGGTCGACTCGATGGAGTCGAGGAGTGATGTCTTTTGGGTTCCAGCGATTAGAGTGTCGTTTTCCGTTGCTTCGCATCGATCCAGGCACGAGCCATTCGAATCGATCTTGAATGCATAGCTTCGAATCGATGGTTTTAAGAAAAAGGAACAATCGATTCAAAGTAGCAATACTCTGATCGATTCGAAGAACATCAATCTCGATCGATTCGAAGCTAGGCATAGACCATGGATTCGAAGTGTTCCTCTATCCTAATGTTGCATCGAATCGATCCATATGGATTCGAAGCAATTGGAACCAAACTTCATCGATTCGTCCTGCATCGATTCGAACCGATGGATTCGAACATCTTCGTCTTAGGAGACCATTACTTTTTGACTTGCTCCATCATATGAACTACGACCAGTTTCAAGTTATTCTCTGATGAACTTAATGAACTTTGGCATACTTGACTCCGACGAGCTTCGGCCTTGCATAATCGAACTTGACCAACAAACTTGAACCTGAATTTCCTTTGAAGCTCGTCGATGGAACCATGACTTAACCAATAATACAACTGATTTACACTTGAAGTTGGTCCGTAGCGTTTGGACGGTGCGGAAATGACGGTCAGCGATGACGGTCATTTTCTTTCTTAAATTCCCAAGCTATGTTGTACGAACATCTCGCTTCATTCTGTCGAATTTGCTCGAGTATGTATAATACTTGCACTGCACGACACGTTCACACACACTACACCGGGGCATGCACGGGCTTGTTCATAAACTTAATGTTGCTTTCTAATGAGTTAGCTAATTATGGAATCTTCGAGCTCTCAACAACAAGAGGTACAGAGCTCGACTCCTCCGGTGCTGGAGATTCCTGATATCCCTGCCGATATAATCGATCCAGCTCCAGATGAATTGCCGGAGGCGATATTTATTGAGGACCCTGTCGACTCGGTTCAGTCCAACATTTCTGAATCCTTATTGGGACGAATATGCTTAAAGCATAACATATCTCTTAGTGACGTTCTATTGCCCAGCACCACCGATAGACCGCACAATCCGCCTGAAGGATATACAGCATTCTACCGTCATGCTTGTGCGGCTGGAACTCTTCCTCCCTTCAATCAATATATCCGAAGGATGCTATCATATTTAGGGATCGCTCCTTCACAACTTCATCCCAACGGGCACGCGTTGCTGAATAGTGTCTTCGTAATATTCATGGTCTGTCTTTTTCGCCCGCCGAGGCCCTCTGAAATCAGACATATATTTAACTTCAAGAGCAGGGGTGATAGCCCGTCGTTTACATTTTTGGAGGCAGTTAGAAATTGCCAAGTTGTAGTTGGAGCTTGGACGCGCCTGAGCTATTTCAAGAACGAATGGTTCTACGTTCGGTGCCCTCCGGGTTTCGCTAGGCGATGGTTGTCTAGACGTAAGCGCCTTAACCTGTTTCTTTGATCAATAACTCTTCGGTGTTAAAATTGACATTTCATTCCTTTTACAGCTATTATCTCTAGGCCCGATGGAGGGCGTTTCAAGGGTACCGTCCGGAGTCTTCAAGAAGTTCCGAGCGAGCTGAGGCATATTGACTCGGTGCTGAACGACTACAACTTAAGAGTTCTGGGTTTGATCGACGTTAATCAAAGCATAGTTGTTGAGGGATTTTCAAAGTCCGTCTCCAAGAAGGAAAATAAGAAGAAACCCAAGAAGAGAAAAGCGAAGAGGTCACTCGGGATCAGAATAATCGAAGCGAGTGACGAAGAAAGAACCCAGACAGATTCAGAGCCAATGGCCGACCTTTCGGGAAACTTGGAGGAATCGGGAGAAAAACGGAAAGGCAAGGCCGCCGTTTCCAAAAAACTTAAGTCAAAGGGGGGAAAATCTGTAGATGTGTTTCTTCCCGCTTCCGGAGTTATGATTTCTGAGGCCGCCCCTTCTCATTCGAGAGATCCTCTCAAAGGGCTTGACGATATTCCTATCCCAGATTATATATCAATCTCTCATAATCCTGGGTTGGAGGAATTACAAGATGTACTAAATATGAACGAGCCCTTTCCTTTAAGTGCGGTTAACACTTCCGGTCGGTTTGGGGGTTTACACATTTACACTCACTTCCACGGCACTTCATGACTTCTGCATAGTAAACATTGCTTTATGGGATTTTAATCCGTAATTCTTTCTTATCGCAGGTGAGATGTCAGGGCGTGGCTCCACTCTTGATAGGCTTCGGAATGTGCGCCAATCTTCTCCATTTTATGATTCCCGTAGGAGAGAGACGGATAGGGATCATGGTCGAGGCTATTCGAGTCAAGAACGTTATGATAGAGACAGAGATTACTCGCGTAACCGTTCTGGCTATGATTACTCGGACAGAGACCGGGGATACCAACACCGACCCCGATCTCGCTCTCCTCCGCCTCCCAGGGCTCCAGTAGACCTCCCAGGGCCATCTCATCAGCAACAGTTGCCTTCTCAGTCTTCTCGGCCTGATGCTCAACGGCCAAGAGTGGAACCAACGGCAGCTGCTATAATTGAACAAGCTCCGACCGAGCTGACAAGCGAGGGAGCTGCCAAACTCGCCCAAATGAAAAAAGACTACCCGGAGATTTGCATGGACGGCTACATCTTCCCGCCTAACTTCAAAAGAATTCCACCAGAGGCTGAGACCACTGCTCATAACTACATCCACGACTTCTACGCTCAGTACAAGGAGTGGTATAAGGCAGCCGTGAAGGCTTCTAGAGTAGCTTTTGACAGGGCGAAAGTCATTGCCGAACGTGACGTTGACATTGCGAAGCAGAAACGCATCATTCAAGTTCTTCAATCCGAAGTGGAAACGTCCCGAAAGTCAGAGCTTGATACACTTAAGAAACACGAGGGTGTCGTGGCCAAACTAGCGAGGATGCAGCAAGAACACTGTGCCACAGTGGAAGAGATGGGCCATCGCAATACCACCGTTGCAGCTGAGCGAGACTTAGCCGTTAAAGAGCTGAACGAGCTCAAGGCCAAATTCGCTGAAATGGTGAAGGAGAAGGACGATGCGAATGCTACTGCTCAAGAGGCTTGCGACCAAGCAGTATCCCTCAGGGCCGAACTTGCTGCGGCGGCGGTCAAGGCTAAGTCTGTGGAAGCGGAGATCCAGGAAAAAATCTTGGAGGAGAGGTCTAGGCTAGATGCTGAGTTTGACGATCTCTTAGTCACGTATAACGCTAACGTGCTGGAACACAGAAATCTAGCGTGGCTGGGAGATGACTCCATGATTTTGTATAATGCCTGGACCCGGCTGGTGAATGAGAAGAGAGCGGCGCATCCAGATGGAGCACTTGACGACTTTGAACTGGAGATGCGCCTGCTTACTGAGGATGAGAGGAAGACCCTTCATGAGGTGGTAATTTCTATGGCGAAAGAAAAACTCGGCGTCCAATCATTAGAGACAGGCGAAGGTTCGGGGACCGCGCATCACGAGGCAAGTGTTGGAGCCGTAATCCCAACATTGCCCGAGACTACTGGTGCGGTAGACCCCCAATCTGTTCCTGCATATAATCCTGACCAACCGTTATTATCTTCCGCCGATGATTCTACCCATGTTTTGGTCCAGACTAAGGAAGGTATTTGAACGCTTCTCGTAGTTTTGTTGTGAAGAGCCTTAAGCAACATACTTGGCTAACAATCTTCGTTTTGTCGTATTTCAGTGACCGAAGTTATAGTTTCTGCGCCCCTTGCTTTATCAGTTCCTCATCAAACACAAGGGGTAGTTTTTTCTGAAGCCATCACGACTTCTACTTTGATTGGCGAGGAGGGAGATGCAAATATGTTTTCTTTCAGCGCTCAGATGATTGAGGAGCTTCTCAATGAACCCATCGATTCCTCTGCCAACCCGTCCGATGTTGTGAATGAGGCTGCTCCGGCCGCTAGTTTATCTATGCCAGCCATTGGCACATCTGATGCGGCCCCAGCATCTCGTGAGGACGACGTTTTAGCTGAGATTGCTGCCGAGATGACAGCAGGGAATGTTGGTTCTAGTCCGCCCGGGCCCGCCCCGTTAATGGTGATTTCGCCGGGTGGTACTGTATTGATCGAGACCGCTCCTGTCCCTCCTCCTGCTACTACTCCTATGCCCCCAGCTCGTCCTCCTAGAAGAACTTCCGTCGCCTCCAGCTCTGAGGAAGATGTCGACATCATATCGCTGCCGGAGGGCAAGCCTGAAAAGAGCAAGCGATTGAGGAAGAAGTCGGGCAGCGGATCAGGTGGAGCTACTCCAAAGAAGAAGATAAGGAAGAAGAAAGAATGAACTTCTTTCCCTAAATCTTTGTTGCGTAGGGTAGTATTTTGTCGATTTTTCTATAGCCGTGTATAGATGTGGATTCGGCTCCCACTAGCAGAATTTTTCATAAACACTTTGTAATCAGATTCTTTTTGTTGATAATGGAAATGAAAATCTATTCCCTTTCTGTCTTCAACTTGTTATGTGTTGTGGTTCTGCCCCCTGTATTGGGGAGAAGTGTGGAGTTGACGTATGTTTATACTCTGCCTTGCGTACTGGAAGCACGGAGTTAGTTAATGTTTACACTCCAGTTCGCGTTCTCGGAAGCTGGAGTCCGTTAATGTTTATACTCCAGTTCGCGCTCTCGGAAGCTGGAGTTTGTTAGTGTTTATACCCAGCTCACGCTCTCGGAGTACTCTGGGGTTTTTAGGAGAATATTTATACTCCGCCTCGCACTCTGGGAGTACGGAGTTCGAAGGATGTTTATACTCCGCCTCGCGCTCTGGGAGCACGGAGTTAAGTAAAAAGCTTGTACCCAGCTCGCGCTCTCGGAGTACTCTGGGGTTTAGGAAAAATGTTTATACTCTGCCTCGCACTCTGGGAGTACGGAGTTAAATGAGAGTTTATACTCCGCCTCGCGCTCTGGGAGCACGGAGTTTAGTAAAATGTTTATACTCCGCCTCGCACTCTGGGAGTACGGAGTTTGGTAAAATGTTTATACTCCGTCTCGCACTTTGGGAGTACGGAGTTAAATGAAGGGTTGTCGTGTATCAACCCATTTTCGTGGCCTGAAGTGATGGCTTGCCCCCGAGCTCGGGTTTCATTTAGCGAGTGGTTGATTGCTTCACAGCCACTCCCTACTTGAATAAATTCCACTGTGTGATGGAACTTAGCTCTTCGTGCATCGTGATGTTGTACATTGTATTTAATGAATCACAGCTCTGGCTCGAAGAGATGGCATTTTATTGCTGAAATAAGAAAATATGGCAAATCAGTTGCCTTATTACAAATTCTAATTTCGAAATGCAAAAGTAAATTGCTGAATAAAAAACATAATGAAATAAATAAAGCCTGTCATATGTAATAGCGGTGGAGACTCTCGCTGTTCCAGGCTCTTGGTAAAACTAGACCGTCCACGGTTGATAGTTTGAATGTGCCATCTCCAAGTCGTTGCGTAATCACGTACGGTCCTTCCCAATTTGGTTTCATGTGTGAAGGAACCGGGTATACTCTCTTGAGGACCAGATCGCCGAGATCAAAGGTTCGGGGGCGAACTTTGGTGTTATATAATCGGGCGACCCGACTTCGGTAAGCGGCCGCTCTTAAATCAGCTTCTTCTCGTTTCTCGTCCAACGGATCCAAAGACTCAGCGAGTAATATAGCGTTTGTTTTCGGATCGTAATAAGTTACGCGATGAGAAAATACTTCTGTCTCCACTGGAATGACGGCCTCTGAGCCATAGGATAAGGAAAATGGGGTGTGCCCAGTTGCGGTCTTGTGAGTTGTCCGATAAGCCCATAATGCCATAGGGAGTTCATCAACCCATTTGCCCCCGGCCTTTTCCAGTCGTTTCTTTAAGATGGACTTGATAACTTTGTTAACAGCTTCGACCTGACCGTTTGCTTGTGGATGCGCGACTGCAGAGAACTTTTTATGAATATGAAATCGCTGGCAGAAACTCTTGAACTCTGAACTTTCGAATTGGGTCCCGTTATCGGTGATGATGGTGTGCGGGAGTCCAAATCGGCAAATGATATTGCGGACCACAAAGTTTATCACTTTCTTTGACGTAATCGTTGCAAGAGCTTCAGCCTCGGCCCATTTTGTGAAGTAGTCAACCGCGACGATGGCATACTTCGCACCACCTTTTGCCAGAGGTAAAGCGCCAATGATATCGATACCCCACATAGCGAACGGCCAGGGACTGACCATTTGAGTTAACTCGGTAGGCGGGGCTCTTGGAATTCGAGCGTGTTTTTGGCACTTGTCGCACTTTCTGGCGTAATTGGCTGCATCTCGATTCACTGTCGGCCAGTAATATCCATATCGGAGTATTTTCTTAGCAAGTGCTTGTCCACCGGTGTGATCGCCGCATTCTCCCTCGTGCACATCATGTAACACTCGTTTGACTTCGTCGTGAGCGATACACCGGAGAAGCGGAACAGAATAACCTTTTCTATACATGATCCCGTCCTGAATGATGAACCGCGAAGCTTTTCGTAGAATTTGCCTTTTCTCATTTCGGTGCTCAGGCAATATCCCATTCTCAATATAATTTCGATACGGAGTCATCCATGATTCTTTGCTGGGAAAGGTCTCTAACACATCATTCGTTTTGATTTGATCGATGCTTGGGAAAGGCAAAGTTTCGACCGGGACGAGCCCCATTTGCTGTGCTTCACCTGTGCTGGCCATCTTTGCCAATGAATCGGCCTTTTGATTGCGATCTCGTGGTATGTAGTAAATAGCATAGTAATCAAACTGATCCAGCGCTTCCTGAACTCGGGCTAGATAAGCAGCTAACCTTTGATCTCTCGCTTGATATTCTCCTCGTACCTGACACACAACCAACTGTGAATCACAATACACTTCTATAGCGATAATTTTCAGATCTCTGGCAAGCTTTAACCCAGCCAACAGGGCTTCATACTCGGCCTCATTGTTGGTTGCGTGAAAATCAAACTTCAAAGCATAGCATATGGATCGACCTTCGGGGGTTTCTAGTACAACTCCAGCGCCCGAACATCGATCGTTTGATGCACCATCTGTATAAAGTTTCCATACATATTCAGGAGACTCGCTGGTTTCAGGTAATTCGTCAGGAACAGTAAATTCAGCTATGAAGTCAGCTAGGACTTGCCCTTGAATGGCTCTCCGTGGAGCATAAGTAATGTCAAATTGGCTCAGTTCAATATTCCACTTGAGTAACCTTCCAGACGTCTCAGGCCGCGTGAGGACCTGTCGTAACGGCTGATCGGTATACACAGTAAGCGGATGTGCTTGAAAATAAGGACGAAGCTTTCTCGAGGCAATGACCAAGCAGTAAGCCAGTTTCTCCAACCTGGGGTAATTTCTCTCAGCTCCGGTCAATCGTTTACTGACATAATAGACCGGTTTCTGCACTCGATCTTCTTCCCGGACCAAAGCAGCACTGATCGCATGCTCTGATACCGCCAGATAAAGGTATAATTGTTCGTGATTAATTGGTTTCGACAAAATCGGTGGCGTAGAGAGATGCTGAACCAGCGATCGGAATGCGCCTTCACATTCCGTGGTCCATTCAAAGTTTCGTTTCCCTTTCCGGATTAGATCAAAGAAAGGAATACATTTATCAGTGGATTTCGAGATGAACCTGCTTAGCGCTGCTACCTTCCCGTTGAGACTCTGGACTTGCTTGATGGTCTTTGGAGTTTGCAAATTTCTTATTGCCCAGATCTTCTCGGGGTTTGCCTCTATCCCACGAGCGTTAACAATGAACCCTAGAAACTTTCCGGATGCGACGCCGAAGTGGCATTTTAGCGGGTTAAGCTTCATTCCATACTCACGCAAGATACAGAACATTGAATTTAAATCCTTGACGTGATCTGTGGAAAATCGGGACTTAACTAACATGTCATCCACATAGACTTCCATGGTCTTCCCGATCTGATCAGCGAACATTCGATTAACCAAGCGTTGGTAAGTTGCTCCGGCATTCTTCAAACCAAAGGGCATGACTCTGTAACAGTAGAGTCCCAGATCGGTTACGAAACTAGTATGTTCTTGATCGGGTAGATGCATGGGTATCTGATTATAACCTGAATAAGCATCCATAAAGGATAACAATTCGTGACCTGCAGTTGAGTCAACGAGTTGGTCAATTCGGGGAAGTGGAAAACTATCTTTTGGACAGGCTTTGTTTAAATCAGAGTAATCGACACAAGTTCTCCATTTTCCGTTCGGTTTCCGAACCATTACCGGATTTGACACCCACTCTGGGTATAGAGCATCTCGGATGAAACCATTCGAATGTAATTTGTCAATTTCTTCTTTAAGGGCGGCAGATCTCTCTGGATCCATACCACGCCTCTTTTGCTTGACCGGAACATGTCGCGGATCAATATTTAAAGAGTGACTTGCAATGTTCGGTGAGATTTCGCACATGTCGGAGTGCGTCCAGGCAAAGACATCAAGATTCGCCTGAAGAAATTCGACCAATTCCTATTGTATCTGTTTTCCCAGTTGAGATCCAACTTTCAGTACTTTCGAGTCGTCATCCTCACTGACCGGGACGTCCACAGTCAGTTCGGCTGGAGACGCTTGATTCTCTTCTACTTCATCTTTATCTTCGCTATCTCTAGGGTCAAGATCTCTAAGGAATTGGTAGTGGTGCCCGGGCCGGGGCCCAGGCGTTAGCTGTCAATTATCAGAAAAACGGACGCAGAGAGATTCCTCTACGCCCTTTCCTTTCTCCTTCTTCTGTGCTTCTCGCAATTCAGCAACATAACAGGCTCTTCCTGCTGCCTGATCTCCTTGAACGATTCCTATACCATGATCGGTTGGGAATTTTAAAGTCAAACACCACGGGGCAATGGCTGCCCTGAATTCAGCAAGAGCTGGTCGACCCAGGAATGCATTGTACGGTGAAGCAATGTCAAGAACAACAAATTGCAGTAGTCGGACTCTCCTGCGCTCTCTGATCCCCAGTTCCACTGGTAGTTCCACTATCCCAGTAGGTATCGTTGCACTGCCATTGAAGCCATGAACCCGGGATTGGCAGGGTTTTAGGTCTTTTGCTTCCATCTTCATTAAATCGTAAGCTCGCTTGAATAGAATGTTTACAGAACTTCCACTGTCAACCAGGATCCTCTTCATCCAAGCAGGACCAACCTGGGCAGATATGACCAGTGGATCAATCGTTGGAGCTTCAATTTTGTCAGCATCTCTGCTTCTGAATATGATATCGTCAGACATCGTTTTTTGTTGCTTAGCCGGGGTTCCATCCTCACAATTACTGCAGCATTCGAAGCTCGCATGCCTGATAGAGCTAGCATACGACTCCATTTCCCTCCAGCTCCTGTCTGCTGGATGAGGACCACCACTTATGGTATTGATAACTAGCCTCCCGCCTGTACGAGCGGGTTCCTCTTGTCTTTCCTGATCTTGCGCACGGTTTGGATTTGATGGGCCCGCGCCACCAGACTGCGGCGCCCGCACGAATTGATCTAACTTCCTCTCCCTGATCAACTTTTCTATGAGATCTTGCAAATGGCGACAGTCATTAGTATTGTGGCCATAGCTCTCATGAAACCTACAAAACTTTCCCGTCTGAATCTGCCTTTCTGACGACCGCTTCGGAGCGGGTTTCTTATACTGTTCTGTGTTGCAAGTTTGCAGATACACATTCTCCAGTGATGTGTTTAACGGTGTATAACTTTCAAACATCGGAGCCCTACGCCGTGGGCCTGGATTCGGATCTCTCTTCTTATTCTGACCATTGCCACCTCTTGGCTGAGTTTGTTTGTTCTGTATGTTTAACTGGACTTTTCCGGAATTGTCACCGGACTGTTTGACTGCGACATTGCTTTGTATTCCCTCACTTCCGGGTTTCGCATCGTCCTGCTTCCTAGACTGTTTCGCGTCCTCTTGCCGTAAGAATTGAGCGGCTTTGGAGTAGAAACGGTCCAACGATGCGGGGGGTTTTCCGGCTAACCAGTTTCCAAATTCAGAATCGGGATCAATTCCCTTTGTCAATGCCATTAAAATTGAGTTGTCGTTGGGATTACTAATTTCCACGCATGCCGCATGGAACCTCTCCAAGTAACGCCTTAACGTTTCCCCATGAGCCTGGGTAACATTGGACAGGGTGTTAACATCTTTGGGTCTGGCAACATGCATACGGAACTGTTCAACAAACTTCTTAGCCAATTGGTCAAATGACGAAATAGATCTTGGAGGTAGTCTTGTAAACCACATTGTTGCAATTCCTCCTAGTGAAATGGGGAAGCTGCGGCATTTCACTGCATCGTCGGCCCTTGCGGCGCTCATTGACCATTCGTATTTCAGTATGTGCTGATTGGGATCAGAACTTCCTTCGTACATAGGGAGAGTTGGCATTCTGAATCGCCGAGGAGGTTCAGCGTACAGTATCTCGTCCGTGAAAGGAGTATGGCTTCGAGAAATTCCCCAATCGTCATTCGTAAGTCCTTGGCTTTCACGGATCATCTGACGTATCATAGTCGAGATGTCTGGCATTGCTACATTTTGAGCATGTTGAGCTAAGGTGTGGTCGGGTTCCACAATGCGAGTTTGGACCGGGCGCTGTCGACGGTCCAAGTTTCGCCTCCTCGGCTCAGCGTCTTCCTGGACGTATGGTTCAGAAGTACGTCCTTGCTGTTGATTACCCGAATCTGGAAGATATCGGGTATCGACTCTTGTTTCCGCTGTTGCAGCTGTGACATGATTGTCCGTAGTATGTTGTGAAGTGCGGCCACCCCGTGTTGATGGCCCAGCCTGGAAGCTGGTTGATGGTCCTACCCTCAATTGCCCGACAGTCAGGGCGGGCTGATATCCCGTAGTCTGAGCATAATCTCCGTCTAATCGGGGACGGGTAGATCTACGATGATAGTCAGATGAAGCAGAACTTTCAGTGGGTGAGCGGGAAACATCATCCCTCCTGGACCTCCTACGGCCCTGGCGATTCAGTTGATTTGTCAACTCAATATTGGCTCGCAGCTGTTCGGCTAACTGTTGCCGACTCTGAGTCAATTCTTGGAGTAACATCTGAAATTCTTGTCTAGTGACTGCCCCAGATGGATCTGAGTGGGCAGTGTTGTCTTGATTGGGTGGCTGCTGTTGAGCAGGATTTTGTCCATCCCTACCTTCTTGTCCTGGAGCTGCAGAAGTGGTTCTCGTGCTAACCATTTTGAACGATGAATCCTTTTCCTAGATTTTATGCAAATCTGAGTAGAATGGAAGGACTGTGAATCGAAGATCTGGATCTTCCTCTTGGATTTGTGCAATCCGGTATCGATGGTAGATCCAAGGAGCAGGAGAAAAAAGCTGGTTTTTTCTCAGTGAAAGCACCAAAGTGTTTGTACCAAAAATGGGCACAACACTCTTCGGAAGTTTTTGAAGAGATAAAAGTGAAGAACGAAAATTAAAACTGTAGATTATCTAACAAAAACTCCAAATAACAGAAAATAAATTGCAAAGACAAGCGATTTAGAGTGGTTCGGCGTTTCGCCTACGTCCACTATGAAGTTTGATGATTTTATTGCTCGATTACTTGAAGATTACAGTAGTTGATAATGTAATACAACTGAATTCAAATGCTAAGTATCGGTCTGAAGCAGCGGCGGTGTTCTGGAGTGAATCTGGCAGAATCTGGGCGCTCTTTTAATACTTAGAATTCTCCGACCCCTTTTCTGAATGACCAGGGGCTCTATTTATAGGTGTTGGAGGCTGGTATTTCGCCCAAAATGAGGGGAGACCAGTTCTGGCACGTCAGGGGGCCCACATGGCCGAAATCTGGAGATCCGGGCCCACTTTGGGATCGATTCGACCCTTGGTTCGAATCGATCAAGAAATCATCCAATCGAGCTGAAATTTGGTGTGTACATTCTTCATCATGTGTTTGAGCTTCTGTGAAGATTTCATGGGATTTGGACTTGTAGAACTCGAGTTATGATCGATTCAAGTTGGTGTTTTTCGTATTCTGGAGTCGTTCGAATCGATATGCTCGAATCGATTCGTTCGAATCGATCTTCCTGCTTGTGAGGATGGTGACGTGGTGCGCTTTCTTCGAATCGGTCCGCTTTGCACTCCGCTTTGACTGGGTCGAATCCACGACTTGGATTCGAAGATGGTGGAGTCGAGGGCAAGCTGCGTCTCCCGGATTCGAAGTGAAGCTATCTCTTATCGATTCGAAGTGAAGCTTTGTCTTATCGATCCGAAGTGAAGCTTTGTCTTATCGATTCGAAGGTAAGCTTTGTCTTATTGATTCGAAGTGAAGCTTTGTCTTATCGATTCGAAGGTAAGCTTTGTCTTATCGATTCGAAGTGAAGCTTTGTCTTATCGATTCGAAGTGAAGCTTTGTCTTATCGATTCGAAGGTAAGCTTCCACGATGGATTCGAAGCCAGGCAGAAGGGGATGGATTCGAAGATGATCGAGTCGCCCTTAATGGATTCGAATGTAAGGTTGTTTCCTCCATTTTCCATCGGTGATATCTTGAGCATACGAACTCGGATTGACTTGAAAATTGGAACGTCATTTCCTCTGGCCTTGCTTAGCATATCTTATCAATTGCAGCCCGATCCGGACTCGGACAAATTTCGTCGATATCCGTAGCGATCCTTACGTGTAACCGACTTCCAAGACGATCTGTTACTGTTTTCTAGTTAAGTCCTTGGTATCACGGTCTTGCCAAAAGGCGGGATAACAGCTCGTCTCGGAGGCATGATCACTCTTCAACAAATTCCAACAAAAACTTCACTTCAATCTGAAAATCTTCAAATCAAAAATACCCACTTGTTGAAATCTTCAAAAATCACCAAACGAACAAATCTCTTAAAAATCTCGAGAACCCAATTCTCCAAATGATGCAAATCTCGCACAAACTCCAAAAATCTACGCAAACTCCTTGCGATCTAGCTCTGATACCAAATGACGCAGCGGGAATAACACTTGACGACGAAATGAAGATTTCGTGTCAAACTAATCGATGAAACGACTATATGAAGCAAGATGAATCGATGGATTGATGATACCAAAATGCTCTAATCTGTTGATCTCGCGAGATGTCGGACTTTAGCTATCTTCGACACGTTGATCGCGCACGATGCCGTGAGGGAAGATCTACAATTCTTCGACGTTGATCAAGCGCACTTGATTCCGTGAATTGGCTTCAACAATCGTTGATTTGAGCGCACTCGAATGCCGAAAGTGGAGATAAGAGATAACACTCAACTACCAATTTTAATGGTGGCACAAAAGCACACAAAAGAAATTTTATTCCAATTCAACAACAACTTACAATGACATTACATCCCTATTTATAGGGTTTACAACACAACACAAATGACTTAAGAAAGTTACAACACAAAACAACATAAGCCACATAAAGGAACAAAATACAACATCTTAACGACCTAAGTAAACAACGACTTAAGCAAGCTCGTTCACTACCTAAAGAAACAGCTCGCGATTTAAAATTCTTGCGACTTATCAACAGGAATGAAACAAAACATCTCGCGACCTAAAAATCAACGAGCGACATAGGCTTAGGTCGGAGAACATTAGGCCGTGATGCAGATTTAGGTCGTGGAAATGATGTCACTAGGGAGTTAGGTCACGGGGATTGGTTAGGTCGCAGAGGAGTTAGGTCGCGGGGGTGTTGGAGTTGGCGTTAGGTCGCGGGGATGTTGGAGTTAGAGTTAGGTCGCGGGGTCGTGGTGAAGTTAGGTCGCGGGGTCGTGAAGTTGGTTGCTCGCGACCTAGGGTAGGTCGTCCACGACCTAAAGCAGAGGAGACGGAGCGACCTAGGGTAGGTCGTCCACGACCTAAAGCAGAGGAGACGGAGCGACCTAGCGAACTCGATTCCAGGTATGTTACTGCATAAATGGTGAATAGTGCCCTCAGCAGGTTCCTATGTCATGGAGACCCATACTCTAAAAAGTTGATGCCCATCTCTTTCCTCAAAACATTCCAAAGCAAAATAGTAGGAGGCCCTAGAATTACAAACTTAAATCTTTGGGCATAAGCCTGCCATTTTTTCCTATCTTGATAAACTCCAAACTAAAAAAGAAAACCTATGGTCCGAATGGGTTTATAATAATCTCGCCAAAACGAAAAAAGTTTTGACTATGCAGATTCCTCAATAGGCCAACTGTAGTTGGAGAAATATCCTGCAACTTAAATCTACTATGCTCCCACTAATATAATGCAACATTCAGAAAATTCTTGACCTTAAATTTTGGATTGTCCATGGGCCTTTCCTGGTGTAATACTCGAAACTCTACTAGGTCATTCCTTGAGGGATTAACTAGTATTCCACCTAATGCACTTGCCTCAAGTTTCATAAATGGAAACTTAGTAGAATTACAGTAGTCCATCTCCTTTTCAGTTAGGCAAATATGGCATTTAATTTTTTCAAACACCGTACCAACATCAACCCACCATGTTCTTGGGACTCACAAGCACAAGAAACACCCCATCACTATGATCTTTGCCCTCTTTGTCAAGACAAACCAGAAACTAATACACATCTTTTTTACGAATGCTCCAACGTCTACTTAATATAGCCTCAGATTCTTGCAAATGGGAACTTTTACAGGCCTTTCTCCAACCTTAGACAAGAATGGTTCAACATATTCAAGGCTACAAGGTGGAAATCACCTAGAAAGAAATACTACTCACGGTGCTGAAATGATCCATTTTTGCAATCTAGAGTAAGCGCAACGAATGAATTTTTACTAACTTTAGCAACCCCGAGCTATACCACATCATCCGTCAACGGATCATGAAGAAGATGGATGAAATGAGAGTTGAGCATACAAGTTAAATTGTTGTCCTATTATCATTTCTTTTGTTTCTTCTACTTGAACATATTATTTTGGGTTGCATGTAAGTTTTAGTTTTATTTAATATATTGGGTTGGCTCCCTTTAGTGATAGAAATAATAATGCCTTAAGTGTTGTCTTGGTAGATGGTAATGTACATGACCATTTTGAATCACTGCTTTATTAGGAAACTAACTCTTGTTCAGAATTTTTTTTCTTTACCTACAAAATTAATGTTTTTTTAGAAGTCGTAGTCTTACATCTATGGGTTCAGTTGTATAAATTTATAAATATATGTACTTGTATGCTTATTTGAGTTAAGTGCGGGTATTTGATGGCTCTTGACTCGCCTTTGGTTCTTTTCATGCTCATGATGTTTCTTTGGAAATGTTAGCAAACTTGCTAATATTAATAAAAGGTACGTTTTAATGCTTAATAGGTGTGTATGGTATTTGACGTACACACTTTATTAGGTACATATAAATAAATATTTGGATACTTTACTCATGCAGGCATTTATGATTGATATATTGCGATTCCGATCATGTTTCGATCGTGTATATCAATATCTTATGTTCTGGATTTTTCTTGGTGCTAGTCGCACAAAGGAGAATTTGGCCAATTTTTTCAAAAATTTAGACACATGGAGTATTTTTATAATAAATTAGCAAAATTTTATTTCTAATGTAGTTACTTCATTTTCCAGTTTTATTCATTTTTAAATTTAGATACATTTCTAATGTAGATATTGTTTCATTTTTAGGTGAGAGAATGGAAGATTTGGGGTATTTCTTCTTTTTACTACAAATAACTAGCTACTTGTTTTTAGTGTAGCATTAGCTACTATTTTGTGGTTTGTGCATAGAATATTACGTAGTTACAACAATGGGATGTTATCTGTATGTATATTTGGTTATGTTTAATACAATGTGTTTTAACTTTGTGTTTAATATTCGCTATGATTTTTCATTATTTAAATGGTTTTATGTTTTAGAAATATTCTTAATACAACATTCTGATATGTATTGACTGTAATGATTTATAGGTATGCAGCAGATTTTAAAAATGAAAAAAAAAACGTAGGACTTAAAAAATGCTATAGAAAGCTTATAATTAAGCGTTACCGGAAGTAAAAAGATTTATAGTTCTATATAGTGTTATAAATAGTTAGGTATCTATTATTACATGTCGATATACACCTTTTATTAAACTGCTATAAATTACAATAGCGGATTAAAAGCGCTATTGAAAGTAAACTTTTTATAGTGGTTTTTGTATGCTATAAAAAGTCCAATACCTATTATAACATGTCGATATACGACGTTTATTAAACCGCTGTTACATGCTACTATAGCATTTTTTATGCATTATCGTAGGCTATTTTTGTTGTAGTGATAATATAAGAGAACTCATTATATCAACCGTGTTGCACCACATTAAAGTTGACATTTTTCCTGTAAGACAATGTTCTATGATAGATACACTAAACTGTTAAAGCATCTTAAATAAAAAAATTTACAAAGAAAACATCAATACCTCATATATGTAATAATAAACTTTTTATGAAATGAATTTCATGATCTACGTCATCATGTGCATCATTTTCTTCTTTGTTCATCAATTCTCTGTCTTGAACAACATCGGTACTTTGGTCTTCTCCAATATCAACATCATTTTCTTCTTGACAAACACCATTGTCCCGGTGGTTAAGTGATTCGACTTTGGTGCGAGTGGTCACAAGTTCGAAACTTGCGTTGCGTGATTCGAACGTTTATTGACAAGGGATATGTTGTCCCAGTGATTTGTTGTATATAAAGTACCATTTCAAAAAACATCATTTTCTTCTTTGTTCTTCAATTCTCTATCCAAACCATAAGCAAGTGACTCTCAATATATATATGTGATAAAACAGAGTTCATCCTAACAACAACAACAAAAGTTTCTCGAAGATCACCGAGAGTATTTACATCTCATTGAACCTACAACAAATAGGTTTATTTGATCATACAATTTATAAAAATGGAGTATTATTTTAATAATTAGTAGAAGGGAAGCAGATCCTTAGTGCTAATTTATGATTCCAACTGATAATTCACCCTGAATGTGATGTTCCATTAAATAAAATTAGTTGTCAACTTGTGTATATATATATTATTAAGCATATTGATAAGATGACATATCAACTTTACTTTGTTCCACCCAGACAATATAGAGGTAATAAAGATACATTACCACAGTTCTAGGTAGTGATTCATTTGTAGACTTCAATATTCCAACTTTTATGTAAATACTATATGTGATGCAAACTTATCCTATTAACTATATATATAACATGTAATATGTAAGTTACCCGGTGGCAAGTAGGTAGAATGTTGCTTGAAATGAGAAGCAAAATTTTGGTACTAACTTAACGCACAATATTTAATACATCAAAATCCATGCTAGCTGAAGATAGAAAACGATATGAAGGGATATCAAATGTGAGTGAACAAAATAATAAACAAATTTAGTTGACCTTAGTAAATATAAAGTAGTCTTAAATACTTTATAAAAAATTTGCTTGTCTCCTTCTCTTGAATAATGAACGTATATGATCATGGCATGGAAAAGATCTAGATTTTGAAACCTTAAGGATCTTTTGTAACAAAATTAGCGAAATAGATATATTTGGTAACAATTAACTAGTAAGCTATATTTTCACTATTTTTCATTTTCATCATGTGTACGATATAAGCATATATTTCATTAATAACTATGTTATGTGCAACATGTAGAATTTGAGGGTATATTATTTACCAAAAGAAATTATGTATCTCAGAAAAATTTGATTACCATAAATAGTGAACCAATAATATGGATAAGGCAATCAAATACAACAATTTCATCTGCCTTAAAAGATTTCCAATGCACAAGACATTTGTATATTGTGCATGCAGCTACTGGCTTTCCATCAGTAAAACTAAGATTATCAACTACACAATTAATAAGGGAATCCATGTTAGATTTTGGTGATATAATATTTCTATATTAAAGAAGATTTGGAAGATAACGTCGATTTCGTGATATGATATTTACAAGTAAAGAAGATTTGGAAGATGTTTGAGCTAATAAGTAAAATATGTTGCCTCTTTTATTGCATTAAAGAGGGCAATGAATTATCTTTATGAGAGGAGAATGATTTGGAATATTGAAGTAATCAAACAATTCCCTAAATAGTTGATTAAAAAAGGAATCTTATCGGGCACAAGCAAATTGGAGGAAACTTTAAAGTCAAATGGATAAACATTTCCCATATGAATAGGATAATTGATGAGGCATTAATTTATAACCATAAATTAATTACTTCAACCCTAAGTAATAATCTTTATATAAAGATAGTCATTCTATAGAGATAGAATCATCCTGTCTCAAGTTGGATTTCTTATTCTTCTTCTTACTCTCCATTATCAATCTTGTAAAATTCTCTTTTCTTAGAAAGTAATAAAATATCATCTCCCCAAAGTGGATGTACATTGTCTCACGGTAGTGGAACCACTACATATCCGTGTGTGAACTCTTTGTTGGATCTGGAGATGGAATTGATGTTAGACCTATCTAGGAGTATGCACCTTACACTAGGGGGAGCGAATATCTCAGAATTAGAAAGGAAGGAGATGGAAGAATGGGCCTTTGATACTCTCTAATTGGCCATGGGTGAAAACGTCATCCCAGAGATTAGTAGTGAAACTATCACTAGAGGCTTGTGGAAGAAATTGAAGGATCTCTACATGAAGAAGTCGCTCATAGATATGCTAATTTTATTGAAGACTTTCTTCACTTATAAGATACGGGAAGGTACATCGTTGAAATCACATCTTAACTTCTTTGACATGATATGAAGATGAAAGCTATTCATTTGAATTTGGATGAAGAGCAAAAGGCTATAGTAGTATTGGCTCTCTTCCAGAGTGATACATAGTATTCTCTAACAGCTTGATCTATGGCAGAAGCACCCTGGCATTAGAAGATGTAAAGATGGGACTTCTAAGTAAAGAGATGAGAGGTCAGATGAAACTTATGAGTGAAAGTGTAAAAGCTTGTAGTAAGCAAAGGCTATTCATAGAAAGAGGAAGAAAGGAGAAGAAGGAGAATAATTTCAAAGGGCATTCCAAGTCGAGGAAGCCTGAAAGTGGTTGTAGAGGCAAGCCTAAAGGCAATAGGTTTCCTCATTGTAAGAAGCATGACCACTGGAAGATAGATTGTTCAGATTTGAAGAAGAGAAACAAAGCGGGTGATTCTTTGTCTATTACAGTGGAGAAGGTTGATTCTGATGATGTGGCGACTGCATCTATTTTTGATGTGTCAGACCATTGGATGCTGGATTCAGGGGCGTCTTTTCACATGATTCCTAGGAAGGAATATTTATGTTCTTATAAAGGTAAGGAGGGAAGTACAATATTAATGGGGAACGATGCTACTTGCAAGTCATTTGGAGAAGGATCAGTGCATATTCGCATGCATGATGGCGTGCTGCACACTATTACTGGAGTCCGCTATGTTCCAGGTTTAAGGAAATCTCTTCTGTCTTTGGGTCAGCTAGCATCTTTGGATTGCAAGATTACGATAGAGTTAGATAGCTTAAAGGTGACATGTGGTGCTCTTGTATTAATGAAAGGAGTAATGATCCGGAACCTTTATCTATTGAAAAAAATCTACAGTTCTTGGAGAGTCGTGCATTAGAGTTGATAGTTCACGATCTTTGGGTGCCACTTGACTTTGGCATCTAAGATTGGGTCTTATTTTGCAGAAGAGCTTGGAGCTACTTTGTCGAAGAAAGATGATCAAGGGTGAAAGCTTCAACCATTTCGAATTCTGTCAGGAGTGTGTATTAGGGAAGCAAACGAATCTTTTGATGTCGATAGACATGAGTCTAAAGGAGTACTAGAGTATATTCATATGGATGTTTTGGGACCAGTAGCTACAGCTTCTATTGGAGGAGCTAAGTATTTTATCTCTTTTATTGGTGACTACTCTCGGAAGGTTTTAGTGTTCGTGATGAAAGCCAAGATGGAGTCATTTGAGAAGTTCAAAACTTGGAAGGCACCGGTAGAGAATGAAGTCGAAAGGAAGTTGACGGT
This sequence comes from Allium fistulosum, assembly GCA_030737815.1. Lineage (NCBI taxonomy): Eukaryota > Viridiplantae > Streptophyta > Magnoliopsida > Asparagales > Amaryllidaceae > Allium > Allium fistulosum. Next base: position 716,416,366 of record CM060908.1, read on the forward strand.
GCTGAGATCTGACAACAGCGGTGAGTTTGTTTCTAAGGGTTCATAGATTTCTATAAGCAGCATGGAATTCGAAGACACTTCACTAACCTGGAGATTTGCAATCAAACAGAATCGCTGAAAGGATAGGTAGGACTTTACTGGAGAAAACTCGTTGTTTGATATTGACGGTGGGTTTAAATAGAGGCTTATGGGCTAAAGCTTTATCGAGACTGCAACGTATATAATCAATCGAATTCCAAGCTCAGCAATTGAGGGAAGATTCCAGAGGAAAGGTGGAAAGGTACATCTACACCTATCAGTTATTTTCTTATATTTGATAGCCCTGTGTATTTTCACCATACAGGAAATGACAAATTAGCGGCTAGAGCTTATCAAGGCATATTTTTGGGCTATACAAAAGGCATCAAAGGGTATCGCATTTGGAACCCAGTTGATAGGAAGGTAGTGCACTCTAGACATGTCACATTTGATGGGTCTACTATGTTCAAGCCGAAGGAGAATCCATCTAGTTCAGTAGATTCAGAAGCTGAAAGGCCTAAAGAGATGAAAACTATTCCCACATATCATCCTAGTAGTAGAGTTAGAGTTGCAAAAAAAAGATAGGGTAATTGCAGTCATTGACACATCACATGAAGGTCCACAAAATTCCTCTAACAATGATGGTGATGGTCGTGAAGGTAGAGATGATTCAGCTCAAGGTGGAGTTGACAGAAGCTTATACGAAGTTACACATATTCCGGCTAGCTCTAAAGTTAGAAGGCCACCAATTAGGTATGAAGACTGGAATTATGCAAATCTTAGCCTTGATGATTAGTTTGACTATGCATTGCATATAGTACAAGATGAACCTTTTGACCTTGAAGGCTCGAGTGCCAGCTCGAAATGGATGCATGCTATGGAGGAGCAGATGGATTCGTTGAAGAAGAATTAGACTTGGGAATTGGGACCACCCGCTCAAAGAAGCCGAGCCATATAATGCAAGTGCGTATATAAGGTGAATGTTGATGGGAGATATAAGGCTAGACTTGTTGCAAAAGGGTTTTCATAGAGGAAGGGGATGGAGTATGATGAGTTGTTTGCTCCAGTTGTTAGACATACTTCTATCCGGATAATTCTAGCTATAGTTGCAACTCATGACATGGAGTTGGAACAATTAGAATTAAAGACAGCCTTTTTGCATGGAGACTTAGAGGAGACCATCTATATGAACCAGCCAGAGCAAGCTGAAAAAGTCTCTATATGGTTTGAAGCAGTCGCCTACGCAATGGTACAAGAGGTTTGACTCTTTTATGCTTACTCTTGGTTTTGATAGAGGCGTTAAAGATGCTTACATTTATTTTAAGCATATGAATGATGTTAACTGGATATATTTTACTCTTATATGTGGATGATATGCTACTAACTTCCTAGGACAAAGCTGAAATTGACTGGTTAAAATTGAAGCTAAAGGCGTAATTCGAGATTAAGGACCGTGGTGAAGCAAAAAAGATTTTAGGGATGGAAATTCAAAGGGAGAAAAAGCTGAAGGTGTTAAGATTGACACAGAAATAATATATCCACAAAGTGCTTGCTCGGTTCAGCTTGGAGAAGGCTAAGGCAATCAGTATTCCCATGGCTTTGCACGTTTAGCTTTCAGAGAAGAGCTCTTCAATCTCAAACAAAGACAAAACTTATATGGAGAAGGTACCTTATGTTAGTGTTGTTGGAAGCTTGATGTATGGTATTTTCTACACGAGATCGGATATTGCACAAACAGTTGGTTTGGTTGGGAAGTAGTAAAGTACATTTTGAGGTATCTTAGAGGAACAACAGATTATGGGCTTGTTTTTACCAGTAGGGAGAAAGATTTTAGCTTGGTCGGATTTTGTGATTCTGAATATGTAGGAGATAGAGATCGAAGGAAGTCAACCTTAGGTTACATCTTTACACTTGGAAAGACAGCTATTAGTTGGAGAGCGAGGTTCCAAACTGTAGTTGTCTTCTCTACTACAGAGGTGGAATTGATAGCTGCTATTGAAGCAGCTAAGGAAGCACTTTACTTGAATCAATTGTGGTGTGATTTAGGTTTTGTTAATGGGAGTATACTAGTAAATTTCTACAATCAAAGCGAAATACATCTAGTTGAGAATCTAGCATTTAGTTCGAGGACGAAGACATAGAGGTAAGAAAGTTTTTCCTTGTCTTTATGAATGAGGAAAAGCAGGTACATCTTCAGAAGATTTGCACTAAGGAGAACGTGACAAACATGTTCACTAAGTCCTTACCTATTGCAAATCTCGAGCATTGCTCGAACTTTTCGCTTGCTGAAGTGATAGGTGCCACTTGATGGCACATGGGGAGAGTGAGTTGGTAGATGGAGATGTTAGTGGAGATTGATAGGTCCTACATGAAGAGGGTACTTTCAACACTTTTTTGGAAGGCGGTGGCCTTGCCGGAGTTTGTTGACAAAGTGCAATGTGTGATGGCCATGCCAAAGCACATTGAGGAAGTATCCATAGTGTCTTGTTTGAGAGTTGCTTGGAGTAAAAGGATGTAGGTGGAGTTGGTAAGCTTTGATGGAAATATAGTATCAAGGTGGAGATTGTTAGATTTCAGTGATACAATATTTCCATATTAAAGAAGATTTGGAAGATATTGCTGATTTTGTTGATACTATGATTCCAAGTAAAGAAGATTTGGAAGATATTTGAGATAATGAATCAAGTATATTGCCTCTTTTATTGCATTAAAGAAGGCAATGAATTATCTTCAAGAGAAGGAGAATGATTTGGAAGATTGAAGTAATCAAACAATTCCCTAATCAGTTGATTAAAGAATGAATCTTATCAGGCACGTGCAAATTGGAGAAAACTGGAAAGTCAAACGGATAAACGTTTCCCATATGAGTAGGATAATTGATGAGGCATTGATTTATAACCATAAATCAATTATTTCAACTATAAGTAATAATCTCTATAAAAAGATAGTCATTCTGTAGAAATAGAATCGTCGTCTCTCACGTTGTGTTTCTTATTCTTTTTCATAGCCTCCATTATCAATCTTATAAAATTCTCTTTCCTTAGAAAGTAATAAAGTCTACTCTCCAAAGTGGGTGTACACTATCTCGCGATAGCGGAACCACTATAAATCCATGTGTGAACTCTCTATTTGCTTTCTTTTGTGATTTGTTATTTTGTATTCTCCTATTGCAATTAGTTTTATCGTACTACCACACAATCTTATTTCTTCCGCCTTTATTTAGGTTGATTTATAACCATTTGTGTAAAATTAACCTAGCAACCCAATCATTACACATGAGAAATAAGAAACATACAATTTAAAAGAAATAATCTATATATTTCTCACTTTACTCACACGTGTTTGAGTTTGTGTTATATATAGGAAGGCTTTACGTAGTATCTTTGTAATTTTATTTATTTTTAAACTATTTTATTGTGCCACCCTTAATATACTGATATAAATATGAGTTAAATGTTTAAGTTATCTATTGCAAGTTAAACTGTTTGTAAAATTGAATTAATTAATTAATGTTGCTTATAGTTTATTTCCTTTACAGATTTTGCATTCGTTTCAGTTTCAAAGAATGAAAAAGCTGGTTTGGTTTTCCACCTTTAAACTTTATAAGCTTATAAGCGAATACTCACGAAAGGAAAATACTCAAATAAGCTCAACAATAAATCATCAAGAATAATAGTCGCCTCATATCATCGACGATAGCTAAAATTAGCTATAAGGGTTTCTCTAACGTTATCTCTTAAATAGAAGAATATATCTAAGTTTGCCTTTTTGCATATTTTTGAGTTTGAGATTTCTCTATTATGAGAATATATCTGAGTTTAACATTCTAGCGTATTTTGTGCTTGAGGTTTCTCCATTTTGAGATCATTTGAGTTTTTTTCTATTTAAGAGATAAGGTTAGAGAAACCCTTATAGCTAATTTTGGCTATCGTCGAGGATATGAGGCGACTATTATACTTGATGATTTATTTTGAGTTACTTCTTTAGAGGTTCTTTATGCTTAAGTGATATTTATTCACTTAAGATATGGATATGCTTTGCTATTATCTCTTCTCATTCGAGAAGAATTATTTCCTTGTATCATATGCTTCATATTATCGTCTATTCTTATTAACTGATTGTTTTAGCTAGATCGACCCATGTATTTTATACTCAGGTCAGACCGAGTTGTTTCAGGTTAGCTTTCAGTTATGGGACTTAGCTTTGATGCATCTGCTTGGATATCAACCTAGCACTTTTGTGTTGTTTATATTTCTTTCCGCTTGACTCTGATATGTATTTTGATTAGATGTATATAGTGTGATCTCTAAACCACTTTTGTGTATCATTTTGTATTGTACTGGGATGTATCAGTGTATATGTATTTATATATATGATGTTTACTGTTCTGTGATGTGATATGCATTCTGTTATTGTATTTCATTCTGATAGATCCATTAGCCTTCTATAGTTTTGTATTAAGTATTTATTGGAAATGTCGATCCTCGAGAGAGAGAAGAAAAAAATATAGAGCATTTATCGACGTATTCAGTAGATGTTTAAGACAAGATTATAGATGGTCGCTCCTAACCAGCCCTATTCTCCGCATTAGCAAACAGAATTACCCAGTAATTCTCTTTGTTAATGTGGGTCTCGAGGTGGGGCTGTCTAGCTAAAATAATCAGTTAAGAAGAATAGACGATAATATAAAGCATATGATACAGGGAAATAATTCTTCTCGAATGAGAAGAGATAATAGCAAAGCGTGTCCATATCTTAAGTGAATAAATATCACTTAAGCATAAAGAACCTGAAATAGGGAATAACTGTAAACTAAAAGAAACCAAAAACTGTTTACTGTAAACAATAATTTGCATAAAGGATCGATCAAATGAGATTGATTTCTCGTAAACCCCTCGAGTAGAGTCAGGATTTAGCACAACTCGAGTTGGAGTTGTGCTAAATCCCGACTCTACTCGAGGGGCTTATGAGAAATCAATCTCATTTGATCGATCCTTTGTGCAAATTATTGTTTACTGTAAACAGTTTTTGATTTCTTTTAGTTTACAATTATTCCCTGTTTCAGGTTCTTTATGCTTTATTCACTTAATATATGGAGATGCTTTGCTATTATCTCTTCTCATTCGAGAAGAATTATTTCCTTGTATCATATGCTTCGTATTATCGTCTATTCTTCTTAACTGATTATTTTAGCTAGATTGACCCGAGTATAAATAAGCTGTAATGCCCCACCCCGAGACCCACATTAATAAAGAGAATTACTGGGTAATTCTGTCTGCTAATGCGGAGAATAGGGCTGATTAGGAGCGACCTTCTATAATCATGTCTTAAACATCTACTGAATACGTCGATAAATGCTCTATATTTTTGTTTCTATCTCTCGTGGGTCGACATATCCAATAAATGCTTAATACAAAACTATAGGTGGCTAATGGATCCATCAGAACAAAATACAATAACATAATGCATATCACATCACAGAACAGTAAACATCATATATATAAATACATATACATTGATACATCCCAGTACAATACAAAATGATACACAAAAGTGGTTCAAAGACCACACCGATATACATCTAATCAAATACGTATCAGAGTCAAGCGGAAAGAAATATAAATTACACAAAAGTGCTAGGCTGATATCCAAGTAGATGCATCAAAGCTAAGTCCCATAACTGAAAGCTAACCTGAAACAACTCGGTCTGACCCGAGTATAAAATACACGGGTCAGTCTAGCAAAAACAATCAGTTAAAGAATAGACGATAATATGAAGCATATAATACAAGGTGATAATTCTTCTCGAATATGATATTTACTATTCTATGATGTGATATGCATTATGTTATTGTATTTTGTTCTGATAGATCCATTAGCCACCTATAGTTTTGTAGTAAGCATTTATTGGAAATGTCGATCCTCGAGAAATAGAAAAAATATATATAAAGCATTTATCGACGTATTCTGTAGATGTTTAAGACAAGATTATAGATGGTCGCTCCTAACCATCCCTATTCTCCGCATTAGCAGATAGAATTACCCAGTAATTCTCTTTATTAATGTGGGTCTCGGGGTGGGGCGTTACAGCTTGTCTTTCAAAAGTAAATATAGGATGGAAAACAAGATCTTCTATTTTTCTTGTTCATGATAATGTAACAGCTGCTAAAACAAGACTTTCTCGATCATCAATATTAATGATTACTCGATCAAGCGTTAGTCCTTGAATTTAATGTATTATTATTACCTAACAAAGGAGTATAGGTATTTGAATTCTCATACATGATGTACCATTAGAATTTTCCAATATACGGTTTATGGAATTATTGGATAATATTTGTACAATCATGAAATCTAGGACCATGATAGTTATCAAAATTCATTATCACTGCTTGTGATAGATTATTAGGAGAGACTGATGATTATGAGCACACAAATCCACAACAATACCCATTGCATTGTTGCCCAATTCATTTTGCACTGCAAGATTTGATCATAACATCACTTAAGCACCCATAGAAAGGATAAATGATTTTTTGCTAAACCTTTTGCATCATCCAAAGAAGTAGTAGATGTTATTTCATAATTATTGAAAGAAGGTGTAATTGGTTTTCTAAGTTGAATTAAATGGTTTTTGTTGTGTTCATTAACAGCCATCCTTGTCGTGAACAATAAAAGCGTTCTCAAAAATTTTATTCTCTTCGTTCGATAACAACGTCCAATTTGTCATTTGAAAAGTTTCCAATCACTTAAAGTAGGTGCACGCTACTTAATCTTTCTAATGCCTCCAGCAAAGGTGCGTGCACATCTCCTTCTTGGAGGAATATGTACAATAATCTAAAACATTTATCAAAACATGCATATGCAAGTCCTTCATGTTATCGCAATAGGTTTCCACCGTTCAGGTATAACAAATTATCACACACAGGAGGTAGCTGTCACATATTACTAACTAAAACAACTAAAATACCACCATATAAGTCACTTATTGAAAAAGTCTCACGGCAAAATAAATCAACATTGGCAATCATTGTCCTACCGAGCATACTATATTCATTAATTATATTCCATTTGGTATCTTTGAAATTATCTAGCATACGATGAAATTGCTTTCATGAAATATGTTTTTATATTGACTTTCTTTCTGTAGAGATCAAAAGTTCATGATGGATTGTACTACCACCAATGTTAAATGCTGCAAACTCGACTTGGAGCCATAATGCGAACCGATTTACTAGTTCCAAAATGTGTAACGATGATATTTACAATGGCATTAATAAGAGTTGATTTTCTTATAATAACTGCACCACATATAATCATTCAGATTGGCTTCCCTTCTAAAAGACTTTCATATACCATATTATGTGCAATTTGTTGTTCATTTGACAAACTATCTAAAGTAATATCAATGGATTAATTTATAGTCTCATTTACAGATTCCATGGTAGAATGTAAAATATTATGGAAAAAATTGCGTTCAGTATCTATATGAGGATTTCATTTATGTGCTTCACTCCAACTGTGCGAAGTATCAAAATCTCTAAAAACCCATTTCTATGTCATCTGCTGAAACAAATAAAGGTACCATTGATGCTCCCATAGTCCATTCTCCTTGTTGATTTTCTTATATAAAATTGTTTATCTCATTATCAACTTCAAATCCACCTTCAACGGCATTTGGGAGTGATTCAACTTGAGTCAAACCTAAATTAATATATCTTCCATACTAAGTATTAAAATATCCTTTTTACTTCATGCAGACTTCGATAATGATGATGTAGTAGTACCTATTTTCAAAACACTAATTAAATATATGCAGTGTAAATAGTTTAATGAATAAGAAGTTAAAAAGTTCTACTGGTTAAAGAGTACCTGTTGCTCACAAAAAGGTACCCATTTTTCACCCATTAAAAGAATATTGCTACTAAGATCTAGTATTATTCGTACAACTGTCTCAGTTCGAAAGTTATGTCAACCTTTATTTTAGTAGCGGTAGTGTTTTGTCATATCAAGTAATGAAAGATTTTCATGTTCACTTAGTCGATCCATATACCTTGCATTGAGATTTGGATCTCATTTTAGCATATTTTCATCTGATGTAATACTACGACATCGTAACATTGTTAATAACATGCTTTTCTCACTTACGGTAAGTTGTACCATGGTTCTGGATGAATGTGCTAGAGGTAAGCCATCAAAAGATGACAGACATCTTGTGCAGAAATGTCTCACTTAGATACAGTCTTAAGAAGAATTTTCTTGATTGTGGATGCAGATGTTTGACGTGGTCGATGAATGTTTTCAAATATTGCTTTGAATGTATCTATAAAGGTCTTTGATATAGTTTCTGAGTTTGCTGCATGCTTTCTAATATAATTTACCATAGCATGCACAAAAAGCACAGGACACCAATTAATATTAGCATACCAAACCTAAAGAATTTTCTATTATGTGAGCAAACCAGACGATCATTGCGTTGTGAGATAAATTGAATTTTTTACTATTTAGTGGTTCTACTATAATTTTAGATTGTGAAATCACATCGAATTGATATTTAAAGTGACAAGTCATTAGTTTGGTTGTTCTATGTAATCCCAAGCAAAAACTTCCACATCTAGAATAATGCATAACCCAACTTACCATGCTTACATAACCATCATCATCGCTATCCACATTTCCATCACATGGGATAACTCATGCCAAGGATGTTCTTATTCATGTGAACATTCACCAATATTAGGATTTAAAGCATAAATGAGATGATCAAAATATCTAATAATTATAACAATTGCAGACAAGTTTTCACTAACATAAGATAAGTCGATGCACCTTGCAACCATAGATAACCATGAACATGTCCACTTCCATGATTTTTCTATTCAAATTGATACTGATAGCCTTTGACAGTAAATTCAGATGTTAAGAAATACTTTATAAATTTATGAACCCTTTCCTGGAAAAACCATGCATCAACAAGTGGATTTACATTTAGTAACTACGCCTTTCTTTTCCTTTGTTCTTGCTACTACATATCTGTTGAACTTAGTATGAAAAATTTCATTGGAGCCCCAAATTTTTTTACCATAATTGTAAGCTCTATTAATCTTGCAAAACAATAAGAACAATTTCCACAAATTCCTTTAGTAAAGTTAGAAATTCATTGAGACAACTTTCTAACCCCAAATTTTAACACTTCACCAATATCTTAAATCGATGGATTTCCATCCTCGGGATTCTTCTGTATATAGATATATACACCTTAGAAATTTACGCAAAATTTTAACAAGAATTTAATAGAAATTTAAATGGAAAGTTAATAAGATATTTTAAAACAACATAAGGGCATAAAATAAAATTTCCAAAAATGTTTAAATTTGACTACGAAACTTGCACCATTGTGTTCGTAATGATTTTTTGGACGAGTTTCATATATAACACTTTGTAATCCAAGTTAATATGGAGGAGTTACGAGCATTAGTACAAACTCAAAATTTACAAATTAACAAAGCCACCGGTCGACTCTTAAGGGTTCAAGGTTGACTGTGGTAGGGGGCGGTCGACCTGCATGCATGGAAAATCAAACGTTCTTCATTTTCTAATGACGCGATAAACGACCGAGATCGATTGCTTTGGGATGAAGAGAATGATGAGTGAACCAGATTTTATAAAATACATCCCTAAGCTAATCCAATGGCCTAAAATCTAACCCTACCCTTATAAATTTATAACTAATGAAACCCTAATTCCTTAATGAAAGCTTATAGTAACTAAACTCTGCCCAATTTTTCCCTAAAACCTTAATTTCTAAAATTCCTAAAATCAAATCAATTCAACCAAAGAGGCTAGAGCAAGCAAATAAAGACATATCAAGGCAACCTAAGGAGGAGCTATCGATTTGAGAGCCAAATTCTCAAGTGCAAACATTACTAAGAGCTTAGGCTTGATAATAATGGGTAAATTTTAATAAGTTGATTATTGCAATTAATTTTAAACTATTTTAATTGATCTAAGATGTTGGGACCCTAATTGAATATGTTAGAACCTTAATTAAATATGTTAGGATCCCTAAATTCAAATCTATAACCCTAGAAAATGAATTGTCAGTAAACTGTTGACATGAAATCTATGTATAACCTCTTACAAACTATAAATCTACAAATCTCAATTTGGACAGCTAATTGAATTTTAACTGGTCACTAACTAGGGTTAATTAACATTACTAATGATTGGAATTAATTATAGAATAACCGAAAATCGAAATCGGGCAAAAACCCTAAATTTACTTCGTGATTTGTCGACCCGGGAACCCTAGCGATCGACCGTGGGGTAACAACGGTCGACTGTTCAGCATGAAAAATGCAAAATTTGAACCTCGGTCTAAGACCCAAGTTAATCATAAAAAAATTATATAAATGGAAAACTAATTAGTTGAGCCTATTTTCGGCTAAGTACACATGATTGTGATAGTAGAGAATTCAATACCCTATCAAAGGATAATAGGACATCGCAGTTTGGGTAACGGTTAAATACCTAAATAAGAGTTATGAGTTGAATAGGGCGATGTATTTCACAAACATTCAGGGAGTGTTCCCTAATGGACGCGCAACATTACTGGAGACACCAGGTGAGTGAGCCCAGTGCTAACGGGGTATTCTAAAGGACAATCGAGCCTAGTGTAGCATGATAAGAGGCTATAGGATAGAAAGGAGCCCGATACTAATGGGAGTTCTTGTACTCACGGTTCTGACGCGATGTGGTACAGGTGGATGCCGACGCAATACGATAAGAGGTATTTTGCACTACGAAAGAGAGATAAACAATGGGTGCATACGATGAGTTATACAGTGAGTTTACATTTCGGGTTCTCCCTCTCCAAGTGTAGTGATGATAGATAGCTATTAGAGAGCAGTTCCCACAATCGCCTCTAGGCAGTATTTTCCTGTTGGATAATTCCAAAGACGTTAGCCGATCATTAGTGTAAGGTTTGATTTATAGTTCGACCTATTGTGTTAGATAAGAATCCTTAGGCATTGGACATTAGGAGTTCATGGACACTTGTACACGCCCTTATTCCTTAGAGTAGTTTAAAATTAGCTGCACATGTTCATTATATTATACTGGTTCTCATCCACCAGACTTTATATTTAACTCGTTCTTTTTCCATTTTTTTCCCCACCATAGGTGAACAGTGCAGCAAGTGATTGGTCCATTCTTGATAATTGGGGAGTCGAGCTTATCTTGGAGTCTGCTTTAATCTCTCCATGTATTATTCTAGTTTCTCAGTACATTTTGCTTCATGTATCAGACTTTAAGGGATATTTTGTTATGTATGATGTATTGGATCACGTACTAATATTTTTCTAAGACTGTGATTTAGATATTTTCTGAGATGCATATTATTCTATGATTTATGTTTTATTCCTTTTGTTGTGAGTACTGAAAGTGTAACATATCTTAGATTATTTCTACTTGTATTAGTCTCTGGATTTTTAAAGGTTAAAACCTCGACGATCCTCATTTCTCGGCACGATGCGAGGTCGAAAGCCACTCTGACCTTTGGATCGGTGTCAGGAGGTACGGGTTGTCATAGTTGGTATCAGAGTATAGGTTTAAATTTCTATAAGGATTAGGACCATATTGAGAGAACGTATTTCAAAAATTTTTGAAAAAAGGGTTTCCAAAAGGTTTTTTATAAATCTTTTTCCAAAGATTTTCGGACTTTTTGTAAGATATATGCATAAATTAAGTATTTTTCAAAGAGCATTTCAAATATTTTTATACATACTATAATCTTTCTCTTTATCGTGCATACCTCTCTTTGATTCTATGTTATCTCTCTTATGCATGCCTAAACTATCTATGAAATGTTGCTAATCATATTCTAAAATTCACATATAGAAGATGACTGATCCCATAGGTTCAATCTCTAGCGATGCAGTTAAAATCACATGCATGAACATCCCTATATAGTTCCACCGACACCTTCAAGTTAGGGGACAGGTTGATCTCAATCCCACTAAAGAGCCCATGGAAGGAGTGACAGTTGGGGTTCCTGCCTGCCTACCTACCGCTCTAGACTTTGCTAACCTATGCAAAGGTTTTCTAGTCTTGGAGGAAAGCCATATATGGGGATGGAGTCTTACGTGGATTCGGGAGCATGGATATGTGCTTTTGAGAGGACATTTGGTCTGATGGGATTGACTGGTGTTGTGAGGCGGTGGTAGCTACCAAGAAGTTATAGGGAGAGGCATTGAGCTGGTGAGAGGTTATTGAGTCTGAGATCGATGGAGATGATATTTCTTAGGATGAATTCCGTAGGTGATTTGAGATGAAGTTCCTTTCTAGGGTGAAGGAAGGTGTTCAGCTAGAGAAGTTTATCCATCTTAAGCAAGGGGACATGACCGTCAAGGATTATGTAAATCAGTTTAATGAACTAGCTAGATTTGGTTGGAGTTGATTAGTACATCGCACAATAAGCCTCTTAAATTTTCTAAAGGCATGGACCAACCTCTCCAAGATTTGGTTGTGAGTACATTCTGATGGCTGCTACCAATGAGGGGTTAGTGGAGATGGCTTTACTCACTATCGTCTCTAAGAAGGAAGGGAAGAGGAGGCTCCGAAGGCTAGAGAGAAAGGGCACCAGAAGAATAAGAAGAAGGGAGGATTTGGACCAAAGAGGAAGATATAAAATAAGGATATGAAGTGTAATAAGTGTGGCAAGCCGGGGCACTTTGCTAAGGAGTGTAGGTTGGATTATTCAAAGATAAAGTGTTATAACTGTGATCAGGTTGGGCATTTGAAGAAAGCTTGCAAAGCACCACCGAGAGCTCCTACTCAGACTTCTACTCAGTTAGTTCCGACTTATGCACCAGGGGCAGTCCCTAGCTCGAGTGCAGAGCTTGTGGCACACAAGGGTAAGAAAGTGGTGATCAAAGGTGTGTTGGCTCTTTTTGGTTTATTATGTAAACTTTATTTGATATTGGGGCTTCATATTCTTTCATTTCTAGTTGACTTGTTGATGACTTACACTTACACACTACTATATTTAAGGACTCCATAGTTGTGTCAAACCTCGTAAGAGGATCGGCTTATTTGTCTATGTTACGTAGGGATTTGAAGTTATTTATCTTAGGGGTCGAATTTAATTGTGATGCCTTTGTACTAGGATTTTTTGGGTTTGGATTAATATTAGGCATGGATTGGATGACCATGTATGGGGCTATTATAAATTTTTATAGGAGGTTTGTCAGGTTGAGCACATGTAGTGGGCATAGCATAGAGGTTTATTTGTGATCCTCGAGGATCTGTTATGTTGAGCTACCTATATTCATTGAACCTATCATATGATGAGCTTTTTGTAGTACCAGTAGTTAGAGATTTCCTAGATGTTTTTGTTGAGGTTACCGGTCTCCCGCCCCAAAGAGAGATCGAGTTTTGGATCTATCTTGTAGAGAATGCTAGACCCGTCACCTTAACACTATGGCATATGGCTCTAAAGGAAAGAAGCGAGTTGAACAAGCATGTTAATGAGTTGTTGGAGACGGGTTTTATCAGGAGGAGTATTTTTGAGTGGGGAGCACCGGTCATCTTTTCCACTAAGGCAGATGATTCTCTAAGACTCTGCATCAATTGTAGGGAGCTAAATAAACCGATAAAGAAGAATCATTATTCATTGCCCACATAGACGATCTCTTTGATCAGTTGGTTGGATTTAGAGTATTCTCATAGCTTGACTTGGCTATTGGATTCCATTAGTTGAATGTAGCCAAGGAAAATATCCAGAAGACGGCGTACTGTACAGCTGAGGAATTGTAAAAGTTATTAGTCATGCCCTTTTGACTGACCAATGCACCCACCTACTTTGTTGATTTGATGAGATGAGTATTTAGGGGGTTTCTTAACAAATTCATTATGGTATTTGTGGATGATATTCTTGTATACTTAAGGAGTAAGGAGGAGAACATGTTGCATTTGGAGGAAGTCCTCAAGACACCCCGTGTGCAAAAGCTGAAGGCGAAGTTTTCGAAGTGACATTTTTGTAGGGAGGAGGTACTCATTTAGGAACACATGGTCTCAGAAAGTGGCTTAGCAGTTGACCGTAGTAAAGTGGCAATAGTTCGGGATTGGCATGTTTTGGAAAATGCCATGAAGGTGAGAAGTTTCCTTAGTTTGGAGGGCTACTATCCAAGGTTCATTAAGGACTTTGCGTAGATCTCTTCCCCACTAACCTGTCTTATCAAGAAGAATCTAGTTTTCTCTATAGGATCAATTTCACTCTAGAGGGGGGTGAATAGGGTGATACTATCAATTTATAAAAATTATTGCAGAAGTTTATATAAAATAATTTCAACACAGATCACAGCAGAATAATAGCAGCACAGATATAGCAAAATATAAAAAACGAAAATAGAACCCATAGATTTACCCAGCTTCGGCAAAACCCTGCCTACGTGCTGCCCTCAAGGTTTCTACTAGAAATTAAGTAGTCAAACGTTTACACACGTAAACTCACGACACCCGCTATCGGCTAACCTTAACTCTACGCTCAAAACCCTGCCACAACTCAGCCACTGAGTTGCGAATTCTCAAACTACGCCACGTAGTTTGTCCCCTAGTCACACGACTAGAATTTACAACGGTTTAAAAGAAATTACAAAATTTAAATAACAGTTTAAACAAATAAACCCTAATTAAAAAACTAAATCCCAAATCAAAATAGAAAGAAGCCGGCCCAAATATTATTCCCCTTTATCTATTATTTCCTCTGTATATTCCTTCGGCCCACTTCCTTCTTGGTGTAAATGGCGGTTCGTTCCTTTTATTCGCTTTGTCCAAAATTAGGGCTTTTGTTAATTTCGAAGAGCCGATTTATAGTTGGTCGATTACAATTGGTGTTCTTCTAATTTGCTTTGACAATCGATCGTCTCCTCGATTCGAACATAGCTCCTTCGATTTTGATCGAGTTCAACTATGAATTCGGTATGTAATTTGTTACTTTTGCTTTATTGTTTCTGGATTGCTTGAACTCGATACATTTACGGCCGATGATGATAGGACTTATATAGGGTTCGAACACCTTGATTTTCGTTCGTATATTTTATATGAATTCGTCTGATAATTATCGACTTGGCCGTTTGATTTTGTTTAGATGCTGGTGATTGTTCTGACTTGTTCAATTTTGTATATTTGATTGCTTGGTTTTCACGGCTTCGATTTCTGACCTGGTTGATTTCCTTGGCTATCACGGCTTTGACGAGTTCGAACTTGCTCCGTGCATTTCTCTATTGACATCGGCCTTGACTTTGAATTGATTTCTACTGTGACTTTGTTAATTCACCGTGTTACTCATATTATCTGACTTCGGTCATTCCTTGTGAAGTGCTTTGCTGTTGCCTCTGGTTTCACTGCTATGTTTTACTTATGACAGAATTCGACCAGTACTTATGCATTGCATACATGTGTGTTCATATATGTATGCGTTAGCTTTGAGTCTTCTTGCTTATGCTCTAATCACTTCGAGTTTTGTGCTTGACCATATGCATATTGCTGCTACTATGTACATGCTTCGAAGTCTGGTGTAGGTATAGTTCTGGCCTTTGTACATTTGTTTGCACTGCTTCTCAGTTTTATATGTTGGTTACTTCGGTTATGCTTTGATCTGCAGCGTGCTTATGGAATCTGGTTTCATGTTTTCAGACTTCGAGTTTCATACCCATTTCCTTGTATCTGACCTTTTGCACTTCCTTTTGTACTTGAATGCATGTTGAACTTGACTGTGCGATCTGCACTGTTGTACTCCTGATTATGCTATATTATTCGAAGAGTGTTGAGGCTTCACTTGAGCTGTATTGGTTTGTATCCTCACTTGCATACTGCTCCATTTTCCAGACCCTTGTGTACTTGTATTTGCATTCACCACTTTGCACTGTGGTTTCTCTGACCAGTCTGGGTTGAACATTTTGATTTTCTGGCCAGCTCATTGAATATGTTACATTGATGTTGAGCTGGTCTCTTTCACTGATGTAGTTTTGTTTTTTTGACTTGTATGTGGAAGTGGTGGTCTGTTGGCATTTGAATTTGGTTTGCACTTGTGTTGAATCCAGCTAATAGCCCAGGTTTGACCTTGTGCTAATATTGTGACTTACTATTTATTTCACTTGAATTGAACCCGGCATGATTTGTGTTTGACCTTGTTCTCACCTGTCCCTATAATTTTATCAAGTGTACATTGGTGTGCACGGCCTTGTGGCATGTACAGTGATACACTGTGCATGTCACAAGTTGTTCGTGTTTGATGAATTCAAAATTAAATGATGACGAACAACCATAATAACTGAGGCAAATAATAATTTCCAAATACATTTTATTTTACACTGCAAAAATATTTTATTTTCAATTTTACTTCGTCAATGTATATCTTTGCAGATAACTCAAATGTTGGATTCAATCTGGATTGGAGTTGAAGATAAGTACGAGTGAATGAGTGAAATGTAGTGAGGTGAATTTGTAAATGAAAAAATTGTGATGTAATCAAATTTGTATTATTTGAAAATTGTATATATATATATTGAGAGCTCAAATTTGTACTACTCAAAATTGTAATAAATATTTGTTTGAATAAAATATCTGTTTGAATTTAAATTCTGTTGTTTATTTTATTCAGCAAATATTTATTTAATTATGTGAAAAATAAAATAGTACATTAACAAATGCATTTAAATGAATATATATATATGTTTATTATCATCAAACAAAAATCATATACTCGCATATTCAACAGTCTCCCTCTTTTGATGATAACAAACATATATTTAAGATTTTGAATTTATTAAATGTATTTGATCATTTAATTTGCTCCCCCTATTTGAATACTCCCTCTCTACATAAAGCTCCCCCTTTATATATTCATGAAAATAAATAAAAAATATGCAAATGAGCCTGGATGCAAATAGAAAATATTTGACCTTTATTTTTCAAAATCTTAACTTTTTTCCCCCTCTTTTGTTATCAGCAAAAGAATAGTAGTGTTAGAAAAATAGAGATAAAGTGATAGACATTAATACTCAATCGAGTATAAATATTAAATTTCAATAAAAAATCAAACAAAAATCATAAATACTCTGTTTGATGCATATTCCGCTTTACAATGATAGAGATAATGTCATCATATAAAACCATATAGTTGTGTCTATTTATGGTATATTTATTTCAGAAATTTGAATATCTACTAACCATGCATAACCGTTAGGACTTTTAAATGAGATTAGTAGTATTCCAAATTTAAAAAAAATGAATTCAAGTATCTTCTAACCATGCATAACCGTGAGGACTTTTAAATGGGATTAGAATCAACTTGTCTATTTAATCAATCAATTTTGATATTCGTTCCATACATGCATAACCGTAAGGACTTTTAAATGAGCATGAAAGCACATAATCAAAAATTCCAAGTAATTCACCCATGCATAACCGTGAGGACTTTTATATGAGAGTGAATACTTTGGATGTTTTTATTTCTTAAAAATATAATCAATTGAAAAATGAATGAATTCCCATTTAAAATACCACATATTGACATACTATGTTGGATTTTGATGAGTGATGGTCGATAGAAATATGATAGAAATAGAAATGATCATGAAATTTTTTATCAACAAAAGTTTTTATAACTCTTGTTTAAATTTCTAAAGAAATTTACTAATTATACTATCTCAAGTTATAATATATGATTAATATCAACACTCATCACTTTTTCAATCACTATTTATCTTTTCGATAATTAGTAGGGAATCAGATTAGTTAATGTAATCATTTAAGCTCAAATTCAAAAATAATTATCAAATTTTCTAAAATGACTAATCTGAAACAAGGTCAAAAATGATTTTCTAGAAGGGGTTTTAGAAAAATGTCTGCTATTTGAAAATTATTTCAAATGAAAAAATATGCAGATATTTTCTTTGAAAACGATGCAGTTACTGAATATCTCAATATAAATCACGTTCCACTAGTAATTTTTCTATCAACTAGATTACCAGTGTAATCTACATCCGAATTTTCCTTCAACTCAAGATTATCAATTGTTGGATGTTATAGACCAGACCGTGATGTGTGCAATAAAATATCTTGAAAACATTTTTACCAGCTTTTAAATGAAATTAAATTGAAGTTGAATTGAAACCATGTAAACAAGTAAAAATCAAAATATAATGTCAAGTCAAATATATAATGAGTAATCAGAAGCCAATAAAACACCATCATTTGACCAAACAAATTTATATAAATTAGTTCAAAGATGAAAAGATGATTGGTCAACATTTTTGAATAAGTCAGAATCAAAATCATCATTCATTTCTTTATCACATAACTGGCTGATTTAATTCAGATTATGGTGCAGATTATCACATTTAATGAATTGTTCAAAATGAATATACCTTCTCCTGTTTTACCTTTTTCCAATAATATTTCGTTGTTGCCCATTGTGATTCTGTCACCTTTGTACTAGTCTAAGGAACTTTGATTTGTCGCCCGTTATGTGTCTGGAACAGCCAGAATCCAGATGACATTGTTGTTGTTCCTTAGCCTGCCACCACACCTACACGAGAGAATATTTTTGTGACCTATTTGTTTTTATAGGTCCATGGTTGTTAGTGTCAACAAATTTTGAAAAATAATTTTGTGGAGACCCAAAACTATTTATATATGTTCCTTTCGACACCCAGATTTGTTTGACTTTGAGGGATTTTATATTTGTGCCTTTTGGAACCCAAATTGGAATTGTTTTCACATGTTTGGGTCTATACCAACAATTATTTTGATTGTGTCCAAATTTCTACAAATTGTGCACATGGAATTGACTTGATTAATTTTTCTTTTAACAAGTTCAGATTGATTATACCCAAGTCCTTGTCTATCTATATTAGCAGTTTGTTTTCCTATTAGCATATTGAGTGATTTTTCTCCTCTGGAGAATTTTCCTAAAGTCGTAGACAATTGTTGGACTTGTGTTTTGAGAGATTCATTTTCGTTCAATAATTGTGTGCACTTTTTAATAGAATTTTCTCTCCTCGTGTTTTCGCTTTCTTTCAAAATCAGAATTTCATTTTCAAGTGATTTTATTTTAATTTCTGATTTTCTAATATCTTCTTCGAATTTTGGACACTTATCACACTTAGGGCTTTTGCTTTGATAGTTTTTAACTAATTGATCGAGATGTTTATTTAAATCTATCAAAGTATCTCTTTGAGATTCAATTTTTGTGTACCTTTCCCTAAGTCGTTCAAAACAACCATTTACTTCGTGGAAATATATAAGTAATTCAGAGTGAGTGAGTTTTGATACCTTGCTTGGCTCATCATCGCTATCAATTATATCACCTCGAACGCACAGATCTACATTTTCACTCTCACTGCTAGTATTTTTATTATCTTCATCACTTGTATTCCATGTGGCTGCAAAAATTCTCCTTTTCGATTTCTTTTCTTGGTCGAGTCGATTTCGGGGACAATTGGGCTTGATGTGGCCAGGTTTATTGCACTTATGGCAGATGATCTCTTGCTCGTCTGAGTTGTCTAGTGCTTTGGCTTTTCTGCTTTTCAGTCTTTGATTTAGAGATGGATTTCCATATCTGTGATTCCACCTTTTGAATTTCTTCATTAATAGTGCTAGCTCAGCTGCTCCATCATCATCGTCATCATCATCACTTTCAATTGTTCCTTTGAGAGCTATTGATTTCTTTCGAGTATCTCCTCCTTCATGCTCTTCCTTGAATTTCATTTCTAGCTCATAAGTGGTGAGATTTCCGATGAGTTCTTCAACTTTGATTTGTTTTAAATCTTTCGATTCTTGAATGGCAGTTACTTTTGCTTCAAAACTTTGTGGAAGGACTCTGAGGATTTTTCAGACTATTTCCAATTCTGTGTATGATTTTCCAAGAGCATTTGATTTGTATACGATATTGGAAAGTCGTCCGTACATCTCTTTAACATTTTCTTCCTTGGCCATTGTGAAATTCTCATATTCGCTACTAAGCATGGCAAGGCAAGATTCTTTGACTTGAGATGTTCCTTCGTGAGTCACTTTGAGTGTGTGCCATATTTCCTGTGTAGTTAGACAATGTGAGACACGATTAAATTCAATTTGATCCAATGAACAAATAATAGAATTCATAGCTTTAGCATTAGCATTCTGTAGTCTATTTTCTAGATCGGTCCATTGATCAATCGGTTTATCTATTACCTGATTATCTACAACTATAGTTGGTGCTCTATAACCTGTCTCAACAATAATCCAAGCATCAATGGTTTTCAGAAAAAATTTCATTCTATTTTTCCAGTAAGCGTATTCACCATTGAACATTGGTAGTCTAACTATGGACTGACCCTCTGCAAAAGCATTATTAAAAGAATCCATTTTAAAAATTCAAATTTTTAAAACAAAGATTGGTTTTTGAAAAATCAAACTTTTAAAACAGAAATGGCTTTTGTTCCTTGCTCTAATACCACTTGTAGGATCAATTTCACCCTAGAGGGGGGGTGAATAGGGTGATACTATCAATTTATAAAAATTATTGTGGAAGTTTATTTAAAATAATTTCAACACAAATCACAGCAGAATAATAGCAGCACAGATATAGCAGAATATAAAAAAGGAAAATAGAACCCATAGATTTACCCAGCTTCGGAAAAACCCTACCTACGTGCTGCCCTCAAGGTTTCTACTAGAAATAAGGTTTCTACTAGAAATTAAGTAGTCAAACGTTTACACACGTAAACTCGCGACACCCGCTATTGGCTAACCTTAACTCTACGCTCAAAACCCTGCCACAACTCAGCCACTGAGTTGCGAATTCTCAAACTATGCCACGTAGTTTGTCCCCTAGTCACACGACTAGAATTTACAACGGTTTAAAAGAAATTACAAAATTTTAAAAAAAGTTAAACAAATAAACCCTAATTAAAAAACTAAAGCCCAAATCAAAATAGAAAGAAGCCAGCCCAAATATTATTCCCTTTTATCTTTTATTTCCTCTATATATTCCTTCGGCCTGCTTCCTTCTTGGTGAAAATGGCGGTTCGTTCCTTTTATTCGCTTGCTCCAAAATTAGGGCTTTTGTTAATTTCGTAGAGCCGATTTATTGTTGATCGATTACAATTGGTGTTCTTCTGATTTGCTTCGGCAATCGATCGTCTCCTCGATTCGAACACAGCTCCTTCGATTTTGATCGAGTTCAACTATGAATTCGGTATGTAATTTGTTACGTTTGCTTTACTGTTTTTGGATTGCTTGAACTCGATACATTTACGGTCGATGATGATAGGACTTATATAGGGTTCGAACCCCTTGATTTTTGTTCGTATATTTTATATGAATTCGTCTGATAATTATCGACTTGGCCGTTTGATTTTGTTTTGATGCTGGTGATTGTTCTGCTTGTTCAATTTTGTATATTTGATTGCTTGGTTTTCACGGCTTCAATTTCTGACTTGGTTGATTTCCTTGGCTATCACGGCTTTGACGAGTTTGAACTTGCTCCGTGCATTTCTCTGTTGACATCGGCCTTGACTTTGAATTGATTTCTACTATGACTTTGTTAATTCACTGTGTTACTCATATTATCTAACTTCGGTCATTCCTTGTGAAGTGATTTGTTGTTGCCTCCGGTTTCACTGCTATGTTTTACTTCTAACAGAATTCGACCTGTACTTGTGCATTGCATACATGTTTGTTCATATATGTATGTGTTAGCTTTGAGTCTCCTTGCTTATGCTCTGATCACTTCGAGTTTTGTGCTTGACCATATGCATATTGCTGCTACTTTGTACATGCTTCGAATTGGTGCAGATATAGTTCTGGCCTTTGTACATTTGTTTGCACTGCTTCTCAGTTTTATATGTTGGTGACTTCGGTTATGCTTTGACCTGCAGCGTGCTTATGGAATCTGGTTTCATGTTTTCAAACTTCGAGTTTCATACCCATTTCCTTGTATCCGAACCTTTTGCACTGCCTTTTGTACTTGAATGCATGTTGAGCTTGACTGTGCGATCTGTACTGTTGTACTCCTGATTATGCTATATTGTTCCATGAATGTTGAGGCTTCACTTGAGCTGTATTGGTTTGTAACCTCACTTGCATACTGCTCCATTTTCCAGACCCTTGTGTACTTGTATTTGCATTCACCACTTTGCACTATGATTTCTCTGACCAGTCTGGGTTAAACATTTTGATTTTCTGGCCAGCTCATTGAATATGTTACATTGATGTTGAGCAGGTCTCTTTCACTGATGTAGTTTTGTTTCTTTGACTTGTATGTGGACAGTGGTGGTCTGTTGGCATTTGAATTTGGTCTGCACTTGTGTTAAATCCAGCTAATAGCTCGGGTTTGATCTTGTGCTAATATCGTGACTTAATATTTATTTCACTTGAGTTGAACCCGGCATGATTTGTGTTTGACCTTGTGCTCACCTGTCCCTATAATTTTATCAAGTGTACATTGGTGTGCACGGCCTTGTGGCATGTACAGTGATACACTGTGCATGTCACAAGTTGTTCGTGTTTGATGAATTCAAAATTAAATGATGACGAACAACCCAAATAACTGAGGCAAATAATATTTTCAAAACACATTTTATTTTACACTGCAAAAATATTTTATTTTCAATTTTACTGCGTCAGTGTATATCTTTGCAGATAACTCAGATGCTGGATTCAATCTGGATTGGAGTTGAAGATAAATACGAGTGAATGAGTGAAATGTAGTGAGGTGCATTTGTAAATGAAAAATTGTGATGTAATCAAATTTGTATTATTTGAAAATTGTATATATATAGTGAGAGCTCAAATTTGTACTATTCAAAATTGTAATAAATATTTGTTTGAATAAAATATCTGTTTGAATTTAAATTCTGTGTTATTTATTTTATTCAGCAAATATTTATTTAATTATGTGAAAAATAAAATAGTACATTAACAAATACATTTAAATGAATATATATATATATATGTTTATTATCATCAAACAAAAATCATATACTCGCATATTCAACATTCGCATGGGATACGAAGTGTGAAGATGCTTTTATTAGGTTAAAGGATGCATTGACTAGTGCACCAGTTTTGGGGTTACCAGATGGGACTAAGCCATTTACATTTTATACCGACACTTATGATATGGGATTAAGTGCGGTATTAATGTAAGAAGGAAAGGTAGCGTATTATGCAAGTAGGCAGTTGAAGACCCATGAGAGGAACTACCCTACACTGGATCTTGAGTTGGTAGCCAATGTCTTTGCACTCAAGTAATGGAGGCATTATCTTTTTGGAGAGCGGTTTGAGCTATTTATGGATCATAAGTCCTTAAAGTACTTGTTCTCCCAAAAGGACATGAATTTAAGGTAGTAGA
Source organism: Allium fistulosum (assembly GCA_030737815.1). Lineage (NCBI taxonomy): Eukaryota > Viridiplantae > Streptophyta > Magnoliopsida > Asparagales > Amaryllidaceae > Allium > Allium fistulosum. The sequence continues at coordinate 716,439,782 of CM060908.1, forward strand.
GGTGGATGGAGTTTTGGCATCATATGGCTTTGATATCTGTTATAACCTAGGCAAGGTTAATGTAGTGGCAGACACTTTGAGTAGACAACGTATAGTGTTGAGTCCATTTTATTTGGAGTGGAGACATTTGGAGTGTATTTCTACCTTTGATTTTCAACCATCATCAGATATTACCACGGGACTACTAGCAGCTTTAAATGTTTAGCCTACATTGATGAAGTGTATTGGATCTGGGCAGAAGGAGGACAAGGAGCTAGTGGGTATTGTTGAGAGGATGGGCAGAGGAGAGTCATCGAGTCACTTGAGACGTTATTTCATTGACTCGAGAGGATGGTTACGGAGGGATGAAAGGCTTTATGTTCCGCGTAGTATAGATTTGATAGATGCGGTACTAGCAGAGTCTTACCATACTAGGATGACCATTCACCCCGGTGGAGATAAGATGTATTGGGGCATGAAGCGAGTTTTCTATTGGCCCGGTATGAAGGAGCAAGTGACGAAGTATGTAGCTAGATGTATGACTTGTCAAAGGGTAGCGGTGGAGCAGAAGAAGACGGGAGGATTGTTGCAACGATTGGATATTCCTCAGTGGAAGTAGGAAAGTATTTCCATGGATTTTGCAGATGGTCTACCTAGGAATAGGAGAGGAAATGAGAGCATTTGAGTCATACTCGATCGATTGACCAAATGTGCTCATTTCATACCAATAAGGAGTACTAGGACGGCGGTGTCATTAGCGGTTCTATACGTGAGAGAGGTCGTTAGGTTACATTGAGTTTCTATTAGCATAGTTAGTGACCAAGACCCGCTTTTCACTAGTGAGTTCTAGAGCGGTCTATAGGAGGCTTTAGGGATGGAGTTAAGCTTGAGTACTACCTACCACTAGCAGACTGATAGACAAACTGAGAGAGAATCGAGGTTTGGAGGACTTTCTATGGATGTGAATTATAGAATTTGGAGGTTCTTTTGGGGAATTTATCTACAACAATAGCTATCAAGCTAGCATTAGGATGACACCTTCTGGGGCATTTTATGGTAAACTCTATAGATCACCATCTGTTGGTAGGATATAATGGATAGGATTATTCATGGACCGGAGATGATGAGGGAGACATCAAAGAAGGTAGATCTAATCCATAGGAGGATGAAGACTACTCGGGATAGGTAGAAATATTATGCTGACAAGAGACGTGCGGTGTTGAAGTTCGCAGTGGGAGACATGGTATTCGTGAAGGTTTCACCCCTTAGGCATGTCTTGAGATTTGGTAGTTCTAGAAAGCTAACACCGAGATTTGTAGGACCTTCCCGATAGTGGCTAAAGTAAAGAAGTTGGCATATAGAGTAGAGCTTCAAAAAAAGATAGTAGGGGTACATGAAGTTTCCCATGTATCGCACTTGCGAAAGTGTTTACACAATACAGCTACCGTAGTCGAGCCAAGTCAGTTAGATGAAGTGGAGATAGAGCGAGAGTGACTTGTTCGTCATGCACCTACTCGTTTTCTTGAGCATGGTACAAAACTACTCCGCAACAAGGAGATTAGACTTGTTAAAGTCCAATGGGGAGACAACTTAGCGGAGAGTACATATAATCCTGAGGAAAAGATCCAAGCTACCCACCCACAACTCTTCTCTAGTACCTCTTAAAATTGAAATTATCATAAGCATAGATTTCTTATGTGTAGGACTTAGGTGGTGTACTCTTTAAATAGAGACTATTGGATATTAGAAATGGTTGTAAACATGTCGACAAGACGTGTTATGGACGATGGACACTGATAAATGTATATGGATGTATTGTTCGCATTTTGCTCTTTTACACGTTAGGACAGTATATCCTCTAGGTGCACACATGCACACTTAAATCTTGTTGCATGTTATTTCTTGGTTATTATTGTGCTAGTGGATGTTATGCATATGGATGTAACATATAATGATACGAGTTGTATGGTTGCGCTTACATATAGAACTGCAAGTATATTTACTTAGGATACTGCATACATTTGGATGCATAGCATGAGCATTTTGCATAACAGTAAGTCAACTGGATTAATAGACCGCCTACTGTTTTGCATTGTTATAGGTTCATGTGCATTTGACGTCGCATATATATGTACATGTTCCATTAGAATTTTTTAAGGACAATGATTGCTCGTAAATGGTAGATAAGTAGATAGTTGTAGCTATTGATTGTTGTGTGTATGACTTGCATTTTTCCATTCTTAGAAATTCAGAGACGAAATCCTTTTAAGAGGGGAGAATGTAACACCCTTGAAATTTATGTAAAATTTAACAAGAATTTAATAGAAATTTAAAAAAAAAATTAATAAGATAGTTAAGTTAAAACAAAACAAGGACAAAAAGAAAATTTTCACAGACATCCGAATTTGGCTATGAAAATTGCACCATTGTGTTCACAGTAATTTACGAATGATTTTCACAAATGAAGTGCAATGTATGTTTTTTTTAAAGTGAATAAAATTACAATTAGATTATTTTTGTTATCCATTAATTTCATCAAAATTTGATTAAGAATTATCAATGTGAAAGTGACATTTATTTCACATTCTTTAATTTTGATGCTTTATGATATGAGAATTGAAATTTTGATTCACTATTTAACAATAACAATAATTTTTGAATTTTATTTGAAAATTATGATACATAATTTTAATTATAAGTTTTATTATGTTGCAATTGGAATAGAGAAAATAAGATAGACAATCAAAAAATTGTTACGACTTGATATAAATAGGTTAAAGTGGATTAGAATCTACAACGGTAAGTGCAAAGTGTAAACAATGTTTAAATATTTTAGGTAAGTTGTCTCATTTCTTAATCAATATATGCTTTCGCATTTCAAAAACCAGGGCTATGATGAGTAATTTTTATAAAAATGTATTATATATTGTTGTTTAAAAGTCACATTTTATCTGCACTTTTTTCATGAATCATGTCTATCAGGGCTAATTGTTGAACTTTTTCTTTACATGCAATTAGATATTTGGTGTGAACAAGCAGCAACAAGGTGATTGGAAGTAATATACATTGTCATATGTATCATTTGGATCTAAATAATTCTATGTATCATTTTGGTTAGAATGCTTGTACATATTATTGCTCTTGTTTACTGATATTTGTAATCTTCATACTTTGTTATGAAATATTATGAACGTATATTGTGTTTTGACGTAATTTTTATTTGATTACATATAATGTGTTGGCTATTAAATGTGATCTTAGTATATTTTAAATTTCTAATATATACGCATTGGAATACCTCAAACCAGTACATAAAATGTTATATAATAAGATTATAGCTTTTTTTGAAATTGAGTACTTATGTGGTAGTAATAGTTGTACTATAATTCTTAGGTAGTATATGTTATATTACAAGTTAATATATATCCAGTGATTTGAATCATGTAATATGTAGGATTTCAACCTGTGACCTCATGGACCAAAGACAGAGCGTATAATCATTGAAATAGTGGTGTCGGACAGATGATAGCATTTTAAAAATGCTACAACGGTTAACGATAGCCAATATGTGAAAGTTCATACCTAAAAAGTAAAGTGAGGCAGCGGCGACCAAGATAGGGAGGAGGCATCAACTTGGGTTAAGGAACCTCGAGGAGCATGGGACGATGGAGGCTGAATAGGGAACCTCGAGGAGCACGTGACGATCGTTTTTCGACCGATGGAGGTTGAGTAGGGGACCTCGAGGAGCGCGGGATGATCGATTTTTGGTCGACGGATTCGAGCAGGGGACCTTGAGTTTGTGTGTGTGGTGGTGAAGGCTAAAGCTCGGCAACGGATGTTGGAGCTTAACGGTGACTTAGACGAGGTTGCGATTCAGGGTTAGGGTGCCATTTTTATTTGGTTAAAAACTAAATTGTAAAGAGGAGGGAATGGATCATGTGCCCTTTTTAGGATAGAGTGGAGGCTTCGGTATAACTTAGGAAAGAAATAGAAAATTTCCTATGTCTCTACGACGCCTTTGTTTATCACATGAAAATAACAATTATCACAAGGATGGTGTAATAAGATTTTCTATGCTTTTCTTACATTAATTTGTTAAAGAATAAAAAATATAGAGGCGTAGAAAATGTGTACGAAGTATTATGTCTTTTCGAAGTCGCATTAATTACCATTGTCATTTTTACTATTTTTGCTATGTCATTCCCACGTTCCGCTAAAATAGTACGAACGACATATGAAATTTTACGTCGAAAGTTGGTAGTTTTTCTGCTAGTGTCATTCATTTATTATTCATTTTTTTCCCTTAACAAAATATACACAAAGTCATACCAAATTTTTATCATTCTATTACTTACAAATTTGTTATTGCCATATCAGAAGAAATGAATGTTTGGAAAGATTTAATATGAAATATAAAACGGTTGATTTTGATAGTGTATTACTAAACTAGCCAGCGCACGTACTTTTTCATCTTTTTATACTGAATAAACGTAACCCAAGTACTGAATAAACGTTTATCATGCGGATTGAAATCGCAGTCGCACATTCCCAACATTATAAACTTTTGTATCGTTTCTAGAGTTACGCGTGGATTAGTAAAAAGAATAATTTTAGTAATGCTATAAACAACAAAGATTCACCGACATATTACTGGTTTTGACCATTGACCTATCCACTTACCATTGTGGCTTTATTTTAGTTTTAAAATAACCCCATGCAGTGATTACGTTATTTCGATAGTTAAGTAGTTTAATTAGGGTATGTTCAATGCATTTGCTGGCTAAGGCTTTCAATCTATAAATGTTCTTACATGAATTGAATTAATTAAAATACAATAACTTTCTAAATAAATTAGCTGGATCCATTTCCTCCAGTCAAAAAGCTCTCCACAGTCAACACAAGAGGATCATAAAATTCAACAAAGGCAAGCTATGATAGCAAGTATGCTAACATCGTAAATGCGAAGTTAAATTTGATCTCTGTATAACTTATGTCCTGGTTAAGAACACGTCCATCTCTGTGTAACTCATTTAACAAACATATTTCTTTCTTTATAAACATTTTCAAATATCAAAATTTGAACAAACTTTTGCTGATTAGGGGATGTTTTAAAAAATGATTTAATTCCACAATATGTTTCACAGTGAACTACATTATATGCATTTGAAAAATGTTTAAAATTTTGTATTAGCAAGATAGAATCATGTAACCTTAATATCGATGCATTTTTACCGTACTTTTTAACATGTAATAAAAGGGCAGAGCGAATGAATATTATTTGTAATAGTAAATACAATAAAGTTGTCAACGAATTATTTAGAATCAGTCGGAGATAGAAATGTGAAATTAGAAACATATATTATAGTGTCACAATCACAAGATTCACAACTTTCGTTGTTAACAAATGTTATCAACAGAAAAATCGTTTAACATGCACACTGTACACAATATATGTGGTAGCTCATGTGAATGTCCTTACAAACTTGCTATGGTTCCACAAATAAAAGCAAATTGTTCAATCTGTCAATTCACACTATCATAATTCAGCTAAAAAGTGATATTTTTGAATAATAATTCATCTTTTGTCGTCAAAATAAAAATAAAAAAACGTGCCTTACACCCCCATTATAAATGTACACTAAACCACATGAGATAATAGCAGATCTTGATTTAATCATGTTCTCTACACAGTTTGTTTTTTAACATGTAAAACTAAAGGCGGAAGCAACAATAAAATCAATTTACTTATCTCCCGCCATTGCAATTAAACTCTTGAAGAATTAGATTTCCAAACGTTATCAAATCTTTGCTGTTGTTTTAGGTTCAGATTCCAAACCTTCACACTCTATCTTTAGACGGTGTATTATGGAAGAGAGTAGGTTTAGTGATCTCGTATTTAAAAACCGACTTAAGTTTCCCTTTATATTGCTCTTGCCATCAAAGAGCAATTTCAGAACGTTGAGACAATGGTGGACGGTTTTCTAAACGTGGAAAAATTAAAACGGGTAGTTACCTTGATCATTGATAACTTTCCTCAATAAATGGACCACATCAGTTTTCCAGAATTTGACAAAGTAAAAAATGTATTACTCTTTTATTGTCAATTTTCTGGAAAATGCTTACATTCTCCCACTTGGTCCATTTAACTAGAGAGACTTTATATATGAATCATAGGGACTAATCCTCTTAGAGCAAGAATTAATCTTCCATGTATCACATTATACTCGGTCTCTCACCACTCATGCTATAACTTTAATGAGTAAACCTTATGTTTACTCCAGGTCAAAACATGATGATATTTCTCAACAATAATCATCAAAATATGTACGTACATAAATTCAAATGAGAAAATATCCAAACTGAATGAAAACTTTCAATACAACATAAATAAATGTATCACATGACGGAACCAAGTCCCATACTCACTACGTGACCCTTGAAACTCTTAATCTGCATGCCTTTAGTCAAGGGATCAGCAATCATAAGTTCAGTACTGATGTGTTCAATGATCACTTTCTTTTCTTGAACACGTTCCTTTATGGCTCGAAACTTTATGTCGATATGTTTGCTTCGACTTCCACTCTTGTTATTCTTAGCCATGAAAACAGCAGCCGAATTATCACAATACATTCTTATCGGGTGACAAATAGAGTCTACGACTCGCAACCCAGATATGAAACTTTTCAACCATACATCATGTGAGGTAGCCTCAAAACAAGAAACGAACTCGGCCTCCATAGTAGAAGTGGCCGTTAAGGTCTGCTTCGCACTCCTCCATGAAACGGCACCTTCAGCTAGCATAAACACATATCCTGAAGTGGATTTTCGTGAATCAATGCAGCCACCGTAGTCGGAGTCGGAGTAGCCTACCACTTCAAGGCTATCTGTCCGTCTATACATAAGCATGTAATCCTTAGTACCCTAAAGATATCTTAATACTTTCTTTGCCGCCTTCCAGTGATCAAGCCCTGGGTTACTCTGATATCTTCCTAATACTCCAACAGCATATGCAATGTCAGGTCTGGTACAAACCTGAGCATACATAATACTTCCAACAGCTGAAGCATAAGGAACATTTTTCATTTGTTCCTTTTCAATGTCATTCCTAGGGCACTGGTCCAAACTGAACCGGTCACCTTTCACTATGGGTGCTACACTTGGTGAACGATCTTTCATACAGAATCTTTCAAGTATTTTATTGATATAGGCCTCTTGAGACAAACCTAAAATGCCTCGAGATCTATCTCTAAGGATCTTAATGCCAATGACATAAGATGCCACACCCATATCCTTCATGTCAAATTTACTTGAAAGAAATTGTTTCACCTCATATAGAAACCCTTTTTCATTGGTTGCAAGCAAAATATCATCCACATACAACACAAGAAAACAAACTTTACTCCCACTAACCTTATGGTATATATACATTGATCCATGACATTTTCTTCAAAACCGAATGAAGTTATCACTTTATGGGACTTCATATACAACTGGCGAGAAGCTTGTTTCAAACCGTATATAGATTTATTAAGCTTACAAACCAAATGATCACCTTCTTTAGAGGAGAATCCTTCAGGTTGTTTCATATAGACCTCTTCCTCTAAATCACCATTGAGAAAAGCCGTTTTCACATCCATTTGATGTAGCTCGAAGTCAAAATGGGCTACTAATGCCATGACCACTCGGAAAGAATCTTTCTTTGATACAGGAGAGAAAGTCTCTGTGTAGTCGATTCCTTCCATTTGAGTGAACCCTTTGGCAACGAGTCTGGCCTTATGTCTCTCGATGTTGCCTAGTGAGTCTTTCTTTGTCTTAAAGACCCATCTACATCCAATGGTTTTTACACCATCGGGCAACTTGACGAGATCCCAAACTCGATTAGACGCCATAGAGTCCATTTCATCTTTCATGGCACTCATCCACAAGTCAGAATCCTTAGAACTTGTGGCTTGTGAAAACGTAGTTGGATCATTGTCGGCTCCAATATTATAATCCATTTCTTGCAAATACGTTACATAATCATCAGAAACTGTTGATCTTCTCATTCTAATAGATCTCCTCAAAGGAACTTGTTCATCTGGATGTTCCTCGTTTACAACATGATCTATTGGATCATTATCACCAATTTGTGGATTTTATGTTAATGGTTGAACCTGAGGGGTGTGAACCACAATCAACCTGTCACTTGAATCAGGGGGTGGAACTTCATGATGATCCTTTTTAGAAACAACGCCCTGAAATTGATCACTCCCACTGATCAAGTCATTCTCAAGAAATTTAGCGTTTCTTGATTCCACAATTCTGGTGCTATGAGAAGGACAATAGAATCTATAACCTTTAGACTTTTCAACATATCCAATGAAATACCCACTAAAAGTCCTCGGGTCAAGCTTCTTTTCTTGTGGATTGTAAATTCTCACTTCCGACGGGCATCCCCAAACGCGTACATGTCGCAAACTTGGTTTCCAACCTTTGAATAACTCAAAAAGCGTCTTAGAGACGGCCTTGGAAGGAACCCGGTTTAATATGTACGCTGCCGTCTTAAGAGCTTCAATCCATAAAAATGGTGGAAGTTTAATATTACTTCTCATACTTCTCACCATGTCCATTAAAGTTCGAATTCTTCTTTCTGCCACACCATTCTGGTCTGGAGAACCAGGCATAGTGTATTGGGCAACAATCCCATGCTCTTGAAGAAATTTGGCAAATGGACCACATGCTTGTCCGTTCTCAGTGTATCTGCCATAGTACTCACCACCTCTATCTGATCTCACGATTTTAATGTGCTTACCACATTGATTCTCTACTTTAGCCTTAAACAATTTGAAGGCTTCTATAGCTTCATCTTTGGAACGAAGTAAATAGAGATACATATATCGTGAAAAATCGTCTATGAAGGTGATAAAGTATTTCGGATCATTAGCATTCATGTCCGGACAACAAATATCCGTATGTATGATTTCTAGTAGGTCAGAACTCCTCTTTGCACCTTTCTTATGTATGTTAGTTTGCTTGCCCTTAATGCAACTAACACAAGTCTCAAAATCAGTAAAGTCTAGAGTATAACGTACCCCGTCCTTTACTAATCTTTTAACTCTCTCAATGGAGATGTGTCCCAACCTCCGATGCCATAACATAGAGGATTCCTCATTCATAATATATCTCTTTAAACCAGTATTAACATGCATTGAACTATGAGCAATATCATTTTGCAATTCAAGACGATATAATCCATCAGACAAAATACCATAATCAATAATTTCAGAATTTCTAGATAAACTGAAACCATAATCTGAAAAGAAAAAGGAAAATCCCAAAGGTACAAGTCTTGAAACTGAAATCAAATTTCTAGCGAAATTTGGTACATAAAATGTCTTATCTAAATGCAAAACAAAATCACTACTTAAAGAACTACATGTCCCAACGGCTTCCACATGTGAACTCATCTGGCTCCCAGAATAGATGTAGTGTTCACTGCCCACTGGTTTCCTTAGGTTTTTCATACCCTCACTACACCAAATACTGAGATTTGCAACTAACCATCCGCGCATTTGGCAACGGTTATTAACCGTTGCCATTTAGCAACGGTTAATACCCGTCTTGCTTCAGTTAGCAACGGTTTTTTCTTGTTGCTAATTGGGAACGGTTATTAACCGTAGCTTTTTTGGAGACAAATGATGGCGGTGAATTTCATCCTTTTGCGCCATAATTTTTGGCGCGCTTCGTTCCAATTAGCAACGGTTATTAACCGTCGTAAATCTTTTAGCCGGCCCAGTGGCAAGCCCACCAAGCCCCTGGGATGGGGCAACCAACTGAGCCGGGCAACACCCAAAATCTGTTTTACTTCACAGTTACAGCTCAATAGCAATCTCCATGTTGGCGATGCTCGAACCCAAAAAAACTAGGGTTTCAAAAATCAACGCTTTCTAAATAATCATCGCTACATACTCGGCTATTCCATCAGCCATCGTTGGCTCAAGCTTGCCTCCTACGCGATATTTTCTACTGCTAATTTGAAGTCCTGCTACAGTCTCTATACTGCCACTGCTAATTAAGTATGCGAATTTCTTTTTATGAGTTGTCTAATTTTCTAAAATTGAGTCGCCCTTTTACTGCTTTAGATTTCATTAACCTTGAAAACGCCTGAAGCTAATAACTTATTAGTATTTAGTTATAAACAAGTAGTTTTCTGTAAATAATCGTTTAGGAATTGAAATTTGAAAGCTGAAGCTAAAAAACTAATAATTATTTAGGAACTGATACTTACATTGATGTACTATTTTTCCTACAGTGTGTGTATGTCTACCCGCAAACATTTAGGCAGAACCCAATATGATTTGCCTGTACACTTAACTAGATACACTAGTTTGTAAACTTGATACATTTCGTTAAAAATTAAATACACTGTTTTGTAAACTATTTGAGACTATAAGTATTGCAGCCCACTTAATGTGGCAACTTTTGTATAAAAAGTTGGTACTTTGTTATGTTATAGTTTTATATGTGATTTTATGGTTATATATGAAAAAGAAAATAAAAAAAATTGACATGTTATATAGTAAGGGGCAAAAAAATTCACATTGGGCTTGGTCAACCGATTCTTTGGGCCGCCCTTGCTTTTAGGATTAATGTTTCATTAAGTTTTTGGGGATTGATTATAGTCAATATCTACTACTCTTTAACAGTTTGCCAAAGTAGAGATGCACCTTCTAATCTGAACCATCAGAATACATATTTGATGTTTTAAGTGTACAGTGTTAGAGAACCAAGAAACAATTGGTTATGCAAGGGATGATCTTTTTACATTTATATATGATTTGTTTTACAAATTGTAATGTACTGTACTGTACTGCATGCTAGTTAGACATAGTTGCTTATAGTGACTGCTAGGGTATAAGTTGATGCAATGAATTTTGTTTTACTAAATATGAGACCATATTTAGTAAGTGGATAAAATTGTTGTTAATGGCGCAAACCAAGTATCAGGAGAGGGGTAATGCATAGACATTACTCTGGTGCTACAAAATGGCGCCGTTGTAATGGCAAATTTTTTGGAAACAGTTTGATGCTAATGTTAAATTTCAAGTGAAATCAAAAGAATATTCATCTGTTTAGTTAATATCAGAGTTGAACTTGGTGGAAAGCCATAAGATATTGTTATCCATGATTTATTATTAGCTCTTGTTATTTTCTTCCAGTATGTCTTTTAGTATAGACAAACAATGGATGAATCAATCTAATCGAAGAAATACAGAATATGTGGAAGGTGTGAGAAATTTCGTTAAATTTGTTGCTGAAAACGGTGGCAATAAGGAAAAGTATTCGTGCCCTTGCACGCGGTGCAAAAATGAAGATACATTCAAATTAAATGACATTCATTTTCATTTGCTTAGATATGGTATTGTTCAATCATATACCGTGTGGTGTTTTCACGGGGAAAGAATACCGGAGAAGCCAAAACAACAACCGGTTAGTCATGCCACAAATACTGATGAGTCCGAACATATTAGGATGGAGGATTTGATCAATGATGCAGATAGATTCCATCATTTTCAACCTACAAGTCAGTTGCATGATAATGCTAATATTGGTGAGCAGTTTACGGATAAATCATTTTTTGATAGTGCAACTGCAACAGAACCATTGTATCCTTCTTGTCCAAAAGAGATTACAAAGTTGTATGCCATTGTGAAACTGAATAGCTTGAAGACCCAATACGGCTTTTCAGACAATGGTGTGACTGCAGTACTCGAATTCATAAATGAGTTACTCCCCGAAGGTAACACGCTACCTTCAAAGTACCCCGACGTGAAGAAGATCATTAAGCAAGTTGGGATGAATTAAATAACTTATGATGCATGCATTAATGACTGCATCTTGTACTGGAAAGATAATGCGAACAAAGTTTCATGTACAAATTACAACGCACCAAGATACAAGACACCATTCGACGAAGAGAGAAAAGCTACCACAGTACCTCAAAAGACCTTAAGACATTTTCCTTTAATTTCTAGATTGAGAAGACTGTTACTGTACCATGGATAGCAAAAGCGATGACCTGGCATGGTCGTGCCAAGTCCGGTACAACCGTAATGCGTCATCCGTGTGATACTTCTCAATGGAAAACTACAGATTCTTTTGATTCTTCGTTTGCTGCTGAACCACGAAATATCACGCTTGGAATAGCAACAGATGGTTTCTGTCTGAATTCTTCTTTAACTAACCCTTACAGCTGTTGGCCAGTAATTGTAGTACCATATAACCTTCCTCCGTCTTTGTGCATGAAAAGAGAGTTCTCAATGTTAACACTGTTGATTTCTGGGCCAAAACAATCGGGGAAGGATATTGATGTTTATTTAGAACCTTTGATAGACGAGTTAAAGCAGTTATGGGAAGGAGTCGTTACATTTGATTCATTTATGAAATCTGAGTTCATAATGAGAGCTAGAGTGTTGTGGGCAATCCATGATCATCCCGCTCTTGGGACTTTATCGAGATGTACAACTCACGGCTACTTTGCATGTCCTCTTTGTGGAGAAGAAACTACATCTGTTTATCTCCCTGAAAGTAAGAAGATTTGTTACATGGGACATCGTAGATTTCTTCCGTCCGGACACAAGTTTCGATACGATAAGACAAATTTCAACAACGAGCAAGAACTTAAGCGTCCTCCAAAACCACTGACTGGTTATCAAGTTGAAAAAAGGTAGCGAATATAAAAATGAAAGTTGGTAAAAACATACCGGAAATTGGTTGAAAACGGAAAAGGACAATCGATGAAGAAGTTCCTGCATGGTATAGGAGGTCGAAGTTCTTTGATTTGCCATATTGGGAAACAAATTTGACCCGACATAATATTGATGTTATGCATACGGAGATGAATGTCACGAAACATTTGATCAACACAATTATGAACCATAAAGACATGTCAAAAGATGGGATCAATGCACGGAAGGTGTCACATCCCGAAATTTTCGACTTTCGAAAATTCAACATCGATACTCACTTTATCGACTGTCGAGCAATCGAGTGCCGGAAACTCCAATAGTGAGGGTTTTAGAAAGAAGAAATAGAAGAAAAAGAGAAGAAGAAGAGAAAGAAAGAACAACTGAACAACATCAGACAGAAAACAATATCAGAATCTTACACATCGCAGCGGAACAATATATAATAGATAAATGAATAATTTTTAAACAAAGAACTATATCATTTTATACATACATCAATCAGAGTCAATATACAACTCAATACGATACATCACATCAATGGACAGTTATATAACTTGTCCTAATACAGAATACACAGCGGAATAAATACTATCAGATACAAATACTACGTCTCGAACTCCAGCTTATCTCCAAGCTCCAGAATATCCAGAATATCCTGATAATCTAACTCTAGACTGCCCGTGTGGAAATTGGTGGGCACCCAGAGTTTAGAAGGGAAACAATAAACTTCGAGTCAGTCATGGTGACTGGTGTGAGATCGTAAAACAGTTATATCTTTTAAAAACAACAAGATAATTTTTAAGTCAATTCGAAATGCTTTTGGAAAATGAAACTACCATAAGACCTCCCGCCACACACACAATGCAAACGCAGACTTGGAGGAGATTTCTTCTTATGATAGTCAAAGATGCTTACTACGCGAAAATCAAATTCTTTTTGATATTATTATTAGTGCATAGTGTAGAAAACATTTCGAAAGTAGAATATTAATCTTAGCCAGCATAGGCATTCCGCACTTATGCCTACTATAGCTACCATCCAAACAGTGGTGACCACCATAAGTGAATGATAGGTTCTACAACTAAAACCGTACAAGATCGTATTGTTTCTTTGGATTTCCAACAAATGGCCAGGCTAAGGAACTTCCTATCCACGATGGGTACGTCCCTGGAATAGACGACCCGAGAACCTAACCGGATCTCTGCCAACACAAGGCCGGGTTACCTCTGCAAAAATAGGTAACTACTGACACGCGTATGCCATCCCCCGATCGTCACCGATCTTCCCGAGGATCCCCGATTCGCAACAAACCACATAGATAATAATAATGCAGTAACCACAGAGGTTAAGTATCTGGGCTCCATACCATGATACCACCTTTATCCAGAAGGAATGACATACACTAAGGGGCGCTACTCCCTAGAACCTTGCTGCATTCGTCCTGTTTCGACCATTTCCGGGGTGTGAGGCTCGACGAAGTCTCGTCCACAAAGCTACGCTTTCTACAAAAAGCCCTGCTTCGGGTCAAACAAAATGATCAACCTATGATCACAAAGATATAAGATCAAATAAATGATCATATCACAAATGATCAAACACTGATCACTTCACAGCAACACTTAGTATGCCACGTTACCAAATTGGGATATATCGCTGATAAATTTCAACTACATAACCTCTGAGCTCGTACGTCTCAGAGAAGGGTGTTAAGCTAAGAGAATAAATTCTCCGCCACCAACAGAAATGTATTTGAAAGAAATCAGCTTTATATCTCAAATTGTAACGTCAGACACACAATCCATACAAGTCTGTTCCGGGATCGAACAGAACCGAAGGCACTTCTCACGAAGCCCTTGCATTTCCGGATAATTTTCTAATCACGTCCGGACTTCCCGTCACTAAGGGTGATAAAACCTCTAAATCGAAGATCAGTCGATGTAGAGTAACTCGACGGTAATCCTTCCGTTTTCAAAAATATCCGGTCTTCAACACCGGTCTTCAAATGCGATTCATAACGACGTATCACATATTCGGAATGGGTTATACGACCCTATGGTCCTTTCCCGGTTAACCCGAATAGTGAGCGTTAATTCAAAAATAAGTGTGGCATTCAAATTCATCCAATTCACAACAATTATCATTCAAGGTAATTATTGATAGTCGGTTATTTAACTATCAATAAAGATGCGCAACATCATCAGGTTCCAAATAATTTTCCAAATTATTTCATCTTCAAAAATATCTTTACTAGATATAAAATTTCCACATTTCAAAAATAAATCAACGTTTATTTTCCTATACAGTTTCCATCTCCTTTATAAATTCCATAGTGAATTTATATCTTTCAAAATATCTACTGATATACAGTTTTCAATCCATTTCACATATTCACTTTCGATTTATCTTTAAGAAGATAAATTCTCAAAAACATTTCATTTCATTTTGGAAAAGCAATTCCATTCTTATTAATAATAAGAAATTCACAAATCTTTTATTTTCAACACTTGGAAAATATTCGATATACTTAAATCAAATTAAGTATATATTTCTTTCTTTAAGAAAATATTCTTTTAACACATTTATTTGGGTCAAAACGGATGTTACGTAAAACATCGTTACGACGACCCAAAATCGCTAGTATAGGGATTCGAGAATTTAGATAGATATGTAAATCCCAATACTATATCAAAACATTTCCTTTCGGAAATCATTTACTATAACAACGGTGTTATAGTCCACCATTTCCTTAAATTACTCGAAAACGTCTATTTCAACAAGAACTGCGGAAATCTATGCTTTTGATTCATAATACATTTTAAAACATCTTTAAAATGTTTAACTTCATTTTTTTAAAATATTACTTCTTCAAAAATGAATCCATTTTATTCAATAATATATTCACTGTCCAAAATCGTGAATATATCTTCTTTAATAATCTTCCATATTGAATTTATCAAATTCAATCTATTTCGAATTTATAAACACGTTTATAAATTCTATTTCCATTTATAAAAACTACAATTTATAAATCTTCTTTATTAATAATTCGATCAATATCCCATTTAAAGGCAACAATCCAAGTTACAAGTAAATTTCTTATCAGTCTTTATTCTACAACTTCATTCATTTGATAACTTCATTCCTTTTATACTTCATACTTTATAATCTATAAACTTCAATCTTTATAAATCTATAAACTTCAATCTTTATAAATCTATAATTCTATAAATCTCATGTCTTCACAATTTATAATTCTATAAATTTCTAACACTTATAGAAACTCGTTTTAAAATTCCAATACTATTAATTGATAAATATCAATTCTGTACATCTTTTATATATATCATTCTTAAATAATTCAAAAGAAATCCAACTTAAACTATTTTATTTATCACTTGACTATTTATTTCAAAATCACCTTTCAGGTATATTTCACAATTTAAAATTTTCATAACTTTATATTTATAACATTTATTTATTTATTTAAGATAAATAAATTCCAAAATTTAATAAATCGTATACTTTCCAAAAATCACTTCAAAATCCCTTTTAAAGTACAAATCGTTTATTTTTAAACTTTTTAAAATTGAACCCGATGATGCAACGCATCAATTAGTCCATCACAACATCAAACATCATATATCATCATATGATGACAGAATATATATCAACATCTGTAAATAAATAAATACAGTTGAGGAATCCAGTTGGATCCCTCCAACCTGTTTCCCTGCATCCAAAGACGTCAGCACAATACCAATTCCGCTCCAGTACGGAATTATCGCGGTATATAGGTTTTTTATAAATCCGCTTACTAACGGCGCAATAGGGTCTCATCCGCTATACGAGGCGGGAAATCAATCAATCCAATATATACATATGCCAATATGTATATACTGCTATATATATAGATATATCCTATCATATCTAATAGCACATTCAAACAAATCAATCAATAACTGAAATTCAATTATAAATCTGAGTGAGAAGATCTCACCTTAGCTTTTATTTTGCAATCCCATTTTCATTCTCGGCTTGATTTCTTTACAGATTTTGCCCTAGTATAAATAATTATACAATTCGTTAATATTCGAACAAATCGAATAACAAATTTTCATTTGATAATTTCGATTCACTAGTGGTTTCATTTTAATAGTTAAATAAATTGATAGTTTTATTTAAACCAATATTTCTCCTTTAAATAAATTTATCTAACCGACCACTTAAATTTAAAACTAAATTAAATCCAAACTTTATTTTATAAAAGATCTTTATTGATTAAAATAAATTAATGAGTTCATTAATAAATAAATCCCATATTAAATTATTTAAATAAAATTAGTAATTGAACAAATGAATATATTACGTTATTTAACAGATTACTTTTTACTGTAAAATCAAACTTGCAATTTATAAAACAATACCTTACTGTTTAACCGTTAACTTAAAATTTCCCTTAAATTATTATTTTTCTTGTAACCAAATGAATAAATTAGTTAACTATTTAAATTTAATCAATATGTTTTAAGATCAAGTAAATTTCTAATATGCATATTTATTTTATTTTACCAAATTAACCAAAACTGAGATTGATGAATACCTTCTTCCCAAATGCTTCAGGTAAAAATCGTAACCCCAGGCATGAGAATAAAAACTCACGTCGCCAGCCCCTCGATTCCGCTCTGCCTCCACGCGACCCCACCAACCCCACCTCGTCGTCGCTGCCTTATCCATCGCGAGCCACCCCCATCCCTTCGATTGCCTCGACACTGAACGCGACAAAACTGGTGAACTCGCGAATCCCAATTCAAAATTCGAGACTGCCTTGATGCCCTTCCCCATTGACTTCGGCCTCCTCCTCCTACTCGTCGCTGCCGCGTTCGCGAATGCCTGGCCTCGCGAATGCCCTAAATCGTGCCTCACGAAATCCCCCTCCTCCGATACCACCTCGCGTGCGCGCGAGTGCCAGCCTCCCATCCCATCGAAGTCGAAGTCGTGAGAACCCAAAATCGACATCTGAACGACACCGCCGCCCTTTTTTTTCTCGAACGAAATCCCCCCTTCCATCGCTGCTCGAACTCGAGTATAAGAGACTGTAGCAGAACTTCCAATCGGCAGTAGAAATATCGCGTAGGGGCAAGGATGAGTTTGACGATGTTCGAATGCCTTGCGACTTAAATTTTTATTTGAACTGGGGGGTTTCGTTCGTTATTAGCTGAGGGAAGAACCATAAATTTTCGAACCAAGGAACATTTCTTCTGCCATGTTTTGAACAGATAAGGAAGAGGGGAGAGGGTATTTGAAAACGACAGAGTATGGTTTGCACGATAGTCTCGTGATATTAGGCACGATTCCAGGGAAGATAACGTGCTGCCTTTGACCCATTTTAAATTTAAATGTAAATTGAATTCAATTTAAATTTCAATGCATTTACCTATCGTGTGCTCACAAATCAACACCGAAAAATACGAAAATTGAAATCCGGTAATAATTCAATGTTACGGACCCAACGGAACTGGTTTCGTCGAATTCCGAGACTGTTTGAAAAATGACTATTTTTAAATATCGGTTCGAACGATATAATTTCAAACCTGAACAAATCATCTTCAAATTCGATTCTGAAGCTTCTATTATCTTCAGTATTATCTTTATAGATTTTACAAGCTTTCGAAATATTTTTCTTTAACTTAAATTTGAAGATTCAAATTTTTATTCAGTTCAATAGATTAAATTATAAAATTTAATCGCCAATTTTTAACTTATATCGGGAATTCAAATTAAATCATCGTTCAAATATTTAAAATTAATTAAATATTTCCAATTTAATTTGTTCGAAATTCAGGGTCGTTACAGACTTCCCCCCTTAAAAGAATTTCGTC
Source organism: Allium fistulosum (assembly GCA_030737815.1). Lineage (NCBI taxonomy): Eukaryota > Viridiplantae > Streptophyta > Magnoliopsida > Asparagales > Amaryllidaceae > Allium > Allium fistulosum. Next base: position 716,458,368 of record CM060908.1, read on the forward strand.
CTCGAAATTACAAGTTAGGAAGAAAGGTCCTTAACTTGTCTACTATTTTTCAACATTCAATAGTTTTATCAATTTTCAAAACAAATCTTTCTACTAAAGATTCGTTATCATTCAACTAAAATTTTTCCAACTTCAATTATAAGTTTCAAAACAACATTGTTTAACTTCAAAATTCAAATTCGAGTTTAAATTCAAATTTTGACTTCAAAATTTTCTCAAAAATTTTCTAACACCCTAAATTTTCGAAAAATTTCGCCAGCGTCTCCTTTGCGCGGCTAATACGGTACGACTACAAAACGTCCCTACGGACTCTCAGATTTCAAAAAGAAAAAGAAAAAGCCAAGCGGCTAGACAAGAAATCATCAAAAACTCATATTATAATTCAAATACGTACCTTTTGTCGAGCAAATTCAAATTCACCTTTGAAATCAAATCCAATTTATTTACACCTGTATATCCTACTAGCCATAATATCTAGTTACACATTCAAACCATTTTGCAAATTCTGTTACAAAAATTTCAATATAACTGCTTATATCATCATTACTTCACTATTGAAGCTACATATCTATTATCATTCAATTTTTCATTTCAATTTTTCATTTGAATTCAATTCACAATTACCATTCAATTTGAATTCTATTTTACTTCTGAATATTGAATTTATCAGTTATCTGTCATTTACAACTGCACTATCTTAAATTAGTTCCAATTACTAATTCAAATTGATATCAATTCAATTTATTTTAATTCTACCTCGATTAAATATACTTACATTTAAACGGGATTTCAAATTCCATACGAATTTTAATTCATCTTTCATTTACAATTATTCAATTCATTGGCTTACGAATTCGAAATGAGTTTCAACTTTCAATTTCATTTTCATTTAATTGATTCACTTATACTTGCTTTGATTTAACTTCATTCTTTTAAGTTAAATTTATTCTACCAAAATTCAATTGGTATAAGTTATCAACTTGGTAATGTTTCATAAATATCTTTATATAGCATTCCAGAGTTTACCAACATTTCAAAGCCATTTGAAAACAATTTCAAATTATCCTTTGAATTTTCCTAAAACCAAACCCAAATTTTCAAAACAACCTCCATTTAAAACCATTTGGCAGCAATCCCTCTTTTGGAAACCCGAAAATGAACATCAGTGATGCTGCAGTCATCATCGAAGTTATTTTCCAGCGACCGAAAAGAGTTTAGAGCTTTTCATCTCTTCAAAATATTTTTCAAAACCTTCGAAACTCATTTTCAAATCAAAAAGAATTTAAACTTTTCAAATCTCCAAAATTTTCAAATTCTTTCAAAACATTTCCAAAAACTTTTCTGGAACTCCGTTTTAAATTACAATTTACATTTATAATTTACGTTCTTAAATTTCATTCGTATGTGAATTAATTTCTTAACTTTGGAGTAACGATTTCAATTCGTATTCAATTTCAAATTTAATGATAACATTTCAACATTATCACTTTCCTAACATCCATGCAACCATATACTATAGTAATTTACAGAAAATCATTTCTTTTCTATATAAAAATAGTTTTGGGTAAAATTATCTCATTTACCCTATTTAAAACAATACTGTGCCGAATTGTTCTATTCAAGTGTTTAGAAACCCCTTCGATACAGTTTTGCAAGACTGTGCCGACGAAGGTTCATATACCACTCAATAAACCAATCATCACAATATAAAACAATTTTATATTCAATAACAAATACGCGCTCATATTTATTATTACACTCAACTCATTCTAGAGTACTGCTGACTCTATCTCTAATGAGTAACACCCAACAGAGCAGGGTTGTCGCTTAACCATATGCTCTGATACCACTTTGTCACATCCCGAAATTTTCGACTTTCGAAAATTCAACATCGATACTCACTTTATCGACTGTCGAGCAATCGAGTGCCGGAAACTCCAATAGTGAGGGTTTTAGAAAGAAGAAATAGAAGAAAAAGAGAAGAAGAAGAGAAAGAAAGAACAACTGAACAACATCAGACAGAAAACAATATCAGAATCTTACACATCGCAGCGGAACAATATATAATAGATAAATGAATAATTTTTAAACAAAGAACTATATCATTTTATACATACATCAATCAGAGTCAATATACAACTCAATACAATACATCACATCAATGGACAGTTATATAACTTGTCCTAATACAGAATACACAGCGGAATAAATACTATCAGATACAAATACTACGTCTCGAACTCCAGCTTATCTCCAAGCTCCAGAATATCCAGAATATCCTGATAATCTAACTCTAGATTGCCCGTGTGGAAATTGGTGGGCACCCAGAGTTTAGAAGGGAAACAATAAACTCCGAGTCAGTCATGGTGACTGGTGTGAGATCGTAAAACAGTTATATCTTTTAAAAACAACAAGATAATTTTTAAGTCAATTCGAAATGCTTTTGGAAAATGAAACTACCATAAGACCTCCCGCCACACACACAATGCAAACGCAGACTTGGAGGAGATTTCTTCTTATGATAGTCAAAGATGCTTACTACGCGAAAATCAAATTCTTTTTGATATTATTATTAGTGCATAGTGTAGAAAACATTTCGAAAGTAGAATATTAATCTTAGCCAGCATAGGCATTCCGCACTTATGCCTACTATAGCTACCATCCAAACAGTGGTGACCACCATAAGTGAATGATAGGTTCTACAACTAAAACCGTACAAGATCGTATTGTTTCTTTGGATTTCCAACAAATGGCCAGGCTAAGGAACTTCCTATCCACGATGGGTACGTCCCTGGAATAGACGACCCGAGAACCTAACCGGATCTCTGCCAACACAAGGCCGGGTTACCTCTGCAAAAATAGGTAACTACTGACACGCGTATGCCATCCCCCGATCGTCACCGATCTTCCCGAGGATCCCCGATTCGCAACAAACCACATAGATAATAATAATGCAGTAACCACAGAGGTTAAGTATCTGGGCTCCATACCATGATACCACCTTTATCCAGAAGGAATGACATACACTAAGGGGCGCTACTCCCTAGAATCTTGCTGCATTCGTCCTGTTTCGACCATTTCCGGGGTGTGAGGCTCGACGAAGTCTCGTCCACAAAGCTACGCTTTCTACAAAAAGCCCTGCTTCGGGTCAAACAAAATGATCAACCTATGATCACAAAGATATAAGATCAAATAAATGATCATATCACAAATGATCAAACACTGATCACTTCACAGCAACACTTAGTATGCCACGTTACCAAATTGGGATATATCGCTGATAAATTTCAACTACATAACCTCTGAGCTCGTACGTCTCAGAGAAGGGTGTTAAGCTAAGAGAATAAATTCTCCGCCACCAACAGAAATGTATTTGAAAGAAATCAGCTTTATATCTCAAATTGTAACGTCAGACACACAATCCATACAAGTCTGTTCCGGGATCGAACAGAACCGAAGGCACTTCTCACGAAGCCCTTGCATTTCCGGATAATTTTCTAATCACGTCCGGACTTCCCGTCACTAAGGGTGATAAAACCTCTAAATCGAAGATCAGTCGATGTAGAGTAACTCGACGGTAATCCTTCCGTTTTCAAAAATATCCGGTCTTCAACACCGGTCTTCAAATGCGATTCATAACGACGTATCACATATTCGGAATGGGTTATACGACCCCATGGTCCTTTCCCGGTTAACCCGAATAGTGAGCGTTAATTCAAAAATAAGTGTGGCATTCAAATTCATCCAATTCACAACAATTATCATTCAAGGTAATTATTGATAGTCGGTTATTTAACTATCAATAAAGATGCGCAACATCATCAGGTTCCAAATAATTTTCCAAATTATTTCATCTTCAAAAATATCTTTACTAGATATAAAATTTCCACATTTCAAAAATAAATCAACGTTTATTTTCCTATACAGTTTCCATCTCCTTTATAAATTCCATAGTGAATTTATATCTTTCAAAATATCTACTGATATACAGTTTTCAATCCATTTCACATATTCACTTTCGATTTATCTTTAAGAAGATAAATTCTCAAAAACATTTCATTTCATTTTGGAAAAGCAATTCCATTCTTATTAATAATAAGAAATTCACAAATCTTTTATTTTCAACACTTGGAAAATATTCGATATACTTAAATCAAATTAAGTATATATTTCTTTCTTTAAGAAAATATTCTTTTAACACATTTATTTGGGTCAAAACGGATGTTACGTAAAACATCGTTACGACGACCCAAAATCGCTAGTATATGGATTCGAGAATTTAGATAGATATGTAAATCCCAATACTATATCAAAACATTTCCTTTCGGAAATCATTTACTATAACAACGGTGTTATAGTCCACCATTTCCTTAAATTACTCGAAAACGTCTATTTCAACAAGAACTGCGGAAATCTATGCTTTCGATTCATAATACATTTTAAAACATCTTTAAAATGTTTAACTTCATTTTTTTAAAATATTACTTCTTCAAAAATGAATCCATTTTATTCAATAATATATTCACTGTCCAAAATCGTGAATATATCTTCTTTAATAATCTTCCATATTGAATTTATCAAATTCAATCTATTTCGAATTTATAAACACGTTTATAAATTCTATTTCCATTTATAAAAACTACAATTTATAAATCTTCTTTATTAATAATTCGATCAATATCCCATTTAAAGGCAACAATCCAAGTTACAAGTAAATTTCTTATCAGTCTTTATTCTACAACTTCATTCATTTGATAACTTCATTCCTTTTATACTTCATACTTTATAATCTATAAACTTCAATCTTTATAAATCTATAAACTTCAATCTTTATAAATCTATAATTCTATAAATCTCATGTCTTCACAATTTATAATTCTATAAATTTCTAACACTTATAGAAACTCGTTTTAAAATTCCAATACTATTAATTGATAAATATCAATTCTGTACATCTTTTATATATATCATTCTTAAATAATTCAAAAGAAATCCAACTTAAACTATTTTATTTATCACTTGACTATTTATTTCAAAATCACCTTTCAGGTATATTTCACAATTTAAAATTTTCATAACTTTATATTTATAACATTTATTTATTTATTTAAGATAAATAAATTCCAAAATTTAATAAATCGTATACTTTCCAAAAATCACTTCAAAATCCCTTTTAAAGTACAAATCGTTTATTTTTAAACTTTTTAAAATTGAACCCGATGATGCAACGCATCAATTAGTCCATCACAACATCAAACATCATATATCATCATATGATGACAGAATATATATCAACATCTGTAAATAAATAAATACAGTTGAGGAATCCAGTTGGATCCCTCCAACCTGTTTCCCTGCATCCAAAGACGTCAGCACAATACCAATTCCGCTCCAGTACGGAATTATCGCGGTATATAGGTTTTTTATAAATCCGCTTACTAACGGCGCAATAGGGTCTCATCCGCTATACGAGGCGGGAAATCAATCAATCCAATATATACATATGCCAATATGTATATACTGCTATATATATAGATATATCCTATCATATCTAATAGCACATTCAAACAAATCAATCAATAACTGAAATTCAATTATAAATCTGAGTGAGAAGATCTCACCTTAGCTTTTATTTTGCAATCCCATTTTCATTCTCGGCTTGATTTCTTTACAGATTTTGCCCTAGTATAAATAATTATACAATTCGTTAATATTCGAACAAATCGAATAACAAATTTTCATTTGATAATTTCGATTCACTAGTGGTTTCATTTTAATAGTTAAATAAATTGATAGTTTTATTTAAACCAATATTTCTCCTTTAAATAAATTTATCTAACCAACCACTTAAATTTAAAACTAAATTAAATCCAAACTTTATTTTATAAAAGATCTTTATTGATTAAAATAAATTAATGAGTTCATTAATAAATAAATCCCATATTAAATTATTTAAATAAAATTAGTAATTGAACAAATGAATATATTACGTTATTTAACAGATTACTTTTTACTGTAAAATCAAACTTGCAATTTATAAAACAATACCTTACTGTTTAACCGTTAACTTAAAATTTCCCTTAAATTATTATTTTTCTTGTAACCAAATGAATAAATTAGTTAACTATTTAAATTTAATCAATATGTTTTAAGATCAAGTAAATTTCTAATATGCATATTTATTTTATTTTACCAAATTAACCAAAACTGAGATTGATGAATACCTTCTTCCCAAATGCTTCAGGTAAAAATCGTAACCCCAGGCATGAGAATAAAAACTCACGTCGCCAGCCCCTCGATTCCGCTCTGCCTCCACGCGACCCCACCAACCCCACCTCGTCGTCGCTGCCTTATCCATCGCGAGCCACCCCCATCCCTTCGATTGCCTCGACACTGAACGCGACAAAACTGGTGAACTCGCGAATCCCAATTCACAATTCGAGACTGCCTTGATGCCCTTCCCCATTGACTTCGGCCTCCTCCTCCTACTCGCCGCTGCCGCGTTCGCGAATGCCTGGCCTCGCGAATGCCCTAAATCGCGCCTCACGAAATCCCCCTCCTCCAATACCACCTCGCGTGCGCGCGAGTGCCAGCCTCCCATCCCATCGAAGTCGAAGTCGTGAGAACCCAAAATCGACATCTGAACGACACCGCCGCCCTTTTTTTTCTCGAACGAAATCCCCCCTTCCATCGCTGCTCGAACTCGAGTATAAGAGACTGTAGCAGAACTTCCAATCGGCAGTAGAAATATCGCGTAGGGGCAAGGATGAGTTTGACGATGTTCGAATGCCTTGCGACTTAAATTTTTATTTGAACTGGGGGGTTTCGTTCGTTATTAGCTGAGGGAAGAACCATAAATTTTCGAACCAAGGAACATTTCTTCTGCCATGTTTTGAACAGATAAGGAAGAGGGGAGAGGGTATTTGAAAACGACAGAGTATGGTTTGCACGATAGTCTCGTGATATTAGGCACGATTCCAGGGAAGATAACGTGCTGCCTTTGACCCATTTTAAATTTAAATGTAAATTGAATTCAATTTAAATTTCAATGCATTTACCTATCGTGTGCTCACAAATCAACACCGAAAAATACGAAAATTGAAATCCGGTAATAATTCAATGTTACGGACCCAACGGAACTGGTTTCGTCGAATTCCGAGACTGTTTGAAAAATGACTATTTTTAAATATCGGTTCGAACGATATAATTTCAAACCTGAACAAATCATCTTCAAATTCGATTCTGAAGCTTCTATTATCTTCAGTATTATCTTTATAGATTTTACAAGCTTTCGAAATATTTTTCTTTAACTTAAATTTGAAGATTCAAATTTTTATTCAGTTCAATAGATTAAATTATAAAATTTAATCGCCAATTTTTAACTTATATCGGGAATTCAAATTAAATCATCGTTCAAATATTTAAAATTAATTAAATATTTCCAATTTAATTTGTTCGAAATTCAGGGTCGTTACAGAAGGATTTGAAAATCATGGGTATAAAACAAAAGTTGTGGGTGATAGAAGATCCTGAAACAAGTAAAGTAACCATACCAAATGCGACTTTCACTTTGAGCAAAGAAGAAAAGATACGGTTTTTCACCATTTTGAAAATTTTGAAAGTGCCGAGCAAATTCTCTTCGAACTTCCATAACAATGTGAGCATCAACCCTCCTGAACTAAAAAATATGAAGTCACATGATTACCACGTCATAATGCAACATTTACTTCCGGTATTGCTTCAGCATTGTTTTCCGCAACATAAGGATCTACGGAATGCTATTCACCGCATTAGTCTCTTTTATAACATTTTGTGCTCAAAGGTGATCAACAGGGAACATCTTCTAAAAGCAAAGGCTAGTTTGGTAGAAGCAATGTGTGGTAAAAGCAAAGGCTAGTTTGGTAGGAGCCGGAGGTTATGTGAGCCATCAAAAGGGTTTGATACGATATCTTTAGTCGGAGGTATTGATATTTCTGACTTGTTCTTTGCATATATTGCTGATTTTCTTTTGTTTGCTGCATATGAAATTTGCATATGCAAATGCATGTGTATTTTGTCCTGGTCTGTCTTGTTTACAAGATAATCGACAATTTATAAAATACTAGGAAGTAAAGCTTTTACCTTCCAAAAAAAAGGTTGAAGCCCATTATATTCTCCTTCAATGCCTCTCAAACTAAAAAACAACCGTGTTTAAAAATTATTATAACATTATATATTTGCAACTTGAAAGAAGTGTTGCCAACTCGTACAAAGCATAAAACATTATATTGACTTTGCATTTCAAAGTCTGAGCTAGAAAGATAATCAAACATTCACCAATTTTATTTTGATATTCGAAATAATAGAATAGAAATAGTTCAAAGTTGGATAATGAATTGCATTCAAGATTCAATGCAACTTCTATTAGTGGTAATTAATACTTATGTCACACGGACTGAGTCAGATTACATCCAGTGTCTATTCAAGACTGACCAAAAACAAGAGGGTTGATAATCTAATTGAATTCAGCCACATCAATGATGTTCAGATGATATCATGCACCCCAAGATCTAATGCTTTTCTTGATTAAACAAGAAGATAAGTAACAACATTAGCAGCCTGTGTACATAACTGTGATATAAGAATAGCAATGCACCTGTTTTTATCTGAAATTATTTTCATATATGAAATTACATTATTTCAAGCAATTTCCTTTTAATGATCAAAGCCTAACATTCATTCTTTTGGGTGGTATGAATTTTTAGACAGGTTTATCAAACCTGTCATGTATAAACAGAGGCATGTTGCCTGTACACAATCGTATACACAGTCATGCATACATAAATACAAGCATGCAAGCACCTTTCACAATTTACATTCAAGACTTATCACATGCAAAATAGATATATCAAGTTTTAAGAATTTATAAGGGTGGTTTGCTCACCTGGATAGTTTGACAGAGAGGAAAGAGAACCTGAAAAAGATTTCAAAATCTGGAAATTGAGGCTTGATCAAATTTGCTTTATCCTAACCGTTGTTTGCTTTGAATTGCTTTGCATTATTTGATTTGCTCTTTGCTTGGGTTCTATTTTGTTTTAAATTGTTTCAGACTTTTTAAATCAGGTAGATGTTTTTTGTTTTTGAAGTGGAATATTCTTTCCAGATTTATGAAGTTAAACTGGCTCTGAATTTAATCTTCGAGTTGCACATGAACCAGGTTGAACATTGAAGTCTGAAAACTGGAATGCTTTGCCCTGTAATGAACCATGTAGACTTCACTGCTTGCAAAACAATGTAGTGTAATTAATGAAATCTTTGTACTGTAGTGTAATAAACAATGCAGTGTAATAAGTATGATATTCCGGCACGGTAGCATTCTGTTTGCAAAACAATGAGTGTAATTATAAGTTTTATAATTTTATATGTACGGTATATGTGCGATATGTTTATAGTGCTTGTGTACCAATATTTTGATATTCTGGCATATTTTGATATATATTTATATTCTGGTATATATACTGAGATATGCGTGTAACGCAGTAGTGAGTTACATATGTGATTTTGTAGGAGCAGGAGCAAACACTATGTGCAACGGTTGTTGACCGTTGCTTTATGTGTGACTTTTGTCCATTAAGCAACGGTTTGTAACCGTTGCCTTTTGTAAATTCAGCAACGGTTAATACCCGTTGCATATTGTCCATAAAGCAACGGTTTATACCCGTTGCATTTGGCCCAATTTGCAATGGTTAATACCCGTTGCCTTTGGCCCAATTTGCAACGGTTTATACCCGTTGCCTTTGTCACAATTCACAACGGTTTATACCCGTTGCCTTTTGGACATAAAGCAACGGTTTTCTCCCATCGCTAAATTCAACCACTCCTGTAATGAAGACGGTTTTTACCCGTTGCTTTTGGACTTAACAACGGTTTTTACCCGTTGTTAATATCTTATAATGGTGTAGTGCCTGCAAGGTATTCGAAACATGGATTGTAGTACCAGAATCAATCCACCAAGTATTATGATTGACATTTACCATATTAGATTCATAACACAAAATGCAAGAAAATTACCTTTCTTTGCAAGCCAGATCTTGAATTTAGGACAGTCTTTCTTTATATGTCCCTTCTTTTTACAGAAGTAACACCCATCCTTTTTAATAGCCTGCTTAGCCGACAACTTTCCTTTACCTTTTTCCTTCGTGCAATCCTTCTTCTTCTTTTCAGAAGTAGTAAGGTTCACTTTTTCACCCTCTTCCATCATCAATCTTCCCTCCTCTTGAACACACATGGTCATGAGTTCATTAATCGACCACTTATCCTTATGTGTGTTGTAAGATACTTTAAAAGGGCCATTGTACGAGGAAAGCGTCGGACATGGTAACTTCCAAGTTCTTAAGTTGAGCCGCAATGTCTCTCATGTGCATGATATAATCACGCACCCCTTTAATTTCAGTGAGCCTCATGGATGAAAACTGCATAATTAAGGTGCTAGCAAGAGCTTTGTCAGAAGTTGCAAATTGCTCATCAATGGCCTTAAGGAGATCTCTAACCTTAGTATGCTGATCGACAGAACCACGAATACTAGCACAAATTTTGGTCTTTATGAACATAACAGAGAGACGGTTAGATCTCTCCCACTTTTCATGAAGGCTAACTTCAGTTGGAGTACTAGTCTCAGTAACGTTAGGTGGTTCGTCTTTCCTAATAGCACTAGTGTGAACCCGTGCTTCGCACATGGGTATGGTAAAAATATTTTACATGCAATTAAAGAATTAAAATATTTTTAAAATAATAAGAATTTTCTATCTAAAGGAAGTAATGTGAAATAGTATTACCCTACCAAACATACATGTAGGCATAAGGTTTTAAATGGGAAGATATACCTGTCAATACATAAGGAAATAAATAAATAATTAATCAAATAAAAAAACAGCAGATGCACTAAGCAGTAAAAAGAAGGGGTACTGTAAAAAATAGGATCAAAGTGTAATAAAATAATGTTTCCACTATGAAATAGAGGCATATTTTGATGTAGCATACAAATTGTGACCTATATTTGATTGTGTCAACATTATTTTTTAAATGACTTCAACACACAGACGGAAAAAAAAGTGTATGATATTGTTGATATATACGATAAGTATTGACAAAGAAATAAGTTTACTGAATCAATATATTAATAAATATGAATATACCTATCATAATTGGTGTAGCAAATATATAGACTGAATGCATAACTATCTAGCTTTATGAAAAAGGTATGATAACAAAAGAGTAACATGATCTGTAGCTTCATAGTTGTTCTTCTAGGTTTATATTTGATGGACTCCAATATATATAGTTTGTAGGCTGGGGTTTCAGAGAATGCCCAGAACATTGGTAATGTTATTGTAACAACAACTGGTGCAAACGTCAATGAAAAATCAAACTGGGCAGAGAGAAATAAGACAGCAAGATGATTTAACAGAGAATGGTTTTCAGAATTCATGTTCATACATAGTATAAACAGTAGTGGATAAGTATAATTTTAGGAGGATGTGGAGAAATCAAAATCAGCTTTGTTTGTACAAATTTGGTCTTCATATTAAGTGGCAGCCCTTATCTTGTTGTTAACTTTTGCATTTTAGCCGGGTAAACTATTTCAACACTGAAGTCATTTGTACTTACAGCAAAGAATAATAAAATATTTAGTTGCAGAAGGAATGTTTAAATGTATTTTGTACTTGCATATTTTTATAACCTGCAATCTACATTCACTGTGAAAGTTGTAACGAAACCAATATGAAATTAAAACATTGTAGATATTATGCCCGCACTATTCTTGTCTCTTGCGCACTGTTCTATATTATTCAATTAAATTTAGCTTGTTTATGATATGGTTGGAAGAAGGGAAAAATTCGTTAAATTAAATATTTGGAAATTTAGGAAAAGCTTACCCGATATGGGAAAGTTTTGTCAAAGTAGAAAGCAAATCTTAAATTTTGCAGTGAAGATTACAACATCAGAAGCATAACCACCTCAATAACTAAAGCTATCATCCAAACTTTCAGATGAAGAACAAAAAAGAATCATGTACCAATATCACACCAATTGTTTTTACATTACATTCATACTTAAAATTTCAAACGTACACTACATGTAATTATTTGAGAGATTCTTAAACCTTATGTAAGACCTATGGTAATGGACTGAATTCTACAATTTTGTTTCTATCAATTTTTCCAATAAATTTCGGTGCCCATAGAGAAAAATATGTAAGTACATTCGCAACCAATAGTATCCTGATCGTATGACAAATTAATTTTCAGTGTGTGGATCATTCTCTACTTTGAATTTTCAAATATAAATTTAATAACAGTTGTGCCTTTGGGAGTCGATTGAGATTTTCAGTACATTAATTTATTTAGTGATTTTTTTTACTAAAACTATAAAAGTATCATAATCAACTAAAACAATTAACTATAGCTATAATATTTTATGATGCTTTACTAATTCAAATCATGTAGAGTAATTCAAATCAGAGTACATGGTATTTTTTTATAAAATAACAATTTAAATCAAATTTAAGTCTACGAAAATGTGAAACTGGTAAACAAATCTAACGAAAGCTAACCAAAGAGAAAAATTCGTGTTGTTTTTAATAAAAGAAACTTTAGTAGGTAAGTCAAAATTTAAAAAACCAATCAACCTTATATTTGAGCACGAATGCTGCGAAAAGAGGATAACACCCTACAATGGGCCATCAAACCAATGAATTAATAATAATGCTTACATATTTTGATGCAGTCGGCGCATGGATCTAAATACGAAGTGGTTGTAAAAGCATCAAATTAAATATAACCGAAGTGAGAAGTGGAAAGCAAATTTCGACAAAGCAAAGAGGAAAAAGGAAAACATTACCGTGTGCAATAAAATCAAGGGGTTAAAATTATACCATCAATGAAGAATTTACAGAAATGAGAGGAAGTGGAATATGCATTTTTTTTTGGAGCTGGCTTTGTTTTATGGGATTCACCAATGGTTAGAATAAAATTTTATTATTTATGTTAAATTTTTAACATTTGTGCTTCCAAATGATTATTTGTGCTTTTGTATATAATAATATGTTTCAAATTCATAATAACACGGTATAAAAAGTTGAGGTGTGATTTTAGACGTATCCGTAACATTATGTAAACATGGATAACACGGTATAAGAAGTTGAGGTGAGATTTATTCATTGCTTTCATTGTGTAAATATAATGGAAATCACTATATAAGTAACAGTAGGATATCAGACATATTTGAAGACTACAGTCCAATAATAAAAATAATATGAGTAGAACTTCAAATCATGAACTAAATACTATCTTAACGAATAACGTGCAATAAAAATGAAAACAAAATGATCTATAATCACTTTATCCATTCATGATGATATAGCCATTGTTCCACATGTATATCTGGCTGAACATACTAACATGTTTATGCATACTAACATGTTTATGCTAAAATGCAGTAATAATTGGCACACTTAAATATCATAGTAATCTTATGATAAAGAGGTTATAGATATGACAACTCATGAGATGATTCATATAAATATTTCTAATTTATACTATATATATACATACTTATAATAGAATACTATAAAGATAATATGCATAATATTACCTAACTGCTTTTTTTAAAGACGTATTGTTTTAGCTATACTCATATAACAGACGTAGTCCAAATTATTTTAGAATTTACTGTAAACATGTAATAGAACTACTTGCTATTATCACATAACAAATGATCATATCTAGTAATTTCATGAAACCAATAAGATGAGAAGACCAAATTCACTTCTATCTATTTATATGTATACATGGAGGAATAAATAAGTTGTTTATTATGATATTAAATTTAGCCTCATGGTTTATTACGTTGTTAATTCAAACCTTAATTATCACTTGAATGATTGAAATAGAACGAAAAGGACATGAAACGTGAGTTGTTGATTGTATATATATTAAAGTCATTATGACTTCAAAAACTAATAAACCGAAAAGCTTCTCAAATTATCTCAAACTACTAACAGTTAAAATAGCTAGGATTTAAACTTTGGTTTATACTTTAATGATAGATTATTACCTAATTTTATTTGCAAAAATGGATCTCGTCTGCAATCCTTAGTAGTTATTTACAATCATCTTCGAACGACGTTGACAGCTAAAACGAAATTCATATATTCTTTATTCTTGGGTTCGAAAATCGACTACAAAAGGGATACAATTTTTAATTGTTGCTTCCCTAGTAATCAAATGGAGTTGAAAACACAAAATAATCTACCATCTCATCCACTAAACTGCAAACTCTTCAATTTTCATAACTGCCAACTATCTTTTATCAAACTATTTATAAAGCCCACATCCCATAAAACTAATTTCTTCCTATCAAAAGAAGGTTACATACATGAAGAACATATATACTGATGACTTATAGGAGATCACCACTATATAATGGCCATAGCGATCCAACCATTAGTTAAATAAAAAAAGAGCTCAAATATTTCTTAAAAATAATTGCAATAAAACTCACATTTACTTAGAAATGATGGAAAATGTGTTATATGGTTGGAGATTATTGACATATCCATCATCATTTTAGATTGTTGAAACTTATAACATCTCCCATAATCTTTTTTTAATATCACCACTAAAAGTAGGCAAGGGAAACTCTCATTCTTGACTCATGTTTGGCTAAGAATTGTTTCCACAAAATAGTTTGTAACATAAATAGGACTTATTATGTGAAGAAAATATAATTAACTAATAAAACCGGCCTTGTCAAAATGTTGATGCAATTTACCTGAACTGGAAAAAAAGATCGACTAACTGGTACCAGAATAGTTGCATTTACATGTTTACACCACATATTTTGTAACATGTAACCATTGAGAGATGATAGAGGAATCATACTTGTCGATTTGTGCAGCCAGAATAGATTTGCTGCAAGGGCGCTACTTGAAGAAAATTACCTACATGCATCATTAAAAATATTACAATCACGGTTACATTAACAGAAAACACCGCTGCTAAATATAGGGAGAAGAGAGGAGTCAACACTGAATTTTCATGGAGCGGCATATGGGGGAAGAGAGGATATAGGACAAAATTTTAACAATATAGTATAGATAAGTCCAGCATTCATGTGCTAGATGTGCCTAATGAAGAGGGTCAAATGTATAATTTAGTGCTAGCAAGATATAGTTTTTATCAACATTTATCCAAAATGTAAATAAGCTCAAAAGTCATGAATCTAACCACCATACTGTTAAAATAAGATATAATAAGAAAATGACAACCATGACGGAAGATGGAAACATGTTATGTAAGTTTTGCATGTTCCGAGGATTGAATTTAATTGTTCTTATTAATATATATAAGTTGACATGCAATAATATTTGAGAACCCTTAAAGTGTGCTACTTATTTTAGTCACTGCCATGCGTAGAACGAAATGTACTTCAGTCATTCTACAAAAAAACTAACAAAATTTAGTTTTGTATTAAGCAACGTGGTAGGTAGATAATACCTATAAAACACTATCTAGTCATAAGTATAATTTTTTTGACCTATAAAACACTATCTAATCATAAGTATAATTTTTTTGACCTATAAAACACTATCTAATCATAAGTATAATTTTTTTACTAAGAAAAATTACATATACATCCACTATCAAATATGTACATCTCTAGGGCAGGTGTTCTTAATTGGGGATACAAACTAACTCATTGTGATGACCTCGATAATCACACTAGCTACATGAACCTTCTGCTACAAACCTTTATCAATATCGAATGGTGTTATATCCATTAAAAAATGTGGTAGCTTCCTCTATATTACTAACATCCAAGATAATCGGTTATTGCCATCAAGTGTATCAAAAAAAGCATGACACATAAATACACATTCATTAACATTGTTAAGAAGTAATCTACTACTTGAGATATATGACCTTTCGTACATAAGGAGTTTGTGTTTCATAATATCCCAGTAAGCTAACAGCCTTTAGATTTAGTTTGGAATTCATAGACAGTAAAGGAGTCTATCAGTGACTTTTTGTGTTATAATAAAGTTAATTCCTAATATTTAACATGGGTATAGCTATCAAAACATGCAATATTTATGATGCGTCACTATATAGCACTCACCATATACCATGTTAAAAGATAGATTTTAGTTGTTCTCTTCAGTCCGTGGAAGAAAATTTCATCGGGTGAATGCGGAGGAAGTGCCTTGCCTTTCAGACCTAGCTGCATGGAGAATTTATGAAAAGAAACAATTATGCAATTGTGCAATTTAATATAATTTAACAAAGTAAAGTTGATCATGTGTAAAAACAGAGGTGTGTTCTATATTATAGCAACAAAAATGGGGCTTATCCTTTAGATTTCTAGTTAGGTACTTGCTAGAAATTCAATTAATCATAATTCTCTTTACAAAACATAATAAATTTTCTTTATAATTTTAGTTTATCATTGTGTTGTGATAGAAATTCAAGTAACTCTTTGTTTTATCATAAAATTTTAATAAAACATAATAAATTTTCTTTATAATTTTAGTTTAAATGATAATGAATAACCATGTAGGTTCAGCTTTGCTTAGACTTATTTATTTTCCTACCATTTCAACCATCAAAAATAAGAGGCATATGTCAGCAAAAGTATCTAAAAAGGCATATTCTTGATGTAGAAGTGTAGAAATTTCTGTAAAACATGTCCACCAAACCAACTATGATAGTGACATGAAAGTAAAACATCAAGGGAATGCACGCATCTTAATATCAAACACAAATTATGCATTGCCTTGCTTGCCGAAACTGTTTTGTGCCAAATTGACTCAATTTAGCAACCAGTTGATGCACACTGCACATACCAAGCATTACAACTCATCATTAATGAAAACATGCAGCATGCAATAAAGTGTGCTGAACTCAATTTAATCTTTAAACACAAAGGATGAGTAGAAACACACAGTCTAAATAATGCATATCACATAAAAATTTCAATCGAATGAAAAAGAGACATACTACATCGACTAATTAAAAAATGCAAATTTTAACTATGTAAATCTGTGTCAGCTACTGAGAAAACATATATTAACAAAAAGCCAGAAACTAAGATAAATGGATTCAACAATAACGATTAAAAAAATATCACTTTCTCCCTATTACTATAGCCATCAATTATTGAGCTAGCTAAATTTTAAACTTTAAACACCTAGGACAAATGAAAACACTACAACCGAGAAAAAGGAAGTAATATTATGCAGTAGTAAATTATGCAGAAACGCTCGGAAAAGAGGCATTATACAAACAACCTTTTACCACATAAGTAAGTAAATTGTACTAATGTCAGTTTCCAATATTTTATACTGCTAATAGGATCAAAAGCTAACTGCAATGCTTTTATCGGGAAATGTAAGGGAGTTAGCACAATCCCTGGGCATGTTTTTCTGCACCAAAAACAAAACAATATCCTTAAATTTGTTATCACACTCAAACAGAATGCAGAAAACCAATTCAATATCATTGACTGCTTTCAAGAAATCGATAATAATTGCTCCAGACAAACTTCACACATTTTTAAACCAATCCAATCATGATTATTTGTAGATTTATTGGTATTTATGGAGGAAAAAAACTGGGTTTACAGCTCACCCATTTTTCTAACATCACTATGAATATTTTAGTTTTCAACTTGTTAAAAACAATAGGGTTTAAAACAACTCTTGTTTCGATGGTATCTTTGAAAGCTATGATATACTCTAGAGACCATGCAATCTTCTTAGATATTCATCTTCTTTAGCATTTTGTAAGCTCCATTAGAAAAGGAGCAGGCATGCTATGTAATCATTTGGAAAGATAAATAACTACTAAATGAAATATGGCTGCTAATTTATGTCCATCAAAAGTTCTCATAGTTTAGTGTCGTACTTTATTAAATTAAAATTAACTTGATTACAATCAACAATGAGATGAAGTTTGTATTTGAACCATGGGGAATTTTTAATTACTAAGCTATTTATGTGAATTGCATCATTACTGAAGGTTTGAAAGTGTGTTAAGTATAATAAGCTAACTTATAGAAATAAAATATCCTAACTTCCTATTTGAGTTTGTTCCATCAAAGCTTTTCTTCAATTGGAAAGCGAAAAGGCCTTCTCATGTTATAGCCCATTTTCTAGGGTGGCTGTCATGATTCAGATGCCCCATGAATTAATATACTATGTCAAACTCATAACTATAAGTAGACATATGCAAGAAAGTAATATTAAAAAACAGTTGCATTAGTATTAGGTTGCATATAATTATATTTAGTCTGGTGGTGCTCGGTTAATACGTAGGATATGAAGTGTATTTAAAGATATGATTTAGTTTAAACTTGAATATAATACTTATATGTACAACTATATATTTTGTACATATAAACATTTACACTTTTTTTCAAATCAGTAAAAAATTTTTTACATAAAGGCAAAAATTATCTTACAATCAGTTTTTACCTGTAAACCGTTTGATTTATCTGATCTTTAGGAGTTTGATTTCAAAAAAATTTAGACTGGGATTTGTATATTACAATGCCACAGAAATCAGATTCCACATTTCATGCTATATCTATTACAATGTTATAACATAAGCTTTTAGTACAATTAATTGCACTACACTAACAAAAGGTCAAAATTTCATATTCCACATACAACCCCAATCGAAGAGGAAGCAAATGAGGGCACAGGAATTACCTTCGCTGGAAGAGATGGGGATGAGAGATCGGCAGCCCAAAATCGGAACTAACAACGGAACAAACCCCCAAAACAACAGCAGTACTCAAAGGTGGCCTAGAAACAGCCTCACTGGACGGCTCAGAACTATCCACCTCGGTAGAGGCAACCTTAGATGACCGCACGCCAGAAATAGCCGACTTCATAGCCCCATGCTCCAAAACCTAATGAGATCTAGCTTAAGCGACGACTAAGGGAGGGAAACTGGGGCTAGCGAAAGCCGCCATCAATGCGGGAGGATGGGCGAAGAAACAAAGATGGAAAATGGATGGAAGGAGCCTGAGATGAGTTCGCGATTCAAAAACTCATACAATTTTCATGTTGAAACCATAGCTAAAAACCTAACTTAAGAATTGAATCTTGAAAACACCCTTTGATGAACCAATTTCGAGCGAAGGGGGGAGACATGGTGTAAGAAGAGTAAAACAAAATTCGAGAGGCTGGGAAAAAGATGGAAGGGGAGAAACATACAGATATTGGAGAAGAGGCACGATAAAAGAAGAGAAGGAAAATATTAGAAAATACAGTAAAGATATATTTGGAGACTGTTCGGTTGCTAAAATTCAGGGAGGCTTCTATGAGGTTGAAGCTGAACTCACTAATAATATAATAGTATAGATAATCGATATCCATCCATCCTAATTGCAGTAGCACTCTTTCTTTCCAGACTTTATAGTTATCACCCTTTAATTCAGGAATGTCATTCTTGACATCAGAAGAACTCCCAGGTAAAATTACTGCAAATAAAGTAAAATACATGCCTATTAACAAAAATTTTGAGACTTAAAAATTTTATCATGATTTACCAATGTAAATCATACTGAAATTATATGAATCCAGTGACATAAAACTTGCCTGTGGGCTAAAGTCCTACTCGATTAGATTCACAATAACTAAACGATGAAACTATCAAACCACATTTGATTCTTAATTCATGTGGGTATATTAAGAAGCACAATTTAATATTTCATCCTGATCAATTATATAAACACAATGAAACTCCCGTGGGTAAGTTTCATCATATTATAACAATTAATCACAATTAATGTCTAGTACACATGTGATTTCAATTTGAAATTATAGTAGTCAAAGATGCTGTGGCCATTCCCTAACGAATAAAATTTCACGTCACTCAACATTACAACTTCAGGCCATAAAGTGGAACAAAATGGAGAAAAAGAGATAGCAGCCTGGACCTATACATTCACGCACACGCGCATCGTGCTAAGTGCTTTTCCCGCGTGTGTGATATGGTAGTGCTATTTTCTTCTTATCTCATTGCCTTTCTAATTAAGAGAGCAAGTGGAACTTTATATTTATATGCATTCTCTTTAATTATTTCTATGATGTGGGACTAACCATTATGTTTCTTAACACATATTATCTTTCTCTTCATAAATGCAAACTTTTCTTAATAATGTATTCAATATCATAAGATTACCAACTCATATTACTGACATTTTAATATTCTTTAATCTTCTTAAATCAACAGATCATCAATCATGAATCAAGTGTGAAGATTCAAAATCAAACATTTATGAAACAAGTATGAAGACCCAAAATGAAAAACAGTACAGCAAAATGAAATTCATTTTCAGATCTAAAGGCAAGGCAGAGGTGAAACTGGCTCTGATACCAAATAATAGCAGATCTTGATTTAATCATGTTCTCTACACAGTTTTTTTTTGAACATGTAAAACTAAAGGCGGAAGCAACAATAAAATCAATTTACTTACCTCCAGCCATTGCAATTAAATTCTTGAAGAATCAGATTTCCAAACGTTGCCAAATCTTTGCTGTTGTTTTAGATTCAGATTCCAAACCTTCACACTCTATCTTTAGATAGTGTATTATGGAAGAGAGCAGGTTTAGTGACCTCGTATCTAAAAACTGACTTAAGTTTCCCTTTATATTGCTCTTGCCATCAAAGAGCAATTTCAGAACGTTGAGACAATGGTGGGCGGTTTTCTAAACGTGGAGAAATTAAAACGGGTAGTTACCTTGATCGTTGGTAACTTCCCTCAATAAATGGACCACATCAGTTTTCCAGAATTTGACAAAGTCAAAAATGTATTATTCTTTTATTGTCAATTTTCTGGAAAATGCTTACATTCTTGGTACTAACAAAGCATCGAAATTGAACAAAAGAAACAATGTCTTTCTATATGAATCATCAAACCCTAATTCTCCTATTCTTTATGTTTATATCAACTGCCTTCATATCTGATGCAAAAATTCGGCATTATAGATGGGATCTTGCATATCAGTACAAATCTCCTGATTGTTTTCAAAAACTTACTGTAACAATAAATGGACAATCTCCAGGGCCAACCATAAATGCTCAGCAAGGAGACACCATTGTTGTCGAGGTCAAGAATGGACTTGTTATTGAGAATTCTGCTATACATTGGCATGGAATTAGACAAGTAATACATTTTCTTTGATATTTTGGTCTTTTTATGCATCCAATTAGCATAAATGTACTTATTTATATTCTTGTAAGTGTAGATTGGAACGCCATGGAGTGATGGAACAGAAGGAGTAACACAATGCCCAATCATTCCTAGAGACACATTCATATACAAATTCGTAGTTGACAGAGTCAGCTTTCTTTTCTTTTTTTCTTTTTCTTTTTTTCTTTTTCTTTTTTCTTTTTTTTTTAAAAATTCTTGTTCTATACAAGGATCATTATGTATTTTTGTACTAAAAATTAACAACTGATTTTGTATAATGATTTCAGCCTGGAACTTACATGTATCATGCGCACTATGGTATGCAAAGATCAGCAGGATTGAACGGCATGATCAAAGTTGCTGTTGCTGATGGCATCGTAGAACCTTTTTCTTATGATCATGAACATAGTTTCGTTCTTAATGACTGGTGGCATAAGACACTACTAAAAAATGTTTAGTTAAAGACTGAAACTAAAGACAGAAATTTTGCAGTTCTTAATTAAAAACTGATACAAGACTGAGAAATTCTGTCTTTAATTCTGGATACTAGAGACTGAAAACCAGTTTTTAATCTGTCTTTAAAATTTAAGATTAATTAAAAACTAAATTTCAATTTTTAATTATTCTTTCAATAAGTAGCTGAAATTTCAGCGGTTTAGATTTTGTTCCTTTCTGAATCCAATGGTTAAATATACTGATCCATTTGATAGTGTTTGGGATTGAATCGATTGATTAACTTTATATTGGCCGAAATTAAAGCAACTTTTTATTTATTAAATACACTTAAATGCTCCATTACCTCCTTTAATTATGGTCATGCTTCATATAACTTCTTCATCACGATAAATTTACTACTCTACAACCGCCTCCCCAAATTGAAATAGAACCCATCTTCATCCCTTTTCCTTCAGTACCCACACACACAAAACATAAAAAGAAGAAAGGAATCACTAAAAATTATCATCTGCCTACCCTATTCAATATCATGGTTGAAGTAAACGAAGCTTTGACTTCCAAAAAAGCAACTCAACCTGGCACACATACAGAGGTACTATTCAAGAGATTACTAATATATTAAGCGATTTATTTGGATATAAATGTCATGCATCAAATCATGTGCATGCTTGTTGAATTTATCATTTGTTGAATCTGAGTGTACATGCTTGTTGGTTTTGGACTGTCCATGAGCTGCCGTATAAGAGCTACTGTTACTATGTTCTTAGTCTAGACTGTTTTGTTTTGGTTTTGGTTTTGGTCTTCAACTTGTGATGTTTTGGTAAAACGGTTATTAGTTGCATGACCAAAAACGTAATATTGCACACATTTTGTGTGGTTTATAATCAAATTTGGCAACAACTTCACCATTATATATTACTGCTTTAAATTCGTCCAAGAATTCAATATCCGTATTGATTTCAACCAACACTTTAGCATATATTATACGTTGCTAGAAGTGCGATAGCCCCTTTATCACAAATAAATTTTTAAATTGAATAAATTAATCCTGATAAGCACAAAAGTTAGATATCCTTATGTAAATTTCATCCCTATGTGTCACTTTTTGATATCATAATTCAAGAATTAAACATTATAAGGTCCCCTTGTTGAATTATATTAAGATCCTCTTTATTTTCAAATCTGACCAAAAATAGACCACTAGGTCTACTATATATTCCGAAATGCTCAACTGGTTTCCAAACTAGTTCTATATACCATTTGAAATGCAAATAGTACGTACAAACGCCTACCAAATAGTGACAACTACCAAATAGGTGGACTATAAGAGAATTACCCCTTTTCTGTTCAAAATTACTGTAAATGTGTTGAGGAATGAAAACCTGATTCTTAGATTACGCCTAACTCTTAGATGTTATACATATTTTATTTTGCCATACCTATGATTATTGTAAGAAGTGTTAATTATGAAAGGGCTATTCCTATTGAGCAGAGCCATTAAGGAGACGACTTGAACATTTTTGAATTATCATGGCTGGGATAACAAGATGAGTTGAAGGTCCTCTCCTGCTGTGCTAAGTTTGAACAAATAACGAAGCTCATGTGCATTATTGGTTTCACTAACTTTGCATATTCTACTGCTTTGGTAGATTGATAGTTTAAGAATTTATGTTCAAAGTTTCATTGTAAAATAATGGTTGTACTCTTTGTGCCCACTCTGATGGGTATATATCTATATGAAATTAGTAAGGTAGATTTGTTATCCATGCAAAGTCTAATTGAAAACTCCAGTGAATTTATAAGAAATACATTTGTAAGTTGCGGTTATTTATGTAAATGCTGGTTTGTGATGCATTTAAAAGTTCCCAAAATTTGTGATTATCTATACTTTTTTATTATATATTCAAAGTCGAGTTCAAGTAAAGGAAAATATTAACTGCTTTGTTTGATGTTCCATCGGTGACATGAAATTAGTTCCAATATTATATATATATACACATACATACATATACATACATATATATATATATATATACATACATATATATATATATAATTTGAGACTGATCAGATACCACATTTCAGTCTTTAAAACTCAGTCTTTAAAACTATTTAAGACCGAATTTCTGTCTTTAAATCTTAAGACTGAAATTTCAGTGACAAATTGTTTTTGGGACTTGGGAATCAGAGACTGAACACTTCAGTATATAATCAGTCTTTAAACTTTAGTTAAAGACTAAATTGCTTAGTAAAAGACTGAATTTTTCAGTCTCTATATCAATGTATTTTTGTAGTGAGAGCACTTATGAACAAATTACTGGTCTCAATTCTAAGCCCTTAATTCATTTGGGTTGCTGAACTTCAGGTATATATTTCTTCATCTCTACTCGTTGTTTTGAATCAGCTCCCCTGAGTAAGATTTTGTGTTCTTATACATGTTGAAATGCACTGACACCAAGCATAATCAAGTGGTATGTAAACCCATAGCATTATACTAACATTTATTTTTGTTGAAACTACAAAAAAATTATTACATAGAAACAAAATAAATTGATGTGAGCATAAGGACAAAGCTATTTACTTTGTACGTATCTTTTATCATGCAGTCACTTCTGATCAATGGAAGAGGAAGATTTAACTGTTCGGCAGCAGGAGTAAATGGTGCATGTAACCTAACCAGTCCTGAATGTGATAAGTTCTTATACTGTCGTTCCAGGAAAAACTTACAGACTTTGACTTGCTAGCATCTCTTCTTTATCCGCCTTTAATTTTGAAATCGAGGTCCTAAATATATTGAATTTACCTAAAATCCAATTTTTTTTTCCATGCAATATAACATATATTTTAACTTTTCAGGGTCATAACTTAACAGTTGTGGAAGCAGATGGACATTACGTAAAACCCTTCATTGTGAAGAACTTGTACTTGCACTCCGGTGAGACATATTCCGTTCTTCTAAAGGCAGACCAAAACCCTAGACGAAATTACTGGGCTGCCCTTAACGTAGTAGGGCGAAAACCCAAAACTCCAACTGCTGTATCCATCATTAACTTTTTTTTTTCCAAAAAGAATATAAATAAATAAAAGGAGAAAAAACGCCTTTCTCCGGTGGCTCACAAAAATAGGCGAAGCATATGAAGACCATATACCTCCCAGACAGAAAAACCGAACAACAGTACAAAGATCAACAAAAAGGAAAAAGCCAGCAGTAAAAAAAGACAGCAAGCCAAGGAGAACCAGATACAACCACCAACAAGCAACCCACCAACCCGCCTGAACTCAGAAGAGTAGGCCAGACCTCCAATCCAAACCACAGTAACTGAGACGAGACTCACAGGAAAATCCGAATAAAGATGGAAATCTGGTAAAACATCGGCTCACCAACAAAGACGAAAACCTCATCGATCACAGACAAAGCCAAACATCTAAAGAAGAAGACCCAAGCGCCTCAAGAAGAAGTCAATGCAGAAAAGAATAGTCGGATATCCCTCAACCATCCCAACAACCAAGGCAGTACCAAAGATAGGAGAAAGGAGCCTTCACCGAAGCGGTAGCACAGAACCAGACGAAGCCAAAAAAAAACCCGGTAGAAACAAGATAGCCGAAGCGACCTGTACTACAAAACTAGCAACCACATTAAAACCAACAAAAGGGGGGGGGACGGGAACGTTGGAAGAAAACCAACACCCAAAGGCAAGAATTCAGCCAACCCCCTGACGAGCATAAGCCAGGCCACAAGAAATAGACAAGAGACCCACCAATCGCCTAGACCGTTGGCTCATAATTTCCCTGTAGGGTCTACCACGAAATGCCAGGAAAACGTCATTCCTTACACGCCGAATAATGGAAGGAGGATCCATAGGAGAATTCTCGAAGATAGCTTTATTCCGAGCGCACCAAAGGTGCCAGCAGATAAAGCAAGGAATCAAACGGAAAACGGACGAGCGGAGAGATTTCCCAGACAGCCCAGACCACCAGGAAAGCAGGAGGTCGAAAGGAGATCTGACCATGCGTCTCTCACCGACTAGGTTGCCAAAATAATTCCAGCATGATCTGGCCGAGACACTATCAAAAAACAAATGGTTTAAAGATTCCGTTGCCCCGAAGGCACAACAGCGACAACGCGAAACAAATGGGATGCCGATCTTTTGAAGGTTAACGTCGAGTGGCAAACCATCGTGCAAGATTCGCCACATCAGAATAGATGTTTTCGGCGAAATACGGGAGTCCCAAATGAAGGAGAACACCGGGCTACTGGGAGTCAGAGATCTATAAGATGACCACGCTTTCAGGATGGAAAAAGGCGCGCCATCCCAGCCAGAAGACCCTCCATGAGAGTCAGAAAACGCTTTCACCGACTGCATGTGCTTCCAGGTTTCGCTAGCATAAGACGGCGATCCTGAGTAATTAGAGACAGCAAGCCTCCGGTATTTAGCGTGGAGGAAAGATGCCCATAAAGATTCATTCGCACCGAACCTAAACCACAACTTACAAGCAAAAGCCACACAAAGATCCTTGGGATTACGAAGACCAAGACCGCCCTCGATTTTGGGGCGACAAACCGCTTTCCATGACACCCAATGGTGTCGACGAGCATCTTCCTTTGACCCCCCAAAAAAAGCCGAGGCCAAAGACTTATATGCCCGGAAAAAGGAAGAGGTAGGGGACATAGCCGCGAAAATATGAGTTCCCATCGAATCAAGAACAGACCTGATAAGTACCAGTCTGCCTGCCTGGGATAGGAGAGACGCATTCCATCGTAGAATCTTACCCCTGACTTTGTCCGCCAACGAATCGAAATAGGCATTGAGCTTCCTACCACGATATAAGACAATACCTAGATAGGGGAGAGGGAGAGATGCTTCTTTGAAACCCGAGACGGTCTCAATCCAGGCAGCACGAGACGGAGACAAGTCTTTTGCATGGACGAAGCAACTTTTGGAAGGGTTAACGAGTTGGCCAGAGGACCTCTCGTATTGATGCAGAAAACTTAGGAGTCGCCGAAAGGGGAGGAGCGACTGCCGTTAGAAAAAATGACAATGTCATCTGCAAAGGATAAAGAAGAAATAAGGGGGCAACCCCTCGGAATACCGAAGCGTTGAACTTGCCCGTAAATAGTCAAGGATTGGAGACCGCGAATCAAAGCCTCCGCCGCGATCACAAAAAGGGAAGGCGAAAGTGGATCTCCTTGGAGAAGTCCTCTTCCCGCCCTGAAATAACCTTTGGCCGATCCATTTATGAGCACAGAAAACCAACAGTTGGAGATGAGCCTCCAAACCAAGTCAATAAGGAATTCCGGAAATCCGAAGGCCCTTAAAACCTTGATGACGAAAAACCAAGACATGTGATCATAGGCCTTGGCCATGTCCAGTTTGAAGACAACGTTAAAGCCCCTAACTTTCCGATCAATTTGGGAAATAAGTTCCTGGGCGAGAAGGACGTTGTCTGTGATCAAACGACCTTTGACAAAACCTGCTTGCGAGGGAAAAATAATACGGTCTAGGAATGGGGCCAAGCGAGAGGCTAGAATTTTGGAAATAACTTTATTCGAAAAGTTTCACAGGCTGATCGGCCTGAAATTCCCGCACGATCTAGGATTATCGCACTTAGGAATGAGAATAAGGTTGGTGGAGGTCCAACCGGCAGGAAGGGATTCCCCAGAGAAGAAGGACTGAACAGCAAGACAAAAATCAGCCTGAATAATAGGCCAGGAGCACTGATAAAAGCTGCCATTGAAACCATCCGGTCCACTAGCGCTGTCCTTGCTTAAGGCAAAGACACAGTTCCGGATTTCCTCAGCGGTTGGCAGATCGGAAAGAAGGGCACTATCCGACGAGGAGATGACACTAGGGATGAAGGCTAAGAGAGCCGGATCAGAAACCGAAACTGACCCAGAACCAAGAAAGGATTGAAAGTGGGCCAGAATCGTATCTTTTACTTCCTCGGGAGAGGAAGCAGTAGAAAGGTCAGGCCTCAAAATCTCGCGAATCATAAGAAGGTTATTCTTCTTATGAATATAAGAGTGGAAGAATTTGGAGTTCGTATCGCCTTCGACTACCCACTTGATCCTAGCCTTTTGACGGAGGAAGTCATTTTCGATACGAAGTTTCGAAGAGAAGATGATTTGTGCAAGCATCCAAGCCTCCTTGTTAGCCGGAGATGGATCTTCGTCAAGCGAAGATTCGGCTAATATTAGAGACACTTCAGCCATTCTAACGCGATCAAAAATGTTCTTAAAGACGAGACTATTCCAGACCTTAAGGTTCTCCTTGAGACGCTTAAGTTTACGACTGAAAACAACACAGGGAGAGGCAGCAATTGGATTGATCGAGGAATCTTCCACCTCCTGAAGAAAGGAATGATGAGATATCCACATGCTCTGAAACCGAAAGGAAGAAGGACCCGAAAGGGAGAAAGGAGAGCAGCGAACAAGCATAGGAGCATGATCAGAGAAGGAGCGGTGAAGGTGAGCGATGGAGAAGGAGAAGGGAAGGCGAAACCAATCCTCCGACCCAAAGACACGGTCGAGTCTGGAAAGGATACGGTTCGGACCCTCTTGGTTGTTAGACCAAGTAAAAGCAGAACCAGTAAAAGGGAGCTCGGAGAGGCCAGAGCTGGCAATGAAGGAGTTGAAATCCTCCACTGCAGAACGGTTGACGGTCGCCCCGCCCCGTTTCTCCGCTTGGCAGGCAACGATATTAAAATCCCCGCCGATCACAGAGGGAGCTATCCCCATAGACCCAAGGCCCAATAGGTCGGACCAAAGGTCTAATCTAACCGAGCGATCGCAACTGGCGTAGACCGCCGAGAATAAGAAGGCTGAAGGAAAAGAAGGAGACGAACAGGACAAGGAAAGGAGCTGGGGAGAATCAAAAACGGGGGTAACCGATAAAGATTTGGACCATAAGATCCAGATCTTTCCCGTGCTGTTGGCGGAACCGCCACCAAAACCTAAGGAACAGATAACAGAAGAAATACCTTCTGGGGCAATGAAAGGTTCCAGAAGAGCAATCAAGCCAACAGAGTGCTTTCTGACAATGCATTTTAGTCTAGCCAAAGACACATCGTTGCCAATACCACGAACATTCCAGAAGAGAATGTTAGCCATGAGGAAAAAATAGGTAACGAAGATGAAAGAGGAGACTACCAGACAGAAGACAGAGGAGACAAAATGGCTCAAATAAGATACAACGAATAACGAGTAGATCGATCGATCTGCTCGGACGCTGCTATAGAGCGTGTGCGAATGGTGCGAGGAGTAGACGGGACTCTACGCGATGAGCGTCGAGTCGTACGAGGAGGAAGGGCAGCGGGCTGGGGAAGTGTCTCAAGAGACACCTCAGCAGCGTTCTCCCTCAATGACAACTTCGAAGAAACAGACCGCGACCGCGAGAACGAGGGTGATGAGTTTCTAGATATGCAATCAAGACGCTCATTAAGGAGCACAATTTCCTCCCGACTCATAAGAGGAATGGAGATAAATAAAGAGCACGAAGACAAAGGGGTAGAGCACGCCGATGAGCAATGAACAGGCGGCGGATCCCGGCGATTCGGAAGCTCAACCGGCGAGCTAGTGAAACAAGGGACGTGTACCGAACGCAATCCAAAGGACCTAAAAAATACCACTGAAGAGAAGGAAAAGATAGGAGACAAGCCAACAGCAACTGAAACCTCAGAAGAAGCCGCGGATAGGGAAGAAGAGGGGGATGAAAGCAATGGAAGGTCGACACAGGAAGACACAGACGATGACAGAGATAAAACATGTGAGGGAGAGCAAGCAAGCTGCTTCCCCAATTGCTGTGGGAGTCTTACCGGAGCCGGACTGTTACCAATGAAACAGCCCCGCAAAAGTGGTAAGAGTCGCTGATCGGTTCCAACCGAAGAAACAGAGCGGAGAGAAGCATAAAGGCATGTTCCCGGTCTATCCATATAGTGGTCGACGACGGCCACTATACGCATAGAACTGGAAAGTTCCCCGAACAAAACGCTCCACATCTGGTGGAGCCTCCAAGGATAACCAATGATAGCTGACACCAAATGGCAGCAAAAAGAAAAAACAGTCATTGATGACACAGAAACGGCCTCGTCATGACTCACTGCAAAGCCCCAAAGCAAGAAAACCAACAGAGCAAGCCCAAACAGCAAGCTGGACGGGAAGCCCTCAAAACGACAGAGGTGAGATATCACAGAGATATACACCTGCAAATCGCAACGAAAAACAACCAAGACAGCCCAATCGAAACAAACAACACCGGAAGGACCTAACACTGCACATTCCAAAAACGAAACGACAGTGCTAGGGAGCACGCACGAACGTGCGTCTAGGCTCAAACAAACAGAAAAAGCCTCAACGGACCAAAACCAGGAAGCAACAGGCAAGCCAAAGGAAACAAAGTCAAAGGAGCAGTAAGTTGAGAAGCATACCTGCCTACAAGGGGCAATACTCACCTCCTGGCCAAAGGAAGAGGCTAAAGCAACCGGTACCCAGCCACACCCCGACCCCGCAACAACAACGGGATCCACAGCAGCAGGCAAACCATCGCCATTGGTCGAAGGGAGAACAACCAAAGGCAAATAAGGATTGCCAGAAAAACCAGAGACATCAACAATCACTGAATCTAGCTGCTCGCTGGGAAGAGGGAGGCAGGTGATCAATTCCTCCTCCCTACAACCACTCGCGACCTCTACGGCGGCAAACGATCCAAAGACAATAGGTACCTCGAACGAACAAGCATCATAAACTTCTCCAAAAAAAGTCAGACTGGGAGCTAATCGAGTGATGAAATCTCGATCGCCACCCAAAAAGGAGCCACCGACCATGGAGAAGGCACAAGAGCACTCAGGGCCAGATCCAAACGAACCAAAGCATAAATCAGGCAAAAACTCGGCCTGACCTTTCAATGCCTCCCCGAAAACAATTCGTGGTGAAGAACGGGTGATGAATTCCCGGTTACCACAGATCGCAGACAAGGACGGAGTAGCAGACGAGAAATCAGGCGACTCAAAGACCTCCGGTCTCGACCCATCGCTCCCAAACTCATTCGAGTAGATAGGGGATAATTCCATGAAAAGACCGTCCACCACCAGAAATCTGAAACGAGCGAGGGACGAGAAGGCCGAGAGAGAGTAAACACAGATCTGTAACGAACAATCATTAGCGAAACAAACCGACAAAGGCGGCGCCGCCACCTCCAGCAGAGTAGAGGCGATGCTAGCAAAGGAGGGGCAGGATCTCACAAAATCACCACGAAACGAGAAAACCCCCAAATTCATCGCCAAAACCCTAGAAACCACACAGCATAGAACAAAGAGAGTAGCAGAGGTGGAGCACACCCAGTAGAACCAAAACAAACAACCAGAATAAGGAAACGCGAAGAGAAGAAGATGTTTTTAAGAAAATCGCAGAGGAAGGCTAATTTAGGAGGCCATTAAAATGACCATTGAAAAAAGAAAATGGATATACAAACAACATTCTGTATCCATCATTAACTACTACCCAAACCACCCTACAAAATCTCCTCCTTCAATTCCCCTTACTGGTCCATTATGGAACGATACTAACCTTCAAGTTAAACAAAGTCAGGCAATCCGTTCACACCCAAATTACATCCATATACCTCCTAAAACATCCAATCGCACAATCATTTTGCTGAACACTCAGAATTTGATAGATGGATACACGAAATGGGCAATCAACAACGTCTCCTTCACATTGCTTCTCATGCCTTACTTAATCGCGTTTAAGGAGAATATGAACAACACGATCGACCCCGTACCACCGCCGGATACTTATGATTACAAGAACTATGACATTTATGAAGTACAGAAATACAAGAACACGAGGTCGAGCAATGCGGCGTACAAACTGGAGTTCAACACGACAGTGGACGTGGTGCTGCAAAACGCAAACACAATGAATGTGAATATTAGCAAGACGCATCCATGGCATTTGCATGGACATGACTTTTGGGTGGTGGGATACGGGCAAGGGAAGTTCGATCCAGAAGTGGATCCTAAGAGGTACAACTTGGTGGATCCGATTATGAAGAATATGGTGCCAATGTACCCGTACGGATGGACGGCGATTAGGTTTGTTGCAGATAATCCGGGCGTTTGGGCCTTTCATTGTCATATTGAGGCCCATTTTGCTTTGGGCATGGGGATTGTGCTTGAGGAAGGAGTTGAGAAGGTTGGTGATTTGCCCCAAAGTATTTTTGGATGTGGTGAGTCTAAAATCTTCAAAAAGAAATTGACTTGATTGTTGTAATATATTTAAATAACAATGATGGAGTATTGTAATATTCATTCTCATCTTGAGTCTATAAATAAAGCTCATTTTCTATTGTATTCCATACGCATTAGATAAATCAAATATCTTCTTCCTCTAATGACTTCTAATCTTGTTTATTATTTAACGCATTATCAGGACGATATAATCAATTATGTAATATTATTATTTTATATTAATATTCCAAACCGATATTAATAACGGCATCCTTCTAACTGTGTACTAATTGAAGTTTTTTTTTCGTTTAAAAATGTCTCCTTAGCTGCATATTTTTTAACTGTTACTCTCACATGCATACCTATTAATTAGGTGAATGTATTTTCCACTCCAACTGTTCTATTGCTCCTAATACATATATACATACATTTTACTTTTTATTTACTGCAAAATTACTCTCGTCGCCAACGTTTCTTACTCCTAACGTATGCTTCTCTTACTCCTAATATATACACATTTACATACATACAATCATACATACATACATATTTGTATGTGTGTGTGGAACACAATACATTATACTTTATATTCACTTTGAAATTAGTCTTGTCATTATTTCTCTAAACAAAACACTACCTACTTTATTTCTTCAAGAGTAGACAAAGTACAATTTTTATTTATATATTTTTATTAGAGCTATCAACTAGATCGAAGATATATATGCACCATCAATATTTGAGTAATGATATATGCCTACTAGACAGCGCAACTAATCATACAACTTTGAAGAGCCTAATGTTTTACATTGAATTATCTGATAATATTTCAGCTAAAGTTTCCATCATAGCTAGATCCCCAAATATAATTGAAGGATCCAGAAGAGCCCATATAATATTATCAAATGACACACATATTTTCATTCAACTCGTGGTCACATGTATATTTTCTCTCTATAAGAAATATGGCATCTGCCACATTACTCTCTCAAATAATGAAAATGGAAGCACACTTCCCTTATTATCAAATAAAATAAATTAGACTAGATAACGTAGGAGAATTTACTTCAAAATTATTTGATGACTATTGCATATCATTGGGAATTGAAGTTGAACATCTAATAACTCATATTCACACTCAAAATGCTCTAGCAGAATCATTGATTAAGCGTTTTCAACTTATTGCATGATCATTTCTTATGCAATCAAAGTTACCTGTTTCAGCTTGGGGAAATGCAATTTTGCATGCATCAAAATTGGTGAACATTAACCAACATCTTATCATACACTTTCACCATCACAGTTTTAACCAAGTCTCAACCAAATATTTCACGTTTGCAAAAATTTGGTTGCGTTCTACATGTACTCATTACGTCCCTACTTTTTACTAAGTTGCTACCTCAACGAAGGTTGAGAATTTATGTTAGATTTGATTGCCCTCGATAGTTCGTTATCTTGAACCTCTTACATATGATGTTTTCGCTGCAAGATTTTCATACGATAAATTCAATAAAAACAATTTCATTTTGTTAGAGTGGGAAAAGAACATCCCAGTAGAACGGCGTGAAATGTCATGAAATAATACATCTATGTCTCATTTGATCAACGTAACAAATAATGTCAATATGAGGTATAAAGAATTTAGCATCTTCAAAATATTGTTAAGAAAATGCAAAATGCACTTAGTAATGCTACAAAAAAAACTAAATCTCACATTCTGCCAGCAAATGCACCCACTAGAATTAAAGTCCCAAAAGAACAAATTTAAATTTAGCAATAATGAATCTACGACGAGATAAAATCATGGAAGACATGTTGGTTAAAAAGACTTGGCGCATAGAAAAAGAAAATCTAGTGAAAATCATCAATAGATAAACCTCCGGAAGAGGTCATAAATGATCCAGAAGATCACTTGAATGAGAAATCAATTTCCTAAACACCAGAACGAACTATTATCCTAGAAGAAATAATAAAAGCTTCCAAAATTAAAATAGTACCTAATAATAATGAGATCTCAATAGTCTATACGAACTATGGAGAAATATGGGATCGAAGTAAAGTAATCATTGATGATGTATTCTCCTTTGTAGTAGCTACGGAAATAACTGAAGGTCGTGACCATAGTGAGAATAATGATACTAAACCAACTAGCATAAATGAATGTTGAAAAAGTCAAGATTCGCTAAAGTGGAATGATGCTATCCAAGTTGAATTAGATTCACTTGAAAAACATGGCATTTTTGAACCGATAGAGAAAACACCAAAAAAATGTTAACCGGTAGGTTATAAATGTGTATTCATTAGAAAATGAAACGATCGAAATAAAATCGTGAGATAGGAGACATGACTTGTCGCACAAGGTTTCTTACGGAGGGAGGGTTTTGACATTAAAGAAACACTCTCATGTTATGGATGTCATACTTGATAAGCCTTGAAGTTTCTTAAAAAGTAAATATAAGACTAACAATGTTGTGACAGCTTATCTTTACGGTGAATTAAATATTTATATTTACAAGAAAATCTCATATGGATATAAATTGCCTAAAGAAAAATCAAAATCGATGTACTCACTAAAACTGAGATGATCACCACATGGTTTGAGATAATCTGGAAGAATGTGGTATAACTGTCTTAATGAATATTTAGTAAAAGCCAGATATAAGAACAATCTCGCTTGTCCATGTGCCTTTGTAAAAAAATCAATAAATGAATTTGTTATTTTAGCATTTATGTTAATAATATAGATTTGATTGGGACTCCAGAAGTTATTGATGAAACAGTAAATTATTTGATGAAAGAATTTGAAATGAAAGGTCTTGGAAAAACAAAATACCATCTCTCCTACAAATCGAGCATAGTACTAATGGCATAATGTTCCATTAGTCAAACTGTATTGAGAAAATCAAGAAGCAATCTCAAATGGACAAAGCATATTCGCTTTGATAGAGTTTGGAGTATGCCCTAGGGGCAATTGTGTAATTTGTTACATATATCTAACTAAATAACCAATCTTGTACATAAATAAAATGTGTTTTCTTTCTATTGTATACTTTTTATATTATGATATAATTAACGAATAATTAATTTAAAGTGTATTAAATAGAAAATCCTTAAATGATATATTATGTGATAGTAATTACAATGTGTTGTAATAGTGAGAAATTTATAATAATAAAAATAACATATTATTTTAAATATTCATAGTCAAGATATTTTGAGATGGGATAACGATACATCCTTTAAGACTAGAGTGCCTAACGCTCTCCAAATGTTGGACGGTATATTACTCATGACTGTTGGGAGCATCAAGAGTTTACATACTGATATTTATTGGATAGCCATAGAATGACTCACTCGAGGGTTTTCTATTGGTAAATATAACTAAAGTCAAATAGAGAATTTCAAAGTGACGATGTTACATGGTTCCATCGACTTAAGAATACCGTGAAATTTCAATATGGACACTCTACTTTGATTACAGTTAAATTATGGAATGACATCCATTGAATGATTATAGTTGGGTCTGAGCTGAAGCATTGGAAGTGTAATGCTACTCAATAGAGAATTTGTCTCATCGGTTATATGAGGTTGGTATCACAGTCAACTGTAGCCAATTCAAAGTTAAAATCTATGGCCATAGTAGTATGGTTAATAATAAATGTTATTATTTAACTAAGAACTTTTTTATGGATTAACCAAGTTGAATATGGATGATACTAGAATTTGACCAAAAGAAAATCCATAAGTCCTAATGTTATATAGTGTTGACGAACAAAATTGGTGTAAATAATTGTTACTACTAGGTATCGCTTATAACGAATAAAATTGGATACCAAAAAAGATGTGTAAATGATAAATTCGGACAAAGTTTCATCCCATTAGCTAAGGTGACAGGTGAACGTTAATATTCGATTTGTTCGATATTAATTGCTTACTGACTTTACTCCTTTGAGTCGCACAACTGAACTGATGAATACTTCGAATACATAACTTAATTAATTTATAATCAGTGTAAATTAATGAAATTAATTAATATTTATGAAATATTAGTTATTAAATTTTATTTGATGTTTGGATACCATTAATATTTAATAAAGCGCGTGTATAAAAGTTATAAATGCGCGTATCGATATACAATATCAATAGAGTATTTAAATTAGATCCAAATCGAACAAATGTTGAATAGATTTAAAAATTTCTGAGGCCCACTCCACCTCATTCTATAGCCGTCCATGCATGGTGAGGTGAGTGGATTTGATAAGATTAATTGGAATTAAATAGCGAAGGTTTTAAAGGAGGGAATTGAAAGGTTTCAATGATTCCTTTAAACATATTATCTCTTATTCATTCATTTCATTCTTTGCTGACAAAATGTTTCTTCTTCTTCTTATCAAGTCATGGTTGAAATTTCCATAGTAGTCTAAGAATAAAAATTCCAAAATCAAATACAAATTAAATCAATTTATTAAAGGTAGTTTTTATGTAACAACCCATATTTTTAGTGACTGGATATTTAAATGGTTAGTTTATATATTTAATCATTAATTTAACGGAACACCCATTGTACTTGTTTCTTTAGAGACGGGAGAATTGGGACTCGAGGTACCTACCGTTGAGACTGCAATTCCATCATAAGAAAAATGAGTACAAGTTTGGTTATGTTTGGAGTCGATTAGTTTTTGGAGTGAATAGTGTTTTCAAGTGGATGAAATGAATTTGGGGCTAAGGCCTATTAGCTTGTCTATAAGTGGCTAACCCCTTCATTCACTTTTCATTCTATGTTACATTTTGTTTTCTTCTCCTAATCACTTTCATAATTATTTCCCTAAGCCTAACCCTAGATCCACCAATACAAGCTCAACTCAATTCTTATAAATCTCGATAAATCACCATAATTCCTCTCATCCAATTTCTTACACAACCCATTTAAGAATTTGCTTGAATCAAAGTTTGAATCTTCATCCAAGATTTCAAAAGAGCAAAGTTTGGATTTTTGGTGATTACAGTTTGTTTTGGTAAAAGAGAAGTTGAGTGGGATGATTCTCTAACTGTATTTACATGTTATAATTCATATATTGTTTATTAATGATTATGAAAGTTATATATTATGATTTAGAGAATGTTTGATGTAGGCTTACGTTCCTGTTATAAACATGATTATATCAACTCAGTATTTGTTTAGTAAGCTTAGAAATGGGTTTAGTTAATTAAATGGTTGTATATGATGTTGTGATGGATTAGAAACTAATCGGATGACAAGATTATGTGCATGTCATTAATTAGTGATGAAATTAAACTGTTTGAAATGGTTCTAGAAAAGTTAGCAATCTAATTAAGTGAGTTTTGAACTCTGCACTTATTATTAAAGTGATTATAAGGTTAATAAAGCTTAATTAGTACTTATAAATATTATTAAGTAAATAAACGATTTTATAAGTAAAAGAGGTATTTTACAAAATGATATTAGATTTTATAAAATAGTATAAATGAGGCATTTCACAAATAAGTAAGAAATTTTATAAAATAATATGAAGAAGATACTTTATAAAATGATTATTATGAAATATTTATGAGAAGAATACTTAATTTTAAATGAAGGAATTAAGTGTTATAAAGGCTTAAAATAATTAATGAGCTAATAATATATTTTATAAAATATTTGTAAGATTTTATAAACAAGTAATGAAGAGATATTAGACTTTTACTGAAAATATTTAGTAAAGAAAAGTAAGATTTGATTAAGTAATAAGTGGATCACTTATTTAAGTGTACATGTATGCATATGTATATGGGTAAGTATATGTATACGTGTATTTGAAGATATAACAATCAAAACAGTTTATGTATTGTAATTAGAATTGTTGTGCATGTTCATTTGTATATATATGTGTGTATTTGTGTGCATGCGTGTATGGATGTGTATCTAAATACATTTGTGTATAAGAACGTTGTGAACATCTTATGTAGCCATAGCGACTATAGTGTGTGCAAAGTTGTGTGAGAGAGTACTAAGTCAAGTAATCATCCCCGTAAAGCATGTGATTTGTTAAGTGAAGTGTGTTTGTGTACATATGTGTAAGTATGCATAAAAGGGTGCATTAGCATGCATAGGCATCACATGAAGCAAGATGACCAGTTGAGTACGTTTCGGCGTGATTAGAGGAAGTTGGGTCGATTGATTCATCCATTGAACTCTACGCGTGCAAAGAGTGGATTTTGTTTCGAAATCGATTTTTCGAATACATAAGAAACCACTTCCAGAACATCAAGCAATGAATTCTGTAGGAGGTCCGATGTGATAAAGGAAGGCGTGGGAACCAAGGCGGCTCATTGGGCAAAGCAACAGAGAAAACAACGCATTAATTGGCGATCATTGTGGGTTGTTGGCACCTACCCAGGCTTACTACCTGGGACAAGGAACCCAGATTGAATATGTTAGAACCTTAATTAAATATGTTAGGAACCCTAAATTCAAATCTATAACCCTAGAAAAAAATTTGTCAGTAAACTGTTGACATGAAATCTGTGTATAACCTCTTACAAATTATAAATCTACAAATCCCAATTTGGATAGCTAATTGAATATGAACTGGTCACTAATTATGGTTAATTAACTTTACTAACGACTGGAATTAATTATAGAATAATCGAAAATCAAAATTGTGCAAAAACCTTGAATATACTTCGCGATTAGCCGACCCAGGAACCCTAGCGGTGGACCATGGGGTAATGGCGGTCGACCGTTCAGTATGAAAAATGTGGAATTTGAACCTCAGTCTAAGGCCCAAGTTAAACATAAAAAATTATATAATTTTTAGAAAAAAAATTATATAAATGGAAAACTGATAGTTGAGCCTTTTTGGGCTAAGTACACATGATAACGATTGTAGAGAATTCAATACCCTATCAAAGGACAATAGGTCATCATAGTTTGTGTAACGTTTATGTACCTAAATAAGAGTTATGAGTTGAATAGGGCGATGTATTTCGCAAACATCCAGGGAGTGTTCCCTAGTGGATGCGCAACATTGCCGGAGACACTAGGTGAGCGAGCCCGGCGCTAACGAGAGATTCTAAAGGACAGTCAGGCCTAGTGCAGCACGATAATACGCTATAGGACAGAAAGGAGCCCGGTACTAACGGGAGTTCTTGTAAGCACGGTTCTGACGTGATGTGGTACAGGTGGATGCCGACATAGTACAATAAGAGGTATTTTGCACTACGAAAGAGAGATGAACAGTGGGTGCATACGATAAGTCATATAGTGAGTTTGCATTTCGGGGTTCTCCTTCTCCAAGAGTAGTGATGATAGATAGTTATGGGAGAGCAATTCCTACAGTCGCTTACGGGTAGTATTTTCTTATTGGATAATTCCAAAGACGTTGGCCGATTGTTAGTGTAAGGTATGATTTATAGTTCGACCTATTATGTTAGATAAGAATCCTTAGGCATTGGACCTTAGGATTTCATGGACACTTGTACATGCCCTATATTCCTTAGAGTAGTTTAAAATTAGCTACAAATGATCACTATATTAGACTTGTACTCATTCACCGGACTTTATGTTTGACCCATTCTTTTTCTATCTTTTTCCACACCACAGGTGGATAGGGCAGCAAGTGATTGGCCCATTCTTGATACTTGGGGAGTCGTGCTTACCTCGGAGTCAGCATTTATTCTATTTTACTCTCCATGTATTATTCTAGTTTATCAGTACATTTTGCTTCATGTATCAGACTTTGAGGGATATTTTGTTATGTACACTGTATTGGATCACTTATTGATATTTTTCTAAGATTGTGACTTGGATATTTTCTGAGATGCATATTTTTCTGTGATTTATGTTTTATTCCTTTTGTTGTGAATTCTGAAAGTGTAGCATATCTTAGATTATTTCTACTTGTATTAGTCTCTAGGTTTTTAAAGGTTAAAACCATGACGATCCACATTTCTCGACACGATGCGAGGTCGAAAGCCACTCTGAGCTTTGGATCGGTGTGTCGGGAGGTACGGGTTGTCATAGTTGGTATCGGAGTATAGGTACAAAGTTCTTTAGGGATCAGGACCGTATTGAGAGAACATAATTCAAATTTTTTTGATAAAAAGGTTTCCAAAAGGTTTTCTATAAATGTTTTTCCAAAGTTTTTCAAAATGGACTTTTTGTAATATATATGTATAAAAGTAAGTATTTTTCAAAAAGCGTTTCCAAATATTTTTATACATACTGTAATCTCTCTCTTTATCATGCGTATGCTATCTTTGATTCTTATGTTATCTCTCTTATTCATGCCTAAACTATCTATGAAATGTTGCTAATCATATTCTTAAATTCACAATAGAAGATGACTGATCTCGTAGGTTCAAGATCCGGCGATGCAGTTGAAATCCCATACGTGAACATCCCTATATGGTTATGCCGATACCTTCAGGTTAGGGGACAGGTCGAGCTCAATCCCGCTAAAGAGCCCACAGAAGGAGTGACGGGTGGGGTTCCTTCCTGCCTACCTACTGCTCTAGACTTTGCTAAGCTATGCAAAGGTTTTTCTAGTCTTGGAGGCAAGCCATATATAAGGATGGAGTCTAATGTGAATTTGGCAGCATGGATCTGCGCTTGTGAGAGGACATTTGGTCTGATGGGATTAACTGGTGTTGTGAGGCGGCAGTTAGCTACCTAGCAGTTACAGGGAGAGGCATTGAGCTGGTGAGAGGTTATTGAGTATGAGATCGATGGAGATGATATTTCTTAGGATCAATTTCGTAGGTGATTTGAGATGAAGTTCCTTTCTAGGGTGGAGGAACGCGTTCAGCTAGAGTAGTTTATCTATCTTAAGCAAGGGGACATGACCATCAAGGATTATGTAATTCAGTTTAATGAGCTAGCTAGATTTGGTATGAAGTTGATTAGTACATCACACAAGAATCCTCTTAAATTTTCTAAAGGCCTAAACCACCCTCTCCAAGATTTGGTTGTGAGTCACATTCTGATGGATGCTACCTATGAGGGGTTAGTGGAAATGGCTTTACCCTCTACCATCTCCAAGAAGGAAGGGAAAGATGAGGCTCCGAAGGCTAGAGAGAAAGGGCACCAGAAGAATAAGAAGAAGGGAGGATTTGAACCGAAGGGGAAGATTCAGAAGAAGAATATGAAGTGTAATAAGTGTGGAAAACCAGGGCACTTTGCTAAGGACTATAGGTTGGATTGTTCAAAGATAAAGTGTTATAACTGCAACCAGATTAGGCATTTGAAGCAAGCTTGCAAAGCACCACCCAGAGCTCCTACTCAGATTTCCACCCAGGTAGTTCCGACTTATGCACTAGGGGCAATCCCTAGCTCGAGTGCACAGCCAGTGGCAGACAAGGGTAAGAAAGTGATGATCGAAGGGGTGTTGACTCTTTTCGGTTTATTATTTACACTTTATTTGATATTGGAGCTTCACATTCTTTCATTTCTAGTTGACTTGTTGATGACTTACACTTACACACTACTATAGTTAGGGACCCCATAGCTGTGTCAAACCCCTTTTGGAGGATCAGCCTATTTGTCTATATTATGTAAGGGTTTGAAGTTGTTTATCTTAGGGGTCGATTTTGATTGTGATCTCTTTGTACTGGGATTTTTTGGTTTGGATTAATATTAGGCATGGTTTGGATGACCATGTATGGAGCTATTATAGATTTTGATAGGAGGGTTGTCAGGTTGAGCATGTGTAGTAGGCATAGCTTAGAGGTTTATTTGTGATTCTTGAGGATCTGTTATGTTGAGCTACCTATATTCATTGGACCTATCACATGACAAGATTTTTGTAGTGCCGGTAGTTAGAGATTTCCTAGATGTTTTTGTTAAGGTTACCAGTCTCTCGCTCCAAAGAGAGATCGAGTATAGGATCTATCTTGTAGAGAACGCCAGATCCATCACCTTACCACTAAGGCATATGGCTCTAAAGAAAAGATGCGAGTTGAACAAGCAGGTTAATGAGTTGTTGGAAAAGGATTTTATCAAAAGGAGTATTTTTTAGTGGGGAGCACCGATCATTTTTTCCACTAAGGCGAATGATTCTCTAAGACTCTGCGTCGATTATAGGGAGTTAAATAAACTGATAAAGAAGAATCATTATCCATTGCCCCGCATAGACGATCTCTTTGATTAGTTGTTTGGAGCTAGAGTATTCTCACAGCTTGACTTGGCTATTGGATTCCATCAGTTGCGTACAGCCGAGGATAGTATTCAGAAGACTACGTTCTGTACACTCGATGGATTGTAAAAGTAGTTAGTCATGCCCGCCTGACTGACCAATGCACCCGCCTACTTTGTTGATTTGATAAGCTGAGTATATGGAGGGTTTCTTAACAATTTCATCATGGTATTTGTGGATGATATTCTTATATATTCGAGGAGTGAGAAGTGCTCAAGACACCCCGTGTGTATAAGCTGAAGGCGAAGATTTCGAAGTGACCTTTTTGGAGAGAAGAGGTACGATTTTGGGAACACGTCGTCTCAGAAAATGGCTTAGCAGTTAACCCTAGTAAAGTGGAAATAGTTCGGGATTGGCATGTTCCAAAGAATGCCATGGAGGTGAGAAGTTTCCTTGGTTTGGAGGTCTACTATCCAAGTTCATTTAGGACTTTGCGAAGATCTCTTTCCCACTAACCCGTCTTATCAAGAAGAATATAGTTTTCTCGTAGGATACGAAGTGTGAAGATGATTTTATCAGGATAAAGGATGCATTGACTGCACTAGTTTGGTGTTACCAGATGGGACTAAGCCATTTACATTTTATACTGACACTTGTGGTATGGGATTAGGCGTGGTATTGATGCAAGAAGGAAGGGTAGCATGTTATGCAAGTAGGCAGTTGAAGACCCACGAAAGGAACTACCCTACACAAGATCTTGAGTTGGCAACCATTGTCTTTGCGCTCAAGTAATAGAGGCATTATCTTTTAGGGAAGCGGTTTGAGCTATTTACGGATCACAAGTCCTTAAAGTGCTAGTTTTCCCAAAAGGACTTGAATTTAAGGCATCATAGGTGGATGGAGTTTTTGGCATCATATGACTTTGATATCTCTTATACCCAAGGCAAGGGTAATGTAGTG
Organism: Allium fistulosum; assembly: GCA_030737815.1. Classification (NCBI taxonomy): domain Eukaryota; kingdom Viridiplantae; phylum Streptophyta; class Magnoliopsida; order Asparagales; family Amaryllidaceae; genus Allium; species Allium fistulosum. Next base: position 716,501,378 of record CM060908.1, read on the forward strand.
GCAGACGTTTTGAGTAGACAACGTACAGTGTTGAGTCCCTTGTATTTGGAGCGAAGACATTTGGAGTGTATTTCTACCTCTGATTTTCAACCATCATTAGATATTACCCTGGGACTACTAGCAGCTTTAAATGCTCAGCCTACATTGATGAAGCATATTGGATCTACGCAGAAGGAGGACAAGGATAGTGGATATTGTTGAAAGGATGGGCAGAGGAGAGTCATCGAGTCACTTGAGGCATTTTGCCATTGACTTGAGAGGATGGTTACGGAGGGATGATAGGTTTTGTGTTCGACGTAGTACATATTTGGTAGATGCGGTACTAGCAAAGTCTAACCATACTAGGATGGCCATTCACCCCGATGGAGACAAGATGTATCGTGACATGAAGCGAGTTTTTTGTTGGCCCAGTATGAAGAAGCAAGTGACAGAGTATGTAGCTAGATGTATGACTTGTCATAGGGTAATGGTGGAGCAAAAGAAGATGCGAGGATTGTTGCAACCATTGGATATTCCTCAGTGGAAATGGGAAAGTATTTCCATGGATTTTGTAGATGGTCTACCTTGGAGTAGGAGAGGAAATGAGAGCATTTGGGTCATAGTCGACCGGTTGATCAAATGTGCTCATTTCATACAAGTAAGGAGCACTAGGACGGCGGTGTCATTGGCAGTTCTATACGTGAGAGAGGGCATTAGGTTACATGGAGTTTCTTTAGCATAGTTAGTGATCGAGACCTGCCTTTCGCTAGTGAGTTCTAGAGGAGTCTATAGGAGGCTTTGGGGATAGAGTAAAGCTTGAGTACTACCTACCACCAGCAGACTGATAGACTGATGGAGAGAGAGAATCGAGGTTTGGAGGACTTGCTATGGTTGTGAATTATAGACTTTGAAGGTTCTTGGGTGGATCATTTGCCAGTGGTGGAATTTATCTACAATAATAACTATCAAGCTAGCATTAAGATGACACCTTTTGGGGGCATTGTATGGTAAACCCTATAGATCACCATCGTGTTGGCAGAATACGATGGATAGGATTATTCTTGGACCGGAGATAGTGAGGAAGACATCAGAGAAGGTAGATCTGATCCATAGGAGGATGAAGACTACTTAGGATAGGCAGAAATATTATGCTGACAGGAGACGTACGGAGTTGAAATTTGCAGTGGGAGACATGGTATTCGTGAAGGTTTCACCCTTTAGGCATGTCATGAGATTTGATAGTTCTAGGAGCTAGCACCGAGATTTGTAGGACCTTCCCGATAGTGGCTAGAGTAGGAAAGTTGGCACATAGAGTAGAGCTTCCAAAAATAATGGCGGGGGTACATGAAGTTTCCATGTGTCGCACTTGCGAAAGTGTTTACACGATACAGCTATCGTAGTCGAGCCAAGTCAGTTAGATAAGGTGGAGATAGAGCGAGAGTCACTTGTTCGTTGTGCACCTACTCATATTCTAGAGCATGGTATAAAGCTACTCGCAACAAGGAGATCAGACTTGTTAAAGTCTAATGGAGAGACGACCTAGTGGAGAGTACATGGAAGCCCGAGGAAAAGATCCAAGCTACCCACCTACAACTCTTCTCTAGTACGTCTTAAAATTGAAATTCTCATAAGCGTAGATTTCTTATGTGTAGGACTTAGGTGGTATACCCTTTAAGTAAAGATTATTGGATATTAGGAATGGTTGTAAACATGTCGAAAGGACGTGTTATGGACGATGGATGCTAATAGATGTATATTGATGTATTGTTCACATTTTGCTCTTTTACACGTTAGGACAGTATATCCTCTAGGTGCGCACACACACACTTATATCTTGGTGCATGTTATTTCTTGGTTATTATTGTGCTAGTAGATGTTATGCATATGGATGTTTCATATGATGATACGAGTTTTATGGTTGCGCATACATATAGAACTGCAAGTATAATTAGGATATTGCATACATTTGGATGCATAGCATGAGCATTTTGCATAGCAGGAGGTCAACGGATCAGTAGACCGCCTACTGTTTTGCATTATTATAGGTTCACGTGTATTTGACGTTGCACATATATATACATATTGCATGAGCAATTTTTTAAGGACAATGATTGCTTGTAAACGATAGATAAGTAGATGGTTGTAGCTATTGATCTTTATTTGTATGACTTACATTTTTCCATTCTTAGAAATTCGGGGACGAAATCCTTTTAAGAGGGAGAATGTAACACCCTGGAAATTTACGTAAAATTTAACAAGAGTTTAATAATTTAAACGAAAATTTAATAAGATAGTTAAATTAAAACAAAACAAGGACATAAAAGAAAATTTTCACAGACATCTGAATTCGGTTATGAAAATTGTACCATTGTGTTCACAGTGATTTTACGAACGATTTTCATATATAAAGCTTGAAAGGTTGGAGGGTATACCATCCTTTGGTAACTCATGAAGAGAAATTTCATTAATACGCACATTAACTTTAAAGGTACTATGAGTTTTAAGCCAAAGTACTGCTTATCTTATCTGCTCATGTCTTACTCAAAACTCCTTTTTTTATATATTTTGGTTCTATTAACAACTAATACTATCGACAAAATGTCTAACTTCAAAGAAAGTGAACATTCTATCGCATTAATGCCTTATGGAAAATTAATGATATTTCCATTATATTTGTGTTGTTGTCCTTTAAAACGATAAACTAACATCATTTGATATGAGAAGAGAACTTGTAAGTATTTTCTCTAAGCTTGTAAGGCAAGACAATTCAGGTGGAACTAATCCAAGTACCATTAGATTTCAGGAAGGGAATTTGTAAGGCAGGTCATGTTGTGGTTTATCACTATGGCAATCAGAACATGAAGTCGAAGAATGATTAGATATGGGAAAAAACGAGTGCAAGCATGACAACTTCTCCAATGAACATCGTTGCAAGTGTTTCTGAATTTGTGGGCATTTGTAATTTTGTAAATGGAGGTAGACTAGAATTAGATGAATTATCCATGTTTGAGTTTTTGCGACTGGCTCTGAATTTCCTATTTCGTATGGCATCAACTTTTCTTCTACAATATGTTTTGCAGTGTCAATATTTCTTACCACTATGAACATTGTGAATGTTTTATAGTGTCAATATTTCTTATCACTATGAAAATTGTGTATGTTTTGTAGTGTCGATATTTCTTTGAAAGGTTCCCAGTGGCAGCAAAATTAAACATTCAGAAAGCAACGCAGAAGAGGGAAGTTTCTCTACCCTTGAATTTTTCTCTTTCACGCTATGGTAATCATAATTGCCTTTACGAATGAAGTGTAATGTATGTTTCTTTTAAAGTGACTAAAATTACATTTAGATTATTTTGTTATCCATTCATTTCATCAAAATTTGATTAAGAATTGTCAATGTGAAAGTGAAATTTATTTCACATTCTTTAATTTTGATGCTTTATGATATGAGAATTGAAGTTTTGATTCATTACTCAACAACAACACAATTTCTGAATTTTAGTTAAAAATTATGATACATAATTTTAATTATAAGTTTTATTATGTTGCAAATGAAATAGAGAAAATAAGATAGACAATCAAAAAAATTGTTACGACTTGATATAGATAGGTTAAAGTGGATTAGAATCTACAACAGCAAGTGCAAAGTGTAAACAATGTTTTAAATATTTTTGGTAAGTTGTCTCATTTCTTAATCAATATATGCTTTCTCATTTCAAAAACCAGGGCTATGATGAGTGAATTTTATAAAAATGTATTATATATTGTTGTCTAAAAGTCCCATTTTATCTGCATTTTTTCATGAATCATGCCTATCAGGGCTAATTGTTGAACTTTTTCTTTACATGTAATTAGACGTTTAGTGTGAGCAAGCAGCAACAAGGTGATTGGAAGTAATATACATTGTCGTATGTATCATTTGTATATGAATAATTCTATGTATCAGCTCTTGTTTACTGATATTTATAATCTTCATATTTTATTATGAAATATCTTGAACATATATTGTGTTTTGATGTAGTTTTTATTTGATTACATATAATGTGTTGGCTATTAAATGTGATCTTAGTATACTTTAAATTTCTAATACATACGCATTGGAATACATCAAACCAATACAGAAAATGTTATATAATAAGATTATAGTTTTTTTTTGAAATTGGGTACTTATGTGGTAGCAATAGTTGTACTATAAATCTTAGGTAGTATATGTTATATTACAAGTCAATATACATCCAGTAATTTGAATCATGCACTACGTAGGATTTCAACCTATGATCTCATGGACCAAAGACAGAGCGTCTAATCATCGAAACAGTGGTGTTGGACAGACGATAGCATTTTAAAAATGCTACAACAGTTAGTGATAGCCAATATGTGAAAGTTCGCATCAACTTGGGTTAGGGAACCTCGAGGAGCATGGGACGATGGAGGCTGAATAGGGGACCTCGAGGAGCATGTGACGATCGTTTTTCGACCGATGGAAGCTGAGTAAGGGACCTCAAGGAGCACGGGATGATCGTTTTTTGGTCGATGGATTCGAGCAGGGACCTTGAGTTCATGTGCGATGGTGGAGGCTAGAGCTCGATTACGGATGCTGGAGCTTAACGGTGACTTAGACGTGGTTGCGATTCAGGGTTAGGGTGCCTTATTTAATTTGGTTAAAAACTAAATTGTAAAGAGGAGGGAATGGATCATGTGCCTGTTTTAGGATAGAGTGGAGGCTTCGGTATAACATAGGAAAGACATAGGAAATTTTCTACGCCTTGTGTAATTTTCTACGCTTTTCTTACGTCAACCTGTCAACGAATAAAAAATATAGAGGCATAGAAAATGCGAGGAAGTATTATGTCTTTTCGACGTCCCATTAATTACCATTGTCATTTTTGCTATTTTTCTACGTCATTTCCACGTTTCGCTAAAGTAGTACGAATGACATAGGAAATTTTATGTCGAAAGTTCGTAGTTTTTCCTACTAGTGTCATTCATTTATTATACATTTTTTTTCCCTTAACAAATATACACAAAGTCATACCAAATTTTTATCATTGTATTACTTACAAGTTTGTTATTGCCATAGCAGAAGAAATGAATGTTTGGGAAGATTTAATATGAAATATAAAATGAATGATTTTGATAGTGTGTTACTAAACTAGCTTTTACACATACTTTTTCATCTTTTGTGTACTGAATAAACGTAACCCAAGTACTGAATAAACGTTTATCATGCGGATTGAAATCTCAGCCACACATTTCCAACATTATAAACTTTTGTAAGTTGGATTGGCAAAAAGAATAATTTTTGGTAATGCTATAAATGACACATAGTACTGATTTTGAGTCGTTGACCATTGACCTGTCCACTGACCCATGTGGCTTTATTTTAGTTTTAAAATACAAGATAAAAGTCACAGGTCCCTGTTTTTGATGTTGTTATACAAAAAGTCCCTGCAAAAATGAATTTGTAAATTTGGTCCCTATTTTTCAAAAATAAAAAAAAGCAAAGCGTTTGCACTTTTCTGACAGAAAATGCAAGATAACTTGCACTTTTCTAATTTTGAAATATTTTTCGAAATTTTTGAAATTTTCTAAAATTTGAAAAATTTGAAAAACGCAAGTTAACTTGCACTTTCTATTAGAAAAATGCAAGCTAGTTTGCGCTTTCTAATTTTGAAATTTTTGAAAAACGTAAGGTAACTTGCGCTTTCTAATTTTGAAATTTTTGAAAAGCGCAAGGTAACTTGCGCTTTCTATCGGGAAAACGCAAGCTGGTTTGCGCTTTTTTATTTTGAAAATTTTGAAATTTTAAAAAGCGCAAGCTACTTGCGTTTTCTGATTAGAAAAAACAGGGACTAAATTTACATACTTATTTCTACAGGGACTTTTCTTGTAACACCATCAGAAATAGGGACCTTTCGTGCAAAGCCCCATTAAAATAACCCCATGATTACGTTATTTCGATAGTTATGCAGTTTAATTAGGGTATGTTCAATGCATTTGCTGGCTTTCACTCTATAAATGTTCTCCTTACATGAATTGAATTAATTAAAATACAATACCTTTCTAAATAAATTAGTTGGATCCATTTCCTCCAGTTAAAATGCTCTTGCACAGTAAACACAAGAAGATCATAAAACTGAACAGGGAACCAAGGGGAACAACAAACTTTGAAGAAAAAAATTAAGTGAAATACACCAAAATTTATGTTTAGACTGTTTTTACAATATACAAAAGTAGACTAAAGGACAAACTTTCGGTTTTACCCTGTACAAAATGTTAGTTATAATTAGCATTTTTTTCCGGTCTAATTTTTTGTTTAGTCTGAATTTTTTTCAAAGTTTCTCAAAATGCTTATTTTCCACTTTTTAAAAATGATTTAATTCCATAATATGTTTCACAGTGAACTACATTCGGTGCCGGTCCAATAAAATATGTTGCCCTAAACGAAAATTTAAAAATCAAAGGGAAAAAATGTAAAATCATTTATTTTGTGGAGGAAAACACGTAAAATTATGAATTCCATGACTTGAACCTAGGTTGATAGAGCATAAATCAACAAGAAACCAATGCACCATACTTCCATTTCCAACTTATTTTGTCCTTCTACTTTAATAACTCAATTATATTTAACAGTTGCTAGAAAACTTTGTTGCTTCCATGGCCGTCTTAGATGTGTTGCCTTAGACGAAAGTCTGGCTCGCTCCTCCTTGGGCAGGACCTGACTAAATTATATGCATTTGCAAAATGTTTAAAATTTTGTATCAGCAAGATAGAATCATGTACCCTTGATATCAATGCATTTTTACTGTACATTTTTACATGTAATAAATTAAAGGGCAGAGCGAATGAATATTATTTGTAATATAAATACAATAGAGTTGTCAACGAATTATTTAGAATCACTCTGAGATAGAAATGTGCAATGAGAAACATATATTATCACAAGACTCCCAACTTTCGTTGTTAACAAATGTTATCAACAGAAAAATCGTTTAACATGCACACTGTACACAATATGTTACTGTCGTTGCTCATGTGAATGTCCTTACAAACTTGCTATGGTTCCACAAACAAAAGGAAATTGTTCAATCTGTCAATTCACACTATCATAATTCAGCTAAAAAGTGATATTTTTGAATAATAATTCATCTTTTGTCGTCAAAATAAAAATAAAAAAACGTGCCTTACACCCCATTATAAATGTACACTAAACCATATGAGAACTAACAAAGCATCGAAATTGAACAAAAGAAACCATGCCTTTCTATATGAATCATCGAATCCAAACTCTCCTATTCTTTGTGTTCATATCAACGGCCTTCATTTCTGATGCAAAAATTCGCCATTATAAATGGGAACTTGCATATCAGTACAAATCTCCTGATTGCTTTCAAAAACTTACTGTAACAATAAATGGACAATCTCCAGGGCCAACCATAAATGCTCAGCAAGGAGACACCATCGTTGTCGAGGTCAAGAACGGACTTGTTACTGAAAATTCGGCTATACATTGGCACGGAATTAGACAAGTAATACATTTTCTTTGATATTTTGGTCTTTTTATGCATCCAGTGAGCATAAATGTACTTATTTATATTCTTGTAAGTGTAGATTGGAACGCCATGGAGTGATGGAACAGAAGGAGTAACACAATGCCCAATCATTCCTGGAGACACATTCATATACAAATTTGTAGTTGACAGAGTAAGTGTTTTTTGAAATTCCAGTTCTATTACATGGATCATTATGTGGTTCTGTACCGAAGAAAAATAAAATAACTGATTTTATATAATTCCAGCCTGGAACTTACATGTATCATGCCCACTATGGCATGCAAAGATCAGCAGGATTGAACGGCATGATCATTGTAGCTGTTGCTGATGGCGTTGTCGAACCTTTTTCTTATGATCATGAACATAGTTTCGTTCTTAACGACTGGTGGCATAAGAGCACTTATGAACAAATTACTGGTCTCAATTCTAAACCCTTCATTTGGGTTGGTGAACCACAGGTATTTCTTCATCTCTACTCGTTGTTTTGAATCAGCTCCCCTGAGTAAGATTTTGTGTTCTTATACATGTTGAAATGCACTGACACCAACCATAATCAAGTGGTATGTAAACCCATAACATTATACTAACATTTATATTTGTTGAAACTACAAAAAAATTATTACATAGAAACAAAGTAAATTGATGTGAGCATAAGGACAAAGCTATTTACTTTGTACGTATTTTTATCATGCAGTCACTTCTGATCAATGGAAGAGGAAGATTTAACTGTTCGGCAGCAGGAGTAAATGGTGCATGTAACCTAACCAGTCCTGAATGTGATAAGTTCTTATACTGTCGTTCCAGGAAAAACTTACAGACTTTGACTTGCTAGCATCTCTTCTTTATCCGCCTTTAATTTTGAAATCGAGGTCCTAAATATATTAAATTTACCTAAAATCCAATTTTTTTTTCCATGCAATATAACACATATTTTAACTTTTCAGGGTCATAACTTAACAGTTGTGGAAGCAGATGGACATTACGTAAAACCCTTCATTGTGAAGAACTTGTACTTGCACTCCGGTGAGACATATTCTGTTCTTCTAAAGGCAGACCAAAACCCTAGACGAAATTACTGGGCTGCCCTTAACGTAGTAGGGCAAAAACCCAAAACTCCAACTGCTGTATCCATCATTAACTTTTTTTTTTTCCAAAAAGAACATAAATAAATAAAAGGAGAAAAAACGCCTTTCCCCGGTGGCTCACAAAAATAGACGAAGCATATGAAGACCATATACCTCCCAGACAGAAAAACCGAACAACAGTACAAAGATCAACAAAAAGGAAAAAGCCAGCAGTAAAAAAAGACAGCAAGCCAGGGAGAACCAGATACAACCACCAACAAGCAACCCACCAACCCGCCTGAACTCAGAAGAGTAGGCCAGACCTCCAATCCAAACCACATTAACTGAGACAAGACTCACAGGAAAATCCGAATAAAGATGGAAATCTGGTAAAACATCGGCTCACCAACAAAAACGAAAACCTCATCGATCACAGGCAAAGCCAAACATCTAAAGAAGAAGACCCAAGCGCCTCAAGAAGAAGTCAATGCGGAAAAGAATAGTCGGATATCCCTCAACCATCCCAACAACCAAGGCAGTACCAAAGATAGGAGAAAGGAGCCTTCACCGAAGCGGTAGCACAGAACCAGACGAAGCCAAAAAAAAAAAAACCCGGTAGAAACAAGATAGCCGAAGCGACCTGTACTACAAAACTAGCAACCACATTAAAACCAACAAAGGGGGGGGGGACGGGAACGTTGGAAGAAAACCAACACCCAAAGGCAAGAATTCAGCCAACTCCCTGACGAGCATAAGCCAGGCCACAAGAAATAGACAAGAGACCCACCAATCGCCTAGACCGTTGGCTCATAATTTCCCTGTAGGGTCTACCACGAAATGCCAGGAAAACGTCATTCCTTACACGCCGAATAATGGAAGGAGGATCCATAGGAGAATTCTCGAAGATAGCTTTATTCCGAGCGCACCAAAGGTGCCAGCAAATAAGGCAAGGAATCAAACGGAAAACGGACGAGCGGAGAGATTTCCCAAACAGCCCAGACCACCAGGAAAGCAGGAGGTCGAAAGGAGATCTGACCATGCGTCTCTCACCGACTAGGTTGCCAAAATAATTCCAGCATGATCTGGCCGAGACACTATCAAAAAACAAATGGTTTAAAGATTCCGTTGCCCCGAAGGCACAACAGCGGCAACGCGAAACAAATGGGATGCCGATCTTTTGAAGGTTAACGTCGAGTGGCAAACCATCGTGCAAGATTCGCCACATCAGAATAGATGTTTTCGGCGAAATACGGGAGTCCCAAATGAAGGAGAACACCGGGCTACTGGGAGTCAGAGATCTATAAGATGACCACGCTTTCAGGATGGAAAAAGGCGCGCCATCCCAGCCAGAAGACCCTCCATGAGAGTCAGAAAACGCTTTCACCGACTGCATGTGCTTCCAGGTTTCGCTAGCATAAGACGGCGATCCTGAGTAATTAGAGACAGCAAGCCTCCGGTATTTAGCGTGGAGGAAAGATGCCCATAAAGATTCATTCGCACCGAACCTGAACCACAACTTACAAGCAAAAGCCACACAAAGATCCTTGGGATTACGAAGACCAAGACCGCCCTCGATTTTGGGGCGACAAACCGCTTTCCATGACACCCAATGGTGTCGACGAGCATCTTCCTTTGACCCCCAAAAAAAAGCCGAGGCCAAAGACTTATATGCCCGGAAAAAGGAAGAGGTAGGGGACATAGCCGCGAAAATATGAGTTCCCATCGAATCAAGAACAGACCTGATAAGTACCAGTCTGCCTGCCTGGGATAGGAGAGACGCATTCCATCGTAGAATCTTACCCCTGACTTTGTCCGCCAACGAATCGAAATAGGCATTGAGCTTCCTACCACGATATAAGACAATACCTAGATAGGGGAGAGGGAGAGATGCTTCTTTGAAACCCGAGACGGTCTCAATCCAGGCAGCACGAGACGGAGACAAGTCTTTTGCATGGACGAAGCAACTTTTGGAAGGGTTAACGAGTTGGCCAGAGGACCTCTCGTATTGATGCAGAAAACTTAGGAGTCGCCGAATGGAGGAGCGACTGCCGTTAGAAAAAATGACAATGTCATCTGCAAAGGATAAAGAAGAAATAAGGGGGTAACCCCTCGGAATACCGAAGCGTTGAACTTGCCCGTAAATAGTCAAGGATTGGAGACCGCGAATCAAAGCCTCCGCCGCGATCACAAAAAGGGAAGGTGAAAGTGGATCTCCTTGGCGAAGTCCTCTTCCCGCCCTGAAATAACCTTTGGCCGATCCGTTTATGAGCACAGAAAACCAACAGTTGGAGATGAGCCTCCAAACCAAGTCAATAAGGAATTCCGGAAATCCGAAGGCCCTTAAAACCTTGATGACGAAAAACCAAGACATGTGATCATATGCCTTGGCCATGTCCAGTTTGAAGACAACGTTAGAGCCCCTAACTTTCCGATCAATTTGGGAAATAAGTTCCTGGGCGAGAAGGACGTTGTCTGTGATCAAACGACCTTTGACAAAACCTGCTTGCGAGGGAAAAATAATACGGTCTAGGAATGGGGCCAAGCGAGAGGCTAGAATTTTGGAAATAACTTTATTCGAAAAGTTTCACAGGCTGATCGGCCTGAAATCCCCGCACGATCTAGGATTATCGCACTTAGGAATGAGAATAAGGTTGGTGGAGGTCCAACCGGCAGGAAGGGATTCCCCAGAGAAGAAGGACTGAACAGCAAGACAAAAATCAGCCTGAATAATAGGCCAGGAGCACCGATAAAAGCTGCCGTTGAAACCATCCGGTCCACTAGCGCTGTCCTTGCTTAAGGCAAAGACACAGTTCCGGATTTCCTCAGCGGTTGGCAGATCGGAAAGAAGGGCACTATCCGACGAGGAGATGACACTAGGGATGAAGGCTAAGAGAGCCGGATCAGAAACCGAAACTGACCCAGAACCAAGAAAGGATTGAAAGTGGGCCAGAATCGTATCTTTTACTTCCTCGGGAGAAGAAGCAGTAGAAAGGTCAGGCCTCAAAATCTCACGAATCGTAAGAAGGTTATTCTTCTTACGAATAGAAGAGTGGAAGAATTTGGAGTTCGTATCGCCTTCGACTACCCACTTGATCCTAGCCTTTTGACGGAGGAAGTCATTTTCGATACGAAGTTCTGAAGAGAAGATGATTTGTGCAAGCATCCAAGCCTCCATGTTAGCCGGAGACGGATCTTCGTCAAGCGAAGATTCGGCTAATATTAGAGACACTTCAGCCATTCTAACGCGATCAAAAATGTTCTTAAAGACGAGACTATTCCAGACCTTAAGGTTCTCCTTGAGACGCTTAAGTTTACGACTGAAAACAGCACAGGGAGAGGCAGCAATTGGATTGATCGAGGAATCTTCCACCTCCTGAAGAAAGGAATGATGAGATATCCACATGCTCTGAAACCGAAAGGAAGAAGGACCCGAAAGGGAGAAAGGAGAGCAGCGAACAAGCATAGGAGCATGATCAGAGAAGGAGCGGTGAAGGTGAGCGATGGAGAAGGAGAAGGGAAGGCGAAACCAATCCTCCGACCCAAAGACACGGTCGAGTCTGGAAAGGATACGGTTCGGACCCTCTTGGTTGTTAGACCAAGTAAAAGCAGAACCAGTAAAAGGGAGCTCGGAGAGGCCAGAGCTGGCAATGAAGGAGTTGAAATCCTCCACTGCAGAACGGTTGACGGTCGCCCCGCCCCGTTTCTCCGCTTGGCAGGCAACGATATTAAAATCCCCGCCGATCACAGAGGGAGCTATCCCCGTAGACCCAAGGCCCAATAGGTCGGACCAAAGGTCTAATCTAACCGAGCGATCGCAACTGGCGTAGACCGCCGAGAATAAGAAGGCTGAAGGAAAAGAAGGAGACGAACAGGACAAGGAAAGGAGCTGGGGAGAATCAAAAACGGGGTAACCGATAAAGATTTGGACCATAAGATCCAGATCTTTCCCGTGCTGTTGGCGGAACCGCCACCAAAACCTAAGGAACAGATAACAGAAGAAATACCTTCTGGGGCAATGAAAGGTTCCAGAAGAGCAATCAAGCCAACATAGTGCTTTCTGACAATGCGTTTTAGTCTAGCCAAAGACGCATCGTTGCCAATACCACGAACATTCCAGAAGAGAATGTTAGCCATGAGGAAAAAATAGATAACGAAGATGAAAGAGGAGACTACTAGACAGAAGACAGAGGAGACAAAAGGGCTCAAATAAGATACAACGAATAACGAGTAGATCGATCGATCTGCTCGGACGCTGCTATAGAGCGTGTGCGGATGGTGCGAGGAGTAGACGGGACTCTACGCGATGAGCGTCGAGTCGTACGAGGAGGAAGGTCAGCGGGCTGGGGAAGTGTCTCAAGAGACACCTCAGCAGCGTTCTCCCTCAATGACAACTTCGAAGAAACAGACCGCGACCGCGAGAACGAGGGTGATGAGTTTCTAGATATGCAATCAAGACGCTCATTAAGGAGCACAATTTCCTCCCGACTCATAAGAGGAATGGAGATAAATAAAGAGCACGAAGACAAAGGGGTAGAGCACGCCGATGAGCAATGAACAGGCGGCGGATCCCGGCGATTCGGAAGCTCAACCGGCGAGCTAGTGAAACAAGGGACGTGTACCGAACGCAATCCAAAGGACCTAAAAAATACCACTGAAGAGAAGGAAAAGATAGGAGACAAGCCAACAGCAACTGAAACCTCAGAAGAAGCCGCGGATAGGGAAGAAGAGGGGGATGAAAGCAATGGAAGGTCGACACAGGAAGACACAGACGATGACATAGATAAAACATGTGAGGGAGAGCAAGCAAGCTGCTTCCCCAATTGCTGTGGGAGTCTTACCGGAGCCGGACTGTTACCAATGAAACAGCCCCGCAAAAGTGGTAAGAGTCGCTGATCGGTTCCAACCGAAGAAACAGAGCGGAGAGAAGCATAAAGGCATGTTCCCGGTCTATCCATATAGTGGTCGACGACGGCCACTATACGCATAGAACTAGAAAGTTCCCCGAACAAAACGCTCCACATCTGGTGGAGCCTCCGAGGATAACCAATGATAGCTGACACCAAATGGCAGCAAAAAGAAAAAACAGTCATTGACGACACAGAAACGGCCTCGTCATGACTCACTGCAAAGCCCCAAAGCAAGAAAACCGACAGAGCAAGCCCAAACAGCAAGCTGGACGGGAAGCCCTCAAAACGACAGAGGTGAGATATCACAGAGATATACACCTGCAAATCGCAACGAAAAACAACCAAGACAGCCCAATCGAAACAAACAACACCGGAAGGACCTAACACTGCACATTCCAAAAACGAAACGACAGTTCTAGGGAGCACGCACGAACGTGCGTCTAGGCTCAAACAAACAGAAAAAGCCTCAACGGACCAAAACCAGGAAGCAACAGGCAAGCCAAAGGAAACAAAGTCAAAGGAGCAGTAAGTTGAGAAGCATACCTGCCTACAAGGGGCAATACTCACCTCCTGGCCAAAGGAAGAGGCTACAGCAACCGGTACCCAGCCACACCCCGACCCCGCAACAGCAACGGGATCCACAGCAGCAGGCAAACCATCGCCATTGGTCGAAGGGAGAACAACCAAAGGCAAATAAGGATTGCCAGAAAACCAGAGACATCAACAATCACTGAATCCAGCTGCTCGCTGGGAAGAGGGAGGCAGGTGATCAATTCCTCCTCCCTATAACCACTCGCGACCTCTACGGCGGCAAACGATCCAAAGACAATAGGTACCTCGAACGAACAAGCATCATAAACTTCTCCAAAAAAAGTCAGACTGGGAGCGAATCGAGTGATGAAATCTCGATCGCCACCCAAAGAGGAGCCACCGACCATGGAGAAGGCACAAGAGCACTCAGGGCCAGATCCAAACGAACCAAAGCATAAATCAGGCAAAAACTCGGCCTGACCTTTCAATGCCTCCCCGAAAACAATTCGTGGTGAAGAACGGGTGATGAATTCCCGGTTACCACAGATCGCAGACAAGGACGGAGTAGCAGACGAGAAATCAGGCGACTCAAAGACCTCCGGTCTCGACCCATCGCTCCCAAACTCATTCGAGTAGATAGGGGATAATTCCATGAAAAGACCGTCCACCACCAGAAATCTGAAACGAGCGAGGGACGAGAAGGCCGAGAGAGAGTAAACACAGATCTGTAACGAACAATCATTAGCGAAACAAACCGACAAAGGCGGCGCCGCCACCTCCAGCAGAGCAGAGGCGATGCTAGCAAAGGAGGGGCAGGATCTCACAAAATCACCACGAAACGAGAAAACCCCCAAATTCATCGCCAAAACCCTAGAAACCACACAGCATAGAACAGAGAGAGTAGCAGAGGTGGAGCACACCCAGTAGAACCAAAACAAACAACCAGAATAAGGAAACGCGAAGAGAAGAAGATGTTTTTAAGAAAATCGCAGAGGAAGGCTAATTTAGGAGGCCATTAAAATGACCGTTGAGAAAAGAAAATGGATATACAAACAACATTCTGTATCCATCATTAACTACTACCCAAACCACCCTACAAAATCTCCTCCTTCAATTCCCCCTACTGGTCTATTATGGAACGATACTAACCTTCAAGTTAAACAAAGTCAGGCAATCCGTTCACACCCAAATTACATCCATATACCTCCTAAAACATCCGATCGCACAATCATTTTGCTGAACACTCAGAATTTGATAGATGGATACACGAAATGGGCAATCAACAACGTCTCCTTCACATTGCTTCTCATTCCTTACTTAATCGCGTTTAAGGAGAATATGAACAACACGATCGACCCCGTACCACCGCCAGATACTTATGATTACAAGAACTATGACATTTATGAAGTACAGAAATACAAGAACACGAGGTCGAGCAATGCGGCGTACAAACTGGAGTTCAACACGACAGTGGACGTGGTGCTGCAAAACGCAAACACAATGAATGTGAATATTAGCGAGACGCATCCATGGCATTTGCACGGACATGACTTTTGGGTGGTGGGGTACGGGCAAGGGAAGTTCGATCCAGAAGTGGATCCTAAGAGGTACAACTTGGTGGATCCGATTATGAAGAATACGGTGCCAATGTACCCGTACGGATGGACGGCGATTAGGTTTGTTGCGGATAATCCGGGCGTTTGGGCCTTTCATTGTCATATTGAGGCCCATTTTGCTTTGGGCATGGGGATTGTGCTTGAGGAAGGAGTTGAGAAGGTTGGTGATTTGCCCCAAAGTATTTTTGGATGTGGTGAGTCTAAAATCTTCAAAAAGAAATTGACTTGATTGTTGTAATATATTTAAATAACAATGATGGAGTATTGTAATATTCATTCTCATCTTGAGTCTATAAATAAAGCTCATTTTCTATTGTATTCCATACGCATTAGAAAAATCAAATATCTTCTTCCTCTAATGACTTCTAATCTTGTTTATTATTTAACGCATTATCAGGACGATATAATCAATTATGTAATATTATTATTTTATATTAATATTCCAAACCGATATTAATAACGGCATCCTTCTAACTGTGTACTAATTGAAGTTTTTTTTTCGTTTAAAAATGTCTCCTTAGCTGCATATTTTTTAACTGTTACTCTCACATGCATACCTATTAATTAGGTGAATGTATTTTCCACTCCAACTGTTCTCTTGCTCCTAATACATATATACATACATTTTACTTTTTATTTACTGCAAAATTACTCTCGTCGCCAACGTTTCTTACTCCTAACGTATGCTTCTCTTACTCCTAATATATACACATTTACATACATACAATCATACATACATACATATTTGTATGTGTGTGTGGAACACAATACATTATACTTTATATTCACTTTGAAATTAGTCTTGTCATTATTTCTCTAAACAAAACACTACCTACTTTATTTCTTCAAGAGTAGACAAAGTACAATTTTTATTTATATATTTTTATTAGAGCTATCAACTAGATCGAAGATATATATGCACCATCAATATTTGAGTAATGATATATGCCTACTAGATAGCGCAACTAATCATACAACTTTGAAGAGCCTAATGTTTTACATTGAATTATCTGATAATATTTCAGCTAAAGTTTCCATCATAGCTAGATCCCCAAATATAATTGAAGGATCCAGAAGAGCCCATATAATATTATCAAATGACACACATATTTTCATTCAAACTGCATTATACTCAAGCAATTCTCATGATAAGTTTTTAAGGATATAAAAATGAACGGTTACCATATTGATAATGTAAATGAAAACAACAATGAATATCTTTATATCAGTTCTAGAATTGAAAGTCAGAAGCTTATTTTAGAAATACTTATTACAATTTCAACTAGATTATATTTCATCAAAATTTACATAGTTGAATTTCAGTCTGTAATCATGAGCCAGAAGCACATAAATACAAAGACATTGATTCTTTGGCACGATCTCTTAGGTCATACTAGGTCAACTATGATGCGTAAAATCGTTAAAAAACTAAATGGGCATGATTTACCAAACCAACTGAATTCACTAAGTGATAACTTATGCGCTCCATTTATACAAGAAAAATTAATCACTCGATCTTCATATAGTAAATTCACTTCTGAATCTCTAATATTTCTATGAAGAATTTAAGGTGATATATGTGGTCTAATTCGCCGAGTATGGACCATTTAACTACTTTATGGTATTAATTGATGCGTCAACTCGTGGTCACATGTATATTTTCTCTCTATAAGAAATATGGCATCTGCCAAATTACTCTCTCAAATAATGAAAATGGAAGCACACTTCCCTTATTATCAAATAAAATCAATTAGACTAGATAACGTAGGAGAATTTACTTCAAAATTATTTGATGACTATTGCATATCATTGGGAATTGAAGTTGAACATCTAATAACTCATATTCACACTCAAAATGCTCTAGCACAATCATTGATTAAGCGTTTTCAACTTATTGCATGATCATTTCTTATGCAATCAAAGTTACCTGTTTCAGCTTGGGGAAATGCAATTTTGCATGCATCAAAATTGGTGAACATTAACCAACATCTTATCATACACTTTCACCATCACAGTTTTAACTAGGTCTCAACCAAATATTTCACGTTTGCAAAAATTTGGTTGCTTTCTACATGTACTCATTACGTCCCTACTTTTTACTAAGTTGCTACCTCAACGAAGGTTGAGAATTTATGGTAGATTTGATTGCCCTCGATAGTTCGTTATCTTGAACCTCTTACATATGATGTTTTTGCTGCAAGATTTTCATACGATAAATTCGATAAAAACAATTTCATTTTGTTAGAGTGGGAAAAGAACATCCCAGTAGAACGGCGTGAAATGTCATGAAATAATACATCTATGTCTCATTTGATCAACGTAACAAATAATGTCAATATGAGGTATAAAGAATTTAGCATCTTCAAAATATTGTTAAGAAAATGCAAAATGCACTTAGTAATGCTACAAAAAAAACTAAATCTCACATTCTGCCAGCAAATGCACTCACTAGAATTAAAGTCCCAGAAGAACAAATTTAAATATAGCAATAATGAATCTACGACGAGATAAAAGCATGGAAGACATGTTGGTTAAAAAGACTTGGCGCATAGAAAAAGAAAATCTAGTGAAAAATCATCAATAGATAAACCTCCGGAAGAGGTCATAAATGATCCAGAAGATCACTTGAATGAGAAATCAATTTCCTAAACACCAGAATGAACTATTATCCTAGAAGAAATAATAAAAGCTTCCAAAATTAAAATAGTACCTAATAATAATGAGATCTCAATAGTCTATACGAACTATGGAGAAATATGGGATCGAAGTAAAGTAATCATTGATGATGTATTCTCCTTTGTAGTAGCTACGGAAATAACTGAAGGTCGTGACCATAGTGAGAATAATGATACTAAACCAACTAGCATAAATGAATGTTGAAAAAGTCAAGATTCGCTAAAGTGGAATGATGCTATCCAAGTTGAATTAGATTCACTTGAAAAACATGGCATTTTTGAACCGATAGAGAAAACACCAAAAAAATGTTAACCGATAGGTTATAAATGTGTATTCATTAGAAAATGAAACGATCGAAATAAAATCGTGAGATAGGAGACATGACTTGTCGCACAAGGTTTCTTACGGAGGGAGGGTTTTGACATTAAAGAAACACTCTCATGTTATGGATGTCATACTTGATAAGCCTTGAAGTTTCTTAAAAAGTAAATATAAGACTAACAATGTTGTGACAGCTTATCTTTACGGTGAATTAAATATTTATATTTACAAGAAAATCTCATATGGATATAAATTGCCTAAAGAAAAATCAAAATCGATGTACTCACTAAAACTGAGATGATCACCACATGGTTTGAGATAATCTGGAAGAATGTGGTATAACTGTCTTAATGAATATTTAGTAAAAGCCAGATATAAGAACAATCTCGCTTGTCCATGTGCCTTTGTAAAAAAATCAATAAATGAATTTGTTATTTTAGCATTTATGTTAATAATATAGATTTGATTGGGACTCCATAAGTTATTGATGAAACAGTAAATTATTTGATGAAAGAATTTGAAATGAAAGGTCTTGGAAAAACAAAATACCATCTCTCCTACAAATCGAGCATAGTACTAATGGCATAATGTTCCATTAGTCAAACTGTATTGAGAAAATCAAGAAGCAATCTCAAATGGACAAAGCATATTCGCTTTGATAGAGTTTGGAGTATGCCCTAGGGGCAATTGTGTAATTTGTTACATATATCTAACTAAATAACCAATCTTGTACATAAATAAAATGTGTTTTCTTTCTATTGTATACTTTTTATATTATGATATAATTAATGAATAATTAATTTAAAGTGTATTAAATAGAAAATCCTTAAATGATATATTATGTGATAGTAATTACAATGTGTTGTAATAGTGAGAAATTTATAATAATAAAAATAACATATTATTTTAAATATTCATAGTCAAGATATTTTGAGATGGGATAACGATACATCCTTTAAGACTAGAGTGCCTAACGCTCTCCAAAGTTGGACGGTATATTACTCATGACTGTTGGGAGCATCAAGAGTTTACATACTGATATTTATTGGATTGCTATAGAATGACTCACTCGAGGGTTTTCTATTGGTAAATATAACTAAAGTCAAATAGAGAATTTCAAAGTGACGATGTTACATGGTTCCATCGACTTAAGAATACCGTGAAATTTCAATATGGACACTCTACTTTGATTACAGTTAAATTATGGAATGACATCCATTGAATGATTATAGTTGGGTTTGAGCTGAAGCATTGGAAGTGTAATGCTACTCAATAGAGAATTTGTCTCATCGGTTATATGAGGTTGGTATCACAGTCAACTGTAGCCAATTCAAAGTTAAAATCTATGGCCATAGTAGTATGGTTAATAATAAATGTTATTATTTAACTAAGAACTTTTTTATGGATTAACCAAGTTGAATATGGATGATACTAGAATTTGACCAAAAGAAAATCCATAAGTCCTAATGTTATATAGTGTTGACGAACAAAATTGGTGTAAATAATTGTTACTACTAGGTATCGCTTATAACAAATAAAATTGGATACCAAAAAAGATGTGTAAATGATAAATTCGGACAAAGTTTCATCCCATTAGCTAAGGTGACATGTGAACGTTAATATTCGATTTGTTCGATATTAATTGCTTACTGACTTTACTCCTTTGAGTCGCACAACTGAACTGATGAATACTTCGAATACATAACTTAATTAATTTATAATCAGTGTAAATTAATGAAATTAATTAATATTTATGAAATATTAGTTATTAAATTTTATTTGATGTTTGGATACCATTAATATTTAATAAAGCGCATGTATAAAAGTTATAAATGCGCGTATCGATATACAATATCAATAGAGTATTTAAATTAGATCCAAATCGAACAAATGTTGAATAGATTTAAAAATTTCTGAGGCCCACTCCACCTCATTCTATAGCCGTCCATGCATGGTGAGGTGAGTGGATTTGATAAGATTAATTGGAATTAAATAGCGAAGGTTTTAAAGGAGGGAATTGAAAGGTTTCAATGATTCCTTTAAACATATTATCTCTTATTCATTCATTTCATTCTTTGCTGACAAAATGTTTCTTCTTCTTCTTATCAAGTCATGGTTGAAATTTCCATAGTAGTCTAAGAATAAAAATTCCAAAATCAAATACAAATTAAATCAATTTATTAAAGGTAGTTTTTATGTAACAACCCATATTTTTAGTGACTGGATATTTAAATGGTTAGTTTATATATTTAATCATTAATTTAACGGAACACCCATTGTACTTGTTTCTTTAGAGACGGGAGAATTGGGACTCGAGGCACCTACCGTTGAGACTGCAATTCCATCATAAGAAAAATGAGTACAAGTTTGGTTATGTTTGGAGTCGATTAGTTTTTGGAGTGAATAGTGTTTTCAAGTGGATGAAATGAATTTGGGGCTAAGGCCTATTAGCTTGTCTATAAGTGGCTAACCCCTTCATTCACTTTTCATTCTATGTTACATTTTGTTTTCTTCTCCTAATCACTTTCATAATTATTTCCCTAAGCCTAACCCTAGATCCACCAATACAAGCTCAACTCAATTCTTATAAATCTCGATAAATCACCATAATTCCTCTCATCCAATTTCTTACACAACCCATTTAAGAATTTGCTTGAATCAAAGTTTGAATCTTCATCCAAGATTTCAAAAGAGCAAAGTTTGGATTTTTGGTGATTACAGTTTGTTTTGGTAAAAGAGAAGTTGAGTGGGATGATTCTCTAACTGTATTTACATGTTATAATTCATATATTGTTTATTAATGATTATGAAAGTTATATATTATGATTTAGAGAATGTTTGATGTAGGCTTACGTTCATGTTATAAACATGATTATATCAACTCAGTATTTGTTTAGTAAGCTTAGAAATGGGTTTAGTTAACTAAATGATTGTATATGATGTTGTGATGGATTAGAAACTAATCGGATGACAAGATTATGTGCATGTCATTAATTAGTGATGAAATTAAACTGTTTGAAATGGTTCTAGAAAAGTTAGCAATCTAATTAAGTGAGTTTTGAACTCTGCACTTATTATTAAAGTGATTATAAGGTTAATAAAGCTTAATTAGTACTTATAAATATTATTAAGTAAATAAACGATTTTATAAGTAAAAGAGGTATTTTACAAAATGATATTAGATTTTATAAAATAGTATAAATGAGGCATTTCACAAATAAGTAAGAAATTTTATAAAATAATATGAAGAAGATACTTTATAAAATGATTATTATGAAATAATTATGAGAAGAATACTTAATTTTAAATGAAGGAATTAAGTGTTATAAAGGCTTAAAATAGTTAATGAGCTAATAATATATTTTATAAAATATTTGTAAGATTTTATAAACAAGTAATGAAGAGATATTAGACTTTTACTGAAAATATTTAGTAAAGAAAAGTAAGATTTGATTAAGTAATAAGTGGATCACTTATTTAAGTGTACATGTATGCATATGTATATGGGTAAGTATATGTATACGTGTATTTGAGATATAACAATCAAAACAGTTTATGTATTGTAATTAGAATTTTTGTGCATGTTCATTTGTATATATATGTGTGTATTTGTGTGCATGCGTGTATGGATGTGTATGTAAATACATTTGTGTATAAGAACGTTGTGAGCATCTTATGTAGCTATAGCGACTATAGTGTGTGCAAAGTTGTGTGAGAGAGTACTAAGTCAAGTAATCATCCCCGTAAAGCACGTGATTTGTTAAGTGAAGTGTGTTTGTGTACATATGTGTAAGTATGCACAAAAGGGTTCATTAGCATGCATAGGCATCACATGAGGCAAGATGACCAGTTGAGTACGTTTCGGCGTGATTAGAGGAAGTTGGGTTGATTGAGTCATCCATTGAACTCTACGCGTGTAAAGAGTGGATTTTGTTTCGAAATCGATTTTTCGAATACATAAGAAACCACTTCCAGAACATCAAGCAATGAATTCTGTAGGAGGTCCGATGTGATAAAGGCAGGCGTGGGAACCAAGGCGGCTCATTGGGCAAAGCAACAGAGAAAACAACGCATTAATTGGCGATCATTGTGGGTTGTTGGCACCTACCCAGGCTTACTACCTGGGACAAGGAACCACCGGTCCATCGGGGGGGCACATGCTTGGGCAGTAAGCCTAAGCAGAGTACCAATTAGTGGAAATTTTCCCCTGTTTCGGATGCAATTCGACTTAAGGCTTTGGCATGACTTTGGGAAGGCTTTGGGCTACTCGGGAAAGTGGGATGCGATGCTAAGCACAGGATTAAGATGTGGAAGTAAAGTGATGCACATGTGATCGGTAACGGTCAATAAGACATTTAGAAAAGCGGTCGAGGAAGTGATCGAGGCAAGGGACGCAGGTGTTACACCCCATAAAATTAATAAGAAATTAACTAATTAATAATAAGGTTAAAAATGGAATCCTTTTGAATTGTCGGAATTTGGCCGCGAAAGTTACACCACTGCGTTCTTAGCATTTTTAAAATTAACTTTCATATATAAAAGTTTGTGATATAAGCTCAAACAGAAAAAAATTTAATGTTTAAAGTTTTCGAATTTAAAATAATTCGAAGTGAATTTAAATTATAATTTTTTTTATTAATGTTATCCTTTAAAAATTTAAACGATAATAAGTATTTTAACGTTGATGGCAACCTTAGGGTTTAAGGAAACATTAAAATAAGCGTTAACTAATAATAAAATAGGGAAAGAAATTAATTAAAACTATCACAGGGTATTACATTCTCAAAAACATAAGACCAGTCGACCAATAGAAGGGTGGTGGTTAGGGTTAATTTAGGCCAGGAACAACTTGGAATTTATTATTTTAAACCGACTTAAATCCGACAGTTCTGGTGCATTCTAACCACTATAAATAAGAGGTTGGCCCCCTAACTTTTATTTACAAATTATTCGGGAACGCTAGCAAAGCTCTGCCAGTCTTCTTCTACCCTACGATTTAGAATCACATAGGATTTCTAGATAAGGGATTTTAGATATTTGAATATTCGATTTCAAATTCTATTCTTCCCCTGATCCCTGATTTTGAAACTAATTTATACGTAATCCAATTGTTGTGTATTCTAAAAAGAAGAGATCGGAAGTAGAAATTAGGAGTGGACATGAGTCCAATCCAAAATGGGAGAAAGCAAATTCTCTATGAGTGAAAATCTTAGTTTTTCACATTTTTGTATTTGTGCAGTAGAAGTTTGGATTTGTTTTTTGCCCTGGGGAAATTTGTTCACGAAAACCCTAAAATTCCCCTAAATGAAATCTCAATTCTTATGTTTATTGAAATCTCAATTATTTTTTATTGAAAATAGTAGAATTTATTTTGTTATTGCAATTTGAATATTTCATATTCTATTCCACTTTCAACTCTTCTCTAATGTTGTGTTAAAGGGTTTTAAAAGAAAAAATAAGTTAGGAGATGGTGTGTAAAGTATGAATTCTCCTATTCGTAGTTTTCACTGTTTATTTCCATAAATCAGACAAAAAGGAATCCCTTTTTCACTTCAGCTTCGTATATGGAAAAGTTGAATATAATATAAAAGATTTAAATTATAAGTTTTGTTTCCTTGAAATAGAGGCGTTAATTCTACTATATGAATATAGAATTAGTTGGTGTATGATTATATTTTATTTATGCAAGTCTATTGTTTGGCTAAGGATATTAGCTATGTATTTTATATATAGTTAGACTTGTATATGGAAGTTTTGACATTTAACAATAAGTATAGGGCACAAATTTTAGAATAGAAATATTGTTTGCATGCTTAGGAATATTTATATATACTAGTTATTGCGTAAATATAAATATATTATTAATAGAGTATAATTAATAATGTAGTAACCATGTAGTATAAATAGTTTATTAATCAGCATTAAACCCCTTAGAAAGGAAGTTAAGGATAATTATGAAAATTAGTCCATTATTAAAGGCGAAATAAGGAATTCTCCTTATATGGCCTTAATATGTAAATGTGGGTGATGTATACATGGTAGTATGTTTGGAGACTACAATTATGACTAAGTTATAGAGATGTGAGGTCAGTCAAAAGCACACAGAAGTCTGCCCAGCTAATCTGGCAATCAGCAATGTGACTTTGGGACCGATGTAAGGCATCGTCTATAATAAGTATCCACGGATGACGCGAGGTTAGTCTCAATTCTATAGGGTAGGTCTGCCCAATTAATCTGACTACCAGTACTTATGAATGGTCGAACTAATGTGAGATATCACGGTTTGGGTTATGGGTCATAAGTCGTAGGACCTACTTTTGAGTTGGGGATATTAAGTGGTTGTTCTAGGGTCCGCCTCCTTTCCACTTAAGAAGTATTAATTATTTGAGATAATTGTTAGGTGCGGTAGTGAATCTCGGAAGGGGTCTGCTTCGGGCTTGAGGTATTAAGTGGCTATTGTAGGGTTCATTTCTTCCCATAAAGAAGTATTAAATGGCATGATGGGATTTCGAATGATATCAGTTGGAGAATACCAAAAAGGGGTCCACCTTTGCTTTAGGTTTTAAATGATGAGGATCTGCCAAGATTATATGTATTAAATGATCATATTCTTCCTAATTCTCATTAAAGAAGTATTAAGTGGCTAAGGTACTTTCTCTTACATTGCTAGGACTGACGATATTTGTGGAATGGACTAGAAAGACCTTCGGGCTTACAGTTGGAGGTATTCTTGGCAGGATTTAGTATAGGATGCGCAGACATATTACTTATCTAATGGTAATGTCCAGATATTACTGTTCTAACACTCTCCTCATTACAACACACAGGTTAGGTGATATGATGTTGATTGAGAGGCTAAAGGCGGAGGCGAGGACTTATGACAGTTATCTATCTATTTATGTTTTGATATATTTTGATGTACCCATTTTATACTATATGTTATTTTATGATATTGTATTTCGGATATTGGGATGTTATGTTATGTTTCTGAGATTTGAATTTTTATAAAATAGATACTTATTTATGATATTATATTTTACCATTTCTATTGTGAGATTTGATAGCGTAGATAGATAGCTCTGTATATTGTTCATTGTCTCAATTTTACTAATCAATGGCCAACTTTGTAATGGGTCGGAGGTTCGATGGGCTTTTATTTGGTCGAAAATTAGGCTCGTTTCAAGATGGGTTGTTACAGTAGTGCATGGATTAATCCTACACAGGAACAATAAGAGATCGAGATAGTGATCGAGAGCCAATCGGATACGAGATTGGGACAGTGATCGGTTTCACGATCACGTACGATGAGCGTGTACGATTGGAAGGAGCACATAACAGCAAGGAGTTAGTTCCAAACTTAGGCAGATGTGCAAGCACGTGATGGAAGTTATCGATACGAGACCGGACAGACGTGGATACAGACAGTTAGCATAAATTCCATGATTCCAAGCATTGTTGTGCTTGTGTGATCCGTTGGTGCTGAAGCAAGTGCACAGCGAGAGAGACATGGAGCAGGCAACTAGATTCTGGTCATAGTGCGGTTCTAATGCTACACGTTAGTTTATACGTTGTTTTATGGTTTTGGACCAAGCCTTTAGGAGGGTCTGAAGCAATGCTTAAGGGGAACTTGTACCCAATAGTAGCAGTGTAGATATCAATGCTAGGGAGTACTATAGTGGTACGGCTATTTATTATTGCCAGGAGAGCGGTCAAGGTCTGTAAGGGAGCACTTTTACAGTAAAGAGTGTTGGTTGCGGAATTATGGATCTTAAGGCTAACTAAACACTTGAGGGAGGGTGAATAGTGTTTTGTAACTTTTGTAAATCTTATTAAATTTCTTTCAAGTTTAATATTAAATCACAAATTTTCAACATAGAATTTTATCAACAATCAATCACAGGTGCAAACACAGATAAAATAAAAGCAGTAAAGTAAAGTAGAGAGTTAGAGAGATGACACTAAGGATTTTATACTGGTTCAGATTTCTCCTATATCCAGTCCCGTACAATTGCTTATACATATTTCTTTGCAAATGCCAATCTTTAACGGGTAGAAGGCAAACCTAATTACAATCTCGATTTCGAGGGTAAGAGACACACCCTTCTGATTTTCCGGGCTTAGGGTACACCCACTTGATTTGGATGGGCTACAAGCACACCCACTCGGATTTCCAGGCTACCAAGCACACCCAATTGGTTTGAATGGGTTACAATCACAACCAAGAAAATACAACTAGAGTTTGATGGTTTTTCTGAAGACAATTTCTTGATCTTTGATTACAATGGATCCTATAGCCTCTTGAGTAGCACTTTGATCTGGAATTGAGAGAGAGATGATTGAAATCAAATAGAAACTAGTACAGAATCAATACAACAAAGATTGAATTGATTTTGGTTGAATTTGATGAGATTTGAATAAATTTTTCACTAGAAATTTTGGTAGATCAAGAGGAGAGAAGAAACAAGAAATTAGTTGTTAAAAGATTCGTTTGAAACCCCCTATTTATAGAGAATAAACAGACATGTCCATTCATGAAAAGTTACGACAAATAGACACTTCATTTCAAAATTTAAATTCCAAATTTCCAACATGTATGTTAACATACTCATAGGATATATGTCAACATATCCCTTTGAAAATTGAAAACTCTTTTGCTTTTAAATATTTTGAAAACGTTATGCTTTGTAAAATATTTTGATGCTTTGTAAAATAATTTAAACATCATTTATAAAAAATTTAAACATTAATTTTTTTTATAAATTATGTTTAAGTATATTTTAAAAATATATTTTGTCTTAAAAATAAAGGATAAGAAAATGGGAAATAGAAATCAAAGATTACTACCAGTGACTTTAACAATATTCGAGGACTCTACATACTATACTATACTCTTGAGATCTTCATATCTTGGTCTTTATACTCATGGGTCTTCATGTGCTTTTCTTGAGTCTTTATACCAATCTTCGATTCAACACCTGTATAATATCCTGTACTATATACTATATGGCTTGGCAAAACATTGGTATCTATATTTTATATAAATGTATTATTGTTATTAAGGTTGTTATTATCAAAATCAATAACTTAGGTATTAACAATCTTCCCTTTTTTATAATGATAACCATTAATATCCTGTATATATAAAATATGATATGACTCCCCCGAGATAGATAACTGCCCCTGAATATATGCATACGTATATTTTATATTTTTCTCCCCTTTTTTCATCAACAAAAATAGGTGAAAACGTAAAAATTCTCCCTGAATCAAATACTTAGAGACTATAGATTCAAAATCAATAACTAAGTTAAAATGATATGATTATGACAATGATATATGATGATTATATGATATGTGATTCACTATAAAGCATAATGATATGTAACAATGAAGTAAATTTTATTTATCCAAGTTTAAATATACATAATTTATAGTGGAAATTAGCCACAAGGGCCTCTTTAGCAAGTGGAATTAGTTTCTAGGACACAACTCTGAAATAATTACTTTCAAGGACAAAACGCAAAATAATTAGTTTCTAGGGCCTAAAAACCTATGAAATTATGTCCTTGAAAGTAATTGGACGCTGACTTTGTCCTTGAAAGTAATTATTCTGCTGACTTTGGCCTTGAAAGTAATTTCTTTGAATGTGTGTCCTAGAAACTAATTGGACTGCAAAGTTTGTCCTTCTGGTGAAATGCCCCTAATTTATATGTACAAACCAATTCAAATCCAGTCAAACCAAACTAAAACACACAAATCCAAATAGCAAACAAAAATGCACACAAAAAAAATCTAATCCTAACAAACCAAAATAATGCATAATATACTTGTCTATATTCTTCTTTTGATTATATGAGATTTATGGATAGGACACACAAGGGTGATGAAGAAAAAATTTCCCTTTTAGTTCGATGAGATTTCCATCTCGATTGAAGTATACTTCACCATTGCAGTTGACTTCTTCGTTATCCTCATCATCATCGGGTTGTTCTTCTTCATCCTCTTCCTCATTATTCATAGGATTGTGAATGATAAGATTAGGATTATCCACTTCGATTGTAATTGGATTCATTGGATTATCCAATAGATATGTTTGGAGATTGCGAAGAATTTGCCCTTGTTTCTCTTGTTCTTTCAAGAGGTTTAGTTGAACAACCTCTATTTATAAAAGCATATTGAGTGCATGCTTCAGATCATCTTCAATTTGGCCACTTTGGCCATGGTGGTGGTTTGGAAGGGGCCTAGAGTGGGAGTTTGGAAGGAAATGGGTGTATACTCTTCTCTTGGGTGTTTGAAACTCGAGAAAGCCATTAAATTATTTTTAGTATTATAAAAGAAAGAAGGCAAAGAAATGAGAATTATTTTGAAATTTGGTGGTTATATAGTTGCATTTTGAATTTTGAATTTAGAAGGGAAATCTTTTTTCAGAAATTTTCAGTATACGTTGACATATAAGCGGGGGTATGTCGACATACGCAGTTTAATTATGACATTTTATTTTTCTTTTTTAAATATATAATTTTTATTTTATTATATTTATATTTTACAGAAAGAACATATTCCTAACTCTCTTCTAAGTTTAATAAAAGATGTTTGAGTTAATGGTTTTATTAAAACATCAGCTATTTGTTTTTCAGTATTTATAAATTCGAGTGTAATTACTTCTTTATTTATGTTATGTAACACCCCTAATTTTTGATAACATTATTCAGGAGATTTAATTAGATAAATTAAATAGAAAATGTAAAAGTTAAGAGATAAGGGGGTTGAGATTTGAATAAATATAATAAAGGTCGTGCTTAATTAAATGATTAAATGGGCTTAAGAATGGGTTATAAGTTAATTAATTTGCCTAAGGGTATATTAGGAATTTATCGCATATAACCCTTACCCTTATATATTCTCGTTCCTTACCATTTCATTCCCATTCACGTTATTTTGAAAACAAAAACATAAGAAGAGGAGCCGGCCATAATCAAAGAGAAGAGAAATCAACTTAGGGGAAATTAATCTCAATCCAATCTTCTTATCTTAATCAAGTTGAATAATAATTCATTTCATCTATATTTTTTTTATAACCATATGTTTTTGGATTTAAAGGTAAATTCGTTTTATGATGATTTGTATGATAATGTGCTTGAGTTGCAATTTATTTGATTTAAACAAGAATGTTTAAATAAGATTATATACAGTTTTAGGGAAAAACCGATTTATGTTGATGTTTAAATGCCATGGCAAAATTTTATGTTGTGTAAAACATGATTTCGGAGTTGGATTTTAATTTTGATAATTTTACAAGCTATGGAAAGATTATTATGAATTTTCAAAGGAAAATATGGTTAATTGGGTTTATAAATTTACTTCGCAAAATTATTGAGAATTTGGGTCTGAAGTTTTTATATGTTAGATAACATAGTTAAATTGAATTTCTAGAATTTTTGGGGATTTTTCCTAAGTGATTTGCTATGCAAATTAAATTATTTTAAAAGAGGGACTTCTTTGCAATATTGGTTTTGCTTAATGGAAGGGCTTATTTGCTAACTTAACCATGGTTTAGATCTGAAATTAGCGGCAGTTATTTTAGTAAAAAATTTGAAAAGTTAAGGCAACCAATCTTGTGATTACACATAGCAGGTTAGTTAGAAAGTGCTTGCTTTAATTAGTACTAAATCAGGTTTACCCAGAAAAGTTAGTTTCGCCTTCTTTGGAAGTACCTTTCGACTCAGAGCTTCCGCCTTCAATCAAGTCGAAACCCCACTAAGCCGAAACTAATATACAGGGTATCACTTAGATGATACGTAGTGGATTGGAGAAAGGCGGAAGGCTAGGTGTCGAAAGCATTGCTTCCGATGAGGTCGATACCTTTGTTTATTTTAGAAAGAGAAGCGCCTGCCTTTGTTTTAATTAAAGCCTTCGAAGGAATCGAAGCATATGTTTTCGAAAGAGGTTTCCTAAATGCTTTCGAAGGGGTTTTCATCAACTTATGTTTTAAAGTATAAGCATACGAATGGTTTTTTTACTTATAAAATAATGCTTTCGAAAGAAGGGGTTCCGACCTAGTTGAAGCTCTACTGCCGTTCTTTAGCCTTTCGAGTGTATTGAAGTCATCAATGCTTTCGAAAGGTATTGCTTGTTTTTAAAGGTGTTTTAAGTCACTTCCTAAATGCTTTCGAAAGGGTCCAAGGGTTTGGAAGACAATGGCTTCAAAGGGGGTTTCGATGCTATCCTTCAGTGTTTTGTTTAAATTGTTTGAAGCTTTTGAAAGGGATGGTGCCGACGGCATCGAGTTTTCCCCAATATTTTTATTTGATAAATGATGGTTTCGAAAGAGATACTTTTGTTTATATTCACTTTGACCCAAATGATATTTTTAAGTATAAACCCAATGGTTTCAAAAGGGGTACTTTCAATGGTTTCAGAAGGGATACTTCCAATGGTTTCGAAAAAGGTACTGGTTTTGGAAGGGATACATTCAGTGGTTTCGATAGGGGGACTTTCAATGGTTTCGAAGCTATGCTTCTAAGTGTTATTTAAGTAATACTTTATTACATTCTAAAGGTTTCAAAAGAGATGTTTTAAAATGTTTCGAAAGGCGGGGCCTAATGTTTTGAAAAGTGATTTATATGCTTTCGAAGGAGGTTATCCAATGAAGTCGAACGCAAGATTTTGAAGGTTTCGACAGCCTTGGTTTTCAAAACAAATAACCCAATCTCATTTTTAAAAGAAAACCATAGCATAAATATGTAAAGTGTTTTGAAAAGGAGTTTTGAAGAAGTTTTCCTTGATTAAAAGGTTAAAGGGATTAACCAAGTTATTATGTATGCTTCTTCATATATGTATATATTCACATTGTTTTGGATCCATAACTGAATTTTAGGGAAGGGTAGAATAACCAGTTTGGTTGACCCAGTAGTGATTATAAATTAAGTTAACTTCTGAATGAGTAGAATTGCATCTAGGAGGTCAAGAAGACCAGAATATAGGATGCTAAAATATTAAAGAAAAAGATACTAGCAGGGGCCAATAGGTTCATTGTTAGCCCATGAAAACTATGTATAAAGGAAGATGTCAGAAAGACAGGTTCATAGTAAGCCCATGAAAACTATGATTTGATATTGGTAGGGGCCAATAGGTTTGTAGTTAGCCCATGAAAACTATATCCATATTAAGATATTGACAGATGTCAATAGGTTCCTAGTCAACCCATGAAAACTAGGATAAGAGTAAAGATGTTGGAGTTACTAATAGGTTCATAGCGATCCCATGAAAACTATGTAATTGGACAGGGTGTCCTTAAATATTTTACCGGTTATTAGTCAGCCCATGAAAACTATTAGGTTAATAGTAATCCTAGAAACTACAATTGTGATGGTTAGTCAAAAATGAATGGGGATGGGTAATGCAGAATTGATTCATTTGTTTTGCATATCATCATATCATATTATGTTGTTTTGAATTGTTTTAACCATACAAAGTATATGATTTTAAAAAGGTTTTAGGATACTAGTGAGGGGAAAACCCATTCCGCTAAGCAGCGTGGTCTCACTAGATATATAAATGATTTGAGATGCTAGATTATTATTCATACCAGGCTTTATGTATGACTCGAAGTTTATGTTTTCCCTTTAAACTCTCAAGTGCTCAATTGATTTTGAGTAGTTTGAGAGTTGAGGTTTTCAGGTACCTCATTAGACGAATAAAGCTTCCGGAGACGTGCAAGTGGCAAGATAGATATCTTGAGTTCTCTTTTATTTGATTCCGCCGTGGTATTTGTAATGACGAAGTTGTTAAATTGCATGTATATACTCTAATCATCCAAGGGGGCATCTTCATATGTCGCTCTTGGCGTATATTGTAATAAATATATTTTCTCTGAACGTGGTTTACGATTGTGGGATTATGTAATGAATTGGTAATGTTTTGAAATGGAATGTGGTCTTGTTTAAAGTTTTAATTTTTTTCCATATTCATGTGTTTCGGTGTGTCAATGAATCTAACACCACCGTATTGGTCACCGAGGATTAATAACTATGGATGACTGTAGCCGTTAGTTTTGGGCCTCCAAGTAGAGGGGTGTTACATGTTATCTATTAGAAAATGATATTTTATATCTATTTGTTTGGTTCTAGCATGATGTGTTGGATTTTTAGATAGATTTATTGCACTAGTGTTATCACGGTATATTAGTGATTTAATAAATTTTAAATTAAAATCTTTTAAAGTTTGTTGCATATAAATAACCTGTGAACAAGCTAATGCAGTTGAAATATATTTTGCTTTTGTTGTGGGTAGAATTATAGAATTTTGCTTTTTGCTAAATCAGGAAACAAGAGAGTGCCCTAAAAAGTGACAGGTTCTACTTGTACTTTTTCGTTCTAATTCGCATCCATCATGGTCAGCATCACTATATGAAATTAAGTCAAAAGAATCTTTTTTTGGATAAAAAAAAGTCCATAGTCTAGGGTATTGTTCACATATCTCAATATTCTTTTCACCGATTTTAGATGAGTTTCTTTAGGTTGAGATGGATATCTTGCACATAGACAGACACTATGCATTATATCTGGTCTACTAGCAGTTATATAGAGATATGACCTTATCATACCTCTATATAATTTTTGATCTATATCTTTTGAGTTTTCTTCTTTATTTAATTTTTCATTTCTTGCCATATGAGTTGGTTTTCTACTAGTATTTGACATAATAAATTTCTTAACTAAGTCTTTGGCATGTTTTCCTTGGTTTAAAAAAAATCATTATTTAATTGCCTTATTTGTAGTCCTAAAAAGAATGTTAGTTCTCTCATATGACTCATTTTAAATTTCTTAGTCATTATATCTGAAAATTCTTTATTTAATTGTTCGTTTATTGATCCAAAAATAATATCATCTACATATACTTGTATAAGTTGAATATCGTTATTATTTCTTTTAATAAATAGAGTACTAACTACCATTCCTACTTCAAAATTAGATTGTAATATATAAGATTTTAGCGTATCATACCATGCTCTAGGAGCTTCTTTTAGACCATATAAAGCTTTCTTTAATTTATAAATATGGTTAGGTAATTTTTCATCTTTAAAAAGTGGGGGTTGTTTTACATAGACATCTTCTTTAATAAATCCATTTAAAAATGCACTTTTGACATCCATTTGAAATTATTTAAAGTTATTATGATTTGCAAAAGCAACTAAAATTCTAATAGCCTCCAATCTAGCTACATGAGCAAAAGTTTCATCAATATTTATACCTTCTGCTTGACTATAACCTAGAGCAACTAAACGTGCTTTATTTCTAATAACTTCTCCTTATTCGTTCATTTTATTTCTATGTACCCATTTAGTTCCTATTACAAACTTACCTTCAGTTCTTGCGACTAGTTCCCAAACAAGGTTTCAAATCTCGGATTTTGGCCAATATCTCGGGCAAATATCTCGGCTGTCTCGGGCGATATTTAAAAGACTTATAACTAACCAAGCTGCCAAATCTCGGATTTTGGCTAATATCTCGGATTTTCATCTCGGCTGATCTCGGGGAGATTTAAAACCTTGTTCCCAAACATCATTTCTGGTAAATTAATTCAGTTCTTCTTGCATAGCAAGAATCGAAGAGTCATCTAATGATGCTTCTTTTGGATTTTTGGGTTCAATAGTTGAGATAAAGGCAACATTACTCATTTTATTTAATTGATTTCTTATTTTTACAACAGATTCTACATTTCCCTAGAATATTTTCTATAGAGTAATCCTTCAAATATTTTATTCTTTTATTTGGATGTAAATTTTTGGAGTTATTATTATCTTCATCATTAGTGATTTCATTATTAGTAATTTCATTAGTATTATCAACATATTTTCTTCATCAAATCTGGTATTCTTGATTTTGAAATTCTCATCAAATGAAACATGTAATGTTTCTTCAATGGTGTTAGTTTTGGTCTTAAAAACTCTATAAGCTTTACTTCTATTAGAATAACCAATAAAAATACCTTTATCTTATTTAGCATCAAATTTATCTAAATTATCCTTTGTATTTAATATAAAATATTTACTACCAAAAACTCTAAAGTACAATACTTTTGGCTTTTAATATAAAATAATTCATATAGATTTTTCTTTGTTAAAGGTCGTATTAGAATTCTATTTAAAATATAACAAGCCGTAGCAACTGCTTCAGCCCAATTTTTTTTAAGTAATTTACTATCATTTATCATTGTTCTAGCACATTCTTGTATAGTTCTATTTTTACGTAATACTACTCCATTTTGTTATGGTGTTCTAGGAATGAAATGTTACGTGTAATTCCTTTCTTATTACAAAAGATTTCAAAATTATCATTTTCGAATTCTCCTCTATGATCACTCCTAATCGTTTTAATTTTAGTTCACATTTGATTTTTAATTCTTTTAGCAAAAATTTTAAACATTTCAAAAGCTTCACTTTTAAGTTTAAAAAAATTGTCCATGTAGATCTAGAAAAATCATCTATAATTACAAAGACATATTGATTGTATTTGCGAAGGTCAAAAAGACGTATTGAAGAAATTCAAGAGTATAAGAAGTAGAAATTATATCTTTTGATTTAAAGGAATTTTTAGGAAGTTTTCCTAACTAATAGGCATTACATAAATTATTGACATTAAAACTCATTTTAGGGAGACCCTTAACAAGTTCATACCTAGCAACTTTAGAAACATATTTGAATTCAAACGACCAAATTTTTTGTGCAAATCTAAGGATCATTAGATTCATCCGAAAGACATAAATTATCATTGGACACTTTCATACTTAAAATATAAATGTTACATTTCCTAATACCTTCATAGATAATGTTTGACTCATTATCTTTGATATGACAATTATCCTTTTCAAACTTAATTTTAAAACCCTTATCACATATAATTGACTAATGCTAAGCAAGTTATGTTTCAGATTCCTAACTAGCAAAACATTAGAAATAGTAGGAGTATTAGAGTTACCGACACTGCAGATGCCAATCACATATCCAATTGAGTTGTCTCCAAAGTTAACCGATCCACCATCTTTATAGAAAATATCTTTCAAGATTTCTCTATTTCCAGTCATGTGTCTTGAGCATCCACTATCCAATATTCATTTGTCCTTCTTAATTTGTATGTTTGATTTTCAAGTGTCTGTTCATAGTTAGCCATATAAAAAACTTGTTCTTGCAATTCAAAATAGTACCTTTCTAGAAAACCAAGTGAGTTTTCAAAACAATTAGTTTCTAATAACATATTGGTTTCACAAAACTATTTTTCTACAAAACTATTAAAAATATTACTAGCCATTGAAACTTTTCAATAATCAGATTACGAGTTTTTGAAAACCTAGTGCTCCTATACCAAGCGTTGGTCGTGGAATTATGGATCTTAAGGCTAAATAAGCACTAGAGGAGGGTGAATAGTGTTTTCTAACTTTTGTAGTTTTTTAAATTTTCTTTCAAGTTTAATATTAAATCATAAATTTTCAACACAGAATTATGTCAAAATCAATCACAGATGCGAACATAGATAAAATAAAAGCAGTAAAGTAAAGTAGGGATTTAGAGAGATGACACCGGGGATTTTATATTGATTTGGATTTCTCCTACATTCAGTCTCGTACAATTGCTCATACAAATTTCTTTTCAAATGCCAATCTATAAAAGGGTAGAAGACAAATCCAATTATAATCTCGATTCTAAGACTACAAGACACACCCTTCTGATTTTCCAGGCTTAGGGTATACCCACTTGATTTGGACGGGCTATAGCACACCTACTTGGATTTTTAGACTACCAAGCACACCGAATTTATTTGAACGGTCTACAATCACACCCAACCAAATACGATTAGAGTTTGATGGTCTTTTCAAAGATAATTTCTTGATCTTTGGTTATAATGGATCCTATAGCTATTCGAACTAGGCCAGCTCACAGCGAAAGATATAAGTGAATTTTAAAATTTTACCCTATTGGATCTTTATTGGGCCTATAAAGTCTAATCATTTAGAATATTTTCAATTTAGTTTAAATAAAATCATGTATTTTATTCAAATATATAAATTGTAGTTTGAAATTTATTTGATTTTAGTTTTACTTAATATATATATATATATGTATGTATCATATACATACATATATATATATAATCTGTGCAAGCTATAACATGCTAGTATATAGAGCTGGGATTTACATCATTATGGACACATTAGTTCATTTTATATGTATTGTATGTTATCAAATATGTGCATGTACATATAGTTATAAATTCCAAATACGTGTGTGTGTATATATATGTGTGTACGTATGTATGTATACATATAAAAGTAAATATATATATATATATATATGTTCCATTATTAAAATTTTATAGAAAATTTTATTAATGTAAACTACATGTTATATTATAAGTAGCAATAAAGATATATACATATATATATGTATGTGTGTGTGTGTGTGTGATAAAATAATACTTCCAATATGAATCAAAATAATATTTTTAATAAGAATTAAAATAAACTGTTTATTTAATTTTATATGTGTGTGTATGCATAGCTAGTCGATATAATAATTAATAGTAAATTAATTTATAACATAATATATATACACACACACAAAAATACAAATACAAATACATATGTATATATAAACATAATAATTTTTCTTTCAGTTTGAAAATATCAAGGTTTATGGTTAATATGTTTTTAATATTTTATTATGCATATTTCATGAATTAATAATTAGTTTCAGCGCTTAATAAATTAATATAAAATAATAATATAACAAAAATTCAAGTTTCCAATATCAATAAAATCTAGGATCATATTTTAGGTGTCACAAAATTTTTTCGAATTTTTTGGAATTAAAATAATATTTTTAGGTAATTAATTAATATGCGTCCGAAGTTAAAATAATTTTCAAAATATAAAATTAAGTTGAAAAATACTAAATTTTTTTTATGAGCATCTAACATCACAAATTAATTTTAAAAATTATAAAATTGAATTTTCGAAAGTATTTTTAGTTTATACAAATTTATTAAATCAAATATTCAATAAATATTGGTAATAAATATATATTAATAACATAAATAATTATTTTTAGTACTTATAATTCATAGTAAACATAAACATGTCTAAGAAAAATTTTAGATCAATTTTATGTAGTAGATATAAATATATATGTTTTAATACAAATTGTACGTGAGTACTAATACACAAATTAATATTTATATGAATATAAGCTAATATAAAATTAAACAAAAAATTTGTTCAACTTATAATAATAGATTGCAAAAAAAAATTCGAAATATAAATATTAAATTTTATACACATAACAAATCTACATTGTGACAACAACATTACATATAAAAATCTCTCATAACTAATGTAATAACAATGATATGAAAATATCTATAGGCATATATAGTTAACAGATTATAAAACATGATAATCTATTTAATATCTATGTAAATAAATGTTACCTACTACAGTTGCCCTCAAGTCCACATTGAAATAGTGAATTCTCTTTCTCCAATTGTTCCTTGATCCGTCAGATTGCTAGTCTGGAATCAATGACCTTCCACTATCGAATAGTTTTGGTTTAACTTGATTTGATTTGAGAATTTTAAGGATTAATGGAGCTTTGGTTTAGCAGCAATAGGATGGTAATGGCAGCTAATTTACAAGATGGTGGCGGCTTAAAATATATCATTTAGGTTAGGATTAGAGAGGCCTTTTATAACGTTTAAGAGAGAGAAAAGAGGATCATATCTTTCTTTTTTCTTTCATAATTTCCTCCATATATTTTAACCCCTAATTGCCTTCATTTTTAGTCGTCGCTATCATATAATTGCAGCCAAAAATCTCTTCCAAATCTATGGATTAATACCCTATTTGAGCCCAAACAAATATGGTAATTAAATCTAATTTAATTTGTTATTAATATCTCATATTGATTAACATATTTATAACTATTATAAATATATATACACAGTATTTGTTTCTTAAATCATATTCTAATTTCATAATTAATATTTCATAAATAATAATTTAATTAATTTATAACGATTATAAACTAATTAAATCATTAGGTCTAAAGAGAATTCATCATTTCGGTTGTGTGACTCTTGGGTGTAAATCCAATTAGTGATTAACATCGAACTATTCGAATGTTAATGTTCACATGTCACTTAGCAGGTGGTGTGATATTATGGCCAAATTTGTCGCTTACTCGGTTTTGGTAAAATCCAATTTTATTTTAATAAGTGTTACTTGATTGCGACATTTATTTACACTAATTCTCTTCGTCAAAACTATATCACTTTGGACTTACGGAATTTGGTAATGGTCAAAATTACTCTCATCCACATTCAACTCTATAGTCCAAACATAAAGTCCTTGGTTCAATAATGACAATTATTATTAATCGAAATGCTCTGGCCAGAGACTTTGACTTTGATTTGACTAGAGTTGACCGTGATACTAACCCCATATAACTGAGGAGACATCCTCTCTTGAATAGCGCTTCACTTCCAATACTTCCACTCGCCCAACTACAGTCACTCAATGGAACGCCGTACCATGATTTGACTATAATCAAATCAGAGCTTTCATATTGAAGATCCATGGTATTCTCAAGTCGAGAGAACTGTTTAAATAAGTCATGTCGATATTTTCTATTTGACCTTAGTTATATTAACCAATATAAGACTATCTAGTGATCCATTCCATAGTTATCCAACAACTATCAGTATGTAACCCCTATATGCTCCCAGCAGTCATGATTAATACACTACCCAACATTTGGAGAGCGTTACGTACTCTAGTCTCAACGGATGCATCGCTATCTAGTCTCGATGCATCTTGATTAGTAACATTTAAATGGGTATATTTGTTTTAATTGTGATAAATTACTCATGATTACAACATTTTGTAGCTACTATCACAAAATGTACCATTTATGGATTTTCTATTAAATATATTTTTAATTAAATTAATTAATTAATTAACTCATTATATCAGGTATATAATAAAAAGTAAACACCTTTTATTTCGAACAAGATTGGTCAACGAGTTAGATATATGTAACAAATTACATGATTGCCTCTAAGGCATGCCCATAACTCTATTAATAGCCACTTGAGTAGCACTTTGATATTTAATTGGGTGAGGGATGATTGAAAGCAGATAGCAACTAGTAGAGAATCAACACAACGAAGATTGATTTGATTCTGATTGAATTTGAAGAGATTTGAATAAATTTTTCACTAGAAATTTTGGTAGAGTAAGAGTAGAGAAGAAACAAGAAATTAGTAGTTAAAAAATTCGTATGAAACTGCCTATTTATAGAGAATAACAGACACGTCCATTCGCAAAGAGTTACGACGGATAAACACTTCATTTCAAAATTTGAATTTCAAATTCGCGGCATGTTTGTCGACATATCATAGGGTATATGTCTACATATGCCTTTGAAAATTGAAAACTCTTTTGTTTTTAAATATTTTGAAAACTTATACTTTGTAAAATATTTTGGTACTTTTTAAAATAATTTAACATAGTTTATAAACATTTTAAACATAAAAACTTTTATAAAATATCTTTAAGTATGTTTCAAAAATATATTTTGTTTTAAAAATAAAGGATAAGAAAATATAAAATATAGATCAAAGATTGCTGCCAGGGACTTTAACAATTCAATGACTCTATATACTATATTATAGTCTTGAGATCTTCATATCATGGTTAGTATACCCATGAGTCTTTATTGTCCTTTTCTTGATTCTTTATATTGTACAGTCTTCGATTTAACACATGTATAATGTCCTGCACTATATACTACATAACTTGGCCAAACGTTAGTATCTATATTTTATATGAATGTATTATTGTTATTAAGGTTATTATCATCAAAATCAATAACTGAGGTATTAACAAAGAGGTCGTACGGGGATGCTCAGTTTTATTCATGGACTCTCAAAGGGAAAGGGTAAGACTGTATATATAAATCCAAAGATCACATAAGGTGTGGTTGCTCCACTTGTATTTCGTTCTATACAGGATGATGGTAGATATTCTCTGTTTATGGTAAATCATTATGTGTGATATGTTAGTTGATTGATAATATCATTGTGTGTAGCATGGTAGACTTATATTATGATACCTATATTACCTCCTTCACTTATATATTAGGTTACATTTATCATAGTATATTGTTACATGGCAATCACATTATATTAGTTGTGCTGACTCGCTAATGACAGAAGAAGAGCATGTTATGGTACGATTT
This sequence comes from Allium fistulosum, assembly GCA_030737815.1. Lineage (NCBI taxonomy): Eukaryota > Viridiplantae > Streptophyta > Magnoliopsida > Asparagales > Amaryllidaceae > Allium > Allium fistulosum. The sequence continues at coordinate 716,542,316 of CM060908.1, forward strand.
TCTATCTTTTGGATGAGTTTACTTTACTTGTTTATGGATAGTCCGGATTACCCATGAGCCATGTTTGTTAACAGGATCGGCTGTGCCTTAGTAGTTTCTTGTTTATTTGTATATAGCTTTGATATATAGTATTTTAAGATAGTTACCCTCATAATAGACTTTAAGTCTGACCCGCATTTGGTCTTTATCTATTTATGTCATGACAACTCTCGATACTCGATTGAGTAGTTTAGAAGTCATGTGCTTTTAGGGATATACTATCAGGCTGCAAAGCTGGAGCATTTTGGAGGCGTGGTATTGATATTTTAGATATTATACTTGTTATTTTAGTAGTACATGACATACATGTTATTCTGTATATGAGACTGTTATATTAGATATTATATTCAGAACTCAGTACTGTTGGTAGTTGATGTACCATGACTTTCTGTACAGATATTTATTTATCGTTTGCTTCAGCTAGTGTGGTCTCTTATATATTGTTCATCATGTTCTATTCATGTATATTTAGTATATTATGTGTTACCATTCCATTGTGAGATTCTATCGGTGCCCTTGTTTGGTGTTTTATTTTAGTTTTACCCTGATAATCTGTCTTTTGTGATATCCAAAGGAGCCAAAAGTTATCATTCGTTGTTGGCTCGGGGTATCACGAAGGATGGGTTGTTACATTTACCTCTTGAACTTTGTAACATCTAGAGGTTGATTAATGAATATAGGAGCATTAATTCATCATTCAATGTGTGACTTTTTGACAACATCCTAAGGTGTTTTCGATTTAATTTATCTATGCGTTTCTTATGTTCATACTCTTGAATTCTTTATTATTCTTCTTGCCTTTTTATTGTTTATCTTACACCACCTAATTCAAATCCACTATTTTCATCCCAATTAATAGTAGTTTATTTTGTTTTTGATTCAGATCTATGTTTTTATTTCCATTTATTGTATGTCAATTATGGTTCATATAATTTAGATCCCCAATCCCCTATAATATTTTGTATTTTTTCTTTGTATTATTTCAGTATAAATATTCTTATCATGAATTTACATATAGCCAAGTTGTCCAATTCCTTATTGTTCCTTTTTTTATTTAAATTTTTTTTTGGTTGGAAACTATCTTTATAATTTTATACCATATATGTTAATCATTTATGTTTGCCTTGAAAACCAGTTTGTTTTGTTGCATTGTTGATGTTTTGAAATACAGTTGTTTTGAGTATTGTTTTCAAAAAAAGGAAGTAGTTTTTTTGAATTCATGTATGGACTATTGTGTAAAATCCTATAATTTTATTTTCATTGTAAATTTGAAGTACTGTGCAAAACTTTATATTTATTATTTCCCTTCTAAGTTTAATGTTTGATTCTGTAACAATACGATCTTTCGACGCTCGAAAGTCGACAATAATACGTCCACTGTATCAACTACCGCACAATCGAATGCCGGAAAACCGAACCATTAGGGTTGAAAAGAAGAGGTAGAAGTAGAAGAAGAAAGAAAGAACAGAAAAATAGAAACAATATCAGAATCTCACATTCGCAGCGGAACAATATATAATAGATGAATGAATAATCTTTAAACAAAAACTATATCAGTTTATACAATACATCATCAGAGTTTACAACAACAACACATCACTGGACAATTATATAAACTTATCCACATACAGAATACACAGCGGATAATACATAATGTAAATGATACGTCTCGTCACCCAGCTCGCCTCCAGATCTCCACAGTAACTTCTGAATTCCAGAATGACCTAATAACCTGACTCTAGGCTGCTCGGGTGGAAAATTTTGGGCACCCAGAGTTTAGAAAGGGAACAATAAACTCCAGGTCAGTCGTGGGACTGGTGTGAGATCTTAAAAACAGTTATTTTCACAAAGAAAATAAAAGAAATTCGCAATGCTTTTGGAAAATGAAACTACCATAAGACCTCCCACCACATACACAATGCAATCGCAGACTTGGAGGAGATTTCTTCTTATGATAGTCAAATATGCTTAATACGAGAAAACTCTTTTTAATATTATCATTAGTGCCTAGTGTGGAAAACATTTCGAAAGTATAATATTAATCTTAGCCAGCATACAACCATTATTGTATGCCTACTATAGCTACTATGTTCAATAGCAGGTTACTGCCACATTCCATAGCAGGTTATACAACTAAAACCGTACAAGGCTCGTATTGGCTCTTTGGATTTTCCAACAAATGGTCAGGCTAAGGAACTTCCTACTGCCACATGGGTACGCCTCTGGCGGGACGTCCCGAGAACCAACCTGGCTCTCTACCAACACAAGGCTGAGTTACCACACGCTTCGGGGTGCAATGAAGCTGTAACTTGATAACTCCACACAAAAGTATGCCATCCTCGGTCGTTACCGAACTTTATCCGAGGCGCCTCGATCACAAAGCAACAATCACACAGTAAATAAGATTGATGCCACCACACAAGTATAGCATCTGGGCTCCATACCATGATACCACCTTTTTCCAGAAGGAAATGACATACCCTAAAGGGAGCGACCCTCATAACCTTGCCGCATTTTCCTGTTTTGACCATTTTCGGTTTGTGAGGCTCGATAAGGTCTCATCCACAAAGCTACGCTTTACACGAAAGCCATGCTTTGATCACAAATGATCAACGAACGATCATCAACACACAGAAACACTTAGCATGCCACACTACCAAATTGGGAGTATATCACTGATAACCTTCAACTACATAACCTCTGAGATCGTACGTCTCAGAGAAGGGTGTTAAGCTAAGAGAATAAATTCTCCGCCACCAACAGAAATGTATTTGAAAGAAATCAGCTCTATATCTCAAAGTGTAGTGTTAGACATACAACCATACAAGTCTGTTCCGGGTTCGAACAGAACCGAAGGCACTTCCAAAGAAGCCCTTGCAATCCAGGTATTCACAATCCTGATCAAACTTCCCATCACTTAGGGAATCTCTATACCGTAGCTACTCGGTGCAGAGACAATCGATAGGTCATCCTATCGTTTTCACAAATACCCGGTCTTCAACACCGGTCTTCAAATGCAATCCATTACGACGTATCACTATTCGGAATGGGTTATATGACACAAAGTCCTCTCTCGGCTAAACCGAATAATGAGCGCTTATTTTAAAAATAAGTGTTTCATTCAAATTTCAAGCAAATCACAACAAATACCCATTTAAAGGTCAATATTGATAGTCGGTTATTTAACTATCAATCGATATTCACAACATCGCCAGATTCCAAATTATTTCCCAAATTATTTGTTTCCAAAATTGTATTCTCAAGGTATAATTTTCAACACTTCAACCATTTGAAACAAATTTCAAATCACTTTTCACCTTTCAAACTTTTGAAAACAAATTTCAAATCAATTTCCCTACACGGGATATATTTCCAAATATTTATTCATTTCCACTGGAAATCTGCCGAGTACAAATACTTTATCTCCAAAATAATCCTTAAAATCCAATTTCAGAATTTCTTCATTTATAATTTAAAACTACTTTGGAAATATACTCGGCTTTTCAAGGAAAATACACTTCCATTTCAAAATGGTCCATTTAAAACAATTTAAATAAATTCTTATCGATTTATTTTAAATTTACGTTCCAAATCCGAATATTTATTTCCACACTTCAAAAATAAATCAGTGTTTATTTTTAAAACAAATTTCCCTTTCCTTTATAAATTCCATTTTGAATTTACATTCCCAAATATTCAATTTTTATATGATTTTCAAATCGATTTCTCAAATATTCACTTTCAACTCCAAATCAACTTTCAAATTGATTTCCAAATTTATTTCCAATCCTAAATAAATTTCCAAATGGATTTCCAAATTTATTTCCCTTTTTAAAATAAATTCCTTTTAAAGAAAACAAATTCTTTTATCTCTTCCAATCTTTTTAAAAATCCAAATTTTAAATAAATTATTCAACGTAAAAACAATATTACTCGAAATCCACTTATTAAGCCTTTTTCCCATATTTGGAATTTTATTCAATATGATTCAAAAAATAAAACTTTATCCTTTTCAAACTTCTTTTAAATTTATCCAATTCTCAAAAATAAATTTTTACTATAAATCTTCTAACTTGAATTTTAAAAATATAATTTTTTCTATTTCTAGTATCCTACGATACCAAAAATATATTCGGCTAAATTATAGCCTTCAACAATTTCAATCACAAAGATAATCACACGGAGATTATAAATAATCAACACACAACATATGAAAGCAATTCAATCAATTTGAGGAATCCAGTTGGATCCCTCCAACCTGTTTCCCTGCATCCACAGATGTTAGCACAATATCAATTCCACTTCGAGGTGGAATATTGTGGTATATGGGATTTATAAAATATCATCCGCTATTATGAGGTGCATAGGGTCTCATCCGCTATATAATGCGGGAAAATCAACTCCAAATATATATATTACTATCATATATACTATCATCCAAACAATCAATCAATCAATAACTGAAATTCCAATTTAATTTGAGTGAGATGGTCTCACCTTTGCTCTCGTTTTGCAATCCATTTCCATTTCGACTATTTCTTCATTGTATTAGACCTTGTATAAACAATTTTATGATTTTATTAATACTCGAACTAATCGAATAATTTATTTCCTTTTTAATAATTTAATTAACCAGCAAATTGGATTTTAAACTAGTAATTAAATTTTAAAATATTTTTAGCAACTAATAATTAAACAAGTTTATTAAACAATTTATCCCCAAATTGTATTATTAGTAAGTGAACGAATGCATATATGTATACTTATTTTATTTTATTTTTATATATAAACAATACATAATTTTCTTTACTGTAAAAATTATATTTTCTGGATGCATATATATTAAAATTTCTGCATCTGATTATATATATATATATATATATATATATATAATTTGAAAAACTGTATTTATCACCTCAATTTTTTATGTTCAGGTATATATATATATATATATAAATTGAAAAAAAATATTGCCACTGTATATATTTTCCATACATATAAACATTCATTTCTTTAATTATATTTAAAACAATACCTTATTGACTCCTCGTGCCAGCGACGCCTTGAACGGAGCCGCCCTTCTCTGACAAACCCCGAGCCCTCGCAGCATCGCCTCGATGTCGACCATACCCCGACCAAATCGTGATGCCTCACTTCGACTAGCCTATCGCCTGAACCCAACAGGAACGCCTCACCGCTCTGCTCAACAACCCACCGCCTTCACCATTACTCGCGTCGCCATCACCACCTTCAACGCTATCATGCTCGAGCCCTACAATCGAACTCGCGATTTCGATACGATTACTTTCTTTTTTTTCTTTTAAAATTGAACGAAATCGATGACGATTCCATTTTTTTATTATCTAAGGAGAAAGGGGGCTTCGGCCATTTTTAGATTTGAAATGAAGCCGAGTGATTTTTTTCTTCATTTCTACGTTCGTATATTTTTTTTATTAAAACGAACGCATGTCTTTGGAACATTTGTGTGGATGATAAGCTACAGTGACAGGGAAAAGTTGTGATGGGAAAGGAAGGCGGCTGATGTGGATAGGATTTCAACTGGAGTTGACTGTATAGATATATTCAATTTAAATTCAAATTCAAATTCAAATGCAACTTAAAATTTAAAACTCCTATCGAGGCATGCCGCTAGGCGTTTATAATGTTATACACCTATTCCGAACATAATGGAAAAGGTTTTGAGTCCTAACTCAATCGTATGGAGAAGATAGCTTTTTGGACCAGTTATTAAATTAAATTTCGATAAAATTTTCAGCGCGTTTGCTCACAGTATGATCACACAACAACTCCAATTACTACGAAAATTGAAATCCGATAATAATACAATATTATGGATCCAATGGAACTGGTTTCATCGAATTCCGAGACTGTGCCTCGGAAGGCTATTTTTAAATATCGATTTAAACAATAAAATTCAAAACTGAACAAAACAGTTTCAAATTCAATTCTGAAAGTTCCATTACCTTCAGTATCATAAATATGAATTTTCTAAGCCTTGAAAATATTTTTAATCAGCTTAAAACTGAAGATACAAATTTTTACCCAGATTTAATAATCAAATTCAATAATTAAATTGCCAAATTCATTCTGATAATTGAATTTCAAATTAAACTGACTTCCAGATATTTTAAAATCAATTAAATATTCTGATTTCAATTGTCAAAAATGCAGGGTCGTTACATTCTTCCCCCCTTAAAAGAATTTCGTCCCGAAATTACAAGTTAAGAAGAATGATCCTCAACCCGTTTATCATTTTCCCAAACCAAACAGTTTTATCAAATTTTCAAACCAATCTTCTTATTAGAGACACTATCATTCCTCTTATTAACTTTCCAAACTCATCCATAAGTTTTAAACAACTTTATTTTACTTCACAATTCAAATTCAAATTTAAATTCAAAATTTAAATTATCCAAAATTTCTCAAAAAATTTTAACTCCCTAAATTTTCGAAAAATTTCGCTAGCGTCTCCCTTGCGCGGCTAGCTCGGTACGACTGCAAAATGTCCCGACGGACTGCCAAATTCCAATAGAAAACAAAATGCCAAGTGGCAAAATCAGAATCCCAATCAAATTTCAGACAGAAATTTTAAATACATACCTTTTGTTGAGAAATTCCAATTTATCTTCTGAAATCAAAATCCAAATTCCATTTTCCTATAGCCTTTATAATCCCTGTATACTTTACTCAACAACAATGTCCAAATTCACTTATTGGATTCCCAATACCCATTTACTTAAGAATTTTCTCCATTCATTTCTTAAGTTCAATATAGGCACTTTGTATATCCTTATATTATCACTTCTATTCAACTTGGATTCCAATTTCATATAAAATCAATTTGCTTCAATTTACTAATTCATTTCAAATCTCAATACTTTTATTTCCAAATTTTCATTCAGATTTTACTTGAATTCGATTCATCTTTAACTTCGAAGATTGAATCTTACTTTCCTTATCTCAAATTCCAATTTTAAATCAGTTGTTGTTAAGTGAAAATTTCCAAAAATTTCAAAAAATTTCTAACTCCCAAAATTTTCAGAAAATTTTGGCGGAGTCTCCCTTGTATGGAGGAGCTTTTGTAATTTGACAAGAGATATAAATATATATACATCGACCCACACGGTCGGAAAAAGCAAAAACAGTTCATATTTCCTATTTTTGTATTACGTAGGCGTACCTTTATTAGCATTTTAAGCAAAGCGGCTTATTTATTTAGCTATTTGCGTGCTCAAATCCAGCCAAACGGCTTTCAAAAACCTGTACTTACTCAATTTAAATATGTAAGTGACATATATAGGAAATCTATTAACATTTCACTTATTTCCAATAACAAACAAGTAGTTTTCATAAGCAATACATCCAAACAATTTCCATTAGTAATTTATATGGTTTTAATACAAATTTAATCGCTTTCATCTAATTCACATTCAATTCAAGTGATTTACAACTCACTTTCTTTCATTCAATTCATTTTTAAATGGAACAAACTCATATCTATTTCAATTGATTCAAAAATCAATTTTATTGGCTTTCATTAACTCATATATGAAAGGGACGCGGAAGATGATCTTAAGGCTATTTAACACTAGAGGGGGGGTGAATAGTGTTTTAAGAATTTCTTTAAAACTTCTTTGATTTAAATTGATTTAACTATCTTAATGCAAATACACAATCACAGATCAAATCACAGAATCACAAACAGATGCAAATATAAATAAAAAGCAAGTAAAGGAAAGAACACACCAGGAATTTTATACTGGTTCGGTGTTACCCTACATCCAGTCCCGCACAACTCGTACGGCTTTCTATTCAATAATAATCTAGATTACAATCCCTCGATTCCAAGGCAACGAGGTACACCCTCCAGATTCTCAGGTCTCTGGGTAGAACCACTTGATTTACAGGACACAAGTTCACCCGATCGATTTCCAAGGACACGATCACACCTTTATAACCCTAAACAAGTTTCTTTGAGTACAAATGTATCTATAACTCTGATAAGCACTGAGATTCTTTGAAGAGAGTGGCAGAGAATCAAACTAGAGATATTCTGGATTGATTCTCTTAAGATTTTGGCAGAATATGGATAGGATGATTAGAAAATAAGATAAGAGAATAAAGAGGAGAGAAAATAAAGAAAGTAGTTACTGGAAAACGTCCATAACAGTCTCTATTTATAGAGAATGAATGGATGTGTCCATTCAAAGAGATTTAAACGAATAGACACTTCTTTGAAAACAACCTTTGCTATAACGGGAAGCATGTCGACATGACGAGTAACTATGATGTCGACATGGTCTAGTAAAAATGATGATTTGCTTTTCTTTGAAAATGATGATATAAAACATATGCAATTTTATTCAAATGGACTCTATGTATTTGTAGAAGGTATTTAGAAGTAGAAATACTTATGAATATATATATATGTATATATACTAAAATATATTTAAAATCAAGGTAAATAAACTAAAGTAAATATAATATTAAAATAGATTTTGAGGCTAAAATATCAAGGACAATTTTGAAATCAAAATATAACAAAATGATAAATATGATTTTGAGGCTAAAACATTTTTGGAAATACGAACAAAGGTTTTTCTTTTGAAAAGGAATATTTGAAAATCATTTTATGAAACAAGAGATAATTTTGAAAATCATTTTGAATCAAAATTAGTGGATAACAAAATAGGGCTACTATCCGTTCCACTAGATATTTCGTGAGTTCCATCTCACTAGGGTTCCATCCCTTTAACAAGAACGAAGTGGATTCCATTCCACGAGTAAATTGGATAAAAAAGAATGATAGTGCTTTCAAGGAGTTTTAACAAATATCTAACCTAACTATATTATTTGTCTTGAACTCTTGAATATCTTGAATCTCATGAGTCTTCAATCTTGAACTCTTGATCTTTGTCTTCTTTACTGTACAGTCTTCTTTTGTTGATACCTGCATATAGATTTCCTGCACATATATATTTTATAACACTTCTATAGTTGTTGTCATCAAAACCATTATCCTATAGACTAACATTCTCCCCCTTTTTGATGATGACAACCTTTGTTTATAAAATATTTATATTCTCCTTATAACTCCCCCTAAATCTAATAACTCCCCCTTAATCTATGCCTAACTAACCTATTTTATACTTCTCCCCCTTTGTCATCAACAAAAAAAATGACACTAACTCCCCCTAAATCTATGATATTAATGATAGTGTTATCATTAATGATACTGAAACTAGATATAACAATGCTAAATATTGTATACTCAGAATGATATATGAGTAATATAAGAATGAGAATAATAAGTGTAACCACAAATTATTTTATTCATATCACTATATACATAACTGTTAAATGAAAAGAAAATGCATACAATAAGTAGACAAATCAATCAAACATAAGCACACCTATTTATGTCTTATTACATAATCAATATAGTAAGTTATCATAAATCAACCATGTTTAAAACCAAATCAAGTATTTCAAATCAAATCAATTTTAAACCAAATCAAACAAGTTAAATGTTACGTGGAACTTCAACCCATCCCTCTTTTCCAAAGATGGGATCCGCTTTGATTACTTCCCCATCTTCATCGTCCTGGAGCAATGTCTTCGGTGGATTTACTTGGAGATCCTCTTTGTTGAGAGCGGAGATCATCCATCGTAGTGCATCGAAATGCCTTTCTTGTTCCTTTATCATCTGCATTTGACTCAGTTCTAAGTGCCTCTGATTTCGTAGAATAAAAGTAAGAATGTCTTTGAAGGATTTGAGAGTCTCTTCAAGATTATCACTTAGATTTGAAGAGGATGAAGCCATTTTGACGATAAGTAAGAAGGAAATAAGTAGATAAGAGTAGAGAGAAGTTATGAGAAGTTTTCTGGAAGAAAATAGGACTTAAATAGACAGGAAAGTCGTTTGAAATGAATAGACATAAGGAGTTATTTTGAATTTCAAATTGAAATGTCCATTCAGAATATTACCAGTATATGTCGACATGACCTCTATACAGTATGTCGACATACATAGCAGATTTTGCACATCTTATTTTTGAATTTTTAGTGTATATACATATGATTTATATATATATTACTTGATATAAATAAGAGTGACAGTAAGATAAACAGAGAATAAGCTTCATTTCATACTAGAACAGAGAAGTACATGAATCTCATAGAGAAAACATAAAGATACAACTTTCAATATACCAAATTTCATTGATATACAAAAAGTAAACTCTAGAAACTAGTAGATGAGGATGAAGATGATGAGATATTAAGCTTCTTGTTGACTTTGGAGAAGAACTTGTTCATAGTATTGGACATTTTGTCCAATTTTTTGTTTACGGAGTGTTTGAGAGCTTTTTGATTTTTTACAATTACTCGTTGATTGTGAAGGAGAATTTTGTTTGATGGTCGTGTGGGAAAATCAATACTCTCTAAGGAAGTTTCTTCACTTTCTTCCTCTTCTTCTTCCTCACCTTCTTCTTCTTCACCTTCTTCTTCCTCCTCTTCCTCTTCTTCTTCTTCCTCCTCATCTTCTTGCATTTCCTCATACCCCAATCGTGCTTCTTTTTCCGTTAGTGTTTCGTATGGTTGAAACACGTGCGGAATTTTCATAAGTGAAATATTGGAATGATTAAAAACCTTTCTTGGAAAGAATTCTTCACCTCTCATATCCACTCCAAAGTAATTAAAAATTCTAGTGAGGTATATTCCATGATATAATGCATTCTCTCCCGAATCCAAGTTTTTGTGACGAAATTCATCCAAGATAACTTGTGCCCAATTAATATCATAATTTCCAAAAATTTCAAAAAGAGCCTTACACACTTTTTGAGTCGGGTTATTGTAATTTCCCGATCTCGGAGTAATAGTGCGTTGAAGGAGAAGATTAACAATACGAGCTTTTGGTCGAAAAAATTTGTTTTTGAAATCCATTTCTTCCTCAAAAATATTGTGAAAAGTTTCACGATCGGTTTCCTCGATTTCAAAAGAAGAAAGATTGGAACCGGTACTTTTACACTCAAGTATGGTTCCTAAAACATCGGTATCCAAAACAATTTGTGTCCCCTTGACACTACTCCACACTTCATCATCCCTTCCATTATAAAAACCACGATTTAAATTTGCATAAAACATTTTGACAAGGTTTGGATAGCAAACAAAATCATTTTGGTTATTGTCAACCAAGCTTAGAATACCATTGTTTTGAAAGAGAGCATCAATTTCATAAGAAGCGAAGTCATTAAAAATAGCAAAACTACCCGAATGAACTTTTCCATAAGTTGCATAATTAATGTATGCAAGTATGGCATCTCTATTATTGTAGAGATGATCTTTGGTGGCTTTTGACAGCCTCATTCCGGCTACGTTGCTAGTGGATGCCATTTTTGAAGAGATAAGAGTGTTTGAAGATAAAAGTTGTTTTGAATTTGAATTGAAGATGGAGATAAGTGTTGATAGAAGATAGATATAAAGAGGTTGAATAGGTGGATTCTCTGGTCAAAGAGTCATAACTATTCAGAACATAGGAGTTAGTGAAAAGGTGGAGGGAAATTTGAATTTTGAATTCAAATTTAGAAATCTGATTTGCTACAGGTATGTCGACATTACCAATAAGTGCCATGTCGACATGCACATCAGATTTTGCAAAAATGATTTCAAGCATGTACAAGATTTATATATATATATATACTTATATATATTATGACTATTGTCTGAATATATTTTGAAAATATATTATACAGAAAATATATAAAAATAATATTTTATAAATTTTTAAAAGATATTTGAAAAATTTTAAGTTAATAAAATCAATTATATACTTAATTAATAAACTATTCTAAGCAACCAATTTTCAACCAATTAAAATAGTAAACGTGTACCTTGTTTGAGTTCCATATCATCCTGATTATCTGAATTCTGAGTTGTCATAAAACACATATTTGCCAATTCTGTTTTCTGTTCATCATCACTTGAGGACGTATCTGAATCATCCAGTGTTGCTGCAAATGCTTTCTTTCTTTTCTTTGAATATTCTTTGTTTGATTGAGGAGTTTGTTTTTCTTGATGTGGACAGTCTCTTTGATAATGACCAAACTCATTGCAATTGAAGCATTTGATGTTGTTGAGTGATTCAGTGTTATTTCCAAAACTTTTTCTCTTGTGATTATTCATTTTTCTATATTTCAAGAATTTTCGAAAGTTTCTTGTCATGAAGGCTATTTCTTCATCATCATCACTAGAGTCTGATTCACTAGTTAGTGCATTAAAGGCAATGGACTTTTTTTCTGATGACTTATTCTCCCTTCTTTCCTGAATTTGAACTTCATATGACATCAGATTTCCAATTAATTCATCAATCTTTAAGGTACTGATGTTATTTGCTTCTTCAATCGCCAATGTCTTCAGATCCCATTCTGGAGTGAGTGAATTCAGAATTTTCCTGACTTGATCTTCTTCGGAGATTGCTTTTCCCAGAGATACTAGTGAATGAACAATATCCTGAAAACGACTATACATATCTGGAATAGATTCACTAGGCAACATCTTAAATAATTGAAATTGATTAGTAAGAATAGAAATTTTGGTCTGTTTAACTTTGCTTGTTCCTTCATGAGTAACTTGCAGTGTTTTCCAGATTTCATATGCAGTTTTACAAACAGATACTCTATTAAATTCATTTCTATCTAGTGAACAAAATAAAATATTCATGGCTTTTGAATTGTTTTGAGCCACTTCTCTTTGAACGGTCGTCCATTGAGCAAAATCAGTTGTGGGCTCAGTGTATTCAGTTTGTGTCATATTCCATGTTTCTAAACTAATGGATTGTAAATATATCTTCATTCTACATGCCCAATATGCATAGTTACTGCCATTGAAAAGTGGTGGTCTGGCAGTGGACTGACCCTCTACAAATGAACTAGAAATACCAGTGTTGGTAGCCATTGTTACTTTTCAAAAATCAGGTTATGAATACTTTGAAAAACTTACTCTGATACCAAATGAAAGGGACGCGGAAGATGATCTTAAGGCTATTTAACACTAGAGGGGGGGTGAATAGTGTTTTAAGAATTTCTTTAAAACTTCTTTGATTTAAATTGATTTAACTATCTTAATGCAAATACACAATCACAGATCAAATCACAGAATCACAAACAGATGCAAATATAAATAAAAAGCAAGTAAAGGAAAGAACACACCAGGAATTTTATACTGGTTCGGTGTTACCCTACATCCAGTCCCGCACAACTCGTACGGCTTTCTATTCAATAATAATCTAGATTACAATCCCTCGATTCCAAGGCAACGAGGTACACCCTCCAGATTCTCAGGTCTCTGGGTAGAACCACTTGATTTACAGGACACAAGTTCACCCGATCGATTTCCAAGGACACGATCACACCTTTATAACCCTAAACAAGTTTCTTTGAGTACAAATGTATCTATAACTCTGATAAGCACTGAGATTCTTTGAAGAGAGTGGCAGAGAATCAAACTAGAGATATTCTGGATTGATTCTCTTAAGATTTTGGCAGAATATGGATAGGATGATTAGAAAATAAGATAAGAGAATAAAGAGGAGAGAAAATAAAGAAAGTAGTTACTGGAAAACGTCCATAACAGTCTCTATTTATAGAGAATGAATGGATGTGTCCATTCAAAGAGATTTAAACGAATAGACACTTCTTTTGAAAACAACCTTTGCTATAACGGGAAGCATGTCGACATGACGAGTAACTATGATGTCGACATGGTCTAGTAAAAATGATGATTTGCTTTTCTTTGAAAATGATGATTTAAAACATATGCAATTTTATTCAAATGGACTCTATGTATTTGTAGAAGGTATTTAGAAGTAGAAATACTTATGAATATATATATGTATATATACTAAAATATATTTAAAATCAAGGTAAATAAACTAAAGTAAATATAATATTAAAATAGATTTTGAGGCTAAAATATCAAGGACAATTTTGAAATCAAAATATAACAAAATGATAAATATGATTTTGAGGCTAAAACATTTTTGGAAATACGAACGAAGGTTTTTCTTTTGAAAAGGAATATTTGAAAATCATTTTATGAAACAAGAGATAATTTTGAAAATCATTTTGAATCAAAATTAGTGGATAACAAAATAGGGCTACTATCCGTTCCACTAGATATTTCGTGAGTTCCATCTCACTAGGGTTCCATCCCTTTAACAAGAACGAAGTGGATTCCATTCCACGAGTAAATTGGATAAAAAAGAATGATAGTGCTTTCAAGGAGTTTTAACAAATATCTAACCTAACTATATTATTTGTCTTGAACTCTTGAATATCTTGAATCTCATGAGTCTTCAATCTTGTACTCTTGATCTTTGTCTTCTTTACTGTACAGTCTTCTTTTGTTGATACCTGCATATAGATTTCCTGCACATATATATTTTATAACACTTCTATAGTTGTTGTCATCAAAACCATTATCCTATAGACTAACAATATATTTTTATACAATCTCGTTTGCGTCAAACGACAATCGTTTCTATGCAAATTTCGACGATATTCACTTAATAGAATATCCATTCTAGTTTATAACTAATTTAAATTGATACCAGTTCAATTTATTTTAATTCCATTTCATTTCCAATTGATTCCATTCAATTTAATTTACATTCCATATTCACATTCATTTCATTTGAAACCATTTCACAAAACTCGACAACAACCATTTCACAATTTCTTTTCTTAAGTCGAGCTTTTATCCAATATTGCTTAAGTTATTTCAACTCAAAACTCAAGTTATAGTTTCCTTGTAAACAATTCCCAATTTAAATCTTTGATTTGATTTTTTTTCTCATTTATCAAATCCATTGCATTTTTTTCAATTCCAATTCATTTATTTATAAACGTAACCTCATTTGGTCATTCACAAATTCATTCATTCATTTTCAATTTGAATCTTATTCCAATCAAATTTCAAATATTTTTATAAGTTATCAAACTTATTTACATTCCATAACATTTTAAAGAAACTCCAGAGTCTTTTTAACAATTACTCACATTTCAAAACTAATTTTGAAATCAATTAGGTCCAACTCAAAATACTTCTCAAATAATTATTTTCCAGACTCTCGGAAACCATTTTCAAATTAAAGGAATTCAATCTTTTGAATTTTCAATCTAAATCCTTTAATACTTATTTCAAAAATTTCTCTGGCACTTTATTTCAATTTATAAAACTCATTTATAAATTCACATTACCAATTTCATTCCATTAATGAATTTATTTTCAATTATCTTCTTGGAATTCTATTCCAAATTGTAAATCACATTTACAATTTATATTTACAAATTTCATTCGTAAATGAACTCATTTCCTTATACTTTCAATTCATATTTATAAATTTCATTTGTTAAATGAATTTATCTCCAAATCTTTGGTTATACCATTATTTCTTATTCCATTTCCATATAACAATGATAATAATTCAATATTATATCTTCCTAACAATCAAGCATCCATATACAATAATAATTCATAGAAAATCATTTCTTTTGTATACAAAAATAGCTTTGGGTAAAATTATTTCATTTACCCTATTTAAAACGATACTGTGTCGGTTTATCTTGTTTAAGAGTTTAGAAACCCCTATCTATTAACAATCAACCGATAAGTCAACACAATACAAAACAATTTTTATATTCACTAACGAATACACGCTCATATCTATTATTACGCTCACACTCATTCTAGAGTACTACTGACTCTATCTCTAATGAGTAATACCTAACAGATCCAGGGTTATCGCTTAACCAATTGCTCAGATACCACATGTAACGATACGATCTTTCGACGCTCGAAAGTCGACATTAATACGTCCACTGTATCAACTACCGCACAATCGAATGCCGGAAAACCGAATCATTAGGGTTGAAAAGAAGAGGTAGAAGTAGAAGAAGAAAGAAAGAACAGAAAAACAGAAACAATATCAGAATCTCACATTCGTAGCGGAACAATATATGATGAATGAATAATCTTTAAACAAAAACTATATCAGTTTATACAATACATCATCAGAGTTTACAACAACAACACATCACTGGACAATTATATAAACTTGTCCACATACAGAATACACAACGGATAATACATAATGTAAATGATACGTCTCGTCACCCAGCTCGCCTCCAGATCTCCACAGTAACTTCTGAATAACAGAATGACCTGATAACCTGACTCAAGGCTGCCCGTGTGGAAAATTTTGGGCACCCAGAGTTTAGAAAGGGAACAATAAACTCCAGGTCAGTCGTGGGACTGGTGTGAGATCTTAAAAACAGTTATTTTCACAAAGAAAATAAAAGAAATTCGCAATGCTTTTGGAAAATGAAACTACCATAAGACCTCCCACCACATACACAATGCAATCGCAGACTTGGAGGAGATTTCTTCTTATGATAGTCAAATATGCTTAATACGAGAAAACTCTTTTTAATATTATCATTAGTGCCTAGTGTGGAAAACATTTCGAAAGTATAATATTAATCTTAGCCAGCATACAACCATTATTGTATGCCTACTATAGCTACTATGTTCAATAGCAGGTTACCGCCACATTCCATAGCAGGTTATACAACTAAAACCGTACAAGGCTCGTATTGCTTCTTTGGATTTTCCAACAAATGGTCAGGCTAAGGAACTTCCTACTGCCACATGGGTACGCCTCTGGCGGGACATCCCGAGAACCAACCTGGCTCTCTACCAACACAAGGTTGAGTTACCACACGCTTCGGGGTGCAATGAAGCTATAACTTGATAACTCCACACAAAAGTATGCCATCCCCAGTCGTTACCGACCTTTATCCGAGGCGCCTCGATCATAAAGCAACAATCACACAGTAAATAAGATTGATGCCACCACACAGGTATAGCATCTGGGCTCCATACCATGATACCACCTTTTTCCAGAAGGAAATGACATACCCTAAAGGGAGCGACCCTCATAACCTTGCCGCATTTTCCTGTTTTGACCATTTCCGGTTTGTGAGGCTCGATGAGGTCTCGTCCACAAAGCTACGATTTACAAGAAAGCCATGCTTTGATCACAAATGATCAACGAATGATCATCAACACACAGCAACACTTAGCATGCCACACTACCAAATTGGGAGTATATCACTGATAACCTTCAACTACATAACCTCTGAGCTCGTACGTCTCAGAGAAGGGTGTTAAGCTAAGAGAATAAATTCTCCGCCACCAACAGAAATGTATTTGAAGGAAATCAGCTCTATATCTCAAAGTGTAGTGTCAGACATACAACCATACAAGTCTGTTCCGGGTTCGAACAGAACCGAAGGCACTTCCAAAGAAGCCCTTGCAATCCAGGTATTCACAATCCTGATCGGACTTCCCATCACTTAGGGAATCTCTATACCGTATCTACTCGATGCAGAGACAATCGATAGGTCATCCTATTGTTTTCACAAATACCCGGTCTTCAAAACCGGTCTTCAAATGCGATCCATTTCGACGTATCACTATTTGGAATGGGTTATATGACACAAAGTCCTCTCCCGGCTAAACCGAATAATGAGCGCTTCTTTTAAAAATAAGTGTTGCATTCAAATTTCAAGCAAATCACAACAAATACCCATTTAAAGGTCAATATTGATAGTCGGTTATTTAACTATAATCGATATTCACAACATCGCCAGATTCCAAATAATTTCCCAAATTATTTATTTTCAAAATTATATTCTCAAGATATAATTTTCAACACTTCAACCATTTGAAACAAATTTCAAATCACTTTTCACCTTTCAAACTTTTGAAAACAAATTTCAAATCAATTTCCCTACACGGGATATATTTCCAAATATTTATTCATTTCCACTGGAAATCTGTCGAGTTCAAATACTTTATCTCCAAAATATTCCTTAAAATCCAATTTCAGAATTTCTTCATTTATAATTTAAAACTAATTTGGAAATATACTCGGCTTTTCAAGGAAAATACACTTCCATTTCAAAATGGCCCATTTAAACCAATTTAAATAAATCCTTATCGATTTATTTTAAATTTACGTTCCAAATCCGTAAATTTATTTCCACACTTCAAAAATAAATCAGTGTTTATTTTTAAAACAAATTTCCCTTTCCTTTATAAATTCCATTTTGAATTTACATTCTCAAATATTCACTTTTTATACGATTTTCAAATCGATTTCTCAAATATTCACTTTCAACTCCAAATCAGCTTTCAAATTGATTTCCAAATTTATTTCCAATCCCAAATAAATTTCCAAATGGATTTCCAAATTTATTTCCCTTTTTAAAATAAATTCCTTTTAAAGAAAACAAATTTTTTTATCTCTTCCAATCTATTTAAAAATCCAAATTTTAAATAAATTCTTCAACTTAAAAACAATATTACTCGAAATCCACTTATTAAGCCTTTTTCCCATATTTGGAATTTTATTCAATATGATTCAAAAAATAAAACTTTATCCTTTTCAAACTTCTTTTAAATTTATCCAATTCTCAAAAATAAATTTTACTATAAATCTTCTAACTTGAATTTTAAAAATCCAATTTTTTCTATTTCTGGTACCCTACGATACCAAAAATATATTCGGCTAAATTATAGCCTTCAACAATTTCAGTCACAAAGATAATCACATGGAGATTATAAATAATCAACACACAACATATGAAAGCAATTCAATCAATTTGAGGAATCCAGTTGGATCCCTCCAACCCGTTTCCCTGCATCCACAGATGTTAGCACAATATCAATTCCACTTCGAGGTGGAATATCGTGGTATATGGGATTTATAAAATATCATCCGCTATTATGAGGCGCATAGGGTCTCATCCGCTATATAATGCGGGAAAATCAACTCCAAATATATATATTACTATCATATATACTATCATCCAAACAATCAATCAATCAATAACTGAAATTCCAATTTAATTTGAGTGAGATGGTCTCACCTTTGCTCTCGTTTTGCAATCCATTTCCATTTCGACTATTTCTTCATTGTATTAGACCTTGTATAAACAATTTTATGATTTTATTAATACTCGAACTAATCGAATAATTTATTTCCTTTTTAATAATTTAATTAACCAGCAAATTGGATTTTAAACTAGTAATTAAATTTTAAAATATTTTTAGCAACTAATAATTAAACAAGTTTATTAAACAATTTATCCCCAAATTGTATTATTAGTAAGTGAACGAATGCATATATGTATACTTATTTTATTTTATTTTTACATATAAACAATACATAATTTTCTTTACTGTAAAAATTATATTTTCTGGATGCATATATATTAAAATTTCTACATCTGATTATATATATATTTAAAATTTGAAAAACTGTATTTATCACCTTAATTTTTTCTGTTCAGGTATTTATATATATATATATATATATAAATTGAAAAAAAATATTGCCACTGTATACATTTTCCATACATATAAACATTCATTTCTATAATTAAATTTAAAACAATACCTTACTGACTCCTCGTGCCACCGACGCCTTGAACGGAGCCACCCTCCTCTGACAAACCCCGAGCCCTCGCAGCATCGCCTCGATGTCGACCATACCCCGACCAAATCGTGATGCCTCACTTCGACCAGCCTATCGCCTGAACCCAACAGGAACGCCTCACCGCTCTGCTCAACAACCCACCGCCTTCACCATTACTCGCGTCGCCATCACCACCTTCGACGCTATCATGCTCGAGCCCTACAATCGAACTCGCGATTTCGATACGATTACTTTCTTTTTTTTCTTTAAAAATTGAACGAAATCGATGATGATTCCATTTTTTTATTATCTGAGGAGAAAGGGGGCTTCGGCCATTTTTAGATTTGAAATGAAGCCGAGTGATTTTTTTCTTCGTTTCTACGTTCGTATATTTTTTTTATTAAAACGAACGCGTGTCTTTGAAACATTTGCATGGATGATAAGCTACAGTGACAGGGAAAAGATGTGATGGGAAAGGAAGGCGGCTGATGTGGATAGGATTTCAACTGGAGTTGACTGTATAGATATATTCAATTTAAATTCAAATTCAAATGCAACTTAAAATTTTAAACTCCTATCGAGGCGTGCCGCTAGGCGTTTATGATGTTATACGCCTATTCCGAACGCAATGGAAAAGGTTTCGAGTCTTAACTCGATCGTATGGAGAAGATAGCTTTTTGGACCAATTATTAAATTAAATTTCGATAAAATTTTCAGTGCGTTTGCTCAT
Source organism: Allium fistulosum (assembly GCA_030737815.1). Lineage (NCBI taxonomy): Eukaryota > Viridiplantae > Streptophyta > Magnoliopsida > Asparagales > Amaryllidaceae > Allium > Allium fistulosum. The sequence continues at coordinate 716,562,646 of CM060908.1, forward strand.
AGTATGATCACACAACAACTCCAATCACTACGAAAATTGAAATCCGATAATAATACAATATTACGGATTCAATGGAACTGGTTTCGTCAAATTCCGAGACTATGCCTCAGAAGGCTATTTTTCAATATCGATTTAAACGATAAAATTCAAAACTGAACAAAACAGTTTCAAATTCAATTTTGAAAGTTCCATTACCTTCAGTATCATAAATATGAATTTTCTAAGCCTTGAAAATATTTTTAGTCAGCTTAAAACTGAAGATACAAATTTTTACCCAGATTTAATAATCAAATTCAATAATTAAATTGCCAAATTCATTCTGATATTTGAATTTCAAATTAAACTGACTTCCAGATATTTTAAAATCAATTAAATATTCTGATTTCAATGGTCAAAAATTCAGGGTCGTTACAGATTCAAAATTGTTGCCTTTAAGTTCTAACAGATCTATACACATATATTATAAGTTATATGTTTACATAACAAGTGGGTTTAAGTTCTAAGACATCACATTCTATACATACATACATACATACATACACACACACACATATATATATAGAAGAATATATGTGCTGCACTAATTCCAATTAATAAGATGGATTTTTTGCATTAATGTAATCCTTTATTTCAGATCTTTCCCTAACTGAAAGTAGATTCATTAATATTGATTTTAGATTTCAAATTATATAAGTTTACCAATATATGTATGTATGTATGTATGTATGTATATGTGTGTGCCTGTATGGAAGCATATATGTATTGCACCAATTCAAATTAATAAGATGGATTTTTTACATAAATGTAATCCTTGATTTTAAATCTTTCCCTAATTGAAAGTAGATTCATTAATGTTGATTTTAATTTCAAGTTATGTAAGTTTACCAAATGTAATTTCAATATATGTATACATTGGCATATTATCATATTCTATATCTGTTGTTTCCCTTCTAAATTTCATGTTTAATGCAAAGTTGTTACTTTTTAGTTCTAACAGATCTATATACACATACTATAAATTATATGTTTACATAAATAAGTGGATTTTAAGATCTAAACATCTCATTATATATATATAAAAACATATGTGTCTTATAAAAATTCAAATTAATAAGATGGATTTTTTGCATTAATGTAAACGTTGATTTCAAATGTCAAGACCCAAAAGTCGACCTTCGAAAATCGGCACCCATACTTCACATCGTACTCAAAATGCCGTAGATTCAAATGCCGAATTTGGTTCTCGGGAGCTTATAACACAGTTAAGTAAATAACACAGCGGAAGAAACAGAATAATACATTGATATACAATATCTGATACAACATCCAGATACAATGATGATACAATGAATATCTATATACATCAGAGATATGATACAACAAATAGCAGCGGAAAAGAAAATAAATAACACCAACAGCGGATAAAATGTCTCCAATAGAATGCTCCAAGATAAGCAACGTCAGTCCATGAACTCCAAGAACTGAACTAGCTCCAGATAATCTACTAAACCTGAATATCTGAAAAACCCAACTCTAGACTGCCCGTGTAGAAAATGGTGGGCACCCAGAGTTTAGGAAGGGAACAATAAACTCCGGATCAGTCATGGGACTGGTGTGAGCAACAAAAACAGTTTATCTTTAAAAACGAACACAAAAGAATTTTAAAGTCAATTCGCAATGCTTTTGGAAAATGAAACTACCATAAGACCTCCCATCAGACACACAATGCAAACGCAGAATTGGAGGAGATTTCTTCTTATGATAGTCAAAGATGCTTACTACGCAAAATCAAATCATTTGATATTATTACTAGTGCATAGTGTAGAAAACAATTTCGAAAGTAGAATATAAATCTTAGCCAGCATAGACATTTCGCACTTATGCCTACTATAGCTACCATGTTCAATAGCAGGTTACCACCACATTCCATGGCAGGTAATACAACTAAAACCGTACAGGGCTCGTATTGTTTTGTTTGGATTTCCAACAAATGGTCAGGCTAAGGAACTTCCTATTCCACGAAAGAAACGCCTCTGGCGGGACGTTCCGAGAACCAACTGTTCTCTGCCAAACAAGGCCGGCAACCCCTTTTCCCAAGGGATAAAAGAAACCTCAGATATGCCACCCCCGGTCCTTTGGGACCTTTATCCGAGCGCTCGATAACCAACATCACACATCATAAAGAAGGTGTATCCACATGAGTAAGTATCTGGGCTCCATACCATGATACTACCCTTTTCCAGAAGGAATGGTCATACCCTAGGGGAGCTACCCCTGAAAACCTTGCCGCACAATTCCTGTTTCGACCATTACCGGGTTGTGAGGCTCGACGAAGTATCGTCCACAAAGCTACGCTTTTTCAAAAAGCCACGCTTTGGGTCAACAGATGATCAACCTATGATCACAAAGATAAATGATCAAACAAATGATCATATCACAAATGATCAAACATTGATCATCACACAGCAACACTCAGCATGCCACATTACCAAATTAGGATATATCGCTGATAAATTTCAACTACATAACCTCTGAGCTCGTACGTCTCAGAGAAGGGTGTTAAGCTAAGAGAATAAATTCTCCGCCACCAAACAGATATGTATTTGAAAGAAATCGGCTTTATATCTCAAAGTGTAATGTCAGACATACAATCCATACAAGTCTGTTCCGGGATCGAACATAACCGAAGGCACTTCTCACGAAGCCCTTGCAATTCCGGATAACTTTCAATCACGTCCGGACTTCCCGTCACAAAAAGAGTGATATAAATCTCTATACCGGCGCGACTCAGTGTAGAGACATTCGACAGGTTGTCCTTTCATTTTCGAAAATATCTGGTCTTCAACACCGGTCTTCAAATGCTATCCATATACGACGTATCACTATTCGGAATGAGTTATACGACCCAAAGGTCCTTTCCCGGCTAACCCGAATAGTGAGCGTAATATTCGAAAACCTATGGATATTGGGATTTCAATTAAGTCACAACTTAAACCCAAACTTTCTTTACAAATGGTTTATCAAATTACCATTTTAATCCTTTAAACAAAAAGATTCAATTCACAAAGTTCACTTAATTTCACAAAGATTCATTCACAGATTTTTCAAATCGATTTCCCTTTCAATTTGATTAATTCGTTAAATTTTTAAATCAAAGATTTAACTCATAGTTTTCAAAACAATTTCATTTCGAATGGGTTAAACAAATCATCACTTTAAATCTGTTAAAAATAGACAGATTTAATTCATATCTTTCAAAAAGAATTCATTCATAACGTGGAAAATCCATTTTTCAATTCACTTGAAATTCCTTTAATTTAAACTGGAATTTCTTTTCTTATCTAAAAGCTTTTATCATTTGAAAACAATAGTTTTCAATTTGGAAATCTGATTCATTCATACGAGTTGAAATCCTTGGTTTAAATTCAAATTCCCAAATTAATACTTTAAAATGGTTTAATTCATACAAACACATTTATATCATCTTTTATCCCTAGTTTCCAAATCATAGATTTAATATCAAACTTGAATTCAAATTTAAATCAAATTATTTAAATTTCAAAACTCGCTTAAGTTATTCAAAATAACTTTTATATTTGAACTTCCATTTCAAAAGCTTTTCACTTTAAACCCCAAATTTCTAATTTCAAAATCAATTGAAATTAAAATTTCAATTTCAAAAACATCAAATTTAAATTATCTGTGACTTAACCGATTTCCACGTGAAATCCATATTTGTGTGTGTAAAAGTGTAGTCCAGGGGTTTAACACACAATAGTGCAACATCAATCATCACAGATATATCGATAAGCGGTATAATCGATAACGCTTATCTTCATTCACAGATTCATAGATAAAATAAATTTATCAGTCACAAAGATTCACTATTACAATTCGATGTGGGTTTCGGATAACCAACTAGAATCCGACTCCCTATCGCATCGAAACTCAAATGTCGTTTTACGGGCAAAGGGTTTCATATTCACATAGTAATATATCACAGAAACAGAAATCTCAGATCACAACATAAATCAGGATGTATCACAAAGCATCATATATCAGGGATATCAAATAATTCTCATTCAATAGAATCCAAATATTCATAAGTAAGATCAGTTAATTGTCTGATTAATTCAAATCAGATTAATTTATTATGAATAAACTACAAATCTTGGTTAATTAATCATTAATCAATTATAAACCATTTCAATTAATTAATCTTTAATCATTTATAAATTAACTTTTAAAAATATATTAATTAACCTTTAATTATTAAATAATTAACTTTTAATTATTTAATTCTCCATTTAATTAATTATCATTCCTTAATCACCTTCATTAATCAATTAACCTTTAATTAATTATTCTCAGATTTATTACTTTAATTAATAAACCATATTAATTATTTAATCTTTAAACCAATTACATAATTAATCAACCCTTAATCATTCAATTATTCTTAAATTAATCATCTTTGTAATTAATTTTAAGATAATCTAGTTAATGATTCTCATTAACATTTATCTAATTATTTTTCTAAAATAATTAACTACATGAATCATTATTAATTACAAGTTCAGTTTATCATCCATTAATTAATTAAAGTCTAATCTATGATCTTTAATTATCTGATAATTACTTAATTCATTATTTGAACTTAATTGATTACATTTACTTACATTTAATCAATACCAATTTACCAAATATCATTCTAATTATTTCTATAGTAAATGAAGGTAATCCTTAATCTTAATTACTTAAGAAACTCATTTTCATTCTTTATTCAATTTTCACTCTCAATATGTTTGAAAAAACATATATTTTGCTTTTCCTTTAAAATCCATTAAATTATAAATTAAAAACAATTCTTTGTTATGAAAGGAATTTTTTAAACCAAATTTTCCTTAAATTCTAAAAATTTAAACTTATTTAAAAGTATTTAAATTAAAACTTTCTTTCATTTTAAATCTGGAATTTAAACTTAATTTGACCTTTGATTTAAATTTTAAACCCAACAGTTTAAAATTGTTTACTGGAACAAAAACTATCCCCCCGAGCTACAACGCTTCCAGCTTCGAGCCCTACCCCTCAAAACCTCGAGTAATGCTTCGTGTCAACAAACGCGAGTTCACCTTGCTTCTTCCCTCTCTTCCTCCCCCTTTTCACGTTACTCCCTCATCATTTCCAGGCAACAACCGTGCACGCGAATGCACGTATACGTGCACAAGCACGTCGATCACCTGCGATCATCGTCGAGGCCACCAGACGTCCACCCATGATCATCAGAGCGAATCCCATTCACCCAAAACACGAAATCTCTACTGAAACAAAATCGAGCCAAAATCGACATCCAATCACTGCAACCCAAATCTGAAACCACCTCGCACGCCATCCTCCAACAACCAGAGCATCGCCACCTCCGGCCACGCCTTCGATAACCCCAAAGCTAGCCTCCCCCTGAGTATCATTACACTCGATCAACTATGAAAGCCTCGCCGATCAAAATTTTAAATCCCATCAAAACTAGGGCTACGTACTTGAACCCATCACCGTCGCCACGGCATCCACCTGCAACCCCAACCAACATTTTTCCTAGGGGCCCCGATCCCTCCTCTACCATTTCCAAGAACCCCGGCCTCCATCAACGTCGAGATCACCGGAAATGACCAAAACTATGAAATCCAGTCAATTCCTGATTCCCCACCAATCCTTGTTCTAAAATTTAAAACTTTTACTTTAAAAATCATGATTTAGTATATGAATTCAATGTATATGCCTGAATTTGTAAATTAATAAGTTTAAAATTTGAACTTATTTGGACCTTGGCTCTGTTCTTTGACTTCCAGAATCTTGACAAGTTATTTTAACTTGTATACATTTTTAAACCTTAATATACTAGGTAACAACCAACTTTTGTTTTGATCACCAGTACCAAAAAGTCAATGAATCAAAAGAATTGATTTTTGAATTAAAACTTGAGCTTGAAAACTGGCAGAGAGATGATACAGGAGATAACTGAGCACATATATTTATTCATCATTCATGTATACGCAGAGAAACATACTTGTATACAAATGTACTTACCTCAAATACTTGCAAACAGAACTATGTTGAAAATTTTAGAAAGAAGAGTTACTCACCATTTTCAGAAAGAACAGAGTTGCTTCATTTTGAACTGCCTTGTGAAGATTTCAAAACTGAAACTTGATTTGAAAATTTGTATGCTTTTGTTATTTTGATTCCAGAAATTTGTTGTTCAAGTTTGGACTTTGTTTAAATTTTAGTTGATATTCACTTTAGTTTTCTTGGCTTTGAAGAGATGAAAAATGAGAAGTTGAGGTATAAAAGAAAGCAAGTTTGCAGGCTATCTTTTATTTTATTTATACAATAGGGTGGCTGATGGTTCTCTTGGGTACGGGGTGAGATGATCTTGCTTATAGCATGGGTGATGTGTTTGTACAGGTATTGTTGGAGGTATGGCTGAGGTTGCTTAAGTCATGGGTTTGATACTTTGTTTATTTATTTATTTATTTTTTTCTTTATGTTTGCCTAGTTTGTTTCGGCTGGAAGATAGTTGTGGTGACTTTGTTTTCTTACTTTTTTTATTATTTCTCCTACTTCTTATTTTATTCTACATCTTTTGTTTTGTTTACTTTACATATTTACAACTTTGTTTCATATTTTTAAATGTTGTTTCTTTTCTTATGGCTTAATAATATAAGTAGATTTCTATTTTAATTTGTTGTTAGGAATTTAGCTATCGGGTTATGTTTACATTTTTAAACCATTTATTTACACTTTGTTTCCAAATTAAATATATATACATATTTTAAATCTATAACTTAATATATTTTCGATTCGATTGGGGAAACTCGCTTCAATATCTAATTAATCTTACAAATTTTTATTCAAAAATTTATTTAATACTAAATTTAACTCAAAAATTCAATAAATTATTAAATTAAATTAAATTTCGGGGTCGTTACAAACTTCCCCCCTTAAAAGAATTTCGTCCTCGAAATTCGCAGACACGAAAACAACAGAGATAGACAGATTCGATCTCCTATAACTCCTCGAACACAAGATACGGATTCCGAATACAAGTAGGAATATCTCAGAATACATACCAATTTATCCCTCTTCGGACTTTGGTATTCACAAGAAATTTCAATAGAATTTCAAAATTTGGTTTTCAAACGAAATCGTTTTATCGATTTAATTCAATTTAACTTCATATTCTATTAATCAATTTATCTCAATTTAAAATTTCCAATTTCAAATTCATTAAGGTTTAAATCAAAAAGCTGATAAGAAACCGATGAAATATGAAGTAACGACTTTCTACAACTTCGTCTTGTAGCTGGTACGAAGCAGTCAAAAGAATCTGGAAAGACGAATCAAAGAAGATTGATAGGAAAGTTTGTTTCCACTGTTGCAGGGTATTGACAATTTATAGTCGTATTCCCTTGTCCCCTATCTCGTTCTCTTCTTGCACTCATATCTACCATCAGTGGATAGTAAGAGAATTTACTGAGGCATACGAATGGATATCTGAGGAATACTCATTCTAGAGTTTACTTCACTCTATCTCTAATGAGCTACTTAACGTGTTACACTCCTGAGCTAAAGTTCAACCTTAGCTCTGATACCACTTGTCAAGACCCAAAAGTCGACCTTCGAAAATCGGCACCCGTACTTCACATCGTACTCAAAATGTCGTAGATTCAAATGCCGAATTTGGTTCTCGGGAGCTTATAACACAGTTAAGTAAATAACACAGTGGAAGAAACAGAATAATACATTGATATACAATATCTGATACAACATCCAGATACAATGATGATACAATGAATATCTATATACATCAGAGATATGATACAACAAATAGCAGCGGAAAAGAAAATAAATAACACCAACAGCGGATAAAATGTCTCCAATAGAATGCTCCAAGATAAGCAACATCAGTCCATGAACTCCAAGAACTGAACTAGCTCCAGATAATCTACTAAACCTGAATATCTGAAAAACCCAACTCTAGACTACCCGTGTAGAAAATGGTGGGCACCCAGAGTTTAGGAAGGGAACAATAAACTCCGGATCAGTCATGGGACTGGTGTGAGCAACAAAAACAGTTTATCTTTAAAAACGAACACAAAAGAATTTTAAAGTCAATTCGCAATGCTTTTGGAAAATGAAACTACCATAAGACCTCCCACCACACACACAATGCAAACGCAGAATTGGAGGAGATTTCTTCTTATGATAGTCAAAGATGCTTACTACGCAAAATCAAATCATTTGATATTATTACTAGTGCATAGTGTAGAAAACAATTTCGAAAGTAGAATATAAATCTTAGCCAGCATAGACATTTCGCACTTATGCCTACTATAACTACCATGTTCAATAGCAGGTTACCACCATATTCCATGGCAGGTAATACAACTAAAACCGTACAGGGCTCGTATTGTTTTGTTTGGATTTCCAACAAATGGTCAGGCTAAGGAACTTCCTATTCCACGAAAGAAACGCCTCTGGCGGGACGTTTCGAGAACCAACTGTTCTCTGCCAAACAAGGCCGGCAACCCCTTTTCCCAAGGGATAAAAGAAACCTCAAATATGCCACCCCCGGTCCTTTGGGACCTTTATCCGAGCGCTCGATAACCAACATCACACATCATAAAGAAGGTGTATCCACATGAGTAAGTATCTGGGCTCCATACCATGATACTACCCTTTTCCAGAAGGAATGGTCATACCCTAGTGGAGCTACCCCTGAAAACCTTGCCGCACAATTCCTGTTTCGACCATTACCGGGTTGTGAGGCTCGACGAAGTCTCGTCCACAAAGCTACGCTTTTTCAAAAAGCCACGCTTTGGGTCAACAGATGATCAACCTATGATCACAAAGATAAATGATCAAACAAATGATCATATCACAAATGATCAAACATTGATCATCACACAGCAACACTCAGCATGCCACATTACCAAATTAGGATATATCGCTGATAAATTTCAACTACATAACCTCTGAGCTCGTACGTCTCAGAGAAGGGTGTTAAGCTAAGAGAATAAATTCTCCACCACCAAACAGATATGTATTTGAAAGAAATCGGCTTTATATCTCAAAGTGTAATGTCAGACATACAATCCATACAAGTCTGTTCCGGGATCGAACAGAACCGAAGGCACTTCCCACGAAGCCCTTGCAATTCCGGATAACTTTCAATCACGTCCGGACTTCCCGTCACAAAAAGAGTGATATAAATCTCTATACCGGCGCGACTCAGTGCAGAGACATTCGACAGGTTGTCCTTTCATTTTCGAAAATATCCGGTCTTCAACACCGGTCTTCAAATGCTATCCATATACGATGTATCACTATTCGGAATGAGTTATACGACCCAAAGGTCCTTTCCCGGCTAACCCGAATAGTGAGCGTAATATTCGAAAACCTATGGATTTTGGGATTTCAATTAAGTCACAACTTAAACCCAAACTTTCTTTACAAATGGTTTATCAAATTACCATTTTAATCCTTTAAACAAAAAGATTCAATTCACAAAGTTCACTTAATTTCACAAAGATTCATTCACCGATTTTCCAAATCGATTTCCCTTTCAATTTGATTAATTCGTTAAATTTTTAAATCAAAGATTTAACTCATAGTTTTCAAAACAATTTCATTTCTAATGGGTTAAACAAATCATCACTTTAAATCTGTTAAAAATAGACAGATTTAATTCATAGCTTTCAAAAAGAATTCATTCATAACGTGGAAAATCCATTTTTCAATTCACTTGAAATTCCTTTAATTTAAACTGGAATTTCTTTTCTTATCTAAAAGCTTTTATCATTTGAAAACAACAGTTTTCAATTTGGAAATCTGATTCATTCATACGAGTTGAAATCCTTGGTTTAAATTCAAATTCCCAAATTAATACTTTAAAATGGTTTAATTCATACAAACACATTTATATCATCTTTTATCCCTAGTTTCCAAATCATAGATTTAATTTCAAACTTGAATTCAAATTTAAATCAAATTATTTAAATTTCAAAACTTGCTTAAGTTATTCAAAATAACTTTTATATTTGAACTTCCATTTCAAAAGCTTTTCACTTAAAACCCCAAATTTCTAATTTCAAAATCAATTGAAATTAAAATTTCAATTTCAAAAACATCAAATTTAAATTATCTGTGACTTAACCGATTTCCACGTGAAATCCATATTTGTGTGTGTAAAAGTGTAGTCCAGGGGTTTAACACACAATAGTGCAACATCAATTATCACAGATATATCGATAAGCGGTATAATCGATAACGCTTATCTTCATTCACAGATTCATAGATAAAATAAATTTATCAGTCACAAAGATTCACTATTACAATTCGATGTGGGTTTCGGATAACCAACTAGAATCCGACTCCCTGTCGCATCGAAACTCAAATGTCGTTTTACGGGCAAAGGGTTTCATATTCACATAGTAATATATCAAAGAAACAGAAATCTCAGATCACAACATAAATCAGGATGTATCACAAAGCATCATATATCAGGGATATCAAATAATTCTCATTCAATAGAATCCAAATATTCATAAGTAAGATCAGTTAATTGTCTGATTAATTCAAATCAGATTAATTTATTATGAATAAACTACAAATCTTGGTTAATTAATCATTAATCAATTATAAACCATTTCAATTAATTAATCTTTAATCATTTATAAATTAACTTTTAAAAATATATTAATTAACCTTTAATTATTAAATAATTAACTTTTAATTATTTAATTCTCCATTTAATTAATTATCATTCCTTAATCACCTTCATTAATCAATTAACCTTTAATTAATTATTCTCAGATTTATTACTTTAATTAATAAACCATATTAATTATTTAATCTTTAAACCAATTACATAATTAATCAACCCTTAATCATTCCATTATTCTTAAATTAATCATCTTTGTAATTAATTTTAAGATAATCTAGTTAATGATTCTCATTAACATTTATCTAATTATTTTTCTAAAATAATTAACTACATGAATCATTATTAATTACAAGTTCAGTTTATCATCCATTAATTAATTAAAGTCTAATCTATGATCTTTAATTATATGATAATTACTTAATTCATTATTTGAACTTAATTGATTACATTTACTTACATTTAATCAATACCAATTTACCAAATATCATTCTAATTATTTCTATAGTAAATGAAGGTAATCCTTAATCTTAATTACTTAAGAAACTCATTTTCATTCTTTATTCAATTTTCACTCTCAATATGTTTGAAAAAACATATATTTTGCTTTTCCTTTAAAATCCATTAAATTATAAATTAAAAACAATTCTTTGTTATGAAAGGAATTTTTTAAACCAAATTTTCCTTAAATTCTAAAAATTTAAACTTATTTAAAAGTATTTAAATTAAAACTTTCTTTCATTTTAAATCTGGAATTTAAACTTAATTTGACCTTTGATTTAAATTTTAAACCCAACAGTTTAAAATTGTTTACTGGAACAAAAACTATCCCCCCGAGCTACAACGCTTCCAGCTTCGAGCCCTACCCCTCAAAACCTCGAGTAATGCTTCGTGTCAACAAACGCGAGTTCACCTTGCTTCTTCCCTCTCTTCCTCCCCCTTTTCACGTTACTCCCTCATCATTTCCAGGCAACAACCGTGCACGCGAATGCACGTATACGTGCACAAGCACGTCGATCACCTGCGATCATCGTCGAGGCCACCAGACGTCCACCCATGATCATCAGAGCGAATCCCATTCACCCAAAACACGAAATCTCTACTGAAACAAAATCGAGCCAAAATCGACATCCAATCACTGCAACCCAAATCTGAAACCACCTCGCACGCCATCCTCCGACAACCAGAGCATCGCCACCTCCGGCCACGCCTTCGATAACCCCAAAGCTAGCCTCCCCCCGAGTATCATTACACTCGATCAACTATGAAAGCCTCGCCGATCAAAATTTTAAATCCCATCAAAACTAGGGCTACGTACTTGAACCCATCACCGTCGCCACGGCATCCACCTGCAACCCCAACCAACATTTTTCCTAGGGGCCCCGATCCCTCCTCTACCATTTCCAAGAACCCCGGCCTCCATCAACGTCGAGATCACCGGAAATGACCAAAACTATGAAATCCAGTCAATTCCTGATTCCTCACCAATCCTTATTCTAAAATTTAAAACTTTTACTTTAAAAATCATGATTTAGTATATGAATTCAATGTATATGCCTAAATTCGTAAATTAATAAGTTTAAAATTTGAACTTATTTGGACCTTGGCTCTGTTCTTTGACTTCCAGAATCTTGACAAGTTATTTTAACTTGTATACATTTTTAAACCTTAATATACTAGGTAACAACCAACTTTTGTTTTGATCACCAGTACCAAAAAGTCAATGAATCGAAAGAATTGATTTTTGAATTAAAACTTGAGCTTGAAAACTGGCAGAGAGATGATACAGGAGATAACTGAGCACATATATTTATTCATCATTCATGTATACGCAGAGAAACATACTTGTATACAAATGTACTTACCTCAAATACTTGCAAACAGAACTATGTTGAAAATTTTAGAAAGAAGAGTTACTCACCATTTTCAGAAAGAACATAGTTGCTTCATTTTGAACTGCCTTGTGAAGATTTCAAAACTGAAACTTGATTTGAAATTTTGTATGCTTTTGTTATTTTGATTCCAGAAATTTGTTGTTCAAGTTTGGACTTTGTTTAAATTTTAGTTGATATTCACTTTAGTTTGGCTTTGAAGAGATGAAAAATGAGAAGTTGAGGTATAAAAGAAAGCAAGTTTGCAGGCTATCTTTTATTTTATTTATACAATAGGGTGGCTGATGGTTCTCTTGGGTACGGGGTGAGATGATCTTGCTTATAGCATGGGTGAAGTGTTTGTACAGGTATTGTTGGAGGTATGGCTGAGGTTGCTTAAGTCATGGGTTTGATACTTTGTTTATTTATTTATTTATTTTTTTCTTTATGTTTGCCTAGTTTGTTTCGGCTGGAAGATAGTTGTGGTGACTTTGTTTTCTTACTTGTTTTATTATTTCTCCTACTTCTTATTTTATTCTACATCTTTTGTTTTGTTTACTTTACATATTTACAACTTTGTTTCATATTTTTAAATGTTGTTTCTTTTCTTATGGCTTAATAATATAAGTAGATTTCTATTTTAATTTGTTGTTAGGAATTTAGCTATCGGGTTATGTTTACATTTTTAAACCATTTATTTACACTTTGTTTCCAAATTAAATATATATACATATTTTAAATCTATAACTTAATATATTTTCGATTCGATTGGGGAAACTCGCTTCAATATCTAATTAATCTTACAAATTTTTATTCAAAAATTTATTTAATACTAAATTTAACTCAAAAATTCAATAAATTATAAATTTAAATTAAATTAAATTTCGGGGTCGTTACATCAAATCTTTCCCTAATTGAAAGTAGATTCACTAATGTTGATTTTAGATTTCAAATTATATAAGTTTACCAAATGTAATTACAATATACATATAGATTGGCATATTATCGTACATCTTTTATTATATATATGTTTTTTATTTAAAAATTATGGACAACAAAGGCATATGTAAAGGGGAAATAGGTTCATTGCAGTGTAAATCACAACAACTACATATGGCCACATTAACTATGTACACTTATTAACTATAGCACGTGCACTTTACACAAACAAGTATATTCGATATACTTGTAAACTAAAAAAAAAATTTTTTTAAACATATGAAATAAAAGGAACATTTTAATTAAAATATTTTAGATTGGATCAAAAATCTATTTAGGCTTTATAGACTCAACTAAGATTAAAATGGACAAATTTATTGAAATTCATCCATTTAACCTGCTTTTGACTGGCTCAGTTCCTTCAATGATATCAAAGTTCAAATGGTTTATGCAGTCTAAATTAGCACTATTAAGGTTAACTGATTAGAGCTTATCCATTTAGTAGATGTCTAGAAAGGTATCATCGAAGGATTGGGTTTGGGTAATCAGGTACTCTGTCCTACCTATCCACTGCCTGTCCCGGAGGATGAAGTAAGGCAAAGGTTATCCCCAATATAGAGGCCCAAATTGATTTTGAGCCTTGGGCTAATTTTTCAAAATATGTTTTGAATATTTAGAAATTATATTTTAAAATTAAATGCTAGGTTTAAAATGTGAAATGTTAAAGATGTTATAAACTTTTCAAAATAGGTTTTGAAAAGTTAAAGTTAATATATTAATTTCAAAATTTTTATCTTAATTAATTTAATTAATCTGATAAAATAGTTGATTTAATTAAAAGTTAATTAATTAAATTAAACACATATAATGATATGTGTATAATTATCTTAAAATGTTTAAGGTATATGAAGATAAAGTTTTGAATTTAATCAATATTATTTAATTAAAAATTGTTTTAATCGATTAAATTAATTAAAACATATTAATAAATAATTACTATAAATATGCGTATATAATTACTTTAAATTTCCATATTCAATTTTATATTATTAAGGATGAATAAAGTAAAATTCAATAGTTGAAATTTAAATTCAATTAATAATTAACTAAATAAATTAAATATGATTAAATTAAATTAAATCAAGTTAATTAGATATGATTTAACTAAATAGAGTGGAACTATAAAAAACCCAAATTATGTCTAAGGAATAAATGCATACGTAAAGTATGTAAATCATAATTTCAGATGTGTCTAACACTTGAACCACGAGGGTATTTCAAAAGAAATACATTATTCTTAAAATCGATATCACTCAATTCAACATATCAAAGATTATGAATCTATAATATAAAAATTTTCCTCTACCATTTATATGTTAATAAATTACTTACATACTCTTTAGTTATTGAGCAAACTCGAGCTAGAGATGTTATGTGCAGTATTATTAATATATTGATAAACGTGGTAGATATATATACATATATTTGTTGAGCAAACTCATGGTACGTACATCTATACTTATCCGTCGCAAGATGGTCGGTATGAGCGACAATCTCTTTTTATTGTTAAGCAAACTCAAGTTCGAGACCGAGATTAGGACAAATACCATGGGTTAGAAGTTGTATATTATATAACCAATAAAGTGTTATCCATTGTTTGCAGGCCTATAACTCGTTGCGAAAAATCATGGTCAGAATCCTAAGGAAAGCAAGTCTTAACACCCACTAGAGAAATCAAAAAATTTCTATGTTTTTCTGAGGGTTTTGAGAAACATAAAAATCTGGTGGGAGCCTTATGAGGAAAATGAAATGGTAACATTTAACATTTCTAATATTATAAGAACGTTGTAATAAAAAGTTAAAATAATTTACATCGATAAATTTGCACAATTCATAAAATTGATAAAAAGTTTATCGATTAAGATATATAAATGAACTGAATTAAATATTGATAAAGAAATATAAAATATACTTACCTTAAACCTTTTGGCATATTGTCCCTTCAAGACCCATGCAAGAGCCTAACTATACACTACTAAATACATTCATAACTTGATCGATTAAGTCCTTATTTTTTCGAGAACGTGTATTGTCTTTTGCGAGTTTTGAACTTTAATAGCATTACAATAATTGTAACGTTTCGATCTTTCGTCGCTCGAAAGTCGACATTAATACGTCCACTGTATCAACTGCCGAGCAATCGAATGCCGGAAAACCGAATTGTTATGGAGAAAAAAAAGAGGTAGAAGAAGACAGAAGAAAAAGAAAGAAGAAACAACAGAAAAACATAGAACAATATCAGAATCTCACATATCACAGCGGAACAACCTATAATAGATAAATGAATATTATTTAAATCAAAACTATATCAGTTTATACATTACATCATCATCAGAGTTAATATATACACAATACATCAATGGACAGTTATACAACTTGTCCTCATACAGAATACACAGCGGAATAATAATATCATATACAAGTGATACGTCTCGCCATCTAGCTCGCCGATGAGCTCCACAGCATCTCCTGAATCCAGAATGACCTGATAACCTGACTCTAGACTGCCCGTGTGGAAATTGGTGGGCACCCAGAGTTTTGGAAGGAAACAATAAACTCCAGGTCAGTCATGGTGACTGGTGTGAGAACTAAAACAGTTATTATCTTTAAAACAACATAACAAAGAAATTGGAAAATATCCGCAATGCTTTTGGAAAATGAAACTACCATAAGACCTCCCGCCACACACACAATGCAAACGCAGAATTGGAGGAGATTTCTTCTTATGATAGTCAAACATGCTTACTACGCAAACCATTGGATTATTATTATTAATGCATAGTGCAGAAAACATTTCGAAAGTATAATATTAATCTTAGCCAGCATAGGTACCATTATATTATGCCTACTATAGCTGCTATGTTAAATAGCAGGTTCTACAACTAATACCGTACAAGGTTCATATTGGAAGATGGATTTCCAACAAATGGTCGGGCTAAGGAACTTCCTACCGCCACATGGGATCGCCTCTAGCTGGACGTCCCGAGAACTAACTAGCTCTCTGCCAACACAAGGCCGGGTTACCCTTGTAACTAGGTAACTCACGAATATGCCATCCCCCGGTCCTTTGGGACCTTTACCCGAGCGCTCGGTAACCAACATCACACATAATAAATAAGGTGTGTCCACATGAGTAAGTATCTAGGCACCATACGATGATACCACCCTTTTCCAGAAGGAAATGACATACCCTAAAGGGCGCGACCCTCATAACCTTGCCGCATATTCATGTTTCGACCATTTTCGGGTTGTGAGGTCCGAAGAGGTCTCGTCCACAAAGCTACGCTTTTTCACAAAGCCACGCTTTGATCTCAAATGATCAATAAATGATCATCACGTAGCAACACTCAGCATACCACACTACCAAATTGGGAGTATATCACTGATAAATTTCAACTACATAACCTCTGAGCTCATACGTCTCAGAGAGGGGTGTTAAGCTAAGAGAATAAATTCTCCGCCACCAACAGAAATGTATTTGAAAGAAATCAGCTTTATATCTCAAAATGTAATGTCAGACATGTAACCATACAAGTCTGTTCCGGGTTCGAACAAAACCGAAGGCACTTTCGAAGAAGCCCTTGCAATCCGGGTATTCACAATCCCGATAAAACTTCCCATCACAAAGGAAATCTCTATACCGTAGCTAACGATGCAGAGACAATCGATAGGTCATCCTATCGTTTTCACAAATACGCGGTCTTCACCACCGGTCTTCAATACGATCCATATCGTCGTATCACTAATTCGGAATGGGTTATATGACACAAAGGTCTTTTCCCGGCTAACCCGAATAGTGAGCACAATATTTAAAACATATGGATATATGGGTTTCAATTAAGTCACAACTTATTACCCAAATCCTTTCCTTCAAATGTTTTAAACAAATTACCATTTTAAATCTTTAAACAAAAAGATTTACTTCACAAAGTTTACCCAGTTTCACAAAAATTCATTCATAGATTTCCAAAGCAATTTCCATTTCAATTTGATTAACCCATTAAATCTTAAAATTAAGATTTAATTTATATCTTTCAAAACTATACACAATTCAAGTCTTTTATAATATAAAAGATACACCATTTGAAATACTCCTTTGATTTCAAAATAAATTTAATCATAGTCACAAAGGTTAATTCATAGTTTTTCCAAACTATTCACAATTTAACTTCAACTTGAATTGTTTCGATACACATTGGAAATCTTTTCACTTTATGAAAGTTATTATTTGAAAACGGATAGTTTTCGTTTTGGGAAAAACTGGTTACAATTACACGGTTTAAAGCCATTCAAGTATAATCTTGAATTATAAATTTAAATTTCCCCAAGACCGTATTTTAATTGGTTAAAAACCATAAAAACACCTTTTATACTTATAAAATCTTTTAAACCAAAATTCCAAATTCATTGAATTTAATTTCAAAATATTGAATTCAAAATTTAAATCAAATGATTTAAATTTCAACTTCATTAAGTTATTTAAAATAACTTTTGTTTTTGAAACTCATTTCAAAAACTTTCAATTTCAATTTCAAAACTATTTTGGATTCAAAAACTCAATTTTCCAAAATTGATAAAAATCTGTGACTTAACCGATTTCCACGTGAAATCCACATTTGTGTGTGTATTGTGTAGTCCACGGGTTTAACGCAATAGTGCAACAACATTCAACCATCACAAATCAAATATAACAATATAATCGATAAGCGGTATAAACTATAACGCTTATCTTTCACTCACAGATCACAGATATATATATATATATCACAGATAAATAGATCACAAATCACACACAAATTAGAATATATCACAAAGCATCACATATTAAAGGTGTCAAACAATTCAACATCCAATATAATCCAAACATCCATAAGTAGGATTAATTAAATTATCTGATTAATTCAAATCAGATAAATTTCAACAAATCAATTTTTTTTACTAGTTATAGTAAATTAATAATCAATAAATTTCAAATCAATTTTCCAATTGATTTCAAAACACCCATTAAATTCCCAAACATTTCCAAATTATTTCCTTTTTAAAATACATGTCTTTATCTTCTCAAATCTATTTAAAAATTCAATTTCAAATAAATTCTTCAATTTAAAATTAATATTTCCGAAATCCATTTATTAAGCCTTTTCTTCCTAATTTGAAATTCAATCCAATAAAATTAAAAAATAAAATTTTTATCTTATAAAACTCCTTTTAAAATTTATCCAATTATCAAAAATAAATTTTCTGATAAGTTTTCAACTTACATTTCGAAAATCCAATTTTTATTTATTTTCGATATCCAACGATACCAAAAATATATTCAACTAAATTATAGCCGTCAACCAATTCAATCACAATATAATCACACGGCGATTATAAATAAATCAACACACAACATTGAAATAAATTCAAATGTTTGAGGAATCCAGTTGGATCCCTCCAACCTGTTTCCCTGCATCCACAGATGTTAGCACAATACCAATTCCACTTCATAGTGAAATTATCGCGGTATATGGGATTTATAAATATTATCCGCTATAATGCGTCCCAATAGGGTCTCATCGCTATATAATGCGGGAAATCAACTACAATATATACATATTCCAAAATATATATATATATATTGCTATATACATATATAATACCAATTCCACTTCACAGTAGAATTATCGCGGTATATGTTTTTAATAAATAACCTCCGCTTAATATACGGCGTATAAGGTCTATTTAACACAATAAATAACAGTCATCATTCAATTCACACAATTAACACTATCAACAAATTTTAAATCTAACTATTTAAAATTTAAATCGAAACAATTCGATTGAGTGAGGAGTTCTCACCTTGCTTTTTAAAATGTCGGGTGTTCAATTTTTTTTTACATTAAATCGAACACGTTCGATTTAACGCAAAATTTTCACAAGCTTTAATTGCCTCCTGGTCTGCTGCAGTGCGTAGATCGCGTCACTGCGATTCCGGCGCCACCAAAATCGTCGAATTCTGATAACGTATGTAAGAGATAAGCAGTTTTAAAGTTATACGATTTTATTATAAATCAATTTGCAATTTATAAATTATTTTCAAACCCTACCACATCAGGGCCGCACGATTCAATACATCGGATCGTAGCCGTGACTCGCGATTTCCTTCTCCTTCCAGTTTTCGAACGTGCGCAATAAACAAAACAACCCATCACTCACGATAAAACTCGAACGCCGTGCCACCCCACGTTGACTTCCACTCGATCCATCACCGCCAATGAACGCCCCAACCAAGCCTCCACTTATGGCCTTCGACCGGCCTCAGATAATGCCGCCTACAGCGCGCAAATCGAGGACGAATGCACAACTTTGTATGCGAATTGCCAGCGATTGGTAGCTCAAAAAACGATCACAACCGTTGATTTTATAGAACTCGTCGTGCTTTACAATGTTGTAGTTGAGAGATTCAGCTAATTGTTTGTGGATTTGAAGATATCAGAGGAAGAAGACGGAGGATTGCTGGCCATTGAAATAGAGGGTCGCGGCTGAGCTTTGTTTTCTAGGGTTTCTGAAAATAGTGAAGATGAAGTCCTTTTATAGAAAATTCTCAAATTACTATTCATCCGAAAATTTTCGAACTCGAAATCGAGCGTGTCGGCTGGCGTTTCTAAGGTATACCCCGCGTTTCGAACACAATGGAACATGTTTCGGGAGCTAATTCGGTCGTATGTGCGAGTTATAGAAATAAACAATCAAATTTAAATTAAACCGATTAAAACCGATTTCGATGCGTTTTGGCTTGCCCCGGACAAACCGTACATCCGATTGATACGAAATTTGAAACCATACAATAATTTCACAATACAGATTCGATGAAACTAGTTTCGTCGAAATCCGAGACAGTTTGGAAAATGGCTATTTTCACCAGTCAATTAAATATTAAAATATTCAATTTTTCACAAATTAACTTTTAATTCGATTTTAAAAGTTTACAAACATCATTATAACTCTAATATGATTTAATACATCTTTATAAATCATTTTCATACACATTTACTTCAGATTTCAATTATTTCTTCAATTTCAAATATTAAACTAATAGTTTAATCGTCCAATTAAATCACTATATCGAAATTAAATAAATTCGACTTCCAAATCTTACTTTTAAATATTTGAATTTCAAATGACGGAAATTCTGGATCATTACAAACTTCCCCCCTTAAAAGAATTTCGTCCTCGAAATTGCAAAGTAAGAAAAATGCCTCAAATTCGTTAACTTTTCAAAAATCCACCTAGTGAAAAATTTTATATTCACTTTTTCCAAAACCTTTAACTTCAACCAAAACAATGGTTTCCATTTTCTAGTTCAATTCCTACGGTTTATTTCAATTTAGAAATTGACTTTTCATTAACAAAATTTTCCAATTTTTTCAAAAATTTTCTAACGCCTTAGATTTCAGAAAAATTCGCCAACGTCTCCTTTGCGCGGTTCGATCGTAGTAGGATCACAATAGACATAAATATGTATACATCGACCCACCCGGTCGGAAAAGCAGCAAAACAGTTCATATTTCCTATTTTTTATTGCGTATGCGTACCTTTTTAGCATTTTTAAGCAAAGCAGTTATTAATTAAGCATATTTGCGCAACCAATCAACCGAACGGCAGCCACGGTACCTGTACTTACTCAATTTAAACACGTAAGTGATATATATAGAAAATTCATTTACATTTCATTAATTTTCAATAACAAATACAAAGTTTCCATAAGCAATGCAATCAAATAATTTCCATAAGCAATTTATATGGTTTCAAAACAAATTTTAATTACTTACTACCAATTCATATACAACGACATTCAATTATACATTTCCAATTAGTTTACATTCACTTATTTACATTCAAGTTGGTTCACTTTTAATTTAAATCAATTTCTATTTAAATTTACTTCACTTTCAATTTAAATCCAATTACATAGCTTCCAATTTTTATCAATTCAATTTCATTAACACTTAATGAATTATACTATATACAATCAACCAACAATCATATAACAACCAATGTCATTCAACACAACCAAATTTATTCACTTTACTTTACTTCACATTCAATTTGGTTCAACATTTTTAATTCCAATTGGTTTAATATTAAATTGACTTCCATTCAATTTCCAATTTATTAGCTTTAATGAATTAACACTTACATCCATTATTTCATATCAATTCATTTACATTAGATTGATTAACATTAGTTTAATTCAATTGCTAATTTATTTTATAAATAAAGTTGAATTTTATTTATATAACTCAAGTTCACATTCATCACTTCATTTCATTAATTCACTCTATTAATTTACTTTGATATCAACATCAACTTCATTTAACATCACTTAGGTTATATTCCAATTAAACATCGTTTGTTTAACTTAACTTAAATTTCCACTTAATTTCCAATTCAGATTCCAATTCTAAAGTAAATTCTATTTAACTTTTCCCAAATTCAAATTTATATCACATTTTGCTTAACAAAATTGTTTAACCCTTTTTATCATTTGGTTTCACTTACATTCTGTAACGACCCTGAAATTTAAATTTATTTAAATTAATAATTTATTGAATTTTTGAATTAAATTGAGTAATTAAATAAATTTTTGGATAAAAATTTGTACATTTAATTAGAAAATTGGAGCGAGTTTCCCCGAATCCAAATTAAAATATATTTTATCATTTAAATTTAAATATTGTATATATCTGAATATATAAGTATTCGGGCATATACGAGTGAATTTGAAAATAGTTAATATATAGATATATTTTTGATTTGAAGTGTAAATAAATGATGATGATAATATTAAAGTAAAATAAAGATTTAAGTTAAAATAGAAGTAAATGTTTGAAATAGAATAAATTAGAAATTCAATTATATTGTAAAGTAATAAAATAACAAATACAAGTAACAAAGCAATATAAATAGTATAAACAACATTAAAACAAGAACAAAGTAAACAAAACAAAAACACATTTAAAATGAAACAAACTAGCAGCCACCATTGTAAAACAAATATAACTACATATAAGCAAAACATAAAACAATAAAGTATATAGGCTGCAAAAGGAATACATTCAAACATTAACAAGTGATAAAACAAACAAATATAAGTATGAACACTTATAAAAGAAAGCAAACCTACAAATGATATTTAAAGTTAAACAACATTATATACATTCATATATAAACAAAGATCTGCCATACCAAAATCACCTCAGCCGAAGTCAAAATGAAATAAACAAAATAAAGCAAGTACAAGCAAGCATCTCTAGCCCATAACTCCAAGCAACTTCAGCCATACCCTGTCAACTTCTCTCCTATATACCAACTCCTCAACATCAGTTCGTCCATAAGCTATGTAAAACTGAAGTGATACCCTCTAAACCTCAAAACAACAATACAACTTCCTCTTCTCTTTAATTCGTTCAAAAACAACCATTAAACAAAAACCAGAAATGAAAAAAAATAAAAAAACAGAAAAGTTCAAAAGTCTTCAACCTGGAAGCATGCAAATTCAATAGTCTGGTTCAGAGAAGAAGGCTCTGTTTATTTCTGCATAACAAGTGAGCAAACTACCCTTTTTTAGATTAAATCTGTTTAATCTATGATGGTATATATATATATACTTGAAGTTATTGTGAGTAACATCATTTCTTTTATTAAAAGTATAAATCTGTTGCCAGTTACATCTGTGTGTATATGTATATATATATGTACCAGTGTATATCTTCTTCTCTGCTCTGTTTAGCTTACAGGATAATATCAAACAAGAAAATTTAATTTCTTGTTTCCAAATTAGTATCAGGCTTTGGTTTTAAAACGAAATAGTTGTCTCTAAGTAGGAACTCTAATTTAGAAATTGGTTCATAAAGTATAAGTATATACAGTTGAAGAAAAGTTGAGATTTACAGTAAAAACAAAATCTTATGGTAAATTCAAATATCCTAGATTTCTGATTCAACTATATAACTTGAATCTACATGTAAAAGTAGGATTTTTAAAGTAAAAAATGATGATTTTTAAATAAGAAATCTAGGCGCAGTTTCAAAGAGAACCGAAAATGCTCATTTGTGAATATCTGGTGATTCAATAAATATCAGGTGTTGAGATTCATTTTGAAGCTTGTATGAACTTCGGTGATGATAAGAAAAATGCAAAAAAAAATTATTCAATGCGAGAATTTTGGGGTCGATTCGAATATAGGGTTTGGTTCGAGTTTTATCTGGGGTCTGTTAAAACGTAAATTTCATCGCCGTGACATGATCGAGCTTCTCGCGGTTCTGGGAGGTGGTAGGGAAGAGTATGGCCATGACGAGGACGGAGTTTCATCGCCTCCATGGGTCGGGGTTGGTCGAACGTGCGTTTTCTGGAGAGTATTCGAGCTTTTGGTTCGAGCTGTAGGTGAATTTTCGATTTCGACTTTTATTCGAAAAACTGGGTTTCGATTTCAAGTTGTGGGTCAAATCGTGGTTTGTTGGTGGTGTCGTAGGAGGTAGGATCGTCGTTGACGATCTGTGCACGTACACGTGCACTCGCGTGTATGTCTGGATTGCTGTGTTTGGAGAAGAAGGATGGTATCGGGTATAGCTCGAGAAATGCAGGGGCGACTCGAAGCAGATAGAAATTTAGTTGGCACGGGGAATAGCTCGGGTAAAACTGGGATTTACTCGGGTTTGACTCGAGATTTTCTGGGTTCAAAATGAAACAGTTTTAAAAAATTTATACAAGTAAAGTTTTAAATGATAATTGGTAAATAATTACTTTGTGTAATTAAATTAAAGCTAATTACTTTGTATAAATGATTTGAAAGCTAATTACTTTGTGTAATTAAATTAAAAGAATTAATTATGTAATTACTTAAAGATAAATTTATCAAGGTAATTAAGAAAAAAAATTTTACTTATGTGATTAATTAAAAGTTTATTCATTTAATAATTGAAATATATTAATTTATGGTTAAGGAAAGAATTAAAGGTACTTAATTACTTAAAGATAATTATTTGATTAAAAGTAACTAATTAATAAATAAAGGTGATTAAGGAATGATAATTTATTGAGGAATAATTAAATATAGTAATTAATTAAAGATAATTAATTAAATTAATGAATTTTAATTAAAGGTTAATTCTTTAATAATTAAAGGTTGATAAATTATAATTAAAAGATAATCAATTTATTTTTAATGGTCAATTAATAAGTGATTAAAGAATAATTAATCAAAATAATTTGTAATTTATAAATAGTTGATTAACCAGGATTAGAAATTTATTCATAAGAAATTAATCTGATTTAAATTTATCAAATAATTAATTTGATCCTATCTATGAATGTTTGAATTCTATTGAATGTTGAATTGTTTGATATCCCTGATGTATGATGCTTTGTGATATACCTTGATTATGTTGTGATCTGTAATTTCTTTATCTGTGATATTTATACATCTGTGATCTGTATGTGAAAGATAAGCGTTATATTTTATATCGCTTATCAACTATATCCTGTATTTTGTTATGTGATGATTGATGTTGCACTATTGTGTGTAAAACCCCTGGACTACACTTTTACACACACGAATATGGATTTCACGTGGAAATCGGTTAAGTCACAGATAATTTAAATTTGATGTTTTTGAAATTGAAATCTTAATTTCAATTGATTTTGAAATTAGAAATTTGGGTTTAAAGTGAAAAGCTTTTGAAATGGAATTTCAAAAATAAAAGTTATTTTGAATAACTTGATCGAGTTTTGAAATTTAAATAATTTGAATGCAAGATTTGAAATTGAATTCTATGATTTGAAACTAGAGATTAAAGATGTTATACCCGTTATATAAGGGTTAAACTATTTTAAAAGTATTAATTTGGAACGTGAATATAATTCAAAAGCTTTAACTCGTGTAAATAAAATTGGATTTTCTTAAACGGAAACTATTTGTTTTCAAATAATAACAGCTTTCATATGAGAAGTGAACTTCCAATTTGTGTTGAAAGGTTTCAAATTTAAAATGAATTGAAATGTTTTGAAAGCCTATGAATGAATTGTTTTGAAAACTATGAATTGAATCTGTTTATTTTTAACAGATTTAAAATGATGATTTATTTAAACCATTCGAAATGAAATTGTTTTGAAAGCTATGAGTTAAATCTTTGATTTAAAGATTTAACGAATTAATCAAATTGAAAGGGAAATTGATTTGGAAAATCTATGAATGAATCTTTGTGAAATTAAGCGAACTTTATGAATTGAATCTTTTTGTTTAAAGGATTAAAATGGTAATTTGATAAACCATTTGTAAAGAAAGTTTGGGTTTAAGTTGTGACTTAATTGAGATCCCAATATCCATATGTTTTTAAATATTTCGCTCACTATTCGGGTTAGCCGGGAAAGGACCTTTGGGTTGTATAACTCATTCCGAATAGTGATACGTCGTATATGGATAGCATTTGAAGACCGGTGTTGAAGACCGGATATTTTCGAAAATGAAAGGACAACCTGTCGAATGTCTCTGCACTGAGTCGCGCCGGTATAGAGATTTATATCACTCTTTTTGTGATGGGAAGTTCGGACGTGATTGAAAATTATCCGGATTTGCAAGGGCTTTGTGAGAAGTGCCTTCGGTTCTGTTCGATCCCGGAACAGACTTGTATGGATTGTATGTCTGACATTACACTTTGAGATATAAAGCCGATTTCTTTCAAATACATTTCTGTTTGGTGGCGGAGAATTTATTCTCTTAGCTTAACAACCTTCTCTGAGACGTACGAGCTCAGAGGTTATGTAGTTGAAATTTATCAGCGATATATCCCAATTTGGTAATGTGGCATGCTGAGTGTTGCTGTGTGATGATCAGTGTTTGATCATTTGTGATATGATCATTTGTTTGATCATTTATCTTTGTGATCATAGGTTGATCATCTGTTGACCCAAAGCGTGGCTTTTTTTGAAAAAGCGTAGCTTTGTGGACGAGACTTCGTCGAGCCTCACAACCCGGTAATGGTCGAAACAGGAATCGTGCGGCAAGGTTTTTAGGGGTAGCTCCCCTAGGGTATGACCATTCCTTCTGGAAAAGGGTAGTATCATGGTATGGAGCCCAGATACTTACTCATGTGGACACACTTTATTTATGACGTGTGATGTTGGATTCGAGGCGCCTCGGTTAAAGGTCCCAAAGGACCGGGGGTGGCATATCTGAGGTTTCTTTTATCCCTTGGGAAAAGGGGTAGCCGGCCTTGTTTGGCAGAGAACGGTGTGGTTCTCGGAGCGTCCCGCCAGAGGCGTTTCTTTCGTGGAATAGGAAGTTCCTTAGCCTGACCATTTGTTGGAAAATCCAAACAAAACAATACGAGCCCTGTACGGTTTTAGTTGTATTACCTGCCATGGAATGTGGTGGTAACCTGCTATTGAACATGGTAGCTATAGTAGGCATAAGTGCGAAATGTCTATGCTGGCTAAGATTTATATTCTACTTTCGAAATTGTTTTCTGCACTATGCACTAGTAATAATATCAAATGATTTGATTTTGCGTAGTAAGCATCTTTGACTATCATAAGAAGAAATCTCCTCCAATTCTGCGTTTGCATTGTGTGTGTGGTGGGAGGTCTTATGGTAGTTTCATTTTCCAAAAGCATTACGAATTGACTTTAAAATTCTCTGCTATTTGTTTTTAAAGATAAACTGTTTTTGTTGCTCACACCAGTCCCATGACTAATCCGGAGTTTATTGTTCCTTTCCTAAACTCTGGGTGCTCATAATTTCCTACACGAGCAGTCTAGAGTTGGGGTTTTCAGATATTCAGGTTTAGTAGATTTTCTGGAGTTGGTTCAGTCTTTGGATCAGACTGCACTTGCTTATCTTTGTGCCTCGTTATTGGGAGTTCTAGCTATTTCTGGATCGTGCTTTGGAGATGAAGATTATCCGCTGCTGATGTTATCTATTTTTCTTTCCGCTGCAATTTATTGTATCATATCTCTGATGTATTTAGATATTCATTATATCATCATTGTATCTGGATATTGTATCAGATGTTGTATATCTATATTCTTTTATTTCCGCTGTGTTGTTTACTTAATGTTGTTATAAGCTCCGGCGATTCGGATTTGAACGGTCGAATCTACGGCATTCGAATACGATGTAAAGTATGGATGTTGATTTTCGAGCGGGCAAAATTCGTTATCGTTACACATTCGCTCATTCTATAAGTTACACAACTTATTTATTTAATTTCCCAAATCATATTATAAGTCTAAACTTATTTCACTTATATTTATCAATTACAACTTGGATTTTTAAATTAAATTTGTTTATCACAACAAAACTTCAATTTCAATTTATTATGGTAGCAAATCCATCACATAGAAACTCGAAAATGATACTGATGATGCTGCAGTCATCACCCTTATTATTTCCCAGCAACAATAGTGAATTCAGTGCTTAAATTCTTTCAAAAAATTTCCTTTTAATTTATAAATCACATTTATAAATCTTTTTCTCATATAATTTCACTATTTTACTTTACTTACACAAGATTATTTCACAATTGTAAATCATCTTAATTATAATTCCATACTTAATAATTTATTTGCTTATATACTTCATTCTTTTACAATTGTTGTTTTTATTTAGATTATTCAAACAACTTTTATTAATTCATATATATTCTTACATTTTCAACAACCAAACAATTAATTTCATATACACTTTAATAATTCTGAAAAATTATTTCCTTTATATACTGTGACATCCCGGATTTTGGCAGTATTGTTTTAATAAATATTTAATTTAAATTAATTGAAATACAACCTATTATGTTTAAAAACAAATATATATGTAAGTATTTGAGAAAAATATTGGTTTGGAATTTAAAATAAAGAGTTTCAACAATATTTTAAAATAGAATATATCTTTTTCACATTTAATTAAAATCAAGTTCTACTTATCTAACTTTTGATTTAAAAATATATATATGATATAATCTTAATAACAATGGTTAAAAATCAAATAAGTCATATCAATATTAAATCTAAATATAAAACAAATGTATTGTTTAAAAATAAATATAAATATATAGGCTTAAGAAATTATGATGTTGACAAGTTTAACAATAAATAACTTTTAAATTAAGTATTGATAGGTTATGTAAGAAATATATAACCTATAGAAATAAAGGTTTAAGTTGAAAATAGGATAAATATAAGAGAAAAAATATATAAAATAAATAAAATACAAAATGTACAAACAAAATAAACAAAATATAATTATATGAATGTTGACATATAAGACAATTAGTATTTAAGTTAAAAAATATATATATAAGGTAAATTATATATAAGAAGTCAATACATTGGAATAAATCCTAACATCATGTTAAGAACAGAACTCATGCATATTGCAAAGTGATAAGGCCAAAGCTAAGTTAAATGCAATTAAGTATGATGCAAACAAATAAAAGATATATACATGAAATCTTATAAAAGAAGACAGCAAACATATATAGGACAAGCCAAGTAATTAATGCTAGCACAATCAAAATCTTTTCAGCCTCCATTTGAATTAAAATCTCTGGCCAAAAATATATTTAACATATTTCCAGTACAAGAAATTTCTGGAACCAGTTTTGACAACTCTACATACATTCTTTTCTATATCATCCTCATTCCATTCGATTTATCAAATTGAGTACTGGGTAAAAAAAAAAAAAAAGAACAGCCATCACAAATATTCAATTAACTAAGCTAGAAATCAATTCAGCTGAGATAAGTACAGATCGTCTCAAAGTTTAATTTCCAGATTTTCAAAAGGGTTTGCTCTGTTCATCAATACAGTGAGTAAACTTCACCTTTTATAGCTAAGTCTATTTTATATTCTGTTGCATGTGATGGATAATGAAAGTAATGTTGTGAAATGTATGCATGGATGAATGAATATGCTTTGCATGTATATCAGTATGAGTTGGTGTGTATATATTTGTAAGCATGTCTGTGCATGTCTCTGTTATGTTATCAACAGATCAAAATACTCAAAATTCAATCCCACTTCATACAAACTAAATTAGATTATGGTGTTTAAAGGGAAGATGTTTATATTAACTAAATATTGTTTTTAAAAATGTTCATAAGTATAATTAGAAAGTAAATAAATGGGAAAATAGAAATATATAGTGGAAATCAATTCAAGTCAAAAAAATTCGATGATCATAAATCTGTGTTTTGATTTCATAACTCGATTCGAAATTGATAGTGATGATTTAAGAAAATCATTTCAAGATTTTTAGATTTTCAAATCGTGGGGTTTCTCGAGTTGATCAATTTGGGTCTTTTCATCTATTGCCGACAATCGGTGATGAGTTAGATGACGTGATGGTTGCTGGAGGTGGTCGGGGGTCTAGGGATCACTGGAAAAATAACAGTTGAATTTATTAATGATCGAGGTGATGGTACGACGAAGGTTTAGGGTTTAAGCCCAAATTTTTAGTTAGTGTTGGAGTTTGATCGTTGCGTTGTCATGGGTGGATCGGAATTGACCGGACCTGGGGGGATCGATGCGTGGGATGGTGACGAAGCTTCGGTCGGGATGGCGTGGATGATCGAGGCCGGGATCGTCGGCGAGGGGGTGGTTTTGTTGACTAAGCTGGTTCCAGGAAGTTGCGAAATAGCTCGATTTCGATTATTAGGAGAAATTGTCAAACTGGGTGGTCTGAGGGTTTGAGATGGTCGACATCGACTTGTCGAAGGTGTCGACGTTGGTCTGAGCGCTGGCGAACTCTCGTGCATGTGCACGAGGTACCGTTGATGTCGGGTGTTGTTGAAAATTTGGGAAGAAGGCTGTTGCCTTGGGTAATAGCTCGGGTAAATGGGAGATTGACTCGAAGAAAATTTGACTGTGAGTTGCTCGGGGAAATTGCTCGGGTTTGGTTTTTGTGGGTTGTTTGTCCGGTTTTAAGTTTTCGAAAGTTTGACCAGATTTGTTTAAATCTTTAGTTATTTCAAAACAGTTTTTAAAAGAGAAAATGTTAGGTAGTTTAAAGTTTAAAGTTTTTAAATATTGTTTTGGTCTAAAAAAAAGATAAAAAAATATAAAAATTAATAGAGATAAAGAATTTATCTTTAACTTAATTTAAGTTGTGATTAATTTAGAATAATTAATTAGTGAATTAATTAAAAGATTTATCACTTAATAAAATTTATTGGTGTAATTAATTAATGATGAGATTAATTAAAGATAATTACTTAGGGTAAGTAATTAATGGGAAGTTAATGGATAGTTAATGATGGAATCATTAACTAATGATTAGGAATAATTGATTAAATGTAATTAATTTAAAATAATTAATTGATTTATTAATTAAGGATAAACTTTGAATTAGATTAAGTATTAATTACTTAATGTAATTAATTAAGCAAATTACTTAGTGAAAGTAATTAATGTGTAATTACTAAATGAAATTGATTAAAGAAGATAATTACTTATTGAAAGTAATTAATGGTTAATTAATGTAAATAATAAGAGTAATTAAGGGTTGATTAATGTAAAGGGATAAAGAATAATTAATTTATGTAATTAATCAAAGGTTAATTAATGGGATTAATTAAGAAATAATTAAGTAATTAAGGATAATTACTTAAGTTGGATAATTAAGAAGGATTAGTTAATTCAAAGGTTGTAGTTAATTAATGATTACTTAAGCAGGGTTTGGTGATAAATTCTTAAGTAATTAATTTAATTAAATTAATTATAGTATGGATTAATAAGCCTTGCTTAGGGATGATTAATTATATTGAATGCGTTGGGTTATTTGATATCTCTGATATAGGATTGTGATGCTTTGTGGAATGAAATGTTTAGTTGGGTTGAATAGAGATAATGTGGTCACCTACGATGGATCGCTGTGTAAAGGCAGTATTTAAAATTTAATCACTTGAATACCTTGAATTAAGATGACAATGGATTCGAAGAGACAGGAGTCGGGTATTAATTAATACCCGAAACCACTTCGATTCTTTATAGATTGATATGTGAAATTAATAAACTGGTATGGAATGATTTAAGTAAATTAGACCATTTAATCTAAGTTTGGCACTTAGAAAGTGATGTGTGAAACAAGTAATGTCTATAATAGCTTGTGAAGTTGTAAATTGATATAAGTTACCCCGGGTTTATATAAGTTGCATGCTTTAGTATTCCTTGTTAGATGAGTTTAGTCACGCTGGTTTCCAGCCTGACCCGGGTGTTACTTTGATGTAATGCTCGGGTCAGACCAAGTATTACAGATTTTTAGGTGAGGACGTTCTGGAGCTCAGGAGATGAGCTGGATGGCAGGAACGTATGGAGTGTTTCCGCTGTGATATATTATTGTTTATCGGAGACAAGTTGATTTCAACTGTTTCGTGTATGTATAAATGTTGTAACACTGATGTATTGATATAAATTAACAGATACAGTACTCTTTTGTATAACTGTTATTATTTGATATTATATTTCATCCGCTGCGAATGTGAGATTCTGTGACTTATTTCTGTTTCTTCTCTTCTATCTCTTTCTTCTTTTTCATAACTATCTGGAATTTTCGAGTTCGAAAATCCCGGATCGTTACAGTTGGTATCAGAGCAAAGGTTAAGCGAAAACCTTGGCTCTGGTAGGTTTACTCATCAGAGATAGGGTTAGTATTACCTTAGGATGAGTTGAGTGTATATATATGAGTGGGCGTACTTGTTATTTTCTTATATAAAGATTTTAAATGATTTTATATAAGAATATATTTTGATATATAAAGCAATATTTCTTTCTAATAAATATTAAGGTAAGTGGCTGTTCAATTATTGGAATTAAATTAAGTGGTAATAGCAATATAACCAAAATGAAAGTAAAAATAAGTTTGAAATGGATTCAAACTGAAATTAAAATTCTGAATTTGGAGAAGAATTTTCAGAATAAGATAATAGTGAATTGATTTCTAGTTGTAATAACCTTGGTTATTATCCTAAAATAATGAAATGTTTTAGGGAAATAAAACATTCAGGGAAGTATGACTTATAAATGGGAATTGAAGATGATTTAAATTGTGAAGTTTTAAATCTAGGTCCAGAATTTGAAAAAAAAAAGTTTAAAGTAATAAAGAAATAATAAATAAGATTATTTAATGTATTTGAATGGAAGGGTCCTATTTCAAACAAGAGTTGTTTGAAAATTTAAAGGAATTTGTTCTGAATTGAAACCAGGGTGGTTTAATATTTAAAGTATAACTTGGTGTGTAAAGGAAATTAATATGTATATATGTGAATATACATAATATCAAAGATGATTTGAGATAAACTCTAAATGTTGAGTTTTAAATTTTTATTTGGAATAAGATGTGAAAACCCAAAGTGATATAAGTTTTGAACTTATAAGTGGAAAAGAATTTTGAAATTTGAAGCGGGAATTCAAATTTGAGCAGGGTTGACTGGATTAAGTAAAGTGAATCTAACTTTGGGAAAGTTAAATAGGTTCAGAACAAACAACCGGAATTGGAAATTTCAAGATGAAATTGGGATTCAACTTGGGAAGTTAGATGGTGATTTGAATGGGGAGTTGCGTGACCTCAAAATGGGTTGAGATCTAGAGATTGGAAACGGAAGGATAGTTTAAAAATAATTTGGATAATATTATCCTATTAATAATCTTTAAACTGTGAATTGGATTTGAAGTGTGGTAATATATCCAATTGAGATAAAAAGGAAAATTAAACTTTAATTTGAAATTACTTAAGTAATTTTGATTTTAAAGATAAAAATTAAACTTGAGAAAATGAGATCACTTTGAACATTAAGATTTGAATGTTTAAAATGAACATGTAAACTGAAATGATTAAGGATTGGTTCCAAGATTGAATTTGGGTAATAAATTGAATTTCAAAGATTAAATTGTTTAAAAGGGGTTTGAATTATTATTTGAAACTAGAAATAAGTTTATATAGAAGTAAAGGTAAATTAAAATGGAATTTTGAAAATTCGAACTCAGAATTAAATGGTTAGGCTGCTAAATTAAAAGTAAAGATAAATTTGATTTGTGGGATTAAATCAACATTTGAAATAATAACTCGAATTTGTATAATTCAAGATGGTTTAAAGTGAAATGAAATTGGAAGTTAATTGGAAATTGGCAATTGATTGGAAATGGAGATGGGGAAGTTGAATAGTTTGACTCTGGACTATTTTCAAAATAAATTGTTTTAATATAAATCTATTTTTCCAAACTATATACTATACAACTTTTCTTTTAAAACCTAAAACTATCTTAAGCTTGTTTTACAATTACTTTTGAAAACTATTTAACAATTTTACAACTGTTTTATAAACTAATTACTATTTCTCAACTATTTTACAAATTAATTACTATTTTACGACTATTTTGCAATTATTTAAAAATTCCTATAACTATTTGATTATTTTTCAACTATTTACAATTACTTAACTATTTTGCAGCTATTTTACAAACTAATAATTATTTTTCAACTACTTATCTATTTTCAAGCTATTTCCTAAATTTAAACTGATTTGAGTTCAAACTGTTATTGAGTAAAAACCTAACTGAGATAAGAATTGAAGTGATAATCCAAATGGGAATGTAGGCAAATGTAAATAAGTTAATAAAATCAAAGTGAGGATGAATTGAAAGGGGATTGATTTAACTGATAATCAATGAAGAAAAATACGTAGGATGTACGTATATTATTTTATTCGCATAGTGGTTTGATCCAGATTCGAGCACAGAATTTCGAGATAATATTATCGATCCGAGTTGGGATTTTTCGCTTGATTTTCGACGGCGAACCTGAATATGGATTTTTGATTGGTTCTGGATATTCTCTATCATAGTTGTGACTATGCAAGGAGAATAATGGTTTCTGATCAAGAAACCAAATCTGAGTCCGCACTAGGAAGTCGGGTGGACGATACTAGTTCGGAAGTGAAATTGTGTGATCGAGTAAGCAACCAGATTGACATTGCGTACGGATGATATGTGGACATCGTACGGTTTGAGATGAAATTAATATGGAAATTTTACATCAGAGTTGTAAAATGGTTTTTGAAATAAAAAGTATACTTTGTGAAATATACAATGAGTAAAAATGAAAATTGGATATTTCTATAAAAAAAATTTAATTTATGAAAGTAAGCAATAGGGTAAATGACTTTATATAAAGAATAATCAAATTTGAATATTTGATCTGGAATAAACAAGGTTATATATACCTCTGTTATATTGGATAAACTCCCCTTGTTGAATCGATTGACAAAAGAAAAGGATTTTTGGAAGTATTTAAAGTATAAAGGTGAATTTATACAAGTATAAATTGATTTAAAGATTTTCAAGATTATTATATATATGATAAGATAAAAAGGATTTTGTGAAAATAATTTTGAGGAAAGGTTTTGGGAACCTTTGGATTTGGAAAGGCTTTTTATTTTTGGGTAAAATCAATATTGGAATTTGGAAAAGCCTACTTTGGGGATTATCGATTTTAGAAATCGATTTTGTGTAAAGGCACTTATATGAAATTCATACTAGGTGTATGATTTGGGAAATACTATATGTGTATAGTATAAAGTGTTTTGAGATTGGCTCTGGGGAAAAAGGCGCTCCCTTGAAATGAACTTCTCAGGAGTGCCATAGGGTGGCACTGCCTTGAGCCTCTAAGGGGGAGGTTCTAAAGTTGATCCTGTGAGGAGTCCGGACAAAAATAGTTCCTGAGGATTATTTGTGTAGCGTAAGTCGAGGGGCTGGTGCCTAAAGAGGCATTTGGGTTATGCTTTGACGACAGTTTAACTCAATGTCACTGCGATCTACTACAGACCATAGCGAAAGTCGTGTGTGCCGCTGAGAGCCAACAGTCTACGTTTGATTTTATATCGGTAGACTGCGACACTATGGTAACATAGCGAAAGTCGTGTGTGCCGCTGAGAGCCAACAGTCTGCGTTTGATTTTACATCGGTAGACTGCGACCTATGTAAGAGTGGAGAAGTTTCATTTCGACAGCGTAATCGAGAGGCCGCAGAGAGCCTGCAGTTACACGCACTTTTGTTGTGACGGCAACGTAACCCTGGAATGTAACTGCGATCTGTTGTGGGTTCCATGGTGAAATCAGTTACATGGACTTTTTCTGCGATGGCAACGTAACCCAGGATGTAACTGTGACCATGGATGGGTGTGATGATTTCCAGAGCATTTTCACCAAAGCTATTTTCTCAATTTCAAACCGATTTCTATATTTTCAATAAAATTATTTTTCAAAATATTTTCACTGGATGTTGAAAACGGGTCTGCAAAGCACTTATAGATTTTCAGTCGTACGCCTGATCAACGTATGACCGAATTTCTGTGAGGACAAGGATCGACTTGTCGAAACATCAAGTTATAAGGTATTTTTATAAAAACTATTTTAGAAATATTATATAGATTTTTAAAGTAGTTTAAAAATGATCAAAGAAAATTTATCTGATTTTAAGCATTTTCATAAATTCTAGCTTCGTTCCTTTTCGAGGACGAAAAGTTTTAAGGAGGGAGGGATGTGACATCCCGGATTTTGGCAGTATTGTTTTAATAAATATTTAATTTAAATTAATTGAAATACAACCTATTATGTTTAAAAACAAATATATATGTAAGTATTTGAGAAAAATATTGGTTTGGAATTTAAAATAAAGAGTTTCAACAATATTTTAAAATAGAATATATCTTTATCACATTTAATTAAAATCAAGTTCTACTTATCTAACTTTTGATTTAAAAATATATATATGATATAATCTTAATAACAATGGTTAAAAATCAAATAAGTCATATCAATATTAAATCTAAATATAAAACAAATGTATTGTTTAAAAATAAATATAAATATATAGGCTTAAGAAATTATGATGTTGACAAGTTTAACAATAAATAACTTTTAAATTAAGTATTGATAGGTTATGTAAGAAATATATAACCTATAGAAATAAAGGTTTAAGTTGAAAATAGGATAAATATAAGAGAAAAAAATATATAAAATAAATAAAATACAAAATGTACAAACAAAATAAACAAAATATAATTATATGAATGTTGACATATAAGACAATTAGTATTTAAGTTAAAAATAAAAAAATATATAAGGTAAATTATATATAAGAAGTCAATACATTGGAATAAATCCTAACATCATGTTAAGAACAGAACTCATGCATATTGCAAAGTGATAAGGCCAAAGCTAAGTTAAATGCAATTAAGTATGATGCAAACAAATAAAAGATATATACATGAAAACTTATAAAAAGAAGACAGCAAACATATATAGGACAAGCCAAGTAATTAATGCTAGCACAATCAAAATCTTTTCAGCCTCCATTTGAATTAAAATCTCTGGCCAAAAATATATTTAACATATTTCCAGTACAAGAAATATCTGGAACCAGTTTTAACAACTCTACATACATTCTTTCTATATCATCCTCATTCCATTCGATTTATCAAATGGAGTACTGGGTAAAATAAAAATAAAAAGAACAACCATCACAAATATTCAATTAACTAAGCTAGAAATCAATTCAGCTGAGATAAGTACAGATCGTCTCAAAGTTTAATTTCTAGATTTTTAAAAGGGTTTGCTCTGTTCATCAATACAGTGAGTAAACTTCACCTTTTATAGCTAAGTCTATTTTATATTCTGTTGCATGTGATGGATAATGAAAGTAATGTTGTGAAATGTATGCATGGATGAATGAATATGCTTTGCATGTATATAAGTATGAGTTGGTGTGTATATATTTGTAAGCATGTCTGTGCACATCTCTGTTATGTTATCAACAGATCAAAATACTCTAAATTCAATCCCACTTCATACAAACTAAATTAGATTATGGTGTTTAAAGGGAAGATGTTTATATTAACTAAATATTGTTTTTAAAAATGTTCATAAGTATAATTAGAAAGTAAATAAATGGGAAAATAGAAATATATAGTGGAAATCAATTCAAGTCAAAAAAAATTCGATGATTATAAATCTGTGTTTTGATTTCATAACTCGATTCGAAATTGATAGTGATGATTTAAGAAAATCATTTCAAGATTTTTAGATTTTCAAATCGTGGGGTTTCTCGAGTTGATCAATTTAGGTCTTTTCGTCTATTGCCGACAATCGGCGATGAGTTAGATGACGTGATGGTTGCTGGAGGTGGTCGGGGGTCTAGGGATCACTGGAAAAATAACAGTTGAATTTATTAATGATCGAGGTGATGGTACGACGAAGGTTTAGGGTTTAAGCCCAAATTTTTAGTTAGTGTTGGAGTTTGATCGTTGCGTTGTCATGGGTGGACCGGAATTGACCGGACCTGGGGGGATCGATGCGTGGGATGGTGACGAAGCTTCGGTCGGGATGGCATGGATGATCGAGGCCGGGATCGTCGGCGAGGGGGTGGTTTTGTTGACTAAGCTGGTTCCAGGAAGTTGCGAAATAGCTCGATTTCGATTATTAGGAGAAATTGTCAAACTGGGTGGTCTGAGGGTTTGAGATGGTCGACATCGACTTGTCGAAGGCGTCGACGTTGGTCTGAGCGCTGGCAAACTCTCGTGCACATGCACGAGGTACCGTTGATGTCTGGTGTTGTTGAAAATTTGGGAAGAAGGTTGTTGCCTCGGGTAATAGCTCGGGTAAATGGGAGATTGACTCGAAGAAAATTTGACTGTGAGTTGCTCGGGGAAATTGCTTGGGTTTGGTTTTTGTGGGTTGTTTGTCTGGTTTTAAGTTTTCGAAAGTTTGACCAGATTTGTTTAAATCTTTAGTTATTTCAAAACAGTTTTTAAAAGAGAAAATGTTAGGTAGTTTAAAGTTTAAAGTTTTTAAATATTGTTTTGGTCTAAAAAAAGATTAAAAAAAATATAAAAATTAATAGAGATAAAGAATTTATCTTTAACTTAATTTAAGTTGTGATTAATTTAGAATAATTAATTAGTGAATTAATTAAAAGATTTATCACTTAATAAAATTTATTGGTGTAATTAATTAATGATGAGATTAATTAAAGATAATTACTTAGGGTAAGTAATTAATGGGAAGTTAATGGATAGTTAATGATGGAATCACTAACTAATGATTAGGAATAATTGATTAATGTAATTAATTTAAAATAATTAATTGATTTATTAATTAAGGATAAACTTTGAATTGGATTAAGTATTAATTACTTAATGTAATTAATTAAGCGAATTACTTAGTGAAAGTAATTAATGTGTAATTACTAAATGAAATTAATTAAAGAAGATAATTACTTAATGAAAGTAATTAATGGTTAATTAATGTAAATAATAAGAGTAATTAAGGGTTGATTAATGTGAAGGGATAAATAATAATTAATTTATGTAATTAATCAAAGGTTAATTAATGGGATTAATTAAGAAATAATTAAGTAATTAAGGATAATTACTTAAGTTGGATAATTAAGAAGGATTAGTTAATTCAAAGGTTGTAGTTAATTAATGATTACTTAAGCAGGGTTTGGTGATAAATTCTTAAGTAATTAATTTAATTAAATTAATTATAGTATGGATTAATAAGCCTTTCTTAGGGATGATTAATTATATTGAATGCGTTGGGTTATTTGATATCTCTGATATAGGATTGTGATGCTTTGTGGAATGAAATGTTTAGTTGGGTTGAATAGAAATAATGTGGTCACCTACGATGGATCGCTGTGTAAAGGCAGTATTTAAAATTTAATCACTTGAATACCTTGAATTAAGATGACAATGGATTCGAAGAGACAGGAGTCGGGTATTAATTAATACCCAAAACCACTTCGATTCTTTATAGATTGATATGTGAAATCAATAAACTGGTATGGAATGATTTAAGTAAATTAGACCATTTAATCTAAGTTTGGCACTTAGAAAGTGATGTGTGAAACAAGTAATGTCTATAACAGCTTGTGAAGTTGTAAATTGATATAAGTTACCCCGGGTTTATATAAGTTGCATGCTTTAGTATTCCTTGTTAGATGAGTTTACTCACGCTGGTTTCCAGCCTGACCAAGGTGTTACTTTGATGCAATGCTCGAGTCAGACCGAGTATTACAGATTTTCAGGTGAGGACGTTCTGGAGCTCAGGAGACGAGCTGGATGGCAGGAACATATCGAGTGTTTCCGCTGTGATATATTATTGTTTATCGGAGACATGTTGATTTTAACTGTTCCGTGTATGTATAAATGTTGTAACTCTGATGTATTGATATAAATTAACAGATACAATACTCTTTTGTATAACTGTTATTATTTGATATTATATTTCATCCGCTGCGAATGTGAGATTCTGTGACTTGTTTCTGTTTCTTCTCTTCTATCTCTTTCTTCTTTTTCATAACTATCTGGAATTTTCGGGTTCGAAAATCCAGGGTCGTTACATATACAAAATATAATCGAGGTAAAATTATTTCATTTACCCAATTTAAAATGATACTATGTCGACTTGCCTCGTTTAAGTGTTTAGAAACCCCTATCGATAATATGGCGTCCCACATACCAACCAAAATTCATAAAAAGCTCAACGGATAAGCAAATACAATATAAAACAATTTCATATTCACTAACAAATAAGCGCTCATATCTATTATTACACTCACACTCATTCTAGAGTACTACTGACTCTATCTCTAATGAGTAATACCCAACAGAGCCATGGTTATCGCTTAACCATACGCTCTGATACCAAATTGTAACATTTTCGATTTTTTCGTCGCACGAAAGTCGACAATAATACGTCCACTGTATCAACTGCCGAGCAATCGAATGCCGGAAAACCAAATTGTTATGGAGAAAAAAAAGAGGTAGAAGAAGACAAAAGAAAAAGAAAGAAGAAACAACAGAAAAACACAAAACAATATCAGAATCTCACATATCGCAGCGGAACAACATATAATAGATAAATGAATATTCTTTAAATCAAAACTATATCAGTTTATACATTACATCATCATCAGAGTTAATATATACACAATACATCAATGGACAGTTATACAACTTGTCCTCATACAGAATACACAGCGGAATAATAATATCATATACAAGTGATACGTCTCGCCATCCAGCTCGCCGATGAGCTCCACAGCATCTCCTGAATCCAGAATGACCTGATAACCTGACTCTAGACTGCCCGTGTAGAAATTGGTGGGCACCCAGAGTTTTGGAAGGAAACAATAAACTCCAGGTCAGTCATGGTGACTGGTGTGAGAACTAAAACAGTTATTATCTTTAAAACAACATAACAAAGAAATTGGAAAATATCCGCAATGCTTTTGGAAAATGAAACTACCATAAGACCTCCCACCACACACACAATGCAAACGCAGAATTGGAGGAGATTTCTTCTTATGATAGTCAAACATGCTTACTACGCAAATCATTGGATTATTATTATTAGTGCATATTGCAAAAAACATTTCGAAAGTATAATATTAATCTTAGCCAGCATAGGTACCATTATATTATGCCTACTATAGCTGCTATGTTAAATAGCAGTGTGATATCCCGGAATTTTGGCAATATCAATTTAATAATCTTTATTAATAATTAAATTGATTTGTTGATTTTATTTTATAAATTGACAAGTTTAATTCTTTTAAAAGTTAATAATATTTTAAATTGGCAATACTTATTAATATCTTTTCTAAACAATTTAAAATTGGTAAGATTTATCTTCCAAAGCTTATATAAATGTTTTCTATTTATAATGTATATATATTGATGTATATATTATAAATAGGGAGTCTTTAATTTAATAAAGGATATGTTTTCAAATTATAATATATATGTATATATATTGTGATTGGAGTTATGTTATAAAATTCAAACATAAGATAAATTGATTTGTAAAAATATATATAAAGTTAAAATAAGTTTCTCAAGCATATAAAAATATATTATAAATATTTGATCAAAGCATAAGCTACTATAAATAATTGTTTTCATAAATTCATATTTGTATATTTATATAGAAATGTAAAAGCTTATTTATAAAAAGATAAATACATTATATACATGTAAATATTTTATAAGTACATAGGTATAGCTTAAATAAATTAATAAAAGACAAGATTTACACTTGTAAACATATGGAGGCTTGGATTTCATATGTGTAAGATAAGTAACAACATAAGAAGACAAGTGGCTATTTTTCTCTTTAAATTAAAGTAATAAATAAAATTAATATGAAAGAAGAAAAAAAATCTGTTTTCACTTTTCAGTTTAAGTTCATCTTTTCATCAATTCTCTACTAAAAATAATTCGAATCTAAGGAAAGAATAAAACCTGGAAATCAAAGAAAGAAGAAATGAAAGTCTGGAAATTCAAAACAAAAAGGAGATCAAAGGCAAACTTAACTACAGATTCAAATCTTCAATTTCAATTTGAAGACATGCAATCAAATAAGTAAATCAACAGCAAGTTTAAATTCAAAGCAAAAAGAAATCAAATTCAAAAAAATCTGGAAAAGCCTGGAAACAAGCCTGTAATGCTCTCTGCCTTGTTCAGAATTTCCAGGTGAGTAAACTAAGATTTTAAAAACAGTTTTATAGAGTTGCATGTGATAAATCCATATAGAAATTGTTATATTATGGTTGCATGTATGCGTGAAGTTGGATATATGTATATATTACTTAAAGTTGACTGTGCATAGTAATGTGAATCTATATAATAGGTTCTCTGTTTTACAAATTCAAGTGAGTAATCATATTTTTAAAAACAGTTGTGATTCTGAAATTCAACTTTAATATGTATGAAACTTTGGATGCTTGTCTGAATACCTGAATTAAATGATGCATGCACGTATACAAGTATTTATTTCCTGTGAATAACTAGTATATGTATGAATATAGGCTCTGGTGTGTTTACAGAGTTTGATTTCTTTTTAAAATCTATACCTCATCAATTAATCTCTGTTAGTTTATGATTTGTAAATAGAAATTGTTTGAATCCATACAATATCTCTACTAAAAATCATTGGAGGAATTTATATTCAGAATTGACCTCGAATTTTATAATATACAGTAAAATTGGTAATTTGGGTCAAAACTGATTAATTCAATTTTAAGATTAAAGTGTATGGTTGGATTTGTGATGGGAAATCACAAATTTTAGCATGTAAATCACGATTTTTAGTTTTGAAATGGTTGAGTATTGTCGAGATGAACGTTTGGGTTGTTTTGGTCGATTTCCATCGATCAACGACGAACTGGATGTCGTATTTAGGTTTGAAGATCAATTGTATGATGGAGTTCAACAGAAAAATAGAGATTGAATTTTTAGATGACCTGAGTGGGTATGCGAAGATGAAGTAGGGTTTAACACCCTGTTTTTACGCTGATGTTCAAAAGAGTTTCGCGACATCGTGACAACACCGGAGGCGATCGCGAGGCGTTGGTGGGTACTGGTAGAACGTGACGTAGTCGCGGAGAAGTTAGCGTGGTGTCTCGATATAAGGATCATCGGCGATGTCGATTTCTGGTGATGCCGTTTTTCCAGGTGATGGGTTAGAATGGTCGTATTCGAATTTCGTTTGAATCGAGGGGAATGGAGTGGTCGATCGTGTTGCCGAGGTGGAAGTCGAGTTGTCGGAGGCCTGGTCGTAGTTCGTCGTCGACCAGAATAGACGTGCACGTGCACGAGCACGATCGCGTGCATCTGGGAATATGGGTTGGGGAAGAAAGCTTTTTGTCGGGTTTCGTTCGAGAAAGTGTCGAGTTTTACTCGAAGCAGGGAAATAGTAAAATGGCTCGAGTTTACTTCGGGTTTTCCAGACGTTTTACTCGGGTTTGGTTTTGGAGCAGGCTTAAAGAATTTTACAGGAAATGTTTTGAAGTTTTTAAAACCAAAGAAATTTATATGGTAGTGTTTCTGAGTTTTAAAATAAAGGTAAAACAAGATTTTACCTATTAAACTAAATTATTTT
Source organism: Allium fistulosum (assembly GCA_030737815.1). NCBI lineage: Eukaryota > Viridiplantae > Streptophyta > Magnoliopsida > Asparagales > Amaryllidaceae > Allium > Allium fistulosum. Next base: position 716,606,215 of record CM060908.1, read on the forward strand.
CTAGAAAAATTGTTTTAAACAAATTTTAAATAATTTAAATAAATAAGTTTTTAAAGAATAAGAAAGTGGATTTCAAAATGATCTTTGTATTAAAATTTATTTAATAACTTTGAAAGGTTTCAAAGATTTTAAAGGTTAAAAATTTAAATATTGTAATTGTTTAATTATAATAAAGAATTTATCTTAAGTAATTAAGAGTTTGATTAAATAAAGATAATTAATATGTGAAGATAATAAGAGTAACTCAATTAGTGTTAATGACTTAAGAATAATTGATTAATGTAAATAATTAAATTAAGATAATAATTTTCTTAATTAAGATCTTTAAGTATTAATAGTTAAGAAATTATTTAATTAGTTAAATAATTAGTTAAATAATTAACCAAGTAATTAATTAATGATTAATTAGAGATAATCATTTATAAATTAATTAAGCATAATTACTTGATGGAGTAACTAAGGAATAATTACTAGATGTAATTAAATAAAGGGAAGTTATTTAATAAGTTAATTAAAGGATTAAGATTAATTAATAAAGTTATTAATTAATTGTTAAGGTAATTAATTATAAAGTAATTAATAAATGGAAGTAATTAAGGGAAGTTAATTACTGGATTATATTAATCAAAAGTAATTAATAATTATGGATTAATTAAGAATAATTACTTAATGTAATTAATAAAATAAGATGTAATTAAGGGTAATTAGTTTATAATTAATTAATGATGTAATTAAGAGTTGATTAATTAAGATTAATTAATAAATTGTAAGTGATTATAGAATAACTAATTAATTATAATTAATTAAGGATTAAAGTAATTGATTATAATTAATTAATTTATGAAGTAATTAAAGGTTAATTACTGTATTGGTTAAGAATAATTAATTTGTGAAATTAATTAAGGATAATTACTTAAATGTAATTAAAGTATAATTAATCAAGGTGATTAATTAAGTGGATAAATAGAGAAAGATTAATTAATTTATTTGTAATTAATTAATGATTATATAAGTAAGATTTATAATGAAGTAATTAATTTAATTTATTTTAAATTAATTAGAAATGAAGTAATTAATTTAATTCACTTTAAATTAATTAAAGATAGAGATAGTTAATTTAATTCATTTTAAATTAATTATGTTGTGATTAAGTAAATCATTGCTTATGTATGAATGGATGACATTGATTTGTCTTGAATGGATGTAATCTCAGAAATGAGATAAGTAATGTTGTGTGGTATGAATGCTTGGTTGCATTATAATGGTAATATAGATTAACTATTGTGATGTTGATATGGATTACCTATTTGATTATGAATCATCTGTTTAAATGATAATGTGATTATCAATTGTGATGTGTGAATTATCTATCTGTATGAATATAGATAAGTTGAATTGTTTAAACCTTTAAACAACTTGGCCTTAAAAGATACGTTTTGGATTTCGATGAGACCGGGATCGGGTTTCCGTATACCGGTATTCCAGGTCTGGAGACCCGAATACCACATCGATCCAAATTAACGATAGGTCGTGAATCTCAAGTGAAGATGAAGATTCAGAGTGCAAGGGTTATTGTCGTTAACTCTGAGGGTGATTCCAAAACGAGTGTAACGAGATAATGCCTTCGGTTTCGTTCGAACCCGGAACGAACTTGTATGGATTGAATGCTTTCAGCACATCGTCAGGTGGACGATGAGCATTCTAAGTGATATGTTCTGATTAAAGGTAATCGTAACCTCAAGCCTCATCAACCGGGAATGGCTAAAACAGGGGAGGTGCAGCAAGGTTTCGTGGGTAGCACCCATTGAGAGCAAGATAGATCCCTGTCTAGAGGTCCCTTTTTCTTTTATTCGGCTTAGTGTGTGGTTGGTCGCGCCAACTACGGGATTGTCTTGTTCGGAATTATCCAGTAAGGGATGGTTCCGGCTTTGTGTTGCAGGGGAGTGGGCGTACTCCTCGGTACGGTGATCTAGGCCACGTATTGTGACGGGCGGTACCCCAGTAGCCCTGCCATTGTATGGAAAACCATTCTTCCTACGTGCCCTTACGGTTTTGATTGTATAACCCACTTTGTGGCTAGTATGCTGGAATTTAATAATGTAACAATTTCAGCTATATGAGTATTTATTTGAAAACCCTAGACCCTATTATAATATAATCAGATTTCCTATCAAATGTTTTGGTTATCGTAAGGTAAAAACTTTTCCGTGTTTATGTGCGGGAAGTCTTACGAGATACTTTTTCTTTCAAAGGTTTTTCAAAGTTAAACAACTTTAACCCGTTTACTCACACCAGACCCATGTCTGACCCAAGTGTTTATTTTCTGTTTATTAAACTCTTGGGTACTCAATATTGTATTGAGTAGTCGAGGGATTCAGGTTAGTCTTGACGAATACTGGAGGAGCTGTGGAGCAGGAGGCTTCAGCGTGTAGATATATAGAGTTTCCGCTGTGTATGATGTATTGTATTGATATAGTTGTGTTGTATAATAGACAGAAGTTTATAACTGTCTATATTGTGATGTATAAGTTGTGTACTCTGATGTATATGATACTATGTAATATCTTATGTGATATAATATATTTCTCGTTCCGCTGTGAGATTTCTGATGTGTTGTTGTTCTTTCTTTCTCTTCTTTCTTCTTCTATCCCTTTCTTTCTTCATGATGATACGACTTTTTCTGTGGAGAAAAAGTCGTGGTCGTTACAGTGGTATCAGAGCTGTAGGTTGAGTGAATACCTAGGCTCTGAAGTGGTGTCTATCTTGAGAGCGCGTAATTGTTAGTTATATAAAAATGGTTTTATATTGTGTTAATTGATCGGTTGAGTGGTATATGGATTCTGGTCAATACGAGTAGCTAACGTTATTGATAGGGATCTCTAAACACTTGAACCAGGCCAACGGACACAATATTGTTTTAAAGAGATAGATGAAATAATTCTACCCAGAAATAATTTCTATATAAAAAAAAATATCATTTTAAATATATATATTTATGTATTTCTACCTATTTGTTGGATTACCTGTTCGGGTTTTCCAATATAAGTTATAAAGGTAGATAAGGGGGTAGTGTGTGTAACACGACTATCAATGGTTGGAATTTGAGTGTTGAGATTGGAAGTATATCTGACGAGACTATAGACCAAATACCGTCTCGAGTAAACTTTGTTGTGGTGTAAAGATTTCACCGATCTCTGAAGGAAACCAGTTATGGTTTAGAGTTTATCTTTGAAGTTGGATGAATAGAGTAGATCTATTGGATGAGCTGAAGAGAGTGATGGTATTTTGGTAACCTCAGGAAGTAGTAGCTGTGTGATGAGACACGGTGGCTATGGACGTTTCTGAAGATGTTTCCTCTGGAACAAGTTTGAAGAAGTGAGTCTGTTTCAGTGTTGTGGCTGAGTCCAGTGGGGTGTTTCTATTTGCTTTGAGGTCCGAGTTTCTCGAGGAGTTTCGGATAAGAAGTCTTTGGTTTGTGGCAGCAGTGCGGCTCGGAGTGTTCTGTGTGTTAGCAGGAAGTTTCTGGCTGAGTAGTTTTTCTGAAGTTGGAGTCCAGAAGCAGCTGAGTGAATCCATTTCTTCTATGAATGGGATAGTTAAGTATAAGCTGTTCTGATTTGTGAAAAGAGAACAGTATCTGTGGAAGTTAGGTCGGGTTGATCGCAAAAGAAACTTGCGATTATTTGAGTATTCTCTTGGTATTATTGGAGATTGAGATTCCGTATCGACTTGATTCGTGGAGTTACCGATGGTTCAGCTTAATAGAAGGATGTCTCCGAGAGAAGAATTTGGTGAAGCGGCTCAGGATTCTTTGGAGAGGAATTGATCACACCTAATTTTCTGGAAGGAATTCTATTGGGATGTTTTTGACCAAGTGGAAGGGTTCACTAAGATTTTATAGATATGGTGAATTGTGGATGATCAAGTTTGCTCGAGTTTCTCCGATGGCATTCTCATATATTCCAGATCAGAGTTGTGCAGCGGAAGCAAGATAACAGCTATTCTAGAGTGGGAGCAACCGGGAGTTGTAATTTTCTTGGAGTAAAGGATTCCTATAGGAAATTCAAGTGTACCTCTAAGTATGAAGGATTTTTCAGGATTTGGAGGTAAGGTTGTCAAATGCAACTGTTTGGCTATTCCAGATAGGAGAAGTAGTTCGAAATGCTCTAATATTGTGGAGTAGAGTTGTATTCTGGATTTCGGCGTATTTTTGGAAACCATTAGGTTGAGTAGGATCTAGAAATTGGTTTGATGTTGGTCCAGTCTGTTTCAAGAGGCATCAGCAAGAGCTAAGCTGATCAGGGAAGGATGAAATGACTCAGGATCGTCAAAAGAGTTAAACAATTAAGAATGGATGGAATTTGGAATTTGAAGTTGAAATTTGGATATTGTTTAAGTTTTCTCCAATCAAAGGAGATATAAGATTTGGAAAAATTGGAGAGTGAGCTCCAGAAGTATTATGAGATTTTTCCTATGTTCCCAAGAGGATTAGTTCTTTGATCTATAGGATTAAATGGCCAGTTCGGATAACTGGAATTCATTTTATTTCACATATCTCTGAGGAATATGTGTATGATTCATCGAGTGATGGAATCAGCAGTCCAGAAGGATAGTTGGGATGGTTTTGAGTTAGTCTGATATCTTGTTCAGATTTGTGATCTAGAAAGGAAGGACTTCTAGATTATTGTAGATAGTTAGTTTAGATCCTGTAGAACGAGTCTCCCGGTATATATATATACTTGGGGAAACTCGAGTAAATTCTATCCAGATTTTGACTGGATAGTTAAATTTGTTTGATTAAATTGTTTGCTATGGTTGTTAGAATATGATTGATATGTATGATTGCTGTTTAAAATTAAAAATTTGCTGGGTTATTAAATTATCTTTGCTTTTAAATTTCGGGGACGAAATTATTTTAAGGGGGAAGGAATGTGATATCCCGGAATTTTGGCAATATCAATTTAATAATCTTTATTAATAATTAAATTGATTTGTTGATTTTATTTTATAAATTGACAAGTTTAATTCTTTTAAAAGTTAATAATATTTTAAATTGGCAATACTTATTAATATCTTTTCTAAACAATTTAAAATTGGTAAGATTTATCTTCCAAAGCTTATATAAATGTTTTCTATTTATGATGTATATATTATAAATAGGGAGTCTTTAATTTAATAAAGGATATGTTTTCAAATTATAATATATATGTATATATATTGTGATTGGAGTTATGTTATAAAATTCAAACATAAGATAAATTGATTTGTAAAAATATATATAAAGTTAAAATAAGTTTCTCAAGCATATAAAAATATATTATAAATATTTGATCAAAGCATAAGCTACTATAAATAATTGTTTTCATAAATTCATATTTGTATATTTATATAGAAATGTAAAAGCTTATTTATAAAAAGATAAATACATTATATACATGTAAATATTTTATAAGTACATAGGTATAGCTTAAATAAATCAATAAAAGACAAGATTTACACTTGTAAACATATGGAGGCTTGGATTTCATATGTGTAAGATAAGTAACAACATAAGAAGACAAGTGGCTATTTTTCTCTTTAAATTAAAGTAATAAATAAAATTAATATGAAAGAAGAAAAAAAATCTGTTTTCACTTTTCAGTTTAAGTTCATCTTTTCATCAATTCTCTACTAAAAATAATTCGAATCTAAGGAAAGAATAAAACCTGGAAATCAAAGAAAGAAGAAATGAAAGTCTGGAAATTCAAAACAAAAAGGAGATCAAAGGCAAACTTAACTACAGATTCAAATCTTCAATTTCAATTTGAAGACATGCAATCAAATAAGGAAATCAACAGCAAGTTTAAATTCAAAGCAAAAAGAAATCAAATTCAAAAAAATCTGGAAAAGCCTGGAAACAAGCCTGTAATGCTCTCTGCCTTGTTCAGAATTTCCAGGTGAGTAAACTAAGATTTTAAAAACAGTTTTATAGAGTTGCATGTGATAAATCCATATAGAAATTGTTATATTATGGTTGCATGTATGCGTGAAGTTGGATATATGTATATATTACTTAAAGTTGACTGTGCATAGTAATGTGAATCTATATAATAGGTTCTCTGTTTTACAAATTCAAGTGAGTAATCATATTTTTAAAAACAGTTGTGATTCTGAAATTCAACTTTAATATGTATGAAACTTTGGATGCTTGTCTGAATACCTGAATTAAATGATGCATGCACGTATACAAGTATTTATTTCCTGTGAATAACTAGTATATGTATGAATATAGGCTCTGGTGTGTTTACAGAGTTTGATTTCTTTTTAAAATCTATACCTCATCAATTAATCTCTGTTAGTTTATGATTTGTAAATAGAAATTGTTTGAATCCATACAATATCTCTACTAAAAATCATTGGAGGAATTTATATTCAAAATTGACCTCGAATTTTATAATATACAGTAAAATTGGTAATTTGGGTCAAAACTGATTAATTCAATTTTAAGATTAAAGTGTATGGTTGGATTTGTGATGGGAAATCACAAATTTTAGCATGTAAATCACGATTTTTAGTTTTGAAATGGTTGAGTATTGTCGAGATGAACGTTTGGGTTGTTTTGGTCGATTTCCATCGATCAACGACGAACTGGATGTCGTATTTAGGTTTGAAGATCAATTGTATGATGGAGTTCAACAGAAAAATAGAGATTGAATTTTTAGATGACCTGAGTGGGTATGCGAAGATGAAGTAGGGTTTAACACCCTGTTTTTACGCTGATGTTCAAAAGAGTTTCGCGACATCGTGACAACACCGGAGGCGATCGCGAGGCGTTGGTGGGTACTGGTAGAACGTGACGTAGTCGCGGAGAAGTTAGCGTGGTGTCTCGATATAAGGATCATCGGCGATGTCGATTTCTAGTGATGCCGTTTTTCCAGGTGATGGGTTAGAATGGTCGTATTCGAATTTCGTTTGAATCGAGGGGAATGGAGTGGTCGATCGTGTTGCCGAGGTGGAAGTCGAGTTGTCGGTGGCCTGGTCGTAGTTCGTCGTCGACCAGAATAGACGTGCACGTGCACGAGCACGATCGCGTGCATCTGGGAATATGGGTTGGGGAAGAAAGCTTTTTGTCGGGTTTCGTTCGAGAAAGTGTCGAGTTTTACTCGAAGCAGGGAAATAGTAAAATGGCTCGAGTTTACTTCGGGTTTTCCAGACGTTTTACTCGGGTTTGGTTTTGGAGCAGGCTTAAAGAATTTTACAGGAAATGTTTTGAAGTTTTTAAAACCAAAGAAATTTATATGGTAGTGTTTCTGAGTTTTAAAATAAAGGTAAAACAAGATTTTACCTATTAAACTAAATTATTTTCTAGAAAAATTGTTTTAAACAAATTTTAAATAATTTAAATAAATAAGTTTTTAAAGAATAAGAAAGTGGATTTCAAAATGATCTTTGTATTAAAATTTATTTAATAACTTTGAAAGGTTTCAAAGATTTTAAAGGTTAAAAATTTAAATATTGTAATTGTTTAATTATAATAAAGAATTTATCTTAAGTAATTAAGAGTTTGATTAAATAAAGATAATTAATATGTGAAGATAATAAGAGTAACTCAATTAGTGTTAATGACTTAAGAATAATTGATTAATGTAAATAATTAAATTAAGATAATAATTTTCTTAATTAAGATCTTTAAGTATTAATAGTTAAGAAATTATTTAATTAGTTAAATAATTAGTTAAATAATTAACCAAGTAATTAATTAATGATTAATTAGAGATAATCATTTATAAATTAATTAAGCATAATTACTTGATGGAGTAACTAAGGAATAATTACTAGATGTAATTAAATAAAGGGAAGTTATTTAATAAGTTAATTAAAGGATTAAGATTAATTAATAAAGTTATTAATTAATTGTTAAGGTAATTAATTATAAAGTAATTAATAAATGGAAGTAATTAAGGGAAGTTAATTACTGGATTATATTAATCAAAAGTAATTAATAATTATGGATTAATTAAGAATAATTACTTAATGTAATTAATAAAATAAGATGTAATTAAGGGTAATTAGTTTATAATTAATTAATGATGTAATTAAGAGTTGATTAATTAAGATTAATTAATAAATTGTAAGTGATTATAGAATAACTAATTAATTATAATTAATTAAGGATTAAAGTAATTGATTATAATTAATTAATTTATGAAGTAATTAAAGGTTAATTACTGTATTGGTTAAGAATAATTAATTTGTGAAATTAATTAAGGATAATTACTTAAATGTAATTAAAGTATAATTAATCAAGGTGATTAATTAAGTGGATAATTAGAGAAAGATTAATTAATTTATTTGTAATTAATTAATGATTATATAAGTAAGATTTATAATGAAGTAATTAATTTAATTTATTTTAAATTAATTAGAAATGAAGTAATTAATTTAATTCACTTTAAATTAATTAAAGATAGAGATAGTTAATTTAATTCATTTTAAATTAATTATGTTGTGATTAAGTAAATCATTGCTTATGTATGAATGGATGACATTGATTTGTCTTGAATGGATGTAATCTCAGAAATGAGATAAGTAATGTTGTGTGGTATGAATGCTTGGTTGCATTATAATGGTAATATAGATTAACTATTGTGATGTTGATATGGATTACCTATTTGATTATGAATCATCTGTTTAAATGATAATGTGATTATCAATTGTGATGTGTGAATTATCTATCTGTATGAATATAGATAAGTTGAATTGTTTAAACCTTTAAACAACTTGGCCTTAAAAGATACGTTTTGGATTTCGATGAGACCGGGATCGGGTTTCCGTATACCGGTATTCCAGGTCTGGAGACCCGAATACCACATCGATCCAAATTAACGATAGGTCGTGAATCTCAAGTGAAGATGAAGATTCAGAGTGCAAGGGTTATTGTCGTTAACTCTGAGGGTGATTCCAAAACGAGTGTAACGAGATAATGCCTTCGGTTTCGTTCGAACCCGGAACGAACTTGTATGGATTGAATGCTTTCAGCACATCGTCAGGTGGACGATGAGCATTCTAAGTGATATGTTCTGATTAAAGGTAATCGTAACCTCAAGCCTCATCAACCGGGAATGGCTAAAACAGGGGAGGTGCAGCAAGGTTTCGTGGGTAGCACCCATTGAGAGCAAGATAGATCCCTGTCTAGAGGTCCCTTTTTCTTTTATTCGGCTTAGTGTGTGGTTGGTCGCGCCAACTACGGGATTGTCTTGTTCGGAATTATCCAGTAAGGGATGGTTCCGGCTTTGTGTTGCAGGGGAGTGGGCGTACTCCTCGGTACGGTGATCTAGGCCACGTACTGTGACGGGCGGTACCCCAGTAGCCCTGCCATTGTATGGAAAACCATTCTTCCTACGTGCCCTTACGGTTTTGATTGTATAACCCACTTTGTGGCTAGTATGCTGGAATTTAATAATGTAACAATTTCAGCTATATGAGTATTTATTTGAAAACCCTAGACCCTATTATAATATAATCAGATTTCCTATCAAATGTTTTGGTTATCGTAAGGTAAAAACTTTTCCGTGTTTATGTGCGGGAAGTCTTACGAGATACTTTTTCTTTCAAAGGTTTTTCAAAGTTAAACAACTTTAACCCGTTTACTCACACCAGACCCATGTCTGACCCAAGTGTTTATTTTCTGTTTTATTAAACTCTTGGGTATTCAATATTGTATTGAGTAGTCGAGGGATTCAGGTTAGTCTTGACGAATACTGGAGGAGCTGTAGAGCAGGAGGCTTCAGCGTGTAGATATATAGAGTTTCCGCTGTGTATGATGTATTGTATTGATATAGTTGTGTTGTATAATAGACAGAAGTTTATAACTGTCTATATTGTGATGTATAAGTTGTGTACTCTGATGTATATGATACTATGTAATATCTTATGTGATATAATATATTTCTCGTTCCGCTGTGAGATTTCTGATGTGTTGTTGTTCTTTCTTTCTCTTCTTTCTTCTTCTATCCCTTTCTTTCTTCATGATGATACGACTTTTTCTGTGGAGAAAAAGTCGTGGTCGTTACAAGCAGGTTCTACAACTCATACCGTACAAGGTTCGTATTGGAAGATGGATTTCCAAAAAATGGTCAGGCTAAGGAACTTCCTACCGCCACATGGGATCGCCTCTGGCTGGACGTCCCGAGAACTAACTAGCTCTCTGCCAACACAAGGCCGGGTTACCCCTGTAACTAGGTAACTCACGAATATGCCATTCCCCGGTCCTTTGGGACCTTTATCCGAGCGCTCGGTAACCAACATCAAACATAATAAATAAGGCGTGTCCACATGAGTAAGTATCTGGGCTACATACCATGATACCACCCTTTTCCAGAAGGAAATGACATACCCTAATGGGCGCGACCCTCATAACCTTGCCGCATATTCCTATTTCGACCATTTCCGAGTTGTGAGGTCCGAAGAGGTCTCGTCCACAAAGCTACGCTTTTTCACAAAGCCACGCTTTGATCACAAATGATCAATAAATGATCATCACACAGCAACACTCAGCATGCCACACTACCAAATTGGGAGTATATCACTGATAAATTTCAACTACATAACCTCTGAGCTCGTACGTCTCAGAGAAGGGTGTTAAGCTAAGAGAATAAATTCTCCGCCACCAACAAAAATGTATTTGAAAGAAATCAGCTTTATATCTCAAAATGTAATGTCAAACATGTAACCATACAAGTCTGTTCCGGGTTTGAACAGAACCGAAGGCACTTCCGAAGAAGCCCTTGCAATCCGGGTATTCACAATCCCGATAAAACTTCCCATCACAAAGGAAATCTCTATACCGTAGCTAACGGTGCAGAGACAATCGATAGGTCATCCTATCGTTTTCACAAATACGCGGTCTTCACCACCAGTCTTCAATACGATCCATATCGTCATATCACTAATTCGGAATGGGTTATATGACACAAAGGTCTTTTCCCGGCTAACCCGAATAGTGAGCACAATATTTAAAACATATGGATATAGGGGTTTCAATTAAGTCACAACTTATTACCCAAATCCTTTCCTTCAAATGTTTTAAACAAATTACCATTTTAAATCTTTAAACAAAAAGATTTACTTCACAAAGTTTACCCAGTTTCACAAAAATTCATTCACAGATTTCCAAAGCAATTTCCATTTCAATTTGATTAACCCATTAAATCTTAAAATTAAGATTTAATTTATATCTTTCAAAACTATTCACAATTCAAGTCTTTTATAATATAAAAGATACACCATTTGAAATACTCCTTTGATTTCAAAATAAATTTAATCATAGTCACAAAGGTTAATTCATAGTTTTTCCAAACTATTCACAATTTAACTTCAACTTGAATTGTTTCGATACACATTGGAAATCTTTTCACTTTATGAAAGTTATTATTTGAAAACGGATAGTTTTCATTTTGGGAAAAACTGGTTACAATTACACGGTTTAAAGCCATTCAAGTATAATCTTGAATTATAAATTTAAATTTCCCCAAGACCATATTTTAATTGGTTAAAAACCATAAAAACACCTTTTATACTTATAAAATCTTTTAAAACAAAATTCCAAATTCATTGAATTCAATTTCAAAATATTGAATTCAAAATTTAAATCAAATGATTTAAATTTCAACTTCATTAAGTTATTTAAAATAACTTTTGTTTTTGAAACTCATTTCAAAAACTTTCAATTTCAATTTCAAAACTATTTTGGATTCAAAAACTCAATTTTCCAAAATTGATAAAAATCTATGACTTAACCGATTTCCACGTGAAATCCACATTTGTGTGTGTATTGTGTAGTCCATGGGTTTAACGCAATAGTGCAACAACATTCAACCATCACAGATCAAATATAACAATATAATCGATAAGCGGTATAAACTATAATGCTTATCTTTCACTCACAGATCACAGATATATATATATATATATCACATATAAATAGATCACAAATCACACACAAATCAGAATATATCACAAAGCATCACATATCAAAGATGTCAAACAATTCAACATCCAATATAATCCAAACATCCATAAGTAGGATTAATTAAATTATCTGATTAATTCAAATCAGATAAATTTCAACAAATCAATTTTTTTACTAGTTATAGTAAATTAATAATCAATAAATTTCAAATCGATTTTCCAATTGATTTCAAAACACCCATTAAATTCCCAAACATTTCCAAATTATTTCCTTTTTAAAATACATGTCTTTATCTTCTCAAATCTATTTAAAAATCCAATTTCATATAAATTCTTCAATTTAAAATTAATATTTTCGAAATCCATTTATTAAGCCTTTTCTTCCAAATTTGAAATTCAATCCAATAAAATTCAAAAATAAAATTTTTATCTTATAAAACTCCTTTTAAAATTTATCCAATTATCAAAAATAAATTTTCCGATAAGTTTTCAACTTACATTTCGAAAATCCAATTTTTATTTATTTTCGGTATCCAACGATACCAAAAATATATTCGGCTAAATCATAGCCGTCAACCAATTCAATCACAATATAATCACACGGCGATTATAAATAAATCAACACACAACATTGAAATAAATTCAAATGTTTGAGGAATCCAGTTGGATCCCTCCAACCTGTTTCCCTGCATCCACAGATGTTAGCACAATACCAATTCCACTTCACAGTGAAATTATCGCGGTATATGGGATTTATAAATATTATCCGCTATTATGCGGCGCAATAGGGTCTCATCCGCTATATAATGAAAGAAATCAACTCCAATATATACATATTTCAATATATATATATATATATATTGCTATATACATATATAATACCAATTCTACTTCATAGTAGAATTATCACGGTATATGTTTTTAATAAATAAGCTCCACTTAATATACGGCGTATAAGGTCTATTTAACACAATAAATAACAGTCATCATTCAATTCACACAATTAACACTATCAACAAATTTTAAATCTAACTATTTAAAATTTAAATCGAAACAATTCGATTGAGTGAGGAGTTCTCACCTTGCTTTTTTAAATGTCGGGTGTTCAATTTTTTTTACATTAAATCGAACACCTTCGATTTAACGCAAAATTTTCACAAGCTTTAATTGCCTCCCAATCTACTGCAACGCGTAGATCGCATCGCTGCGATTCCGGCACCACCAAAATCGTCGAATTCTGATAACGTATGTAACAGATAAGCAGTTTTAAAGTTATACGATTTTATTATAAATCAATTTACAATTTATAAATTATTTTCAAACCCTACCATATCAGGGCCGCACGATACAATACATCAGATCGTAGTCGTGACTCGTGATTTCCTTCTCCTTCCAGTTTTCGAACGTGCGCAACGAACAAAACAACCCATCACTCACGATAAAACTCGAACGCCGTGCCACCCCACGTTGACTTCCACTCGATCCATCACCGCCAATGAACGCCCCAACCCAGCCTCCACTTACGGCCTTCGACCGGCCTCAGCTAGTGCCGCCTCCAGCGCACAAATCGAGGACGAACGCACAACTTTGTATGCGAATTGCCAGCGATTGGTAGCTCAGAAAACGATCACAACCGTTGATTTTATAGAACTCGTCGTGCTTTACAATGTTGTAGTTGAGAGATTCAGCTAATTGTTTGTGGATTTGAAGATATTAGAGGAAGAAGACGGAGGATTGCTAGCCATTGAAATAGAGGGTGGCGGTTGAGCTTTGTTTTCTAGGGTTTCTGAAAATAGTGAAGATGAAGTCCTTTTATAGAAAATTCTCAAATTACTATTCATCCAAAAATTTTCCAACTCGAAATCGAGCGTGCCGGCTGGCGTTTCTAAGGTATACCCCGCGTTCCGAACATAATGGAACGTGTTTCAGGAACTAATTCGGTCGTATGTGCGAGTTACAGAAATAAACGATCAAATTTAAATTAAACCGATTAAAACCGATTTCGATGCGTTTTGGCTTGCCCCGGACAAACCGTACATCCGATTGACACCAAAATTTGAAACCATACAATAATTTCACATTACGGATCCGATGAAACTGGTTTCGTCGAAATCCGAGACTGTTTAGAAAATGGCTATTTTCACCAGTCAAATAAATATTAAAATTTTCAATTTTTGACAAATTAACTTTTAATTCGATTTTAAAAGTTTACAAACATCATTATAACTCCAATATGATTTAATACATCTTTATAAATCATTTTCATACACATTTACTTCAGATTTCAATTATTTCTTCAATTTCAAATATTAAACTAATAATTTAATCGTCCAATTAAATCGCTATATCAAAATTAAATAAATTCGACTTCCAAATCTTACTTATAAATATTTAAAATTAATTAAATATTTTAATTTCAAATGACGGAAATTCTGGGTCGTTACAAGAAAATGGATATTTGATCTATATTTAGTCATGTATAAGTATTATATGGTGAACGGTCGTGGTTTGTAATGTACAAAACTTCATTTAAATTAGTTCATTAGAATTAAACAAATAAACCATAATGTGAAGTCGTGTATTCAATACGATTGATTACAAATGGTTCAACCATTTTAGAAAGGAAGCAAGTATACGAGAGTGGATGTAATTTAGGTACAATTAGGACGCAGAGATTGAATGGTCACCTTTGTTTCACAAAGGGACACCGGAAACAAGAATTGTATAAATTACTAAAAGATACTTATATGCCATGAGAAATGTGATTTCTATTACAATTGTGTAATTGTGTTATAATGTAGAAAATTGTTCTCTATGAAGGTCATTTCTATGAGTTTAAGCAAAAATCTTGGATTGTAAACTAGTTACAGTAAAAGAAATAAATAGCTCATAATAAGTATTTAAATGGAACTTCATATTTCATACGTTATTATAGTAGTGGTAGAAATAGTGGAAGCATACCATATGACACTTGTAAAGGGATGCATTAAGATATGAAAAATTATTTTCATATATGTACCAAATATTATTTGCAAAATAATAAATGTTTTTAGCATTGACTAAAAATATAAATAGTTTTATTTTGTTATGAATATTATGAATTCATTATTAAATAAACCTATAATAACGACGTTCGTTGTGTTAGCTATATAATACAGAAGAAGTATATAAAGTTTTATAATAATTTTGGAATTACGAACTAAACCATAGTTTTAAAAAATAATTCTTTAATCATATGACTACGAATCATATGGTACATATAAATCATATCTTAGAAGATGAAGGTTGAAGGACTCATTCAGTGGGAGCGACATGGGAGTTAGTGGACTCTTAGGATTGATACATATAAATGTATGAAACATAGGTCTAGTGATGCCAAAACGGCTTTAAATACTTAAGTAAATTCATCAATGAATTAACGCAGACATGAACATGCACATTTTTTACACATGGAGTATGTATATGGTAAGTTGATAGAATTTAAAACGGAAGTAGAAAACATAACATGCAAAGAAAATCTTTGATTTGATCGAATAGGCGAGTGTATTGAGAAGGGTTCCAAAAGTACCTAAAAACGAATAAAATTCAATTTCAAAAGTCACTCCTCCCTATGAAACAGAAAGATGTATCAATAAATTATGATTGGACTTTATTAGAAAAATTATGATTAATAATAATGAAGTTGAGTTAACTTCTTTCTGTAAGGTCGTGTACTTACGAGTAAGTACATATGGTTAAAATAAGTTTCATCTAAGATGTAGTTTACAAGATCATACAAGATAAAACTTTATAAGAAAACCAGATATATTCTAGGTCAAGGATTTGACAGGTTGTGTGAGTCCAAAGACTACATGTAATACTTGTACGTAAGGGATCTTGTGTGGACTACTCCAAATGAGTTTGGGACCGATCGGTATTGACTGATCAATTAATGTTATGAACATAAGTATCGTAAAATTAAAAACCAAATCAGATTTATAAATACATACATACATATATGCAATTCATAAAATATTTATGAAAACCTACTCTGCTGCATTGAGAAACAATTGTTGTTTCAGGAGATTCCAACGTCATAACGAAGGAATTTCTTTAAGAAATTATTGGTAGTAGAATGAATTTGGTGCAATCGAAAGATAAAACTGATAACGAAGTATGGAATGAAATTAATCGAACCAAATAGACACGACACATTAGATTGTCTAATAATAAATCTCGCACATTAGAGTGAAATTTTGAGTTTTATTATTGTCGAGAAAAGAACTTCCTCGCCTTAAATAAGCCATTAAGAGTATTGACTCTACCATGTACCACAGTGTGCAAATCTGAAATGAATCCCAAGTATATTATCAAAATATGATTTTACTCGGACTTTACTCACAAAATCCATCATTCAACATGTTTACTTAATTTAGATTTTACTCACAAAATTATCTTTGTGCATGACTTTGAATTTTGGTGTATATATATTGAAGCAAAATTCTTAATAATGATTTAGAATAGACAGTTTGCACATAACAACCAAAATGTCTCGAAGACAGTGGGAGCAATAACTGAGTTTGTGAGTATTGGATAGATTCCAAGAAATGATATAAAAGTGTTGTTCAATAAGCATTAGAGTTAAGCAAGTATTTTGACAGAGAAATTAAATAGTTTGAATTTCAGTCAAAATACAAAGGAAATATGTGTCTATAAGAAATAATATTAGTATGTACTAAAACATTTCTAAAAGCTATAAGTTTGCAAAAAAACTGATGTTTGTTAATGAGGTGCTCATGTTAAAATCATTTCAGTTTGGTTATTTAATTCTCAATATAGGATTTGAAAAACCATTTTTTATAATCAGCATAAAAGGTTGTTGGGAATGTCCTAAAGTGATACACACAGGAACTATTTTAATTGTATAATATAGAGCATGTAACATGGGTTCCTTATGCATTAGCAGCGGGAATTATCATATATGCTATATTGTCTACAGTATCACATTTCGGTTATGTATTTGATATAAAGAGAAACTATCAAATTTGAACAAAGATTCCTAAATGAACAATTTAGAGTGTTCTCCAGTATTTGCGAAATGCTAAAGAATTGTATATAGAAACAACGAACTCCTTATGAAGAAGTGCGCGGACAACAACTTCATAAATGATATCGAGTATAGTCCATCAATCCTAAGTTATGTTTAATCTTAAATTAAGACCTTTAAGTTAGAAGTGTTTTAAACAATTAGCAATGGCTGATTCAATCAAAGGCTAAGTGCATCGCCTTGAATAAGCGATGCAATAAAAGTAGTACAAATAAATGCATAAGTTTATAACTGAGCTGGGGATGATTCCAAATATTGAGAATTCCATGATATTGTTATATGATAACAATGCTACGATGTAGTTCATAAAAGGACCTAGAGCTCGCTAGAAGTTGAGAGACATATGTCGAATAATTCCACATGATAAAGGCAGTTTATCGAAGTCGTAGAGAGTTGATTAACAGAGTAGATAATTGAAACAAAATATCATACCCATTCACTAAGGGACTAACTTGATTAGTCTTTGAGCAAATCGATCGAAAAGGAGTATATAATTGATCCCAAGTGCAAGTGGGAGATTGATAGAGTTAGGAGTATGTGTAACATCTCGTATTTTTAATAAAAATAAATGACAAATTAAAAAGGATATTTTGGGATTTTACATAAGGCTGAAAAACTGAATTTTTACAAATTAAGGAACTTAGGAAATCGGATTTTTCCATTGGGTCAATTAGATATTTCTAAGCCAAATTTATATATAAAACGTGAGAAACAGAAGTTGTACGACGAACATACGAATCGTTTACCGTAACATACATATCGGGTTTGACGCCTATTTTGAAATTAAGTTTTAATAACTAGTTACCAGAATAAATCAAAACTTATTTATTTAGAAATTAATTGAATTTGTGTAAATAACTCTAAAAAGGGTACAATTGTTTAATGTGCATTAAAGGAAAAGAAGGAAAGATATTTACATGCACATATTTGAAACTGCTCCAAGGGGAAACGGTAATGGTGAAATTATTACTATAATCAATGAAAGGATGCGTTATGTATATTAGAAGGAGAAGGTAACAATTATATTTATAAAATTAATGTATTTAATAAAAGGAACTTTACATATTTTGAAAAGAAAAGATAATATAGATACATGGAAGGAAAGCATTTCTTAAAGAAAAGGTGACATAAATTACCTCTTTATTGGTAAACAATAAGGGTGAGTCCAATTTTTAAATTTAGAAAGATTAATACCAATCAAATACAAATTGATTGCACAATTAATGATAAAGAATACGGTTCTTAATTAATGTAAATAAACATACGCACATACACACACACACACACACACACATGTACATTGAATGTTAGTAAACGACTCCCTATAATAAGTAATAATAATAAATGTGTTGAATAACAATAAATGATATTAATTGATTTGAATTATAATAAATGGTATTTATTTGAATCATAATTAATGACATTAATTGGGAGAATATAAATGTTATCTTCTTTAAGAAAATAAAAGGAAAGAAATTTTGTGTATATGTAAGTACAAATAATATATGAATAAAGATACAATTTTTCCTAGACCTAGACTTCACCTATAAATAAGACCTTACTCCTTACTCCTCATTCTAAAACCCTAGCCTCTATCTCTTTAAATTTCTTCTTCTCCTTTCTTAAGAAAAAAAATTCTAACTCGAAAACAAAACGAGAAAAGTGAATTAGAGCAAGGAGAACACAAGAATAAAAGCTTAGAAACCTATAGGGGAGAACTCACAAAGATAAAGAAGAAGGAAGGCTATAAAGATGAGTGGATTTATCTAAGAAATAAGTACGTTGAAGATATGTAATTGATTTTCATTTTTATACATTCTTAGTAATAATAATATGATATTCATCCTTGAATCTATGGATTTATTTTGAAAATATAAATTTGAAATGATTTGGAAAACCTTAATTTCATAGATCTAATCATTGAATGAATAAATGAAAACGGATTAAAATCATCTCCATCCTATCTAATTGTGTATAACATGTTTGGATTGATTTTGACAAATGATAAATAAATTGAATTGAAACTACCCTTAATCTTATAGATTTGATTTATATGATGAATTTGAAGTGATTTTTGATAGCTAAAAATAATTGTACATATAAGTTGGAATTTATTTAGATCTAGTTAAATTTACATTAAAATATATACATGGGTGATGGGCTGGAAAACTATATACAAACATTGGGGACAAATCACTTGAAGTTTGGTATGAAAAAGTAGAAATTATATCAAAAACACTTGTTGAACTAAACCATACATATATACTCAAATCCCCAAAGAGGATGAACAAAATAAATAAACTATAAAATCTGGAAAATGCAAAACCAGATGTCTAAAAATATAATTGGACTTTTGAATTCATTTTCAAACGGCTAAATTTCAAACATTTTCAAAACAAAGAAGGAACAGTTCAAATTTGACTTGATTCAAACTTTTGAATCCTTATTCAGATGTCTGAAATCAAAATCAGACATCTAAGAAAGAAACTAGATGTCTAAATACTTGATAAGGAGTTTTTATATATGAGGGTTAGACGTCTAATATTATTCAGATGTCTAAATTATTACAGCAAGCCCAGGTTGAACTAGACCTGATGCAGGCTGAATAAGATGGATCGGGGAAACTCGTTTCCACTTCCTTATCTATTGAGAGTTCACATAACTGAATGAAGTTATGCAGCAAGCTAGGATAATAGCACACATGGTGACTCCTAGGTTCTCACTCCATGAAGTTATTAAGCGTGGAACTCAACATGAGGTGCGAATATCGTAATTAGAAGTTCTTATCATTCGTAGCCGGTCCTAGTCACAGATTGGTGGAAGCTAGAAAGGGTAGGAAAAGACTTTCATCATAGTAGGATCTATGAGTCCTACGTGAGGGTCGGATCAACCCTTGATTGCTACTTGTGTAATGATATAGAGTTTAGGATATGGACTAACGAGGAGATGCATAGATGGAAAGTATAACTATGTCTACTTTTCAGTCGACACCGAAAAAATAATCATTATTTCATTAATAATGTTCAGTAGGTTTTACGAAAACAATTTTTGTAACTTAATGAAATCAATAAGTATTACATGGCACTTTCCCACTATTTTCGCTATTACTCTAATAGCACACTGAATTCGGAGGTCCATTATTCACACTTAATATAGATTATTATTTCATATATTGCAACTCTTTTACAATGTAGAATTCTTTAAATATCTTGAACTCAAAGAAATAAATATCATAGAAAAATAAAATTTATATGAAAATACATTTCAGAATAGAAATCGTATTTCTTATTATATTGTTAAGTATCAATTATTATTATTACAATTCTCGTCTTCGATATTTCTTTATAAGCTAAAGTGACTATTCACTCTCTTCGTCCCAACTGTATCTTAAATCACATCTACTTCTGTACATTCATTTTTCTTTCTATATGGTCGAACCATTCAAAAGAAATCCCCTATCACAATATCATAACAAACTCTTTACAAAAATGCATTTGATCATCCTTAACATTTAAGGACATCAAATATGATGCAACTTAGGTAACCTAATCAAACTGAAATTTTAGCGATCGAGTTCTTAGATTTATATCGTGGTTTTGGTCTTGTATTAGATTTAACACAATATGATCTTTATTATAATCAATCAAATCGAATACTCGATCTCGCACTATGGTTTATTTTCTTATTTCGAATGAACTAATTTTATTGAAATATTATACATTACAAACTGTGATCATTCACCATATAACATTTATATGCAATTTTAAATGGATCAAATATTCAGTCTTATATTGCTTTTGAGTTCAGAACTCATAGAATGCAATACACTATCTCGACCAAAAAAACACATAAGCGACCAAACTATGAACGTATTATGTAGTTGTAAAATTAGGAACTTACATGGGTATAGAAAACATTAACATTCAAGAAGTATTTAATAGTAAGTATATGTTATATTTTTATTTGTCGGTCTTCACTTTGGTTTAATTGTATATCTTAATTGATAAACATTTTATCAATCGTATTAAATGCATAAATTTATCAATGTAGATTATTATAACATTATATAGCATATGTTCTTATAATATTACAAAGATTAAATGTTATTATTTTATTTTTCTAATAAGGCTTCCACTAGTCTTTTATGTTTCTACATACCCTAAGATGAAATATGGAACTCTTTTGACTCCACGTTAGGGTTAGGACTCATCTATCTTGGGATTCTGACCTTGAGTTTGCTCAACAAGTCATAGCCCCACAAACGATGGATAACTCCTTATCGGTTGTATCATATACAACTCCTAACCTTGGTACCTGTCCAAATTTCACATTGATCTTGAGTTTTCTCAACTAATCAAAATGAAATTATTCACTCATACCTACCGTATCGCGATGGCGTAAGCATAATATATATACCTTGAGTTTGCTTAACAAATACATATAGTTATCTTACCTCGTCTATTCAATATATTAGTAATACTATACATAACATCCTTAGCTTGAGCTTGTTCGACAATTAAGGAGTATGCAAGTAATTTATTAATATATATGGTAGAGGACAACATTATATTGAAGATTCATAAGCTTTAAGATATTACATTGAATGATACCGACTTATGGAATAATGTATTTCTTATGAAATACCCCCATGATTTAAGTGTCGGACACACCGGAAATCATGGTATACGTACATTTACATATGTATTTATTACTTAAGTCTATTTGGGTTTCTTTGATGTTCCATCTTTAGTATATACATTCATATTGTATAACTTTTATATTTCATATTACTTATATAATAGTCTTATGTATAATATTATATTAATTAAATCTTATTTAATTAATTTTAATCACTTAACATTTTAATCAAATTTATATTATCTTAATATATAACTTTTATATTAAATATATTTATTATATACTATAACCTTTATAGTATAACACATATATCTCATATATGTCTATTTTTATTTAATTAATTAACCTTTAATTTATTTAATTAATTAACCTTTAATTAATCTACTTAATTAAATTACTTTAATTAAATTATATTAATTGTGAAAATAATATCATATACATACATGTATAATTATGATATCTTAAACATTTTAAAATATCATAGCATATATAAAACATATATAATACACGTATATATATTTTTATTAATTAACTTAATTAATTATATTAATTATATTAATCTTATTAATAATATAAAATTTTGAAATTAATTTATATTATTTTTCAAACATTTTGAAAAATTTTATTATATTATTATAGCTTTTATAATATATGTATATCTTATTTTAAATTTAAAATCTTATACTTTTAGTTTTCAAGTATTTTGAAATTTAGCCCAAGGCCCAATTCAAATTGGGTCTCTTCTATTAGGGCAACCTTTTAGGCTCACATATCTATTCGGGCCAAGCCAAGTAGGATAAAGTACTTGATTATCCAAATCCAATCCTTTGACGCTGCCTTTCTTTGACACCATAATAACTGGGTTGTGAGCTTAATTGGTTAACCCTAACATGGCTAATTTAGACCACATAAGCTATTGGGCTCTGATACCCTTGTTGAAACTAGGCCAACCCGCAATAGAAGTTATGGGTGAATTTCAAATTTTTTCACCCTATTGGATCTTTATTGGGCCTATGAAGTTTAGTTTATAACATAACATAAAATAATATAATATGATTTATTTTATGTTATGTTATATATATATACACGTGTATCATATACATACATATATGTGTGTGCATGTGTAACATGTTAATCCATGCAAGGTATAACATGCACGTATATAGATGTTAGGCTTTATGTTGCAACAAACACATTAGCTCATTTGATATGCAAAATATATTATTCAAATGTATGTACATATATACTTTTGCTTTTGAAATAAAATATTACAATATATATATATATATATTAAAGTTTTATTTATATATAATTTTTTTATAGGTATATAAATATTTATATATGAACATAAATATATAATATTAACAAAATGTATATATTAATTAATATATAAATATGTTTATATCATTTATACTATAATAAATAATTTATTTTTCGTAATGTCGAAAATAGTACTTATATAAATACATAAAAAATATTAATATATATATATAAATGAATATGTTAAATGGTTATATGTATGTGTATAATATATATATATATATATATATATTAATAAAATTGTAATATATATATATATAAATTGATCTGGTCCTGGGTATGGCTCGGTATATTTTTTTATTTTTTATTTTAATATTTATTTTATATATATTAATAAATCCATTTAAAAATTATTTAAAAATTAATAAAATATTTTATTCGAAAATAAATTTAATTTAATCTTCTACCAAATTATAGACGAAAGTTTTATAAATTGAAAATTTATTATATAATTTTATTATTTAAAATAATTTAATAATACAGTTTTAAATTTTTGATTTCAATTTAAATATTTAAAAATAAAAAATTATTTTTTACTTTCTTCCTTGAGTTTAATATGTATCGATATAATTATATAAAACATGAAATATATTTTATGACACATATTTGAGTTTATATAATTATTTATATGATAAATTGGTTTAAAATTATTTAAAAATAATATATAAATAATAATAATAAATTTGTTTTTGTCAAAAATAATATATTTATTAAACATCATATGTAAAATTATATTTTTATATTTTACGCAAGTATAATATAGAATTTAAATTGTAACTATGTGAATATACATATATATGAATATATGTATATATCATATATTTAATTATTTAAATAAACAATTTTTTTTATATTTTTATTTTGAGCTGTGCTATTAAAAGATGAATTTTTATAAAAAAAAATTATATAGACATATATACATATACATACATCCAATCAAAATTGTGACAATATACCTTCATATTGGAATCGTCACCTAACTATCAATGTTACACACATACACACACACACATACATACATATATATAAACATTATAAATATAAGTTATGTCTATAATCAAATTAGAAATATATCTTGCAGCCAAAGCCCTTACGAACACCATGAAACGATTATGTAAGCTCTTAGAAATGATTTCTGATCCAACAAAGTGTTAGTCCTTTAACCGTTGACCACTAGTTATCGTATAACAGTTTAATTGAATTGATTTGAACTTGATAAAATTAGAGAGAAGATAGGGGAGCTCGACCAACAATCAATAGGGATGGAGGCTCAAAAGAATCAATCTCAAATTGAGGAAGAGATGCTTAAATAGATGAAGGAAAGTAGAGAATTTTGGATCTCATCTTTTACCTAATCTCCTTTAATATGAGCCATCCAAAATCAAGCCATCTCTCTCCATATTAGAGCCGCATATACCTCTTATTATGGCCGTACATACCGGCCCCTCTAATGGGCTATGAACCCATCTATGGTCCGAACAAATATTTTGCATTTTAAATCTAATTTAAAACGTTTATTGATATCGTATATCGATTAATATATTTATAACTTTTATAAAGGGGTTTTTAGCCTCCAGGAAAAAGTTGGAGAAAAATTTAGTTTCAGAGACAAGAAATTTGCTTTTTAAGCTAAATGACACTTTTTAGTGTAAATCACAGAATGATAGTTGTAACTATCATTTTCTGTTTACACTAAAAAGTGTCCTTCGGACTAAAAAGCAAACTTGTTGTCATTGAGAATGAAATTTTTTGCAACTTCTTCTCTGCGCCTATTTTCCTGTTTTATATATACATTTAATATTTGTTTATGAAATCAAAATCAAATTTATAAATAATATTTCATAAATATTAATTAATTTATAATAATTATAAATTAATTAAATCGTTCGGTCAAAGGAGAATTCATTGTTTTGGTTGTGTGACTCGTTATGTGTAAATTTGGTTAGCGATTAATATCGAACTATTTGAATATTAACATTCACACATCACTTAGCAGGTGCTTTGACATTTTGGTCAAATTTATCATTTACTTGATTCCTATAAAACCCAATTTTACTTTGTTAAGCGTTACCCAATTTGTGACTTTTATTTTACACCAATTCTCTTCATCAAAACAATATCACTTTGAACTTATGGAATTTGGTAATGGTCAAAATTCCAATATCGTCCATATCCAACTCTATAGTCCAAACACAAAGTCTTTAGTTTAATAATAACAATTATTATTAACCGAAATGCTCTGGCCATGAGTAATACACTGTCCAACATTTGAAGAGTGTTACGTACTCTAGTCTCAACGGATGTATCGGTATCCAATCTCGACACATCTTGACTATGAATATTTAAAATGATATATTTATTTTTATTATGATAAATTACTCACGGTTACAGCACTTTGTAACTATTATCACAAAACATACCGTTTATAGATTTTCTATCACATATACTTTTAATTAAATTAATTAATTAATATAACATATTATGTTAAGTATATAATAAAAAGAAAATACCTTTTATTTCGAACAAGTTTAGTTATCGAATTAGATATATGTAACAAATTACATAATTGCCTATAGAGCATACCCTAACTCTATCAATGTTTACATTACTTCTTATGCCTTTCTCTTTTTGCTCACGGAGATAGTGATTCCAACTTGTTGAATTGTTTCTTTCTTCTGGTGGGGCGTCAATTGAGCAACAACAATCTACCCTACCTCCCTTGGAGCCCGTCTAATAATTGGAATCTTTAGCTTCATATTAACACAGCAAATCGAGGGTTGCTGGGGCAATTCACTTGATTGGGGTTACTGTGAGAAATGCGGATTAAGGATCTTAAGGCTAGAATTAACACTAGAGGGGGGTGAATAGTGTTTTAAGAAATTTGTTAATCTTTTTGAGTTTATCTAACTTTATTAACAATGTATATACTAATTAGACACAGATATGAACACAGATGCAAATATAAAGTAAAACAGTAAAGGAAAGAACATACCGGATTTTATACTGGTTCGGAGTTGCCCTACATCCAGTCCCGCACAACTAAGTACGGATTTCCTTTCAAAAGCAATTCAACAATTACAACCCTCGATTTCAAGGCTACGAGGTATACCCTCCAGAATACCAATCCTCTGGGTAGGGATACTTGATTTACCGGGCAACAAGTTCACCCAATTGATTTCCAGGGCTACAATCACACCTTTTCTCGCTTGATTGATTTACAAGGCTACAATCACACGTTTTTTCGCTAATATATTACAAAGAAACCTATAACTCTGAATAGCACTGAGAACCTTGTAGAGATAGTGATGTAGAATCAAACTAGAAGTAATCGAGTATGATTCGATGTTGATTTCGGCAGAGTAATGGTATGATTTTTAATAAGAAATGTGGAAGATGAAGAGGAGTGAAAACCAGAAAAAATTGATTAAAAATTCGTTGAAACTGACCCCTATTTATAGAAAACCAACAGCCATGACCATTCATGAAGAGTTATGGCGAATAGACACTTCTTTTGAAATTTGAATTTGAACTTCAACTGTCACTATGTCGACATACTACCTAGGGGCATGTCGACATCCCTCAGCCAAAAATGATAATTTGAATTTCTATAAAAACAATATTTATCTTATATAAAAACTATTTAAAACTTTATAAATATACTTGAATATAGTTGAAATTCATAAGTAAATATAAAGAACAATATATACATATTTTAACTATAATTTTATATTTAAATCCAAGTATAAATATTAAAAGTTAAATATATTATTTGAAAAGACATTTTAAAATCAGGAGTATTTTGACTTTGAAATTAAAGATGTTTTGAGGCTAAAATTATTTAAAATCAGGATAGAGAGTTTTGAATCTTTTAAAAGGAAAGTTTTGAAATCATTTTGAAAACAAGATAATTTTGTAAAATCTTTTGAATTAAAATTAGTGGATACAAAACAATGTCCCACTAGATTTTCGTAGGTTCCATCCTACTTAGGGTTCCATCCCTTTAACGGGATCGAAGTGGATTCCATTCCACGGATAAATTGGATATTAAGATGCCAGTGCTTTTCTACGAGTTTAACAAATATTCCTAATAAAACAGACTTAACCTTGAACTCTTGAACTCTTGATAATCTTGATAATCTTGATACTCATGAGTCTTCTATCTCTGTATCTTAAATCTCTATACTGTACCGTCTTCATTCTTGATACCTGCATGGTTAGATCCTGCAAATACATATATATCTAAACTAGTAATGTTAGTATTTATATTTTATAATCTATTCTAAGGTTGTTGTCATCAAAACCATCATCTCAAGGACTAACAATCTCCCTCTTTTTGATGATGACAACCTTTGTTTATAAAATATCACTTCTATCCTAATAACTCCCCCTAAAACTAACAACTCCCCCTTAATCTATGCCTAACTATCCTATTTTATACTTCTCCCCCTTTTTCATCAACAAAAACTTTATTCTAAACTATATAACTCCAAACTATATAACTCCCCTTAAAACTTATCACTCTATGACGTGTTATTATAATGATAGTGTTATCATAAATAATTAACACAGAAATATAATCCTAAACTATTAACTATCCTAACTAAGAATTCACAATAATACTAACACATATAAGAACACGAGTTTATTTATTATGAGTATGGTTTTATTTACATTTGCGTTCGAAAAACATAAATAACAACGGAAAGAAAGAGAAAAGAAAACACTAATGTGTGTTTCTGACCATAGGGGATTTATGAATCGAACAGTTTGGATAGTGGAAACAGAAATTTCCACGTTGTTCGACAAGACTCCCATTTTTATCAAAGCACACTTCTCCAACGGATACCACTTGGTCATTGTCCTCCTCATGTGCTTCTTCCATTGGTTCTTCTTCTTCTTCTTCTTCGCTGTCCTCATGTTCTTGATTGAGTAAAGAGTCTTCATCGATCAAGATAGGGTTGGCCTAGTTATCCATTAGGACTTTTTGTAAATTCCTAAGAATCTTCCCTTGCCTTTCTTGCTCTTTTGCCATACGAAGTTGAGTCACTTGAATTTCAGTCAACATCTAAAGAGTATCCTTCATAGACTTCTCTAATTTAGTAACACGTGCAAGAGTAGAGCATTGGAGTGGACCAGAAGTAGGAGAGGGGAATAAGAAAGTTGGTTTTATGTTTGATTTAGAGGAAGATGCCATTATTTTATTTATTTCAGAATAGAAAATGAAGAGAAACCAGAGAGAATGAATAAGAATTCGAAATAGAGAAGAATATATAACTAAATTTTTGAATTTTGGTGGGAAAATATTTAAAAAATAAAATCGTTATATGTCGACATGGGTCTAGTGAGTATGTCGACATGGTCCTTCAATTTTTCCTTTTTTTTTAATTTATTTTGAATTAATTTTAATTATATTCGTTATTTATATTTTATATTTCAGTCAAAGAACAAATACCTAATTCTCTTCTTAATTTAGTAAATGTAGATTCATTTAAGGGTTTTGTTAGAATATCAGCAATTTGATTTTCAGAATTGATATAGTCGAGAGTAATTACTTCTCTACTTATATTATCTCTGAGAAAATGGTGTCTGATATCAATATGTTTAGTTCGAGCATGATGAGTAGGATTTTTAGATAAATTTATTGCACTAGTATTATCACAATAAATTGGCGATTTTGAGATATTTAATCCAAAATCTCTTAAAGTTTGTTGCATATATATTACTTGAGAACAAGCCAAAGCAGCAGAAATATACTCTGCTTCAGTTGTTGATAAAGAAACTGTATTTTGCTTTTTACTAAACCAGGAAACCAGAGAATGTCCCAAAAAGTGACAAGTTCCACTTGTACTTTTTCAGTCTGACTTACAACCAGCGTAATCAGCATCACAGTAAGATATTAAATCAAATGAATCATTTTTAGGATAAAATAAGCCATAATCAGAGGTGTGTTTAATATATCTTATGATATGTTTTACAGCTTTTAAGTGAGTTTCTTTAGGATGAGATTGATATCTTGCACAAAGACATACACTATGCATGATATCAGGTCTACTAGCAGTGATATAGAGTAGTGATCCAATCATTCCTTTATACAACTTTTGATCTACATCTTTCGAGAGATCTTCTTTACTAAGGTACTCATTGGTTGCCATGGGAGTGGGTTTTCCACTCGTAGTAGTCAAACCAAATTTACTAACTAGGTCTTTAGCATATTTTTCCTGACTAATAAAAATACCATTATTTAACTGTTTTATTTGCAATCCTAGAAAGAAGTTTAATTCACCCATATGACTCATCTCAAACTCTTTTGTCATTATTTCAGAAAATTCTTTATTCATTTCGAAGTTAGTTGAACAAAACATGATATCATCTACGTATACTTGAACTAGTTGAATATCATTTTTATTTCTTTTAATAAAAAGAGTATTATCTATTTTACCAATTTCAAAATTTGATTGTAATAAAGAAGATCTTAGTCTATCATACTAGGCTCTAGGAGCTTGTTTTAGACCATATAAAGCTTTCTTAAGTTTGTACACATGGTTTGGTAAATTTTCATCTTCAAAAAGTGGTGGTTGTTCAACATATACTTCTTCTTTTACAAATCCATTTAAAAATGCACTTTTAACATCCATTTGAAATAATTTGAAATTATTATGATTTGCGAAAGCAAGTAAAATTCTAATGGCTTCTAATCTTGCTACAGGAGCAAAGGTTTCGTCACAATCTATACCTTCTTCTTGACAATAACCTTGGGCGACTAATCTTGCTTTATTTCTAACGACCTCACCTTGTTCATTCATTTTATTTTTATAGACCCATTTTGTTCCAATTATAGTTTTATCTTCAGGTCTAGGAACAAGTTCCCAAACTTCATTTCTAGTGAATTGATTTAAGGGGCTTTGCACGAAAGGTCCCTATTTCTGATGATGTTACAAGAAAAGTCCCTGTAGAAATAAGTATATAAATTAAGTCCCTGTTTTTTCAAAATAAGAAAACGCAAGTTAGCTTGCGCTTTTTAAAATTTCAAAATTTTTAAAATCAGAAAGCGCAAACTAGCTTGCGCTTTCCTGATAGAAAGCGCAAGTTACCTTGCGCTTTTCAAAAAATTTAAAAGTTTTAAAATTTTCAATAAAATTTCAAAATTAGAAAGCGCAAACTAGCTTGCGCTTTTTTGATAAAAAGTGCAAGTTAACTTGCGCTTTTCAAAAATTTCAAAAAATATTTCAAAATTAGAAAAGTGCAAGTTATCTTGCATTTTCTGTCAGAAAAGCGCAAAACACTTTGCGTTTTTTTATTTTTGAAAAATAGGGACCAAATTTACATATTCATTTTTGCAGGGACTTTTTGTATAACAACATCAAAAATAGGGACCTGTGACTCTTTTCTTGTTGATTTAATTCTTCTTACATAGCCAAAATCCATGAATCATCAGTTGATGCTTCTTTAGGATTTTTGGGTTCAATAGATGATATAAAAGCTACATTACTCATTTGACTTAGTTGATTTCTAGTTTTAACAACTGATTGCATATCTCCAAGTATATTTTCTATAGGGTGATCTTTTAAAAGTCTAATCCTTTTATTAGGATGATTTAATTCATTATTAGTTTCAGTTGACTCTTGGTTTTAAGTA
Organism: Allium fistulosum; assembly: GCA_030737815.1. Taxonomy (NCBI): domain Eukaryota; kingdom Viridiplantae; phylum Streptophyta; class Magnoliopsida; order Asparagales; family Amaryllidaceae; genus Allium; species Allium fistulosum. The sequence continues at coordinate 716,636,843 of CM060908.1, forward strand.
ATTAAATCTTCTTCATCATTTGTAATTTCAAAATCTTTTAAATTTTCATCAAACGAAACATGCATTGTTTCTTCGATGGTGTTAGATCTCAAATTAAAAACTCTATAAGCTTTACTTCTATTAGAATATCCAATAAAGATTCCGTTGTCGGATTTAGGATCAAATTTATCCAAATTATCTTTTGTATTTAAAATAAAACATTTACTTCCAAAAATTCTAAAGTATGATACCTTAGGTTTCTTTCCATTAAGAAGTTCATAAGGTGTCTTATCAGTTAAAGGTCTAATTAAAATTCTATTCAAAATATAACAGGCGGTAGCAACAGCTTCTGCCCAAAAGTGTTTTGGTAAATTACTATCTAAAAGCATAGTTCTCGCACACTCTTGAATCATTCTATTTTTACGTTCAACTACTCCGTTTTGTTGTGGAGTTCTTGGAAATGAGAAATTGTGAGTTATTCCCTTCTTATTGCAGAATTCCTCAAACTTTTCATTTTCAAATTCACCACCGTGATCACTACGAATAGTTATAATTTTTAAAGATAATTGATTTTGAATCCTTTTTGTAAAGTTTTTAAAACATTCAAAAGTATCACTTTTATGTTTCAAAAATATTGTCCATGTAAATCTAGAATAATCATCTACAATTACAAAAACATATTTACTATGATTTATTGACAGAATTTGAGATGGACCAAATAAATCAAGATGAAGTAACTCAAGGGGTTTTGAAGTTGAAATCATATCTTTTAATTTAAAAGAACTTTTTCTAAGCTTTCCTAATTGACATGCATCACATAAACTATCCACTTTAAAATTCATTTTAGGGAGACCTCTTACTAGATCATGTTTTGACAGTCTAGATAAGAGTTTGAAATTCAAATGTTCAAATCTCTTATGCCAAATCCAAGGGTCACTTGTATTTGCCAAAAGACATAGGTTATCATTTGAAACTTTCATACTAAGAATATAAATATTCTTTTTCTTAGTTCCCTCAAATATTATGCTTGAGTTATTATCTTCAATATGACATTTATCTTTTCCAAATTTAATTTTATATCCTTTATCACATAGTTGACTTATACTTAGCAGATTGTGTTTTAGATTCTTAACTAGCAAAACATTAGTAATAATAGGATTTTCAGAGTTACCGACATTGCCGATCCCAATCACATATCCTTTCGAGTTGTCTCCAAAGTTAACCAGTCCTCCATCTTTGTATATAACATTATTCAACATATCTGGATTACCAGTCATGTGTCTAGAGCAACCACTATCAAGTATCCACTTATTCCTTTTGATCTGCACAGATTGTCCATTGTGGATTGATTCCTCAATACCCATAAAGCATCTTTCCTGCACATTATGAAATTTGGATAGACAACTAGAATTTGAATAACATTCATATGCAGACTCATGGACCAATGATGATTTAAACAATTCTAAACTAGTTTTAACATATTTTTCAAAAATATCCATTTAAAAAACTTTTTCAAAATTCAGATTATGAAACTTTTGAAAACAAAGCTCTGATACCAAATGTGAGAAATGCGGATTAAGGATCTTAAGGCTAGAATTAACACTAGAGGGGGGTGAATAGTGTTTTAAGAAATTTGTTAATCTTTTTGAGTTTATCTAACTTTATTAACAATGTATATACTAATTAGACACAGATATGAACACAGAATCAAACACAGATGCAAATATAAAGTAAAAGCAGTAAAGGAAAGAACATATCGGATTTTATACTGGTTCGGAGTTACCCTACATCCAGTCCCGCACAACTAAGTACGGATTTCCTTTCAAAATCAATTCAACAATTACAACCCTCGATTTCAAGGCTACGAGGTATACCCTCCAGAATACCAATCCTCTGGGTAGGGATACTTGATTTACTGGGCAACAAGTTCACCCAATTGATTTCCAGGGCTACAATCACACCTTTTCTCGCTTGATTGATTTACAAGGCTACAATCACAACTTTTCTCGCTAATATATTACAAAGAAACCTATAACTCTGAATAGCACTGAGAACCTTGTAGAGATAGTGATGTAGAATCAAACTAGAAGTAATCGAGTATGATTCGATGTTGATTTCGGCAAAGTAATGGTATGATTTTGTAATAAGAAATGTGGAAGATGAAGAGGAGTGAAAACCAGAAAAAAGTGATTAAAAATTCGTTGAAACTGACCCCTATTTATAGAAAACCAACAGCCATGACCATTCATGAAGAGTTATGGCGAATAGACACTTCTTTTGAAATTTGAATTTGAACTTCAACTGTCACTATGTCGACATACTACCTAGGGGCATGTCGACATCCCTCGGCCAAAAATGATAACTTGAATTTCTATAAAAACAATATTTATCTTATATAAAAACTATTTAAAACTTTATAAATATACTTGAATATAGTTGAAATTCATAAGTAAATATAAAGAACAAATATACATATTTTAACTATAATTTTATATTTAAATCTAAGTATAAATATTAAAAGTTAAATATATTATTTGAAAAGACATTTTAAAATCAGGAGTATTTTGACTTTGAAATTAAAGATGTTTTGAGGCTAAAATTATTTAAAATCAGGATAGAGAGTTTTGAATCTTTTAAAAGGAAAGTTTTGAAATCATTTTGAAAACAAGATAATTTTTTAAAATCTTTTGAATTAAAATTAGTGGATACAAAACAATGTCCCACTAGATTTTCGTAGGTTCCATCCTACTTAGGGTTCCATCCCTTTAACGGGCTCGAAGTGGATTCCATTCCACGAATAAATTGGATATTAAGATGCCAGTGCTTTTCTACGAGTTTTAACAAATATTCCTAATAAAACAGACTTAACATTGAACTCTTGAACTCTTGATAATCTTGATAATCTTGATACTCATGAGTCTTCTATCTCTGTATATTGAATCTCTATACTGTACAGTCTTCATTCTTGATACCTGTATGGTTAGATCTTGCAAATACATATATATCTAAACTTGTAATGTTGGTATTTATATTTTATAATCTATTCTAAGGTTGTTGTCATCAAAACCATCATCTCAAGGACTAACAGTTACTGATTTTGAGAAGGGAGAAGAGGAGGATGGTAGGAAAGCCATATGATCCGGGAAGAGGTAGAGGTCGGAGGATGCTCTTGAGATGTACAGGAAGCCCACTATTGTGGGGGCCATTTTAGATCGTCACGACGACACCATTTGGGAGGCCAGTGTTATCAGTAATTTTACACCCTTCGATGATGCTAGACTTCAGAAAGATGAAGAAATGGGTGAAGACCTCATGGATTGTCGAACACAAGAGATACATAAAGAATGAAAAAGTGGCTAAGTATGGGATATACCTTTGATCGGTATTGATCCATAAGATTGATGGGTGGTGGCAAAAAAGATGGTTGAAAAAGGTCTAAAACTATAGCAAAAGGCATTTCCTTAAGGAAACATGAATCAATTGACCAACAAGTAAACCATAAGGTAGAAAAAGTGTCAGTCTGTATCGAACCATGCATGGATTATTACCGACTAAGCAATGGACATAAATAATACTGTTGCCTTGTCAGGCACTTATAATATTAGACTAGTGCGAACCCGTGCTTCGCACACGGATGTTGAAAAAATATTGTTGTTGCATAGGTCATATCCAAATGTATAAGAAATTTAATACTGTGGTAATGAAAAAACATTATTGAACGATAGTGTTACATCATGAATAATAATTTGGTAGGATAAAGAATACATAGATATATTTGGTTATGATAATCACAATTAAAATCGAACAAAATAATTACAGTGAATATGTTAAAGTTCACAGACTATTTAGAGGATAATGTGTTAAAAATTTATCCGCTAATGCATAGATATATTCACTGTGGCATATAACGCCAATGTTGTTGCTTTTGCAATTACACAGCTGCTTCAATGTGCATAGATATAGTTGAAGTATTCACTGTGAACTGCAGACACAAAGACACAGTGCAGTTCGATTCAATTAAATAAGGGTAACAAAAGTTTTTTGCAATGGGAAGAAATATAGTAATAGGATGAAATTTGTAAACAGTCAGGAAAAGTATTTGTCAACAGCTGAAAAAAGGGAGCAAAAGAAAAAAGAAAAAAGCAACAAATGTAGTACAGAGGAAAAGTAGTAAAACAGAAGATTCAATTGAAATAGAATTGATGATGCAATAAGAAAATAACATGGGTTCCAATATAAATTACTATTGTTCACCGAATCTGATCTATGTCGATGCAGGGTACAAAACACGGCATACAGCTGGTCGCAGTAACCAATATTTGAAAATATCCAAAACATACAGAAGAGAACAATTGTGAGAAGTCCATTCATTTTTTAGCCTCAGAAATAACTGCTAGCAACGCGTGTATGATATTGGCTTGAGCGCAAATAGGTAATGTTTTCTTGGCCTTAATAGATGCATTACATCAGTCAATTATTTTAACCATTGAAGGTATTTGTACCTGCAGCCAAAAAAGGCAAAAGTGTCATTGATGCAGTATTATTACTAAATTCTCTCATTGCTCGTCTGACCTATTAACTATATCTAATAATCAAACCATGACTACATAATCATCTATACAAAGATACATTCATCAATTGTTTTCTAGAAGTTTTCCGACGGTGGTGGTGCAAGTGATTTTAGAATTTACTGCAAAAAATAAAAAATAAACTCTTTTAGGTGGTTATCAACATTATTCTCACTACAACACATGTTTTGACCCAGCACTTAAACTGTGCATCTACCTTAAGCCCGAATACAACAACTTATATGCTTATTGTATTATTGATCATCGTAATTGTAAACGAAATTGAGTAAACTTAGCCAAATTATGTCATCAAACCTGGAAGCAATGTATTAAACGCTGAGCTGCACGATTGAATCAAGCATTAATTATGTGAAGTCATTATTTAATCATCTCAAGCTATCAAAAATCAAAATTCATTTTTCAATTATATTTTCATAATGCGGTTAAATAACTATCATTAACATCAAACAAAATTATTACTACAGCTAAATTAGTATTGCATCACACAAATGCAGTTAAAATATTCAAAAACAATAATTGCTTAATTCCAAAAATACTGCAAAATAATAACCGCTTTTGCTTAATGCATTTAAATTTTAACTACAGTAAGCTCGAATAAATCATCGTGCACAACCAAAATTATTACTGCATCACATAAATATAGCTGAAATATTCAATTTCTACCATGCATAATTCAAAATTGTCATTAAATTATAACTGCATGTTATTATTGTAGTTAAATTTTAATTGTATTAAGATTGAATAAATTCCTGAAATGTAGCCAAATTTATTACTTCATCACATAAATGTGGTTAAAAATCTTCAAATATAGTTAAATTTACCCCAAACTTGCTGGTAAATTATAATTGCATTTTCTTAATTTCATTAATTTATAACTGTTTTAAAATTGAATAAAATTATCAAATATAGTCAAAATCATCAATAGTAAATGCAATAAAAAAAATGCTAACGTAGTTAAATTAATTCAAAAAATGCCTATAAATTATTACACCATTTTTTGATGGGGTTAAATTATAACTGCACTAAGTTTGAATACTATCAAACACAATCAAGATTATTATTTATTACATAATGTAGTTACAATATTCAAAGGCAACCATAATTGTATAATTCAAAAAAAATATTCCTTTCAAATATGTTAAAAGATAATAAATACATTATAATAATCTAGGTAAAACTACTATGTAATGTTTATGATCATCATAATAATGCTGTTACAGAAACGCGGTACACAGCGGTGACACAAAATAATTGTGCAATTAAAGCTGCCATATAAAATTATGATTTTAAAAAATTTATTTTTAGTTATCAACAATGGATATCATTGGAAAGTAAATTAAATTTGAGATTTAATAGTGAAAACGATTCTTAAATCCAATCAATGTAGAAAAAGTTATCACATTTTAAAGTTTGGAATATAAAGAAATTAAAAATGCGACTGTTCAGTTGCCAAATTTCATGGGGGCCTGTGTGAGCTTGAAATTCAACTCACTAATAATAATATAGTATAGATAAGCAAGTAATGATATTATCTTTTACCGTCAGCCACTAAGTTAACTTGCATTATAAATGTTGACTAAATTAGCTAATATTATAAATGTTGGCTATGTCAGCAATTCGAGATTGCCAAAACAACCTTGGAGGTTGCTTTGCTTGGTCAAAAATGACCAATCAAGCTTATGTTTTGTTGCTATACTCTTCCCGTTATTAACCTACATCCCACCCTTTCAAATTCCGACTAAAATGTCATATATTAGAAATTTTAATATATTGTTAACCAACGTTAGCATTAAAAATATGAGTATGGTTAAGAATATGAGAAATAGAATAAAATTATGTTTATAGCGTATATATAAAAGTGAAAATTTGAATCTGTCTCTTAATTTTTCGTTTGATTCATGAAAAACCCTCCTCGAAGCATGTTCCAAAGTACGCCTCTAAAATTATTTTCAAATTTATTTTTTTTGAAAATTAAATCTGCACTTAATCACAGGTTTCTATGACCAAAATTATTACATCTTTTTGAATTTTTTTAGGAATAGCAAATATTTACAGTGGAAATTGCAAATATTTGCATTTTACGGTGCAAATATTTACAACTTTAAAAAGTGCAAATACTTGCAATCCGACTGAAACTAAAGACGTGGATGTTTTTTAAAATGTTTTTTTGAAAAGAGACAACTGTGTATTTTTTAAAAATTAAAAAAAGTGTTTTACAGAAGTTCATCGTAAAAATTAATGGAATAAAAAGGAAGAGTAATAAAGAAAGTATAAGTGCTTTTACTATAAACAATATTAAAACATGATATTATAAACATAATTTTTAATTTGGCAACGATTTAAAAACAATTAAGTGTGCATAAATAGATTGGTATTACAAATAATAGTATATTAACTTTTGGTTGAAGATCCATTGTAGAAAAATCTCCCACGTTATTTTTTTAGTGGAAATTAGAGAGGCATCCTTATCATACTTTCATAACGGGCCACCGTCAAAGTTTCATTGTAAATCCCGTCCCTATTTTCTAAAAACAAAGAAAAATTATTGCTGAAATGTCAGCAACTTTTATAAATAAGTGCCGATATTTCAGCAACTTTCCCTATCAAAGTTTCATTGTAAATCCGGTTACTATTTTCTAGAAACAAAGAAAAATTATTGCTGAAATGTTAGCAACTTTTATAAATAAGTGCTAATATTTCAGCAACTTTCATACACTGTGTTCACAGTGTACATAAATGTTGCTGAAATGTCAGCAACTTTTATAAATAAGTGTTGATATTTCAGCAACTTTCATACATTATGTTCACAGTATACAGAAAAGTTGTGGAAATGTCAGCAAAGTTGCATCATGCTCTGCAATAATCGTGAATAAAAAACAGGGACCTAATTTACACTGAAATTTAGTGAAGGATTTTTTGTGTATTTTGAACTTTAATAAGAACCTGTGCCAAAAGTACCCATTTTTTTATCCCTATGTAACAGGAAACATTTTATTTCCTTTTTACCTTTTAGTTATTTTTGTTATTCCATTTTTTAGTTTGACATAAACACAGATTCTAACTTGGACTATCCATTTTATGTGCACCATTCTTATTTCATATTATGCCAATCAAATCGATCATTAGGGAGTCAAATCAACCGTTACAGAGGTTTGTCAACCGCAGACTTACAAAATCAAATTGTGTGAAGTTAAAAAAATTATCTTTAACATGTCTTTTTAATTTCTCCAATGCTATTTATTTTGTCATTTTCACAAATATTTTCTTAAATCTCTTCTGTTCAAATATTTCTTCACCACATTATTGTTTGATGTTTAAATTAAATGAATAAAAAACTATATTACTTATTTTATTAAAATTTTGTAATCGGACGGTTGGTTGTTATGCAAGTTTGGACATATGTACACGGGTTTGACTTTGGAGCAGCAGTTGGACATATACTTTATTTGCGGTTGGACCGCACATTGGATACACATTTGTATACAAGTTTTCTGCTTACTAAATTTAGTACACCATAAAGGCTCTCATTTAATTAGTGCAACTTTTCTACAAAATAGAAAATTAAAACAGTAATGACAACTTCAATTGTTTAACTAATTTTTTTAATTTCTCTTCAGTGAGCAGCAAAGATATGTAAGTTATGAAATTACTTCTAATAATTTTTACTTGCAACTTTCAAAAAGGGGGAAAAATATACAATAAATTTATCCAATTAAAAAAGTTGATTAGGGTCATTAAGTATACTTTTCATAAAAGATGTAAAATGTGCAGGATTATAATTTATGTGCGCAATTGCTTTCAGTGTGTAACTACCTTCTATATTTTACAAAATCATATACAGTTGATCTGCATTTTGTATGACTTTTATTAAGGAAGTCGCTAGTCCGCAGCTATGCATTAAGAACTAATCCACCTTAATTATTTATTTATATCACTTAATACGTGTAAAGGAAAGCAACTATAGGTTCTGCCTTTTTTAGTAATTTATCTTCGGTCATTCTTTGATTTGGCAAAACAGAATGAATCCGCAATTTCCCAACTTTGATAGAAGGATTTTAATATGTGTGTGTCGATGTCGCATTTTAATATGCTTTTCACAAATATAAACATTTACCGGTTTGACTCAAAAAATATATGGCTTCACATGCAAATGAGCATCAAAAGCAAAATTTACATCTACTGTTCGGGATGCTATTTTAATATTAAAATTTTGCCGAAATATTTAGCCAGTGTCTTGTTTGAAAACGAATTTAGGTTTTTTTGTATGTGTGTAGTTGTTCTAATAAAAAAGAAAAAATAGATATTTTTAACTTTTAATTTTAATATCATTTTTAAAATTTTCCGCTCTTTAAACTCAAAGCTCATTTTTAAACTAATGGAAAATATATTTTTACATTCAAACCCTTGGCCGATGATGATTATTGACATTTGGATACCACCTACCAAAACATTGAAACTTTCTCGTAATGAAATTGTGTTGAAATCACCGCAGGACAGGTTGATACATCATCCTGCAGATTTTGACCATTGACTCGATCATTGAATGAGATTTCTATAATTCCGTAAGCAGAAGACCCATAGGTTTTATGAATTTTTATTTATAATCCCATGTAATAATAATACTCAATTCATGATACTTTATTTCTGTGTATTACGTAGTTGATTGAGGACATCTACGATTACATCTGCTAATATCACATTGAACAAAATGAATTTAACTGGATATAACATAATAATTTGGGACAAAACATTTTAAATTATTAGTAGAAAATTTTATTTAAATACTAGTTGATGATTGGTCTTAACAACATATTTTTATTAATTTCAACTTTTCAAATAATGCAAAGAAACTCACCGATCAACACTTGTGTTTTTGATTTGGTGTTTTAATAAAATCCAGAATTTATCTAATAGTCTTTATCAACATTTTCAAATAACAAACTTATCTAAATTAATAGATAAATAAACTTTTGTTCATCGAGCAATACTTTTAAAAAATATTTTAATTTCACTCTATGTCTTGTTGAACAGCTTTTTATTCATTAGAAATTTGTTTAAATTTTTTGTTAACAAGAAGGAATCATGTACCCCTTATCAATACATATACTTTTTAACATGTAAAATTGCATATTGAATAAACATTATTTGTAGTACGCAGTAACAGGGAAAATAAAAGGTTTTCCAAGAATTGCTGATAATTATAACTTTGAGACAGAAGAATGCAGTGAAAATAATATATATTATAGTGTTGCAATCACAACTATGTTAACAAATGCCATCGACAGGAAAATTGTATATCATGCACATAGTATACAACATGTTCATTTTGTTGATTAACGTCTTCTTAGTACAGCTCATGCGAATGCCCTTGTAAACATCTTACGATACCAAAAGCTAAAGCCAAAGTAAAGTATCCTCCAATCTGTCTATCTATACTAAATTAATTCAGCTAAACAGTGGCATCTTTTTTTAAATGATTTCCAGAACAATTCCTTCTTTAGTAATACTTTACCTGCCGCCCACCTCACTATAAATCTCCACAAAAACCACATGAGTTCTTTGTATGTCACAAGGCATTAAAATTCAACAGAAGAAACAATGTCTTTCATTAGAAATCATCAACCCGTAGTTCTTCTCTTCTTCGTAGTCATATCAATTGCCTCCATATCTGATGCAAAAGTTCGCCATCATAGATGGGAACTCGCTTATCAGTTCAAATCTCCTGATTGCTTTCAAAAACTTACTGTAACGATAAACGGACAATCTCCAGGGCCAACCATAATTGCTCATCAAGGAGACACCATTGTTGTCGAGGTCAAGAACGGACTTATTACCGAGAATTCTGCTATACATTGGCATGGAATTAGACAAGTAATCTGTTTTCTTATATATTTTGGTCTTCTTATGCATCAAATCGGCACAAATTTAATCATTTACATTCTTTTATGTGTAGATTGGAACGCCATGGTGTGATGGAACAGAAGGAGTAACACAATGCCCAATCATGCCAGGGGACACATTCATATACAAATTTGTAGTTGACAGAGTAAGTGTTTTTTAAAATTCTAGATGTAAACATGGATTATAGCCAGTAGTTTTGTACTAAATACAAAGTCTCGTATAATTCCAGCCTGGAACTTACATGTATCATGCGCACTACGGTATGCAAAGATCAGCAGGATTGAACGGCATGATCAAAGTTGCTGTTGCTGATGGCGTTGTCGAACCTTTTACTTATGATCATGAACATGGTTTCGTTCTTAATGACTGGTGGCATAAGAGCACTTATGAACAAATTACCGGTCTCAATTCTAAGCCCCTCATTTGGGTTGGTGAACCTCAGGTATTTCATCCTCTAAATTCATTGTTCTGAACCAAGCACTCTGAATATAGCATAATTTTAACCAGATGAATTTCATCATGCAGTCACTTTTGATCAATGGAAGAGGAAGGTTCAACTGTTCTACTCCAGGAGTAAATGGTGTATGTAACGTAACCAATCCAGAATGTGCTATCAGTTCTTTTACTGTAGTTCCAGGAAAAACTTACAGACTTCGACTTGTCAGCATCGCTTCTTTATCTGCCTTCAATTTTGAAATAGAGAATCACAACTTAACAGTAGTAGAAGCAGATGGGCATTACGTAAAACCCTTCGTAGTGAAGAACATAAACATTTACTCTGGCGAGACGTACTCCGTTCTACTGAAGGCAGACCAAAACCCTGGACGAAATTACTGGGCTGCCCTTAATGTAGTAGGGCGAAAACCCAACACACCAACCGCAGTATCAATCATAAACTACTACCCAAATCACCCTTCTAAATCTCCTTCTTCGTTTCCCCCAACTGGTCCGTTATGGAACGATACTAGACCTAGAGTTGAACAAAGTCACGCAATCCGCTCGCACCCAAATTATATACACACCCCTCCTAAAACATCCGACCGTACGATCATTTTACTGAACACCCAGAATTTAATAGATGGATACACGAAATGGGCAATCAACAACGTCTCCTTCACATTGCCTCACACGCCTTACTTAGTCGCGTTCAAGGAGAAAATGACCAAACAGATCAATCGCGTTGCACCGCCGGATACTTATGACTACAAGAACTACGACATTTACGGAGTGCAGAAATACCGAAACACAAGCACGAGCAACGCGGCGTACAGACTGGAGTTCAATTCGACGGTGGACGTGGTGCTGCAAAACGCGAACACGATGAATGTGAACAACAGTGAGACGCACCCGTGGCATTTGCACGGACATGATTTTTGGATTTTGGGGTACGGGGAAGGGAAATTCGATCCGGAAGTGGATCCGAAGAGGTACAATTTGTTGGATCCGATAATGAAGAATACGGTGCCGGTGCACCCATATGGGTGGACGGCGATTAGGTTTGTTGCGAATAATCCAGGGGTTTGGGCCTTTCATTGTCATATCGAGGCCCATTTTGCTATGGGGATGGGGATTGTGTTCGAGGAAGGAGTTGACAAGGTTGGTGATTTGCCTGAAAGTATTTTTGGATGTGGTGAGTCTAAAATCTACAAAAGAGATTAGTTTTTTTTTTTTGGTTAGTTGCATCTTTTGAGCTGACTGATTGGTAGCTTGTAATTATTTCGAACGTATTTAAGAGAAATTAATGATTATTTATTTTTGGATAAATTTTAAATTTGGCTCAAATTTAAAAACCAATTACAAATTTAGACCAATTTAATAACTCATTACAAAAATAGACAACTTTGACCATATCAGCACCACACGTCCTGAAGCATTTCAAATGTCGCCATACAACTTTTTTAAAAAAAAAATAGCTAACGGCATTTTGAGATGTCTCCAGTGTGCGGCATTTGAAATGTCGTTATTATTATTTTTAAAATAGGTTGTGGCATTTGAAATGCATCGAACTATTTAAAGAAGAAGAAAAAATAGGCTGTGGCATTTGAAATGCCGCGAACTATTTAAAGAAGAAGAAAGATTAACTGACGGCATTTAAAATGCCGCCAGTACGCGTGGCGCTGATGTGACACAAAGTGGTTTATTTTTGTAATAAGTTATAAACTGACCTAAATTTGTAATTAATTTTTAAAATTGGCCAATTAAAAATTTATCCTTTATTTTTTTGTTACACTTGAGTTTTGTAAGTAGTGTGACTTTATTTGTATGCCTTTTGGCTTCCATTTAGTTTTATTCTTCACACTAGGTTCAAATTCTAAGCTTGGTTCTCTAAAAGAGTTGAGGAAAAAAAAAGTTGGTGATTCAACAAAGGTTGAGCTTCCATCGTATATTCTAAATCAATACATGTGCATTGCAACTATAATTTAACAAAAAATTTAGAGGATCACACATTTCTCTCTAAACTATAATTTAACAAAACCGCATGGATGTTTTCTATTTTATCAATTATTATTAATTGCAAAGTAATATAATAATAAATTTTAGTCAACAATCGGTCTTAATTAATTAAATCAATGATTAGTAATTCAATTTGATAATTGATAATCGGTAATTAATAACTAAATAAATTTTACTTAATATTTATTTAATGCGAACAAAAAGCGTGATTAATATAATTCTCATTACCACTCATTTCGATATTTAAAATAAAATGAGTAATTAATCACAAAATAAAATGACATTATGTTTTAAATATTCTTAGTCAAAATGTTTCGAGAAAAGTTATTGATTCGTCCGTTGAGACCAAAGTGTGTACCGCTTTCCAAATGTTGGGCAGTGTATTAGTCATCACTATTGCAGGCACCAATGGATTACATAATTATAGTTATTGGATAATTATGGAATGACTCGTCCGAGAGTTTTCTTTCGTTGATAACAGTTGGATCAAACATGAAATCTCTGAATGATAATGTTTTGCAGTTCCTCGACTTGAGGAAATTATGAAACTTCAATATGAACACTCCACTTTGAAAATAGTTAAATCATGGCATGACATTCCACCGAGCGGTTATTGATGGGTATGAGTTGAAGCACTAAAAGTGAAGCACTATCCAATAGAGAATTTGTTTCCTTAGTTGCATGAGGTTAGTATTACGGTTAACTATAGTCAACTCAAAGTCAAAATATATAACTAGAGTTAAACTATTAATAATATATGTTATTATTCAACCAAGAACTTTGATTACGGACTAATCAAGTTGAATGTAAATAATATTGGAATTTTGACTAATACCAAATTATATACATCCTAAGGTGATATAGTATTGACGAAGATAACATATGTAAATTATTGTCACTATTGGTACCGATTAGAGTAAATAAAATATATTTTTTACCAAATGGTTTATAAGCAATTGATTCGGCCAACCTATCACACCACTAACTAAGGTGACGAGTAACCGTTAATATTTTATCTGTTAAATATTAATCGCTAACTGAATTCACACCTCCAACAATACAAGATACAACAACATTTTCGACGGCAAATAACCGTCGACGGCCATCGGAAAGAAAGTCGTCACCAAACAGTGTTTTCAACAGCTTTCCGACGGCGTCATCTTTAGTTTCCGACGGCTTCCAACGGTATAACGGACGGCTTTCCGACAGCCGCCGTGTAAACATGTTTAGCCACGATTTAATCACTCTTGTGTCGGCAGCCTTCGGAAGCCGTTGGTAGCTAGCCGTTGGAAGCCGTTGGGAGTGGTTATTTATTGTTTACTAATTAACCGTCGAAAGCCATTGATTATTGTTTGCTAATAAGCCGTCGGAAGTCGTTGGTAACCGTCAGAAAACTGGGTTGTTTTTTATTTTCACTGCCATTCGGATCCCATACAACACATACATATCAATATATATCACAGCTCGATTTCACACATATAAATCATATATATATGAGCCAAAATCACATATAAAACATCAATATTTATAACAAATCAAACCCAAACAATTCAACATACAATAAAACATTCAACAACATACACAAAATCAACATCCAACATCTCAAAATGTATCAATCATGTCAAAACAACCCCACATATCATCCAACATCTCCTCAAAATGTATCAAACATATCAAAATACATTATCCTCACCATCTCCATGTACATATATATACAGTATCTCAACACAAACTTATAAAAGCGTACCTATCAAGCCTCATCATCGCCTTTGGAATCAGCTGATGAAGGAAATGTGCCATACTGCCGCATACACGCAGCAATACGCGTCTAACCGCGTCATCTCCACAGCACTACGGCGGTCTCGTTCCTCCAGCTCAACAATCCTACCTCTCAGATCCTAAATCTTTGCTTGATCCTGAGCTCTTTGGTAGGCGCTCTACTTGTGTTTAGCCTGCAACGCTTATATGATTTAGTAAGGGAATTTTGTCTAATGGCTAGCAAAAAATATGGGCTTAGCAGCCGCTATAACAGTGTGATACATAAGATCATATAAGAAAATAATTTTATAAGTTACATCTAATTTTAATTATAAGATCATATATTTTAGATTTAGTAGTATTTTATATGAAATGGTGAAGGTGAGTAGAGGATCGTGGAGGAGGCGTGAAATGGAATAACGTTGAGATTCAAAGACACTATTACTTTACTTGCTTTGATTAAATTGAGAACGGTTGGGGTATCTTCTCAATTCAGTGTTTGTGCATGTATATATAAAAGAAAAGAGATTACATGGATAGATTATCATGATTGTGTTTAGAACCAAAATTTTGCTTATGTTTGTTTTTTAAATTCCATCCTGATAATCTACCTATTCTATTATATTAATTATAAGATCTAATTTTAGTCTGATATTAAAATTTTTAACCTACATCTAATTTGTTCAAAATATAGATCTGATCTGACTCAATCTGAAAATTAGCTGATTGGGGTGATCAGATATCAGTTATCAGTTATTGCAATTATTTTAGAATTTTATACGTAAGGATTTATAAAAAAATCACTAATTTGGTTGCATCTTATTTTGTAAGCTATATCAATTAATATTTTAAAAAGAACTTGTTTTTACAGTAGGTAGTCATATAATATTCATCTCATTATATAACTACATTTTGTTGTGCGGTTAACTTTTATATAAGAAAGTGATTTTATAAGCCATATCTAACTTTAATTATATGATAACCATTATCGTATTTAGTAGAATCATATATTATCATGTATTATCTTTAACATTTTACCTCTTACTAGGAAGAACAAAAGCAAGTAAGCAATACATGCGACTTTCAGTTTTAAACCCAAAAACAATTTCCGACGAATAATGTCACGATCCAAATTTCAGCGTTCGAAAATCGACACCCGTACTCACTTGTACTCGAATGCCGCAGATTCAATCGTTGAAATTCGACTCGTGCTGGAGTTATAACACAGTAAGTATAACAACACAGCGGAAGAAAGAAATGAATGATATCATATACAACTCCAATGAATACAATATCCAGAATGATATACAACAATGATATCAATATGATACAAGAATATCAGAGATAAATAATGATACAACGGAAAACAGAAGTGATAACTCCAAATGATCCACAAAAGAGAACGAGTCCAACAACTCCAACATCAGCTCGAACCACTATCACATTGCACCAAGAGAAGCAAGTGCAGTCGATGAGTGAACTCCAAACACTGAACTAGCTCCCGATAATCTACTAACCTGACTATCTGAAAAACCCAACTCCAGACTGCCCGTGTGGAAAATTATGGGCACCCAGAATTTAGGAAGGGAACAATAAACTCCGAGTCAGTCATGAGACTGGTGTGAGTAACAAAAACAGTTGCTCTTTAAACAAACAACAAAAGAATTTTAAACATTGAAATCCGTAATGCTTTTTGGAAAATGAAACTACCATAAGGCCTCCCGCCACACATACAATGCAAACGCAGAATTGGAGGAGATTTCTCCTTATGATAGTCAAATATGCTCAATACGAGAAACTCTTTGATATTATCACTAGTGCATAGTGTGAAAGCATTTCGAAAATACAATATTAATCTTAGCCAACATACAACCATTATTGTATGCCTACTATAGCTACTATGTTCAATAGCAGGTTACCGCCACATTCCATAGCAGGTTATACAACTAAAACCGTACTGGGTTCGTATTGTTTCTTTGGATTTTCCAACAAATGGTCAGGCTAAGGAACTTCATATGCCACATGGGAATGCCTATGGAGGGACGTCCCGAGAGACAACTGCTCTCTGCCAACACAAGGCCGGTTACCCCCTTACCGGGTAGTAAACCTGAGATATTCCACCCCCGGTCGTTTGCGACCTTTATCCGAGGATCCTCGAGCACAAGTAACAACCACACAGTAAATAAGATTGGAGCAACCACACAGGTAAATATTTGGTATCCATACCATAATATCACCTTTTTCCAGAAGGAATGGACATACCCTAGGGGAGCTACCCCTGAAACCTTGCCGCATCTTTCCTGTTTCGACCATTTCCAGGGTGTGAGATCCTGATGCAGTCTCGTCCACAAAGCTACGCTTTACACGAAAGCCATGCTTTGATCAACAAATGATCGGCAACACACAGCAACACTCAGCATGCCACACTACCATATTGGGAGTATATCACTGATAACCTTCAACTACATAACCTTTGAGCTCATACATCTCAGAGAAGGGTGTTAAGCTAAGAGAATAAATCTCCGCCACCAAACAGAAATGTATTTGAAAGAAATCAGCTTTATATATCAAAGTGTAGTGTCAGACATACAACCATACAAGTCTGTTCCAGGTTCGAACAGAACCGAAGGCACTTCGAAAGAAGCCCTTGCAAATACGGATAATTTCTAATCACGTCCGGACTTCCCATCACAAAGGGCGCTAAAATCTCTATACCGGGGATCAGCCGATGCAGAGACAATCAATGGCAATCCTTTCGTTTTCGAAAGTATCTGGTCTTCACCACCGGTCTTCAAATGTTATCCATATACGTCGTATCATTATTCGGAATGGGTTATATGACACAAAGTCCTCTCCCGGCTAAACCGAATAATGAGCGCAATATTTTAAAACATATGGATATTGGGATTTCAATTAAGTCACAACTTATTACCCAAAATCTTTCTTCAAATGGTTTAAACACATTACCATTTTAATCTTTTACACAAAAAGATTTATCTCACAAAGTTCACCTAGTTTCACAAAGATTATTCAAAGTTCTCAAAACTATTTCGATTTAATTCACAAAGTTCACCTAGTTTCACAAAGATTATTCATAGTTCTCAAAACTATTTCGATTTAAATCACAAAGTTCACCTAGTTTCACAAAGGTTATTCATAGTTCTCAAAACTATTTTGATTTCCAAATCTTTTATACAAAAGATATACTTTTCCAGTTTCAAAACAAAGTTTAATGGTCTTCCACAAAGGTTAAGTTTTAACTTTTCAAAATAATTCAATTCCAAATTGAATTCACCCATTCAATCTTTAAATAGATTTAATTGATAGCTTTCAAACCAATTCACAGTTCCAACCTTTTTATAATATAGAAGATACACCATTTAAAATTCTCTTCGACTTTAAAACAAGATTTAATCACCTTCACAAAGGTTAATTCATAGTTTTCTTCAACTATTTACAATTTCATTTCAAACTTGAAATGTTTCGATACAAATTGGAAATCCTTTCTTTTTATGAAAGCTATTATTTGAAACAACTAGTTTTCGTTTTGGAAAAACTGATTATAATTACATAGGTTAAAGCTATCCAAGTATAAAACTTGGATTTAAATTTAGATTTCCAAAACCACACTTTTAAATGGTTAAAAACCCACATAAACACCTTTTATAACTTGTACAATCTTTTAGACCCAAAATCCTAAGTTATTGAATTCAATTTCCAATGTTGAATTCAAATTTAAATCAAATTATTTGAATTTCAAATTCTATTAAGTTATTTAAAATAACTTTTATTTTTGAACTTATGTCAAAAGTACTCAATTCAAATTTCCAAAACTATTTGGATTCACAAATTCAACCTTTGAAAATTGTCAATAATTTGTGACTTAACTGATTTCCACGTGGAATCCATATTTGTGTGTGTATGGTGTAGTCCAGGGGTTTCACACAGTAGTGCAACATCAATAAATCATCACAGATCAAAATACAGAAATATAGTTGATAAGTGGTATAACTATAACGCTTATCGTTCATTCATAGATATATAAGTCACAGATAATAATTTACATTCATCCCGGATAAATAACTACATTACAGATCACACACAAATCAGAACATATCACAAAGCATTACAGATCAGAGATATTAAGCAATTTAATCATTCAGTCAAGTCCAAACATTCACAAGTAAATTTTTATTTATCGACTGATTAATTCAAATCAGATGTTTAACTTATGAACAAATTATCAGATCCGGGTTAATTATCATAAGTTAATCACCAATTATTTCTTAATCACTTGATTAATTAATTAATCTTTAATAGATTAATTTTCCTCAAATTAATTACCTTAATCAACTTATCACATTATCCTTAAATCAATTATTGCTTAATCACTTGATTAATCAACTTTAATCATTAATTAAATATTTAATTAATCATCCTTAATTCACAAATTAATTATTCCTTACTTAATCTCCATTTGATTAATTATATTAATAATTTATTTCTCGTAATTACTTATATCAATTGAACTAACTTCTTGATTAATTACATTAATTAATCCTTTAATTACACTGAGTCATCATCACTTAATTACTTCCTTCAAGTAATTATCCTTTTAATTACTTAAAACCTTTATTAATTTAAAGATAATCCATTTATCTTAATTAACTTCTTAATCACCATTAAGATCTTATTAAATGAAAGCTTGAAATTGATTTATACAAAAATCTTTTGAGATCTTCTTGATTAATTTAAAGTTTGATACCACATTATTATATTTCAAAAACACTTGTTAATTAATTTAATAAATCAACTAATGTATAATTTTTCCAACTCAAAACAATTTATCTTTAAAACTTGTTTAAAAAATTATTTAATAAATTTACTTTGGAAACTTTGGCTAACATTCACTTTAAAACTGATTTATTTTAATATTCTTTGAAACTTGATCATGCTTTCTTTTGAAAACTTGGTTATTAAACATAACCCGAGCCCATGCTTTAAATTACCCGAGCCAAAATCCAAAATACCCGAGGTTAAACCCGAGCATCCCGCTTCTCTATTTTTCTTCGAGTCAAACCCTCATTTACTTCGAGTCTTCCCCGAGCAAAAATGCTTTCTTCTCCAATCCTTCAAGCCAGACCAGTTACGAGAGATATCTCGTGTACGTGTACACGTGATCGGAGCAGCTCCGATCATCTATGCCGGCTTCATCACATCGTCGACGACACCTATAAGCTTCCCAAACACCCAGACCCTCTAAACGACATCGAATTCGAATTTGAGCAAGTCGATGCTTATCTGGAACCAGACTCGATCGATACAAACGCCTCGACCTCCTATCTTCATCCACCGGAGATCACGCACCCTCGTCTAGAGCTCCTCCTATCAACCATGCATCCATTCCATTTGTCCTAGTCAAGTCCGATGCAACGTCGATGTTGCAATTGGTCGAAATTCCGACCAATACAGAAACGTGGCTTAAACCCTATATCATCAAATTTTAGCCACCACGATGATCGGAAACTTTTCCAAGCATTTTTCTTAAACTCCCCGACCTCCCAGCGAGCTTCATCCATGATCGCGTCAACCCACACTTCGCCGATAACCAGAAATCGACGATATGATGAAATTTGAACAAACTCGAACTGCTCTCAAATCCTAACTCGAAAAATTATGATTTAAGCTTTAAAAATCATGTTTTTGTATGAGGATTCAGCTTAGATACCTGAATTCGAGAATTAAAAGTTTTGAATTTTAGCTTTTTAAAAGCTTTGCTCAGTTATGTTGATTTCCAGAAGCATAGATAAGTTATTTCAATTTGAGATGATTTTCAACACTTAGTTCATGAGCAAACAAACAATTTTTGTTTTGATCTTAAGTCCAAACATCAAGTAGATTGAGCAGAAATGATTTTTGAAACAGACTTATGTTTTAGAGTTTGAAAACAGAGAATGTTTATAACAGCCTACACACACCATTTACTGAGAACTTATACATATCTATACATACATATATATATACACACACACACATATATAAACAGACTTATCATTGGTCTAACTTGCAACAGATCCACATTTAAAAGAAAGTTACTCACCTTATTTTCCAGAAAGAAGGACAGAGTTGATATATTCCAGGCTTGTGAAAATTGCAAAACTAAAACTCCTCTTTGATCTCTGGTTGTATTGATTTATATTGTTTGTTTAAGTTAATGTTTTAAGATGATGTTTACTTCAGATTTTTTTTCCTTTTTTTTCTTCTCAGCTTGGAATGGACGAAACTGAGATGAATAGATTGATATAAAGAAATGAGTTTACAGGTGATAAATTTTGTACAGGGTAATGTATAAACTAGTACAAGATTTTTGTATTTGGTCAGGGATTTTTTTTCGTATGTTGGCTATGCAGATTTCTTTGGTGGCTGAGATGATAAAATGTGGTGGCTTGCATTAATTGTGTTGTACCATATTTATATATTTTTCTTTCTTCATTTCGGCTGTACAAATATGAAGATAGTTTGATGTCTTCCTAAAACAAATATATTTATATATTTTTTTCCTTTTATAAGCCTTCATACATATTTTTGTTTTCAAGTACAAGTGTACATACTTATTTATTTTTTTCATATTTGAATATATTTTATTTTCCTTCCTTGAATTATACTTTGTAATATTACTTTATAATATAAATAAATTTCTATTTTAGCTTTGTTGTTAAATTTCATTTAAGTGTTACTTCATTTTTATAATTTATCTTATCTAATTTGTATTTCTATTTTCCTTTCTAATTTATCTTATATATATTTATTTCTAACTTGAATATTTATTATCGATTTTACTTTAACATTTATGGTCTCATATATATATATATATATATATATATTTCCTAACATAAACCATCGATTTCTAAATTTTAAACTATTTATTTATTTTCTTTCTTGTGTCAAATTCTATATTTTTATATTTAATATTATCTAAGATTTAAACTCAATTCAATATATGTATATATATAAATATATATATTCAAATTTACTCATATTCACATATATATACAATATTTGAATTTAAAATGATTTAACATATATTCTATTGGAATTTGGGGAAACTCAAATTAGTTTATCAATTAATTCCACAATTTTTTATTCAAAAATAAATTTAATTATCAATTTAAATATATATAAAATCCGGGGTCGTTGCAACCTTCCCCCCTTAAGAAATTTCGTCCTCGAAATTTGCCAGGGAGACACAAGGATAGATGAAAAATATTTCATCAAATCAAACTGAACATCTATTCTTCATTTGGCTTACCAAATCAGAATATCAATAATAGATACGAGAACGAATCTATTTAACAATCCACAAAATACTCGGGTTATCCAGATCTACGAAATATGCAGTGACATTGGTTAGTTCAAAGGAATAACTAACCATTCATAGAATATATTGGGACCCAAAGAATAGATAGATATATGGATACAATTTCAAAACTTTTAGTTTAGAAACCAAATTATACCTATCAACCATAGCAATCAAAGCAACCAATTCATCTAATACATCCAAACAACAATTTTGGCTTATTTGGAGTTTATGTCCCATATTAGTATATCAAATCTCTTCCTGGATCTACCAGGAACTATCAAAGAATTGAGAAAAGATGTTGAACAAAAGAGATTGATAGAGAAAAGATTGTTTCCTTGTTGTTACAGGGTATTGACCATTTATAGTCGTATTCCCCTGTCCCATATCTCATCCTCTTCTTGCACTCATACTTACTATCAGTAGGTAGTAAGAGAATTTACTGAGGCATTCAAACGGATATCTGAGGAATACTCATTCTAGGGTATACTTCACCCTATCTCTAATGAGTTACTTAATGTGTTATACTCCTGAGCTAAAGTTCAACCTTAGCTCTGATACCACTTTGTCAAAATTCTAATTTCAGCGTTCGAAAATCGACACCCGTACTCACTTGTACTCGAATGCCGCAGATTTAATTGTTGAAATTCGACTCGTGCCGGAGTTATAACACAGTAAGTATAACAACACAGCGGAAGAAAGAAATGAATGATATCATATACAACTCCAATGAATACAATATCCAGAATGATATACAACAATGATATCAATATGATACAAGAATATCAGAGATAAATAATGATACAGCGAAAAACAGAAGTGATAACTCCAAATGATCCACAAAAGAGAACGAGTCCAACAACTCCAACATCAGCTCGAACCACTATCACGTTGCACCAAGAGAAGCAAGTGCAGTCGATGAGTGAACTCCATACACTGAACTAGCTCCCGATAATCTACTAACCTGACTATCTGAAAAACCCAACTCCAGACTGCCCGTGTGGAAAATTATGGGCACCCAGAGTTTAGGAAGGGAACAATAAACTCCGAGTCAGTCATGAGACTGGTGTGAGTAACAAAAACAATTTCTCTTTAAACAAACAACAAAAGAATTTTAAACATTGAAATCTGCAATGCTTTTTGGAAAATGAAACTACCATAAGGCCTCCCGCCACACATACAATGCAAACGCAGAATTGGAGGAGATTTCTCCTTATGATAGTCAAATATGCTCAATATGAGAAACTCTTTGATATTATCACTAGTGCATAGTGTGAAAGCATTTCGAAAATACAATATTAATCTTAGCTAGCATACAACCATTATTGTATGCCTACTATAGCTACTATGTTCAATAGCAGGTTACCGCCACATTCCATAGCAGGTTATACAACTAAAACCGTACTGGGTTCGTATTGTTTCTTTGGATTTTCCAACAAATGGTCAGGCTAAGGAACTTCCTATGCCACATGGGAACGCCTCTGGAGGGACGTCCCGAGAGACAGCTGCTCTCTGCCAACACAAGGTCAGTTACCCCCTTCCCGGGTAGTAAACCTGAGATATTCCACCCCCAGTCGTTTGCGACCTTTATCCGAGGATCCTCGAGCACAAGCAACAACCACACAGTAAATGAGATTGGAGCAACCACACAGGTAAATATCTGGGCTCCATACCATAATATCACCTTTTTCCAGAAGGAATGGACATACCCTAGGGGAGCTACCCCTGAAACCTTGCCGCATCTTTCCTGTTTCGACCATTTCCAGGGTGTGAGGTCCTGATGCAGTCTCGTCCACAAAGCTACGCTTTACACGAAAGCCATGCTTTGATCAACAAATGATCGACAACACACAACAACACTCAGCATGCCACACTACCAAATTGGGAGTATATCACTGATAACCTTCAACTACATAACCTTTGAGCTCATACGTCTCAGAGAAGGGTGTTAAGCTAAGAGAATAAATCTCCGCCACCAAACAGAAATGTATTTGAAAGAAATCAGCTTTATATCTCAAAGTGTAGTGTCAGACATACAACCATACAAGTCTGTTCCAGGTTCGAACAGAAACGAAGGCACTTCGAAGAAGCCCTTGCAAATCCGGATAATTTCTAATCACGTCCGGACTTCCCATCACAAAGGGCGCTAAAATCTCTATACCGGGGATCAACCGATGCAGAGACAATCAATGGTAATCCTTTCGTTTTCGAAAGTATCGGTCTTCACCATCGGTCTTGAAATGCTATCCATATACGTCGTATCATTATTCGGAATGGGTTATATGACATAAAGTCCTCTCCCGGCTAAACCGAATAATGAGCGCAATATTTTAAAACATATGGATATTGGGATTTCAATTAAGTCACAACTTATTACCCAAAATCTTTCTTCAAATGGTTTAAACACATTACCATTTTAATCTTTTACACAAAAAGATTTATCTCACAAAGTTCACCCAATTTCCCAAAGATTATTCATAGTTCTCAAAACTATTTCGATTTAATTCACAAAGTTCACCTAGTTTCACAAAGATTATTCATAGTTCTCAAAACTATTTCGATTTAATTCACAAAGTTCACCTAGTTTCACAAAGATTATTCATAGTTCTCAAAACTATTTCGATTTAAATCACAAATTTCACCTAGTTTCACAAAGGTTATTCATAGTTCTCAAAACTATTTTGATTTCCAAATCTTTTATACAAAAGATATACTTTTCCAGTTTCAAAACAAAGTTTAATGGTCTTCCACAAAGGTTAAGTTTTAACTTTTCAAAATAATTCAATTCCAAATTGAATTCACCCATTCAATCTTTAAATAGATTTAATTGATAGCTTTCAAACCAATTCACAGTTCCAACCTTTTTATAATATAGAAGATACACCATTTAAAATTCTCTTCGATTTTAAAACAAGATTTAATCACCTTCACAAAGGTTAATTCATAGTTTTCTCCAACTATTTACAATTTCATTTCAAACTTGAAATGTTTCGATACAAATTGGAAATCCTTTCTTTTTATGAAAGCTATTATTTGAAACAACTAGTTTTCGTTTTGGAAAAACTGGTTATAATTACATAGGTTAAAGCCATCCAAGTATAAAACTTGGATTTAAATTTAGATTTCCAAAACCACACTTTTAAATGGTTAAAAACCCAGATAAATACCGTTTATAACTTGTACAATCTTTTAGACCCAAAATCCCAAGTTATTGAATTCAATTTCCAATATTGAATTCAAATTTAAATCAAATTATTTGAATTTCAAATTCTATTAAGTTATTTAAAATAACTTTTATTTTTGAACTTATTTCAAAAGTACTCAATTCTAATTTCCAAAACTATTTGGATTCACAAATTCAACCGTTGAAAATTGTCAACACTCTGTAACTTAACTGATTTCCATATGGAATCCATATTTGTGTGTGTATGGGGTAGTCCAGGGGTTTCACACTGTAGTGCAACATCAATAAATCATCACAGATCAAAATACAGAAATATAGTTGATAAGCGGTATAACTATAACACTTATCGTTCATTCATAGATATATAAGTCACAGATAATAATTTACATTCATCCCGGATAAATAACTACATTACAGATCACACACAAATCAGAACATATCACAAAGCATTACAGATCAGAGATATTAAGCAATTTAATCATTCAGTCAAGTCCAAACATTCACAAGTAAATTTTTATTTATCGACTGATTAATTTAAATCAGATGTATTACTTATGAACAAATTATCAGATCCGGGTTAATTATCATAAGTTAATCACCAATTATTTCTTAATCACTTGATTAATTAATTAATCTTTAATAGATTAATTTTCCTCAAATTAATTACCTTAATCAACTTATCACATTATCCTTAAATCAATTATTGCTTAATCACTTGATTAATCAACTTTAATCATTAATTAAATATTTAATTAATCATCCTTAATTCACAAATTAATTATTCCTTACTTAATCTCCATTTGATTAATTATATTAATAATTTATTTCCCTTAATTACTTATATCAATTGAACTAACTTCTTGATTAATTACATTAATTAATCCTTTAATTACACTGAGTCATCATCACTTAATTACTTCCCTCAAGTAATTATCCTTTTAATTACTTAAAACCTTTATTAATTTAAAGATAATCCATTTATCTTAATTAACTTCTTAATCACAATTAAGATCTTATTAATGAAAGCTTGAAATTGATTTATACAAAAATCTTTTGAGATCTTCTTGATTAATTTAAAGTTTGATACCACATTATTATATTTCAAAAACACTTGTTAATTAATTTAATAAATCAACTAATGTATAAATTTTCCAACTCAAAACAATTTATCTTTAAAACTTGTTTTAAAACTTATTTAATAAATTTACTTTGGAAACTTTGGCTAACATTCACTTGAAAACTAATTTATTTTAATATTCTTTGAAACTTGATCATGCTTTCTTTTGAAAACTTGGTTATTAAACATAACCCGAGCCCAAGCTCTAAATTACCCGAGCCAAAACCCAAAATACCCGAGGTTAAACCCGAGCATCCCGCTTCTCTATTTTTCTTTGAGTCAAACCCTCGTTTACTTCGAGTCCTTCTCGTGCAAAAATGCTTTCTTCTCCAATCCTTCAAGCCAGACCAGATACGAGAGATATCTCGTGTACGTGTACACGTGATCGGAGCAGCTCCGATCATCTACGCCGGCTTCATCACATCGTCGACGACACCTACAAGCTTCCCAAACACCCAGACCCTCTAAACGACATCGAATTCGAATTTGAGCAAGTCGATGCTTATCTAGAACCAGACTCGATCGATACAAACGCCTCGACCTCCTATCTCCGACCATCGGAGATCATGCACCCTCATCCAGAGTTCCTCCTATCAACCATGCACCCCTTCCATTCGTCCTAGTTCAGTCCGATGCAACGTCGATGTTGCAATTGGTTGAAATTCCGACCAATACAGAAACATGGCTTAAACCCTATATCATCAAATTTTAGCCACCACGATGATCAGAAATTTTTCCAAGCATTTTTCTTAAACTCCCCGACCTCCCAGCGAGCTTCATCCATGATCGCGTCAACCCACACTTCGCCGATGACCAAAAATCGACGATATGATGAAATTTGAACAAACTCAAACTGCTCTCAAATCCTAACTCGAAAAATTATGATTTAAGCTTTAAAAATCATGTTTTTGTATGAGGATTCAGCTTAGATACCTGAATTCGAGAATTAAAAGTATTGAATTTTAGCTTTTTAAAAGTTTTGCTCAGTTATGTCGATTTCCTGAAGCATAGATAAGTTGTTACAATTTGAGATGATTTTCAACACTTAGTTCATAAGCAAACAAACAATTTTTGTTTTGATCTTAAGTCCAAACATCAAGTAGATTGAGCAGAAATGATTTTTGAAACAGACTTATGTTTTAGAGTTTGAAAACAGAGAATGTTTATAACAGCCTACACACTCCATTTACTGAGAACTTATACATATCTATACATACATATATATATATATATATACACACACATATTAAATAGACTTATCATTGATCTAACTTGCAACAGATCCACATTTAGAAGAAAGTTACTCACCTTATTTTCCAGAAAGAAGGACAGAGTTGATATATTCCAGGCTTGTGAAAATTGCAAAACTGAAACTCCTCTTTGATCTCTGGTTGTATTGATTTATATTGTTTGTTTAAGTTGAAGTTTTAAGATGATGTTTACTTCAGATTTTTTTTTCCTTTTTTTTTCTTCTCAGCTTGGAATGGACGAAACTGAGATGAATAGATTGATATAAAGAAATGAGTTTACAGGTGATAAATTTTGTACAGGGTAATGTATAAACTAGTACAAGATTTTTGTATTTGGTCAGGGATTTTTTTTCGTATGTTGGCTATGCAGATTTCTTTGGTGGCTGAGATGATAAAATGTGGTGGCTTGCATTAA
Source organism: Allium fistulosum (assembly GCA_030737815.1). Classification (NCBI taxonomy): domain Eukaryota; kingdom Viridiplantae; phylum Streptophyta; class Magnoliopsida; order Asparagales; family Amaryllidaceae; genus Allium; species Allium fistulosum. The sequence continues at coordinate 716,664,847 of CM060908.1, forward strand.
TTGTGTTGTACCATATTTATATATTTTTCTTTCTTCATTTCGGCTATACAAATATGAAGATAGTTTGATGTCTTCCTACGCCAAAGATATTTATATTTTTTTCCTTTTATAAGCCTTCATACATATTTTTGTTTTCATTTACAAGTGTACATACTTATTTTTTTTCATATTTGAATATATTTTATTTTCCTTCCTTGAATTATACTTTGTAATATTACTTTATAATATAAATAAATTTCTATTTTAGCTTTTTTGTTAAATTTCATTTAAGTGTTACTTCATTTTTATAGTTTATCTTATCTAATTTGTATTTCTATTTTCCTTTCTAATTTATCTTATATATATATTTATTTCTAACTTGAATATTTATTATCGATTTTACTTTAACATTTATTGTCTCATATATATATATATATATATATATATATTTCCCAACATAAACCATCGATTTCTAAATTTTAAACTATTTATTTTCTTTCTTGTGTCAAAGTCTATATTTTTATATTTAATATTATCTAAGATTTAAACTCAATTCAATATATGTATACATATAAATATATATATTCCAATTTACTCATATTCACATATATACAATATTTGAATTTAAAATGATTTAACATATATTCTATTGGAATTTGGGGAAACTCAAATCAGTTTATCAGTTAATTCCACAATTTTTTATTCAAAAATAAATTTAATTATCAATCTAAATATATATAAAATCCGGGGTCGTTACAAATAATCTAAATAATTTTAAGTTTGTTGCAATCGAGTGATTAGTAAATAGTCAAATCTAAACTTTCTATTCATTACCTTTTGGTTGCCAAAGCCATAACGCCTATTCTACGTTGGTGGATCCATAACAGCTTCAAAAATCACATCCTCCTCGTCAGTAGTCAACTATTCCCGTCCCATTCCATCAAGCAGCTGCGCTCGTTGTTGCATAATTTTTTTTTGCATTTCCAAATAAAAATACAATTGAAATTAACACTACATTATTTTAATTCTTTATAACTAATTAATAAAACCGATCGTTAATAACTTATAACCTAAAACATGCTTACATAGGACTGTTGTGATTTTGAGTCATGTGTATGTGAGTATGCCATCTTCATTTTCATGCTCAATGGTGTACGTACAGGCAAACATGTCCACGTAAGAGACGGGACCTAGATGTTCCCTTTCCTAAAATAATTATAATGTATAATTATTGTATATACAAAATTATACAATGTACTAACTTTTTATAATCACAATTAATAAATTTACCAGATCTTGACGGTAACACTGAAATGACTTAGAACCACCGTGATGTGTGACTAGATTCTTATTTCTATTGGCAGAGTTCCTCTCTGACTTTGCCTGTAAATTTAAATTGTACATTATATTTTACGTTTGTAAATTATATATTATATACGAAACAAGTTAAAGCGATATTTTGACTGATCGGAATCTACTCTTATAATGTGTGATAGAATGCATATGAAACATCAATTTAAATAATTAATAAGAAATTAGTAAACTTACCTTCAGTTCATCGTTATTCCAGTGGGCAACCTAAGCTTTCTACACTCTTTCGCCCATCCAGACAGGTTTCTACCTCGCTTTTTTTTACGGCTGACATCGCCGTGGTAGTTCTTCCTCATTTTCTTCATCTAGTAGTTTCTGCAAAGGAGTTTGTTAACTTCTTGCAAGTCTACTACACCCTGCACGTTGAAAATAGATAAATTATATATTTATACTTAGTCAACAAATTGTACAGTGGTTATGTATAATTGTTGAACGATGGAACATTCTATCGATTAGAATTTCGTCGAAAATGTAGTAATAAAATCGCAAGCGCACGGCGTACAATCGTAGTACGTATGCAAGTATGGGTCGATTCATGGGGAAATAATTAAATTCTAAAATTACTCAATCAAATTAGCCCAAGAATTAGGAGGAGATTTAACTAAAATTGTAGAAAAATGAACTAAGATTAGAATTAAAATGAGAATAAAACTATGATATTAAGAAGCAATTTAGAGGTAAATCCACTTCCAATCATTCATAAAAATCAACACAAAATTAATCTATAATCTCTCATTTAAATTCAAGTAGAAATGATTGATGTGCTTATTATAAGCATGACCTATTTGTGCTATTAATTAGCATAACTTTTACCATCAAACTCTAGCACACCACTCAAACCCACTTATCAACTCTCATAAATTAAAAATAAAATCTATTTTAAGCATGTTCTTTACTATGAATTAGTAACATAGAGCATCAAATTTTGATTCTAGTTTCACTTTCATTGTCAAAATCATATTTAGACGAAAGGAAAACTTGTGTTTATGTTTAATTAAGCATAGCTTATTTGTTATGAACACATAGACTATCAAATTCAATATTAAACAACACAATTCCAAACACATCAAAATTTCCATTAAGCTCAAAAGAGAGATCATAAATGAAATCATTATGTTAATTTAATATGATTCATGAGTGCTTCATTACCACTAAATTGAAGTAGTTTAGCTTCTCATATTTGAATACATGTTAACATAAAGTGATTTCAACATAAACATAGATGAAAAGAAGTGGTAAAAGAAGAGAGTTAACTAATTGCAATAAAAGAAATCTACATTACTAACATAAAATAAAAGAGAGTATGTAAAAAAATAACATAAAAGGAAAGGGCATAAACATGAACAAGACTAATAAGCCATTAAAGAGACAAATTTTTTTCTAATTTTCTTACAACTTTCATTAAAAAGAAGAGATTATTACATGAAAGATATAGGGGTATTTATACATGCCTAAAACTCTAATTCCATTTTTAGGAAGCTACCTAAAATATCCTTGAGTTTGTGTAGCCTACAAGTAATCATTAGGGAATTAATTAATCCCCACTAACATGTGCTTTTGCCTTTAAATCTCCATTAACATGTGCATGTGCTTTTAATTATGGTCCATTAGTTAGTAGACATGTGGACTCCTCCATTTGTATGAATTCTTTTATTCCCTTTATCCTTTAGCTTTGAATATTTATGTATGCATATATCCATGAAGCTCCATCCAATTTGCACTCAATTTTCTACAAATAAAAATAAAAATATACAAATAAATTTTCTCAAAATTAATTCATACATAAAATTACCATCTTGACCTTAAATGAAGATGAATGAATGGTGATTTGAAAACAATTTAGATTTTGGTTTAAACATGTAAGAATATCCTAATATGCTCATTTATTTTAATAAAAGGAGATTAAATATGGGAGTAAAATATACATTTTTACATGCATATCAAATACCCCCACATTTATCTTTTTATTCGTACTCGAATAAACTAAAACTAGGATAAATCTGTTTTCGTCGGAAACACGATTGCATTTAGCATATGCAACAAGCCATTAAATCTCTAGGTGTCCCTAGTAGGACAAGTGTTGCATTGTGAGGGTTTTTAGCGGATACTACCCATAAAATCCAAATGCGATATGCAAATTCTAATGCGACCGCATGATGCAAGTTTTCGAAAATATTTACAAATGAAGAATTTACTTTTAAATTGACATGAGTAAGTTAGGTATAAGTTTTGGTTATTGTCAAGAAATTTTAGTCTTTTTACTCATCAAAATTTCCAAGAAAAATTAATTTCTCATCACAATTGGACTCTAGTTTGGTTAGTTGTTTTGGTTGATAATATAGTGCAACTATGAAATGAATCATTTAGTTGATTATCAAAGTTTTGCAAAGTGGCATTTTTATTTCTTTTGAATAACAAGTCAAATCAATTAAGTGAAGATAGTGCTTGGGTTTCAATTGCTTGCTCTATCTATTTTGAAAAATATTAACATTATATTTTTTACAAACCTAACTCGGATATACTGATCATGTACTGCCTTTTGGGCTTACGTGAGAATAGTACAGAGCATGGTGAGTGTATACACTTACGTGTGAACACATGACTCTAGGTGTTTCTTCTTCTTATTATTTTTTAAGAAAAGAGAGAGTTATGCAAAATCATCTTAGCACCACTTAACTTAGAAGATCAAAAATGTTATCACCTTTACTTTAGATCAACCACTCTTTTAAACAAAGATTACAATTAGGATATACTTCATAATTATCATCTATGAAACTTCATATATACTGGTTAAACCATAGTTACTTGTAATCAAACTTTTATTTATATTTTTATTAAGACAAGTAATTTTTCAAAAAATTCAATTTATAACCAAAAACGTATACTTATTCTATCGTGTTTCTTCAAAAGTAAACCAATATGCTAAAAGAAAAAAAAATTGTTTTGGGTTTATTCTTTGGAATGAAAATGCAAAAAATAAACAATGGAAAATCAAAATAAATATGAGGCTCCCCCTCACACTTGATTTTGACTGTGTCCCCACAGTCAATGCGTGATATAATTAGTGTAATGGAGAAAAATATGTACATATTTACAAGAGAGGATTAAATTTCTTACTAGACATAGTGTGGCTCGTGAAGAATCACGAGCTCCTCCTCTCGACCCTCTCCAACTCCAAGTAAGGTTTTGAACGATGATCATTGACTTTAAAAATCGATCCATCCCTAGAATATTCTATTTCTATGGCACCTGTGGAAAAACAGTACGTATCACGTATGGTCCTGCCCACCTTGATTTTAATTGCCCATGGAATAAATGAAGTCAAGAGTCATATATAAAAACATTTTGATTTGGCGAAAATATTTTTCTTAGGACTGACTTATTATGAAAAACTTTTCTTTCTTTGTAAATTTTCTCATTTTCATATTCGTCGTTCCTAATCTCTTCTAATTCATTGAGTTGCAATTTTCTGTTTTTGCCAGCTTTTTCAAGGTTAAAATTTATGTTCTTAATCGCCCACAAAGCTTTATTTTCAAGTTTGACAGGTAAATGACACACTTTACCATATACTAACCTCAAAGGAGACATCCCTAGATTAGTTTTATACGCAGTTCTATAAGCCCAAAGCGCAACTATCAATTTTTGTGACCAATCTTTTCGATTTTTACTTACAGTTTTCTCCAAAATTTGCTTGATTTGGAGATTTGAAACTTCAACTTGACCGCAAGTTTGAGGATGATAAGGAGTGGATAACTTATGGGTTATCGAGTATTTCTTCATTAGATTTTCAAATGATCGATTACTGAGTTCCATTATCGCTTATTATTATGCGAGGTATTCTAAACCTCGTAAAGATGTTTTTTTATGAATTTCAGAACAACTTTGTGGTCATTTGTTTTACATGGAATGACTTCAACCCATTTAGAGTCATAATCAACAGCAAGAAAAATGTATAGATTTCCGAAAGAGTTGGGAAACGGTCATATTAAGTCAATCTCCCCAAACGTCAAAGATTTCGATCGTAAGAATGGGGTTCAAAGACATCATGTTTTGTCAAGAGACTTTTCCTAATATTTGGCAGCGATCACAAGTTTTACAGAACTCAAATGCATCTTTGAAAAGTGTAGGCTAGTAAAAACCATATTGAAGCACCTTTCCCACTGTTTTCTTAGGACCGAAGTGACCACCACAAGCTTGGTCTTGACACGAAAGGACACTCTTAATTTCGCAATTTGGGATGCAACGTCGAATGATTTGGTCGGAATAATACTTAAACGAGTATGGATCATCCCAATAGAAATATTTCACTTGGGAAAGAAATTTGTATTTATCTTGTTTCGACCAAAATGAAGGAGTTTCCTTAGTGACTAAATAGTTCACTATATCGGCATACCATGGATAGATGGAAACAGAAAGGAGTTGTTCATCAGGAAAGTTCTCGTTGATCGGTAAAGAAATGGTGCATTTGGAAGACGTGACAGATGACCAGCAATGATGTTGTTGGATCCTTTTTTACCTTTGATTATAAGATCAAATTCTTGGAGTAAAAGGATTCAACAGATTAAACGAGACTTAACATCCTTTTTAGTGAAAAGGTATCTAATAGCGGAGTGGTCGATGTAAATTGTAATGTGTGAGCCAATCAAATAAGGTCAAAACTTTTCAAGCGAAAAACTACCACAAGAAGCTCTTTTTCAGTGGTCATGTAATTGAGTTGAGCATCGTTTAAAAACATACTAGCATAGTAAATGACATGAAAATTTTTGTTGATGCGTATGTCCTAAGACAACATCAATTGCAAAGTTAGAGGCATCATACATTATTTCAAAACGAAGATCCTAGTTGGGTGAGCAAATGATGGGAGCAGAAATGAGTTCCTTTTTAAGACGTTCGAAAGCAGAAACACAATCAAAATTAAAGTAAAATGGAACGTCTTTTCCAAGAAGAGTCGTCAGAGGTCGAGCAATTTTACTAAATCTTTCACAAAGCGTCGATAAAAACCAACGTGTCCTAGAAATGAACGAATGTCCTTGACAGATTTGGAAATGGGTAGATTTGCAATTATGTCAACTTTCGCTTTATCTACCTCAATGTCTTTGTTTGAAATGACATGCCCAAGGACAATGCCATGTTTGACCATAAAATGGCATTTTTCCCAATTTAACGTTAAGTGTTTGTCCTTGCATCGATTTAGAACCATCTCGAGATGGTGTAAGCACTCGGAAAAAGAATTTCCAAAGATGGAAAAATTGTCCATAAATACTTCTAAAAAGCGTTTGATCATGTTAGAAAAAATGCTGACCATGCATCTTTGGAAAGTAGCAGGAGCATTGCAAAGGCCAAATGGCATACATCGATATGCAAAGGTGCCAAAGGGACACGTGAAAGTCGTTTTCCCTTGATCTTCAGGAGCGATTGGAATTTGGTTATAATCGGAATAACAATTAAGAAAGCAATAGAATTCATGGCCAGCTGAACGTTCGAGCATTTGGTCAATGAAAGGAAGAGGAAAGTGATCTTTATGTGTTGCAGCATTTAATTTTCGATAATCAATGCAAACACGCCAACCCATTTGAGTATGGGTTAGAGTGAGTTCGTTAGCGTCCTTCGTGATAACAGTAAGTCCAGACTTTTTAGGCACGACATGAATTGGTCTAAGCCACGAACTATCAAAGATGGGATATATGATTCCGTTATCGAGAAGTTTACGAATTTCATCTCGAATCGCATCCTTCATTTTTGGATTAAGCCTTCGTTGTGCGTCATGAATAGGCTTGGCTTCATCAACTAAGTGGATGCGATGTTGAACAAGAGCGGGACTAATTCCCTCAATATTGGTAATTGACCATCCAATTTCCTCTTTGTTTTTCGACAGAGTTGAAAGAAGGGAAGCTTCTTGATCAAGAGAAAGATTTGAAGAGATTATGAAAGGAAACATTTCGTTGTCACTTAAGTATGCGTAGTTAAGGTGATCAGGAAGAGGTTTGAGTTCCAAGCCAGGAGGTTGCTTAATCAAAGAATTCGGTTGAAGTTCTGACTCAACCATGAGGGATTCAAACAGAAGAGCGTTTTCAATCTCGTTAGGTTCGTCTTGAAATAGTTATTCATATTTAGTCTCGCATTCGTTGTTAAGATTAACTGTTTCATTGTCAAAATTTTCTTGAATGGAGCTAACTTCCAACGTTTGGTCAAGTGGTTCGTTCGATTGATTTCGTGATTAAAGATGTTAAGATCCAAAGTCATGTTACCAAAAAAAAATTCATCGAACCATTTCGATAATTGATTAGGGCATTCGAAGTGGCTAAGAAAGGTCCTCCAAAAATCAGTGGGGTTTGACTCATCGAACCAACGCATACCAGCGGTTTCCGATGGCAAGATACCAACGACTGTCCGACGGCTGCTGACACAAGTGCAGTTAAACCATGGCTTACCATGTGTACACTACGGGCATCAGAAAACCGTTAGAAACGCCGTTGGGAGGCGTCGAAATGCAATCGATGGCGGCGTCGAAAACTGTTGGAAACACTGTTTGATGACGACTTTATTTCTAACGGCGTTTTCCAACGGCTTCCGACGACCGTCGACGTTTTTAAGCCGTCGAAAAGTGGATGCTTTCTTGTATAACAAATATCTGTATAACGAATAAAGCACATATACAATACTCATCAAATGGGACCAAAAACTCTCTAAGAGATTTAAAAAAATAAAGCACATTATGCACCAATTTTTTTTATATATTACCGTTACATATACATTATAATTTTTTATTAATTATATAACATATTAGCATTTGTACAATAATTTGTTTATATTTTAACGTTTTATTAATTATATAATACATTATATAATTTTTACTTTTTTATAAAATCTTTTATGTTTTCAAATTTAATGAATTATGAGTATAATATTATATTTAAAAAATAAAGTACCAAACTAGGTTTCATACATAATTAAGGGTCTGAACTAATAAACGATTATGTAAATAAATTACTATTTTCGGCATTTTAGAAAACATATACACTAAATTATGTGCATATACACTAATTAACCCAAGCTAGCCATAAATACTAAATTATACGCACATACACTAGTTAATGCATATAGACATACACTAAATTATATATTAATTTTTGGCTTTAAATGATAATAACTGTAACTAGCACTCAATGTGGTATAATAAAAAATTAATGGGGCATTATGAACAACTAGAATCACAAATTAATCCTAATTTAGCAATTTAAAAGTAATTGTGGTTAGTAAAAAATACTTGGTTAGAGCTAAATTAATGGCCTACGCTTGTTGAGGTTGGAGAATGATGAATTTGATGATGGTCGGGGAGTCCTACGAGCAGCCAGCGATGGAAAGAGCTAGGGTTTTGGTGTGTTTTGGGGAAGATGATGAAACAAAGCACCCGTCAGTCTATTGGTGTATAATCGTGATATTACGACGATTTAAATTAGTGATGGCTTTTGACGGCCCCTATATATTTTTATTACTTTTTCATACTTTTTAAAATAAATTTAATATAAATTAGTTTGTTTGAAAATTTTAAGTTGTAGAAAAAAATTAATAGTTTATATTAGTTATCAATGAATATGAAATAAATACAAATGATTACGATCTCTTTTACTTGCCTTTGCAAATTAATTTAAAAAATTTAAACTATAGTTATACACAATTTTTACAAAATAAATTCATAAAACTGTTGCGTATCATAAGTTTCATCAAAAAAATTTAATCGATAGACTGAAACTTGCAAAAAATGATTGTCGGTGTTCGATTTTCAATAAAGTTACTTATCAAATATCTTTATTAATAGTTGGCTTGAAAGCGCAATTTTTTGGTCTGACTGCGAAGTTCGAAAATTGCACTTTATATGTATTCCTTTAGTAATAGTTGTAATATATATGCTGTCATGCTCTTTTGGTGTCAGTATAAAATACCAAAAATGTCTCTGTACAGATATTATTAAAATTTAACATCACTTAAAAATACGATCTGACAATTAAGCTTTCTTTACAAATTCAAAATTTCCTCTACAAATATTTACCAAGTCTTCATATCACTTAAAAATAGGATCTAACAAATAAACTACGTACAAATTCATTTTTTATTAATTAATAATATAAATAAAAATTTAAAGTAGTAAAAAATTAGATATTGCAACTTAGAAATAAAAATTCAAATTAACTACGTTTGATTCAACACAAAAATATGACTAGATATTTGTGGAAATCATTTTTTTTGAACATAATAAACAAATACAATTTGTAGAAAACAATTCAGATGCCTTCATCACGCGCATAGCGCGAGCCGTAACGCTCGTGATTATAATACAACAAAGATTATCGACAACACTAATTTAATTAATCAAACACTTTCATAAATTTGATTAAGTAAATAAAAATATCTTTTCAAATTATTAGGACTTGAATTATTATATTTAATCAATTTTCAAACTCGTATAACTACTATAGTACAATAAAGTAGTAGGGTTAAATAAATAAAATGACTAACTGTCGAGAACCGTCGGATTCCAAATGACGGAGCCGTCGGCGGCCGTCCGAACCATCCGCCGCAATTTACCGTACGTCTTGTAGTGCAAGTCTCACAACTGCATTTGTGAAGTCTTCGAAAAACCACACGATTTAATTAGTTTATAAAATATTACAAATTAATTAATATTTTAAAACTATTAATTATTAATTTATTTAATGTTTAGGGTGTTGTTAATAATTATTTAGATGTGTATATAAATGTTATATATGCAATTATCGATATCGGTGTTTATTTAACTGAGTTTTAGATAAAGATAATTACTCAGCGAGCTTTTGAAAAAAAAATATATGCAAGGAAATCATGGCCAACCATATGTGAAGAAAGGAATTACTTGGATTAATTGAAAACTGATTAGAACTTAAAAGATAAAGTTTTAAAGAGAGAATGAGAAAAGTTTTTACTCTCTCATTTAATCAAATCCTCTTATTTATCTCTCTTTTGAAATTTTACGAAAATTATAATCTTGCACATTTTACATTTTTTACGAAACGTATGCTTAATGTCCTGTATCTATTTTTTAAAGTAGACAAATATTTTTTTTAGGGACAAGCAAAAAAATTATTAGAAGTATTACATACCTTTGCCCCTCAATAAAAAGAAACTAAAAAAAATAGTTAAACAATTGAAGTTGACCATCAACAAGCAAGTAAATAAACAAAACCTTCCATTTGAATTTGTTTCAAACTAGAATTTAATATGAAAACATGTACTAAATTTCGTAGGCTCACTTAAACTGGAGTCTTCACAACTAAATTTAGTAAATGGAAAACTTGTATAAAACTTTTGTGCTCCCATATATTCCAAGTAACATACAACTGCATATCCAATGTGTGGTTTGTCACAAAGTAAACAAAGTATACCCAACTGCTACTCAAGGATCAAAACTGTGTACATTAGGCCTATCAACGGATGCTTTCGGATGCAGATAGTGTTATATCTGCATCCGTGGATACGGACGGATATCGGATAATTATTCTATCCGCCAACAACTGATAAATCAAGAATTATAAAAAGAAAATTTTAGTTTAACATAAATATTTTTCAATCTCATTCATTACAAAAGTGTTAAAAATTAACAAATATAATGATAATAAATAGTTTCGAGCAGTTAAAAAGCATTAAGTGCATATAATATAAACTACTAACTTAATAAAATAATAAATAAATATCTTTCACCGTACTAAAATACATATAATTTGAACTATAACCTTGATAAAAACCGAACGGATAATTTTCGGATGCGGATGTCTTCGTATCCGCATCCGCATCCGCATCCGTTTTTCCGGATATCAAATATTTATCCGCTTTTCGAATGCGGATGCGGACGGATTTCGGATTTTTCGGGTATCCATTGACAGCCCTATGTACATGTGTTCAAACTTATATATTACCATAATATGAACGATGTTGACTTCTCTATTGCGTTACATTTCTGTAGTGTAGTACAAAATGGATGGTCCAAATTAGAAATTGTGTTTATGCCAAAAGCAAAATTAGAGCAAGAAAAGAAAAGGAAAATTAAAATTTTCCCATTACAGAGGGATAAAAAGTCACATGGGAGATTTTTCTATAACAGATCTTCAACAAAACATTAAGATATTATTATTTGCAACACCAACCTATTTATGCACACTTTATTTTCTTTAAATCTTTTTGCCAAATTAAAATTTCTATTTATAATTTCATATTTAATGTTGTTTATAGTAACAATACTCATACTTTCGTTATTATTCTTCTCTTATTACAGTGAATTTTACAATGAACATTTATAAAACATCCTCCTTAACTTTCATAATAAATCTCGTTTCTTTCCAAAAACATGTTGTTTTAAAAAAAAGAGTGGAAATTAGGTTGAAGGGCTTCTCATTTTAGGGTAATAAGTTTTAAGGACAACACATATGAATAATTAGTTTTAAGGACAATTTACAGGAAAATGATAAATTCATTTATCTTTTTAAGTTATACGGGAAAATGATAAATTCATTTATCATTATTTCCGTATAACTAAAAATGATAACTTCATTTATCTTTTTTTATAAATTGTCCTTAAAACTAATTTTTCAGAAGTCTCATCCTTAAAAATAGTTACCTCACCCAAAGAAGCCCTTTAAGTAAAAATATCCTTTTAAAAAATACCTACATTTTTGTTTCAATCGGACTGTAGTTATTTGCGGTTTTTAACACTACAAATATTTGTACCACAAAATGCAAATATTTGCAATTCCCAGAAGAAAAATCAAAAACACTAAAAGGAGTAATAATTTTGATCATAGAAATTTGTGATTAAGTGCAAATTTGATTTTCAAAAAATAAATATAAAAAATGAGTTCGAAAATAATTTTATTGATGTATATTAAAACATGTTTTAAGGAGGTTTTTTCATATAAAAAAAGTGAAAATAAAAGACGAACAACTTTCCACTTTTATCTATACGTTATAAACATAATTTTATTCTATTTCCTACATTCTTATCCATTCTCATGTTTTTAAGGCTAACGTTGGTTAATAATATATCAAACTTTCTAATATATGACATTTTAGTTGGAATCTGAGGGCATGGGATGTAGGTTAATAATGAGAAGAGGCTAGAGCATAGCTACCAAACTGAAGTTTGATTGGTCCTTTTTACCAAGCAAAGCAACCTCCAAGGTTACTTTGGCAACCTCGGAATGTTGACATAGCCGACATTTATAATACCAGCTAAGTTAGTTGACATTTATAATACCGGTTAATTTGGTGGTCGGCGGTGATATCATTGTCTAGTTATTCAACATTATAAGTGTCGAATAAGACAATAGTATTGTTTATGTCCATTGCTCAGTCGGTAATAATCCATTCTGGGATTGGTACCGACCGACACCTTTTCTTCCTTATGATTTACTTGTTGATCTATTGATTCATGTTTCTTCAAGGAAATGTCTCCTACCATAGGTTAGACCTTTCCCATCATTTTTCGCCACTACCCATCAGTCTTATGAATTACTACTGATCAAAGGTACATTCCTGTACTGACCCGCAAATTTTACGTTTTTAATATTAAAGTAATTAAAAATGAATTTGTAATAAAACGGTGAATTAGGTGTTGTTTTTATAACCATTGGTAAGGTCTTTTGAAGATGATACGTTTATTATATAATTTTGATGGATTTGAAGTTATGGTTTAGAAGATATTGAATTTATAAAATTTACGTCTCCAATAAATGATTTTCAATGTTCAAGTTTCAAAAATAAAAACATGTTTAATATAATTGGTTAAAAGAATAGACTTCATTTGGAGAGACTATGGGTTCAATCCCGACTAACAACACATTGCTAATAATTCATTCAATAATGTATACATCTTCACTTTAGGTTATATATGCTTTAAAATTAAAATCTATTATAAATTATCTGTACACGGTTTTAAAATAAATAAAAAACAAAATTTTATTTTGGCTTCAGAAAGATAGAAATTAACCTTTAAATTTTATTCATTTTAGGTTATATATAAACATTTACATGGTTTTTCATAAAAAAAAATACTTGCTCATGGGTTTCAAATAAAAAAAAATTGAAATCAAATATTTTTAAACTCAAATTTTTGAAAAACCCAAAAAAATATATTTATAAATCCATACGGATTATATTTAATAAATAAACATTAATTTTTTTCCACTGCTTTGTAGTTCTTTAATGTTGAAAAAGTCAAATTGCTTTCAATTTTAAATTTTAAATTATACATACATACATACACATGTGTGTGTATTAATACAAATATATATTTGAATTTAATTAACATTGTTTTACATGTATTATTCACTACAAAGAAGCACTGTTTAGCGATGGCTAATAGCCGTTGGCGGCCATCGCTAGCCGTCGCTAAAAGCCGTTGCAAAATATCTCGTTGCAACTGAAGAAAGCGACGGCCTTAGCGACGGCTCCGTTGTTCTTTTTGCAACGGCTTGTAACGGCTAAGTGTCCACGTGGCAGCAACCGTTGAGGTTGTTGGTTTCCCGGGTTGTTGATGCAAACCGTTGCAAAGCGTTGCAATATTGCCGTTGCTAGCCATCACTATATTTGACCAAAGGGTCGTTGCTAGCCGTCGCTAGCCGTTGCAAACCTAGAATATATTTGCTGCCACCTTGCAGCACCTTCAACCCTCAATCCCAATCAATCCAAATAATATAATTCCATCATTCCACACATATAATACCATTCCATCATACCATATAATCAATATCAACACAACCAAATCATCAAATATTGCATATTCCAACATATATTAACAAAATCATATAAGAAAATCAACATAACCAAATATGAAAATCCACCAAACCAAACCACATAACTAAATTAAACGACCAGTACATATCAAGTGCCAAAGTATCAATCACAACAACCAAAATACCAAATCCACCAAAACACTAAGTATCAATCACAACATCCAAAGTACCAAATGTCAAACCCATCATAATATGTACATACATACATACATACATACATATATATATATAAAGCGTACCCATCAAAACAAACCAACTAAGCATCATCATCATCATCAGCATCTACACCTCCTTCCCCGGGCATCGACCCATGCTCCTGATAGAAGGCAGCAATACGCTCATCTATCTGCGTCGCCAACTGACTCTCCCGTCAATCATTGAGCTCATCCAGTTGTGTTTGCATCCGAGCAATATCTTCCTCATCTATGGATCTCCTATATGCCCTTTGGAAATTAAGAGCCTGTGAAATAATTCAAGTGAATAAGAAGTTCATGGCATACAATAACAATAAGAAAACTCAAGTTATTGGTAATAAACTCAAGTGAATAAGAAGTTCGTGGCATACAGGTTTCTACCGTGTAAACGTTGAGTACATACCATATTGCCGAAACTGTAACGCCTGTTTTGACTTGCTGGTTCAATGATTGAATCCCATATCCGATTAGACTCATCAACCGTAAGCGACTCCCGTCCACTCGCTTGTATCGCTCGTGCATGCTCTGCTTTATATCTCTCCTACAATTACGAACAGATATTTGATACAATTGCTATACAATTTACTTATTTACTGTGAAATAAACAAATATGAAATATTTTCATTACAGAAATAAACATATTTACCATTACAGAAGCAGCCTTGTCGTCCGACCAATCATATGAAACATTCCCATCCTCATATGTATGCTCCACTGCATGTGTGACTCTGAAAACCTCAGCCGCTGTAGGCTCCCTTTCATACTTTGCCCACTGAATATATACAAGAATAGATTATATTGATAATTTGCATGAGTATATACAAGAATAGATTATATACAAGAATAAAATATATGGTAAAAAGACACTAGTAAATATATACATCAATAACATAAATATTGGTTAATTTATTTACCAATTCCCTTCTATGTTGTTGGAAGAATTTCGAGCCACAACGATGTAAAGCGGGGTTTTTGTTCCTATTAGCCATGTTTCTTGCTGATAATTCCTATTAATTTATACACACTATTAAGTAAAAAAATTCAACACATTTAAATGTAAAAATATAGTGACAATATAACTTACTTTGAATGCTTCAGATTCCCAATATTGTTGGAATCCAGCCCAAATACCATCCCCCATCCAACTTGGCTTTTTCCCTGAACTCTTAGCCCTTGACAAAGTCTCTCTGTAATTTTTCCGTAACTTTTTATTCCAATGATTTATAAAAACATCCATATCCTATGGATCTACTCTATTAGCTTTAAAGTTCATTTTATCCGTTCTAAATTTATGATTGATATGTAGAAAACACCGATGACAGTCAAACCAAGAAATTTTCTTTCCATACTTTAATGAAAATGCTCATGTTTCATCCATACAATAAGGACAAGCTAGACGTCCAGATGTGCTCCAACCTGAAAGCGTGCCATACGCGGGAAAATCACTAATAGTCCATAATAAAGAAGCAAACATACGAAAATTACTTTTTCTCGAAATGTCGTACGTTTCAACTCCTTCATGCCATAGTGTTTTCAACTCGTCGATTAGTGGTTGTAGATAAACATCAATTTCTTGTGTCGGATCATCGGGACCTGGGACGACAATCGTTAGAAACATATATGAAGTTCTCATACACATCCATGGAGGTAAATTATAAGGAGTAATAATAATAGGCCATGATGAATATTTACTACCAAACTGAGAAAATGGCGAAAATCCATCCGTACATAATCCAGGCCTAACATTACGGCTCTCTGCCGCAAATTCAGGATAAGTCTTATCGAAATGTTTCCATGCTTCTCCATCAAATGGATGTATCAAAGTTCCTTCTTCTGGTGTTCTCACACCGTGCCATCGCATATGACATGCTATAGCAGAAGATGCATATAACCGTTGAAGTCTGGGAGTGATGGGTAAATAATGCATCCTCTTATATGGAACTTCTTTTCCTTTCTTTTTTCTTGGTTTGTATCTTTCCTCGTTACATATTCTACATTTAGTAAGATGAGCGTCTTCTTTCCAATACAGCATGCAACCTTTTACACATGTATCTATCTTCTGGTACGGCAATCCAAAAGCAGACATAAGTTTTTTTACTTTATAATGACTATCACACATCAAATTATTGGTGGCATGTGTCGTTTTGCAGTTTGTACAACTGTTGTAAATGCAGCTTCTGTAAGATTAAATTTTGATTTCATAGTAATGTATTCGGCGGTTATAGATAATTCAGTTCCGCTTGTACAACCATCCCACAATGGCCTCTTAGCTGAATCCAATAAATCATAAATTTTTTTAGCTTCCGCGGTCTGCTCTTCATCAACATTTTCGTTCCCATCATCACCTTGGTCAAAGGTAGGAAACATTGATCGTGCAGCATCTTGCACCATGTTTTCTATAGGATTGGTCATAGTATTATCGTCCTCTAACACTACAAGATTAGGTGTAGGTTGAACAAGTTCTCCATGACGATCCCATAAGTAATAATTCGGCACAAAACCAAATTTATACAAATGTACTTCTACTACATCTGGTTTCCAATGCTTCAGATGTTTGCATTTACTACACGGACAACGAATGTCTACGTTATTTCGATTATTAGATTGAGCAAATCTAATAAATACGTGTACACCGTTACAGAAACGTTCTTTTATTGATCCTTTCATACCTTTTCGAGGTTCATACATCCAACTACGATCGAGAAAATAATCGAACATATTTCCTGATTTGTAAAATATAGGTTAGAAGATTGAATAACACACTTCATATTAAAGTCTTGTAAAAATTCATATATAACCCTTTACTATTTTAATAAATTCAAATAAATACTGCATTCAAAATTTTAATTCTTAAGTTTATTGTTTTTTTACTTTGACAGCCGATTATCCTACTTCCCATTACAAACACAATAACGTAATCATATTTTATAAATCATTTCAGGTTAAACGATTCTAAAAAATTTCGGCAGCACTTCCCTTTATTACATGTATCTTACACAAATGCGGTACATAGGGAAAAAAGGAAGTGCCATCGAAATTTTCTGAACCGTTTAAACTGAAATGATTTATAAAATATGATTACTTTATTGTGTTTGTAACTTGTCCAAATACTAGGACAAATCCAACAAATGTTGTATCAGATGAGTATAGATGTCCGTTCTGTGGAAAAACGAATATCCATATAACGATCATATACAACACTTGTCAGACGGGGCCAAAAATTCTCTAAGGGGTTCACATAAATAAAGCACAAATTAAAAATATTAATATTGAAGTATTAGTGGTCTGTAGTGAAATAATGATCTTAATTTTTTTAGTAATGTAACCAAATAGAATTCGTTTAATTATGAATCAAAATCCATGGGAACTATCAGTAACTCGGAAAATATGCCTTATCTCACAAATGGGAACTATGAGTTACTATTTTAACAACTACAAAAACTATTTTATAATTCATTTAACTATTTAAATATTTATTAATTAAATCTATAATTTTAAAACATATTTAAATTTTGTTTAACTACATAAATTTTAATTAACGATTTTGTGAACTAAATAAGTAGTTAGCACTTACAACAGTATAACAAATATTCTCGTAATCAATAAACATATTATTCAATAATCATGGACTATTTTTTGGATTTTAAATTAGCCATAATTTTTAACAACATAGTAAACAATAAATTCACTAATTAATACCACCAAATCAACACTAATTATCATCACCTAATACGCAATAATCACCATGTTCAAACACATAATCAACTAATTTTCTAAATTAGGTTTACCATTATATCCCCAATTCAAATAATAAACTATATATCATAAACTAATAACATATATTCATCAATTCCAAACCCCTAAATCATCCAATTTCAAATCCCTAAATCATCAACTAATATAATTTAAACCTAAATTAAACAAAGATAATGGAAAACAGGAGATACCGGCAAGTTTGGAGAGGTTGAAATTAGCGACGGAAGATTGCGACGACTCCTGGTGGCGAAGGGCAGCGGCTCATGGCGGGGGGCGGCGGATCTGAGTGGATTTGGGGAAAAGGAGAATAAAAATGTTTTCTCTCGGGTAACAGGTTTGTATAACGCGATAAGCGACGGCTAACGACGACCGTTTTTTTTAGCCGTTGCTAACCGTCGCTAGGCTATGTTGCTTTCTGAAGCCTTTCTAGTAGTGATTGTATAAACATAAATTAATAAATTAATGGTAATGCAAATATAAATGTCTATGTACAAATATGTATATTACATCATCATTAAACTATAACATTTAACTTATTTATTAAGTGTAAATCGCAATAGTTAATTAAACACCAATGACATATATTCACAAGATTACCATATTTAATATGGTTATAACGTGTGTATTGTGAATACGAACATATTATAATATAAAAATATAAAATTAAAGTAAAACTAAATTAGTAATGGAATATTATTATTAAACCGTAACAAACAATCATAAATTTTTAATATACAAATTAATTAAAAATTATACCCTTAACTCTTTTTATTAATCAATGCTAAATAAGATTTCGTATCAAAACTTTGTTCACGTAAACATAAAATAAGATTTTGTGCAAATTAATAAAATGAAAACTTTTTTGAAACGGTTTAAGAGTTAGGTAGTTGTTTGCCACCTTCCTTCATTTTCTTGAACACAACCGAGTTTGATCGACCGTACATCATCATTTATTTGTAGCGGTTGGTTCCATGGTAACAATTAACAAAAGATGACTCAAATTATCTCATTAATTTGTTATATGGGTGACTCCGAAATAATGGTTTAAACATTGGTCGAACTCAGCCGCAATTTCTTCATGCAAAATTATCTCATTAATTTGTAAGTACGATATACCTCCCCTGGTTCGTTGGAACGGGTAAAAAGAGCCGGTCCTATTTTCAAACATAACATGTGAAAGGAGCAAGAAATAGCCAACACACCCACCCACCCTAGACTTGGCAAATTTTCATTATTAATCTGCCTTCTCAAACGTTGCATCTATATTTACTTCCACCGACCATTTCCACGTGAAACCGTAACTTTTTTAAGTCCACCATCAACATATAAATATTTATATTCGAAAAACATATATAAGAATTCAATTTGTTTTTCCAAATTAAAGAACGACTGCAGATAAAGTCTTCATTTAAGAAAATGCACATTTATCTAAGCTGCTTTTACTGGATCATTTTCTAATGTTATCTAACATGGTTTTCCTTTAAACGTGTTAATTTACGTAAATAAATAAATTAGGTCGATTAGTTCTGAATGGGTTGCCGTATGCGTTCAAAGAACATTACGATTGATTGAATTTTTATATGACTAAAAGTTGAAAATTTTAAAGTATAAAGTTCACATAGCAGCTC
Source organism: Allium fistulosum (assembly GCA_030737815.1). NCBI lineage: Eukaryota > Viridiplantae > Streptophyta > Magnoliopsida > Asparagales > Amaryllidaceae > Allium > Allium fistulosum. The sequence goes on from CM060908.1 coordinate 716,684,596, forward strand.
GTTTAAAAATATATCGCTGTCTTCATAATCAAAGTTTGAACCGAAATAGTCATACAACGCGACAATAAATTCGGATTTAGATGGTGTAATATCCGCACTCTTTGAAAAGGACGGGATAACTGTAGAAAATGCAGTGTGTTGTATATTTGAGTAAACAACAGATAATAGTAATTTATAAAACCAACTGGTCAACGTGAATACTAGCTTAAATGATTTTATTTTTATATTTCACTATCACTTTCATCGTCATGTTTCGTCGCCCATAAATAATAAACTATAAATGTCACATTGAAAATTTTGATTCAGCATAAATAATCATTTTCAACAATAATGTTAGTATGACAATTAAAAATAAAATGATAAAAATCAGCATAATTTCAAGTACTATCTTGACAAAACATAAACGTAGAAGAATCACGGTTTTTGTCGTATATTTTTACTCGTATCTATTTTTGAATATTTTTTGTTTTGCAAACAAACAATTTTATATTTTTCGACAAAACAACAGCTAAAGTGTAGTCTTGCGCGCATTTTACATTTTTTCATGAAAACCATACTTAACGACCCTTGTTAATTTTTTTTAATTATTTTATTAGACAAATCTACTGTACTATGAAAGTTGCTAGTATAATTTATTGTAAATAACCTGTAACCTACGTTATCTTTGACGCTCATTACAAAGAAAAAAATTATTTTAATTTGATATTGATAAAAGTTGATCGTTACTCTTGTGATTTCTATAAAACGATATATAGATAAGTAGATGTATGTACTAGCAAAAGATATCTGATTTGAATCAGTGTATTATCCAAAAAAATAAAAGAAGTGACCAAGCAAATGGGTTCTAATGCTATCAGCAGGCTAAATTTACTATGTTTTTAGATATATTTTGCAAAGTCGCTTTTGATCAGACATTCTTACTTAAACTTAAGCTCGTAACTGTCTTACTAAAAACATAGCAAAATCCTGTATATCAAGCCGTTCAAAACATGCCCCCACGTAAGATGTGAACTAGGGATGATACCCTATTACACTACATTTTTGTCGTCTAATACAAACTTGATTATCGAAATTAGAAATGCACCTTGGTAAATTGAAAAACAAATAAAAAACGAGGAAGAAAAACTAAGATGACATTGGTTTACCGTTTTAAATTTTGCAATTTCATCCATGCAAAAATGCCCATAACGCATGTATACTGTGAAAAACGACCAATTTAGAAAATAAAGTTAAAATATAAAATAGAAAACAATTTATTTTATTTTTCGTGTTTTGAAAAATGACGGAAGCACGAAATTCAATTCATTCTTCCGTCGTCTTTTCATCCCTTCCGTTGTCACCTCCATCTTCCTTCCACCACCTTCGTTATCCTTCCACTCTTCTCGTACTTGTAATTAATGTTGAAAACTCAAAATACAGAACCATGTGTCTAAACATTTCTCATTGTAGATGGATAAAGAAAATTCCACATGAGAGATTTTCCTACAAAGGGTCTTTTACAGATAATTAACACTACAAGAGAAACCGGCTATTCCAACGGCTCCAAGCCGTTGGCGGCCATGGAGAGCCGTTGGAATAGCGTTCACGCTTTCCAACGGCTTCCAACGGAAACAACGGGGCTATTCTAACGGCTTTTCCAACGGCTTCAAACGGTATATTGTCGATGTAAGCCGTTGGTTTAAAATGACCAAAGGGCCGTTGGTAGCCGTTGCCAATCTGGGTGAATTTTTTTATAACAGCAAGCCATTCACCTTCCAGCCACACACAATCAATATATATCAATTTACATTCCATTTCCATTCCATTTCCACTCTATTTCACATATATATCACATATCTAACACATTATACCACAAACAATATAAACAACCAAAAATCAACATCAAACATTACATTTTCAAACCAAACTCCAAGTCAATATGTACATAAACAACAAAACCCTCACCAACTCCAACTCCATATTCAAGTCAATATATACAATGCAAACACTTAAACCTCACCACCTCAAAGTCAATATATACACAATAACCATCAAACACAATCCTCACACCTCAAAGTCAATATATACAATAACCAACCACAAAGACAATAATCATCATACCTCTCAAGCATCATCATCACTTCCGGAAGCACCAGACGACGAAGGGAAGGAACCATGCCTCTGCGCGTACTCCGCTAAACGTTGATTCAGCTGCTCCATTTGTATAGCGCGAAGACGGTTCTGCTCTTGCAGCTGCTCAACCATGGCCATAAGCTTTTTTATTTCAGCTTTGTCACACGCCTTTTGAGCTGCCCGAGCCTGCAAATAGAATGTGAGATGTTCACATTTGTATTATAATCATTTTCTTAAGCAATGCATATTTTAAAATATAGAAACGTAAATGACGTGATCTTAAGCAATGCATATACCACAAGGAAATGCATATTTTTAATACAATATATAGGTGTTAAAAGTATTCTTATATTTTTTTTGGTTCATCCATTTTCATCACATATCTTTGTATATTTTTCCTTTTTTACTTATCTAATATTTATAAATCACGTATATGTTAGATTTAACTCAGGTAGAAATCATCATATGTATAGTGTATCTATAGGTTAATTTATTAAATATAATATTTCAATGTTTATAAGATTACCGCTTGGTTTCCATAGCCATAGCGCATATTCCGCTGCGTCGGATCCATAATAACGTCGAAAATATTATCTTGCTCCTCTACTGTCAACTCATCGCGATCCGATTCTGAAAGCAGCTCTGCCCATGCCTCCTGAAACTTTGCCTAAAATAAAAAACAATTACAGGTTAAAATTAGTAGAATAGGATTTAAACATATCGATATTAATAAAATAAGATTTAAAATATGCATACATATGCAGCCGTCGCCTTATCATCATCATCCCACTGATATGTAATATTGCCAGCATTGTCTACTTATCTTGATGCGTGGGTGCGGGTAAATGCCTCCATCATAGACACGGGACGTCCAAGCGATCTTTTCTGCAATAAATAATTTATATATTTTAATTTTTCATAGCAAATTACTGAACTGATTAATATACAAAATGTAATAATGGTTTAGATTCGTAATTGATAAATTTACCAAGTCCTCACCGTGATACTGAAAAGACTTGGATCCGCCACTGTGACGACCCACATTTCGGAAGGTTTAAATCAACAATAATCCACACATGTCCGACTTAAACAATCCAGAACGTAGATAATCAATGGGGTTAAATAAGAAAAATAAGAAGAGAAGAAGAAAACAAAACACAGAATCTCACAGCGGAAACGATAAAATATAATAATCAAATAAACAATTCATAAAGTTGTTTACTATACATTTGATTATAATCTACACACATTTACCAGAGTTATATATACATCAGGAAATAATAATCCATACAGCAGAATAGCATGATGCGGGAATAATAATAATAGTAATATACCAAAACTCCATCTTCGTCCTCCAAAGAATAGTCTTCAATACACTGAAAAAATACTCAGGACTGACCCGAGCGTAATAAAAAGACAAAACACTCGAGTCAGGACTAAAATACTCTTATGTAAGTCAAATCAATATCACAAATATGAGTGCAATAACTTAAGAGATGTTACGGGATTTTCCATCTCCTAAGGATCCGTTAAACTATTTATATATAATAGTATATGCTATAATAGATAATGTCTATTAGTAAAATAAATATCAAAATAGCGTTAAGGCTTTACATTGATCCACCTTAACACAATTGTACAGTTCTAAACCAAATTCGTAATGGGCTCGTATAGGAATAAATATGACAAGGCACGTGAGGCAATGCCCAAGGTAGGATTCTACCAGTTTACCCTTTCTGGCTGGTCGTAACCCATCCGTGGCCGACCGCGACAATCAATCCAAACGACAAATAAGGTGCACCCATCGAATCCGAAACCACAATAGTAATACGAGGGATCAACGTTGCTAGAGGTAGCTAGCCTCAATGGCCAGACATAGGCTCCTGTTTTAGTCATTTTAATTATGACACAAATGTCAAGGCTATCCATCATCGTTCTCTTACTTCATTCCAGTAAACGTCACCAATTCAACCACTACATTCTGGATATCATCCACCGCATACACAGTTGTTAAAGTGGTTCCAATATTGATAGAGAGTATGCCAATAAGAGGTCCCGGTCTCTTTAACAACCAAACGTCGTTTTACACACCGGTTGGTTCTTTTACATTTCGAAAATTATTCATATTTGATATCAAAATATCATATTCGCTTCAAAATCAAATCCATTTCGAAATCATCATATTCATTTCACAAATCATATTTTACTTCAAAATGTCAATTTAGTTCGCTATATCAATTTCACTTCAAAATTTGATTCGAATTATTATTTTGGTTATACTTCACTTTAACCCAATTCGTATTTAAATCCAAGATTTAAATATAAACATTTCACCCTTTTGACTAGTTTGAATTTTAGAAAATAGGTTTAAATAGTTTTTAAAATAATTAAATAGTTAAAATAATTTAATAGAAAATAGTTTGAGTAATAAAAATGGTTTATATAGTGAAATAGTTTGAAAAATCAAAATAATTTGAATATTGAAAGAATATAGATTTTTAAACCGTTTATACTAAAATAATTCATTTAAAAATAGATTCAAAGTCAAACCGGTTCACTTCCCAAATTTTCCGATTCAAATCAGTTCAAAATTTTCATTTCGATTTAATCGATTCAATTCCACTTTCAAGTCGAATTTTACTTTGATACCAAATAAATTTCAATCCCAATTCCAAATTAGTTTCAATTCAAATTCCAATTAATTTTAATTCCAATTTAAACTAATTCCAATTTCAAATTAATTCAAATTCCAACTTCAAATAAAAACCATTTCTATTTATATCCATTTCGAGTTCAATTTCCAAAATATCAATTCAAAACACATAAATCAAATTTACTTTCAATACCAAATTTTAAATCCAAATTTTCAATTCCAAACTCAAACTTGAAATATCATTTCATATGAAGTTTCTTAGAAATATTCAGAGTTCGATTAAAAGTCCAATCTTTTAAAACAAATCAACTTTCGAAAATTTACCCGTATTTCAAATATATATTTTTTCTTAAAAATCTAAATTTCGAATAATTAAACAATTTCATTTACCAAGTTTAAATTCCAACATTTCGAGCTTCAATTCAAAATAATTCAATTTCCATAAATTAGATTTTATTCTTAAAATCTATTCATTTAAATAATTTCAAAAAAACTTTTAAAATCATTTAATTTAACCAACCCGGTGTTGGTATATAATTTTCTAACCTATGGCCAAGTGGATAATTATTTCAATTTAATTTCAAGGATGGACATATATCATTTCAATCCAAATAGATGTCATAGGTATATATCATTTCAACCTATTTCTTAATTTATTTAAAATAATTTAGTTTACAGTTTTATGTGCAATAAACAATATACAAGATGATAACATGATATATCAAAATAAATAAACAACCAATATCGACCAATAGCATCCATCACAACCAATCAACCATAAAGCCAATAACATTCACAAATTTCAATTTTTACCATATCGGGTAATAAACTGCCAATTAAATTTTAAATTTATTTAATGGTCAATTTAAATTCTATCAATTAATTCATATACCAATTTAAATGACAATTGAACCTACCAAACAATAGCCAATAAATTTCATATCACTTCAGAATATAAATATAACTAACATAAAATTATTTTAGTCAATTGTGAGCGTATAAACACTCACCTTTGATTTATCGACGATTTAAAATCCAAATAAATGCCCAAATTTGAACAGTCTCGGAATCCAACCAAACCAGCTCCATGTTGTCCGGAATTTAGATACGAACGCAACGGAGAAAACCGCACGTCGATCCGAGCTCGTATGTAAAAGTTATTCGAGTTAGAACAATTGAATTTTAATATAAATTAATTAATTAATAAATAAAATAGAAAGTGGAAAATAGACACAAGGACAAATTTTCATAAAATTTTTGACTGAAGGACAACAAGTTTTATTTTTAGGCTGAAGGACAAACTTTGAAAGATAATTAGACTGAAGGACAATGCTAATACAACTAGCATTTTGTACAATGTAAAACTGGATATAATGCTAGTTATAATTAGCATTTTGTACAATGTTTGCACTGTACAAAATGCTAACTATATTTAGCATTTTCCTTCAGCCTAATTTTCTTTCAAAGTTTGTCCTTCAGCCCAAAAATGAAACTTTGTGTCCTCCAGCCTAATTTTTTTTAAAGTTTGTCCTTGTGCCTAATTCCCTCAATAAAAATACGTTACCTCTTCTTCTCCTACACGTTTCTATTTTCAGCCGACCCATGAACGCAACCCAACCCTAAAGCACGCACCAAGATTTTGACGACCGGACGATGATCATGAGACATCGTTGCATTCGCAACATGCTCCTCCACCCACGCCGGAGGTGCAACCCCATGCGGCTGCCTAGTTCGCGCAAAATCCGAGAAAACACGCACGCCCTTCAATCTCATATCTCGGTGAATCCGTGACGTATTAGCAGCAATCAACCGTACGGATTTGAAGAGCTTGTCGAGATCTACACTTTTGCTTTTGGAATTTTTCGATTTCGTTGAACGGATTGAGAGATATTAAGAAAAGAAGATCGGCAATTTCTGGCCATGAATAGGTGGCGGCCATGGTTTGAAATTAGGTTTTCTAAAATAAAATAATAATAAAACTGTCTCAGTTTGCGTGCATATTTATATAGGTAGGTCCAAAATCGTCCGAACTCCAATCGAGACGTGCCGCCAGACGTTTATAAGGTTTTACCCATATTTCGAACGCAATGGCACTAGTCCCAAGACCTAATTCAATCGTATGTGGAAGATAGCTTTTGAAGTCAATTATTTTAATTAAATTCAAAATTAAATTTCTATGCGTTTCAAGCTCGCACGGCCAAACGACAAGTCCGATTGCTACGAAAATTGAAATCCTACAATAATTCACTATTACGGATCCGATGAAACTAGTTTCGTCGAAATCCGAAACCGTTGCCAAAATGGCTATTTTTACTCGTTAATTACAATATAAAATTTCAATTTCAAAATTTCCACATTTAAATCCAATTTTAAATGTTAACCATCTTAATTTTTATTTATATAAAATTTAAATCAGCTTACGACTTCATTTTCTATCATATTTAATTCAGAATTTAATTATTCAAATAATTTCTAATATTAAATTATTTAACAAATTACATTAATAACAATTTTCATTCAATAATCACCTTAAATTTAATAATTAAAAATAGCTGAAACTACGGGTCGTTACAGCCACGATGCGTTACAAGATTCCTACTTCTATTGGCAGAGTTCCTCTCCGACTCCACCTGCAATTTAAATTGAATATTATATTTACGAATTGCGAAATAATTAACTATATATTTGGTAGATTTACCTTGAACTCGTCTTTGACACATCCAGCTCCGATCAATAAAATAATTGACCATTTTTCCTACTGTAAAACCTATGATCAATAGTAAAAAAATTATTAATCAAATTCAATAAACACATTTAGATTTTACTATTTTTTATAATCCATTTTCGTTTATATACAAAGTTATATTTCTTGCTATTTTGTTTACATTTTTGTACCTTTTGTGATGGTCGGTTATCCTACTTCCCATTACAAACACAATAGTGCTTACATTTCTTAAATCATATCTTTATAAACGATTTTCCAAATTTTTGGCAGCACTTCTCCTGTGTTCCTTGTATCGTACACATATGCATGTACACAAGGAACGAAAAGGAAATGCCGTCGAAATTTTGTGAACCGTTTATAACGATATGATTTACGAAACGTAATTACTTTATAGTGTTTGTAACTTGTCCAATACAAGGACAAATCCAACAAATATTGTATCAGATGAATATCCGTTTTGCAATAAAAACGAATATTCATACAATGATCATATACAACACTTGTCAGACGGGGCCAAAAATTCACTAAGAGATTTAAATTTTGTTTATATGTTACCGTTTTATTAAATATATAAAATAAAGCATATTATGCATTATTTTATTTATATTCTACTATTTTATTAAATATATAGTAAATTATATGATTTTTACTATTTCGCAAAATATATAATTCATGTGTATATATATACTAAATTATATACTTATCTATTGCTAATATATTTTGTAAAAGATATAATTCATATTCGTAAAATATTCGACTAATTCATGTTTGCCTAATATTTTACAAAACATACACAAAATAATTTAAATCAATCCTAACTAATCTAACGCTAACTCAAATGCGTATTTACACTAAATTATCAACATATGTATATATGTGCATAATATATATACACAAACAATTTGGACATTTGGATGGTAATAATTGTAATTAGCACTTAGTTTGGTATAATAAACAATCAACAGGCCATTAGATACAACTATAACAACAAATTGTAATGACCCCAGATTTAAATTCATTTAAATCGATAATTTATTGAATTTTTGAATAAAAATTGTAAAATTAAATTGATAAAATGGAGCGAGTTTCCCCGGATTCAAGTATATTCTGTATGAATCATTTCAATTTAAAATATTGTAAATATATAGATATATATTTTGACTTGAATTTAAAGTGTAAGTAAATGGTTTTAAAAATAAATATAGAGTTAAATAATAATAGAACGTCTTTACAAATGAATTGATATTTTTAAATAGAAATTGTCATTCCAAATTACTTATAAATATATATACAAATATAATAGTATGGTTAAAACATAAGTATAATCACATAAGTCGAAAATTTATAACATAACTAGAACAACTTTTATAATATGTTTATAAAACAAAAGAAGATCAAAATCAAAGCCCTGTTTTCAAGTGCAATCTGGAAATTTAAAAGCATCACAGAATTAAAGTTTTTTTGAAGGCAAAACAAATGAAGTTTGTAAAAGAAGCACACCAAAACAAATCTCTCAGCCGAAATGCAAAGCTTGTTAAACAAGACTTAGGCAAGTATAAGAAAAATATGAGATAAGTATAAAATGAGGACATCAGGTACAAACAACATTAAATGCTCTTATTCTTGGCAGCCAACAAAATCTATACGATTGTATACAAATTCCTATCAGCCACCAAAGTAATGTTTCAGCCTACAAAACAAAGTAAAAATCTTTGGTATGTTGTACAAAACAATATAATTACCCTGTTCAAAGAAAATTAAATTAACCTGTAAACTTCTTTTACATATATCAGCTTCTTCATTTCAAATTCGTCAAGCAAAAGCTAAGTAAAGTCTGAGTAAATATCACTTAAACATAAACAAGATTCAGCTCAATCTCAGTATAATAACAATTTGAATCCAACTAAAGCAAACAAGAAGATCCAGAAAGATCAAAGAAAAGGATTTCAGCTTGAAAGCCTAGTTCAAAAGAGAAAATCTGTTCTTCTTCCTAAATCACGGTGAGCAACAATTTTCTTTAAAAATTAAAATGTTAAATCTGTGCAAGTATATCTGGGATATGTGTGTGGTTGTGCATATATATAGTTATCAGTATACATATGGAAGTATAATATGCATGCTGTTGAAATATCTCTGTTCTTAGTTCATAAACTCAGGCCTGTTGATTTCAAAAAAAATCAATTACTCTTTTTCTAGTTGATGATTTAACTTTAGATTCAAACAAAGATTGTTGGTACCATCATAAACTAAATTTAAAAAATTTAGTTAAGGTTAAAACAACTTAAATTTATCTCTGGAAACCAAAAATCTTGAACAAACTCAAGATGGACTAAATTTCGAACTTCACGAGATACTGATTTAAATATATATCTTGAATTCGTACTAGAAGACTTGATTTTTAATCATGGTATGATGATTATTAGTGGAGTGGTTTAGGTGCAGTTCGACATTGAACGGAAGTGTTTATTTTGGGGATTTCTGGCGATCTATGTGTCTGGAAAGGTTGGGGTTCTTCCTATTGATGGAGAAGCAATCAGGGATGCTAGGAAAAATGTGGGATGGCGATGAAATTCGCCGTGGAAGTTGCGGCAGAGAAATTCCTCCAGGAACCCTAGTTTTAACTTGGAGGAGTAAATTGATCACCACGGCGTGTAGACGTGATCGAGTTTAACGAGATGCTGGGAGGTGATAGCCTGAACGTAGACGCGTCGATGACCGGAGTTGCGTGGGTTCTCGTGGTCGGGGTCGTGGGTACGCGGCGTTGACAGGGATGGGGTTGTTTGGGTTTGGTTCCAGATTTGGCTCGTTCGAGTTCGAATTCGTTTTCGAGATCGATTTGAAGATCTGGGTGGACGAGGTAGATGTCGAAGTCGATGTCGTCTTGTTGAAGATCAGCAAGATGATCGGAGGGGACTGGAGTTGCCGTGCACGTGCACATGTGCATCGGCGTATCTGGTAGTTTGGGGAAGACGAACTGCTCGTGTGTAGTGCTCGAGTATCTGGAGAGTTTACTCGAAGTTGTCTCGAGTAATTCAAGCATTCGACTCGAAGTATTTTTGGGTAGCTCGGGTTTGCTAATCTGATTTCCAGGTTTCCAGTTTTATAACCTGATAGTGTTGAGTTTGCTTTTTAATCTAGATTTAAAATTCAAATTTAAAGCAAGATTTAAATTAAGTTTTAAATCAAGTACAAATACGGATTTAAGTTTGCTATGGATCCAAATCTTGAATTTAAGTCAGCTTTAAAAGAAAAAAATGTTGAACAAGTTAAATGTTTTAAAGTAGATTTTTTTTTAAAGTGAAATTATTTTCAAATAAATGTCTAAATTTGATAAAATTCCTTACAAAGGGTTTCTTTAAGATTTGAATGAAAATTTACGAAGTGTTTAACTTAAATTTGGATAAATGTTAAAGGGATAATCATTTTTAATCTTAAATTCAAAATGAAATTTGAATCAAGATTTAGAGATGTAATATTTAAATACACTTGAAAGTTAATGAAGTCATTAATAAAGTAAATGAATTATCTTAGAAGTAATTAAGATAATAAAAGAATTTAATTCTTAAGAGAATTAAGGAATGACTTATTTATGGATTTTAAAATTTAGAATTTGGATTAATTTATAAATAGAGAATAATTAATTAATCCAAGAGTAATGAATTGGCGAAAGTAATTAAGGAATGATTATTAATTAAGAATGAATAAATTTTGTAGTTAATTTGAGGTTAATAAATTTGTAACCAATTCAGGGTGATTAATTAAACGGAAATTAATTAGGGGTTAATTAATGTAATTAATTAAAGATAATCAATTAAAGAATAATTAATCAAAATAATTTGTAATTTATCGATGTTGATTAACCAGGATTAGAAATTCATAAGTAATTAATCTAATTTGAATAAATCAGACAATTAACTGACCTTACTTATGAGTATTTGGATTTGATTGGATGATTGAATTGTTTGATATTCTGATCTATAATGCTTTGTGATACACCCTGACTTATGTTGTGATTTGTAATTTACTTATCTGTGATGTATATCTGTGATCTGTGAATAAAAATGAGCGTTATAGTTTATATCGCTTATCAACTATATCCTGTATTTTGTTATGTGATGATTGATGTTGCACTATTGTGTGTAAAACCCCTAGACTACACCATACACACACAAATATGGATTTCACGTGGAAATTGGTTAAGTCACAGATGATGTAAATTTGATATTTTTGAAATTGAAATTTTAATTGATTTTGAAATCGGAAATTTGGGTTTAAAATAAAAAGCTTTTGAAATGGAATTTCAAATATAAAAGTTATTTTGAATAACTTAATCGAGTTTTGAAATTTAAATAATTTGATTTAAATTTGAATTCAAGTTTGAAATTGAATCCTATGATTTGAAATTACGGTTAAAAATGTTATAAATGTGTTCATATGAATTTAAACCATTTTAAAAGTATTGTTTGAAAATTGGGATTTAACTCAAGAACTTTAACTCGTATAGATGAATCAAATTTCCAAATAAAAACTGTTTGTTTTAAAGGGATAAAAGCTTTTAGATAAGAAAAGAAATTCCAGTTTAAATTAAAGGAATTTCAAGATCGAATTGAAAAATGGATTTTCCAAGTTATGAATGAATTCTTTTTGAAAGCTATGAATTAAATCTGTCTATTTTTAACAGATTTAAAATGATGATTTGTTTAACCCATTCGGAATGAAATTGTTTTGAAAGCTATAAGTTAAATCTTGATTTAAAGATTTAACGAATTAATCAAATTGAAAGGGAAATTGATTTGGAAAATATATGAATGAATCTTTGTGAAATTAAGTGAACTTTGTGAATTGAATCTTTTTTGTTTAAAAGATTAAAATGGTAATTTGTTAAACCATTTGTAAAGAAAATTTGGGTTTAAGTTGTGACTTAATTGAAATCCCAATATCCGTATGTTTTTAAATATTTCGCTCACTATTCGGGTTAGCCGGGAAAGGACCTTTGGGTCATATAACCCATTCCGAATAGTGATACGTCGTATATGGATAGCATTTGAAGACGGGTGTTGAAGACCGGATATTTTTCGAAAATGAAAGGACAACCTGTCGAATGTCTCTGCACTGAGTCGCGCCGGTATAGAGATTTATATCACTCTTTTGTGACGGGAAGTCCGGACGTGATTGAAAATTATCCGGATTTGCAAGGGCTTCGTGAGAAGTGCCTTCGGTTCTGTTCGAACCCGGAACAGACTTGTATGGATTGTGTGTCTGACATTACACTTTGAGATATAAAGCCGATTTCTTTCAAATACATATCTGTTGGTGGCGAAGAATTTATTCTCTTAGCTTAACACCCTTCTCTGAGACGTACGAGCTCAGAGGTTATGTAGTTGAAATTTATCAGCGATATATCCCAATTTGGTAATGTGGCATGCTGAGTGTTGCTGTGTGATGATCAGTGCTTGATCATTTGTGATATGATCATTTGTTTGATCATTTATCTTTGTGATAATAGGTTGATCATCTGTTGACCCAAAGCATGGCTTTGTGACAAAGCGTAGCTTTGTGGACGAGACTTCGTCAGGACCTCACAACCCGGAAATGGTCGAAACAGGATCGTTGCGGCAAGGTTATGAGGGTCGCGCCCTTTAGGGTATGTCATTTCCTTCTGGAAAAGGGTGGTGTCATGGTATGGAGCCCAGATACTTACTCATGTGGATACACTTTATTATGTGTGATGTTGGTTATCGAGGCCTCGGATAAAGGTCCCAAAGGACCGGGTGATGACATATTCGTGAGTTACCTGTTACAGGGGTAACCCGGCTTTGTTGGCAGAGAGCAGTTTGTCTCTCGGGACGTCCCGCCAGAGGCGATCCCATGCGGCGGAAGGAAGTTCCTTAGCCTGACCATTTGTTGGAAATCCAAAGAAACAATACGCGACTTGTACGGTTTTAGTTGTATTACCTGCTATGGAATGTGGCGGTAACCTGCTATTGAACATAGTAGCTATAGTAGGCATACGATACTGGTCGTATGTTGGCTAAGATTAATATTATACTTTCGAAATGTTTTCTACACTATGCACTAATAATAATATCCAATGATTTGATTTTTGCGTAGTAAGCATCTTTGACTATCATAAGAAGAAATCTCCTCCAATTCTGCGTTTGCATTGTGTGTGTGGCGGGAGGTCTTATGGTAGTTTCATTTTCCAAAAGCATTGGGAATTTACTTTAAATTCTCTGCTACTTGTTTTAAAAGATAAATTGTTTTTGTTGCTCACACCAGTCCCATGACTGATCCGGAGTTTATTGTTCCCTTCCTAAACTCTGGGTGCTCATAATTTTCCACACAAGCAGTCTAGAGTTGGGTTTTTTAGATATTCAGGTTTAGTAGATTATCTGGACCTAGTTCAGTTCTTGGAGTTCATGGACTGACGTTGCTTTTCTTGGAGCATTCTATTGGAGATATTCTATCTGCTGCTGATGTTATCATTTTCTTTTCCGCTGCTATTTCTTGTATCATCTCTGATGTATATTGATATTCATTGTATCAATCTGTTGTATCAGATATTATATATCAATGTATTATTTTTTTCTTCCGCTGTGTTATTTACTTAATTGTGTTATAGCTCCGGCGAATCGGATTTGAACGGTCGAATCTGCGGCATTCTAGTACAATGTGAAGTACGGATGTTGATTTTCGAGCGGAAAAAACCCGATACGTTACATGTGGTATCAGAGCTAAGGTTGAACTTTAGCTCAGGAGTATAACACATTAAGTAGCTCATTAGAGATAGGGTGAAGTATACCCTAGAATGAGTATTCCTCAGATATCCGTTCGAAAGCCTCAGTAAATTCTCTTACTATCCACTGATAGTAAGTATGAGTGCAAGAAGAAGACGAGATAGGGGACAGGGAAATACGAATGTAAATGGTCGATACTCTGTAACAACAAGGAAACAATCTTTTCTCTATCAATCTCTTTCGTTCAACATCTCTTCTCAACTCTTTGATGGTTCCTGGTAGATCCAGGAAGAAATTCGATATATAAATATGGGACATAAACTCCGGATAAGCCAAAATTGTTTGTTTGGATGAATTGTTTGCATTGGTTGCTATGGTTGATAGGTATATTTTAGTTTTAAACTAAAAAGTTTGAAATCGTATCCATCTATCTATCTATTCCTTGGGTCCGGATATGTTCTACGAATAGTTAGTTATCCCTTTGAACTAACCGATGCCACTGCATATTTCGTAAATCTGGATAACCCGAGTATCTTGTGAAGTGTTAAACAGATTCGTTCTTGTATCTGTTATTGATATTCTAATTTGGTGAGCCAAATGCAGAATAAATGTTCAGTTTGATTAGATGAAACATTCTTCCTCTGTCTTTGTTTTCGTGCCTGCGAATTTCGAGGACGAAATTCTTTTAAGGGGGGAAGTTTGTAACGACCCCAGATTTAAATTCATTTAAATCGATAATTTATTGAATTTTTGAATAAAAATTGTAAAATTAAATTGATAAAATGGAGCGAGTTTCCCCGGATTCAAGTATATTCTGTATGAATCATTTCAATTTAAAATATTGTAAATATATAGATATATATTTTGACTTGAATTTAAAGTGTAAGTAAATGGTTTTAAAAATAAATATAGTGTTAAATAATAATAGAACGTCTTTACAAATGAATTGATATTTTTAAATAGAAATTGTCATTCCAAATTACTTATAAATATATATATAAATATAATAGTATGGTTAAAACATAAGTATAATCACATAAGTCGAAAATTTATAACATAACTAGAACAACTTTTATAATATGTTTATAAAACAAAAGAAGATCAAAATCAAAGCCCTGTTTTCAAGTGCAATCTGGAAATTTAAAAGCATCACAGAATTAAAGTTTTTTTGAAGGCAAAACAAATGAAGTTTGTAAAAGAAGCACACCAAAACAAATCTCTCAGCCGAAATGCAAAGCTTGTTAAACAAGACTTAGGCAAGTATAAGAAAAATATGAGATAAGTATAAAATGAGGACATCAGGTACAAACAACATTAAATGCTCTTATTCTTGGCAGCCAACAAAATCTATACGATTGTATACAAATTCCTATCAGCCACCAAAGTAATGTTTCAGCCTACAAAACAAAGTAAAAATCTTTGGTATGTTGTACAAAACAATATAATTACCCTGTTCAAAGAAAATTAAATTAACCTGTAAACTTCTTTTACATATATCAGCTTCTTCATTTCAAATTCGTCAAGCAAAAGCTAAGTAAAGTCTGAGTAAATATCACTTAAACATAAACAAGATTCAGCTCAATCTCAGTATAATAACAATTTGAATCCAACTAAAGCAAACAAGAAGATCCAGAAAGATCAAAGAAAAGGATTTCAGCTTGAAAGCCTAGTTCAAAAGAGAAAATCTGTTCTTCTTCCTAAATCACGGTGAGTAACAATTTTCTTTAAAAATTAAAATGTTAAATCTGTGCAAGTATATCTGGGATATGTGTGTGGTTGTGCATATATATAGTTATCAGTATACATATGGAAGTATAATATGCATGCTGTTGAAATATCTCTGTTCTTAGTTCATAAACTCAGGCCTGTTGATTTCAAAAAAAATCAATTACTCTTTTTCTAGTTGATGATTTAACTTTAGATTCAAACAAAGATTGTTGGTACCATCATAAACTAAATTTAAAAACTTTAGTTAAGGTTAAAACAACTTAAATTTATCTCTGGAAACCAAAAATCTTGAACAAACTCAAGATGGACTAAATTTCGAACTTCACGAGATACTGATTTAAATATATATCTTGAATTCGTACTAGAAGACTTGATTTTTAATCATGGTATGATGATTATTAGTGGAGTGGTTTAGGTGCAGTTCGACATTGAACGGAAGTGTTTATTTTGGGGATTTCTGGCGATCTATGTGTCTGGAAAGGTTGGGGTTCTTCCTATTGATGGAGAAGCAATCAGGGATGCTAGGAAAAATGTGGGATGGCGATGAAATTCGCCGTGGAAGTTGCGGCAGAGAAATTCCTCCAGGAACCCTAGTTTTAACTTGGAGGAGTAAATTGATCACCACGGCGTGTAGACGTGATCGAGTTTAACGAGATGCTGGGAGGTGATAGCCTGAACGTAGACGCGTCGATGACCGGAGTTGCGTGGGTTCTCGTGGTCGGGGTCGTGGGTACGCGGCGTTGACAGGGATGGGGTTGTTTGGGTTTGGTTCCAGATTTGGCTCGTTCGAGTTCGAATTCGTTTTCGAGATCGATTTGAAGATCTGGGTGGACGAGGTAGATGTCGAAGTCGATGTCGTCTTGTTGAAGATCAGCAAGATGATCGGAGGGGACTGGAGTTGCCGTGCACGTGCACATGTGCATCGGCGTATCTGGTAGTTTGGGGAAGACGAACTGCTCGTGTGTAGTGCTCGAGTATCTGGAGAGTTTACTCGAAGTTGTCTCGAGTAATTCAAGCATTCGACTCGAAGTATTTTTGGGTAGCTCGGGTTTGCTAATCTGATTTCCAGGTTTCCAGTTTTATAACCTGATAGTGTTGAGTTTGCTTTTTAATCTAGATTTAAAATTCAAATTTAAAGCAAGATTTAAATTAAGTTTTAAATTAAGTACAAATACGGATTTAAGTTTGCTATGGATCCAAATCTTGAATTTAAGTCAGCTTTAAAAGAAAAAAATGTTGAACAAGTTAAATGTTTTAAAGTAGATTTTTTTTTAAAGTGAAATTATTTTCAAATAAATGTCTAAATTTGATAAAATTCCTTACAAAGGGTTTCTTTAAGATTTGAATGAAAATTTACGAAGTGTTTAACTTAAATTTGGATAAATGTTAAAGGGATAATCATTTTTAATCTTAAATTCAAAATGAAATTTGAATCAAGATTTAGAGATGTAATATTTAAATACACTTGAAAGTTAATGAAGTCATTAATAAAGTAAATGAATTATCTTAGAAGTAATTAAGATAATAAAAGAATTTAATTCTTAAGAGAATTAAGGAATGACTTATTTATGGATTTTAAAATTTAGAATTTGGATTAATTTATAAATTGAGAATAATTAATTAATCCAAGAGTAATGAATTGGCGAAAGTAATTAAGGAATGATTATTAATTAAGAATGAATAAATTTTGTAGTTAATTTGAGGTTAATAAATTTGTAACCAATTCAGGGTGATTAATTAAACGGAAATTAATTAGGGGTTAATTAATGTAATTAATTAAAGATAATCAATTAAAGAATAATTAATCAAAATAATTTGTAATTTATCGATGTTGATTAACCAGGATTAGAAATTCATAAGTAATTAATCTAATTTGAATAAATCAGACAATTAACTGACCTTACTTATGAGTATTTGGATTTGATTGGATGATTGAATTGTTTGATATTCTGATCTATAATGCTTTGTGATACACCCTGACTTATGTTGTGAATTGTAATTTACTTATTTGTGATGTATATCTGTGATCTGTGAATAAAAATGAGCGTTATAGTTTATATCGCTTATCAACTATATCCTGTATTTTGTTATGTGATGATTGATGTTGCACTATTGTGTGTAAAACCCCTAGACTACACCATACACACACAAATATGGATTTCACGTGGAAATTGGTTAAGTCACAGATGATGTAAATTTGATATTTTTGAAATTGAAATTTTAATTGATTTTGAAATCGGAAATTTGGGTTTAAAATAAAAAGCTTTTGAAATGGAATTTCAAATATAAAAGTTATTTTGAATAACTTAATCGAGTTTTGAAATTTAAATAATTTGATTTAAATTTGAATTCAAGTTTGAAATTGAATCCTATGATTTGAAATTACGGTTAAAAATGTTATAAATGTGTTCATATGAATTTAAACCATTTTAAAAGTATTGTTTGAAAATTGGGATTTAACTCAAGAACTTTAACTCGTATAGATGAATCAAATTTCCAAATAAAAAACTGTTTGTTTTAAAGGGATAAAAGCTTTTAGATAAGAAAAGAAATTCCAGTTTAAATTAAAGGAATTTCAAGATCGAATTGAAAAATGGATTTTCCAAGTTATGAATGAATTCTTTTTGAAAGCTATGAATTAAATCTGTCTATTTTTAACAGATTTAAAATGATGATTTGTTTAACCCATTCGGAATGAAATTGTTTTGAAAGCTATAAGTTAAATCTTGATTTAAAGATTTAACGAATTAATCAAATTGAAAGGGAAATTGATTTGGAAAATCTATGAATGAATCTTTGTGAAATTAAGTGAACTTTGTGAATTGAATCTTTTTTGTTTAAAAGATTAAAATGGTAATTTGTTAAACCATTTGTAAAGAAAATTTGGGTTTAAGTTGTGACTTAATTGAAATCCCAATATCCGTATGTTTTTAAATATTTCGCTCACTATTCGGGTTAGCCGGGAAAGGACCTTTGGGTCATATAACCCATTCCGAATAGTGATATGTCGTATATGGATAGCATTTGAAGACCGGTGTTGAAGACCGGATATTTTTCGAAAATGAAAGGACAACCTGTCGAATGTCTCTGCACTGAGTCGCACCGGTATAGAGATTTATATCACTCTTTTGTGACGGGAAGTCCGGACGTGATTGAAAATTATCCGGATTTGCAAGGGCTTCGTGAGAAGTGCCTTCGGTTATGTTCGAACCCGAAACAGACTTGTATGGATTGTGTGTCTGACATTACACTTTGAGATATAAAGCCGATTTCTTTCAAATACATATCTGTTGGTGGCGGAGAATTTATTCTCTTAGCTTAACACCCTTCTCTGAGACGTACGAGCTTAGAGGTTATGTAGTTGAAATTTATCAGCGATATATCCCAATTTGGTAATGTGGCATGCTGAGTGTTGCTGTGTGATGATCAGTGTTTGATCATTTGTGATATGATCATTTGTTTGATCATTTATCTTTGTGATCATAGGTTGATCATCTGTTGACCCAAAGCATGGCTTTGTGACAAAGCGTAGCTTTGTGGACGAGACTTTGTCAGGACCTCACAACCCGGAAATGGTCGAAACAGGATCGTTGCGGCAAGGTTATGACGGTCGCGCCCTTTAGGGTATGTCATTTCCTTCTGGAAAAGGGTGGTGTCATGGTATGGAGCCCAGATACTTACTCATGTGGATACACTTTATTATGTGTGATGTTGGTTATCGAGGCCTCGGATAAAGGTCCCAAAGGACCGGGTGATGACATATTCGTGAGTTACCTGTTACAGGGGTAACCCGGCTTTGTTGGCAGAGAGCAGTTTGTCTCTCGGGACGTCCCGCCAGAGGCGATCCCATGCGGCGGAAGGAAGTTCCTTAGCCTGACCATTTGTTGGAAATCCAAAGAAACAATACGCGACTTGTACGGTTTTAGTTGTATTACCTGCTATGGAATGTGGCGGTAACCTGCTATTGAACATAGTAGCTATAGTAGGCATACGATACTGGTCGTATGTTGGCTAAGATTAATATTATACTTTCGAAATGTTTTCTACACTATGCACTAATAATAATATCCAATGATTTGATTTTTGCGTAGTAAGCATCTTTGACTATCATAAGAAGAAATCTCCTCCAATTCTGCGTTTGCATTGTGTGTGTGGCGGGAGGTCTTATGGTAGTTTCATTTTCCAAAAGCATTGCGAATTTACTTTAAATTCTCTGCTACTTGTTTTAAAAGATAAATTGTTTTTGTTGCTCACACCAGTCCCATGACTGATCCGGAGTTTATTGTTCCCTTCCTAAACTCTGGGTGCTCATAATTTTCCACACGAGCAGTCTAGAGTTGGGTTTTTCAGATATTCAGGTTTAGTAGATTATCTGGACCTAGTTCAGTTCTTGGAGTTCATGGACTGACGTTGCTTTTCTTGGAGCATTCTATTGGAGATATTCTATCTGCTGCTGATGTTATCATTTTCTTTTCCGCTGCTATTTCTTGTATCATCTCTGATGTATATTGATATTCATTGTATCACTCTGTTGTATCAGATATTATATATCAATGTATTATTTTTTTCTTTCGCTGTGTTATTTACTTAATTGTGTTATAGCTCCGGCGAATCGGATTTGAACGGTCGAATCTGCGGCATTCTAGTACAATGTGAAGTACGGATGTTGATTTTCAAGCGGAAAAAACCCGATACGTTACATGTTTGTAACGACCCCAGATTTTTATTTAATTTAAATTAATAATTCATTGAATTTTGAATGAAAATAGTAGAATAAATCGATAAGGTGAAGCGAGTTTCCCCGAACTCAAATAAATCCTATGTTAAATCATTTAAAATTTAGATATTGTAAATATTATATGTATGTGAATATATATGTGTTGAGCATATACGAGCAAATTTAATATATATATTTGAATTGATGGTTAAAGATGGTTTGAGTTTATAAAATAAATATAAGACAATAAATATTAAGTAAATAATGATAATTTATATTTGAACTAGAAATTGAAAAATAAATATAAATAAGCTATATTGTAGGATATAAAGTAAATATATTAGCTAAAATTATAACAACATATTAGAAATAGAATTCATTCATATTATAAAATAATATGACAAAGCAAAGAAAATATACACAAGTTAAATTTTATTGTTTGTAAATTGTAAAACCAATACACTATAAATAATCAAATCACATGTTAGGGATAACATTCATTTGCATTCAAAATAAAAATCTGCACTTTCAAATACAGTAACTTGTTAGGAAAGTAAGCATGTAGGCTTGCATAAGTATGTGAGCAAATGGCTCGAATACATGGGCATGCAGACTGAAGATCAACCAAATCAAAGATATGTAGGCTGGTAAGAAGAAAATGTGCAAAGATAAGATTTAAAAGCAAAAGTAAATATGTAAGTGAAAATCTAGACAGGCAAGTATAAGAGAAATAGGATAAGTATAAAAAAATAACATAAGGTACAAATAGCATTTAATGTCTCCATTTATTAGCAGCAAACCAAGTCTATTCGAATTGTATAAAAGAATCCTCTCAGCCTCCAAACTAAAATTATCTCTGAAAATTTGTACATCTTGTACACTGTTTTGCATACCAAAAATTGATACCCTGTGACTTGATGTATATATCAACCCGTAAGCTACTTTTTCCTATACCAGCTTTCATTTCCAATTCGAGCTAAGTAAAACTGAGATGAAGCTTTCATTTAAAATATAAACAAGCATTCAACATCATCAAACAAGTCAATATAACAGTGGAGCAAGATGATTTGAAGATCAAGGTTAAAAACACTTTCCAGTTTTCTAAAATTCGAACTGCTTCAATAAACATGATGCTCTGTTCCTTTATCTAGCCTGGTGAGTAACTTAAATTTGAAACCTATTAAGTATATTTGCTATGTTCTTATGTCTGAAAAAAATGTGTGTGTATGAACATATTTATGAAATTCTTTATATGTCTTGATGTCTGTTTGTCTGTTTGTAGTCTGGAAAACATCTCTGTGATAAACCTTGAAGCTCAAGTTCAAAACAAAATCAACTTGCCTAATCTATTTATTTTTGTACATAGTATCTGAACAAAATTTGTCTATTTAATCATGACATAAAGTTAAATTTTGTTTAAGTGAATCAAAATTGGAATTTGCTCTGGAAATCACAAAGTAAAACAGGAAAGCTTAAGTTTGCTAAAATTCAAACTTTTAAATTCACCAACTCAGGCATGTAAACTGAATCAGTAACCAAAAACTTGATTTTTAAAAATGAAATCATAATTTTTAACATCGAATTTAGGGAGCAGTTCGATTTTGATGAGTTTTGGAGTTATGGGTGATTTCCGATGATCTAGTAGATCGGAGAGGTCGAAATCTTCTCTGGTGGTAGAGGAGTAATAAGGGATGTCGGGAAAAATGTCTGATAGTGGTGGAGTTCACAGTGGCGATGGGGGTTGATCAGAAAGGTGTGTAAACCTAGTTTTGGTAAGATTTGGAAATGGGTTCGTCATGACATCCAGGGTGGATCGAGTTCCACAAAATTCTGGGGATCGGAAGCTGGAAGGAAGGCGAAGGCGTGGCCGGAAGTCAAAAGGCTCTGGTGATCGGAGAATTGAGTTCGATGGTGTTCCAGGTTTGGGTTTTATTCCTGTTTTTGTGACAGGTAACTCGAATTCGACTGAGGGGATTTTTTCGAGATTCTGGTGATCGGGATCGCGAGTGGTGGTCGGGGTCGTTATGCCGGCGATGGCATCGATGGTCGCAGGCGATCGATTCGCCTGTGCACGTGCACATGCACGTTTGGGTTTGCTTCGTTTTGCTGCAAGTTGTATTTTGGGGAAGAAGGATGGTCTCGGAGTTGTTCTCGCGTGGATGAGTGGGCGACTCGAAGAAGGTGAGTGTTTGAGAGGAACTCGGGGAAGACTCGGGGTGTTTCAGGGGAAGGCTCGAGTAGTTTGGATTCAGAGTTTAAAACCTGTACCAGTTAACAATTTTTAAAATTTTAGTTTTTAAATTAAATCAATTTTAAACTGAGTCTAAATAAAGTTTAAGTATATAAATTCAAGTTAGATTGGAAAATCAGATTTTGATAAAGTAAAGTTTGTTTTAACTCAAATTTGTTCAAGGCATTAAGTAGTTAAGTAAGAAAGAAAAAAAAAGAAAAGAGTTGATTAACCAAGTGGTCAAACAATAAATAAATTAAAGGATAATTAATTTATTTAAATTTTAATAAATTAATGGAGAATGATAATTAATTAATGATTAGAAGTTAACAAATCAAATAATTAAAGGATGATTACTCAAAGTAATTGATTTGTGATTTTTAATATAAGTGATTAGGATGATCGCTTATTGTAATTAATTATGAATAATAAATTAATGTTAATTAACCATGATTGATGACTTATCTGATTTAAATTTATCAGATAATTAATTGACCTTACTTATGAATATTTAGATTTGATTGGATGATTGAATTGTTTGATATCCCTGATATATAATGCTTTGGGATACACCCTGATTTATGTTGTGATCTGTAATTTACTTATCTGTGATATATATCTATGATCTATGAATAAAGATGAGCGTTATAGTTTATATCGTTTATCAACTATATCCTGTATTGTGTTATGTGATGATTGATGTTGCACTATTGTGTAAAACCCCTGGACCACACTTATACACACACAAATATGGATTTCACGTGGAAATCGGTTAAGTCACAGATAATTTAAATTTGATGTTTTGGAAATTGAAATTTTAATTTCAATTGATTTTGAAATTAGAAATTTGGGTTTAAAGTGAAAAGGTTTTGAAATAGAATTTCAAAAATAAAAGTTATTTTGAATAACTTAATTGAGTTTTGAAAATTTAAATAATTTGATTTAAATTTGAATTCAAGTTTGAAATTGAATCCTGTGATTTGGAACTAGGGATTAAAGATATTATAAATGTGTTTTCTATGAATTTAAACCATTTTAAAGATATTGGTTTGAGAATAAATTCAACGCGTATATGTGTCATACGTTCACATAACAGCTCCGATAAACACGAAATTTAAAATCCGGTAATAATACAATATTACGGATCCAATGGAACTGGTTTCGTCGAATTCCGAGACTGTGCCTCGGAACGCTATTTTTAAATTCAATTCGAACGATTACATTTCAAAACTGAACGAAACACTTTGAAATACAATTCTAAAGTTTCTGTTATCTTCAGTGTTATCAATATGAATTTTACAAGCGTTTGAAATATTTTTCTTCAGCTTAAAATTAAAGATACAACATTTTATTCAACTCACACTAGATTAAATTAAAAATTTAATCGCCAATTTCAAAGTTATTTCGGAAATTCAAATTTAACCATCGTTCAAATATTTAAAATTAATTAAATATTTCCAATTTAATTTGTTCGAAATTCTGGGTCGTTACAGACTTCCCCCCTTAAAAGAATTTCGTCCTCGAAATTACAAGTTAGGAAAAAAAGGTCCTTAACTCGTCTACTATTTTTCTCAAATTCAATAATTTCATCAATTTTTCAAAACAAATCTTTCTACTAAAGATTCGTTATCATTCAACTAAATTTCTAAACCTTCTATAGTTTTCAAACATCATTGTTTACTTCAAAATTCAAATTTTAAATTCAAATTCAAATTTAAACTTTCAAAATTTTCTCAAAAATTTTTCTAACGCCCTAAATTTCTGAAAAATTTCGCCAGCGTCTCCTTTGCGCGGCTAATACGGCACGACTACAAAACGTCCCTACGGACTCTCAGATTTCAAAAAGAAAAGGAAAAAGCCAAGCGGCTAGACAAGAAATCATCAAAAACTCATATTCAAATTTAAATACATACCTTTTTCGAGCAATTCGAATTATCTGTGAAATAAATTTTCCAATCCCTTTATACACCTGAAATGCCTACTATAGCTACCATCTAAACAGTGGGGTGCCACCATAAGTAAATGGCAGGTTCTACAACTAATACCGTACAAGTTCCGTATTGGGAAATGGATTTCCAACAAATGGTCAGGCTAAGGAACTTCCTTTCCGCCGCATGGGATCGCCTCTGGCTGGACGTCCCGAGAGACAAACTGCTCTCTGCCAAACAAAGCCGGGTTACTCCTGTAACAAGTAACTCACGAATATGTCATCACCCGGTCCTTTGGGACCTTTATCCGAGCGCTCGATAACCAACATCACACATAATAAAAGTGTATCCACATGAGTAAGTATCTGGGCTCCATACCATGACACCACCCCTTTCCAGAAGGAAATGACATACCCTAAAGGGCGCGACCCTCATAACCTTGCCGCAACATTCCTGTTTCGACCATTTCCGGTTTGTGAGGCCCTGACGAAGTCTCGTCCACAAAGCTACGCTTTTTCAAAAAGCCACGCTTTGGGTCAACAGATGATCAACCTATGATCACAAAGATAAATGATCAAACAAATGATCATATCACAAATGATCAAACACTGATCATCACACAGCAACACTCAGCATGCCACATTACCAAATTGGGAGTATATCGCTGATAAATTTCAACTACATAACCTCTGAGCTCGTACGTCTCAGAGAAGGGTGTTAAGCTAAGAGAATAAATTCTCCGCCACCAAACAGAAATGTATTTGAAAGAAATCGGCTTTATATCTCAAAGTGTAATGTCAGACACACAATCCATACAAGTCTGTTCCGGGTTCGAACAGAACCGAAGGCACTTCTCACGAAGCCCTTGCAAATCCGGATAATTTCCAATCACGTCCGGACTTCCCGTCACTAAGGATGATAAAACCTCTATACCGGGGATCAGCCGATGTAGAGTAACTCGACGATAATCCTTCCGTTTTCAAAAATATCCGGTCTTCAACACCGGTCTTCAAATGCTATCCATATACGACGTATCATTATTCGGAACGGGTTATATGACACAAAGGTCCTCTCCCGGCTAAACCGAATAACGAGCGCAATCTTTAAAAACATATGGATATTGGGATGTCAATTAAGTCACAACTTACTACCCAAAACTTTTCTTTTCAAATGGTTTAAACAAATTACCATTTTCAAATCTTTAAACAAAAAGATTCATTTTAACAACCTTCAACGGTTTAACAATTTCCACACTTTAATCTTTTAAACAAAAGATTCATTCACAGATTTTCCAAATTAATTTCCATTTCAATTTGATTAACTCGTTAAACCTTTAAATCAAGATTTAACTTATAGCTTTCAAAACAATCCCATTTCGAATGGTTTAAACAAATCGTCATTCTAAATCTTGTTAAAAATAAACAGATTTAATTTATAGCTTTCAAAAGGAATTCATTTATAACTTGGAAAACCATTTTTCAATTCGTACTTGAAATTCCTTTAAATTGGAATTTCATTTCTTATATATGTGAAAGCTTTTATCATTTGAAAACAAACAGTTTTCATTTCGGAAAATCTGATTCATTTATACGAGTTGGAATCCTTGGGTTAAATCCAAATTCTCAAAATTACATTTTTTAAATGATTTAAATTCAGATAAACACATTTATAACATTTTTAATCCCTAGTTTCAAATCATAGGATTCAATTCCAAACTTGAATTCAAATTTAAATCAAATTATTTAAATTTTCAAAACTCGATTAAGTTACTCAAAATAACTTTTATCTTTGAAATTCTATTTCAAAAGTTTTTCACTTTAAACCCAAATTTCCAATTTCAAAATTAATTGAAATTAAAATTCCAATTTCAAAAACATCAAATTTACATTATCTGTGACTTAACCGATTTCCATGTGAAATCCATATTTGTGTGTGTAAAAGTGTAGTCCAGGGGTTTAACACACAATAGTGCAACATCATAAATCATCACAGATCAGGATACAGAAATATAGTTGATAAGCGGTATTAACTATCACGCTTATCGTACAGATCATAGATATATATCACAGATAAGTAATTTATAGATCACAACATAAATCAGGATGTATCACAAAGCATCATATATCAGGGATATCAAACAATTCACATTCAATCAAGTTCAGACATTCATAAGTAAGATTAGTTAATTTTCTGATTAATTCAGATCAGATTAATTTCTTATGAATTACTAATCCTGGTTAATTAACATTGACAAATTACAAATTATTTTGATTAATGATTCTTTAATCATTTATAAATTAACCAATAATAATAAATTAATTGACCTTTAATTATTATTATTATCCTCCTTTAATTATTAAATAATTAACCCTTAATTATTAAATTCACCACTTAATTAATTATCTATTAATTAATAATTTAACCCTTAATTGATTAATTACCATTTACTTAATAAAATCCCAATAAGTGATAATCCCTAACCATTCACATAAATTAATTAATCTTTAATTAATTATCTTCAAATAAATTGCTTTAATTAAATAAATCTTTAATCAAACTTTAATCAATCATTAATTAAGTAATTATTCTTTAATCACTTATATTAATTAATAAATCATTAATAACTTAAGATCTAAATTAACTAAATTGAAATTTAAAATTTTAGGGTTTTAGGCAAAACCTGATTTTGGAGTGGAATTGGATGGAGAGAGGCCACTGGTGTTGATTGATGGCGTCGGAGTGGCTGCCGGTTGCGTGGGGGAGGCTGGGAGCAAGAAAAGAGGAGGAGTGGAGGAAGAGGGTGGAGGATTTGGGGTTTTTTGTTGGAGGAGAGGAGAATGAATGTTGCTCTCGGCTTGCTGCATGTTTACACGAATATTTCCAACGGCTTTCAACGGCCGCAAACGGCATTTTTACAGCGGTTACCAACAACGTGTTAAAAAATAACGAGCCGTTGGAAATTCCCGTTGGCGGCCGTTGGAACCCTGTCATGACTATATACTGTAGTTCTAGTAGTCTAAGAAGCTGCTATTGCCAATATCAAATTATCCACGAGCATTTATAATTTTCTAAAATTATACTCTAATTAAAATTTCTGTTTATATCTATGTCTTAATTTTGGTCATAATAAAAATAACTATTCTTCAGTATTATCCTTTATTTTATTCTCGTGTTTATTAAGTTGTAAACATGGTTTTAATCATTTTCTTGCATTCTAAATAAAATTTATAATTTTAAGGCTAACGCTGCGTTCACAGCGAATATTTGGCCACTTGTGGACCCGTATGATGTCATTAATGGTCAATGGTGCATGCACCGTTTGAACCACGCTACAAGAAATGTACCGTTGGCGTCCGACGAATCAAATGCGCCTCACATCAACGGTTCATTGGCCAACCATCATCTTCGTTCCCTATAAAACCCCTCTTCCTCCTCCTCCTTCCCACCACCAATCCCCCCCCAACAATTTTAAGCACATCCAAGCTAGTTCGAACATTTTCAAGCACCAGTTAAGGTTTATTTCATTCAATCGCATTTATTTCAGTTTTCTTTACATGTATGTTATTATGAATTTCATTTTGATTTTTTTCTTTACTATACAACCAAGGTTTTAAATCTCGAATTTTGTCATGTTTTGTCTTGGAGATTTTAGAGAGTCAATATCATATCAGGAGAGATATCGGACGAGATGAATGTATCATGGGCTCTATGTCGGATTTACATCTCGGATTTCAAAGTTCATCTTGGGAATATCTCGGCGTATATAGCTTAAATTTGATTTACTTTTACAACAACGTTTATAAATACTACCATGAAATTTTTTTAACTAACTTGATTTGCATAAGCACACTCTTTTCATCAATAGCTCAAGTGAACATCCATACAATACTTCAACCTACATATGCATATTAATTTAAAACCGCTCTAATTATTATGTATATTCTAAAACTGCATTACTAAATATACTAAAACTGCATATTCGTAAGACTGCATATTCATTTGCTACATGTTCATGAAACTGCATTTTTAAAGCTACACAAAAAACTGCATATTTGCATATTTATTCATTGCATATTCATAAAACTAGATATTCATAAAACCATAGGTTCTAAAACTTCATTTACTACATATACGAAAACTTAATTTACTATATAGTGCGCATTTACACAAACTTAGTTACTACTTCCTAATAATATTCGATACTGCAACGAAAGTGCATAACTTAAGAAAATTAAGAATTCAAAGAAACTTAAGATATGAAAGTTCGTAACAATAATAGCATTTTTAGGAATAAATGTTAAAAGAGAAAAATCAAGTAAATGAACTAACAAAGATGAACTAAGTCAATAATGAACTAGCAAAAATGAACTATTTGTCAATAAAAAGTAAAAATCTTTGAGGTGCCTAAATAAATTTAAAAAAACAAACTAATAATAAATGAACTAACATTAAAAGAACAAATTTCGCAAAAGAAAAATTTTTCACAAAAAATGCTAATAACGGCCGAGATATTGCAAAATCATATCGACTGAGATATCGCACGATACATATCTCGCCTGATAGATTCAAAACGATATTTCGTCCAATTTATATTGTTTCATTTTGTGAGGAAATCAAACCAAGATATCGGCCGAGATCTCGACTGAGATTTCCGAGATTTAAAACAGTGTTTACAACATGTTTATCGCTTCCTCCGATTCTACCACCTCTAGAGTCATTGCCGACTAGACTAGAGAATGACAAGTGGGACAACCTTAAGCGTTTCTAGTCTCCATGGATCTGTTTCAACTTAAAGGCGGTGTCTAGAATGCAGAAAATACAACATTGATGGAGACGAAGAGTGGCAAATTACCACGGTTAAATACTACACAAAAATTCAGGCTGCAATCTCCACCAAAGTTCCGAGATAAACATGACGTGCAGTGATTGGTTGTATTGGATACCACAATGCAAATACGACATCCCTCCATCTCCTCCGGTCAATTTCAACACTCAGTCGTACGCCAACATTCTCAATGGGTTGGAGACAGAACTAAGTATTACCAACTCTCGCACCGTACCGTAGAGACGACCCACAAAGGGTACTACCTTACCAGACCTAGATGATCCAAATCGGCACCCGCTATTCTAGTATGTGACACCAAGTTCGATCGGACCGTTGATCGGTGTATGAAAGTAAACTGGTGACATTTATGCAAGTTGGAAAATTTCGTATATTGTTGCCAACTAGGAGACGAATTACGTGCTTGCTCGTAATATGTTCTGTACCACAGACATTAAGGAGTTACTCAATTTCCTATTGGAAAATTTGCACGCTAACTGCTTCTGCATCCGCCATTAGTTCTTTTTATGTATTTTTTAATTGCACTATATTAGTTTTTTTAAGAAGTTGCATTGTATTAGGTTCTTTTAATTCAGTATTTATTGTACTAAATTTTTATTAATTATAAGTTATTCTACAATATTTAAGAAAAAAAAACCAAACACACAAATAAAAATAATAAACATTCACATTTCATAATACACCTTTTGTAGCACAAAGACACATTCCCCTTTCATTAACTTTCCACTTTCCAAATACCCCTTTCACTAAACAAAAAATGAACTCGAAGGAACATCTTGTTGGAAAGATTTCAATCAAATATCTCAAATATGAGTTTAAAGTTTAAGCCAAGGAGCCTGAGAAGAAGTATGAAAATTGAAAATATTAAGTCATGTCATTTATTGCATCTAAAGGATTTCAATTTAATCTAATCCACTATTTGTATACATTATGAATGTACAATGTTTACAATATCAAATGATTTCTAAGGGAAGAGCGGCCTCTTCTGTGGGGTAGCACCTTATTTAGATAGTTCTTGACCCATAGGTGTTTGACATATGTCTTAAATCTAATAGTATCAATTTACTCTTCGATGGATCTTTGACATGTAGTAATTGATGTTTAAGATTTTGCGACACGGTGATGGCGTGACATTCCCCGACGATGACACATATCAGCTCCAAAAGATTTCTTTTGAAAAGTTACAAAAAATCTTCAAAGGCTTCACTATGAAGCAGACCAATGCGCTCTTTGATAGAGTGAAGAGTGTGTCCTCTAACCAACTATGTCATTCAATTATATAACTTAACTATTATGGAAAATCTTGTTTGACATAAAGCAAGTTTTCTATTTTATTTTATTTTACTATACATAATGTTGTATTGGGAGATAAGTAATATTTAAATACGTACAAGTAGAAAATCCTTAGAAAGTATTTTATCATTCCAGTTATGAGTATGTTCTTAATCATAAGTATTGAATCATGTCAGTAAACTCTTGTCCTTAAATGTTTCTAGTCAAGATGTCTCAATAACGAGATATCAGTACATCCATTGAGAATAGTATACGAGACGCTCTTCATACATTATATGATATATTACTCATGACTATGACGGGCACCATGGGTTACATACACGTGATTGTTTGGAACAATTATAGAACTACTCATTCAAAGTCTTTTATAGGTTAATTCCAATGCCGAATAGAAGATTTCACGTGATGATGTACGGTAGTCTTTTGGACTTGAGAACACTGTGAATCTTAAGTATTAAAAACGTACTTTGACTACGGTCAACCACACGACAACAATGATCATGTTAAGACCATAGTTTAGTACAAGTAGAACCACTTAAAATGAAACACCATTCAAAGGATGGTTCGTCTCCTTGGAATAGAAGGTTAGTATCATCGTATTTCCTACTCAACTTAAAATTAAAATCTTTGGAAACAACATATTGGTTAATGGTAAATGTTGTCCTATTGAACCATGACCATTAATGTTGTACTTCACTATTAACTACCAATGTTACTAGTGTTTTGACAATTGACCGGCTCTATATTTTACTGATATAGTGACGACAAAAAGGAAATCCCTAATATATCATTGCTAAAGGTGTATCTTAAATGAGTAGAAGTAGGATTTCACCTAGATAATCTATATGCATTTGAACCCATGTCACAATTGTACTTCACTAAGGTCTGTATATGCTTTAATATTGTTTTAATTTTACTAGGGATTGAGTTCACACTTGGGATTCACACAGCAGTATCCGTCCGCATAATTCTAAATCTGACTTGATTGGATTAATTTATAAATGTTATAGATTAAAATTGAGAAATTTAATATAGATGTTATATTAGTTTTTGATGGAGTTGAGTTTATGTCCTAGGTGTAACAACCCCAGTCGAGATTACCTAAAATCTAAATTTAAAACATGCTTTAATTAATTAATAGAATGAATTTAGGGAATTTGTAAATTATTGTAATTTTGAATTAAAATGGAATTGGAGTTTAATAAATTGGAAATTTAATGAATTTTCTTTTTTTATGCTATTCAATTCTTATATTTAATTATATAAGAATAATTTTCGAGAAGATGAATAAATAAATTTTATGGAAACAATTTTATTGTTTGAAATATGATTTCTTAATTAATGGTTCATTTTATAAAAATATGAAGAATAACTTTTCATTTTAAAAGTTGTAATTAATTTTGATAAAATATTTCAATATTGATAAAAGCAAGATTTTGACAAGTTATTTATATTGTGGAAATTTTAGAAATAAATGTTAGTTAAATTAGAATATTTTTTTAATTAATTAGTATTTATATAATGTTAAAATGAAACTCAACAAATTAGTAATACTTTGGTTTTTGAAAGAATTAGCAACACCTGGCTAATGGATCCATATTTCTTACCCACTTAGCCCAAAACCAAAGAAATAGAAATGACAAACATACGTACATTTTTGTTCTCACTCCCATTTCTATCTCCAAACTAGAAAACTCAAATTCCTAAGTACAAAATCCCTAAATCCTCAAATTTGCAAATTAAAGAGTGAAATCAAAGGACTTTCAATCTATTTTAGTGTATTTCGATAAAAGGTAATATCCTCTATCTACCCATCAATTTTATGAATTATTTCAGTTTTGATTTCTGATTTTGGTCAATTCCTATCCGATTTTTGTTCATAGCCTAGGCTGAGATTGAATTAGAAAGGCATAGGAGATTCTAAGCTCCAACCTTCCATCTCGGGTTTGTATTGGTGAGTTTATCTCATTAATTCTAGCCTTAGATAAATGGTTGCTATTGTTGGATGATTATGCTTGAATTTAAAGTGTATATGATCTCAAAATATTGATTGATTCATTGTCTAATTGCATTGTGTTTGCTGTTTACTGAAACCCACCATATGAAATCATGAGATTCATCTAATTGTACATGTTTATATGCATGCATGACTGCCTATTCAGTACCTTAAATTGTTAGAAAACCATCACATGAAGAATGAGCGAAAATGGATCGATGGAAGGTCACCGGAGTCGCCTGATGTCAATCCGGGCGAACCAACCGGTGCACTAGTTATAGCCTGAACCTGACATCCAGGCTATGTTTCAGTATTTCTCGATTGACCAGTTTGTCACTTTTTTGTCCTGTGGAATTCCAGAAGTTGATTTCTAACTTTTATTACTGCATTTAATATCAATTTTATTGATCTTTTATGGATTCATGATTTGTGAATTGTTGAATTCATTTCGATATTTTATACCATAGAGTTTGTTCTATGGATTTTGGGAGAATTACACACTTTTGATGCACGTTTACCACCCGGATTTACAAATGATTGATTTCTAAATCCAAGCACTTTATAAAAAACTAGTTATGTACCAAACTAATATATATATATACACACATATTCATACAAAGAATATTATTAATATATATATATATATATATATATATATAATCTATCCATTTTCCTATGCAATGGCTTTATAAATGTTTTAGAACGATAGTTTAAAAAGCTACTTATATATCCATTATAAACAAATATTTTAAAAGTGGTTTTAAAAGAGAAATATTTTCACAAAATTGCACGTTTTCAATTGAATGAGAAATTGATTTAAACGGTTAAATAAAAAGAGTGGTATGGAATGCTTGCATTATTTTTATCAAGTAGCTCCTGGACTTGTTCGACCAGACCGTTGTTACGCACGAGTGGAGTTTACTATTGTATAGTAAATGTTTGGGTAAACCCGTGTGGTATGGGACATATGGTCGTTATTTATTCGATAACTATATAAAAGTATTTAACACTTTACGACGAGTTTATGACTCGCCTTTGATGTTCATAGATTTTATACCTATTTGATGTTTATAGGTTTTGTACCTATCTTGATGTTTATAGGACGTGTTCCTATTCGATATTTATAGGTTTCGTACCTATCTTGGAGTTCATAGGTTATTTACCTATTTTGATGTTTATAGGTCTTGTACTTATCTTGATGTTTATAGACTTATACATCTATCTTGGAGTTACATGCATATAGGTGAATTTATTTCACAAACCTTGGTGTTTGGTGCCCCCTTATTTGTGAGATTTTTGGATTTCTATTTGTGAAATTTCTAGATTTCTATTTGTGAGATTTCTAAATTTAACACTGTTGTATTATCACTAAATCATTTCGGAGGTTTTTGCTTTTAAGAAGCTATTATGATTTTTGTATTTAGCGATTTGAAGTTATCAATACATGTTTGATATTTGTCTATATATGCTTATAACTGAGATTTAGATTACTTTATCTATCATACATTTTTGCGAACACGTTTATCTTAGTCTAGAGTGACCGGTTTATTATTTTATAATACTCGGGCCAGATCGAGATGTTTTAGGTCCTTCGGCTTGAAGCTTTAGAGTGGATATCTTATCTATTAGCTGGTGGTTTGGACTCCTTTTGTATGTGTATTCACTTTGAGATGTAGCACTTTGTATATGTGTAGTCTACATCATGTATCTATTATATGTCGATTCAGATTTGTATTTATTATATTCCGCTATGACTGGTCTGATATACTGTGACTTAATATTATATATTGTTCTGAATTTTTATTTTAGCCATTGTGGTTTTGTTTTAAGACTGAATTGTATACGTGAATCCCCCCTGATTTAAGAAATGTATAGAATATTAATCGACGTGTCAATGTTAGCATAAGGTAAAATATACGGATGGGATCTCCTAACCAGCCCTATTCTCTACACTAACTGACTATATTACTTTGTAATATTCTTTGTTAGTGTGGGTCTCAGGGCGTGGCATCACATTAGGGCTAATTATATAATTTTGATTATATAATTGTACACTTAACTCTTACGTACGAATCTTATTCGAAATGAAAATATATTTTTCTGGTTTATGTTTCAATTGTATGTGTGTATGTGCGTATGCACATACAATTGAAACATGAGTATTATGTGTAGTGTTAAATTAAATGTGCAACGAACCGTCTTTCTTGCTACCAAAGATGACACTTAGTACATCTTCGGTATTCATGTGTCGATCATTCAGTCATCCGAAAGACATGTCATTAGGGGTGAAAGAAAAAAAGATAGAACATAAGAACCTAAACAATACAGAATCTCACAATGCAATAGAACAATATATATTACTCAACATAATATATTACAAAGTCGTTCAAAATGTTACATCAGAATCATACTAATATAAATTCTACCCTAGGACAGTTATAACAGCCTATCCCTACCTAATTGATACAGTATACATATAATGGAAACAAGAAAAATAACTAGCTATCGATGAATCCACTTGCTCCAAGCTCCTCTAAGGTAAATCTATGGAAAAACCTAAACTACTTGGCTGCCCATTCAAATTTGAGCACCAAAAGTTTAGGAAAAGGGAAAATAACCTCCCGGTCAAACATGGGTCTGGTGTGAGTAAAGCATAAGTCTTTAACTTTTAAAAAATCCCTTTAAATCAAAGGTATCTCGTAAGACCACGCCGCATATAAACACAGATAGATTTTTACCTTACGATAACTAAAACATTTGTATATAAAATTTAGTGATATTATAATAATGTCCAAGGGTCAAAGTAAAATATGAATATAGCTGAAATGCTTGCATCTCACATTTAAACATGGTTGGGTACATCTAAAACCGTATAGGCACGTATTAGAGAATGGATTCCATACTTTGACTAGGTAAGGAACTACCTTACGATGATGCATCTCTAGATAAAATGCACTGGGGTCTAACAAGAACATCTTGTACCCCTACCACGCAGGACTGGCCTACCTCTTGACTAGTAGTATCGAATATGATCACCCTACTTTGGGTCCTGAAGCATACATGAGTAGATAGTAATCGATCTAGATTTGGAATGACGATACCCTGGTGGGAGTGACGCACATTGCTCTACTGCATGCCCGATTTTTGTCATTTCCCGATTGATGAGACTTAAGGCTACGTTTTAATATCACTTTCCACTTGGAATGCAACATTGCCCTCCAATCGATGATACAATGTCAGCATTCATCCATATAAGTCGTTCAGGAGATGAACGAACCGAAGGCACTATCCCTACTACATCCAATTTGGAATCACTCTCAGGATTAGTAGCAAGCAGCCCTTGCACTACAAAGAGCTCCGTCTTAAATTCCATCATCTTTAAGATGTCTTCACTTTTAAACACTTGAGTTAGATCAAAGTGGTTTTCGGATAACATATCCGATCCTGGTATCTTCGAAACGACATTTAATAGTTTTCGGTAAACTCAACCCCGGTTCTTTAGGAAATAGGCAGTCAAAGATAAGAGCGGAGATCACCTTCTAACCATTAGTGGACATATTTCCTTAGCATTTGTCTTAGGAGAACGAAACGAGATTTATACGCATAGTAAAACTTCATCGGTGATCACTGTGCCATATAACTCACATGTTTCTCATAGATATTTCCAAAGTTACATTTAGGGTCCATATTTAATAGTCAGTTAGTTAACTATCAAATAAATAAACATCAACCAGTTCCATTTGAGATTTATTTATCCATAGAAACCACTAAGCCTCAAAACAAACCTTTATTTGATAAATCTCTTTCAAAAAAACATTTGTCTAAAACATTTATATACTTATCTCTCTGACATAAGTATATACACAAAACATTTGCGAATAACTTCTTACTTCCAAATCTTGCTAAAAGGATTAGAAAAATGTTGTTTAAACGGATGTAATGACAACCCTAAACACTATTTCCTCGGTGTTAAGTATGGAACGGATGTTCCATACCACCATTTTTTAAAAGGTTAATTTAGAAAATCCCTGATCTCAAATTCTTATTATACTTCTTCCGACAAATCCTTTTTAATTAAATCTATTTCATTCATGAAATCTCTTTTACATGAAATCCGAATCC
This sequence comes from Allium fistulosum, assembly GCA_030737815.1. Lineage (NCBI taxonomy): Eukaryota > Viridiplantae > Streptophyta > Magnoliopsida > Asparagales > Amaryllidaceae > Allium > Allium fistulosum. Next base: position 716,721,680 of record CM060908.1, read on the forward strand.
TTTTCAAAATACTTTCCAACTTCCCAAATTCATTTATAAAACCTTTAATAAATATTCAAAATCAATTATGATAATTGTTTTTATAAATATCCAAACTTTATATAAATTTCTTATAAATATCCAAACCTTTTTATAAACTCCCTTTATGAATATCCAAGATATTTTCTAAAACTCCTTTTATAAATACCCAAAATCATTTATAAAACTTCTTTATAAACTCTTCATGTTTAAACAACTTCCTAAATAACCTTAAACCAAATCAGCTTCCTTTAATAAGAAAATCCATTTTATAAATCTCTTCTTTGCTTAAAAACTCAAATCCATCTACCTAGAATCACTTTATAATTTCCAAACTCCTTTATAAAACTATTTATAAAAACATCTTTTAATAATATGGAAAACCATTCCTATTATTTAAAAAAAACATCTTTAGTAAAACCATTTGTCAAATCATTCTTTAAATATCTTGTTCAAATTGAAATAACTTTGAACCCATTTCAAAAAGAAAATGAAATATTTATCCTTACAGAAATCAAGTGGAGGCTTAGCGACCAAAATGGTGCTTTTAGTTTGGTTTTACTTATCCAGTTTAACATGACATCACATAGAAACAGGTATTTAAGGGATCAACATATAACAATCAATCAACTTAAGTAAATTGATTACTTAAACTCAAAGCGATTTTAAAATAAATTAAAACGCTTGTAAAAGAGAATCAAATCCTTGTTAAATAGTAATTAAGTTGTAATTAAAGGTAATTAAACCTTATTAAAACATAATTAACTTTAATCAAAGATTAATTAAATAAACCCGTTTTAAAGAATAATAATTAATAATTATCTTAAATAAATAAATAATAATTAATTAATCTTTAATTAATAATTAAACAATAAATAACTTTAATTAAGTAACAAATCATGATTAATTTAATTGATTAACACTTAAGTTTAAAAACCATTATTAACAAATGATTAAGTACTAATTACCTTTATTTATTAATTAATCAATTAAATAATTGTTAAATAAATAAATAAATAATTAATTAAATAATTGTTTTTAATTACTAAATTAAAGTAAGAAAACATTTCCAAAAAGATTTATAAGTGAAAACAAGTTTAGATTAGAAACTAGTTAAATTTTTTCCAACTACGCATATAACGACTATCGCTATATGGACCCGTAATCTTCAAATCTTGAAAATTTGATTTTCTAACTTTTAAAACTTCAACTTTGAACTCTTTTTTTCTTTAGAATATGAAAATAAACTTTTGAAAGCATTATCACAGTTTTAACATGAAAGCCTTTCACTTTGAAACAAAAATAAAACTTTCGACAAAAAGCGGATTTCTACGTCGCTTTTGGTTAGCGAATCACTACCTTTGTTTTATGAACTCACATACAATACATACAACATTCAATCACAATACCACATCATAACATTAGAGCACAATCATAAGCAAGAATATTACTTCACAAATACTAACCAACTTTTCCAATATTCAAAGTATAATTTTTATCGCCTACTCAAACTTCGGCATAAGGAATCAACACCAAATCAAAATATATGGATGAATACACAACATATAACATTACTACATACTTAAGAAACATTTAGCTCATAAATTTTACAACTTTAAAAGGTTAGTAACTTGACTTTTAAAAACCCAAACTTTACTCACCAAAACGTTTACTAACGTAACCGAATTTGCACTAACTTCTTGAACAACACAAGAACCAAGCTTCACTGTGCAAATGGCTTGATTTAGTGGACCTTGGTGGGATGCTAGGGCTCGACCTAGGCAAATATGGGGCTTGGCCATGGTCCAAAGTGTGAGTTAGGATGTTGTTTTAGATGTAAGGTGATGTAGATTAGTTCTAACTTTGATTTTTGGAATATATAAACTAATTTCAACTTAGGAATTGAATTTTTCGAGCCATGAATGGATGTAGGAGTTTGTAAAGAAGAGAATGGAAATGAAAATATCTTAGGAGTTTTAGAAAGCGAAGATAAGTGTAAGGTAGGGGTATTTTTACTAACCAACTTTGCAAACTACCAAAAATACACTTAACCAATGAGATGTTGCCACTTGTCCCTTCCATCCTCTCATGTTGCACACGTTACCAAGTGGGTCCCTTCAATGAAATGACTTGCTCCATGATGTGTACAATGATATGTGTTCAAAGGTATGGTGATACATTAGAGCTTGTTCTTTTATTATATATACTTATTAAATAAACATAATATCTCACATCAAATATTAATTTATACTAAGCATGATTTATTTAGTATTAACTCACTAATTAACTTAACACGGCCTGTGCATATATGGGTGCATGTGTACATTAGTGTGCACAACGTTTCCCAACAACTTTCCGATACCGAAAAATCATAATTTGGAAAAACGTTTTTTTGTTCACGTTTCCTATTTTTATTTAAACTAACTATTTTAGTAAACATACTTTGAAAATGAATTTAACATCCTTATTAAATAATTAAAATAGTTTTATTTGCTAATAAAAATCTATTTATTGATTATATAAAATATATTTAGATAGCCTATTTCAAAGTGGAAAAATCCATGATCGTTACAAATCTATTTTACCATCATTTGTTATTATTTAAAAGAGTTATATTTTAACTATAAAACCTATTATTTTAATATTTAAAATTTATTAAATATTTGCAAATCAAGGCGTTAAAATTTTGGGTCGTTACACTCTTCCCCTTTAAAAGAATTTTGTTCCCGAAATTGTACCAATACCATAATTCCCAAAAACACTTAAACTATTCATCAGTCCGTATGATGTACATAGATCATTCCTATGTAAAATTTGATTTGATCATTCACTCGAACACATAACTTCACTTCCAAACTAGTATCACTCACCCGACTTCGTAGTGGAGCCTTTGATCAGGTCTCTTATAACAACCCTATTGTTAATTATCTAATTAATTAAATTTAATTAAGGATAATTAATTTATAATTGTAATTTGTGGAAGTTAATTATGGAATTAAATTTAGTGTTGAGAATAATTGATTTGATAATCAATCCTTAGCATTTGATAATTGAAATAAATTATTAGTAAGAAAAAATAATTGAATTTGTCAAATTGGATTTATTTTTGATTATCAAACATAATGGGATAATAATAATAATTTTTTAAAAAGATAATGATTAAAAAGGGGCTAAATAATTAACTTATCTTTTGTTAATTACATTAATCAGTGTTTGGAGATAACAAAACAAGAGTTAATTTAAATTAGTGCTTGTTGGGCCAAATAGAAATGTGTTAATGTATTTCTATTTATTGTTTTTATTTGGGCCTTTATCTTAGGATAAGCCCACTAGCCTTTAGAAAAAGAAATAGGATAGTTATCATTTACCTTAATAACTAAATACCTCATTCTCTTTCCTCTTGTACATACAATTCCTCAGGCAAAAGAAAAAAAGAAATAGAAACCCAAAACCTAGGTCTTAGAAAATCAAGATCAATTCATAGAAAAATCCTAAAATCAAAAGGAGATATGGACAAGACTCCTTTTCACCCCCTCTATTTAATTTTACCATTTATTTAAGTTTTATTTTAGTTTGTAATTTCTAAAATTATTGGTAGGAGAGAGATTTTTGGTATTTTGATGGAGATATAGGAGTTGTAGAAGAAGAGAATAGCAATAGAGTGTTCAAAGCTTTGTTCTTCATCAATTAGCAAGATTTCTTCGTCTTTTGGATTAGAGGTGAGTTGCAAACTCACATATCTATCTCTATTAAGTCTTAATTCTCTGAATTGAGTGATAAGTATCACTAAATGGTTGAATGGTTTGAGTAATTTGTTTGAATTATTGAAATTGTCAAATTGGTTGCTGAAATAAAGTGTGAAAATCGCTGTTGTAAAATGGCGATATCATGGTGTAAAATAAACCAAAATGACTCATTCTTTTTATGGTAGAAAGCTCCTTCCATTAAATATGAGTTGTCTTTTATTCACATTTCGAAAATTCTGATATTTATCGGGTCGAAATCGAGTTTGAATTTGATAGTGTTGCTCTTTCTTGTGTATTTGCTAAGTTGAAACCTGAAATTAAAATGGTCATAAATGACAGTGATAATAAAGCTAAAATACATTTGTGGTTTACAAGGTCGAAAATGAAGTTAAAGTTGCTATGACTTTATTGTTTTGAGTTTTGTAATATTTTATGGTTTACATGGGTCGAAAATACATTTTAGTATCGCTGTCCCGAGAATAAACGACAGCGATAATGAAGTTAAAATATGATAATTGTTTTAGTCATAACTTTTTTGTTATTTATCAGAATTCGATAATTCTTGATCCTCTAAAAAGCTTAGACTTTTATTTACAACTTTCATGTTTTGAGTTTTGTAAAATTATGAGATATATGTGGTCGTAACTACAGATCTTTAGACCCTAAATTTGAGTTAAATGAAATAAATTGATACGCTTCGTATACAAGTAATTTTACGAAAGAGAGTTATTTATATTTATAAATCTTAGAATTATTTCTAAATTAAGTTAATAAATGTAAAAAATGATTATTTATCAAGTTATTTTATATATTAAGCATGGTTAGTAAAATATTTATGGATTTGGAAATATGACTTTGGAAATACAAATCTAATCTATTTTTACATAAAAGTGATTATGGATTTGGAATATAAGTATTACGGTTTTATTAAATAAATAATAAAGGATTCATGGAATTTGGAAATGTAGTATTGAGAAGTATAAACTTAATTTATTTCTAAACAAAATGGTTATATTTTAGTATGGATTTAGAAGAGCAATTAAATATGGTTTTAAAATATAGTTTTATGAATAATACAACTATATAGAAATTTGAGACAACTTTGTGTATATAAGTGGTATCTTGGAACAATTCGTGGTTATAGAATATTTTATCAAACAATTGACACTTATTTAAAGTTAAATAATATGTGGAATTCTGGAAAATTGTAATAAGTGTTTTTTTAAACAATAAAAATCAAAGGGAAAAATTGTTTTGAGAACCTTATTTCTTTAATTTGGGAAATACTTTTATTCGACTTAATGTTATAAATGTTTTTAAATTCTTTCGAATAACGCTTTGTCGAATACGGTATAACTCATTGAATAGAATGTTTGAGTGCAATTTACTAACCATTAGCGAATACATGAATTTCACCGAGTAGTATGAATGCTTAGGTTAAGTTCTTGTGATTGAATTGGGAAAGGAATTAACACTTTAGAGTTGTATTATCTTCTGATGTGCGATAAGTGGTTGCTAGATCCTTAAGATAGTGTAGTTTAGGTTTTCCAGTGGTATCCGTAACAAGTGATATTTACTAGCTTTTAGTAAATATTTGGATTTCACCATATGATATGGGACGTATTGGTTAAGTTCTAGTGATTACTGAAGATGATAGTATTTGGCACTTTAGAGTTTACTCTCTTTTGGTGTGCGGTAAGTGGCTGCTAGATCCTTAAGAAGTTTCTCATGGATTTCTTTTAAATAACATAAATGTAACACCCCTAATTTCTAATAACATTAGTCAAGAGATTTAATTAGATAAATTAAGTAGAATAATGTAGAGACTAGAGTGATAAAGTAATTGAGATTTGAAAACTAATTAGGTTCATGCCTTAATTAAATGGATTTGTAAAATGGCTGATAAGTAAATTCATAACAATGCTTTATAAGATGAAAACTAAATTAAGTTAGGCAAGGGCAATTTGGGAAATAGCCTTATACCATAAACCCATAACACCCTTACCTCATTTTCATTCATATGTTTACGAAACAAAAACATAAACAAAAGGAGATTAAGGCCGGCCATAACCCAAGGGGAAAAGGGGATTAAAATCAATTAGAAGTTAAGGATTCAAGAAAGAAAGAATTAAGCAAGAACAAATCTCAAGTTCCTTATCCAAACAAGGTTAATAATACTCTAAACCATTTCATATATGTTTTATTGAACATTTTAATTTCGGGTTTAAGACTTAAAACCATTTGGATGGATTGAATGATGATATACTTTGATTATATGCAATGTTTGATTTAAACAAGTATTTTTTTATAAAGGTATGATTCGATTTTAAGGTCAAGATCGTATAAAATGGGTTTCAAATGCCATGATGGTTGAATATGTTAGGTAAAACATTATTTTGGAGATGGGTTTAAATTTTTATAATATCCAAGTTATGGATAATTTACTATGAATTTTGAATGAAAGAAATGGATAATTTGGTTTTAAAATTGATTACAGTAATAATATAAAGGACTTCGGGTCTGAAATTTATATATGTTAGAAAACATCTTAAAAGTTAATTACAATGATTTTTGGGGATTTTTCCTAAGTGTTTAATATGGTTATTAAATTATTTAAGTTGGAGGGCTTAAATGTTAAATTTTTTATGGAAGGGAATGACTTATTTGTTAAAATATTTTCAATTACTAATTGATGAATTCGGCAGTCTTTTTAGAAAAAGATTTTGATAAAGAAAAGGCAACCAATTACATTTTGACAAATAAGGCAAGTAGGTGAAAAGAAATTTCTTTTAAAGGCTAAAAATCAGTTTTGCTTGGATTTACTACTTTGCCATTTCCTGTTAGCTTTTGACACCATACCTCTACTAGAGTACCCATTCGAAACCAATGCACAAGGCACCAAGCAATTGATACGTAGTGCATTGGAGAAAGGTGGAATGGGACAGTGTCGAAACCTTGCTTTCGAAGGGGTAACAACTATTATTATTAACTTTGAATTACTTCTATTTGTAAACGATGCTTTCAAAAGGGTTGCCACCTTATTGTTTTAATAAAAGCTTTCGAATGAGTTGCCGCTTATTCAGTTTTGAAAAGAAGCTTTTGAAAGGGTAGCCGCTGTTGAACCTAGTCAAAACCAACCTGCCACATTCATGCCTTTCGAATTAGTTAAAAGGACTTCTTTATAACTTCAAATCAATGCTTTCGAAAGAGAAGCTTTTGCCCTTGAAAATTTTGAAGTCGCCTTCCAAATGCTTTCAAAAGGGTTCTTGTAGCCACTTTTATCAATGCTTTCGAAAGGATGGTTTCAAAGCCATCCTATCCCCAAGTCTTTTATTTGAAGAGCAATGCTTTCGAAATGGTTACTTTCACTTTTGTTTTCTTTGACCCAGAAGTTATATTTAATATTAAACCCAATAATTTTGAAAGAGGCACTCTTAAATGGTTTCGAAGCTATACTTCCATTAATTTTATTTGAACTGGGTGCCTTCGAAAGATAAGCTTTAAGCGTTTCAGAAGGTAATCTTTAATGCTTTCGAAAGGAAGTTTTCAATGCTTTCAAAAGGAATGATTTGAGTGTTTTGAAAGGTATATCTTTAAGTGTTTTGAAAGGAAGGTTTGATTACTTTCGAAAGGTATATTTTTGACTTCGAAAGAGAAGGCCTAAGGATTCGAAAGCCTTAGTTTTCAAACAAGAAACCCCATCTCATTTTTGAAAGTAAATCCATGGCAATATGAAGGATTTTTGAAATGGCATTTAACTTTGGTGTTTTGAAGAAGCTTTCCTTGCTAAAGATAATAGGTTAAAAGTATTAACCATGTTTCATTTGAAAAATGATTACAAGGAAATTAAACCATAAATGTTTATATTATTATGTTATGATCAGTTATCATGTATGCTTCTTCTGTAAACATATTCACTTTATATTGACCCATAACTGCATTTTGTGGTGTTAAAGGCGGAGTAACCAGCTAGGTTGACCCAATAGTGAATATACATTGAGTTTACTCCTGTGTGATTAGAATTGCATCCAGGAAGTCGGATAGACTAGAACATAGGATGCCCAAAGATCGATCAAAGGACTATTAGATGGACAGGTTCTTAGTAAGCCCATGAAAACTATGTATGGAAGCAGGTATTGGCAAGGGCCGATAGGTTCTTAGTGATCACATGAAAACTATGTTCACATTAAGTTATTGAAGGAGTTCAATAGGTTCATAGTGATCCCATGAAAATTATGACATGAGAGAAGTTATTGGAGAATCCAACATGTTCATAGTAAGCCCATGAAAACTATGATTGGAGAAAGTTATTGGTAAATACCAATAGGTTCATAGAGATTCCATGAAACCTATGATTGGATGACGGTATTGGTAGGAACCAATAGGTTCATAGTGACCCCATGAAAACTATGAAAGTGGATAGGAATTCCATAAAGAATTAACAGGTTATTATTCAGCACATGAAAACTAATAGGTTAATAGTGACCCTAGAAACTATAACTTGAGACAGATAGTCAGGTAAATGGGGATGAGAAATCCAAAGCATATTGCATGTTTGCATATCATCATAGTACCTTTTATTATGTTATGTTTTAACCATTGTGAATGCAGGTGCATAATATATGGTTGTTATAAATTGGGATTAAGATACTAGTGAGGGGAAAACCCATTCCGCTAAGCGGCGTGGTCTCACTAGATATCTATGTAGTTTGAGATGGTAGGTTATTTTTCATACCAGACTTTTCGTCTTACTCGAAGTTTATGTTTTCACCTTAAACTCTCGGGTGCTCAATTGATTTTGAGTAGTTTGAGGGTTAAGGTTTTTAGGTTCTCCTTTAGATGAATAAGCTTCCGGAGACGTGCAGGAGGCAAGCTAGCTATTAGGAGTTCTTTCTTTTAGATTCCGCTGTGTTTTGGATGTAATGGAAAAGTTGTTTAATTGCCTATATTTAGATTCTGATCAACCAGGGGAGCATCTTCATATGTCGCTCTTGGCGTATTTTGTAATAGTTTTTTTTATTGTGGTTTACGAATTGGGTTTATGTAATGAATTTGAAATGTGATTTAAAGTGGAAAGAGAAATTTTTTTTTATGATTTTAATTTTTTTTCATATTCATGTGTTTATGTTATATCAATGTATCTAACATTACCACATTTGATCACCGAGAATTATAACTATGGATGACTGCAGCATCTGTAGCGGTTAGTTTTGGGTCTCCAAGTAGTGGATGTTACAATAAAATAAGCTAAAAGATTCGGTCATGGCTGCTACCCTTGAGATCATTCAGTGATTCTGTGTTTCCGTCTTGTGTATGATCCTCGATATCAGATAGATTTGTGTGACACCTAATTGTTTGTTTGTTTGCTACGGTTCTGCGTATGATCATTATGATCGTTCTGAGTAAGTTCTCTTGGATTCTGGAAATTTGATTCTATAATCATTCTATGTTTGTGTAATATATATATATATATATATTCTTGTGTCTTGTGTTCGTTAAAAAAATAAATTTATATTCTTGTGTGTTGCGCTCGTGAAATAAATATATATATTCTCGTGTCTTGTGTACGTGAAATAATTATATATTCTAGTGCATTGTGTATGTGAAATAAATATATATTCTTTCATCTTGTGATGGATGCTAAGTTAAGTTAATTCTGTTATTCTATGTTTAGTGACTAGTTCGTATTTGTGACTTAAATTTATAACCCTGTTCTGAATTAAATTAATTTCCTGACTCATTATATCATGGACATCTGCATTTACTTATATGTTGTTTATTCTTGTATTATATTTTGTTCTCAGCTTATTGGATATTTAGAGATAGTCCGACCCGAGTGTTATTTTGCTCGGGTCAGACCGAGACTTTCAAGTTACAGGACGAGTAGACCTATGGATGGTTGGACTAGCAGAAGTTGGACCTTTGATATTTAGTTATATCACTTAGTAAGTTTATTTGAAATTAAGACATATATTGAGATTAGAAAACCATAACTTGTATATTAATTGAGTTTAGTATTTCATTTTGTAAACTCAAAATTTGTATATGTATAAGTTGAGATTTTATTCCATTGTGATATGTGATTGTTGTTTATATTATATACTGTTCTGCTTTTGAGAAATCGATGTGTCTATTACTTTGTATTAATACTGTACACATCAAATTCATTTCAAATATTAAGGGAAAAAGGTATAAATGACGTATCAGTGTTAGTAGAAAGATATATTCACATATAATCGCCTTTAACAAGCCGTATTCTCCGGATTAGCAAACGACATTACTTGTAATGTTCTTTGCTAAACTGGGCATAACGGTGGGGTTGTTACAGTTTGGTATCAGAGCCGTGTCAGAACATTATAGAATATATTATTACATATCTAAGACCTAGATGACTTAGAGTTCGGCCCCCGGGGTGTGTGGTAGATAGTTATATTAATTATCTAATTAGGGATAGGAATATAAAATGATTATCAGGATAATCATTTGGGCCGTATATTGATTTAAAACTTTTAAATTGATAAATGGAATTTGTGACGTTAAAATCTTTGGGAAATAATGAGTAAAATCTTTTAGAGTTGAGCACATTTTGGAATTAAATTGGAATGAATTAAATTAAAGTGAACTATTTTATTTTAATAGAAAATGCCGGAAGTTTAAGTAAATAAGTTTAATATTTATATAATCTAGGAATAATAAGAGTTGCGTAGCGGACATTGAATTGTTCCACTTTAAGTAATTATGTATGTTTTGGTTGATTGGTTGATTAGTTGATTGGTTACTAGGAATTGATTGCTTAGTTGCATTTATTTAAAATTTGATGCATGGATGTTAGCGATAATAAAATAAATGCATCTAAACTTGTGATTATCAATTGTGTTAATTTATCCGGACATTATTTAAGGGTTTTGACCGATATGTGGGTTGCCACGTTATCGATAGGGATTCATAAACATCAAACGTGACAATTTGACATAACTAATAATTAAAACTTAGGAATTTAAGTACAGATTTCTTTCATTGTGGAATATTATGATCTCAATCAAATTAAAGTGTAATCATGAATTGTTAATATCTTCTATATGATATGAATTTGGTATTAAATACTAATATCAATTTTTGAGATAGGTGTAGATATCCTAAGTTAAATAGATATCATTTAAAAGATTGTAAATTGTTTGCTTAAGGAATATTAGCACACTCGCTAATATTTCAAATATAAGGTACGTATCTCGAATTACATATCGCATTTTTGTGTTTTTCACTACGAGATGCCTCAACCTTGAGATGAGATGTATATTATGTAAGTATATATCTATTGTAAATTTTTGAAATGCTAGCCGCACAAAGGAGACATTGGCGAAACTTTTTGCAAATTTGAGGTGTTGGAAATTTTTTGAGAATTTTGAGAAATTTTGATAATTAAAAATTTGAGTTTAGTGTTATAATTTGGACTAATATTAATTGGGAGATTTTGGAATGAAATTAGAAACCTGTTAAAAAATAATTGTTTTAAGAAGAAACTTATATTATGGATTTCTTTCATTAAGGAAATTGCGGGGACGCAATTTCTTTAAGGGAGGAAGTCTGTAACAACCCTGTTGTTAATTACCTAACTAATTAAATTAATTAAGGATAATTAATTTATAATAGTAATTTGTGAAATTTAATTGTGAATTAAATTTAGTGTTGAGAATAGTTGATTTGATTATCAATTCTTATCATTTGATAATTGAAATAAATTATTAGTAAGAAAAAAAAATTGAATTTGTCAAATTGGATTTATTTTTTATTTCAAATATAATGGGATAATGCTTATTTTTGTTAAAAAGGATAATGATTAAAAAGGGGCTAAATAATTAACTTACCTTTCATTAATTACGTTAATTAGTAATAGAAGATAATAAAACAGGAGTAAATTTAAATTAGTGCTTGTTGGGCTAAATAGAAATTTGTTAGTGTATTTTTATTTATAAAAATTTCTGTTTATAATTTTTGTTTGGGCCTTTGTCTTGGGATAAGCCCACTAGCCTTTAGAAAAGAAATAATATAGTTATTGTTTCCCTTAATCACTTAATCCCTCATTCTCTTTTCTCCTGTACATACAATTCCTCAGGCCAAAAAAAGAAGAATAGAAACACAAAACCTAGGTCTTAGAAAATCAAAATCAATTCATAGAAAAATCCAAATATCAAAAGAAGATATGGGTTAGACTCCTTTTCATCTCCTCTATTCAATTCTATCATTTATTTAAGGTTTATTTTAGTTTTTATTTTCTTAAATTATTGGCAGGAGAGGGATTTTTGGTATTTTGATGGAGATATAGGAGTTGTAGAAGCAGAGAATAGCAATAGAGTGTTCAAAGCTTTGCTCTTCATCAATTAGCCAGCTTTCTTCGTCTTTTGGATTAGAGGTGAGTTGCAACTCAAATATCAATCTATATTAAGTCTTAATGCTCTGAATTGAGTGATGAGTATCACTAAATAGTTGAATGGTTTGAGTTTGATTGAATTGTTGAGATTTGCAAATTGGTTGCTGAAAATAAAATGTGAAAATCACTACTGTAAAACAGCAATATCATTGTGTAAAATAAACCAAAATGACTCAATATTTTTATGCTGGAAAGCTCTTTCCATTATCTACAAGTTGTATTTTATTCACATTTCGAAATTCTGATATTTATTGGGTCGAAATCGAGTTTGAATCTGATAGTGTTGCTCTGTCTTCTGTATTTTCTAAGTTGAAACCTTATCCTTACAAAAAGAAAATGAAATAACTTTAAACTCGTTCTAAAAAGAAAATGAAATATTTATCCTTACAAAAATCAAACGGAAGCTTAGTGACCAAAATGGTGCTTTAAATTTGGTTTTATTTATCCAATTTACCATGACATCACATGACAACAGGTATATAAGGGACCAACACATAACAATCAATCAACTTAAGTAAATATCCAAGTTAATTGTAATAGCAGAAATGTGTTTTGTTCTGCTAATAGATGTCATTTTGTTTTCCTAATCATATGGGGTTACTTAAGAGTAAGTGAAACAGAAATCCTGTGATATCCCGGAATTTTGGGCAATATCAATTTAATAATCTGTATTGAAAATTAAATTGATTTGTTAACCTTTGTTAATAAATTTGAATTAGTTTAATAATCTAATTTAATAAATATTTAACTGGTGAATTTTATCTTTTAAAAATTTAAGAAAATATTTTCTATTTATAATATATATATATATAACTGTATATATTGTAAATAGATGAGCTTTGGTTTGAAATAAATAAATCTTGTTTTCTAATATATATTTTGGTAATTTGGGAATCATGATTAATTTAATATTAAGCTTTTCAAAGTTATTTAACAAATAACTATATGGTTTTAAAATACATAAAATAAATGTTTAATTGTTTAAATAGATTTAAGCTTAAGTTTAAATTTAAATAAAAGGTTTGTTTTATTTCTTTAAAAGTTATCTATATATATAAATAAGTACTTGTAAATTTATAAATTAAGTAAAAAGCTTTTAATTTTATATAATTGGTTTTATTTACATTTTCTTTAAAGTAATTTATATACATATATACATTTAGGTAAGTATTTATAAATAGTAAACTAGTATAAAAGTTTTATTAACATTTTAAAATAAATAAAAATTATGTATTAATTACTTAAAAGACAAGTGTAATAAAATTAAGACACCTAAATAACATGTGTTAAGTAATGGATTAACAATGAGACAAGTGTCATTTAAATTTGTTTTTCTTTTATTTTTATTAAATCATTTTTCAGCCTATATATAAACATATGCTTCTCATCTTCTTTTCGTTTTCTATTCTTTTTCAAAACTTAAGAAACTTCAGCTGTAACAAAATCTCAAAACAAAACCTGATAATTATACCTCCTCAACCAGAAATCAAATTCAATAAACCTGTAAACAAGTTTGCAAATCAAAATCAGTTCCTCCTCAAAAACTAGAAACTCATTTTCAAAGACCAATTTTGCAAATAAAAGTCTTCAGCCTGCAAATCTGCATTCAAATCTGGAAGTCATACCTACATACAACTGCAGTTTTTAAATCAAGCCTGTTTCTTTTCAAAACTGGAAATTTAAGAAGTCTACATCTTTTCAAACAAGCATGCATGCAGTTTTCAAAGGCAAAAGCATATCAAGTTTTCACAGTTTCAAGTTCTTTTCAAATTCCAGATGTTAGCTTAAAGCCTGCTCTCTGTTTTCAGGTGAGTAAACCTTGAATTTAAAAACAGTTTGAAATCTCTGTGTGATAAAATGCTGAAGAAATATAGTATAAAGTTTTACGAGAATGCTTTGTTTTGAATTGCATGTATATATATTATGTCAGTATATATATATAGATAAGCCTGAAGCCTGACTCTCTGTTTAAATTTTGGTGAATAAACATTTTTATCAAAAGTTTAAATAAGTTAATGGTTGTTGTTTGTGAAATCTTTGTGTGATGATGTCCTGCATAAGTACAAATAAGTGTAAAATCTGTATGAATTGAATGTATATGTTGTGCATGTCTGAATATCACCTCTGTAAAGTTACAGAGTTAAAAATATGATCAATTTCCATAATCTTATCATCTAATCTATGATAGGCTTAGGAATTCAAAAGAGATATGTTTGAATTAACATGAGTTAAGTTTAAAAGATATTTTTAGAATAATTAATTTATGTTTGTTTGAAAATTTAAATATACAGTGAAAACTTGAAACCTTGTTAAATTCGAATTCCATAATTTCTTGATTCACTTACATCTTCTTGTTAGACTTCGAAAAACATGAATTTTAAAAGTAGAATCAAGATTTTTAGTGTAGTATTTATTGAGTTACCCTGAGTTGAACGAAATTCGTAATTTCGTTATATGCCGGCGATCAATGACGATTTGAAGATCAGGGTGGTTGTCGGGGGTAGCTGGATTGGTTGTCGATCACGAGAAAAATACGATTATATTTTATTATGGAACGTGGTGGTCGGAATTCGATGATCTAGGGTTCCAGGGACAGTAGGGAACGATGATGTTCTCGAAGCTTTCGCGATGGCCATGGGGGATCGGAGGTGATCGCGATGGGGGGGGGAATCGAAGCGTAGGCATGGACGAAGCTCTGGTCGTGATGGCATGGTCTCAGATCGTCGAGATTGTCGTGGCGAACAATTTTTGTCGAATGGTTTTGGGTTCCATTAGTTTCGAGTTGATCGATTTTTGTTTTAGCGTGAATTGATCGGAGATGATGGTCGGAAGAACTGGGGTAGGTGTTTTCGACTTGTCGAAGGCGTCGACGTTGGTCTGAACGCTGGCGAGCTTGTGTACACGTGCACGTGTGCACGTACGTGTCTGGGTTCGTTCGTTAGTTTGGGGAAGAAGGATTTCTCGAAGTTGTTCTAGTGTGTGCTCGAGTTTGTTGCGGGGACGACTCGAAGTAGAAGATCATCGCGAGTATCACGAGTGTTGCTCGGTGTTGTCTCGTGGTTTTGCTGTTTTTACTCGGGATGATTTTGTTTCTGGGATTTCAAATTGTCCAGTTTTTTTTTTATAAATGAATTTAAAAATTTAAGCAAAGCTTAATTTTAAACAAATTTTTACCAGTTTTAAAGATGTTTGAAATATTGAATTAAAACATGATGTTAAATAAGTTAAGTTTTTTAAAGGTATAGATTTTAAAGATTTATTTTGTTTTAAATTGAATTTGATTTATATAAGTATTACTTCGGATAAATCATGTATTTAGTCCATAAATGTTTTCAAATAAAATGTGATTGTTGAAGTTGAGATGTAATTAAAGTGAAAGAATTTAACTTTAATAAAACCAAAGGATGATGATTTTGAATAAACCAAATTCAAGCTTTTAAATTTAGTTTTTATGATAAGTAAGAGTTAATGTTATATATGGGTTATCTTAATTTAATCAAGTCTTAGTAACAAAAGTAATTAATAATTGTAAGTAATTTAATTAATTAATGTACTAAATGAAAGGATCATTAATTGGTGATTAAGAGATAAGTTAATTACTTAATGTGATTAATTGAGAATTAATTAATGATGAGATTAATTAAAAGATAATTACTTAGTGTAAGTAATTAGTGTGTAATTACTAAATGTAATTAATTAAAAAGGGTAATTACTTTATGGAAGTAATTAATGAAAGGTAATTAAGGATTAATTACTTAGATAATTAATAAAGGTTAATTAATGTGATTAATAAAGGTTAATTAATATGATTAATTAAGGATAATTAATGTGATAAGTTAAGGTTAATTAATTAATAAATGTGATTAATTAAAGTTAAATTAATTAATGTGATTAATTTTTGATAATCAATTAGATTAATTAATTAATATAAATTGGTTAAGTATAAATTACTTAATGAAAGTAATTAAAGAAATTAATTACTTAAGGTAATTAATTAAATAAATTTGATAAGTTTAAATTAATTAGTTAAATTAATTTAAGATAATGATTTGGAAATTTGATAATTACTTAAATGTAATTAGTGAAAGTATAATTACTTAGGAAAGTAATTAAAGGTAATTACTGGATGTAATTAACTGAAGATGATTTAATAATAAAAGTAATTTGAGTTAATTACTTTTGAATAATTAATCAAGGGATTAATTAAAGGATAATTAATTAAGGAGTAATTAATTTATGAAGTGGAGTAATTAAGGAAAGTTAATTACTAAATGAGATTAATCAAAGGTGATTAATAAATGTGACTAATTAATTATTAAATGTAATTAATTTAAATAAGATAATTAATTAAGAGAAATTAAGGATCATTAATTAATAAAATTAATGATGTAATTAAGAATTGATTAATTAAGATTAATTAATAAATAATAAGTGATTAAAGTAATTAATTAATTGTAATTAATTAAGGATTAAGATAATTAAGTATAATTAATTAATTAATGAAGTAATTAAAGATTAATTACTGAAAGGTTTAAGATAATTAATTTGTGAAATTAATTAAGTATTAATTACTTAAAGTAATTAAAGTATAATTAATCAGGAATGATTAATTAAGATGGATATTTAGAGTAATGATTAATTAATTGGTTTAATTAATAATTAAGTAAGCAGGATTTATAGAATGAGGTAATTAGTTTAATTCACTTTAAATTAATTAGAGATGGTATAAATCATTACTTATGGATGGATGAATAATATTGAATGCTTTGCATTGTTTGATATCTCTGATGAGATATATACTGATATGTGATATGGATGTTTTGGTTGAATTGAAATGATAATGTGAATTATCTGTTTGGGATGATAATGTAGATTATCTATTGAATTATCTATCTTTGTGTAGTATAGATAAGAATTGAATTGTTTTAACCTTAAAACAACTTGGCCCTTAAAAGATACGTTTTGGATTTCGATGAGACCGGGATCGGGTTTGCTACATTACAGCGTGATAGGGGGTTCTCGCTTTGCGTTAGGTGGCGAACGGGAGACTCTTACCCCTACATGTCCCCGGGGGTAGTATAAGGCCTTTTGGGGTTGGTTGCGACTCGAGAGGGTGGCCGTAAAAGCAAACCCGAGGTATCACTGTGAGCCACAGCGGGGCTGGGATGGTTGAAAAGCCTACCGGTCGTGAGCCGTTGCTGATGGTTGAAAAGCCTAGGTCGTTACAGTGGTATCAGAGCATAGGTTGAGCGAATGCCTAAGCTTTTAGTTAAGTGAACATCAGAACACTAGGTTGAGTGAATACCTAGGTTGGGAAGGGTTGTTCATTAGAGATAGGATCTGTAGCAACCTGTTTGAGTCCGAGTGTATATATATATACAAGAGCACGTATTTGTTAGTTATATAAAATGGTTTTATATTGTGTTAATTGATCGGTTGAGTGGTATATGGATTCTGGTCAATACGAGTAGCTAACGTTATTGATAGGGATCTCTAAACACTTGGACCAGGCCAACGAACACAATATTGTTTTAAAAAAAGTAGATGAAATAATTTTACCCAGATATAATTTCTATAAAAAAAAAAGTATTATTTTAAATGTATATGGTATTTGTAATGATTGGTTGAGATGATAATAATTTATCATCTAGGATTAGGAGTCTGAGTGTTGAGGTTGGAAGTGTATTTGTCGAGACTGTAAACCTAATACCGTATCGAGTGAACTTTACAGTTGTGTAAGGATTTCACAATCTCTGAAGGAAACCTGTTATGGTTCGGAGTTTATTTTGAAGTTTGGATGAGTTGAATTTGGATCTGTCAGTGAGGCAGAAGCGAGTGATGGTATCTTGATACTTCTGGAAGAAGTAGCTGCGTGATGAGATGCAGTGACTATGGATGTTCCCAAAGATGTTTTCTTTGGAACAAGTTTAAGGAAGTGTGTCTGTTTCGGTGTTGTGGCTGAGTTCAGCATGGTGTTTCTATTTGGTTTGGGTTCGAGTTTCTCGAAGAGCTTTGGAAAAGGAAGTCTTTGGCATCGGTGGCAGCAGTACAGCTCGGAGTATTCTGTGCATTGGCAGGAAGTTCTTCCGGCTTAGCAGTTTTTCTGGAGGTGGAGTTCGGAAGCAACAGAGTGGATCCATTTCTTCGATAGATAGGATAGATAAGTATAAGCTGTTCTGATTGGTAAAGAGAGAACAGTTTTCTTTGCAGTTAGGCTGGGTTGATCGCAAAAGTGACTTGCGATAGTCTAAGTATTCTCTTGAGTTATCTGAGATTTTCTGGGATGTGTTGTCCAGTTGTGCTTGTGTTCTTCATCAGCATTTTCATTCTACTCCAGATCAGAATGGTGCAGCGGAAGTAGTTTGGCGAGTGCATCTGTTTGTCTTTTCCAGATAGGAGAAGTTAGTTCGGTCTTCTAATGTTGTGAGTAGATTTGTGTTTTGGATTATGGGTATATTTTGAGAGGATCATTTTGTCGAGTTATTTTTGGTCTAGTTTGTTTCTAGAAGCATCGGCGAAGGTTGAGCTGATCAGAAAGGATTTGTAGGAAGCCGAGATCGTCTGAAGATTTTGTGGATAAGAGACAAAGGAATTTGAAATTCGAAGTTGGAGACTTCGTTGTTGTGAAGTTTTTCTCTGATTAAAGGGAGCTATAAGATTAGGTAAGTCTGGGAAGTTAGCTCCGAGTTATTTTGGATCTTTTCTGTATTTCTGATTTGGATAAGTACTTTGATCTACAAGGTTGAATTGTCAGTTTGGATAACTGGAATTCAATGTATTTTACGTATCTCTGAGGGAGTACGTGTTTGATCTATCTCTGGTTTTGGAACCAGCAGTTCTGGAAGATTTGGTAGTTAAGTCAGACTCGTCTGTAGACTGATATTCTATCTAGTTGTGTAGATCTGGTTGAGTAGGAGTTCTATAGCTTCGTAGTTTAGATTGTTTGTAGAGCGAGTATTCCGGTATATATATATACTTGGGGAAACTCGAGGAAATTCTATCCAGAATTTTGTCTGGATAGTTAGAATTGTTTGTTTATTTGGATGATTGGTTGCTATGGTTGTTAGCATATGGTTGATAATATATGTTGTGGTTTAAGAATTAAAATCTTCAATTAGATTATTAAATTACCTTTGTTTTAAATTTCGGGGACGAAATTATTTTAAGGGGGAAGGAATGTGATATCCCGGAATTTTGGGCAATATCAATTTAATAATCTGTATTGAAAATTAAATTGATTTGTTAACCTTTGTTAATAAATTTGAATTAGTTTAATAATCTAATTTAATAAATATTTAACTGGTGAATTTTATCTTTTAAAAATTTAAGAAAATATTTTCTATTTATAATATATATATATATATATATAACTGTATATATTGTAAATAGATGAGCTTTGGTTTGAAATAAATAAATCTTGTTTTCTAATATATATTTTGGTAATTTGGGAATCATGATTAATTTAATATTAAGCTTTTCAAAGTTATTTAACAAATAACTATATGGTTTTAAAATACATAAAATAAATGTTTAATTGTTTAAATAGATTTAAGCTTAAGTTTAAATTTAAATAAAAGGTTTGTTTTATTTCTTTAAAAGTTATCTATATATATAAATAAGTATTTGTAAATTTATAAATTAAGTAAAAAGCTTTTAATTTTATATAATTGGTTTTATTTACATTTTCTTTAAAGTAATTTATATACATATATACATTTAGGTAAGTATTTATAAATAGTAAACTAGTATAAAAGTTTTATTAACATTTTAAAATAAATAAAAATTATGTATTAATTACTTAAAAGACAAGTGTAATAAAATTAAGACACCTAAATAACATGTGTTAAGTAATGGATTAACAATGAGACAAGTGTCATTTAAATTTGTTTTTCTTTTATTTTTATTAAATCATTTTTCAGCCTATATATAAACATATGCTTCTCATCTTCTTTTCGTTTTCTATTCTTTTTCAAAACTTAAGAAACTTCAGCTGTAACAAAATCTCAAAACAAAACCTGATAATTATACCTCCTCAACCAGAAATCAAATTCAATAAACCTGTAAACAAGTTTGCAAATCAAAATCAGTTCCTCCTCAAAAACTAGAAACTCATTTTCAAAGACCAATTTTGCAAATAAAAGTCTTCAGCCTGCAAATCTGCATTCAAATCTGGAAGTCATACCTACATACAACTGCAGTTTTTAAATCAAGCCTGTTTCTTTTCAAAACTGGAAATTTAAGAAGTCTACATCTTTTCAAACAAGCATGCATGCAGTTTTCAAAGGCAAAAGCATATCAAGTTTTCACAGTTTCAAGTTCTTTTCAAATTCCAGATGTTAGCTTAAAGCCTGCTCTCTGTTTTCAGGTGAGTAAACCTTGAATTTAAAAACAGTTTGAAATCTCTGTGTGATAAAATGCTGAAGAAATATAGTATAAAGTTTTACGAGAATGCTTTGTTTTGAATTGCATGTATATATATTATGTCAGTATATATATATAGATAAGCCTGAAGCCTGACTCTCTGTTTAAATTTTGGTGAATAAACATTTTTATCAAAAGTTTAAATAAGTTAATGGTTGTTGTTTGTGAAATCTTTGTGTGATGATGTCCTGCATAAGTACAAATAAGTGTAAAATCTGTATGAATTGAATGTATATGTTGTGCATGTCTGAATATCACCTCTGTAAAGTTACAGAGTTAAAAATATGATCAATTTCCATAATCTTATCATCTAATCTATGATAGGCTTAGGAATTCAAAAGAGATATGTTTGAATTAACATGAGTTAAGTTTAAAAGATATTTTTTAGAATAATTAATTTATGTTTGTTTGAAAATTTAAATATACAGTGAAAACTTGAAACCTTGTTAAATTCGAATTCCATAATTTCTTGATTCACTTACATCTTCTTGTTAGACTTCGAAAAACATGAATTTTAAAAGTAGAATCAAGATTTTTAGTGTAGTATTTATTGAGTTACCCTGAGTTGAACGAAATTCGTAATTTCGTTATATGCCGACGATCAATGACGATTTGAAGATCAGGGTGGTTGTCGGGGGTAGCTGGATTGGTTGTCGATCACGAGAAAAATACGATTATATTTTATTATGGAACGTGGTGGTCGGAATTCGATGATCTAGGGTTCCAGGGACAGTAGGGAACGATGATGTTCTCGAAGCTTTCGCGATGGCCATGGGGGATCGGAGGTGATCGCGATGGGGGGGGGGGGAATCGAAGCGTAGGCATGGACGAAGCTCTGGTCGTGATGGCATGGTCTCAGATCGTCGAGATTGTCGTGGCAAACAATTTTTGTCGAATGGTTTTGGGTTCCATTAGTTTCGAGTTGATCGATTTTTGTTTTAGCGTGAATTGATCGGAGATGATGGTCGGAAGAACTAGGGTAGGTGTTTTCGACTTGTCGAAGGCGTCGACGTTGGTCTGAACGCTGGCGAGCTTGTGTACATGTGCACGTGTGCACGTACGTGTCTGGGTTCGTTCGTTAGTTTGGGGAAGAAGGATTTCTCGAAGTTGTTCTAGTGTGTGCTCGAGTTTGTTGCGGGGATGACTCGAAGTAGAAGATCATCGCGAGTATCACGAGTGTTGCTCGGTGTTGTCTCGTGGTTTTGCTGTTTTTACTCGGGATGATTTTGTTTCTGGGATTTCAAATTGTCCAGTTTTTTTTTATAAATGAATTTAAAAATTTAAGCAAAGCTTAATTTTAAACAAATTTTTACCAGTTTTAAAGATGTTTGAAATATTGAATTAAAACATGATGTTAAACAAGTTAAGTTTTTTAAAGGTATAGATTTTAAAGATTTATTTTGTTTTAAATTGAATTTGATTTATATAAGTATTACTTCGGATAAATCATGTATTTAGTCCATAAATGTTTTCAAATAAAATGTGATTGTTGAAGTTGAGATGTAATTAAAGTGAAAGAATTTAACTTTAATAAAACCAAAGGATGATGATTTTGAATAAACCAAATTCAAGCTTTTAAATTTAGTTTTTATGATAAGTAAGAGTTAATGTTATATATGGGTTATCTTAATTTAATCAAGTCTTAGTAACAAAAGTAATTAATAATTGTAAGTAATTTAATTAATTAATGTACTAAATGAAAGGATCATTAATTGGTGATTAAGAGATAAGTTAATTACTTAATGTGATTAATTGAGAATTAATTAATGATGAGATTAATTAAAAGATAATTACTTAGTGTAAGTAATTAGTGTGTAATTACTAAATGTAATTAATTAAAAAGGGTAATTACTTTATGGAAGTAATTAATGAAAGGTAATTAAGGATTAATTACTTAGATAATTAATAAAGGTTAATTAATGTGATTAATAAAGGTTAATTAATATGATTAATTAAGGATAATTAATGTGATAAGTTAAGGTTAATTAATTAATAAATGTGATTAATTAAAGTTAAATTAATTAATGTGATTAATTTTTGATAATCAATTAGATTAATTAATTAATATAAATTGGTTAAGTATAAATTACTTAATGAAAGTAATTAAAGAAATTAATTACTTAAGGTAATTAATTAAATAAATTTGATAAGTTTAAATTAATTAGTTAAATTAATTTAAGATAATGATTTGGAAATTTGATAATTACTTAAATGTAATTAGTGAAAGTATAATTACTTAGGAAAGTAATTAAAGGTAATTACTGGATGTAATTAACTGAAGATGATTTAATAATAAAAGTAATTTGAGTTAATTACTTTTGAATAATTAATCAAGGGATTAATTAAAGGATAATTAATTAAGGAGTAATTAATTTATGAAGTGGAGTAATTAAGGAAAGTTAATTACTAAATGAGATTAATCAAAGGTGATTAATAAATGTGACTAATTAATTATTAAATGTAATTAATTTAAATAAGATAATTAATTAAGAGAAATTAAGGATCATTAATTAATAAAATTAATGATGTAATTAAGAATTGATTAATTAAGATTAATTAATAAATAATAAGTGATTAAAGTAATTAATTAATTGTAATTAATTAAGGATTAAGATAATTAAGTATAATTAATTAATTAATGAAGTAATTAAAGATTAATTACTGAAAGGTTTAAGATAATTAATTTGTGAAATTAATTAAGTATTAATTACTTAAAGTAATTAAAGTATAATTAATCAGGAATGATTAATTAAGATGGATATTTAGAGTAATGATTAATTAATTGGTTTAATTAATAATTAAGTAAGCAGGATTTATAGAATGAGGTCATTAGTTTAATTCACTTTAAATTAATTAGAGATGGTATAAATCATTACTTATGGATGGATGAATAATATTGAATGCTTTGCATTGTTTGATATCTCTGATGAGATATATACTGATATGTGATATGGATGTTTTGGTTGAATTGAAATGATAATGTGAATTATCTGTTTGGGATGATAATGTAGATTATCTATTGAATTATCTATCTTTGTGTAGTATAGATAAGAATTGAATTGTTTTAACCTTAAAACAACTTGGCCCTTAAAAGATACGTTTTGGATTTCGATAAGACCGGGATCGGGTTTCCGTATACCGGGATTCCAGGTCTGGAGACCCGAATACCACATCGATCCAAATTAACGATAGGTCGTGAATCTCAAGTGAAGATGAAGATTCAGAGTGCAAGGGTTATTGTCGTTAACTCTGAGGGTGATTCCAAAACGAGTGTAACGAGATAATGCCTTCGGTTTCGTTCGAACCCGGAACGAACTTGTATGGATTGAATGCTTTCAGCACATCGTCAGGCGGACGATGAGCATTCTAAGTGATATGTTTTGATTAAAGGTAATCGTAACCTCAAGCCTCATCAACCGGGAATGGCTAAAACAGGGGAGGTGCAGCAAGGCTTCGTGGGTAGCACCCACTGAGAGCAAGATAGATCCCTGTCTAGAGGTCCCTTTTCTTTTATTCGGCTTAGTGTGTGGTTGGTCGCGCCAACTACGGGATTATCTTGTTCGGGATTATCCAGTAAGGGATGGTTCCGGCTTTGTGTTGCAGGGGAGCGGGCGTACTCCTCGGTACTGTGATCTAGGCCACGTACTGTGACGGGCGGTACCCCAGTAGCCCTGCCATTGTATGGAATCCAAACTCCAATAAGTGCCGTACGTATTAGTTGTGCCCAACTATGTTGGAATGTGAGATGTAAGCATTTCAGCTATTTCCGTATTTTACTTGAAAACCCTAGACCCTATTATAATATAACTGGATTTCCTATCAAATGTTTTGGTTAGCGTAAGGTAAAAACTTTTCCATGTTTATATGTGGGAAGTCTTACGTGATACCTTTGTTTTCAAAAGGTTTTGAAGTTAAACAATTTTAACCCGTTTACTCACACCAGACCCATGTCTGACCCAAGTGTTTATTTTCTGTTTTATTAAACCTTGGGTACTCAATTTTTACGAGTAGCCAAGGGATTCAGGTTAGCTTTGACGAATCTATGGAGGAGATATGGAGCAGGAGGCTTCAGCATTCGTAGATATATAGTATTCCACTGTGTTGGTTTCTCTGAGTCGTTTGTTTGAGTTGTATCTTGTGTTGTATAATAGACAGGTTTTATAACTGTCTATTTTGTGATGTATAAGTTGTGTACTCTGATTATGTAAAGACTATGTAATAGTTATGTGATATATTATATTTGTTTCGTTCCGTTGTGAGATTCTGATGTGTTGTTATTCTTTCTTTCTCTTCTTTTCTCTTTTCTATCCCTTTCTTTCTTAATAATGATGCGACTTTCTATGGAGAGAAAGTCGTGGTCGTTACAAATCCCTTGATTTTTTTTTGAAAAGAAAACAGTTTAAAACAAAACTGATTACTTATACTCAAAGCGATTTTAGAATAAATTAAAACCTTGTAAATGAGAATCAAATCCTTGTTAAATAGTAATTCAACTCTAATTAAAGGTAATTAAACCTTATTAAAACATAATTAACTTTACTCAAAGATTAATTAAATAAAACCCCCTTTTAAATAATACTTAATTAATAATTATCTTAAATAAATAATTAAACAATAATTAATTAATCCTTAATTAATAACTAAATAATAATTAAATTTATTTAAGTAATAAATCGTGATTAACTAAATTGATTAACACTTAAGTTTGAAAAACATTATTAATAAATGATTAAGTACTAATTACCTTTATTAATTAATTAATCAATTATATATTCATTAAACAAATAAATAAATAATTGTTTTCTAATTACTAAATTAAAGTTAGAAAACATTTCCAAAAATATTTACAAGTGAAAACTAGTTTGGATTAGAAACTAGTTTGGATTAGAAAACAAGTTTGGATTAGAAACAAGTTTGGATTAGAAAACAAGTTTGGATTAGAAACAAGCATGCATACACAACATATAAAATTACTACATACTTGAGCAACATTTTAACTCATAAATTTTATAACTTTAAAAAGTTAGCAACTCGAGTTTTAAAAACATGAACTTTACTCACCAAAACGCTTACTAACTTAACCGGATTTGCACTAACTTCTTGAACAACACAAGATCCAAGCTTCACTATGCTAATGGCTTGATTTAGTGGACCTTAGTGGGATGCTAGGGCTCAGCCTAGGCAAACATGGGGCTCGGCCATGGTCCAAAGTGAGGAGTTAGGGTGTTGTTTTAGATGTAAGGCGATGTAGAGTAGTTCTAACATTGATTTTTGGAATATATAAATTAGTTTCATAGGAATTGAATTTTTGGAGCCATGAATGGATGTAGGAATTAATGAAGAAGGGAATGGAAATGAAAATGTCTTAGGAATTTTAGAAAGTGAAGATAAGTGCAAGGGCAGGGGTACTTATATAACCAACTATGCAAACTACCAAAAATACCCTTAATCAATGAGATGTTGCCACTTGTCCCTCCCATCCTCTCATGTTGCACACGTTACCAAGGGGTCCCCTTCCATGAAATGACTTTCTCCATGATGTGTACAAAGGTATGGGTTCAAAGGTATGGTGGTACATGAGAGCTTATTCTTTTATTATATATACTTATTAAATAAACATAATATGTCAAATCAAGTATTAATTTAAACTAAGCATGATTTATTTAGTATTAACTCACTATTTAACTTAACATGGCATGTGCATATATGTGAGCATATGTAAACTAGTGTGCACAACGTTTCCCGACAACTTTCCAATAACGAAAAGCCATAATTTCGAAAAACATTTTCGATCACATTTTCTATTTTTATTTGAACTAACTGTTTTTGTAAACATACTTTGAAAATGATTTTAACATCATTATTAAATAATTAAAATAAGTTTATTTGCTAATAAAAATCCATTTATTGATTATATTATATATATATATTTAAATAGCCTATTTCAAAGTGGCAAAATCCCTGGTCGTTACAAATCTATTTTACCATCATTTGTTATTATTTAAAAGAGTCATATTTTAATTATAAAACCTATTATTTTAATATTTCAAATTTATTAAACATTCACAAATTAAGGTGGTAAAATTCGAGTCGTTATAAAATGTTGCTGATTAAATTCATACATATAGTATGAATCCTTAGGAATAAGTATTTAACTGGATGCAGTTACAAATATGTTTGTAATCATAAGTATTGAATCGTGAGTGTATATATAAATACTTATCTTTAAATGTTCCTAGTCCAGATGATTCAAGAAAGGGATATCAATTATCTACGGGGTAGTATACATGTTGCTCTCCATATAATAGACGTTTATTTACTCATGAGCATTGGGGAACCAAGAGGTTACATATTTTTAGTTGGATCAACTATTCAACGATTCACCGAGAGTCTTTTACAGGTTTGTTAAATCTAAGTAAAAATAAAGGAGCTCATGTGATTTTGTGTAGTGTTCTTTTGATATGGGAGTATTGTGGATCTTATTTATCGAGACCCTACTTCAATGAAGGTTTATTACGGGGTATGAGTTTGTGTTAATACCATAGTTGGTATGAGACTAGATACTCGAGGTGAAATAATACTTTAGAGAGATTTCTTCTCGTTCAATATAGAAGGCAGCTGTCACCATAATTGGTTATTAATACGAAGTTAGAAATCTCTGGCCAAAGCAATTCCAATTAATCAATAAATACCATCGATTGAACTATGTAACTTTGAGCTCTACTTCATAATTAAATAAGATTATTATTATGGTTTTGGCAGATGGCCTAACCTTAGAGGTGTAAGTGATGTAGTTTTGAAGAAGAGACAAACATTCACAAATATTGATTCATAAGGATGCAATTTTAAAATTATCATGAAGTATGACTTCACCTAGATAATCGGTAAGTGTATGACTTCATGACCTTGACCGTGTTTCAGAAAAGTTCACACAAGCTTTGATTTTTTAATTGTTTAAGTATGTGTTGAGGACCAGAGTCATACCTATGAGTCACACAATAGTGAATTGTAGTGTTGAACCTAAATGCTATAATATAATAGTTTATAATTGTTACAAAGATGATATATATAATTGTTTTGCGTAAATACATGTGAATGATTTTAATTTTAAATTAGGAAAATTAATGGAATTAAATATGCGTAATTGTTATATGTATTCAACTTTATTAAATTGGGTAATTTAATCAATTAAAAGAGGTAATATGATATACAGTGTATATATTTTATGTCGTGCATTAGTTAATTAACACATGAATTTACTAATATACAAGGCCGACTCTATGATGGTAAGTGGAAGGGTAAAATGTGTTTGTCCCAAAAGGAGAAATACATGAATATCTAATACATACATACATACATACATATAACACATGCTAATAGCTCAATCAAATACAAACAAAAACTTCATTTATTTTTTATATGATGATGGGACATACAAAGGGAAAAATAAAGGGTCAAATATGGAGTAATAAATGAGATTTATTTCACATTTAAATAGACCCATAGTCTCTTCTTCTCATTAAAAATCCATACCAATTGCAATTTGGAAAAAAAGTAAAGACCTCTTCTTTCTCTCCTCTATTAGAGAAAAGTTCTCTTCTTCATCTCCACCATTATAAAAATTCAGTCTAGACCTTGCATACATAGCTAGAATCAAAAAGGAACTTTTGAAGATTAATCCACAAATGTGTACAACACTAGGCTCTTTCATTGTAATGACCCGAATTTTTGGACACTTCATATTTGATATCTAAATTATTTAAATATTTGAATCTTGGATTAAATATGATTAATATGATTTAATAATCTTGTTAACTGCCTTCTAAGTAATAACTAATGATGGTAAACTTTTGTTTTGAAAAAATATTTACAAAAATATATACTTTGAAGAAATATCGATAATGTGATTGAAAATCGTTTTATCGATAATAGCATTTTACTCATCATAAGTTATTTAAACTTTTTTACATAAACTAAAACACTTAGGAAATCAATAATATAAAGAAAAAAATTGCCGTTTATGGAAAATAAAATATGGTGATGTCATGTGAAAATATTTTGGAAAATGAGCTTTTAAGGAAAGTCTTAAGTGTTAATAAGAGATGTAAAGGTGTAAAGTAAAAAAACAATGCAAGGCACATGCAGGGGGGGCTTGGCCATGTAAAGGAGGGTAAAGGAGGGGCTTAGCTTGTGTAAACACTCATTATCTACTAAAGCTTGAAAAATATAAAAAGAATCAAAAATGGTGAAAGTGGATTAGCACTAATCCACTTTATTCAACTAATCTTTCTCTAATTAGTTCAAATCTCTTCCAAACTTTCACCAAAACTTTAGAACATATTAGGAAGCATGGATCTAAAGTCAAAAGTGGAAGAATTAAAGAGAAAAGGGGGAAGTTTGGTTGGGTCATGAGCAATGGAAGAGAGAGGAAGGTGATGCCTTGTTGTTTTGGTGTTAAATGTTGGATATTTGGAAGTTTGAGTATGGTAAGAGGTCTTTTTGGGTTTTTTTGTGATTGAACATGTGTTTGAATTGCATTTAGGGTGAGTTATCTCACCATCTTGTATGTATTCTTTTTTTGTGTGTGTGTATGTGTGTGCAAATATAAAGTTCAAAAGACATTAACTAATTAAAGGTATAAACTTTGGACCCTCTTGCTTTAGAAAGAAAATGACAGCTTTATATTATTTAACATCTCTCCTATTACCTACTATAATGTATGGCATGGCCTTGACTTGATGTTTAAATGCTTGTTCGGATTATATATTGAATTTGGAATGGATATGTAATGGTCTGTATGTGGGTTGCGAAATAATGGACCTTAAGGCTAATTTAACACTAAAGGGGGAAGGGGGGAGAGGGGTGAATAATGTTTTCTAACTTATGTATATCTTTTAAAATTATTTTAAGATTATTATCAAATCATAGATTAACAACGTAGATTTATTCTAACATTCAGTCACAGATGCAACAGTAGGTAAATATAAAAGCAAAAACGTAAAGTAAGAGAGAAGACATTAGGAACTTAATACTGGTTCGGATTAACCAATCCTACATCCAGTCTCATACAGTGTATGTATAGATTTCATTTCCAATTCCTACTTTAATGGTAGCATGCAAACCAAAATGCAGTCTCGATTTCAAGGCTACGAGATACACCCTTCTATCTTATGAGTCTAGGGTAAACTCTCTTGATTTACTGGGCTACAAGGTCGCCCACTAGATTTAGATGGGCTGCTAAGCATACCCACTTGATTTGAAAACGGGCAACAAGCACATCCAAAACAAATAAGAGTAGAGTTGTTATTTTTAAATAAAAAGAGTTGTACTTGGGATACAAGATAACCTATTGCCTTTCTAATAGCGGTTTGATCTTTGAATTTATGAGAGGGTATGTGTAGATATTTGAATAGGCTATAGAGACCAAAGTAGAATTTGTATTTGAGAAAATATGTAAAGAGAGTTTAGAGAAAGAAGAAGATAAAAAGTTAGTTAAAATATTCATTTTCTAACGCTTTATATAGTGTTTGAAAAGACTTATCTATTCATGAAAAGATGTAATAAATAATCACAACTTTTTAAAATAAAAAAGACATCTATTCACTAGTTTAAACAGTGTTTAAAATGAAGTGTCTATTCGTGAAGAGATGTGATCAAAAATCAAAATTTAAAATTCATCTCCCCAATGGTCCATATGTCGACATACGCTAGTGAAATTTGAATTTTTTTTATTTCAAATTGTTTTAAAAAATCCTATACTTTGTAAAAGAATTTAAACATAGTTTTTAAATATTTTTGAACTCTTAAAAAACTTTTATAAAATATTTAAAATTATATTTTGAAATTAAAATAATTTTGTTTAAAATATCAAAGATCATAAATTGGAGATAAAGATCAGAAAATTGCTATCAAGGACTTTAATAATATATTCTAATGACTCTAAACACTAAATTATAATATTGAGCTCTTCATTTCTTTGTCTTTGAACTCATGAGTCTTCAAATCTTTATCTTGATTCTTTATACTGTACCGTCTTCGATTCAGCACCAGTGTAATATTTTGCACTATATACTATGTAACTTGGACAAACATTAATATCTATATATCATATGGTTGATGTCAACAAAATCAAAGTTGAGGTATTAACAATCTCCCCCTTTTTGATGATGACAACCATTAAATATTCGTATATGTAAAATATAATATAGCTCCCCCGAGTTAAATAACCCCTTTAATATATTCATGTGTTATATTTTATATTTTTCTCCCCCTTTGTCATCAACAAAAATGGATGGAAAACAATAGTCCTCCTAAATGTAATATACTTATGAATTATGGAGTCAAAATCAATATTTAAATTGTAAGCAATTTTAGATAAGTGTTTAAAATTTAAATGACTAAATCTTTTATGCCAAATCCAAGGGTCACTAGATTCAGTCAAAAGACAAAGATTGTCATTAGACTCTTTTATACTTAAGATGTAAATTTTATGTTTACTAATTACCTTTAAAGATAATTTTAGACTCATTATCCTCGATGTGGCAAATATACTTTTCAAACATAATTTTTAAAACCATTGTCACATAATTAACTAATAATAAGCAGGTTATGTTTCAAGTTCTTAACTAACAAAACGTTAGAAATAATAAGAGTTTTAAAGTTACCGACATTGTCGATGTCAATCACATATCCTTTTGAGTTATCTTCGAAGTTAACTGATCCATCTTTGTAAACTATATCTTTCAAGATCTCTGGATTTCCAATCATGTGCCTTTAATTTAGCCTTGAGAATATCCACCTCAGTCTAGAGGGCCTTATTTTTCCCATTTGGCCTTGACTTCTAACCCTAGCTAGGCATTTTCTTAGTGAGCTGTATTGATTTGTTCCTTCATGACCATTGTAACATGAGTATGGGCTTTCAACATTTTCTTTATTAACTCTTTCAAGTTTGTGGTCGATTTTAGCCCATCTTCGCTTTCTTCAGTGAGGCTAGCTAACTCCATTTTGTATCCCCCACTATCATGTCACGATATTTCACCTCTATCAAAAATGACTGGATTAGCATCTGATTAATTTTATTCATGTTAGAAAGGCCCTTCACTAGCTTATTCCACACAAACAGCTGGTCTGAGAGCTCCTTGATTTCGTCTACCTTTTGGTTGGCCTCTTGACGAGAGATGTCTTGGGCATAACAATTGAACATGACCCTCATCAGACAGAAGTCAGCTAAGTTCACTTGCGTCCTAGTACTGATAGTCGTGGATGGGCCTGTAGGGGCGGAAGTGGAGCTACATGAGTTGAAACTTCTTTGGATTTATGGAAGGTAGAAATGGTAATAATGGGAGGTTGAGTTGATGAATGTGGTTGTCGAGGAGTTTGAGAGTGGGTGCACTGCTGAAAAGTGCTAGAATAATGCCCGGGACGATCACGAGAATCTCGATGTTTTTTCTCTAACCCGTGGCACTCTTTTTATTCGTCTCGACGCCTTTGTTTATCCTCCTCATCCTGGCCCTCTTTATATTTTCTCCTCATCCTCTCATCTTTAGTCTCCTGGTATGAACCAGGATGTTGTGTGTAGATGTTCGGAGCTGACGAGCGATGCTAGCTCATACACGAGCAGAGGTAGTTATAACGATCTCTTTCCATTATACCTGGAAAGAAGACGGGATATATCAGGGATCAAAGCACCGGATAAAGAGCGAGTGCAGAGTGTTGGTGTTCATGATCCTTGAATTGAGTGGAGTTTTTATAATTTCCTAAGTATTCTATGAACCATGTTTGGGGAGTTACAAGCATGGGGCTTTATCACGTATGACAAGGATATCCCCAGATGAGAAACTAAATTCACTAAAGCATGAGTTCAGAATATCTTTGAAATTAGTGTCTCCAATACGGAAGGCCAAAAGATTGCCAATATCGCTCAGCAAGCCGAAGATATTCTCTGAAGAAGCCGTAGGAGTTTTCACCTCACCAATTTTTGCTAGACTTGGACTAGGAGCCTATAGGGAAAACTTGATAACTAATCACGTTGGATGAGGTGGGATATGGACTATGTCGCCTTTGGGGGATGTCTTATCATATAATTCATTCTCACCCAGCCCATAGTCTTCATCGTCATCTCTTACGCCCTCCTTTCTTCTTCCTCCTCTTCCTTTTCTCCTCCTCCTCCTCCTTTTTCTTCCTTTTCTTTTCCTTCTTCTCTTTCTCTTTCTCTTTCTCTTTCTTCTCCTCTTCCTTCCTTCCCCCACTTCCATCATCCTCTCCCCTTACCCTGTTCTCTTCCACTACTCTTTCTTTCCCTTTATCAACATTCGCCTCGCCTCCTTAGGCTTCACCATCCCCTTGATCGTCATTATCAGAATTGTAAATGGGGGTAGAAGGCCTAATACACCTCCGACCCCAAATGACCGACCACTAGTGGTCGACCGGTTTATGGAGGGTGGTCGACCCCTACTCAGGATGGTGGCTATGGGTTTTCAGCGTCTAAACGCTCTAAATTTATCCATTTTTCACCTAACTCCATCCTATGGTTCCGGTGCATTTCAAATCCTGTAAACAGGACCCCATCCTCTCCAATTTTTATTCATAAATATTTTAGAAATACCGAGAATCTCTGTCATTTTCTCTCTTCAGTTAGATTCAGAAATTCTATTAGGGATTCAAGTAAGGATTCTAATCCTTTTCTAATTATTCTTTTAATTTATTTTATTCTCCTCCAACCTCTCTGAATCTAATAAAATTATACATATACCTATCTTTCATTATGTGTGTATATATATATATATCAAAAGAAAGAGATCTAGAAAGGAATTGCTTTGGCGTTGCAAATTTATACAAGAGAAGCTAAGGATAATCTATGAGTGGAAACCTTTGGTATTTTTATCAGTAATTTATTAGTATATATCTATGGATTTGAATATGCCTTAGGGATTTTGGGATTGCAAAAACAAAATAGATAAAATTTCTAAAAGCCCTTTTATGTTATAAAATCCCTTCGTTATAAAATAAGTAAAAAATTCCCCAAAACAATATATATATATATATTCTGTTATAAAACAAGGCTTTAAAGTACGAATTCTATTCGTAGTTTACACCACTTATTCCACACAAAATTCCTTCATTTATTTATATGTAAAAGAGGAGTTGAATAGAACATGAAGTTAGGATTGCAATTTCTATTGTTTAGGATATTCCATTGGATTGATGTAATAAATTGGGTTTCCGTTTCTACAAGTCTATGTATTGTAGTTTTGGGTATGAATTTAATCCCTTTTTTTGAATATTGAAATCTTGGGATTTAAAAGAAAAAGACTTGTATTAGTATTATGGTTAAAAGAATTGACATTTAGCGCTATTTTGGGGCATATAAATCGCACATTGGAATTGATTAGGCACAAATATATATTTACCTCTATTAGCATAAGAAATAATTATGGCGTATAATTGCATAGTTAATTAGGTAGTAACTATCATTAATTTCCCTATTTAGGAAGGTAATTGATATTTTAAGGCGTAATAAGTAAGATTCCTTATAAGGCCTTAATTATGAAATGGTGAGATGGGTATTATATATATGGAGAGCATTTAAATAATGGCTAAGTCATAGGGATTCGAGGTCAGTAGAGTTGCACAACAGAAGTCGGCCCTTCACTTTGAGGCTACCAGCAGTTGTGTACGTTTTCTATTGATGTGAGACATCTCCTATGATAAATATTTGTGATGACGTGAGGTCAGTCCCAAATTATGTAGGGTAAACCTGCCTAGTTTATCTGGCTATCGGTTCCTACGAATAGTCGGACAAACATGAGACATCATTATCACTACACCATATTGGCAGTTTTGCAACTCCTCTATGCGGAAGAATCGCAACGGCTCAAAGCCATTGCTAAGTAGCAACGGTTATAAGCCGTTGTATATGATGTAAGAACGGTTATGGACCATTTGGATTTTGCTACGACTAATAGCCATTCTGTAGATTTCCTATTTTTTTAATCTTGACCACACGCAAACTTGCGTACAGAACCCCCCGTTCCCAAAACTAAATGCCCCAATTAGTTTCATTTCCCTCCTCTGCCGCTTTGCCCTAATTAATTAATCGTGCCCCAATTTCCCTCTTCTGCCCTAACACCGTGCAAATCGTCATCAACTGAAAATCATTATCAACCTGAGCGACTGCAAATCCATCGACCATAGATCAAGCGTTGGAACCCTCGGCTGTTTGAAATTAAGCAATAAGGTTCGTTCTGCTTTGATTTTTATCATTAGAAATACATGGGTTATGTTGTTTGGTTGTCTCTATTTTAGATGTTATTTGATTTGATTTAGTTTATACTTATTTTGTCTTTATATTTTTTTCTAAAAGACGTTGACTTATTAATTTAATGCTAAGGTGGATATAATCATGATAGTCAATTGATTTTTGTTCTGGGTGTGTTTGTGGTAATGGAGTAATATCTGGCTACGTATTTGGAAGACTGGTTTCTTTGATTCATGTTGTAGCAATGGGTGAACCTCTGCATTCTTTTCTCCATTATGATGTTATATTATATCTTAATCTTTCAAGGATTTGTTGTGTGATTAAGCACCAAGTTGTATGAAGAAAGTCACAGAGTTTGAACATAGCGAAGGGTAGACATGTGCCCCTTGCAGTTTATTTGCTAGTCATTCATTTCATGAAGATTATATCATATCTACAACTCATATTCTTATCCTTTGTATATTCATCTACTTCTGCATAGTGCCTATTTTTTTCTCAATAAAAAGAAAAGAAAAAAGTTTGCGTTTTTGTTTGTTTTTCTAAAGAGAATGTCTGAACATGGCAGTCAGACCTATTAAATTCTCACTATGCTCAGTATAATATAATATACAACTTTTAGTAGGAAATGAGAAAAGGAAAATCTTATATTTTGTGTGAAATGAAGTATTATTCTTATGCAACTGTCTTTGTAATAAATGCGCAACATTCAGTGAATAGTGTGCAAAATAATCTAATTCCTACAGTGGTGGAACTCTATGTTTGTAAATTTGATAAATACAGAGCATGCTCGGTAACTGTGGAACATTAGAAAAACTTCAATAAAGTTGATTTTTAAATTGTGATCAGTGTGCTTATTTTAGTACTACTAATGATTGTGATGGGCCATAAATCCTAGTCCTCCATCCATTCTACTATTCGGCACTCTGTATTGTTTATAAGGATAGTTGGAATGCCTTAAGCGAAATTCCAATTGACTTGTTATAAACTCTTTTGACACTTCACGTTTATAAATATCATTCAACATTTATCAGTGAATCAATGTGACACTCAAAATTTACGATTTGTTGTCAACCTTTTTTTTGCTGAATAATGCATCGTCTGAAAGTTTATATTGTTTTTTTCAGTTTTTTTTATGTACTTAAAAATTTGACAGTCAAAGTTTTATTGAAAAACAGTTGGTATTGTTAAACCTGTTATTAGAAGGAAAAATTTACGATTAACAAGCTTATAGATGAATACAAAATTTCAGCCTCTTAGGCATTTAATTTACATAAAACATATAATACACATGTATACTGAGAATAAGATTCGAGTCGTATATACTACACATAACTCTAGAACTTAAGTGTTCATACCGATTGAATTAATCGCCTGGTTTTCCAATTCTTAGATCTCGAGTTTAAAAATGAAGCGGGCTACAGATTACAATGCAACAGAAGATAAAATTAATCTGACGAATTACAATTAATCAATTCATAACATGTTAATTAACTATACTGTAATGAGTAACATGAAATGTTGACATTCATTAAATTTCAATTTTCGGATCACCAAATATAGTTAACATAGAGAAAGGTCAATGCATAAGATTCACTTTTCTAATTGGTCTCACTCATTCTCAAATATGTTTTTATTAATCACTTTTTCATTTAATTAACCATAGTCCATCTATGTTAGTTAATTTCACTTACAATATTTTATACAGTTGACTTGTAACAGAAATGTGTTGCAAACTAGCTTTTACATTGTAGTTTAAGATTTCATCTGGCCTCATTTTCTATAAACCCTGTAGATTTTTTAAAATCCACCCGTTCATCTTTTTGTTTTTTTGTTTTTAATAAATAAAATAAAAATAAAACAGTGGAAATTTATTTGATCAATGGGATCAGGCAAATTGAGACTAGGTGATTTGCATCAAATGAATCAAAGATAGAATCGATTCTGAACTCTTAAATGCATAGTTTGAGAATGCCTTAATTGAGAACGCCTTAAATGCATAGTTTGAGAACGTAGACCCCAAAACCCCTTGTTCAGGTTCGGATGGATCAAATTAGATGTGACTACTACCCCACTTAAATCACTACATTCAGACGTTGAAAATGATGTATGGCTTCTTCGAGATATTTTGAATTGTTATTCAAAACTACCAAACTATCATATTAGAAAATCTCGAAACGTGAAGTGTTCAACATTAACATTTTACCTTGCATCTCTAATAGATAATTTCAAACTAAATATTATGCTTGATATTTGATTTGAGATTCAGGATTTTGAATTGAATCGAAAACCAACAGAATTCAGATGCTTATTTAATAAGCATAAGAGCATTTGATGTAAGACACTTATTAAATAAGCATTAGATGTCTAGATGTTTATTAAATAAACATCTGAATACAAACGTCTATTTTATTAGCACCTAGGCATAAACGTTTATTTTTTCAAATGCTTTATGCTAAACGCTTGCTTGTTACATAAGTATCTAAAGTCACATGCTTATTAAATAAATGTTCAATTGTTGGAGAATTTAGTTTGAATCATCCCTTAATATTCAGTCCAAAAATTCAATCTTTTCAGCATGCTCTTAATAATCGTATTCATCATCAATAAATATGCTAAATCCTACAAAATTTTCAAAAGTTTTACCTAGTTGTATAAGTGGAAATAGGAACGATGCATACCTAAAAGAGTGGAAAAGTTTCAAATGTAAAAACTTTAAAGTTGGCATCAAACACAACCACAGACATCGGAGTCCAACATTAGTATCTCTAAGGCACTGTTTTCCCATTGTAACTCCCATGGCTTCAAGAAACATGCGCACGGAAAACAAGGTTATTAGCACACACTAAGTAACTTCAACCTTCCCATTCATCGTTGATGCTCAAAACGCTTCCCTTTTTTTGGTCAAAACTAAGATTTAATAACACTATAGATGCACACAACCATAACAACATGCTAGTCATATAAAGAGGAAAGGAAACTGAAAGTAGTAACAGGCTCCATAGAGAAACAGAAATGTCACAGTTACAGCTATAAGGGGAAGGCATTATTTTTCACATTATCAGCCCAGCCCCATAAACAGACATTTTCCTTTTTTGTAATGTGTAAGACTGGTAAATTACAATCACAACGTGGACATAGAGCGCGTGACTGTCGCCTGGATTGTCCCATGAGGCTCATCTGTTGGAAGGTACACATCACCCGCAAACTGCATACCATACAATATAAAATGTTATCAACTGCAAATTCTTTCATGTAACGGTTTAATATAACAAAGAACATAAAACAATACTTGTTTTCCCTACTATATACTTGTTATGGTTTGACAGTTGAATTATCACCTTGACTATGCTAAAATTTTCCTTGCTCGATAAGTTGACAGGCAAGAAGTGAATATTTGGCATTTTAAGTGATCGAGAACATGGAGCCTAAAAGCATGCCAAGTTGTTAAATGAAGAAGCCAAAATCCAGTAGCAAAATATAAAATAAATCCCTTAACAGCTACTTGCTTTATGTTTTCGATACTTGGTTTATTACGGTAAACAGAATATAAAAGAAAATAATGTTACATTTAGTGTCATATACATTTGTGTCAAAGGATCAACGGACCAAGTTCAATAACTTTTTCAACATGGATTCATTCTCTCACATTTCAATATCCAACCTTGTTAAGAAGACAAATAAACCAAGGAAAAAAAACTAATCCCATAGATCTACTTACATGAATTGCAGTCTGGAGCCGAATGGCTTTGGATCCAAGTTATTTAACACTCGCCAGGAAATGGTGAAGAAAGATATGAGTGCTGCTATTAAAGAAATTTTTACTTCTATACAATTTATTAATGAAATTTACCATACTCTCATTACTTTATTTGTACTTACCTTCATGCTTTAACTAACTGCGTGTTTGTTCATAATGCAGATGACGTAGAAAAAAAGATTAGCCTAAAGTGAGGAATGAGAGGTAGTTATGGTTTTGTGAGTTCTTCTGTAATATAAGTTGGCTTGAAAAAACACTTTCTGATATACGGTTTTATGGTGTTTCTGTAATATTAGTACGTAATACTAGTTGTTGCTGCTGTTGAACTTTGTAGTGTTATGTATTGCTGGTGCTGCTGTTGAACTATGTAGTGTTATGTATTGTTATTGAACATTGTAATTAAAAGATTTGTTATGTTTGGTTTTTGTGTTGAATCTGTGAAAAATATTTGGTTTAATGATCTATCTTTTTTGTGATATTATGTTAAATTTGCAAATGTTTGTATTGAGTATGATAATGAAATGAATGTTACTATAGGGGGGGGGGTAGGAAAAGCAATATATTTTTTTAAAAATAATATTACAATTAGCAACAGTTTTGAGCCATTGCAAAACAGAATTAACAAAGTTGCGCAACATGACTTTACAACGGCTTTCAGCCATTGCAAAATTAAATTTACAACGGTTCTTAGCCGTTGTAAAACAGAAATTTGCAACGGTTGGGAGCCATTGCTAAATTTAATTTCGCAACGGCTCAAAGCCGTTGCTATCTTTTTACCACTACATATTTTGCAACGGCTCAAAACCGTTGCAAAATGACATTTCTGGTGTAGTGTATGAGTATGGACCATAATACAAAGGGCCTACTTCGGGGTCTTGAGGAACTAAGTGGTTGTTTGAGAGCTCGCCTCTTTTCTCCAAATGAAGTATTAAATGGCCAAGGGGCTAGTTATTAAGCATAATAGGTGGTACCTCGATAGGGGTCCGCTTTGGGATAAGATATTTTGTGGCCGATTAAGGGTCCACCTTTTCTTAGACAAGTATTAAGTGGGTCAAGAGTTCCTTGCAATGTCAGCTAAATAGCCACCTTTGAGTGGTTTGCCTTTGGCAAAGGTATTAAATGATGGTGTCTACCTCAATTGAGGTCTTAAATAACCAGAGTCTACCTATTTTCCAATAAAAGGTATTAAGTGGCTTGGATACTATCTCTCCATTTAGATATTTATGACATGGGATTTATGTTATAGGATTAGAAACCTACTTCGGGATTGAAAGGTATTAAGTGGTTGATTGTGGACCTGCCTCCTTTCCTTATAAAAGTATTAAATGGTTTTATGTATGTTAGACATATTCTTATTTTGAAATATACTGCCCAAGTACTGAAATGGTAAGACTCGAGATGTTTATTCACCATACATTTATTGTTCTGACTCTCTCCTCATTACAACATAGGTTAAGGAGTGATGACGGTGACGATGCTCGAAGGTGGAGTGGCCTAAGCTTGTGGCAGTTATTATTATCTTTTATGATATTTTTATGTTGTACCCATGTATTTGGACATATGATGTAACAGATTTTATGTGACAGTTTAATGATGTTTTATATTATGACATTTCAAATGGTTTTGAAATAAATGGGTATAATTTGATACTATATTTATTACATCCACTATGAGTTCTAAATGAATAGTTTTTGCTTTATACTATTACTACTTTTTCCAACCAACATCCAGACTTAGAATGGATCTAAGTTTTGATGGGTTTTTTCTGGGTCGAAATTCAGGCTTGTTTCGAGGTGGGTTGTTACATTTGGTATCCGAGCCTAGGTTACTCGATCAATGGGCAAACTATATGTATGAGTAGCTTACTTGTTATTTTTGAAAAGGTTTTTCTAAAAGGATTTTCAAATTTTTTTACTATATATATACCCATATTTCTTTGAACATACGTGCACCCACTAGGCAACTCTTTTTCTTTAAGCATATAATACTTAGGAAATCGTCACCAACGATTTGACATATAAATAGTTGATATGGCTGATAATCAATCTTCTTTCGAAAATGGAATCCCTGTGTTAGGAACTAAGATGTTGGTTTTGATGACAACAACCTTTTTAACTTATCTTATTATAAAATATATACTAACACTATTATCTAGATAGATATGTATATGCAGGATATATATATATACATATATATATATATATATATATATGCAGGTATTGATTACTGAAGACTGATCAGTATAAAGACTCAAGACTCAAGATTGAAGACTCTAGAGTATCAAGATCAAGATTTCAAGATATGTGTCTAGTTTTTGTTAAAACTTCATAATAGCATGGAAATCTTCATTCCGAATTTCATTTGGGATGGAACCCATTTCTACCTTCTTAGTGGCTTACAAACCCATGACAAGTAGCATACAAACCTGCGACAAGTGGCTTACAAACCCACGAACATCCTGGTTTTGTACAAGTTCTCGAGTCCTGATGTGATGAGATATTCTGCAGGAAGAAGCTTGCAAAACTACTTCAAAATGGTTTTTCAAAACGATTTTCAAAACTGCTTTTCAAAATATTTTAGCCTTCAATTATCTTTTCAAATGATTTTCAAATAGATGTTTTAGCCTTAAAATATTCTTTGTTTTTGTGTTTTAAAACATAGTAAAATTAGTTTATTTTACTCCACAGTCATTTCATTTTGTTTTCATTTCAATACCATTTTCAAAACAAATTTTATATTATTTTTAACATAGGGATGTCGACATCATGGGATACCCCATGTCGACATGGTGGCCGTTGAATTCAAAAGTTTCAATTTTCAAAAGAAGTGTCTATTCGTTTAAATCTCTTCACGAATGGTTATGACTGTTGGTGCTCTACAAATAGCTTTCACAAATGAATTTTTTAACTAACTATTTTCATATTTTCTTCTCTCCTTCTTCTCCACAAATCCATATTCTAAAATATTCATATTTTTAAGTTCGTGCCGAAATTCTGCCGAATTCTCAAGTGAATCAAATTAGAATCTCATTCTTGTTTGATTCTCTACCCTCTCTCGAAGATCAAAGTGCTATTCAGAGTTATAGGATCAATTTGTAATCAAAAGTTTATCGAGTCTCTCTATAAGGTGTGGTTGTGCCTGGAAATCAATTGGGTAATCTTGTGGTCCGTAAATCAAGAGAGTTTGCCCTGGACTCGTGAGACAGGAGGGTACCTCAAGGCCTTTAGAAACTGAGGATTGTAATCTCGACTTTGGTATAATAAAAATCTGTATGAGGTGTTCTGCCTTAGTACAGGACTAGATGTAGAGTAACTCCGAACCAGTATAAAATCGGGTGTGTTCTTTCCTTTTACTGCTTTTTATTTACTTTCTGCATCTGTGTTTGATTCTGTTATTGTTCTGTGATTAAGTTCTGCATTTTTTTGTGTCATAATTTTAGTTTAGTTCATATACGTCTTAGAATCCATTAAACACTATTCACCCCCCTTTAGTGTTAAATTAGCCTTAAGATCCTTAATCCGTACTCCCTTTCACCTTGCCCATGGAAGACCTCCCATTTATGGAATGCCCGAATGGTTTAGACAATATCTTAGGACCGTTGATCAATTTCCTATTCCTCCAGCTACATCGGTAGCACTTGCTGCCCAGCCTGCCGATGCAACACCCCATGCTATTTACTTTCCTAAGTTGTGTAAGAACTTTCTTAATATGGGAGGGAAGACATACTCTGAAACCAAAGGATATCTAGAAGCTAAAGCATGGGTTAATGACTACGAGAAGATATTTAGAGAGCTTGGTTGGGAAGATTAGCTAAGGAGGAGAATGATAGCTTGGCACCTCAGAAGGAGAAGTTTTAGATTGGTGGAACTTGGTGACTGAGGAAAACACTGGAAGGATTTTCTCATGGGGTGAATTCAAGAGTATATTTAAGATAAGGTTTATGTCTAGGGCAGAAGTGAGTCTACAACTGGAGAAATTCATTCAGCTTAGGCAAGAAGACTCCACTCTTAAAGAGTACATAGCTAAGTTCATAGAGTTAGCTAAATTTGGGATGAGGTTGATAAATAAACCTCTGAAAAAGGCCATGAAGTTCGTAAAGGGCCTAAATCCCCCATTGAGAGAAATGTTGTTGACCCAAGTACCCACTGGTGCCATGTATGAGATGGTGGAGATGGCGATGCCACACATGGCTAATGTGGACGATAAGGAGGGAGAAAAGGAGAAGACCGCACCTACCCAAAAGCAAGGAGGGTCCAAGAAGGGAAGCTTTTGGGCTAACAAGAAGTCGAAGGGGAAGTTTAAGAAGGATGGTAAGGTGTGCAAGCGATGCCAGAAGAAAGGTCACAAAGCCAAAGATTATAGGGTGAGTCTGATGAAGGAAACTTTTAAAGGGAAGTGCTTTAATTGCCATGAGGAAGGGCATCTCAAGGTTCAATGCCCTAAGTTGGCAAAGGAAGGATCAAGTGGACAATCTTATTCCATTGAAGCCATCCTTATTGCTAATAGGCCACCGAGAGTCCAGGGGAAGGCAACATTAGAAGGTATTACTCTTATTTCTAGGATTATGATTTGTACCCTATTCGATTTAGGGGAATCACATTCTTTTATAGCTAGGAATGTAGTAAACTTTTTAAACCTTTAAACTTAGATTGTCACCAGCCTAATAGTAGACTCTAATCATATTAGGGGTTCGACACATCTCTTTTTTATTTGCAAAGACCTAGTGTTGGACATATGCAACTTTGATTTCATATGTAATGTATACATTCTAAATTTTGAGGAGTATGGACTTATCTTGGGTATGGATTGGTTAGCATATTATGGAGCAATTCTTGATTGTGATAAGCAGGTTATACGATTAAGAACTTATGGAGCCGTGACCTGGTAATTCTTTGTACACCCAAGAATTAATGAGTTAAGCCATCTATACTTACTAAGTCTATCTATTATTGGAGAACCATTATCTATACCCGCAGTCTATGAATTTTCTGATGTCTTTGAGGAAGTCTCGGTTCTACCACCCCATAGGGAGATCGATTTACGAATAGATTTAGAGAAGGAAGCAAGGCTAGTCGCTCTACCTTTAAGACACATGGCCCCTAAAGAAAGAAGCGAATTGGATAAGCAAATCTCTGAGCTATTAAAGAAAGGATTCATCCATTGGAGTACCTCAGAGTGGGGAGGCCCTGTTGTTTTCGCTACTAAGGCAGAAGGTTCATTGAGACTTTGTGTCAACTATAGGGAGTTGAACAAGTTAAC
Organism: Allium fistulosum; assembly: GCA_030737815.1. Taxonomy (NCBI): domain Eukaryota; kingdom Viridiplantae; phylum Streptophyta; class Magnoliopsida; order Asparagales; family Amaryllidaceae; genus Allium; species Allium fistulosum. The sequence goes on from CM060908.1 coordinate 716,765,566, forward strand.
AAGGAAGAATAGGTACCCTTTTCCTAGGATAGACGATTTGTTTGATCTGTTTGGAGGAGCTAAAGTCTTTTCTCAACTTGACTTAGCAACTGAATTCCATCAGTTGAGAATTGCAGAGGAAAGCAAGTCAAAAACTACATGTCGCACACCAAATGGACTCCATGAGTGGGAAATGATGCCTTTAGAATTGAAAAATGCCCCTGCATACTTTGTGGATTTTATGAGTAGGGTATTTAAGGGGCAACTCAATAAATTAGCTGTTGTGTTCGTTGATGATATTTTGGTTTTCTCCAAGAGTGAAGAGGTGCACGAGGATTACCTAAGAGAGGTATTAGGAACCTAAAAAGGCACCAGCTTATGGCCAAATTTACTAAATGCCACTTTTGGAGAAAAGAAGTTAGATTTCTTGGGCATATCGTTTCCAAGCAAGGATTGGTAGTTCCCTGCCAAAGTAGAAGCTGTTCATGGATGGAAGACTCCTAGGAATGCATCAGAGGTTAGAAGTTTTCTCGGGTTGGCAGGCTACTATAGAAAGTTCATCAATAACTTTATAAGAATAGCAACCTCTTTAACCCAATTGACTAAGAAGAACCCAGTCTTTTCTTGGGACGATTGATTCACTAAGGTAGTTGAGAAGCTTAAGGAGTTACTGACTAGTGCACCTATGCTCACTATTTCTGATGGAACCAAACCGTTTACGGTTTTCACAAATGCTTGTGGCACAGGGTTAAGAGCAGTTCTAATGCAAGAAGAAAAGGTAGCTACTTATGTTAGTAGGCACCTGAAGGGTCATGAGAAAAGATATATAGTTCTTGACTTGGAGTTGGCAACTATCATCTTTGCCTCGATGATGTGGAGACATTATCTCTTAGGAGAAAGGTTTGAGTTATCCGCTGACAATAAATCGCTTAAATACCAGTATTTCCAAAAAGATTTGAATCTTAGTCCGTAGAGACGGATGGACTATGTACATCATTTCACTTTAGTATTCAGTGTACCCTTGTAAAAGGGAAAGTAGTCACCGATGCCCTTAGTTGAAGGCACACTACCCTAAATGCTTTATATGAATGGAGGTAGTTGGAGTTCCTGTCAAATTTTAACTTTCAATGGCCAACATAACCCATCCAAGGCTTTTTAGTAGCTATAGAGATTAGACCAACCTTGATGGACCACATAGGGTTTGAACAAGTGAAGGATGAAAAGTTAGTAGAGATTTTGGAGAGGTTGAGGAGAGGAGAGCAATTTCCCCATGCTAGTAGGTATTCAATTTATGAGAAGGGATTCTTAAGAAGGAATGGATGCCTTTGTGTCCCTATGGTTGATAATTTAATAAGAGAGATGCTTGTGGAATGTCACCTCTCAAAGACAACAATTTACCTTGGATGAGATAAGATGTACAAGAATATGAAGAGGATTTTCTTTTGGCCTGGAATGAAGAAGAGTGTAGTTGAGTTTGTTTCTAAGTGCTTGGCATGTCAGAGAGTAAAATCTGAGCAAGGAAGCCTGGTTGATTATATTACCTTTGGAAATTCTGACTTGGAAGTGGTAACATATTTCAATGGATTTTGTGGAAGGATTGCCTAGAAGTCAGAGGGGTAATGAAGCTATTTGGCTTGTTGTGGATAGACTCACTAAGAGTGTCCATTTTATCCCAGTTAGGAACAACAGAACTGCCACTTCTCTCACGTAAATCTACATCAAGGAGGTAGTTCGGTTGCATGAAATTCCTATGAGCATAGTTAGTGTTAGGGACCCCTGTTCACTAGTCAGTTTTGTAGGAGCCTACAAGCAGCTTTGGGAACTTCTTTGGGAACTTCTTTGAATCTTAGCAATACATATCACCCATAGACTGGTGGTCAAGCATAGAGGGTGAATATGATTTTGGAAGATTTGTTGAGGGCTTATGTTTTGGATTTCGAAGGACATTGGGAGAAGCGCTTACAGTTACTTGAGTTCGTGTATAACAATAGCTATCAAGTGACGATTGGTATGGCCCTTTTTGAAGCACTTTATGGGAGACCATGTAAATTACCATGTTGTAAATGGGAAACTACCAACAAAGTATTTACTCGGACCCGATTTGATCCGTGATATCACATAAAAAGTTGAGTTAACCATACAAAGAATGAAGGCAGCGCAAGAACGTCAAAAATCTTAGGTGGACAGAGGAAGGAAAGCGCTTGAGTTTGAGGTTGGAGATATGATATTTGTCAAAGTCTCCCCTCTTAGATAACATGATTAAAGTGAATTTCTGGAATTTTTGAGGATTTTTCCAAAGTGATTTGCTATGCAAATTAAATTATTTTAGAAAAGGGTCTTCTTTGAAAAATTAGTTTTGTTTAAGGGAAGGGCTTAATTGATTAACTTAGCCATGGTTTAGATCTAGATTAGCGGCAGTTATTTTGGAAAAGAATTTGAAAAGGTTAAGGCAACCAATCTGGTGTTGACACGTGGCGGGTTAGTTAGAGAAAAGTTTACTTTAAGAAGAACTAAACAAGGTTTACTCAGAAAATTGGTTCCGCCTACTTTGGAAAGCACATTTCGATACAGAAGCTTCTGCCTTTATCTTAGTCGAAACCAACTATGCTAAAACCAATACACAAGGTATCACAAAGATGATACACAGTGGATTGGAGGAAGGCGAAAGGTAAGGTGTCGAAAGCAAAGCTTTCAAATGAGTCGAAACCTTGGTTTGTTTTTAAAAGAAAAAGCGCCTGCCTTTGGTTTGTTTTGGCCTTCGACGGAGCTGAAGCATATGGTTTCGAAAGAGAATTTAAAAGGGTTTCGAAAGGTTTGCCATTAACTTATGATTGCTTTCGACTGGGTTCCTTTACTTATGAAAGAATGTTTTGAAAGCAGGGGTTCCGGCCTAGTCGAAACCTTACTACCGTTCTTTAAACTTTCGATGGAGTTGAAGATATCAACAGTGTCGAAGGGGTACTATTTTATAATTTTTAACCACCTCCTATAGCTTTCGAAAGGGTTTAGGGGTTTCGAAGGTGATGGTTTCGAAAGGGGTTTCGACTCCAACCTTCCAACATTTTGCAAAGATGTTTTATGCTTTCGAAAGAGATGGTGTCGACGCCATCATATTTCCCCAATGTATTTATAAATGACAAAGGATGGTTTCAAAAGAGATGCTTTCGCCTATGTTCACTTTGACCCAAATAATGTTTTAAGTATAAACCTAATGCTTTCGGAAGGTGGACTTTCAATGATTTCAGAAAGGTTACTTCTATTGGTGTCGAAAGGGGTACTTTCAACTAGTTTCAAAGCTAAGCTTCTAAAGTTAAAGGCTAAAACATTAATATGATCGAAAGGTTTCGAAAGGTAGATTTTAAGGTATTAAAAGGCATGAGCCTAATGTTTTGAATGCTTTCAAAGGAGGTCATCCTATGAAGTCGAAAGCTAGGTTTCGAAAGGTTTTATAACCCATACTCTATTTTTAAAGGAAAAACCCATGGCAAATTTAAAGGAGTTTTTGTAATGGTTTTGAGAAGAAGCTTTCTTTGATAAAAATAGGTTAAAGGTATTAACCATGTTTAATATTAAACCCATAGGAGTGGTATTGCTATGTTGTTTTGTTTGCTTCTTCAAATATAAATATATTCATATTATAATGGACCCATAACTGCATTTTGGGGATGAAGGGTAGAAGGACCAACTAGGTTAACCTAGTAGTGAATATAAATCGGTTAAACTCCTGAATGAGTAGAATGCATCCAAGAGGTCGGGAAGACCAGAATATAGGATGCTAAAAATATAAAAGAAAGATATTGGCAGGGGCCAATAGGTTCTCAATAAGCCCATGAAAACTGTTTATAGGAAATGATATTTGCAAGGGCCAATAGGTTCATAGTTAGCCCATGAAAACTATGTATAAAGGAAGATGTCGATAAGACAGGTTCATAGTAAGCCAATGAAAACTATGATTTGATATTGGCAGGGGCTAGTAGGTTTGTAGTTAGCCCATGAAAACTATATCCGGATGAAATATTGACAGATGTCAATAGGTTCTTAGTCGACCCAAGAAAACTGGGCTAAGAAGAAAGGATATTGGGGTTACTAATAGGTTCCTAGTCAACCCATGAAAACTAGAAAAAGGGTAATATATTGGAGTTACCAATAGCTTCTTAGTAATCCCATGAAAACTATGTAATTGGAAAGGGAGTCCTTAAATGTTTAATCGGCTATTAGTCAGCCCATGAAAACTAATAGGTTAATAATAATCCTAGAAACTATAATTGAGATAGATAGTCTAAAATGAATGGGAATGGGTAATCCAGAATTGATTCATTTGTTTTGCATATCATCATATTATACTGTTTTGAATTGTTTTAACCATTGTGGATGTAGGAGCATAGTATATGGTTTTATAAAGGTTTTGAGATACTAGTGAGGGGAAAACCCAGTTCGCTAAGCGGCGTGGTCTCACTAGATATCTAAATGATTTGAGATGGTAGATTATTATTCATACCAGGCTTTATGTCTGACTTGAAGTTTATGTTTTCCCCTTAAACTCTTGGGTACTCAATTGATTTTGAGTAGTTTAAGAGTTGAGATTTTTAGGTACCTCTTAAGACTAATAAGCTTCCGGAGATGTGCAGGAGGCATGATAGCTATTTAGAGTTCTCTTTTCTTTTGATTCCGTTGTGTTGTTTGTAAGGTCATAGTTGTTATAATGCTTGTATATACTCTGATCATCCAAGTGGGCATCTTCATATGTCGCTCTTGGCGTATGTTGTAATAAATATATTTTCTCTAAACGTGATTTGCGAATATGGGATTATGTAATGAATATAACATGTTTTGATATTGAATGCGATTTTGTTTGAAGTTTAAATTTTATCCATATTCATGTAGTTCTGTTTATCAATGAATCTAACTTCACCGTATTTGGTCGCTAAGGATGAATAACTATGGATGACTGCAACATCCATAGCCGTTAGTTTTGGGCCTCCAAGTAAGGCGATGTTAAAAGTTGGTATTAGAGCATAGGTTTATGAAACTTTAAAAGAAATTTAAACCTAATTTTTTTGAAACATAATCCAATTAATTTGAAAATATGATCGGGGTTTGGGTTAACGCTATAGTACGTACTTGTATTTGATATATAGATATATATAAGTACGTGTTCCCCTCTCTCTTAGACCATTCTTCTGTATCTTACTAAGGTTTATATGCAGATTTACGAGAAAGAAGATATGGAAGCAGGAAACGGAAGAGGAAATCTAAGGTGGAGGAAGCACCGCAACCAACGGAAATTCTTGACCTAATACCAGGAGAAATCAAGGTCGACGGCTAATGCTAATCCAAATGCCGAGGCCAATGTAGGTGCTGGAAATCCGCCAGTAGATGCGAGGATGGTGTATCAGTTGTTGGTCAATCTTTTGCAAGCCGGAGCTATTGTTAATGTTGGAGGAGCAAATCTTGTGGCTCCATTTGGGAATAACTATGCTAAGCTAAGCAAAGACTACACCGGTTTGGGTAGAAAACCCTTTGTTGGAATGGAGAATGTGGTTGAGGCTGAGAATTGTCTATTGAGCTGTGAGAGGATCTTTACTGTTCTTGGCTTGAATGATGGACAAAAGGGAAGGCTAGCCTCTAGCAATTGCAAGGGGCAGCGCTTCACTGGTGGAATGGTGTGACCGTCGGAATACCGAAGGAAGAGCTGACATGGGCTGATTTCAGAAGGAGGTTTGAGCTGTGGTTTCTGTCCGAGGTTGCTAAGTCGGCATTGATGAGGAAGTTCATGGATCTAGTTCAAGGAGAAATGTTAGTGAGCGAGTATGCTGCTAAGTTTGATGAGCTATCCCGATATAGATATGCTTTGGTTGACACTGACGTTAGAAGAAATGAAAGGTTCATTAGAGGACTGAGACCTGAGCTTGCTAGAATGACCATGACCCATATCCGAGAACCTTGTAATGTGGTGGTGGTGGAGATGGCCATTCGCCATGAAGAAATGCTTGCTATTTCTGCTAGAGAGAAGCCAGTTGAATCGTAGGGTCCTCAGGGAAAGAAGAGAAAGTTCTTTAAAAAGAAGGGAGCCCAGAAAGGGGATGCTGCTAAGAAGGCAAAGGCTGATTTGATTTAGTGTGCTATAAATGTGATAAGAAAGGTCATTATGCAAGTGAGTGCCGGTCAAGAAAGGGAAAGAAGGCTACAGACAAGAAGAATGTGAAATGATTTAATTGTGATCAAGTTGGGAATTACGAGAACCAGTGTCCAGAGCCAGCCAGGGTGGACAAGGGGGAAGTTTTTGCTGTTGGATTATCAGCAAAGCCTACTACAGATGATAAAGGAAAGACTATGATGGAAGGTACGTTTTTGATTCAGAGTATACCAGTTATGATACTTTTTGTTACCGATGCATCACATTCATTTATATCCCAGTGTTTGGTTGATAGGTTATGCTTAGAACCCACATACCTTGTTAGTTCCTTAAGGATTGCAAGTTCAGTAGGAGGGTATGCAACTCTGGGGATGAGAAGTGACCAGTTAGAACTTGATTTGTTAGGTCATAAGTTTGCATGCAGTTTGTATGTTTACGATTTCATTGATTTCAGAATCATTTTGGGTATGGATTGGTTGAGAAGGTATGGGGCCAGGATATTCTGCCAGGATGGGGAGATAGCTTTGAGACACCCTGATAGTAATAACCAAATTATATTCTCAACAGAGTATTCTGACCGGAGTAGTTGTGCTTTGTTAAGTGTAATTGAAGAATAGCAAGAGAGCTTGTAGATATTTTTGAGCCAGTCATAGGACTACCATCGAAACGAGCGGTTGAGTTTCGGATAGATCTTGTGCCATGAGCTGAACCTGTGAGTAGACCACCAAGCAGGATGACACCGACTGAGATGAAAGAATTGAAGGTGAAGCTAGTGGATCTAGAAGGAAGGAATTTTATTAGACCAAGCAGTTTTCCTTGGGGAGCGGCCGCGGTATTCATGAAGAAACCAGATGGGTCGTTAAGAATGTGTATCGATTAACGTAAGCTGAATGAAAGGACGATAAAGAATAAGTATCCTTTGCCGAGAATTGATGATCTGTTCAGTTGATTGGAGCCAGAGTTTTTTCCCAGTTGGAGTTGGCAACAGGGTTCCATCAGTTGAGAGTAGCGGAGGACAACATTCCTTTGACAGCATTTCAGACTAGACATGGTTCGTATGAATGGTTAGTAATGCCATTCGGGTTGACTAATGCACCTGCTTTCTTTGTGGATTTGATGAATCAAGTTTTCCGAGAGTATTTGGATGGATTTGTATCAGTGTTTATAGATGACATTTTGGTATACTCTGAGGATGAGAGAGAGCATGAAGATCATCTTAGAATGGTGCTTAAGACGCTGAGGCAGAATCTGCTAAAGGTGAAGTTTTCCAAGTGTCATTTTTAGAAGAAAGAAGTTAAGTTTCTTGGTCATGTGGTTTTAGAGAAAGGATTGTCAGTCGATCTAGATAAGATCAAAGCTGTGAACAATTGGAAGAGACAAGAGACGGTGACTGAGATCCGAAGTTTTTTTGGACTTGTTGGCTACTACCGGAGATTCATCAAGGATTTCTCACGGATAGCAGCGCCTTTGACTAAGCTTACCAGGAAGGAAGTGAAGTGGTCCAAAAAATGTGAGGAAGCATTCCTTAAGTTAAAGCATTTGTTGACCAATGCTCCAGTGTTAGTAGTTCCCGATGGAAACCAAGGGTTGGTAGTATACACTGATGCATGTGGGACTGGATTGGGAGCATTGTTGATGTAGAGGGGCAAAGTCATTGCTTATGCATCTAGGTAGCTTAGGCTGCATGAAGTGAGATATCCTACTCATGACTTGGAGTTGTCTGTGGTGATCTTTTCCTTGAAGATTTGGAGGCATTATCTCTTAAGGGAGAGATTTGAGTTATATACCGATCATAAGTCTTTAAGATACTTATTCTCTCAAAAGGAGTTGAATATGCGACAGTAGAGATGGCTGGAATTTTTGGCTGCTTATGATTTTGTATAGAGTATACCCAAGGGAAAGGAAATAAGGTAGCGGATGCTCTTAGCAGAAGACATCAGAATGTGGTTTTGGCTATGTTGGCAGAATGGAAGGATCTAGAAGCTTTGGCCAGTTGTGGTGTGTAGCTAAGATCGACTGCTAGTTCTAGTCAGAATACTGCCATGTTGTCCTGTTTAGAAGTTAGACTAGTGTTGATCGAGAGAATTTCTTCTAAACAGATGAAGGATCCATTATTAGCCGAGTGGATCAAAAGGCTTGAGGTGGGAGCTGAGGTCGATGATTTGAAGATTTTTGTCTTGACCAGAGAGGATGGTTGAGAAAGGAGGGACGGTTATGTGTTTCAGATGTGGAGAACTTGAGAAGAGAAGCTCTTGAGGAATGTCATCGATCCAAGTTTACGATTATCCTGGATGGACCAAGATGTATCAAGATATGAAGAGGGGCTTCTATTAGGAAGGCATGAAGGGAGATGTTGGCTTGTGGGTTAGGCGGTGTATAAACTGTCAATAAGTGAAAGCCGAACACTAGAAGCCGAGTGATTTGCTTCAGCCATTTGAGATTCCAGTGTGGAAATGGGATTCAATATCCATGGATTTTATAGATGGGTTGCCAAGTTCAAGGAGAGGAAATGATAGTATATGGGTTATTATGGACAGGTTGACAAAGAGTCCCCATTTCATTCCAGTAAAGTCGACCAGGACGACACTTGTTTTGGTGAAGTTGTTCATGAAGAACATAGTTAGACGTCATAGAGTCCCTAGTAGCATAGTCAGCGACAGAGATGCTTTATTCACTAGTGAATTCTGGAGGAGACTACAGGATATGTTAGGCACTAAGCTCAACATGAGTACCGCATATCACCCACAGACAGATGGGTAGACAGAGAGAGTCAATAAGGTGCTTGAGGATTTGTTGAGAGCTTATGTGTTGGACTTTGATGGATCTTGGGAGGATCACCTACATTTGGTCGAGTTTTCCTATAATAATAGTTACCAGACTAGTATAGGAATGACACCTTTTTAAGATTTGTATGGAAGGCCATGCAATTCCCCTGCATGTTGGTTGGAGACTGGAGACAGATTAGTCTTAGGTCCAGATTTGGTAAGGGAGGTGTCAGAAAAGATTGAGTTGATCTGAGAACAGATGATGGAAGCTCAATCCAGACAGAAGAGTTACGCAGATAAGAGGCATAAAGGCCCAGAGTTCTCAATTGGAGATAGGGTTTTCATAAAGGTATCACCGATGAAGGGTGTGGTATGGTTTGGAAAATCGGGAAAGTTGGTCCCGAGATTTGTTGGTCCATTCCAGATTTTAGAAAGGATTGGAAAGCTCGCATACAGAGTAGAGTTGCCGAGCAGTATGGCAGGTGTCCATAATGTATTTCATGTGTCTCATCTTCGCAAATATGTGCATGATCCAGAGGCTACCATTCCTCAGACAGAGTTGGAAGACTTAGTAGTAGAGCCTGATTTGACTTTTGTTAGACAACCAGTTCGGGTTGTAACGAGAGATGAGAAAAGATTGAGGAACAAGATAGTCAAGTTGGTGAAAGTTCAGTGGAGCGACAATGAAAAGGACTACACTTGGGAGATAGAGGATAGGATCGAGATACTTATCCTGATCTACTTTGAGGGTATGCTATATTAGATTTATGTAGATAATTCCTAGCTAGGTAGACTAGTAGGGTTGTTAGGAGTCGTTATAGATGATTGCTATGTTTGGTATTTAGTCCTTACTGAATTTCGAGGATAAATTTCTTTAAGGAAGGGAGCCTATAACACCCCTAATATTAGATAGCATTATTCAAGAGATTTAATTAGATAAATTAAATAAAATAATGTAAATGTTAAGTGATAAGGGGATTGAGACATGAAATAAATTAATTAAAGCCGAGCCTAATATAAAAATTAATGGGCTTAAGGATGGGTTTTTGATTAGTTAAGTTACATAAGGGTATATTAGGAATTTGCCACCCAATGACCCTTACCCTTATATATTTTCGTTCCTACCAATTCACTACCCATTCACGTCATTTTAAAATGCAAAATCAAAAGCATAAGAACGATTGGCCATTAAGAGATCAAGGGGAATACAAATTAAAAGCTAGAGAATCAAGCATAGGTGAAATCAATCTCAACCCAATCTCCTTATCTGAATCAAGGTGAATAATAATTCCATCTCTATTTTGTTTTGAATCATATATTTTCAAATTTAAGAGTAAATACGTTTTTATGATGTATTGGATGATGATATGCTTGATTTATGATTTATATGGTTTAAACAAGATTGTTTAAAAGAGATTTTGCACAGTTTTAAGGAAAAACCGAGATTTAATGATGATTAAATGCCATGGGAAAATTTTATGTTATGAGAAATATGCTTTTGGAGTTGGGTTTCAATTTTGATAATTTTTCAAGCTATGGAAAGATTATAATGAATTTTCAAAGGAAAATATGGTTATTTGGGTTTATAAATTTATTTTGGAAAAATATATAGAGAATTTGGGTCTGGAATTTTGATATGTTAGTTAACATGATTAAAGAGAATTTTTGGAGATTTTTCCAAAGTGATTTGCTATGCAAATTAAATTATTTTGGAACAGAGACTTCTTTGCAAAATTGGTTTTGTTTAATGGAAGGGCTTAATAGATTAACTTAACCATGGTTTAGATCTAGATTAGCGGCAGTTATTTCGGAAAAGAATTTGAAAAGGTTAAGGCAACCAACCTGGTTTTGACATGTGGCAGGTTAGTTATAGAAAAGTTTACTTTAAGAAGAACTAAATCAGATTTACTCAGAAAATTGGTTCCGCCTACTTTGGAAAGCACCTTTCGATACATAAGCTTCCGCCTTCATCTTAGTCGAAATCAACTATGTCAAAACCAATACACAAGGTATAACAAAGATGGTACGTAGTGGATGGGAGGAAGGCGAAAGGTAAGGTGTCGAAATCATAGCTTCCGAAGGAGTCGAAACCTTTGTTTGTTTTTAAAAGAAAAAGCGCCTGCCTTTGGTTTGTTTTAGCCTTCGACAGATTCGAAGCATATGGTTTCGAAAGTGAATTTAAAAGGGTTTCGAAAGTATTGCAATTAACATAAGATTGTTTTCGACTGGGTTCCTTTACTTGTGAAAGAATGTTTTGAAAGAAGGGGTTCCGACCTAGTCGAAACCCTGCTGCCATTCTTTAACCTTTCGGTGGAGTTGAATATATCAACGGTGTCAAAGGGGTACTTTGTTTTATAAGTTTTAGCCACTTCCTATAGCTTTCGAAAGGGGTTAGGTGTTTCAATGGTGATGTTTCGAAAGGGGTTAGGTGTTTCAATGGTGATGTTTCGAAAGGGGTTTCGACTCCAACCTTCCAACATTTTGCAAAGATGTTTTATGCTTTTGAAAGAGATGGTGCCGACGCCATCATGTTTCCCCAATGTTTTTATAAATGATAAAGGATGGTTTCAAAAGAGATCCTTTCGCTTATGTTCACTTTAACTCAAATAATTTTTAAGTATAAACCCAATGCTTTCAAAAGGTGGACTTTCAATGATTTCGGAAAGGTTACTTCCATTGGTGTCGAAAGGGGTACTTTCAACTAGTTTCGAAGCTAAGCTTCTAAAGTTAAAGGCTAATACTTTAATATAATCAAATGGTTTCGAAAGGTAGATTTTAAAGTATTAAAAGGCAGGAGCCTAATATTTTCAATGCTTTCGAAGGAGGTCATCCTATGAAGTCGAAAGCTAGGTTTCGAAGGTATCGAAAGGTTTCATAACCCAAACTCTATTTTTAAAGGAAAAACCCATGGCTAATTTAAAGGAGTTTTTGTAACGGTTTTGAGAAGAATCTTTCTGTGATAAAAAGAGGTTAAGGGTATTAACCATGTTTTATATTAAAGCCACAGAAGTGGTATTGCTATGTTGTTTTGTTTGCTTCTTCAAATATAAATATATTCACATTATAATGGACCCATTATTGCAATTTGGGGATGAAGGGTAGAAGAACCAGCTAGGTTAACCCTGTAATGAATATAAATTGACTAAACTCCTGAATGAGTAGAATTGCATCTAGGAGGTCTGGAAGACCAGAATATAGGATGCTAAAAATATAAAAGAAAGATATTGGCAGGGGCCAATAGGTTCTCAGTAAGCCCATGAAAACTGTTTGTAGGAAATGATATTTGCAGGGGCCAATAGGTTCATAGTTAGCCTATGAAAACTATGTATAAAGGAAGATGTCGGTAAGATAGGTTCATAGTAAGCCCATGAAAACTATGATTTGGTACTGGCAGGGGCCAGTAGGTTTGTAGTTAGCCCATGAAAACTATGTCCGGATGAAATATTGACAGATGTCAATAGGTTCCTAGTCAGCCCAAGAAAACTAGGGTAAGAAGAAAGGATATTGGGGTTACTAATAGGTTCCTAGTCAACCCATGAAAAGTTGAATAAGATTAATATATTGGAGTTACCAATAGGTTCTTAGTAATCCCATGAAAACTATGTAATTGGACAGGGAGTCCTTAAATGTTTAATCGGTTATTGGTCAGTCCATGAAAACTAATAGGTTAATAGTAATCCTAAAAACTATAATTGGGACATATAGTCTAAAATGAACGGGGATGGGTAATCCAGAATTGATTCATTTGTTTTGCATATCGTCATATTATACCGTTTTGAATTGTTTTAACCATTGTCGATGCAGGAGCACAGTATATGGTTTTATAAAGGTTTTGAGATACTAGTGAGGGGAAAACCAGTTCCGCTAAGCGGAGTGGTCTCACTAGATATCTAAATGATTTGAGATGATAGATTATTATTCATACCAGGCTTTATGTCCGACTCAAAGTTTACGTTTTCCCCTTAAACTTTCTGGTACTCAATTGATTTTGAGTAGTTTGAGAGTTGAGGTTTTCAGGTACCTCTTCAGACGAATAAGCTTCCAAGGATGTGCAGGAGGCATGATAGCTATTTAGAGTTCTCTTTTCTTTTGATTCTACTGTGTTGTTTGTAAGGGCATAGTTGTAATAATGCCTGTATATACTCTGATCATCCAAGGGGGCATCTTCATATGTCGCTCTTGGCGTATGATGTAATAAATATATTTTCTCTGAACGTGATTTACGTATATGGGATTATGTAATGAATTGGAAATGTTTTAATATGGAATGCGATTTTTTTTAAGCTTAAATTTTTTCCATATTCATGTAGTTATGTGTGTCAATGAATCTAACTTCGCCATATTTGATCGTCGAGGATTAATAACTATGGATGACTGCAGCATCCGTAGCCATTTGTTTTGGGTCTCCAAGTAGGGGGATTTTACAAGTTGCTTTAGGGTTGAAAATCCTTACAAGAGAACCTAGGGATAATCTGTGAGTGGAAACCTTAGTAATTTTATTTCAGTAATTGATTAGTATACATCTATCGATTTGAATAGGCCTTAGGGATTGCGAAAAAAAAAGATAAAATCACCTAAAATTCCTTTTTATTTCGAGATGTCAATTCTAGATGGAGATTCTTAATTATTTATGTTAATTTGGTGGAATTTATATTGTTATGCAATTTTTGATAATTTCATAGTCTATTCCACTTCTCCTCTTTCTTCGATTCAAATTGCGAGTTTTCAGTAATATAATATGAATTTAAAGTACGAATTCTACTCGTAATTTACAACACTTATTCCATACAAAATTCCTTTGTTTATTTTTGTGTAAAAGAGGAGGTGAATAAAATATGAAGTTAGGATTGCAATTTCTATTTAGGATATTCCATTGGATCGATGTAATAAATATGTATTACGGTTTGGATATGAATATTTAATCCCTTGTTATGGATATTGAAATCTTATGAATTTGAAAGGAAAGGACTTGTATTAGTATGGTTACAAGAATTGACATTTAATGCTAGTTTAGGGCGTATAAACCGCATGCTAGAATTGATTAGGTGTGAATATATATTTATCTCCATTAGCGTAATAAATGTATAATTAGGGCGTATAGTTGCGCAGTTAATTAGGTAGTAATTGTCATGAACTTTCCCCTTTAGGAAGGTAATTGATATTTTAAGGCATAATAAGGAAGATTCCTTATAAGGCCTTAATTATGAAACCGAAAGATGAGTATTATAGTTATGGAGAGTATTTAAATAATGGCTAAGTCATAGGGATGTGAGGTCAGCAGAGTTGGAGGCTACTAGCAGTTGTGCACACTTCCTATTGATGTGAGGCATCTCCTATGATAAATATTTGTGATGACGCGAAGTTAGTCCTAATTTCTGTAGGGTAAACCTGCCCAGTTAATCTGGCTACCAGTTTCTACAAATATTCGGACTAATGTGAGACGTCGATATGAACGTGGGCCATAATACGAAGGGCCTGCTTGGGGGTCTTGAGGTACTAAGTTGTTGTTTGAGGGCCCGCCTCTTTTCTCCAAATGTAGTAATAAATGGCTTAAGAGCTAGTTATTAGGCATGATAGGTGGTATCTCGACATGGGTCCACTGGGGATAAGTTATTAAGTGATTGATTAATGACACATCTTTCCATAAAAAATATATTAAGTCGCTCAAGAGATTCCATGCGATGTCAGCTAGATAGTCTCCTTTGAGGGGTCCGCCTTAGGAATAAGTATTAAATAATGGGGTCCGCCTCAATGAGGTCTTAAAGGAACAAAGTCTGCATATTTTCCAATAAAAGGTATTAAGTGGCTTGGGTACTATCTCTCGCATTTTTTGATATTTATGACGTGGGATTTGGGTTATGGGATTAGAGACCTTCTTCAGGAATGGAAGGTATTAAGTGGTTGATTGTGGACCCACCTCCTTTCCTTATACGAAGTATTAAATAGTTTTATGTACGTTAGACATTTCTTATTTTGAAATATACCGCTTAAGTGCTGAAATGGTAAGACTCGAGGTTTTATCTATCAGATATTTGTTGTTCTTACTCCCTCCTCATTACAATATTGGTTAAGGATGGAGTGATGACGACGACGATGCTCGACGGTGTAGTGTCTTAAGCTAGTGGCAGTTATTATTATCTTTTATGATTTTTTTATGTTGTATACACGTATGTGGACATATGATGTAATATATCTTATGTGATAGTTTTATGATGTTTTGTATTATGGCATTTCAAATGGTTTTGAAATAAATGGTACAATTTGATATTATATTTTATTTTATCTACTGTGAGTTCTAAAAGAATAGTTATTGCTCTGTACAGTTACTTCCTTTTCTGACCAACAACTAACCTTAGAATGGATCTAAGTTTTGATGGGCCTTTTTTGGATCGAAATTTAGGCATGTTCCGAGGTAGGTTGTTACAATTATTTTGGGGAAGGTGTTGCCTTGGCAACCTTCGAGGAACATTCGATCTGTTACTCTTTGAAACTCGATTTTTCTGCGACATATAACGAGGCTGAGTATGAAGCTTTGATTGGAGGACTTAAAATAGGAAAAGAGTTGGGAATCAAAACTTTGCACATCTTTTGCGACTCCTAAATGGCGGAGTGTCAAGCGAGAAAAGTGTTTCAGGTAAAAGGGGAGAGACTAGCTCCTTATCTAAATAGAGCCCTTGAATTGCTTAACACTATCAAGTATTACATGATAGTGCATATTCCCAGAGAGGAGAATTTTAAGGCTGATTCGCTAGCCAAGTTGGCTATCTTAGGAGGTTCACAACTTGTTATCTGGGTTTCTAACCCGTCAGGATGTAAGAGAATATGGAACAACTTCATGGAGTTAGAACGGCTCAGAACTCAACCAAAAAAAGGGCTAGAGCAACGACTGAGTTTGACTAAACCAAGAGACCAACGTCCATCCAGTCCAATCAGCAGCTAAATACAACTAGCTAGTAAATCGTCATCAAAACAAAGCAACATGCAACGAGACTACATGAAAAACGTCGATAAAAACAACAAAAGCATGCCAGACATCAAAGTCTAGAAAAAGTCTAAGTGCATGGATCGCTAGCGATCCATACATTATGGATCGCCAATGATCCATACTTCATCACTGGGTCGCTAAGGGACATGGAAAGCGAAGAAAGCCAAAATATGCAAAGTGTATTGGTCGCTTGCGATCCATACACCATGGATCGCCAGCGATCCATACTTGTTCATGGACCCTTGGCCAGCTAACTAGGAGAAGAAGGGAAAAGAGGAGCTAAGTGATTGAAGCTAAATCAATGGATTGCTAGCGATCCATGGTTTTGGCTCAGGTCGCGAGCTAAGGTTCGTTGCATCTTCCTGTGTCCATCTGCAAGCAATCTGTGAACAGGCCTGGCCCAAAAGCACTTTGATCTCTATAAATACCATCCTACCTACAACATAAACCGGATCTGCTTCGGACTGGTTGCTGAAGCTCTGCTAGAAAATTTCTTCACTCTTCATCTCCCACACAACAATCTCCAAAGAAATTCACTATGATTCTCTAGTGGATTCTAACCTTGGAGATTCAATCTAGCTAAGGACAATCAAAAGCCTTGTGAACAAACACTACTTGTAACAGCAATCAGTCTATAATAAAAACTATAAAGTGGACGTAGGCTTCATTAACAGCCGAACCACTACAAAAATCTTCGTCTTCTTTCTTTTACTACTCTTTTTTATACCTATTATCTATATTATTGCTCTATAAGAACAGGCTGGTGCTTTCACACTCAAACCCGGGTGTTGATCCATTTTTTGGGTTAACATTTTAGTGTTTTCACTGAGAACTCCAACTCAGGATTCAGATCTAGCTATCTACCTTGGAACCTATAAGGTCCAGAAGTTAGATCCCCAATCTTTGCTTGAAAGATCTACCACTTGGAATCAATGGCTCCTGGAAGAAGAAGAAGAACTGCCTCTGGAAGGTCCATAGGGGCAGTGATAGCTGGAGAAGATGTTAATCCTAACATACTAAAGTAAATGGCGTAAACTTAGGGAACCAGGCGCCAACATCCTCCAGTTAGCATGAAGTCGTTACTAGGGATGAGTTGAATCAGATTGTTGACAAAATCAACCAAAGGATGGAAAGTAGCCAGAAGGCTCTGATGGAAAAGCTTGATGCTCTCCTAACCCTACAGTCAAACCCTACTCTAAGAGCTATGCCTTAACCTGCGGCTACTATAGAACAAGAAAATTCTTCCGTGTCTGGTCTAAACAGAAGAAACGAAAAACAGCCGCAAAAAAGGGTGACAACAGGAACCATGGGACATAATGTGGAAAGAAATACGAATACTCCACCTACCGCAAGGCAACCAAGTCTGAACTTTAATCAGGGGCCAAGACCCCCGCAAGAAGATATAGCTATGGACCTCTCCGATTCAGAAGATGAAGAGCAAGACGACCAGTTGGAAGAGAATGTCAACGCATTCGATGATGCTAAAAACGTCCAAACTTCCCCAATCAGGCCAACTACAAGCCAATGGGGTCCCGCAGGAGTGGCTCTCCCGAAGCCAGGAGAGCCTGGGCTTCAACCCACGCGCTAAGACCGTTTGCAAAGTCAAACACTTGGTGTAGTAACTGACTGCCGTCCCTAGGATTACCGGACATCAGAGGCATACATAGCAGACATGGTCAAATGATTGATGGACGAGAGTAAAAATCGAAGAAATGATGAATAGGGATCTGCTCCAAGTCGGACTCCTTTTACCGATGAAATCTTGAATGAGAAATATCCATATAAATTCACAATGCCAACTATCCCATCCTACGATGGGACGAAGGACCCAAAACCCGATCAATACAAATATAGCTGGTATATGGATGGAGCCAACGCTTCAATGGTTGTTCGTTGTAGATGTTTCCCCATCTTTCTAGAAGGAGTCGTATCTTTGTGGTTCACCAGGCTTCCGCCAAGATCCATCTCTACCTTTGATCAACTAGCAACAAGATTCCTTGACAATTCAGGCTCTATATCGCATAACCGAAAGATGTCATGTCCTTATCCGGATTGTTCCAGGGAAGCAATGAATCATTGAAATCTTTCGTGAACCGGTTCAACACTGCAATGACAAAAGTAAGCAACCCCAACGAGGATATGGTTTTTATGGCGTTAGTCCGTGCTATTCACCCGGGGACTGAATTCGTATAATGGATTAAGATGAAGCAGCCTACTACAAGGTAAGATTTCAATCGTAAAGCAAGTCGGTACTTAAGGTTGGAGGAAGCACGGGAGCTGGAAAGAAAGTCTGTTGGTGTGCAACTAATGAACATCGGACAGAGCGATGTAGCAATGAATCAAAACACGCACGCCTCTGGAATTACTGAAGGAGCCACAAGGAAAGATGGAAATCAAAAGAGGAAAAATCAGAACTCCAATAAAAGAAATTGTAATGACAATAATAAAAGGGTTAAAAGGTTTAGGCAGGAAGATTATACCCCTATAAACGAAACTCCGGAAAATATTTATCTCGCAACATAGGGGACTAAGGAATACAAGAAACCCTTAGGAAGGAAGCAACTGAGCGACGAAAATGTTCAGGAAAGTTCTACCACTTCCACGAGACTCATGGTCATAACACAAATGAATGCCGCCATCTAAAGAATCTCATTGAATTGTTGATTCAGTAAAACAAACTCCAGTAGTACGTGAGAAAGCTATAGAACCCTGATCAACCCACGGCTACTCAGCCTCCTAGGGAACGAAGGAATCAAGCCGGAACTAGTGAAGAAGGGTCCAAACAAACTGACCAAAGACTTATTATTGGAACAATTTCCAAGGGACCGCACCCCACATAAAGAAGTTGGGGAGAAATCGAGCAGTATGCAAGTTCGTTGAAGCATGCTCCAAAGGAATCATGTCTCGCAAATAGAAGATGAAACCCCAGCCAAGCTGCAGAAAACCTTGGGTGATGACATAGTGTTCCGGAATCGGGACACCGAAGGGATCGAAGCCCCGACTCTCGATCCAATGAGGGTAACAGTGGGAATCGGTCCCGCTGTTGTTTAACGAGTGTTGGTTGATAGTGGAAGCTCTATTAATATACTTTTCACACGTACTTTTGATCAAATGAAAATTGGCATGAAAAGGGTGTCTGTATGGCAAACCAAGATCTAAGGGTTCACCGGCGAACGCAAGCAACCTATGGAAATAATCGACCTGCCAGTGAAGCTTGGAGAGGGTGATCAAAGAGTAACCCTCATTCAGACTTTTGTAATTGTGGACAAAATTTTCGCATATAACGCCTTCTTGGTATGGTCCGCTCTAGCAGATTTCAGAATAATTCTGGCCCAATGGTGTCTAACCATGAAGTTCCCTACTATTTGTACCAAAATTGGGCACAACACTCTTCGGATGTGTTTGAAGAGATAAAATGAAGAATATATATGGAAAATGAGGAAGATCTAACAAACACACCAATTGATAAACAAGAAAATCACACAGAAACACACAGATTTAGAGTGGTTGGGCGCATGGCCTACGTCCACTATGAATTGGCTGACTTTTATTGATTTTTGCTTGCTGGTTACAATGATTTACAACAGTAGAATTCGAGTACAATAGTGATTTCGGTAGAGTCTGGACGTAGAAGAGCCCAAAGTCCCTTTTCAATAGGTCCTGGGCTGTTATTTATAGGCGTAAGCAGCAAATATCTCGCTCAGATCTCGGAAGACCTCTTCTCCCACGTGGGTGGCCCCGCGTGATCGATCCTCGGTTGTTTGGACTCGATCCGTGATCGATACGAATGAAATTCGTATCGATCAAGATTTGGCCCAATCGAGTCGAGATCGATCATGAACATTCTTGAGGTTGCATGCAAGCTCCTGTGAAAATTTGGTGGCATTTGGACTTGTAGATTTTGAGTTATGATCAATGCAAGTTTGAATTTGTTGAAGGCTGCTGAGTTCGCATCGCTTACTGTTCACGCCGCTTCTTGTTCGCATCGCTTCTTGTTCGCATCGCTTCTAGGCACGTGCTTGCTAGGTGACATGGCGCTAACTTTTAGGAACGATCCACTCTTTATGCCTAATGACCGCGTCTTCCACTTGAATGTGCCTTGTTCGTATCGACCCAGGATATTCCTTTCGTATCGCTTTATTGCACTCAACTTCGTATCGATCCCTCGCACCCCACTTTGTATCGATCCTTTATAATTGCTTCGTATCGATACGAACTTATGTTCTTCGTATCGATAACTCAAAGGCCATTTCGTATTGCTTATTGGTTGGGGAGGTGTTGGTTTCGTATCGATCTATGGCCGATCGATACGAAGCATGTTTGGTAGTGGATTGATACAAAGTGGACTCACGTGTTACTGCAGATGGATGCAAAGTGGATGAGTATGGATGGATACGAAGCGGGGTTGCCTGGATGGATACGAAGAGAAGCTTGTCTACCGATGGATACGAAATGAACCGATGCGAATAGAGGGATACGAACAGAACGTCTTCTCATAGAATTTGATCGACTCATAACTTGAGCATATGAACTCCGATCGACTTGAAATTTGAAATGTTGGCTTATGTATCTTTGCTTGTCACGTCATATCAATTGTAGCTTGATTTGGAATCGGGCAAAATTTATCAGTATCCATAGTAGACCTATGTACAATCGATCTCCAGAATAGACCGTCTCTATCTTCCGACCAATTTCTTGGTATCACGGCCTTGCCAAAAGGCGGGATAACATTTTCCCCCCAAAGTACGTCTTGTGAGGACATGACGTGCTTTGAAAAGTTGCAATCTTCATTCTGAAAAGTTCTATCCGATTTGTTGAATAGTTGCTGTCTTTTATGTCAAGTGACGCAACCTTTTGACTGATTGCTAGTAATATAAACATTGGATTGTTAATTGTCGATGATTGCATAGCGTACTGTTGTAACTGAGTGTCGAGTGCCAGAAGTCTATTGTTTGTCGTCGTAATTGTCGCCAGGTAAGCTTTTAATTCCTGTGAATTTTGAAAATTGAATATTAGTTCGACATACATGCATGTATGTTAACCTGACTCCCATTAACGTTCGCACGCTCAAGAGTCATTGTCAGTTTTCTCGTATCGAATTCTGTATCGATCCTCTCCTGAATCGATGTGAAATTCGAGTGGTAACAACGCTTGACGGTTTTTTTGGAGTCTCTCTTCGTATCGATCCTCTCCTAGATCGATTTGGGAAGCTGGAAAAATTCTTTTGTATCAATGGATACGAACTCTCATGGTCTTTGAATGGATGGGTACAAAATTAGCATTTCGTATCGATGGAATTGAAGATCGATCGCTGATGGATATGAACAGTCACACTTCAGATCATTTTGGATTGATGGATACGAATAACCTTCTTTGTATCGATGGTAGTCGTGACCGTTTCAGGTTAGTTTGCACAGTGATCTTCGTATCGATGCAAACTTGACTGCTCAAAACCGGTACTTGGCTATTGGGAGACGTATCGGCACTTCCTTTGGGTCAAACCATATATAAGGCTTTCGTACTTGGAATATTTTTTCACTTGCTCATTCTTCCTTCAGCCTTGCTTTCGTATCGCTCCAAGCCAATGAAGATCAAAACTGCCTTTTGCCTTCAAACCGAACGCGACTTGCTACTCCCTCGAATTGATTCTTTAATTTAGGTAATCATCCGATTAATCTTGCATTAAAACGATAGGATTCGAGATCTACGGCCAATTCGCCCATAGTCGCGGCCAGTTCAAGTGATGGCGAGGTCGGAATCAGGCCGATTTGAGAAGAAAGAGGATGGATGGATACGAAGGAATGGGTGGAAGGACGTTCATCTTTAATTTTGTATCGATGAAAGGATGGGGAAGATTTGACTTCATACCGACCCAGAGTGAGGGATTCATATCGATTAGGAATCGATAGGTGAAAACGTGAGTTTCGTATCGATATGGTGTGGTGAAAATTTATATCGATTTAAAGCGATCTATACGAAATCAAGGAACCAAAGGTCGATACAAAACTCACAGTGGGTGATCGATACGAAGTTCCTGGAGAGGGATCGATATGAAGGTAACGATTCTTGATCGATACGAAGTCCAATGTAAACCGATTGATATGAAGTTAACGAATTTCGATCGATACGAAATTAAAGTTTTTTCTTTTTTGTGGAACGATCCAAATTTGAATTTTGATGGATTTGAAATCTTTGAACACTTGAAAATTTAACTCTGAAGAGCTTCTTCCTTGCCTATCTGGACTTAACCGTGAAATTGCATACTTGACTTCCTTTCGAAGCTCGTCGATGGAACTGTAACTTGAAAAACTTAATGAACTTTAGCGTGGATCGTTTTCCAAAGTCTGAATCGCACAGTTGTGATGGTCAGCGACGACGGTCGCTCCGGTCGAATCTCGAAATCTTATTGTTTTGACATTTTCTCAAATTCTTAGAATTTCTTAAGTATTATGTAGCACTGCACTATACCACACATTCATGCACTTCACACTGGGGTACACACGGGCTTATTATCATCTAATGATGGTTTTTACTGAGTTGATTAGTTATGGAACCCATGAGTTCACAGCAGTAGGAGACTCAAAATTCACCTCCTCCGATAACAGAGACGCCGGCCATCGCGGCCGAAGTCATAATACCAGCTCTAGATGAGCTGCCAGGAGCAATCTTTATTGCGAATCCCCAAGATTCTGTAGCATCCAATGTCTCTGAAGATATGTTGGGGAGAATCTGCTTAAGACATGGTCTACCACTAGTTGACGTTCTACTACCAGGAACGAATGACAGGCCACACCTTCCCCTAGAAGGATTCACCACTTTTAGACATTCGTGCACAACTGGAATGCTTCCTCCATTTAACCAATATATTCGAGAAGTGTTAGCTTTCTTTGGAATCGCTCCATCACAGTTATATCTAAACAGATATGCATTGTTGAATAGTCTATTCATTGTTTTATGGAGCATCTATTATGGCCCCCGACTTCGGAGGAAGTCAGATTCTTGTTTAATGTCAAGAGTTGGGGAGATAATCCTTCATTCACCTTCCTAGAAGTAGTTAGGAATTGCCAAGTGGTGACTGGATCCTGGACCAGGCCTAGCTACTTCAAGACGGAGTGGTTCTATGTTCGATGCCCGACAGGGTTTGCTAGACGGTGGTTGGTTAGACGTAAGCATTGCAATTTCTCTAGTGGCTTATGTGATAGTTGTAATCAATATTGAATCTGATATTTCCTCTTTTCTACAACCGCAATCCCACGACCTGAAGGTGCCTACTTTAAAGAAATAGAGCGGACACTTCAAGAGGTGCTGGGTAAGATGAGAGAAATTGACTCGATGCTGACAGATGAAAATTTGAGGGGCATTGGGCTAATTGGTCAAGATCAGAGCATAAGAATTGAGGGACCTCTTAGGGAAGCCCCGACAAGACAGGCTAAGCATAAAGCACTCGGGGTTGTAATAGCTGAGGAGGGCAATGAAGAAAATATGACCACTGAAGACGAGCCCGTAGTCGGGCCCCAGATAGTCCTCGGGATTTAGAGAAGGAGGAAAGGCAAGGCAGTTGCCCATAAGCGTCATAATCTTCAAGATGGAAATCCATGGTCGTGTCCCTGCCAACCTCCGGTGTTAGAATTTCAGAGGCCCCTCCCTTATAAATGGAGAATCCTTTCGAAGGACTCGTCGACATTCCAATTTCGAACTATGTGTCGCTCCAACATGACGCCGGATTGGAAGGGCTTCAAAGTGCTTTAGATTTAAGCGAGTCACTTCCTACGAGTGTGGCTGACATAACTGGTTGGTCGGGGGGTTTAGCACATGCATAAATACATTTCACGACACTACACAATTTCCAATCATAAGTTGCTCATTTCTGGAGATTACTAACTCGGCTTCTCTTTTTATTTTTACAACTACGATGACTAGACGAGAATCTATGCTTGGAAGCCTTCGCTTGGCACGCCAGTCATCCAGTTCATATTATAAATCCCGCAGAAGGAAGGCGATAGAGACCGCGATCGTGGTTATTCTAGTTAGGAGCGCTATGAAAGGGAGAAGGATAGAGACAGAGAATACAGACATCGATCTCGGTCACGCTCTCCGCCTCATCGAGCTCCAACACAACCTTTCGGCCATGGAAACCAACCCTTGGAACCTTCACACCAAAGGCCGCTTTCTCAAGTACAAAGGTCCGATTCACAGCGCTGGAGGACCGAAGTCGAAACTCCCACTATTACTGAGCAAGCTGTCACCGGACCCACTAGGGAGGGAGCGATCAGAATCGCCCAGCTGAAAAAGGATTTCCCAAACATCTGGTTTGACGGCTTCATCTTTCCTCCGCATCTAAAGAGAATTCCAGTTGAAGCAGAACAAACTATGCACGATTACATCCATGACGTTTACAACCAATATCGGGAGTGGATGAAAACCGTGGACAAAGCATCAACAGTGGCCTTTGAGTGGGCAAAAACAATTGAAAAATTAGAAGCTGATCTCACTCAAAAGGACCGCATAATACAAGTGCTTAACAATGAGGCCGAATCTTCTAGGAAATCAGAAATAGAGGCTAACAAGAAAGTTGACGAGGAAAATCAGTCTATGGAAAGGATGCGGCAAACGCATTTTGCCTTGGTTGAGGAGATGGGCCATCAAAACACCACTGTTATGGCCGAAAGGGATGCTGCGCTGAAGGAGCTTGAGGAGCTTAAGGCCAAATTAGTTGAAATCGTCAAAGAGAAAGATGATGCAAACAAAGCTGCCCAGGAAGCGTGCGAATAGGCTATGAATCTTAGGGATGAGAAGGATGTGGCTACACTTAAAATTCAGGAAGCCGAGGCCAGGGTTGAGAATGAAGTAAAAGCCGCGGATGCCAGGTTGGTGACTGACATTGAAGATCTTCTTATCACATACAATGCTAAAGTTCTGAAGCATCAAAACCTAACCTGGCTCGAAAACTATCCTTCACACTTATACGCCGCTTGGTGCCGCTTAGTGGAAGACGAAAAAGCTGAGCATTAAACCGAATCTGTTGATGAATTTGAACTAGAGAACCGGGTGCTGAGTGAAGACAAGCGAAGAGTTCTCCACGACATCACTATTACATATTAAAAAAGAAACTCGGTACCCAACACTTGGAGACTGGAGAGGGTTCTAGCGTTGAGCGCCATGATGCGGGTTCTGAAACTCTTGTGCCAACCCTGCTTGAGTCTATTCCTGCGATTGATCCTCAGTCTGTTCCTGTGTATAATCCCGATCAACCGTAGTTGTCTCCAGCTCGCGAGCATGTTTCTGAAGCTGCTCCGCCACCCGCAAGCCAATCTGAGGAAGGTATATAAACATTTTTTGTGTTCATTCATAGCTGGAAACGTTGATTAAAGTAATTGCTTACCCTTTTTCTTTGTCTCTATTATGTAATAGGAGCTACATCTGTCGCGCCTCCTGCAACTCAAGAGCCGCATCACGGGCAGGAGGCCATCATAACAGAACGACCACTACAACAGCTACTGCACCAATCAACAGAACACAGGGGAGCTCGCTTACTTTTGATGAGAAGATGATGGAGGAACTTCTCGGTCATCATAGTGACCCCTTTGCCGATCTGCCATTCGTCATGGGTGGAGGCGCACCTGTGACCAGCTCCTCAGGTCCTGCTGCCACATCCCCATAGACGCCCAAACACTTCATGAAGAAGAAGTAATAGCTGAGATCAATGCTGAGATGGCAGTGGCCGCGCGGGCCAGCGATTTTGGAGGTGGAATGGCGGGACCTAGCCCAGCCCCTTTATGGATGATTTCCCCTGGAGGCACGGCCGTTGAAACCAGTATGCCCACTCCGTCTTCTAACATTGATCCCGTCCCTCCGACTCCGCCTTCAGGAAGCATTCCAATCCATATGAGTTCGGAAAAAGAAGTTACCATAATGCCCCCGACTGGAGATCAACCGTCAAAAGACAAGGGCTCAAAGAGGCATGCAAGCAGTAGCTCTAGCGGATCAACGCCGAGGGGGAAGAAGAAGAGAGTGAAAGAATAGGCATGTCTTTTCATCTGATTTTTGGTAGACATATAGGAATCCCTTTTTGCTTTTTATAGGCCGTGTATAGATGCGAGTTCGGCCCCTACTAGTGGGATTTTTTGGAATAATTTTGTACTTATCCTTCTCTTCCAAAGAATAGTTGAAATAAAATCTCATTTTGTCTTCAGCACAGTTTTGTGTTTATTTCACTTAAGTATTCCAGCGTTCGAACTTCCATTCAATGTACTTGTGAAGTATCAGTTTTCGAGTCGCACTTGAGCTTAGTTGCTAAGTTCCGAAGTCATGGCTTCGGGTCGCGATCAAATGTCAAGTCGAATTCCAACATTGCACCGTTTCAATCAGTTGCTCATACTTAAGTCCTGCTCCCAGTTTCGGGGACAAATTGAAAAGATTGATCAGCAATCACTTTTTGCCTTCAATACATCGATCTTAACTTTGTGAAATGAAGCTGAAAGAAGACGAGTCCGGGTGGACGAATCACACTCGCTCATCAATTGATGGTTGCATCCACACTCTAGGGATTGCCCTTGTAAGTCGGCGGTCGGTCACGCCTGCTTATAGTTTTGAGATATGTTCACGCTCTGGGACCTTAGTTATTTTATGGGTGGTCAGCCACCCCCGTTTGATATTTAGGACTTCGTCTGCAGTCTGGGGACTTAGATTGATTTGTGGGTGGTCAGTCACACCCACTTTGCGTTTATACTCCGGCGCGCACTCTAAGGGCTCAAAGTTGTTCTACGGGTGGTCGATTCACACCCGGTTTGCGTCTAAACTCCAATCCGCACTCCGGGGATTTATAGTTAGTCATTGTTTATACTACAGTCCACACTCTGGGGACTTAGAGTTAGTTGATGTTTATACTCCAATTCGCACTCTGGGAATTTGGAGTTAGTTGACAGACGGTCAGTCACATCTGTTGTGAGTTTCAGAACTTCGTTTGCACTCCGGGAACGACAAATGTATCAGGATCGTGGATGGTCGGATCACATCCACCCTGAGTTAACAAGCGAGGTCGTTAGATGGACGGGTCCATCCTCCTCGAACTTAGTTTAAACACGAGCGAAGTTGTTGGGTGGAAGGATCCACCTTCTTCGAGCTTGCATTTTCCAGTTTATACTCTAGTTCACACTTTAGGAATTAGGAGTTAGTTAGAGGATTATCGTGTATCAATCCTTTTTGGCTTCAGTGTGTTGACTTGTCCCCGAGCTCGGGTTTCACTTAGCGAGTGACCGGTCATATCACAGTCACTCCCTATTTGAATAAGTCCCACCGTAAGATGGAACTTAGCTCTCCGTGCATTGTGATGGTCGTATGACACATTTAGAAATCACTGCTCTGGCTCGAAGAGATTGCATTTTATTGCTGAAATAAGAAAAGATGGCAAAGTTAGTTGCCTTATTACAAATTCAAATTTCTAAATGCATAAACAAATTGCAAATGAAAAGTAGACTGATTAAATAAATAGAGCCTGTTATGTGTAGTAGCGATGAAGACTCTCGCTGTTCAGGCTCTTGGCAGAGTAAGACCGTCAACGGTCGATAATTTAAATGTGCCATCTCCAAGCTTTTGTTCGATGACATACAGACCTTCCCATGTCGGCTTCGTATGTGAAGGAACCGAGTAAATTCTCTTAAGGAAGAGATCGCCGAGTCCGAAGGTTCAGGGTCGGACCTTGGCATTGTATAATCGGGCGACTCGACTTCGGTATGCGGCTGCCTTCAAATCAGCCTCTTCTCGCTTCTCATCCAATAAATCCAGAGATTCGGCAAGTAATATAGCGTTCGTTTTCGGATCATAATAAGTCAGACGATGAGAAGGTACTTCCATCTCGACTGGAATAATGGCTTTTGAACCGTAGGAAAGAGAGAATGGAGTGTGGCCGGTGGTGGATTTGTGGGTTGTCTGATAAGCCCATAAAGCCATAGGAAGTTCATCGACCCATTTGCCCCTGTCCTTTTCCAATCGTTTCTTCAGAATGGACTTTATAACTTTATTAACAGTTTCAACCTGTTCATTTGCTTGAGGATGTGCAACTGTAGAGAACTTCTTCTGAATGTGGAATCATTGACAGAAATTCTTAAATTCAACACTGTCGAATTGTGCCCCGTTGTTAGTGATGATGGTATGTGGGAGACCAAATCGACAGATAATGTTGCATACTACAAAGTTGATCACTTTCTTCATTGTGATAGTAGCAAGGGGCTCAGGTTCCGCCTATTTGGTAAAGTAATCAACTACAATGATGGTGTACTTTACACCACCTTTGGCTAGAGGTAGAGAACCAATAATGTCAATGCCCCATATCGCAAACGGCCATGGGCTGACCATCTGAGTTATTTCGGTAGGCGGGGCTCTTGGAATCCAAGCATGTTTTTGACATCTGTCACATTTTCTGGCGTAATCCGATGCATCACGATTTATAGTCGGCCAATAGTATCCATATCGGAGCACTTTCTTGGCAAGAGCTTGCCCCCCGGTGTGATCGCCACATTCGCCTTCATGTACATCATGCAATACTCGTTTGATTTAATCATGGGTAATACAACGGAGTAAAGGAACAGAGTACCCTCTTCTATACATGATTCCATTCTGAATAGTGAACCACGAAGCCTTTCGAAGAACTTATCTTTTTTCACTCCTATGCTCCGGTAGGGTCCCATGCTTGAGATAGTTTCTAAACGGAGTCATCCATGACTCCTTATCGGGAACGACTTCAAATACCCAGTCTGTTTCCATCTGATCGATGCTAGGGGAAGATAATGTCTCTACGGGAATGATTCCCATTTGTTGTGCCTCACCTTTACTGGCTAACTTTGCTAAGGAATCGGCTTTCTGATTGCATTCTCGGGGTATGCAATAGATGGCATAATAATCGAACTGATCCAATACTTCTTTAACCCGGGCAAGATAAGCAGCCAGTCTTCGGTCTTTGGCCTGGTACTCTCCTCGAACTTGACACATAACCAATTGTGAATCACAATAAATCTCCACAATAATAATTCTCAATCTCTGGAAAGTCTCAATCTGGCGAGCGGGGCTTTATATTCAGCCTCGTTGTTAATTGCACGGAAATCGAACTTTAAAGCATAGCATATAGATCGGTCTTCAGGAGTTTCAAGTACAACTCCAGCGCCTGAGCAGTGGTCATTTGATGCACCGTCAGTATGTAGCTTCTAGATATATTTTGGAGATTCACTGGTTTCGGGAAAGTCCTCCGGGATAGTGAATTCAGCAATGAAATCAACTAGGACTTGTCCTTGAATGGCTCGCCTTGGTGTGTAAATGATGTCGAACTGACTCAGCCCGATATTCCATTTGAGTAACCTACCAGACGTCTCAGGCCACGTAAAGACCTGTCGTAACGGCTGGTCGGTGTAAATGGTGATAGGATGAGCCTGGAAATACGGACGGAGCTTCCTTGATGCAAGGACAAGACAATAAGCCAGCTTTTCCAATTTCGGATAATTTCTCTCTGCTCCGGTTAGTCATTTTCTAATGTAATAGACGGGTCATTGTATCCGGTTTTCCTCCCGAATTAGGGCAGTGCTGATCGCGTTTGACACCGCCAAGTAGATGTACAATCTCTCATGATCAATAGGCTTTGACAGAATGGGTGGTGTGGATAGGTGTTGAACTAGTGCTCAGAATGCGCCCTCGCATTCTGTAGTCCATTCAAAATTTCGTTTCCCTTTCCTGATCAGGTCGAAGAAGGGAATGCATTTGTCGGTGGATTTTGAAATGAACTTGATCAGTGCTGCTACCTTTCCATTGAGGCTCTGAACTTACTTTATAGTCCTTGGAGTCTCAAGATTTCTGATTGCCCATATCTTCTCGGGATTAGCTTCAATTCCTCGGGCATTGACGATAAATCCAAGGAATTTTCCAGAAGCGACCCCAAAGTGGCATTTCAACGGGTTGAGTCTCATTTTATATTCTCGGAGGATGTTGAATATCGATTCCAGATCTTGGATATGATCGGTGGAGAACCGTGAATTCACAAGCATGTCGTCCACATATACAAGCATTCTTGAGCCCAAACGGCATGAATTTGTAGCAGTAAAGTCCCAGATCGATGACGAAGCTGGTATGCTCCTGGTCAGGTAAGTGCATGGGTATCTGGTTGTAACCGGAATACGCATCCATGAAGGATAATAGTTCGTGTCCAGCCGTTGAGTCTACGAGCTGATCGATTCGAGGAAGTGGAAAACTGTCTTTGGGGCAAGCTTTATTCAGGTCTGAGTAGTCAATGCATGTTCTCCATTTCCAGTTAGGCTTTTTGACAAGTACAAGATTGGACACCCATTTCGGATATAGTGCATCTCGGATAAACCCGTTCGATTTGGGCTTATTTACCTCGTCCTTAAGGGCGATAGATCTCTCTGGATCCATACCACGCCTTTTCTACTTGACCGGGACATGCGGCGGGTCAATATTCAATGTATGGCTCGCGATGTCCGGAGAGATTCCACACATGTTGGAATGTGTCCAGGCAAACACATCAAGGTTTGCCCGGAGAAATTCAACCAATTCCCCTTGCATCTGTTGGCTTAGCAGAGATCCGATCTTTATCATTTTAAAATCGTCATTATCGTCGATCGAAACAGCGATCGTTAGCTCGACCGGGGAAGCTTGACTGTCTTTACTTTCATCTTCACTTTCGGTATCTCTCGGGTCAAGATCCCTTGGGAATTGGTTGGGGTGCCCGGGCCTAGACCCAGGCGTTAGTTATCAATTTTCCGCAAAGCGGACGCAGAGAGATTCCTCTACGCCCTTTCCTTTTTCTTTTTGCTGTGCCTCCCCCAGCTCAGCAACATAACATGATCGTCCAACAGCCCGGTCTCCCTGAACAACTCCAACTCCGTTGTCAGTAGGTAATTTTAAAGTCCAACACCAAGAGGCAATGGCAGCCCTGAACTTAGCTAGGGCCGATCGGCCTAAGAAAGCATTGTATGGCGAGTCTATGTCCAACAAAACAAAATGTAATATCTGAAGTATCCAGCATTCTCCAATTCCCAACTCGACTGGTAGTTCCACCACTCCAGTGGGTATAGTTGCACTTCCATTGAAGCCATGAATACGAGACTGGCAAGGCTTCAAGTCTTTTGTTTCCATCCTCATCGATCATAAGCTCGCTTAAACAATAAGTTCACTGAGCTTCCACTGTCCACTAAGATCCTCTTCATCTAGGCAGGACCTACTTGAGCTGATATGACAAGTGGATCAATGGTTGGGGCTTCGACCCTATCGGCATCTCTGTCTCGAAATACGATGTTGTCTTTCATCGTTTTCTGTTGCTTGGCCGGAGCCCCATCTGCCAAATTACTACAACATTCGAAGCTCGCATGCCTAATTGAACTGGCATACGACTCCATTTCCTTCCAACTTCGGTCTGCTGGATGAGGACCACCACTAACAGTAATGTTTGTACCAAAATTGGGCACAACACTCTTCGAAAGGTTTGAAGAGATAAAATGAAGAAAGTAAATGTAAAAAGAGGATTATCTAACAAACACTCCAGACCATAATAAGAAAACAACAGAAGAACATAGAGATTTAGAGTGGTTCGGCATGTTGCCTACGTCCACTATGAAATGATTGATCTTTATTAACTTTTTCTTGCTGGTTACAACTGATTACAACAGTAAATCTCGAGTACAATAGTGAAATTCGAGTACAATGGTGAATTCGGCAGAGTTTGGACGTCAGAGAGCCAAAAGATCCCTTTTCTGTAAGCTTTGGGATGCTATTTATAGGCGTAGGCTCCAAATATGTCGCTCAGATCTCGGGAGAACTCTTCTGGCACGTGGGTGGGCCCACGCAATCGATCCCACGTTATTTGCACTCGGTCCGTGATCGATACGAAAGAATTTCATATCGATCAAGATTTGGTCCAATCGAATCAAAATTGGGCATGGACGTTCTTTAGGTTGTACGTAAGCTCCTGTGAAAATTTGGTGGCATTTGGACTTGTAGTTTGTGAGTTATGATCGATGCAAATTTGAGTTTTCGGTAGGCTGTTTAGTTCGTATCGGTACCTTTCATATCGATCTGTTCGTATCGGTCTGAGCATGTGCCTGCGAGTTGACGTGGCGCTAGTTTCTAGGATCGATCCACAATTCATGCCGAATTGACCGAGTATTTCAATGGTATTTGACTCGTTCGTATCGATCTTAATTGTTCTATTCGTATCGATTGGTTGCATTGCTCTGTTTGTATCGATCGGATGCGTTGTCTTGTTCGTATCGATCGATTGCGTTGTTCTATTCGTATTGATCGATTGCATTGTACTTTGTATCAATGGGAAGTGTTGATTTCATAGTGATTTGTGGTTGATCGATACGAAGCATGTTGAAACATAATCGATACGAACTAGACACTCGCCTTGCAGTTGATGGATACGAAGAAGACAATAGCCGACCGATTCGAAGTGAGCCTGTCTGCTGATGGATACAAAGAAGACTGTTTCGATGGATACAAACAAGACGGTTTCATGGCGATGGACACGAATAGATAGATATGTGATGGATATGAAATCGACCGATGCGAAATGATGGATGTGGCCTGATCGGTACGAAATGATGGGTACGAACGAATTGGTTTCCTTGACTTGTACTGATCATTTGAGCATACGAACTCGGATTGACTCGAAATTTGGAACGTTGGCTTTTATAGTTATACTTTTCATGTCTTGTCAATTGTAGCTCGACCCGGACTCGGATAAAATTCATCGATATCCATAGTTAGCCTGCGTATAATCGATCTTCGGGACGTGTTGTCCTCGGTTTCCAATTAAGCTCTTGGTATCACAGCCTTGCCAAAAGGTGGGATAACATTTGCCCCCTAAAGTACGTCTTGTGAAAACACGACGTGCTTTGAAAAGCTGCAATCTTCATCCTGAACAGTTTTATCCGACTTGTCTGAATGGTTGTTGTCTTTTTGTCGAAAGATGTAACCTTTGATTGATGCTTCAGTAACATAACTCATAAATTGTTGATTGCCAATTGTTGTACCGTGTACTGTTGTAATCGAGCGCTTTACGAATATTCAGTTCCTACGAATTTTAAAGATTGGATGTTAGTCCGTCACACATAAATGTATGTTAACCCGACTCCTGTTAACTTTTATACGTTCACGAGTCGTTGTCGGTTCTTTGTTTGTATCGAATTCCGTATCGAGCCTCTCCTGAATCGAAGTGAAATTTGAGTTGTAACAACGCTTGACGGTTGTTTTGGAGTTTTTTTTCATCGATCCTCTCCTGGATCGATTCGAGGAGTTGAAAATTTTGCTTTCGTATCGATGGTGATTGATACGAATTCATTAGCCTTTTTGAATACTTTGCATCGATGGGCGAGGATTTTGGAATCTTGGTTCGATGGATATGAACTAAATACAGCGTATCGATAGTGTTCCCATTAGTTTCGGACAATTCCCATGAGCTTTCCCTTTGTTGCTTGTTGTATGGATTCGAACGGGTTTCCATGTATTGTTCGCACCAATAGGTCATTGGCTGATATGAGTGATTGCATTCTGGATCGATGGCAAACAAATACTGGCAATTGCGCCTGGGATCAGTGAGTGCAGATGGATACGAACAAGGCCTTCGTATCGGTGATAGTAGAAACCATTTTTATTGGTCGCTTATCACTGGGATACAAACCGTCACCAATCTTCCATATATATACATGTGACTTTGTACTTAGAAGAATTTACTTGCTCATTTGTCTTCAGCCCTTCGTATCGATAGAAAACTTTGAGAAAACAGAACGGACTGCAGAAGTTTTTCGCCTCCAAACCATTTAGTGTTTTATCCTCAATTCAATCCATTCAAACTAGGTAATTAACTAATTAAACTCCTCTAAGAATGACGAGACTTGGAACTTGACTCCATCCCATCCAAGGCCGTGGTCGATCCCAGCGTCGTCGATGTCGGAATAGGATTGGAGCCTGACTGAAGGAGGAGGAGACGAGGTTTAAGGCCGCTTGGGGAAGAAGGAGTAAGAAGGGGTGAACAGCTTCCACTTTGTATCGATGAATGGAAAGAGGGGGCTTGGCTTCGTATCGATTCGGGGCATGAAATTTGCGCCGGTGAGTAATCGATCAACGAAACAATGGACTTCGTATCGATCCTGGGTAACAATAATTCGTATCGATCAGAGGCGAGCAATACGCAATCAGATTGCCAACTACAGATATGAAACTCGTTACATGTGATTGATACGAATTTCACGGTTCGAGGACCGATACGAAGTTGGTAGCTTCTGACCAGTACAAACTCTGTTGTAACCTGATCGATGCAAAGTTGATGTAACTCGGTCGATGTAAAACCAGTGTGACTTGATCGATACGAAATCAAAATTAACTGATCGATACGAAATGAGAGCTTCGGGTCGATACGAATCAAATAAGCTACTGATCGATACGAAATAATGGTCTTTGACTGATACGAAAATAAGGCCTTTGAAACGAATGATCCGAACTTTGACTTTGATGGATACGAACTTCATGAAGATTCGAACATTTGATTCCGCCGAGCTTCGGCCTTGCACAATTGGACTTAACTACAAAACTGCATATTTGACTACCTTTTGATGCTCGTCGATGGAACTATAACTTGACAACATTTAGTTACCCTCAACTTGAATCGATCTCCAAAGTCAGGATGGCACGGTTGTGACGGTCAGCGATGATGGTCACTCTGGTTGAATTCCGAAGTCTCATCGTTTGAAAACTTTCTCAAATTTTGCAGAATTTCTTTAGTATTATGTAGCACTACACTACACAACACATCCACGCACTCCACACTGGGGAACACACATGCTTATTATCGTCTAATGATGGTTTTTAATAAGTTGACTAGCTATGGAACCCACAAGTTCACAACAGCAAGAGCTTCCGAGTTCATCTCCCTTAGTCATAGAGGTTTCGGTCATCACGGCCGACGTTATAGATCCATCTCCGGACGAGCTGCATGGTGCCATGTTTATCATGAACCCACAAGATTCTGTGCCGTCTAATGTCTCCGAAGATATGCTGGGATGAATATGTCTAAGGCATGGTCTATCGTTGGACGACGTATTATTACCAGGACCGAATGATAGACCGCATGCTCACCCAGAGGGATTTACGGCCTTTAATCGCCATGCATGTACAGCGGGAACACTTCCTCCGTTTAATCAGTACATTAGAGAAGTGCTGTCTTTTTTTGGAATCGCCCCATCACAGTTACACCCGAATAGATATGCTCTGCTCAACAGTCTGTTCATTGTATTTATGGAGCATCTTTTCCGACCTCCGATCCCGATCGAAATTAGATACTTATTCAACGTTAAGAGTTGGGGAGATAGTCCCTCGTTCACATTCCTAGAGGCAATAAGGAATTGTCAAGTTGTGACCGGCTCTTGGACCAGACTGAGTTACTTTAAAACGAGTGGTTCTATGTCTGATGCACTCCAGGATTTGTAGCCGATGGTTAGTCAGACGTAAGTGCTGCAATCTTTTCCAGTAGTTAATGAGATAATCATAGCTGATATTAAAACTAATGTCTTCTTTCCTTTACAGCTGTAATTCCACGACCTGAGGGCGTGCATTTTAAAGAAATTGTGTGGGTCCTTCAAGAAGTGCCAAGCGAAATGAGAGCAAAGACTCGGTGCTAACAGACCGAAACTTGAGAACCGTTGGGCTTATTGAGCGAAACCAAAGCATAAGGCTTGAAGGAACGCCGAGGGCGGCCCCGACGAAGCGGGTAAAGCGCAAAGCGCCTGGGGTCATAATTGCTGAGGAAGGTGATGAAGAACATACACCTACGAATGACGAACCCGTGGTTGGGCCTTCTGACAGTTTTCGGGGTTCATAGGGAAGGAGAAAAGGTAAGGCAATTGCACACAAACGTCACAAATCCTCAAGATGGAAATCTGTAATAGTGTCCCTACCAGCCTCCGGTGTTAGAATTTCGAAGGCTCCTCCCTTGCCAATAGAGAATCCTTTTGAAAGACTTGCTGATATTCCGATCCCGAACTATGTGTCACTCAAACATGACACCGGATTGGAAGGGCTTCAGAGTGCTCTAGATTTAAGCGAGTCTCTACCCATCAGTGCGGCCGACATTACCGGTTGGTCGGGGGGTTGCACACACATACACACTTCACGACACTACACGATTTCCAATCATAAGTGTTCAATTCAAGAAATCACTAACTCTGTTGCTCTTTCTTCTTTACAGATTCATTGACTAGACGAGATTCCATGCTCGGCAGCCTCCGCTCAGCATGCCAGGCATCCAGCTCGTACTACGAGTCTCGTTGGAGGGAGGATGATAGAAACCGCAATCTCGGTTATTCAAGTCAGGAACGTTATGAGAGGGATAGAGATAGAGATTACAGAGAACAAAGATATCGATCCTGATCGCGTTCTCCACCTCCCCGACTCCCTACACAATCTTCTATTCACAGCTCACATCCCCTGGAGCCTCCATGCCAAAAACCATCTTCCCATGCTCTAAGGTCTGAGTCTCAGCGTCGTAGGACTAAGGCCGAACCTCTCACTGTTCCTGAACAAGCCATCACTGAGCCCACTGGGGAAGGGGCTATCAGAATTGCCCAATTAAGAAAAGATTTCCCAAACATATGTTTCAACGGCTTCATCTTCCCCCATCACTTAAAGAAAATTCCATCGGAAGCATAAACCACGATGCATGACTATATTCATGACATTTATACACAGTATAAGGAGTGGATGAAAGCTGCAGATAAGGCATCAACGGTGGCTTTCGAGCGGGCTAAAATAATTGAAAAGTTAGAATCTGATCTCACCCAGAAAGACAGCATCGTCCAAGTGCTTAACGATGAAGCCGAGTCCTCTTGGAAATCAGAAATAGAGGCCACCAAAAAGGCCGACGAGGCGAACTTGGCGATGGAGAGGATGAGGCAGACACACTTTGCTTTGGTGGAGCAGACGGGCCACCGAAACACCACTATTACCGTTGAGAGGGACGCTGCTCTGAAAGAACTCAGCGAGCTAAAGGCCAAATTTTCTAAAATCATCAAAGAAAAAGATCACTACAAGAAAATCTGCTATTGGCAGCACCGTAGCGCAGCGTTTATAGTGAATATGCTGTCTTTCCTGAATTAAAATAGATTGTAAAAGAGTAAAACGCTGCTTAAATAAAACAGGCGAGACTTCTTCTTTTCGTCCTTGTCTTTCCCTCTCTTTTTCCAAGTTTTTTATTTTACTTTATTCGTCCTCTTCGTATTCTCCCTATCGTATACACCTCTACCCTTCTACAAACTCTCCCTCCTCTAGACTCTACATTCATATAGACTCCACCCTCGTCTAGAGTTTGTGCCCACCACCCCCACCATCTACTATCTTCACCATAACCCCAAATCAAAATTAATCTCTAACCTTAATTCCAAATTGTACTAATATTCTAATTAGGTGGCTGTAGAAGAAACTAAGTAGTTCGAATTCTATTAATAACATGAAATTCAGGAGATTCCAAAGTGACTAAGTCACCAGCAAAAAGGTAAAAGAGATTAAATGAAAAAGATGGAAAAAGAAGGTTGGTGAGATTTCTCCATATGCTTTGCATTTATGATGTATATTTGTTTTACCACTTTTCATTCTTTTTTTGGGTTTGCTGGCAAGACTTGGATCTTATTACCCTTGGCAAATATGATGTTGGCTTACCTATTATGTTAATTTACAGGTACTTTTCATAGTAACGATGGTTTATATATAAATTTAGTGAATAGACTGTTGTTTAGTAGGACTGAACATGAGTATTTTGCTATTTACTTCTTAATTTCGACATGATTTGGTTTCACTGTATGATGTACAATTATCTTTTTTAGCATGGTATAATTATTGTTTATGAATAAATTGGGTTTGTTTTGTGTTCAACTTGTAATAATTATGAATTTATCTGATCCTTCTTAATTTCGGCATAAATTGGGTTTCATTGTTAAGGTACTCTACACTCATTTATGTTTCATTCAACTAAATATTGGTATTCTTTGATCTTTTATATTTTTAGATGAAGTATTTTCTTATATTTAACTTCCTCCTAATTTCTTGTTTAATTGCAGGCTGTTTGAAAAATTAAGAGTACTTTCATATTTTTTCTCTATCAGTTTCAGTATTTATTTAGTTTAAATTATGCATACAAACTATTTTTGTAAATGTCAATTAATATTTCAGGCTGTCCTCCATGTATTGAAATTATTAGTGCCTATATTTTGCTTGGACATTGTCTACAAATTAGATTGCGATTGAAATATTTTTTCTGTGTAAGCTATAGGTTCTTAAAATGATTTATATCATACATTGATGATTTTTAGTAGATGTTGCATTTTTTTAATGTTTGAAGTACCAAAAATTGAGTACTAAATTTGACATGTTTGACATGCAACAATCCTTATATTAGTTTTACTTTGCAAAACATTATTATTTTCACTTTTTAAATATTTTGCTTTCATTTGTTGTATGATTGGCTAATATTATTGAAGTAGAATAATGCTCTTAAACAAGTTAGGGGCAGAAAAATCATTGGAAAAATTGTTCGACTAGGGCATCGAATACCATAGGGCTGGAACCGTTTGCATGGAGCTGAATTTTAGAATGAAATGTAACATAAAATATGAAAAGATTCCATGTAAGTACATGATATTTTTGTCCATCCAAATCTGTAACCTACACTTTATATGCATGTGACACATTAGTTCCATATTTGAAGCACATTGTATATTCTTTACTAAAATTGGTATATTTTCAAAAGAATATGCATTTATATGCTTGGGCCTTTATAGTGTTCCAATGTAGTCACTTTAATGATTGTATCACTTTTGATGACATAATGCAATAAAATTATATGTAGATTTGTTTGTTATGCGCCGATGCATAGAAGTCACCGATGCATCAGTGAACAAGTTATCTGATCCTTCTCTCATTCAATTGGTTAATGGTATTGCTGTAGAAACGGCTGATATCATAAAATATGCAACACCCTGAAAATCACAAAATATTTACCAATTATCTCACTGCTCCTAAATAGTACTGAAACCTTAACAATTGATTAACTACTATGCATCATTTCAGTTAAGCTTATAGATTGTTTCTTGGATTTGTACGTTTGTATGAATGCTTAGGTGATGTCAATATATAATGTTAACGAATACGGACAAACAAACAAAATTTGGAGATGTCATTGTCGATAGGTGTTGATACTTGTACATTTTTCTTAAATATGAGCCTCTAAATCAGTTGAAACATCAGTCTCTCTATGTTTGGCCACCGGATTAGTTGGAACATCAATCTCCAGATTTACAAGTCACGACATACAAGGGGTGATTCTCGGATTCAGTGGGAGTTGCTAGTAATTATATTGGTAGGCCATTCATCTTGTTATCTTTTTAGTATTTCATGCATTGAGCTCAACTTGATGTAGCCATGCCTAAATAAATCTATGTTCATAATTTATATGGTGAAGCAGAAACATCTTCCTACCTCTACTTAATTCTTATTTATTATTTTTTCATTAAGGCTTCAACATCTTCAAAATTGTATTACTTTCATTTTCTCATCGATAGTTTGATTTAAGTTTTTCATATCCTTAAATTTTCCATGTATTCTCTTTGATATAGTCATTAACATTTTTACTTAAATCCAACACATCTTCAAAATTATCATTCGCTTAAATACAAAAATTTCAATTTTGGTACAATTAATCATTGATGTCAACAAATCTATTATATATCAAATAACAAACTCAAAAATTATATAGATGCATATTCATCTCATTGAAAATTAACAATTTTGAATCCATGTTAATGTAGTGGATATATTTAACTGATACCGATTTATTCACATAACAAATGTTAAATGCAGGAAGAAAAATTCAATCTATGTTGTTGGTGTAAATGAAAATAATAAAATTTAGTTTGATTTTTTACCTGAAAATGCACATTTGATGTTAAAAAAAATAAACCTGTGATGAAATATTTGTAGTTTTTTTAACATTATATTCTATAAATATTATTATGTGATGCATATACTTACAAACTAGTTTATATGAAGTAAACATATAAATGTTATTATAATCTACTCATAACTCTAAGTGATTAATTAATCCAAAGTTATAAGCAGCATATCAATCAATTGTTTTGTAACGCAAAAAGGTATTAATTTTTTGTGACATTTTTCACAGGTTATACTTTCAATTAAATAAAAATTATATGCATCTAAGAATCATGCCATCTGTTGGGAAATAGACATTCAAATTCTAACATAAAGCAAATAGGCTGACTTGACTCCTATTACCAGTTTCAATACCTAGACTATTCCATCATGAAAATTTCCATTCACTAAGAACTGAAATTTGTTTATGATTATATCATCATTATCTTCGACATTTCCAATCACTAGGAGTGGTTTAATCCTGAAATGGAGTAAATTAATATACTCAAACATATAAATTTACATGGTTGTTATAATATAATACTTCCTCTATGTAGTCAGATGCAAGGGACTTTATAACAATGGAAGTGTTTCTTTTCAGTACTACATTGAAAGCATACGTGTATATTACATAAGTTTAATAGAGTCGTAAACAACCATATTTGAACATAATAATTAGCACGCTGATGATGCCCTACACTCGTCTACCCTTCGACAATTGAATATTTTTCATTTCCCTCTTATCTTATAGCTAGGTTGTATGTTCTAGTAATTATTTTCAAGCTTGTACATTTCAATTTAGGAACTTGCAGCATGCTAAGGATGCTTCATGCATGTTAAAACATTTAAGTTTCTAATAGTTTTATCATCTTGCATCAGGTAAAACAATGGATCAAAACAAGTCTTGCTCTAGGATCTGGAGTTGTCAAGACGTACTTGGACAAAAGGTAAATATTAACATCAGTAACCCAATCAACTGGGTTTCCACAAAGTTGGTTACGGCTGCACAACTTGCATCAGCAACTCCGGAGACCAAGATGAGTCAGTGTTAGCAGCCATTTCCAAGAATGGTAAATGATTGCATATAAAATGTTTTAAATTTTGAAATGTACATAAACTCACTTACATGTGTGTATGTTCAGGTATCATTGCAGCAACTCTGATATTTGGGAGTAGAAATTTCGAAGGTTGTGTGCATTCTTTGATGAGCAGATTATCTCGCATCTCTTCCACTTGTTGTCGCTTATACTCTTGCTAAAACTGTAAGTAATTTTATTAAATGTTTTTTGCCACGTCTCTACCATTATTCCAGAATTGACTTGGATGATGATGTAAATAGTTTTTAATGCTGTTCAATTTTTATTTTTTGGCAGTTGAGGCATGAACTGCCTACTTTAACTATCGAGGGCATTGTATCTATACGTGGAGATAACGTGAAGGGGCTGTGATGCAATTTGCTAGATGTAGAGCTGAAAGTATGTGTAGTGATGTTAACGGTAATCTCTGCATATTTGAAAGTACCGTTACTCTTTTTACTTTATTTTGAGAATAGTTCATTAGGAGTTTGTATCATATCAGATTATTCTTTATTCTGTGTCAATGCAAAGTGTCAACCAACAAAACTTAATCCTTGCATTTGCAAAGTTAAATATAAATTGTGGATTTATGGTTTTATTTTTGGTTTATATGCATCACATTACAGGTTTTCATGGTTAAATGTGCATGTCCGTGGTGTAACAAGGTTTTACTCCATGTCACATTTATGTAATATAATTTCAATAAGATTGGCTTATTAATTGGTCAAGGTTTTCATATGAAATTTCCATATGCATGTTCTCCTCTATTCTAATGCTTGTTTTAGTTCTTACATTAGGTATACATAGAAGATCAAAATGATTTACTACTGTTTTTGTTAAGCACAGTAGCTTTCTTCTCTTCTGATTCTGCACTAAGTAGCACTTCTATAGTGGGTTGGTAGTCACGATCACCTGTATCTTACCCTTTATTTTTTTCTCATTTGTACACTAGTTGGTATAATTACACATAAGTGATGTTAGCATGAGATAATGAAAGGGTCCCAATGTGAAAGAGATGAATATTTTTTGGATGATAGGCATTATGTTTTCTACTGACACAAGGAATCGTGCTTTAGTCCTTTTTTGTGAAACATGAACCAGATATTTTCTTTCTAACTATTTTATCCCAAATATCAATGATAAATGAATGGAATGCACTTTTATTGTATATAACTTATCCTTTGATTGATGGTAGAATATTCTGGTTGTCTGCTACTTTTATGGTGAATTTCATTTTTGTGGTGAATGTCAATTTACTTTGTACCAGTCCAGTTAATTTGTTGATTATATCCTATTAAGAAACATAAAAATTCTTCACCGATTCTTTTATTTTAACTAAGAATCATGATTTTTTTTCTATGATGCGGGGGCTTAGAATCACTTGATCATTAACAGCAATGTTATTAACGTGCATCATTGATGAAAATATCTGGTGCTGTCACTTTCTACTCTGTTTCTACCATATTTTGATGCAAAATATCGAAACACATGCTGTGCATGTTGCTGTAACAAAATAGCCTGTTGTGCTAGTTTTTTCTGAATAAATAATGATAAATCCTATATTCTGTTAATATACATATTGCCGTCTCTTCGAGGAAAGTGACAATTTAGAGGTCATTTAGTAATTCA
This sequence comes from Allium fistulosum, assembly GCA_030737815.1. Taxonomy (NCBI): domain Eukaryota; kingdom Viridiplantae; phylum Streptophyta; class Magnoliopsida; order Asparagales; family Amaryllidaceae; genus Allium; species Allium fistulosum. Next base: position 716,808,112 of record CM060908.1, read on the forward strand.
TTGTTTAAATAAACACTCTTTACTTAACTAGGTGCAGTTTTTAGGATTTAGTCATGCTTTAAAATTTGTAGTATGTCAAGTGAGGCAATATTCTCACATATACAATAGCTATCTATGCTAAAAACAAAATATTCAGGTTCTTGCATACAGTGCACGGGTCATTGACAACAGAAACTATACACGATGAGGATAAGCCATTTTGCCATGTAAAAATGACAGACCAAATATTGCTTGGACGGTCTACTTGATAATATTAAATTCCATAAAATGCTTATTTACATTTAGACCATAATATTAGTAATAGAATTCATGATAAGTAGCCATTGAAAATCATATTCTTACAACCTCTCACTTTTTTTTGGATAATTCCTCAAGCAGTATTTAACACATTTAAGAGATAATTCCATAAGTTTGCCTCTAAAGAATAAAGCAAACACCAGATATGTATTGACCGTGGATGTGTAGATTCTGAATCTTATAATTAGGAAATCCAAATATTAGCACTATTTATGACAGAAGTATGTGTCCCTGTAAGAGATTCATATTGTCAATCATACAGTTGAAATTTTGAATCGAGACTACATTCAAATCCTCCATCTCAGAATTAAGAGATTTATTTTGGCACATGTGGTCTACTATGTTTCAACTTTCAACTAAATATTTGTAAATTATCTACAGAAGCCACCATATTATATTTCAAGCAACCAATTTAGGTTTCATTAAGAATAACTTTTAGACTTTCAAATATATATATTCTAGCAAGTACACACTACTTTGTTTTAGCAAGTACAACCTTCATGTTATATGGTTTGGAAATACAATAACAAATGCAATTTTTAATCTTTTCTCAGGAGTAGTGGTTATTTGTTGCAAATTACCCTGTCCCAGCTAGATGATTTACAAAGCCAATCCCAACCAAAATTTCAATTGGTATATATGCAATCATTTCTTTCTTGAGCACGAGTATCATATTCGTGTTTTTGCTCATTTGATTAAAATAAACATGTTTTTCAAGGTGCCTAATCAACACCAGATGTAGTATAATCAACCAATATCACAACAGCAGTTTCAAAACAGACAGTTGCAATCTGCAATGTAGCTCAACATGGCCCAGAATCAGCTTAATGAAGAAAATCAATTGAGGAATATGGATCAGTTCACTGGCTCTGCCGCCAACAGTGCTTTTCAATGCTGCACAATCTTTGCCTAGTCCTCAAATGGTTAGACAATTTACATTATAATCGGTTCTGACATTTCTGATTTACACCTTTATGTTTGATTCATCATTCATTATTCATTATCCAGTGCATTAGGCTCCCGCTTGAATGGGGTTTTGGGGTGCGCTAGTTATACATAGTCCTACCCCTTTACATGAGATATTGTTTCCAAAACTTGGTCATTAAACCAAGCGTCCACAAAATCCAAATCAGACAATGCATGAAAATGAAGCACACTATTATCATTGTTGTTGTTGTTGTAATTTTTTCCCGCCCCCTTGATCATGGCAATTCTCTGCCTGTACCCTCAGTCATTTAGGTTGTATAAATGATGTAGCCAGTATACTACCAAAAAGAAACCTCGGGCAATACACATTATCATATATATCTTCAGAACCATACTCGTTATGAAACATACCTTTAATGTAATCTATAAGGGACATTAGATATAAAAGTTAATTGTCGTAAAAAATTCATATAATAAGCAAGGATATATTATGAATGAGTTTTGAAGTAAGGAATCGAAAATGGAGATTTTTTGTGGTCCAACTAAAATTTCAAGTGCTAAATATTAACAAACAACTTTTTGATTCATATGAAGATATCAAATATAGAGATGAAGTTAAAATTGTACAACCATGTCTCTATTGCATCATCTTTAAATTACAGTTAGATACCATCTATCAATATCAAAGTATCCAACTTCAGTTAATATTTTAAACTTCTCTTCATTTGAGGTCATTCAGACTTTGTCCCTCTTTCTATTATTTATCCAATTTTTTTGTTCTTAGAGGCTCTGACTAGTCCAATATTCTCATGTTTAACGTTGACTGAGATAAATAAAAGATGATAATAGTTTATTGCATTGAAATAGAGCAAATTTTTTCCATAAAGCTCTAAACGTGACTTTTAGTTTGGTCGAGATTTACAGGGAAATGGATAATTTGCTATATTAATAAAGCCTAGTGCTGGGAGGTAGGAAACCTGAACATGCACAAAGCCTATAGAAGATTGCTCCTAACATTGGCTATTAAAAGGTATGTTTTTATGCTTTAAAATATGTGTGTATATGATACCTTGGAGTATATATTGTGATATACGATATGAATCTGATCTTGTTTTGATAACGTATATATATTGAATAGGAATGTACGGGAAAGCACTAACCGCGCAAAGGAGGTGCTGTCAGATTTTGAATAATAATAATAATAAATTATAAAATATCACCAAAGTTAACTAAGTTTTCTAAAAATTAATTAAATTTATAATAATGATAATAGTAATTTAACTATGTCAATTAAGTTTTATAAATAATAATAATAAATTAACTAAGTTAATAATAATAATAATAATAAATTGAAGAACATTAACCAAGTTAACTAAATTTTATAAAAATAACTAAATTTATAATAATGCTAATAATAATTTAACTATGTCAATTAAGTTTTATAAATTATAATAATAAAAAATTAACTAAGTTGTTAATAATAATAATAATAAGAAATTATAAAATATTATTAATGTTAATTAAGTTTTATAAAATTAACTAAACTTATAATAATGATAATAATAATTTAACTAAGTTAATTAAGTTTTATAAATAATAATAATAAATTAACTAAGTTATTAATAAAAATAATAAATTATAATATATTATCCATGTTAATGAAGTTTTATAGAAATTAACTAAATTTATAATAATGATAATAATAATTTAACTAAGTCAATTAAGTTTTATAAATAATAATAATAGTAAATTAGCTAAGTTAATAATAATAATAATAACAACAACAATAAATTATAAAACATTAACAAAGTTAACTAAGTTTTATGAAAATTAACTAAATTTATTATAATAATAATAATAAGAAGAAGAAGAATAATAGTTAAACTAAGTTAACCAAGTTCTATAAATAATAATGATAAGTTAACTAAGTTTTTAAAAATTTGATTAAGTTTATAATAATAATAAATTATAAAATATTAGCCAAGCTTACTAAGTTTTATAAAAATTAACTAAATTTAAAATAATAAGAATAATAATTTAACTAAGTTTTATAAAAATTATCTAAGTTTATAACAAGAACAACAACAATTACAAGTTTATGACAAATAATTTTAATTTGGTTAAAGCATTTGAACATTTTTTCTTGATATAAGAATTAATTTACTTGATGTGGAACTATTTTCTTATGAAGATAATAAAATGTTTATTACATTGATATATGATAAAATATATTTCATTCATGATCATAAATAATATATAATATGTTAAAGATAATTATTAGATGTAATCTTAACTATATTATGTGAAAATGTATTATTTAATCTATAGATAATCATGGAACATACAAAATAGATAGTAAACTTAATTAATATTACCAACATGTTTAATATTACAATTAACTTGTATGTAGTCACACTGTGATGAATATTTACATCAACTATTTTTTGAACATAGAATACATCTACAGTACTGGAGAATTCTTGCCATCATAGCATGCTAAGCCATTCCACCTGGGTCTCTTGATGAAGCCGAACTAAATTTAGGGTATTTTTGCTTTGGATAAGAACTTTAGGTGAATTTGGGATGTTATATTGGTAATACAGAGTGAAGTGAATAATAATCTTGTCTTTTTAACTGATTGCACACTATTTTACATTTAAATTTGAGTTTTTTAAGTCAACTTTCTTTTTAATCGGATAAATGCTTGGATTTTTTGAGTTAGTAGTAAACGAAAAGTAGAAAGAGAAATGATAACGGAATATGTGAAAATTTATATGATAATGGATCATTGTCTGTATCTCATTTCCTTCTTGGCTTTTATATAATAAATTCATATTTATTCTCATTTCCTTTTTTTCCTATAGGCATATTGAACTTTTGAAGGAGACGAGTTTGGACTTTCCATGATTTATATTTTCTCTTTTTGCAAGATCTTTTTGTAAGATTTTATGTCATTAACATTTGTGCTTAAAACATTGTTCATGAAACGTTGTATATAACTAAATTTTTTGGTATATGAAATTGATGTAGCTTTGATTATGTTTAATCATTATAACTGCTTGTAATATTAAATTATATATTAGTGTTTTATAAATTGAGCTGTTTTGAATACATTGTTCATGGCATAATTGTTTTAAAACTACAGTAGTTGTTGTAAAATGTAGCAAAAACGTTGATATACCACAGCGTTTCAAAAAGAATGCATAACTTACTTTTGCAGCGTTTCAAAACTGCTGCTATATTATTGGTTCTCCTAAGTAATGATATTAGAATGCGTTGCCAAAATGCTGCTAAATGAATTTGCAGCGTTTAATTAACGCTGCAAAATTAATTTATTGCAGCGTTTTTTGAATGCATCAATAGCCATTTATTTAGCAACATTTCAAAAACGCAGCAGAATTTCCTAACTCTATTGCAGCATGATATAAGGCAGCGTTCTTCAAAATGCTGCTAACGATTGTAGCAGCACTTTTAAAACACTACGAAAGGTCCTTTTTGTTGTAGTGGATGATGCCAATAAAATAGCCCAGGAGGCATGCGAGCAAGGGGTGGTGCTTCTGGGCGAACGAGATGCGGCAACGGCTAAGGTTCCAGAGGTGGAGACGAAGGTTGAGGAGGAAGTCCAAATGGCGGAGTCTAGGCTAGAAGCTGATATCGAAGATCTCCTCATCACTTACAATACTAACGTCTTGAAGCATAGGAATCTAGCCTGGCTCGAAAATTATCCGACACATCTATACAACGCCTGGGGCCGATTGGTAGGAGATGAAAAAGCCGCCCACCAAGCTGAATCAATTAGTGAGTTCGAGCTTGAGAACCGGGTGTTGAGCGAAGACGAATGGAAAGTTCTCCATGATGCAATGATCTCATATGAAAAGGAGAAGCTTGGCGTTCAGCATTTGGAAGTTGGAGAAGGCTCTGGTGTCGAGCATCATGATACAAGTTCTGAAACTCCCGTGCCGACTCAGCCCGAATCCACACCTGCGGTTGATCCTCAATCTGTTCATGCTTATAATCCGGATCAGCCGATCTCAAGCTAGCGATCAAATCTCCGAGGCCGTTCAGCCGCCCACAAGTCAAACTGAGGAAGGTACTCTGAACATTTTGTACGCTTGTCCCAAAATCGGAAGTGTGCATGAAACGATTATTAACAGTTCTTCTTTTGTTTTTATCCAGTGATTGATGCTACACCAGTCATGCCTCCTGCCACTCAAGAACCACATCATATGCGGGAGGCCATTATAACTGAAGCGACCACCACAACGATCACGACACCGACTGATGGAGTGCAGGGGAGCACACTTATTTTTGATGAGCAGATGATGGAGGAACTCCTAGGTCATCATAGTGACCCTTTTGCAGACTTGCCGTTCGTTATGGGCGGAAGCGTTCCAATGACAAGTTCCTCGGCCCTAACTACGGGAGTGTCCAGCGGTGCGCAAACACTTCATGAGGAGGGAATCCTAGCTGAAATCAACGCTGAGATGGAGACAGCCGCGCGGGGCAGCGGTTTTGGCAGTGGAATGGCTAGACCTGATCCGGCTCCTTTATGGATGATATCTCCTGGAGGAACGGTCATTAAGACGAGCGTGCCTGCCCTACCTCCTTCTGTTGATCCTGTCCCTCCGACTCCGCTTGTAGGGAGCGTTCCAATACATTTGAGTTCGGAGGAGGATGTTGATATAATGCCCCCGACTGGAGATCGGCTGCGGAAAAGCAAGTGCTCAAAAAGAAAACCGAGTGAGAGCTCCAACGGGTCAACACCAAAGAGGAAACCGAAGATGGAAAGATAGTAGATACGCCTCTTCGGCTCGCTTTTGAGCAGATAGGAATTTCTTTTGTTCTTTTTGCTAGCCATGTATAGATGCGGGTTCGGCCCCTGCTAGTAGGATTTTTGTGATAAACTTGTACTTAGTTTTCTTCCACAAATAGTTGAAATGAAATTCCATTTTGTCTTTAACTCAATTTTCATTCATTTGCTTAAGTTTTTCAGCAGTTGAACTCCAGTCTAGCATATTTGTTGAGTTTCGACTTTTGGATTGGATAAGTTTAGTTGTTAAGTCCTGAAATCATGACTATGAGTGATGACTGAACGTCAGGCTGGACTCTGATGCTGCACTGTCTCAATCAGTGATTGACGCTTAAGTTCTTCCCATAGTTTCAGGGACGAATTGTAAGGATCATGTGGCAATTGTTCTTCACCTTCAACACACTGAGTTTAGCGTTGTCGAATTGATGCTAAAATAAAGAAATTCGAGTGGTCGAATCGCACTCGTTCATCCATTGACGATTGCATCCACGCTCCGGGGATTTGCATTCGTACGTCGGCGGTTAGTCACGCCTGCTTAAATTCCAAGGATACGTCCACGCTCCGGGGACTTAGAGGTTTTTTAAGGATGGTCAATCCCAATCCGGTTTGTGTTCAAACTCCAATCCACTCTCCGTGGATTTTGAGTTAATGTTTATACTCCTATTCACGCTCCGAGAATTTGGAGTTGGTGTCTATGTTGACACTCCGGTTCACACTCTGGGAATCCGGAGTTAGTTAATGTTTATACTCCAGTTCGCGCTCTAGGAACTTGGAGTTAGTCAATGTTTATACTCCAGTTCACACTCTGGGAAATTGGAGTTAACCGAAAGATGGTCAGTCACATCTATTCAGGCTTTAGGATTTCGTTCGCACTCTGGGAATGACGAATCTATTAGGATCGTGGACGATTTATTCACATCCACCCTGAGTTAACAAGCGAGGTCGTTAGATGGACGGATCCATCCTCTCCAAACTTGGTAAAGATACGAGCGAAGTCGTTAGGTGGACGGATCCACCCTCTTAGAGACCGTATTTGTAAGTTTATACTCCACAGTTCACACTCTGGGAACCTGGAGTTGGTTAAAGGATTGTCGTGTATCAATCCTTTTTTTTTGACTTTAGTGTGATGACTTGCCCCCGAGCTCGGGTATCATCTAGCGAGTAACCGGCCATATCACAGTCACTCCCTATTTGAATAAATTCCACCGTCGGGTGGAATATAGTTCTCCGTGCATAGTGATAGTTGTACGACGCATTCGATAAATCGTAGCTCTGGCTCGAAGAGATTGCATTTTATTGCTGAAATAAGAAAATATGGCAAAATCAGTTGCCTTATTAAAAATTCAAATTTCGAAATGCAGAAACATATTGCAATTGAAAAATAGAATGAATAAATAAACAGAGCCTGTCATGTGTAGTAGCGACGAAGACTTTTGCTGTTCCAGGCTCTCGGAAGAGCGAGACCGTCAACGGTTGATAATTTAAATGTACCATCTCCGAGCTTTCATTCGATAACATATGGCCCTTCCCAAGTTGGCTTCGTATGCAAAGGGACCGGATAAATTCTCTTAAGGACGAGATTGCCGAGTTCAAAGGTTCGGGGTCGGACCTTGGCATTGTATAATCGGGAGACTCGACTTCGGTATGCGGCTGCCCTCAAATCAGCCTCTTCACGCTTCTCATCCAATAAATCCAGAGATTCGTCAAGTAAAATAGCATTTGTCTTCGGATCATAGTATGTCACACGTTGAGAAGGCACTTCTAATTCGAATGGCATAACAGCTTCTGAACCATAGGAAAGAGAAAACAGAGTGTGGCCGATCGCGGACTTGTGGGTTGTTCGGTAAGCCCATAAAGCCATAGGAAGCTCATCGACCCATTTCCCCCGGCCTTTTCCAATCGTTTCTTCAGAATAGACTTTATAACTTTATTAACAGTTTTGACTTGTCCATTCGCTTGAGGATGTGCGACTACGGAGAATTTCTTTTGAACGTGGAATCGTTGATAGAAGTCTTTAAATTCAGCACTGTCGAATTAGTTCTTGTTATCAGTGATGATAGTATGTGGGAGACCAAATCGGCAGATGATGTTGCACACTACAAAGTTGATCACCTTCTTTGTTGTAATTGTAGTAAGGGGTTCAGCTTCCGCCCACTTCGTAAAGTAATCAACTGCTACGATGGTGTACTTCGCACCACCTTTGGCTAGAGGTAGAGAGCCAATAATGTCAATACCCCATACTGCAAATGGCCATGGACCGACCATTTGAGTTATTTTGGTAGGTGGGGCCCTTGGAATCCGAGCATGCTTTTGGCATTTGTCGCACTTTCTGGCGTAATCCGATGCATCGCGATTTACGGTCGGCCAATAATATCCATATCGAAGCACTTTCTTCGCAAGGGCTTGCCCCCCCGGTGTTATCGCCACATTCTCCTTCGTGCACATCATACAATACACGTTTGATTTCATCATGAGCGATACACCAGAGCAAGGGAACAGAGTATTCTCTTCTATACATGACTCCATTCTGAATAGTGAACCTTGAAGCTTTTCGAAGAATATGTCCCTTCTCACTCCTGCGCTCTGGCAGGGTTCCATGCTTGAGATAGTTTCTGAACAGAGTCATCCATGACTCAGCCTCAAATATCCAATCTGTCTCCATTCGGTCGATACTCGGGGAAGCTAATGTCTCCACGGGAACAAGTCCCATTTGTTGTGCCTCGCCTGTGCTGGCTAACTTTGCTAATGAATCGGCTCTTTGATTGTGCTCTCGGGGTATGTAGTAGATGGCATAATAATCGAACTGATTTAATATTTCCTGAACCCGAGCAAGAGAAGAAGCCAGTCTTCGGTCCTTGGCCTGGTATTCCCCCCGAACTTGACACACGACCAATTGCGAATCACAATAAATCTCCACAGCAATGATTTTCAAATCTCCGACGAGCCTCAATCTGGAAAGTAGGACCTCATACACAGCTTCATTATTAGTTGCATGAAATTTGAACTTTAAAGCATAGCATATAGATCGACCTTCAGGAGTTTCAGGCACAACTCCTGCACTGGAGCAACGGTCATTAGACACACCATCTGTATGCAGTTTCCAGATATATTTGGGGGATTCACTTCTCTTGGGTAGGTCCTCTAGGATGGTAAATTCAGCTATGAAATCTGCTAGGACTTATCCCTGGATGGCTCGCCTTGGAGTGTAAGTAATGTCAAACTGACTTAACTCGATATTCTATTTAAGTAACCTACCAGACGTCTCCAGCTGCGTAAGGACCTGTTGTAACGGTTGGTCGGTGTAAACGGTGATAGGATGAGCCTGGAAATACGGACGGAGCTTCCTCGAGGAAATAACAAGACAATAAGCCAACTTCTCTAGCTTCGGATAATTTCTCTCAGCTCTGGTTAGTCGTTTGCTAATATAATAGACCGGCTTTTGTATTCGGTCTTCCTCCCAAATTAGGGCAGCAATGATTGTGGTTTCTGATACCGGCAGATAAATGTACAATTTCTTGCGATCGATAGGCTTTGACAATATTGGTGGTGTGAAGAGGTGTTGAATTAGTGCTCGGAATGCGCCTTTACATTCCATAGTCCATTCAAAATTTCGTTTCCCTTTTCGGATTAGATTGAAGAAGGGAATAAATTTGTCAGTAGATTTTGAAATGAACCTGCTTAGTGATGCTACTTTCCCGTTGAGGCTTTGGACTTGCTTTATAGTTCTCGGAGTTTCATGGTTTCTAAATGCCCAGATCTTTTCGGGATTGGCTTCGATTCCTCGAGAGTTGACGATAAACCCAAGGAATTTTCCTGATGCGACACCAAAGTAACATTTCAACGGATTAAGCTTCATCCTGTATTCTCGGAGAATATTAAACATTGACTCCAGGTCCTTGAAGTGGTCAGTGGAGAATCCTGACTTGACTAGCATGTCGTCCACGTATACCTCCATGGTTTTCCCAATCTGATTGGCGAACATTCGATTAACTAATCGTTGATAAGTTGCACCAGCATTCTTGAGTCCAAAAGGCATAACCTTGTAGCAATAAAGCCCCATATTGGTTACGAAGCTGGTATGCTCCTGGTCAGGTAAGTGCATTGGTATTTGATTGTAGCCGGAATACGCATCCATGAATGATAAGAGTTCATGCCCGCTCGTTGAATCTACGAGTTGATCAATTCAAGGAAGTGGAAAACTGTCTTTGGGGCAGGTTTTATTCAGATCAGAGTAATCGATGCACGGTCTCCATTTCCCATTTGGCTTTCGGACCAGTATAGGATTTGACACCCATTCCGGATATAATGTATCTCGAATAAATCCATTCAATTTTAGCTTGTCTACTTCTTCCTTAAGGGCGGCAGATCTCTCTAGATCCATACCATGCCTTTTTTGTTTGACCGGGACGTGCCGCGGGTCAATATTCAATGCGTGGCTCGCGATGTCCGGCGAGATCCCACACATGTCAGAATGCATCTAGGCAAACACATCAAGGTTTGCCCGGAGAAATTCAACCAATTCCTCTTGCATTTGTTTGCTTAACTGAGATCCAATCTTTATCATTCTAGAATCATCGCTATTATCGATCGGGACATCGATCGTCAGTTCGGTCGGAGAAGCTTGACTGTCTTTACTTTCGTCTTCATTTTTGGTGTCTCTCAAGTCAAGATCTCTTTTGAATTGGTTGGGGTGCCCAGGCCTAGGCCCAAGCGTCAATTGTCAATTATCAGCAAGACAGACGTAGAGAGATTCCTCTACACCCTTTCCTTTCTCCTTTCGCTGCGCCTCGCGTAGTTCAGCAACACAACAGGCTCGTCCAGCAGCCTGATCTCCTTGAACGACTCCAACTCCACGATCGGTGGGGAACTTTAGAGTCAAACACCATAGGGCAATAGCAACCCTGAACTCAGCTAGGGCCAGTCGGCCCAAGAAAGCATTATATGGCGAGTCTATATCCAAAAAAACAAACTGCAGTATCCGGACTCTCCGGCGTTCTCCCATTCCTAACTCCATGTGCAATTCCAATACTCCAGTGGGTATAGTTGCACTCCTATTGAAACCATGGATACAGTACTGACAAGGTTTCAAATCTTTAGTCTCCATTTTCATTTGGTCATAGGCTCGCTTGAACAATATATTAACAGAACTTCCGCTGTCTACAAAGATCATCTTCATCCAAGCAGGACCTACTTGAGCTGATATAACAAGTGGATCGATGGTTGGGGCTTCGATCCTATCGGTATCTCTGTCTCGAAAGACGCTGTCGTCAGTCATTATCTTTTGTTGCTTGGCCGGAGCCCAATCTTCCAAACTACTACAACACTCGAAGCTCTCATGCCTAATAGAACTGGCATACGACTTTATTTCCTTCCAGCTTCGGTCTGCTGGATGAGGACCACCACTAATGGTTTTTATCACCAACATCCCGCCAGTACGTGCGGGTTCCTCCTGTCTTGCCTGATCCGGTGTATGGTTCTGATTCGATGTGCCCACACCTCCAGACTGTAGCGCCCGCACAAACTGTTCCAACTTCCTTTCACTTATCAACTTTTCAATGAGATCCTGCAAATGATGACATTCATTTGTGTTATGGTCGTAACTTTTGTCGAATCTGCAAAACTTCCCTGTCTGAATCTGTTTCTCTGATGACTGCTTCGGAGCAGGTTTTTTGTACTGAATAGTATTTCAGGTTTGTAGATACACATTTTCCAGCGACGTATTCATAGGAGTATAATTATCAAACATAGGAGCCCTACGTCGCGGACCACGGTTCTGATCCCGTTTTCTATTTTGGTTCACATTGCCTTACTGTTGATTTCGTTTATTCTGAATTTTCAATTGTACTTTTCTGGAGCTCTCCCCAGATTGTTTAATAGCAATATTACTCTGAATTCCTTCCATACTAGGCCCCACATCATCCTTCTTCCTAGACTGTTTCGCATCATCCTTTCTCAAGAATTAAGCTGCCTTGGAATAGAAACGGTCCAATGATGTAGGGGGGTTTCTGGCCAACTAGTTGCCGAACTCAGAATCGGGATCAATCCCCTTAGTCAGTGCCATAAGGATAGAGTTATCATTTGGGTGGCTGATCTCAGCGCATGCAGCATGAAATCTCTCTAAATAACGCCTGAGTGTCTCTCCAGGAGCCTGAGTGACACTAGATAAAGTATTAACATCCTTCGGTCTTGCGACATGCATATGAAATTGCTCAATAAACTTTGTTGCCAACTGACCAAGACATGAGACAGATCGAGGTGGCAGTCGGGTAAACCACATAGTCGCTATGCCCCCTAGAGAGATCGGGAAGCTTCGGCACTTGACTGCATCATCGGCTCATGCAGCATTTATCAACCACTCATACTTCAGGATATGTTGATTAGGATCCGAGCTCCCTTCATAAACGGGTAAAGTCGGCATCCTGAATCGTTGAGGTGGTTTAGCATAGATTATCTCATCAGTAAAAGGGGTATGACTCCAGGAGATTCCTCAATCGTCATTAGTGAAGCCTTGACACGCTCGGATCATTTGACGGCTCATCGTCAGGATGTCCGTTATTTGCACATTTTGAGCATGTTGGGCCAAGGTGTGGTCGGTTCCACAATGCGAGGAGGGGCCGGTCGTTGTCGACGGTCCATGTCTCGCCTCCTTAGTTCTATGTCTTCGGGGACATAAGGCTCGGGAGTATGGTTGCGCTGATGGCGGGTCGGATCCGTTCGGTTCTGAGCGTCAACTCTCAAATTAGTAGCTGTGGCAGTACGGTTATCAGTAGTATGGTATGGGGTAGCGCCTCCTCAGGAGAAGGGTCCAGTCTGATGGCTGGTTGACAGGCCAATCCTTGGTTTCCCAAGACTCAATGTATGCTGATTCCCAATGGCTTGCGTGTAACTTCCGTCCAGTCGTGGGCTTGTGGATCTATGATGGTAATCAGAAGAGGCTGAACTCTCGATGGATGAATAGGAAGCCTGATCCCTTCTGGATCTCCTTCGTATTTGACGGTTTAGCTTGTTGGTCAATTCCGCATTAGCATGGAGCTGTTGAGTGTGCTGCTGGCAGCTCTAAGTCAGTTCTTGCATTAGCATATGGAATTCTTCCCTGGTAACAGGGCCTTGCGGATTTGATGGTCCAGAAGCATTCTGATCAGTCGGAGGTAGTTGTACGGGATTCTATCTGTCCTGTTCTTCTGGATCTGCAGTTGTAGAAGCAGCCTTTGTGTTAACCATGGTGGATGGCGAAGCTCTTTCCTAGACTTGATGCAAATTTGAATAGGATGGAAGAACTTTAATCTTTGAAATCTGGATCTTCTTCTTAGATTTGTGCAATCCGATATCGATAGTAGATCCAATGAGCAGGAGAAAAACTGTGTTTTTTCAGTGAAAGCACCAAAGTGTTTGTACCAAAATTGGGCACAACACTCTTCGGAAGTGTTTGAAGTGATAAAATGAAGAAAGTAAATGTAAAAAGATGATTATCTAACAAACGCTCTAGACAATAATCAGAAAACAGCAGAAGAACACAGAGATTTAGAGTGGTTCGGCGTGTTGCCTACGTCCACTATGAAATGATTGATCTTTATTAACTTTTTCTTGCTGGTTATAGCTGATTACAACAGTAAATCTCGAGTGCAACAGTGAAATTCGAGTACAATGTTGAATTCGGCAGAGTCTGGACGTCAGAGAGCCAGAAGATCCCTTTTCTATAGGCTCTGGGATGCTATTTATAGGCGTAGGCTACAAATATCTCGCTCAGATCTCGGGAGACCTCTTCTGCCACATGGGTAGGCCCACGCGATCGATCCCACGTGATTTGCACTCAGTCCGTGATCGATACGAACGAATTTCGTATCGATCAAGATTTTGTCCAATCGAGTCGAAATTGGGCATGGACGTTCTTTTGGTTGTACGTAAGCTCCTATGAAAATTTAGTGGCATTTGGACTTGTAGGTTGTGAGTTATGATCGATGCAAATTCGAGTTTTCGGTAGGCTGTTTAGTTCGTATCGATACCTTTCGTATCGATTTGTTTGTATCGGTCTGAGCATGTGCCTGCGAGTTGACGTTGCGCTAGTTTCTAGGATCGATCCAAATTTCATGCCGAATCGATCGAGTATTTCCAAGGTTTTCGCCTCATTCGTATCAATCTTAATTGTTCTGTTCGTATCGATCGGTCGCATTGCTCTGTTCGTATCGATTGGTTCCATTATCTTGTTCATATCGATCGATTGCGTTGTTCTGTTCGTATCGATCAATTGCATTGTACTTTGTATCAATGGGAAGTTTTGATTTCGTATCGATTTGTGGTTGATCGATATGAAGCATGTTGAAACTTAATCGATACGAACTAGACACTCGCGTTGCAGTTGATGGATATGAAGTAGACAATAATCGACTGATTCGAAGTGAGCCTGTCTGCTGATGGATACGAAGAAGACTATTTCGATGGATACGAATAAGACGGTTGCATGGCGATGGACACGAATAGATAGATATGTGATGGATACGAAATCGACCGATGCGAAATGATGGATGTGGCCTGATCGATACGAAATGATGGGTATGAACGAGTTGGTTTCCTTGGCTTGTACTGATCATATGTTGAGCATACGAACTTGGATTGACTTGAAATTTGGAACTTTGGTTTTCATAGCTTTGCTTGTCGTGTCATGTAAATTGTAGCTCAATCCGGACTCAGATAAAATTCGTCGATATCCATAGTGAGCCTACGTATAACCGATCTTCGGGACGAGCTGTCCTTGGTTTCCAGTTTAGCTCTTGGTATCACGGCCTTGCCAAAAGGCGGAGTAACAAGTATTAATCACCAACCTCCAACCGGTACAAGCGGGTTCCTCCAGTCTTGCCTGATTTGGTATATGGTTTTGATTCGATGGGCCCGCTCCTCCAGACTACGGCGCCCACACAAACTGTTCCAACTTTCTCTCTCGTATAAAATTATCAATAATATCCTACAAATGACAACACTCGTTTGTGTTATGACCATAGCTATCATGAAATCTACAAAACTTTCCCGTTTGAATTCGTTTATCTTACGATTGCTTCGGAGCAGGTTTCTTATATTGAATAGTGTTGCAGGTCTGCAAGTATACATTCTCCAGCGATATATTCAAAGGAGTATAATTGTCAAACACAGGAGCCCTACGTCGTGGCCCACGATTCTGATCCCACTTCCTATTTTGATTTCCATTACTTTTTTGTTGATTCTGTTTATTCTGTATGTTCAATTGCACCTTTCCAGAACTCTCCCCGGGTTTTTTAACAGCGACATTGCTTTGGATTCCTTCCACACTAGGTCCTACGTCATCCTTTTTCCTAGACTATTTCGCATCCTCCCTTCTCAAGAACTGGGCTGCCATGGAATAGAAATGGTCCAATGACGCAGGGGTTTTTCGGCCAACCAGTTGCCAAATTCAGAATCGGGATTGATCCTCTTAGTTAGTGCCATCAGAATTGAGTTATCATTGGGATTACTAATCTCAGCGCATGTAGCATGAAACCTCTCCAAATAACATCTGAGTGTCTCTCCGGGAGCTTGAGTGACACTAGATAAGGTATTAACATCTTTTGGCCTCATGACATGCATGCGGAACTGTTCAACAAATTTCGTTGCCAACTGGTCAAAACATGAAATAGATCGAGGCGGTAAATGAATAAACCACATAGTTTTTATGCCCCCTAGGAAGATCGAGAAACTTTGGCATTTGACCGCATCATTAGCTCGTGCAGCATTCATTAACCATTCGTACTTTAGAATGTGCTGGTTGGGATCAGAGCACCCTTCATAAGCGGGTAGAGTCGGCATTCTGAATCGCCGAGGCGGTTCAACGTAAACGATGTCATTAGTGAAATGGGTATGACTCCGGGAGATTCCCCAGTCATCAATGGTGAGGCCCTGACTTTCGCGGATCATCTGACGGATCATTGTTGGGATATCCGGCATCTGGATGTTTTGGGCATGCTGAGCCAAGGTGTGGTCGGGTTCCACAATGCGAGGATGGGTCGATCGCGGTCGACGGTCCATGTCTCACCTCCTTGGTTCTAGGTCTTCTGGGACATAAGGCTCAGGAGTATAGTTGCGTTGATGGTGGGTCAGATCGGTTCGGTTCCGAGCATCAACTTCCAACTCAGTAGCAATGGTGGTAACGCGATTGTCAGTGGTATGATAGGGAGCAGTACCTCCTCGGGAGGAGGGTCCGGTCTGATGGTTGACAGGCCAACTCTCGGTTGCCCGAGACTCAAGGTGCATTGATGTCCAGTAGCCTGTGTATAGCTTCCATCCAGCTGTGGGCGCATGGATCTATGATTAAAGTTTGAAGAGGCTAAACTTTCAGTGGATAAATAGGAAGCCTGATCCCTTCTGGATCTCCTTCGTCTTTGATGATTCAGTTGATTGGTCAATTCCACGTTAGCACGAAGTTGCTGGCGGCTTTGAGTCAGCTCTTGCATTAGTAATTGAAATTCTTCCCTAGTGATAGGGCCTTGCGGATCTGAAGGTCCGGCAGCATTCTGATTGGTAGGAGGAAGTTATGCGGGGTTCTGTCTGTCCCGTCCTTCTGGATCTGCAGCTGTTGATGTAGTCCTAGTGTTGACCATGGTGGATAGCGAAGCTCTCTCCTAGACTTGGTACAAATCTGAATATGATGGAAGAACTTCTGGACTTGTAATCTGGATCTTCTCCTTAGATTCTTGCAATCTGATATCGGTAGTAGATCCAACGAGCAGGAGAAAAACTGGGTTTTCTCAGTGAATGCACCAAAGTGTTTGTACCAAAATTGGGGACAACACTCTTCGGATGTGTTTGAAGATATAAAATGAAGAATATAAATGGAAAATGAGGAAGATCTAACAAACACACCAATTGATAAACAAGAAAATCACACGGAAACACACAGATTTAGAGTGGTTCGACGTATGGCCTACGTCCACTATGAATTGGCTGACTTTTATTGATTTTTGCTTGCTGGTTACAATGAGTTACAGCAGTAGAATTCGAGTACAATAGTGATTTTGGTAGAGTCTGGACGTAGAAGAGCCCAAAGTCTTTTTTTAATAGGTCCCGGGCTGCTATTTATAGGCGTAAGCAGCAAATATCTCGCTCAGATCTTAGAAGACCTCTTCTCCCACGTGGGTGGGCCCACATGATTGATCCTCGGTTGTTTGGACTCGATCCGTGATCGATACGAATGAAATTCATATCGATCAAGATTTGGCCCAATCGAGCCGAGATCGATCATGAACATTCTTGAGGTTGCACGCAAGCTCCCGTGAAAATTTGGTGGCATTTGGACTTGTAGATTTTGAGTTATGATCGATGCAAGTTTGAATTTGTTGAAGGCTGCTTAGTTCGCATCGCTTCCTATTCGCACCGCTTCCTGTTCGCGTCACTTCTTGTTCGCATCGCTTCTGGGCACGTGCGTGCTAGGTGATGTGGCACTAACTTTTAGGATCAATCCACTCTTTATGCCGAGCGACCGCATCTTCCACTTGAATGTGCCTTGTTCGTATCGACCCAGGATATTCCTTTCGTATCGCTTTATTGCACTCAACTTCGTATCGATCCCTCACACCCCACTTCGTATGGATCCTTTATAATTGCTTCGTATCGATACGAACTTATGTTCTTCGTATCGATAACTCAGAGGCCATTTCGTATCGCTTATTGGTTGGGGAGGTGTTGGTTTCGTATCGATCTGTGGCCGATCGATACGAAGCATGTTTGGCAGTGGATTGATACGAAGTGGACTCATGTGTTACTACAGATGGATGCGAAGTGGGTGTGTATGGATGGATACAAAGAGGGTTTGCCTGGATGGATACGAAGAGAAGCTTGTCTATCAATGGATATGAAATGGACCGATGCGGACAGAGGGATACGAACAGAACGTCTTCTCCCAGAATTTGATCGACTCATAACTTGAGCATATGAACTCCGATCGACTTGAAATTTGAAATGATGGCTTATGTAGCTTTTCTTGTAGCGTCATATCAATTGTAGCTTGATTCGGAATCGAGAAAAGTTTATCAGTAGATATATGTATAATTGATCTCCAGAATAGATCGTCTCTATCTTCCGACCAATTCCTTATTATCACGACCTTGCCAAAAGGCGGGATAACACCTATTGTAAATGGAATCAGAGTGGTGAAAGGAGATCAGTGTGCTGCCAGAGAATGTTACATTGGGAGATACATGAATCCAGAAGAAGAGAAAAAGGGAAGGATGTGGAGATAACTCTGTACATCTATAAACCTTCAGAATAGCAACTATGTAGCCGCCTCTGCCTTGGGGACCCTTGCCGACTCGACAAGGCTTTGGACTCTAGAAGGAAGAGTTCAGGGGAGGAACGGGCGGCATTGGCAAAATTGATGTGTCTGTCCCTGTCAATATGGACGACCCAACTAAAGTCTTAAAAATTGGATCACGCCTTGGAAACAAGATGCGTTTGGAGCTTACTAAATTTCTTCATGCCAACTTGGATATGTTCGCATGGACGCATTCCAATATGTGTGGGGTGTCTCCAAAAATCGCATATCACATTCTCAACATTGACCCCAAGTTCACACCAGTTAAGCAAAAGAGGCACAGCCTATGTCCTGAACGGTCCAAGGCGCTAAAAGAAGAGGTTGACAAGTTAATGACCAACAGTTTCATCCATGATGCAACTTATCCAGAGTGGGTATCTAACCCAGTCTTAGTAAAAAAGTCTAATGGGAAGTGGCGAACCTATATCGATTACTCGGACTTAAATAAAGCTTACCCGAAAGATAGCTACCCTCTCCCCAAAATAGACCAGCTTATTGATGGAACGATAGGACACGAGCTACTATCATTCATGGATGCATACTACGGGTACAACCAAGTCCTAATGCACGAGCTTGACTAAGAAAACACCAGCTTCATCACCGACCTAGGCCTATACTGCTACAGGGTAATGCCATTTGGTTTGAAGAACGCAGGGGCAACTTATCAAAGGTTGGTAAATAACATGTTCAAGCGTCAAATCGGGAAAACGATGGAGGTTTTCGTGGACGAGATGTTGGTCAAATCATGAGCAGCTGTTAACCACTTGGATAATCTCGTTGAAAAGTTCGAAATACTCTTAAAGTACGGAATGAAACTCAATCCACTCAAATGTCACTTCGAGGTAGCCTCTAGAAAATTCTTAGGATTCATCGTAAATGCCAGAGGCATCAAAGCAAATCCAGAACAAATAACGGCACTACGAGAAGTCCAAGCTCCAAAGAATAAGAAGGAACTCCAAAGCCTGAATGGAAAAATCGCAGCACTAAGTCGATTTATCTCGAAATCTACCAACAAGTGTATACCATTCTTTGATGCGCTAAAGAAAGGAAAGAAGATCTTTGAATGGAGTGAAGCTTGTCAAACAACATTCGAAGAATTGCTGTGGCACATGGAGGGTCCGCCAATCCTATCGAAGCCCGTGGATGGAGAAGACCTGTTCATTTACTTAGTGATCTCACCCCATGTATTAAGCGCCGCTCTTGTGCATGAAGAAGCAAAAATCCAGTGACCTATGTATTACATTAGCAAGTGGTTTACTGGAGCCGAGAAAAACTACCCGAAACTGGAAAAACTAGCATATTGCCTCTTAATCGCATCTAGGAAGTTACGACCATACTTTCAGGCTCATCCAATTAAAGTGTTGGCTGATCAGCTCCTGAAGCAAGTGTTTTATCGGCCTGAAACTTCCAAATGACTTCTCAAGTGGAATATAGAACAGAGTCAATATGATATCACATACCACACAAGAAAGGCCATCAATGGGCAAGCGTTAGCAGGCTTTATCGCCGAATTTACTATACGGGACGACGGGGAAGAAACACAGCTGGAAATAGACATGCAATGGAGACTCTTTGTCGATGGTGCATCTAACAACCTCTGTTTGGGAGCATGAGTAGTGCTTGAAACCCCCAATGGATGAGCCATTAGCTACGCTCAGCGCTTTGAATTCTCAAATAATGAAGCAGAATATGAAGCACTGATTGTAGGAGTAAAAGTTGTGAAAGAGCTCAAGATAAAATCTGTTTACATATACAGCGACTCCCGGCTGGTCGTCTGTCAAGTAAAAGGGGAATACAAGGCTCGAGGGGAGAATCTTTCCCCGTACCTATCCAAAGTGCAAGAACTGATAAGCGACATCAAACACTAACCATAACTCACATTCCACGGGAGCAAAACACCAAGGCAGATTATTTGGCTAAACTGGCAAGCTCCAGAGAAGCTCAGTCATTAGGGTAGTCCCAGTTGAAACTCTAACCAATCTAAGCATAGATGAAATGGACGTCGACTGGATCCTCGAAATCACTATCGAACCAGATATGTGGATGACACCGATAAAGGAATATTTAATTGCAGGGACTCTTTCGACAGACCGGAATCAAGGAAAAAACTTCTCTGAAAGGCATCGCAATTCATGATACAAGATGAAGTACTCTATCGAAGAGGATTATCAACCCACCTTCTTAGTTGCATGTCCGATGATGAAGCCCGATGAATCCTAATGGAAGTGCATGAAGGCGAATGCGGAGACTACACTGGGGGGGGGGCAAATCCCTGCGAAGAAAGTTCTCTGGTATGGATAGTTCGGGCCAACAATAAACCGTGACGCAGCAGACTACGCCAGAAAATACGATAGCTGCTAAAGATTTAAGAAAATTAAAAGAACTCCTTCATTAGAGCTAACACAGATGGTCGGTCCATGGCCATTTGCAATACGGGGAATCGACTTGATCGGTGTCCTACTAATAGCAAAAGGAGGGGCCAAATATATGATAGTTGCCGTCGATTATTTCACGAAATGGGCCGAAGCGGAACCGCTGGCTACCATAATAAAAAAGAAAGTCAATAACTTTGTTACTAAAAACATTATTTGCAGGTTTGGTGTGCCACAAAAAATCGTCACTGACAATGGAACTCGATTCGAAAGCACCAAGTTCAAAGACTTTTCCAAAGGCTTTCGAATTAAGAAGAGCTTCTCCGCAGTAGCCCATCTATAAGCGAATGGGCAAGTGGAAACAATAAACAAGATCATTAAGTCTACCATCAAAAAGCAACTAACAAAAGCAAAAGGAAACTGGGTTGATGAACTTCCACTCACACTATGGGCTTACAGAACTACACACAAAGCGGAAACCTGCCACACTCCATTCGCTCTGGCATATGGCTCAGAAGCAATGGTTCTTGTTGAATTAGAAGTCCGCTCGCACCGAAGGAAAATTTTCAATCAAAAGCAAAATGAGCAGCTCCTAGTCAAATCGCTAGATATGATCGATGAAAGAAGAGAAGAAGCCGAGTTGAGAACCGCCGCCCACCGAAAAAGGGTCGCACGGTACTTCAACTCCAAAGTTCACAACCAAACCTTCAAAGTGGGAGATCTTGTGCTCAAGTGAGTCTACCTTGTTCCGGGGGCCTTCAGACCAAACTGGGAAGGACCGTACGTCATCGATCAAAAGCTAAGGGATAGAACTTTCAAGCTAACAACCGTCAATGGAATCCAAATTCCCAGTGCATGGAATAGCGAATCACTCCGCCGTTACTTCATTTGAAAACTACCTTATGTACTCTCTATTTTAAAACAAATAAGTCATCCCGGGATGCCAGGGGCATTGTAAATAGGCAAAAGCCTGCCCTGCTTTCCTTAATAAAATTTGATTCGATGTTTGAACCTACAAAACTATGTTCATAATAACTACCCGCCAGGTCGATGGAAGCAAATCGACTCAAACCGTTGGATAGGCGGAACCCGATCTTTGCCTTCTAAAATCCGGTGTTGCTCTGACAAAATCGAGAAGGTTAAAACAAACAGTCCTATTGTTGCCTGAAGATAGGCAACACCTAGGAGTACGAAAACCCGAGCATTCCATAAGCCGCGCACTAACTCTTAAAAATTGCACTCCTCACGTTGCCCGAAGATAGGCAACACCGAGGAGTACGAAAAGCCACGCATTTCATAAACCATGCACTAACTCTTAAAAATTACACTCCTCACGTTACCCGAATATAGGCAACACCGAGGAGTACGATAAGCTGTGCACACCATAAGCCGCGCACTAACTTTTAAAGCTCAAACTCCTCACGTTGCCCGAAGATAGGCAACATCAAGGGGTACTAAAACCGTCCCGGACTGGCGGGTCGTATCAGCTCCAAAAACCACGCATTTCATAAGCCGCGCGTTAACTCCCAAAACCGTGAATCATGCTCCTAAAACATAAACTCGTCACGTTGCCCGAAGATAGGCAACACCGAGGAACGCCAGAACCGTTCCAAATCAATGGGACATTTCGATCCTAAAATCAAGCTGCGCCACTATTTCATCCCAAAATTTCCTTGGCAATACCAGGGAACTTATCCATATAGGAATAACCTGAATAGCCATTCCCACTGTCGGAAACAATGGGGACGACTCCAACAAAATAGGAGTGCGATAGACTATTACATTAAATGTTGACAACGTGTACCTGCCTATAGTCAACTTATACAATGTGCACATTTCAAACATGCATATGTTGCATACTTACCAGAATATTGCAGAAAACTTGGACTACGTGCTTGAGTTACAAAACTTCTAAAAGAAGAAAAATTGAGTTATGATTTAGTCAAATTTCAAGTGTTAATATGCAGATTATTTAAATCCTATGTTACCTGTCATTTGTCAGTTGTTTGAAGTAAACAGCCCTATAAACTAGGGGGCATACACCGGCACTTAAATAAAATTACTTGAAAACAATAATTTTACAAGTTCTGTTACTCCAAAGAAAGAATTGCTACTCCAAATAAAGAATTATGGCAGTAATCTTAGAACTAGATATGTGTAAACAAAACAATCACAAGTGCATAGAACACATATGAACAAACAAGTAAAAGTACAGTCAAAATATCGACAATGTATTATTTATAATTTGCTTTTATACAGGGTCAAAACGTGGGGGCCGTACCCACACAACATCGGCCAACTAAAGAAAAATACAGACTCCACAACAAAAAAACTAAGTACAGACACTGCACTTGAACCAAAAGACACAAAAAGAACCAAAATCAGATCGGTCACCATCCAAACTCCTCAGCGCTTCTTTCCACCCCTCCCTTTTCCGCCCTTTGTTTGAATTTTTTGCCTCACCTCGGGAGTAGTGTCGCTACCATTAATATCAACAAACTCCTCAGTCCTAACATCTCCCTCTTGCTTTGTACCCTTCTCAGAAAATTCACCCTTCGCTTTGTGCTTTCGTGACTTGCGGAAGCTCTTCGAGGCTTTGATCACTTCAACCTTCTATTTCTTAACAATGACCAATTCATGTCGAGTCTTGCGAGGCTGCTCCATTTGAACTTCCTGCTCCTTAACTTCTGCCGATGTTACGTCACCTTCCAAAGATACAGAAGGGTCATCTAAGCCATGAAGTGCGACTATCTTTTCGGACTCCGACCCTGGCTGCGAGCTAGACACGGACATGTAAACTAGAACAGGAACGGAAATGAGCACGGAGGCTGTGGAAATAGCAGCAGGTCCAGGCGCCGAGGAAGTTGGCACATCAATCGAAAAGGTAGATGGACCTATAAGATTAAAAATGAAAGCATTAAATTCTTCCCACTCTTGCGGCATAAGCTGAAGACTCCCGAACTCGGGAGAAGCGAGAGGATTACCTGCACTAGAAGAGTGACCAAGAATATCAACTTCATATTCACCGCCTTCACCCTCCTTAGACAGTTTTATGATCCAAGGGGAAGCCCAAAGCCCTAAAGTTGTTGGCAGATTGCGGGGCTGCTCTGATGGCTCACCGACACCAGAAAATAAAGGCTCTGTAAGTGCTTCGGCAGCCGCAGTCATGGCGGCATCGGTAGCTTCATTCTCCCTCTCGATCCACAAAATCTCCTGGCCCTCCAGTAATGCCTTATTTAATTCTTCATTAAGATAGGAATTTTTTAACTCTCACTTGGAGTAAATTTCACCGCTGTCATGAAAGCGGGTCAAGATTTCTTCCCAGACCACAGTGAGAGTGCGTGGAAATTTCAGGCCCAAGTAGCTAAGGCTCCCCTGATGAAGTAGAGAATTGACATAAAAATTCAGGATGGTCTCGTCCATCTTTTCCATCTTCCTCTCGAAAGCATTTTGAAGCTCTAGATAATCCGCCGTAACGGCAGCCTTCTCAACCTCAACATGAGACTTATCAGTGCAAAGCTGCGCAACTTGGTCCGGTAGTTGGGCGATCATCGTAGTATGATTAGAGATGGTCTTATTGTGCCCCTCAACGATATGGTCGTGGTCGGAGATATTTTTCTCCTGAGCTTCAATTGTCGCTCTATGAGCAGCCACCTCCTCCTTTAATTTGGCCTCTTCAACTGAGCCTTCTTTATTTCATCCATGTAGATGATCTCAATTCTTTCATGGGCCTCCTATACTTCCTTCAGCAAGTCAGCATTCCTTTTTCTTTCTTGTAGTGCCGCTTCTTTTTCCTCCTCCAGTTGTTTCACATTCGGTCAACGCTGTTTCTAAATCATCTTTCTCTGCCTCAAAAGATAGGATTTCTTGGTAGTTGTTGCAATTTGTATCTGCCAGTTGCTTACAAAATTTCTCCCACCCTTCGGCTTGTTCTAAATCGCTTTGGATAGCCTGAAGATGTGGTATGTAAGAATCTCTACGGACCAAACGGAGATCATGATCAAACTTAACCCCCTTTAGAAATCACTCGAGGAGCGCCACCTCAAGCTTGGGAGGACCCGACGGAAGAATATAGGCGTGTCTCCGGTGGGGACGTGAAGCACCAGGGGCAAGCACAACAGAAGATGGTGGGATTTAAGTTGAAGGTGGAACAGGGGCAGAAGTAACGTGGATTTCCTGACCCGTTGAAGAATGCGTCGGAGCAAAAGATTGTTGTTCAGAAGAATGGGGATGGTGATCGAATTTTGACCTCTTCGATGGCTCCTTTCTCTCATCGAATGTCCTCCTCTTCTCATACCCGCATTTGTATTACTGGCTCCGCTCTCTTTCATCTTGGCAATGGGTTTCGACCTCTAGATCCTTTCGTCTTCTATACTCCTCCTCCGTCTCTCGGGGCTGGTGACGGCCGGAAGAAAGCTTGGACCAGCGCTGGGAGTCGATGAATTCCTCGAAATCATCGTAAAGGTCACGTCCCCTCGTCATACCTGACACGAAGCATAAATAAAAGGCTTTAGAAACGGAAAATAAAACATGGAAAGTGTGTATACAAGTGAGTGTGACCCTAGTGAAGCGTGCGGTGTATTTTGGAGTATAGCCTAAAACGACGTCTTAAATCGGATCGGGCAGGCACCGCGAAGCGAACCTGACTAACTTCGGATGCGACGTGGCTCGAATGAGGGGGCACCACCTCAAATCTGAAATCTTCCCCATAAGCGCGTCGAAATCGATGTAAACATCGCTCAAATCACCAAACTCTGCTCCAGCATCTGTGCTTGGAGAATCTTGATGTCCCCCGATGCCTGGGGCATTGTCTTTATCACTTGTGTTTGGAGGAGGTGAGTTCGGAATAACGAGGCTCATCCCTATAGTCTCATCACACGATTTAAAATCCCTATCATCGGATTCTGTGTGTCATCGCTAGAAGTGGACTCATCACTACAACTACCAACTTCCCCTCCTTTTTTCTAAATACAGTGCGGCTTTGCCTCCCCTCTGTTTAAACTCCTCTTCTCCTTCTTCCAGAATCGAAGGCATTCTGGTCGGGCGACTAACTCCGGTCGCAACTATGTCTCTTCCATCACGAGCCTCTTCGGCTGATTCTCCGAACAAGCCTCCTCTCTCTCTTAAGAAGCACCTTCTTCGAAACCGTGGGAAGAGGAAGTGGATCGCCTACGAACCCTAGATCAAGAAGGAGAAGGGGCTTCAGCTGGAATGGCGGACCTCCCCAGTGGCAACAACCCATATCGAAGTAAGTTCTCGTCAGTTAACAAGAATTTAAAAGACCTTCCCTTAGCGTCGATAATCTTCAAGGTTCAACAAATTTCATCAAGGGATGGGTCCCTATTCGGCCTCGGGATAACTGCAAGAAATGTTCGACTTGTTAGAAGCTCCGCAGTGACATGTTGGAACTCAAGAAGTAAGGAAAAGAACTTACCCCCGTCGTCCATAGACGATTAAACCCTTCGGGGCACCTAACGAAGAAATGTTGGGTCTTAAACTGGGACATGTTGCTATGTAGTCGTAATACGATTTTAAGATTCCTTTGAGCTTCGATTACAACCAAAGACGAACACTCATCCCTTCTCTTGAATGTGCTCATGAAAAGGACATGCAAGCAAGTTAGGATGGCATAGCCGTTGGGATGAATCTAGAATGGGGAAATCCCTAGATTCAAAAGAGTGTCGCACAAAAAGTCACTAAAAGAGGGCACGCTGCATTCAAACACATATACCGATGACAAGCTGCATATCCTGGGGAAGGCATATGAGCAAACTCGTTCTTCTCTAGAAGGTGTATATCCTCTTCTGGCATGTCGTGCTGCATGCAGATATTATGCAGAACCTTAGCGGAAACCTCGGAAGAAGCTCTCTCTGGCGGGTTGAGAAGAACCCTGAAATTAGGAGGAGTTCGGTCCAAGACCAGACCTACTAGGACCAACTGGCCATATTCAGCCTGTGAGATGGAAGGAGAAAGGGCAACGGACGACGACTCAGCTTCCAAAAGTGTCGGGTTTCCTCTACTCAACTTATGGTATGAAGTTGGATACTTCATTCTGAAAAATAAAACTCACATCCAAAACGGTCAGGTAATTCTATTCTAAACTACTAGTTTCCTATACAACACTTGAATTCCGGAGAAACATTGATTCGCGCCAACACAACAGATTTCAAGTACGAACCGGGGAAAGTCCAGCGTGCTATCTATAGGGGTGAGCTTAGTGTCCGAAACACTAAAAATGCTCTATCCCATGTAGATAGTTTTCTCGTAATGGAAAAGGAAAAGGACTTACCGTATCATTTCTATTTGGTTTTACTTCCTCTACACCTACCCATTATCGATCCACGATCGATAATAGATCTGTTGTCCAAAAAGATGTGGAAAATACTTCTCATTACAAGGACACCGAGCATGCAAAAAGCAAGTAAGATTAGTCCAAATTCTTTGGAAGAGCCAGGACCAATTGGCCATGTGTCGAGCAATATTAGGTATGGAACTTGGCAAAAGTTAATTCAAGCTTAATGGACGAAGATAGCAAAACGTGTCAAGCACCGGGATATGGCCCGAATGTCTTTCCAGTAGAAACTCAAGACTCGATTTACTATCTTCCTCCATTAAGCCGCAATCAACTCAAACTCCTCACGACAAACATCACGAACGCAACCTCGCCATCAAATCATTAAACGAACATTGTAATCGGCAAACCCACCTCGAATTAACAACATAAACGCGAAATTGATAGAAGCTTTGAGATCGGCAAACCGCAATGAATTAGTGGCAATCTAAGGGTAGGTCGAAGGCGACCCAAGACGTGAGCAAAAATAGGGTTTTGGTCGGAGGTGGACTGAGAAGGCAGTGGCGATGCTCCGGTGGTGGCAATGAAGAGGAAATCACGGCGGAAGGCTTGGGCAAGGTCGGATCTTAGGAGGCGATGGATCGGGTCGATGGAACGAAGCAAGAATCGCAGCTAAGTTATCGGATCTCACGAAGGAAGAAAGAGATTAGTTCGCGTGAAAGTGAGGGAGTAGCTTGGCTCAACCGGCTATACAGGAAAATGGAAACAAAAAACATGAAAAATCTCTAAGTACGTGGGTCGCCAGCGATCCATCGGCTATGGATCGCCAGCGATCCATAGAGCTGCTCATCTCTGACTTCAAATTTGCATCGCGACATCCACCTACTACATGGTATATCGAGAAGTTATAAGGATAAATTTGATTTGTTATGACAAGTGGTAGCAGTCGAGACCAAAACTAAGTGATCAGCAGCGTGACCGAGCTCACGTCCGCAAAACTCTGACACGATCACTTGGAATTCAACAAGCAGAGACTAAAGGCGAAAACTTCCAGAGCATGCCTTGTTTCCAACGAAGACGTACTCTGGGGGGCAAATGTTATCTGGGTTTTTAACCTATCATGATCCAAGAGAATACGGAACAACTTGATGGACTCGGAACGGCTCAGAACTCAACAAAAAAAGGGCTAAAGTAACGGCTGAGTTTGACTAAACCAAGAGACTAGCGTCCATCCAGTACAATCAGCAGTTAAATACAACTAGATAGTAAATCAACATAAAAAAAAACAACATGCAATGAGACTACACGAATAACGTCGATACAATGCAAAAAAGCATGCCAGACATCAAAGTCCAGAAAAAGTGTAAGTGCATGGATCACTCGTGATCCATACACTATGGATTGCCAGCGATCCATACTTCATCAGTGGGTTGCTAAGGCACATGGGAAGCGAAGAAAGCCAAAATATGCTAAGTGTATGGATCGCTAGCAAATGGATTGCCAGTGATCCTTAAACCATGGATCGCCAGTGATCCATACTTGTTCATGGACTCTTGGTGACTAACTAGGCGAAGAAAGGAAAATAGGAGCTAAGTGATTGGCTCACATGCGAGCTAAATCTATAGATCGCTAGCGATCCATGGTTTTGGATCGGATCACGAGCTAAGGTTTGTTGCATCATCTTATGTCCATCTACAAGCAGTTAGTGAACAGGCCTAGCCCAGAAGCTCTTTGATCTCTATAAGTACCATCCTACCTACAACATAAACTGGATCTGCTCCAGACTGGTTGCTGAAGCTCTGTTGGAAACTTTCTTCACTCTTCATCTCCCTCACAACAATCTCCAAAGGAATTCACTGTAATTCTCCAGTGGATTCTAACCTTAGAGATTCAATCTAGCTAAGGACAATCAAAAGCCTTGTAACCTAACACAACTTGTAACAGCAATCAGTCTATTATAAAAACTATAAAGTGGACGTAGGCTTCATTAATAGCCGAACCACTACAAAAATTTTCTTGTCTTTTTTCTTTTACTGCTCTTTTCTATACCTATTATCTATATTATTATTTTGTAAGAACAGGGCTGGTGCTTTCACACTCAAACCAGGGTGTTGATCCATTTTTTGGGTTAACACAACTCATGGGCTTGGTCCTGGTAGAAGTGCTATCAACTTCAAGCGTTGACCAAATGGATGTCGATTGGACCATGGAGGTTGAGTGTGAGGAGTCATGGATGACTCCACTTAGGAATTATTTGCAAAGGGGAATCCTTCCTAATAGGAAGAACGAGTAACTATGGCTCCTTCGCAAAGCCTCGAGATTATTCATGTAGGAAGCAGTGTTATATAGGAAAGGATTCTCAGTCTCATTACTTTAGTGTTTTACTAAGGATGAAACCAAGTACGTCCTGATGGAAGTACCTGAAGGGGCCTGCGATGACCACACTTGAGGGCATGCCTTAGTGAAGAAGATTCTTCATTATGGATACTTTTGGCTGACCATCAACCAAGACGCAGCTGATTACACAAAAAAGGTGCGACAAATGCCAAAGGTTCGTCCAAATTCCTAGAGCCTCACCAACAAAATTACGCAGATGGTTAGTCCATGACCATTTGCAGTGTAGGGAATCAATATCATTGGTGTGCCACCAATGTCCAAAGGTGGTGCTAAGTACGCCATCGTTGTAATTGACTATTCCATGAAGCAGGCTGAAGAGGAACCGTTAGCCACGATCACAACTATGAAGGTGATCTACTTCGTTGTCAAAATCATCATCTGCTACTTTAGGGTTATGCGAACAATTATTTCTAATAACGAAACCCAATTAAATAGCACCGAGTTCAAAGACTTCTCTCGCAGACATCACATTAAGAAGAGATTTGCAGTAGTAGTGCACCCACAAGCAAATGAACAAGTAGAAGCTATGAAAAAATAATTAAGTCCATTCTCAAGAAGTGACTAGAGAAGGCCAAGGGTTAGTGGGTCGATGAACTACCACTAGCACTTTGGTCTTATAAAATGACCATCCCAGGTGGTCAATTCCAATCGGTGCTCGGAGTCTGATGTGGTTGGAAAAAAATATCCAAATGAGGGATATCTAAATCACTGTCCTAGGTGATCAACTCCGATCGACGCCTAGATTTAGGTACAGTCGAAGGAGAACATTCCAAAGCGGGATGTTCGAACCACCATTTTAGGTGATCAAAATTTTATCGGACCCCAGAGTCGGACACGATCGAAGAAAGGACCCAAAGATGGGCACCCAAACTGGTAAGCTCTCAGTGATAGATATAGCATAACAGAAACCACTATTACGATTCAGACATAACTCGATTAAAGAGAAACAGGATGGGCAAATAATTTGGCTAAGTAACAACAGAGGAATGGTTCCCACATGCGTAAACAAAAATAATAAGTGCATTCCTCATGACCTAAACAAGTCAACAGAAAGCTTGAAAAGAAAAACAAGTTTTTATTAACACAGCATCGAAAACAAAAGCAGGGGCCAAACTCGCATAAAGCTGACCTATACAAAAGATAATCTTACGGCTATACACAAAGGTAAACAAACAATCACATCTAATGCTTATGTCTCTTCTTCCTATCCTTAGCTCCCTCTCCGAAGGAGTATGCACCAGGCTCCTCTGGTTTCGTTTCACTCCTCTCTCTGTTTCCATGACCCTTCGAAGGAGTGGTTTGCAATGATCCGATGGGAACACTTTGAGTGCCTCCAAGGGCACATAAAGTGACTAGAGCAAAGATAGTCCGGCCAGGCAAAGCTATTGACATAGGATGAGTAATGAATTCAACTTGCTCTTGCTTAAATCTCCTTGGCCAGCAGAACCTGGGATGTTAGCATCTCCTTCATAGTTGGCCCTGAAAGAGTCCCAGAAGATCCTAGCATAATAACATCCTCCTCAACCCGAGTTCCCTGGAAATCGCCAGTTGATTCCTCCTGCAATGCGACGATCATTTGTGCACCAAGATTAGGGGTCTCACCATCTGGAACACCCGGAATTATCTCAAAAACAAACATAACCACTGATTCCTTAGTTGATTCTTATTGTCCCAGTCGGGAACTTTTCTCATGGAGAGTGACGATTGCATGCTATCTAAAATTTTAGAAACATAAAAGAAGATATTAGCATCATCGACCGTTGTCATGTGAGCCTTCTCAAATATGGATGAGGTCAGTGAGATACCTCTACCAGATTTGGATGCAGTGTTAGCTGTGGTGCCGTTAGAGTTTCCTTCCAGGAGAGGAGGTAACATGACTGTATTTTAGAAGCAAGGCTCACTTGGATTATACTGAGAATATGATGGAGAGATGGAGGCAGCCGGGAGCCCAGAAGTAAGGCTCGTTGTAGCATCTTGGCTATTAACTCCAGCTCTTCATCCATGATTTCTTCCTATGTCAAGGCCAGGGACCTAGGGTAATCGACATCGAGCTATTTCAAGTTCCTAAATCTAATCACGTTAGCATTGTAGCGAGCTATTATCGGCTTGAATTCATTTTTAATCCGCCTCTACACGGCCTTGACCTATTCTACAACACATTTGGCTAGAGCTTCTGCCTCATCCCTCACCTTGTGGGTATCCACCAACTCTTCACGGCAGTTGTGAGCCTTCATAAGAGCGTTTCCTTTTGCCTTCTTTCCTTTCTCCAGCTATTTCTTCAGCTCCTCTGCTTCTTTGGTTAGACACTCATTCTCCAATAACAGAGTGTGGCTCCTATGATGGGCGGTCTCAATTTTCTTGTTTGTAGCTCTGTCTCTCTTGCTTGACCGACTCGGTCAGGTCTACGACTTTCTTCTCGGCTTCTATCAATGACTTTTTCTGTTAGTACCTTAGACATTAGTTTTGACGATAACAACCAGATGACATCATATAAAATATAGATACTAATTTTTTATCAAGTTATATATATAGTATATAGTGCAGGATATTAGACAGATGTTGATTAAGAAGACTGTATATTATCAAGAGAAGATTGAAGAGGCTGATATAGAGATTCAAGAGTTAGAGATTGAAGTTGAGTTTTGAAGATTCAAGATATTAACATAAGTTATAGAATCATAGATTATTTTGTTAAAATCTGGGTAGCATTTCTTTGATCCCTCTTCTTTTTTCAAAAATGTTTTTAAAATCTATTCTCAGATTTTAAACGATTTTCAAATATCCTGAATTTTAAAAACGATTTTATAGAATCGCTGTTTTCAAAATGATTTTTCAAAATAGCTTTCAAATGATTTTTAACTTTTTGTTATTTATTTACAAGATTATTATATTTTGAACAATTAAGATTTTATGTGTTTTATATTTTAATATACTGTTGATCCATGATATTTTGATGTAGTTTTAGTTTTATGCTTTATACATGTTTATAGTATTTAAAAGTATATTTTGACATTTATTAGTACATTGATTTTAAATATATATTCACTTATACTTTATATATATTATTTTCAAAAGAAATCCATAAGAATTTTATAAGGTTTTCTTAAGTTTTAATATGATTAAAATGTGTATAAAGTATACTTAAATGATTTTGCAAAGTATCAAAATAGTTTACAAAACTTAACAGTTTCAAAATAATTTTTATTTAGTAGTTTTTTAAAATTACAAAGGATATGTCGACGTATCCCCATCATGTTTGTCGACATATAGGCCGGGAATTTCAAAATTCAAATTTAAGTGGAAGTGTCTTTCCATCTTATCTCTTCACAAATGGACATGACTGTTGTTTCTCTATGAATAGGGGTTTTCCAAATGAATTTTTGTGAACTACTTTCTCAAAGTTTCTCTCCTCTTTCACTCACTTGATTTCTACAAGAAATTCTACTCAAAAGTTTATCTAATT
Organism: Allium fistulosum; assembly: GCA_030737815.1. NCBI lineage: Eukaryota > Viridiplantae > Streptophyta > Magnoliopsida > Asparagales > Amaryllidaceae > Allium > Allium fistulosum. The sequence goes on from CM060908.1 coordinate 716,840,983, forward strand.
TAATTAGAATCAAATTCAAACTCCATTGATTTGATTCTCTATCAATTACTTTCGGATCTCTTGCCTCTCTATCACTCAAAACAAGATCGAATTTCTATTCAAGAGGTTATAGCATCATTTGTACTCAAGATCAAGAAACTGAGTATGTAAACTTTATCAAATCATATTCTTATAATCTTGGGTATGCTTGGTGTCCCTGAAATCCAAGTGGGTGTGCTTGTGTCCCATCTAAATCAAGTAGGTGTGCTTGGTGTCCCGTTTGAATCCAAGTGGGTATGCTGGTGTCCCGTCCAAATCTAGTGTGTACCAAAAGCTTGGAAAATATGAAGGGTGTGTCTCGTAGCCATGAAATTGAGATTGTATTGACTTTGATAATTAAAATAAATATGTATAAGAAATTGTAAAGAACTGAATGCAAGGTAACTCCGGACAAATATAAAAATTTCTGGTGTGATCTCTCCAAATCTTTGCTTCTTACTTTTACTGCATTTATATTTGTTTGTGTTTGCATCTGTGATTGTTGATTCTGCATTGTTTAATTATAACCTTAAAAGAGTTTATAAAGATTAACAAAAATTAGTAAACACTATTCACTATCCCTTTAGTGTTAAATTAGCCTTAAGATCCATCCTCCTTAAACTAACATTTGGTATCTTAGCATTGGTTTTCAAGGTATTCATAATTCGTTTATTGAAAAAAAATTAATAGCAAGGTTATGGAATATATTTTTAACACTTTTTTTGAAAAGGAATTTTGGAAAATCAGCATGACATTATTTCATAAATTTGTATCCAATCTTTATGAAAGGCCACTTGATCTTTTGAAAAGTAAATTACAGGAATATATATGTTACATGGCTTTTAATGGATAGACACCTGGCGATCAACCTTTACAAATCAGAAAGGATAAATGGATATTAGATAGTGGATTCTCAAGGCACATGTCTGGAAATTCGAAGATCTTGAAGGATAACATTTACAAAAATGATGGATCAGTCAATTTTGGAGAAACTCCAAAGGATATGTGATTGACATCGGCAATGTCGGTAATTCTAAAACTCCTACCATTTCTAATGTTTTGTTAGTTAGGAATTTAAAACATAACTTGTTAGATATTAGGCAATTATTTGATAAGGGCTTTAAAATTAAATTTGAAAAAGATAAGTGTCATATTAAAGATAATGAGTCAAACATTATCTTTGAAGGCATTAGGAAAATAAACATCTATATGTTAAGTATGAAAGTATCAGATGATAAGTTATATCTTTTGGCTGAATCAAGTGATCCTTGGATTTGGCACAAAATGTTTGGTCATTTGAATTTCAAACACCTATCTAAAATTGCTAAAAGTGATCTAGCTAGGGTCTTCCTAAAATATGTTTTGATGTTAATAATATCTTTGCGATTCGTTTCAATTAGAAAAACTTTGAAAAAGTTCCTTCAAGTCAAATGATATGGTTTCTATATCTCAACCCTTTGAACTTCTTTATTTAGATCTTTTCGGTCCTTCGTAAATACAATCTATAAATCATAATGAAAATGTATTTATAATCATAAATTATTTTTCTAGGTTTACGTGAATGATTATCCAAAAAACTTAAATGTGATGCTTTTGAAATGTTTAAAATCTTTGTTAAAAGAATTCAAAATCAAATATCTATTAAAATTAAAATAATTCGTAATGATTATGGTGGAGAATTCGAAAATGAAAATTTTGAAATTTCTTTTAATAAGAAAGGTATTACCCATGATTTTTCATTTCCAAGGATACCTCAACTAAATGGAGTAGTAGAATGTAAAAACAAAACGATTCAAGAGTGTGCTAGAACTATGTTAAAGGATAGTAATTTACCTAAAAAAATTTGGGCTGAAGCAGTTGCTACAACATATTATATATTAAATAGAATTTTAATAAGACCTTTAAATAAGAAAAAACCAAACAAATTATTTTATAATAAAATGCCTAAAGTGCCATACTTTAGAGTTTTCGGCAGTAAATGCTTTACATCGAATACTAAAAAAGTTTAGATAAATTTGATGCTAAATCAGATAAAGTATTTTTATTGGATATTCAAACAAAAGTAAAGCTTATTGAGTTTTCATACTAGAACTAATACTATTGAAGAGACTTTACATGTTTCATTTGACAAAAATTTTAAAATTAATAATACTAGTATTACTATTGATGAAGAAGAAAATGTTGATAAAACAAATGAAATCACTAATAATGAAATAACTAATGATTAAAATAATAATAATTCTGAAAATTTATGTCCAAATAAGAGAACAAAATACTTGAAAGATCTAACTATATAAAATATTCTAGAAGTATAGAATCTATTGTAAAAACAAGGAATCAATTTAATAAAATGAATAATGTCGCTTTTATTTCAACTACTGAACCTAAAATCTGAAGGAAGCATCATCAGATTATTCATGGATCCTTGCTATGCAAGAGGGATCAAATCAATTTACAAGAAATGATGTTTGGGAATTAGTACCAGGACCTGAAGATAAATCTATAATAGGAACTAAATGGGTATATAAGAATAAAACGAATGAACAATGAGAATTTGTAAGAAATAAAGCACGTTTAGTCGCTCAAGGTTATTTTCTAGAAGAAGGCACAGATTTTGATGAAACCTTTGCACCCATAGCCAGATTAGAAATAATAAGAATCTTACTCGCTTTTGCAAATCATAATAATTTTAAATTATTTCAAATGGATGTTAAATGTGCTTTTTAAAATGGTTTTATTAGAGAAGATGTTTATGTAGAAAAACCTCATCTATTTGAAGATGAATAATTTCCAAATCATGTTTATAAATTAAAGAAAGCTCTATATGGTCTAAAAGAGGCTCCTAAAGCATGGTATTATAAACTTAAATCTTTTTTACTACAATCTAATTTTGAAATAGGTAAAGTAGATAGTACTCTATTTATTAAAAGAAATAACAATGATATTCAACTAATACAAATATATGTAGATGATATTATTTTTGGTTCTACCAATAAACAATTAAATATAAAAAATTTAGATTTAATGACTAAGGAATTTGAAATGAGTCATATGGGAGAACTATATTACATTTTAGGGTTACAAATAAAACAATTAAGTAACGGTATTTTCATAAGTCAAGAAAAATGCGCTAAGGATTTAGTTAAGAAATTTGGTGTGTCAAATACCAGTGGTAAGCCAACTCCCCTGGCAATAAATGAAAAATTAAATATAGATGAAAATTTAAAAGATTTAGATCAAAATTATGCAGAGGTATGATTGTATCGCTACTCTGTATAATTGCTGGTAGACCTGGTATAATGCATAGTGTATGTCTCTGTGCAAGGTATCAATCTCAACCTAAGGAAACTCAACTAAAATCTATAAGATGAATATTAAGATACGTAAATAACACATTATACTATGGACACTTTTATCCAAAAGAAGATTCCCCTAATTTAATTTCATATAGTGATGTTGATTATGCTGGTTGCAAATTAGACCGAAAAAGTACAGTAGAACCTGTCACTTTTTAGGACACTCTCTAGTTTCTTGGTTCAGCAAAAAGAAAAATTATATATCTCTATTCACAACAGAAGCAGAATATATTTCAACGGCATTAGCCTGTTCTTAGGTTATTTATATGCAAAAAACATTAAAAGATTTTGGTCTAGATATTATTAAATCACCAACATACTACGACAACACTAGTGCGATTAATTTATCTAAAAATCTAACTCATCATGTAAGAACTAAACATATAGATATATGACATCATTTTGTAAGAGATAATGTAAACAAAGAAATAATCTCACTCGAATTTATAAATACTAAAAATCAAATAGCTGATATGTTAACAAAACCATTAAATCAAACATCATTTATTAAGCTGAGAAGAGATTTGGAATATGTTCTTACTCAGAAATAAAAATAAAAGCATATAAATTAAAAATAAAATCAAAACAACAAAATTACACTAGATATGTTTACATATCCATACTATGTATGTCGACATATTCAGATTTTAAATTTCCCTCCTTAATTCAAAACTTAAAACTGCTATATATAACCACTCCATTTCAAAATCAAACAAATTTTATAGTCTTTTTCCTTCTGAAAATCTCAAATAAAATAAAATTAATGGATCCCAACCGTTCCAAATATCCAATGCACAAATCTACATCGTTTTCCTTCGATTCTTCCACTCCAGGCCCTCTCCAAAACTCTACATTAGCCAAGGTGACTAACATTGAGAGTGATCTAAAGCATACTCTCAATATGCTTTCTGAAATGGATGACATTCAATTGCGAATGAAGAAGGACCAAGAAAAACAAGGAAGGATTTTGAGAAATCTTCAAAAATACCTATTGTATAACCCCACAAATCCAACAGTCATTGAGGATGATGCCGCAAATTTTGTCATTCATGATCCTATGAATAATAGTGAAGATGAAGAGTAAGAAGTAAGAGAAGAAGAAGAGGAGGAAGAAGTGGAAGAAGAGGAAGTCAATGCCGATGAGGTCAAGTGTGTTGGAGAAGTATCCTTCGACAAGAATGGAAATTTAGTTAAGCAAAAAGGGAATTTCTGTCTCCATTACCCTTTCTGCCCTATTTACAAATCCCAATTATTAGTAAATCATGTTAGTTTAGTTTAGGATAAGGATGTTTGACTTGTTTGAATTGTTGTTTCTTGGATTGTTTGATGTGTATAATTAATTTGGTTTGGATTGATATTAGGATTGTTGTGTATAGACTTATATTAGGGTTAGAATTGATTTGACTTTGATTTGGTTTGATTTTATTTTAATTTGAATTAAATATATGTATTAGATTGTATTGATTAAAAAATTTGGCTTTTCTTCTTTAAACAACATATCACTTATTTACTCTTATCTTTCTTATCACTTTTATATATTATCTAGTACCTTAGTTAGGGGGAGTTTGGGTTATAATTTTTCTTGATGACAAATGGGGAGACATATATAAAATATCCATGCATAGATTAAGGGGGAGTTTTGTAACTCAGGGAAAGTTATATTATATTTTATAAACATGGCTGTCATCATCAAAAAGAGGGAGATTGTTAATACCTAATACCTTAGAAATTAGTTTTGATGACATCAACTATTTGACATCATATAAAATATAGATATTAATGTTTTTATCAAGTTATATATAGTATATAGTGCAGGATGTTAGACAGATGTTGATTAAGAAGATTTTACTGTATCATGAGAAGATTCAAGAGGCTGATAGAGGTATTCCAGAGTAAGAGACTGAAGCCTCATGAATTTTGAAAATTCAAGATATCAAGGTAAGTTATAGAGTCATAAATTATTCTGTTAAAACCCTGGTAGCACTTCTTTGATCTCATTTTTAAAAAAAGAGGTTTTTAAATTCTATTCTCCAATTTTAAATGATTTTTAAATATCCTAAATTTTAAAAATGATTTTATAGAATCCCTTTTTTAAAATGATTTTTCAAGATAGCCTTTAAATGATATTTAACTTTTTATTATTTATTTACAAGACTATTATATTTTGAGTAATTAAGGGCCCGTTTGGTTTCGTTTTGAGTTTTGTGTTTTCAACATACACTACAAAATACAAGAAAACATGATAAATTTTTTACAATTCTTAGCCATTACAACGATGGACGGGAAATGGAGGAGAGGAATTGTTTTCCGTCCTTTTGTTATGTCTCAAAACACGAAAAACCAAATAAACTTGTTTTCTATTTTCTATGTTAATTTCATTTTTCAAAATTGTGTGTTTTCCAACAATGCATAAGAAATACGCATTTTTGTTTAGACGAAAACACAAAACTAAAAATAGCAAACCAAACAGGCCCTAAATTTTTAAGTATTTTCTGTTTTAATATACTTTTAATCTATTACATTTTGACATAGTTTAGTTTTATGCTTTATAAATGATTATATTATTTAGAAGTATATTTTTACATTTATTAATACTTTGATTTAAAATATATATTCACTTATACTTTATATATATTATTTTCAAAAGAAATTCAGATTTAAATACTTGATATATTAAAATATTTCATAATAATTTTGTAAAGTTTTCTTGAGTTTTATTATGATTAAAATGTGTATAAACTATGCTTAAATGATTTTACAAAGTATCAAAATATTTTATAAAACAACATTTTCAGAACAATTTTTATTTAGTGGTTTTTCAAAATTAGAAAGGATATACTGACATATCCCATCATGTAATTCGACAAATAGGCCGGGAATTTCAAAATTCAAATTTGAATGGAAATGCTTTTCATTGTATCTCTTCACGAATGGACATGACTATTGTTTCTCTATAAATAAGGGTTTTCCAAACGAATTTTTATGAATCACTTTCTCATATTTTTTCTCCTTTTTCACTCTTTTGATTTCTAAAAGAAATTCCACTTAAAGTCTTCTCAAATTCAGTCAGAACCAAATTGAAACTCTATTGATTTGATTCTCTATCAATTACTCTCTTATCTCTCTCATCTCTATCACTCAAAACAAGATCAAAGTGTTATTCAAGAGGTTATAGGATCACTTGTATTCAAGATCAAGAAACTGAGTTTGTAAACTCTATCAAATCTTACTCTTATACTCTTGGGTGTGATTGGTGGTCTTGAAACCAAGTGGGCGTGCTTGGTGTCCCGTTTGAATCCAAGTGGGTGTGCTGGTGTCCCATCTGAATCTAGTAAGTATACCCAGAGCTCGGAAAATATAAAGGGTGTGTCTCGTAGGCTTGAAATAAAGATTGTATTGACTTTGATATTTGAAAAGAGATCTATACAAGAAATTATATAGGACTAGATGTAGGGTAACTCCGAAACTAGTATAAAATTCCTAGTGTGATCCCTCCAACTCTTTACTTTTTACTTGTACTGCATTTTTATCTGTCTGTGTTTGCATCTATGATTATTGATTCCGCATTGTTTATTTATAATCTTAAAAGAATTTAAAAAGATTCACAGAAATAAAAAAATATTATTCACCCTCCCTCTAGTGTTAAATTAGCCTTAAGATCCATATTCCACAAACTAACATTTTTCAGCCCTGCAACTTCCTCATCAAGATGAGATATGGCTTGCTTGTCCTGATCTTCTTCAAGCTTCAATCCTTGGAGCTCAACTTTTCTACTTTTCGAGCATTTATAAATGACTTTCGACATCCTTTTCCATTTGAAGTGCTGATCATAAACATCATTAACATAAGCCATGGCCTCATGTTTGATGTGCGGGGGAATATCTTTTAAGTCTGGAACAAACTTGACTCTGTCAAAGCTAATCTTTGGAAATTGACGCTTCAAAATGTCCATATGGGGATTATAAGCGATTTGTTTCTCTATTATGATGACAAGTGGTTGGATATGTCATTTATCAGCTCTCTAGCTAGAAGTATCGAGAGCAAAAAGTCCAGATGATTACTCGGACTGTCGAGGCTATGCCATTTGCTGTGCATTTAAAGAGACCGAAGTAAGCGTATGAGAAATGTCAACATGAGGAATGTCATCAAGTCAGTCCGAAAATCTATCCAAACTTTTAAGGCATAGACGACCTGGATCTCGACCTACCCCTTGAGGATGAATCATGTGATCGGCAACCCCTATCTCGGTCTCGGCTTGAGCGTCTGCTAGTCTCAAAATCATGGCCAGAACCACGAGAATGTGTACGTGAACTATGCCTCTTGTGCCTACTTATTTGACCTTTAAGGGAATCGTACATGGATCTGTGCTCTATAGAACCTACAAATGAAACGAGGGCAAGTTAGCCCTAATAGGATGAAAACATGATGTAAAATAAGCAAAGTACGGTGTGTATGTGTCCTAATGCCCCCCCACCATGGACCATGGGTTTGGATTTTGCTGACAGGGGTAACCTCCCCCGCGCGGGTAGTTGGCAATTCACCCGGTAGACGGATAGGAGGTCGATATCCCCGATGCTCATGTCGCCCAAGCTAAAAGAATAAATTCATCTGGAATCGAACCAAAGTCCCGATAAATGTCTTCAGAAATGGAATAGGGTTTTCTCTGTTACACTGGTTGGTGGAAGTTGTGTCAGACTCAGCATTTGGACGATCTTTATTTTAATACGCTACTTCAAGAGAAAACAAATGTCGTCATCTCCATCGTCATGGGAGGAATCATGACCCATATCCACATCATCATGGTATGCTCCACTACCTTCACCTTCCTTAGCTTGCTTATGAACTTCTTTAATTCTAGCTATAGGATTTCGGACTGGGGGCACTCCATGAACCTCACCATCATTCTCTAACAAAGAGTCATCCGCATCACCGTCACTAGTTTTCAGTATGTGATCGACAGTCTAACCTTCCACGTTGCCTACCTACCTAGAAGGATGGAAATCATGGGTGATGAGAGAGTTTGAGTGAAAGTTCAAATCGATCGTGCGAAGAGGAGCGATGTTGGAGATCGTCATCCAAGACTGGGGGTAGCGATGAACTAAGGCGGTGAGAAGTCTAGGTTGAACTCCAATTTGAGGTAGGGAGCTTTAATGGCGGTCCAAGCTTTTACAATTCTCAAAACAAAAGGGAAGAAGGCAATTGTGGGTTTAAGGTTATACTACTAAGGACCCAAAAATTTAGGCAAATCATATGAATGATGATGCGTATGTTCGTGTGCACATGTGTATGTATGCATATGCATACGAACAGAACAAACCATAGTGGATTTACATTTATAAGCATGACACCAGACTATTAGAATTCCAAGGAAAAGGGTCTAAACCTATAAAGTCCAAGCAAGAAAATCATTCTAAGTTTCCGAGGTGGAATAACATGGTTTAACCTTTATACTGCCAAGGATTTGCAGGCCTAAGTTAATCAAAATGTAGCGAAGATTGGCTAAAGACGCTACGCTTTGCTAAACAGTCTGTGGAAAAGATGACAACCGTTTTGATATGGTGATTGAAATCCGATGCAGAAACTCCAATTTGCATTCTTGTTTCAAAGCACATCTTGTTGGAAATAGGATGTACTTTTAGGAGGAAAATGTTATCCAGCCTTGTAACCATGCTATATTCAGAAGAATCTGATCAGTCGAACTCGAAGGTTATCAAGGCAAAGAGCCCAAAGTGATAATTTCCAAACTCAGATGCCAAGTGCAACTAATGGGACAAGCCCAAAATGTAGCAAATGATCTCCAAGAGTAGCCTTACATACCCTATTACTATGAGCAATAATACAAAAGCCAATAATATGACAAGTGTCAGGTCGGTACCAAGCCCTGATCAAGGTTCAGTTTCGATTCCAAAGTGCTTGTCCAAGTCATCATTTATCTTGTACGTCATTAATCTAGGATGATTACAACCCTCTCCAAGCTTTGTTGGGTGGTTCGGAAGCAATTACCATAAAACAACACGTACACATGAAGTCAAGCACTGCATTCCACCCCCGAACCAAGCAACTCACCCAAAACAAAGCTTCTAGCAAAGAAAATGAGGTGGAAAAGATGAAGACGCAAGCAAGTCATGCCTACCAAAGATTGTGGAGGAGACCCATGAGGTAATCTCATGGATCGGTACGGATCCCTGATTTTGGCTGAACTGGCCACGATTTTCCTAGCATTTCTCTTCCTATATGTGGGAAACATGGGTGTGAATGTGGTTGAGATTTTTTAGGTGACCTACGGCTATAAATAGAATGGTAGGGTGATGTTTTGAGGGATCTTTTTCAATTGTTTTGAGAATTTACATATTCCTCTTGTAACTTTAGGGATCATCACTGATTCATAAGAACAACTCTTGTAAACAGCAATTAAATCAGCAACAAAGTTAAGTGGATGTAGGCAACAATTAGCCGAACCACTATAAAATTCGTATGTCTTATTATTTCTCATTTTAATTTACTTTCTTCACTTAATTCTCTACTTTCATTCTCTGGGAGTTTGTGCCATTTTTTGGTATAAACAGGAAGGGTTTAAGGAATAAATAGAAAAATTTTCTATCATTCCTTTAACAATTCTCCCTTCATTTCTTTCGCTCAAATCATTCTTTCATGATAATTAATTTTCTCTTGCCCCTTTCCTCTCTCTTTAGGTCAATATTTCCACGGCTCTAAGCCATAAAATTCCCAAAACAAATTCAAAAAAAAAATCAATTCACTATAGTTCTTGTCTTGATTCTTGCAACATCCAAAGGTAGATTTATTGGAATCTAGGAGTCTTCATCATTCAAGGTACATTCTCTCGACTACATCTTAAGGTGAAAATTCTTGTTTCATTTATTCATATGTTCTCCTTGTTCATATGAAAGATACACTACATACCTTATTTCATTTGAATATATGCTTGTGTTGTTACATTTGATCAGATTCCTTTCTGCTACACCTTAATTAATAACATATGTTCATCATGTAAATTTTTTTAATATCCATTTTGTGATATACTTTAGTTTATTACATGTTTATCTTGTTAACATTAGATTTATCACTTGTGACATCTCATTTAATCTCATTAATCACAAATTTATATGTTCCTAAGTTCTCCTAATTAATTTTGTCATTGTTTTAAAAAACTATTGTATAATAAAATAAAATTTTGATTGAAATCTAAGTTATAATTATAATTTAAATAATTTTTTTACTTTTCATATACACAAATATGGATAAACTATATATGTTGTCTATTTGAAATTTTTTGGAAATTGAATGTATGATATTCTTGCTTGTTGTTTTGATTATAATTTGGTCATTGTATGCTTTTGTTTGAAAGTTGTTTTGAAAAAACACAAGTGAAATTTTGTGCAAAACATCATAAACCATTTCATTTCCTTTTAAGTTAAAATTAGATTCCAATTTCTTCCTTTAATTTTAAACAATATTAGATTACAAACGTTATCTCTATATATATATCCATATATTGTTTTAATTTTAAACATACTTTGTAATGTTTGTGTGTGTGTATATGTATGTATATGTATATGTATATATATATATAAGTTTTTTATTATATACATATTTTAAAATAAAATGATGGAAAACAAAGGCATATATAAAGGGCGAATGTATCTGTTGCGGTGTAAATCCCAACACCTACATACGTACAGATTAACTATGTACATTGCTTATATATTGCACTTACACAATATATACTAGAGTATATTTGAATATACTTACAATTTATGCTATGTATAAATTGCTCATTAATGATGTTAACAAATTTAATTGTTAACCCAAAATATATGCTAGGAAAATAAGTCTTGGCAAGTAGAAAACTTGGATAGCCATATGTTAACCCACAAGAAGTATGCGAGTCCTTGTGCGAGTCAAAAACTACAAGTACACAAAGGTCATGTGCAAGTAATAAGTCCCGTTATAGTTAAATATATTTATTCACTTGTAACATGCTATGCAAAGTTTATTATTCAAGTCCTTATGTGCAAAACTAAAAAATTTACAATTGGCTCTATTGATCCCCAATTTGTTTTTGGGTTTACAACTTGAAAATATAAAAAATTAAATGAGAAAAATTCGTCCCGGGGGTCTAATATAGAGGTAATGGTATGTGGAATGGCTGCCACATATGCATACTCATTATCTCTTTGTGCTGTTGATATTCGGTATTAACTTAGAATGTTGATCTCCGCCATCTCCTTCATATTAATGATATTCGGCATCTCTATTTGTATTTTCGATATTCTGCATCCTACTTTGTGTTGTTGATATTTGGCATCTCGTACCAAAGGAGATATTCGACACTCTGCATAATTGTAGATACTCAATGTCCTTCATAGCCCTTGAAGTTCGACATCATTTGTTTCTTGTGAAGGATCGAGACCACTTGTTGCCTGTAGATGCTTTACAACGGTTGTAGTTATAAAGGCTCGGTATCCATTGCTATATCTAAAGCTTGTTCTCATAGAGACTTGCTATCCTTCTTTTACAAGTAAACGTTTGATATGCTCTAGCGATGAGACACTACTCTTCATTTTACACTCCACCATACTTTGTGTTGTAGTGGTTCAACATCATTTCATTTTATAAATTTGATACACTCTAGGTTGTAGATATGTGATACTTCATTGTATTGTTGAAGCTTGGCATCTTTCATATTATAGACATTTACTATCTTCATATTGTAAATACTCGATACCTTTATGGTGTGAATATTTGATATCCTTCAGATTAGTTGTTCATGTTGTCTTTTAAACTGTACACGTCATCCTCTCTTAATAGGCCGATATCCTTTGATTACAGGGGTTGGACATCCCCCTGATGTTGCTTAAAGTTTGATACCTTTTACTGAATGCTTGATTGATTTTCCTTCTTCACACTCGACATCTTGAATTTCGATATCTTCTTCCTTGGTGTTCGACACCTTTATGGGTAGTAACATTTACCATCCCTTGTGTATAAGACAATCATTATACTTTAGTATAATGTTGACTGTTCAAGTTACTGCCTCGTTATAGACATTTGCTGCCTCGATAACCATATTTCCGTCTATTAGCATTCAATTCTGATCTCGCTCGTTCATTCGAACTGGGATCAACACTTCTCATTACTGCTCTTTCCCTCTATAAATACCTATTTCCTTCTTCTCCTCCAACTTTCACCTGCAATTTAAACTTGATAAAAGCAATTTTAATTTCCTCATTTAAATAACAAAAATTTCAATCTCTTTATCGTTTGAGCTTGATCTCAAGGTACAATCTCTACTTTACTTAGTTTAAAAAACAATAGAAAGAAATTTTAATTTTAAAATTAAGGCTTTAATCGATTGGGTGTTTTAATGTATTTTCTGGAATTGGATTAGAAATTGAACAATTATACTTGTTATAATTCTATAAAGTTTAATGCTTGAATTCAAATGTAAATTATGGAATATCTTTGTTAATTAATGGAAGTTACTGTGAATTCAGAAGCTTTCCAACAATTCGATAATTTTCTTGAGTTCTGCTATCGATAGTATTGATACCCTTTTAAGATCCCGACACTCAATTTGGAATTTGATTAATTGTTAAAAATTTGAAATCTTTTTTGAGATTCAACAACTCATTGCTAATTAGATCCTGGTTTTTAAATTTATTAGTCTTTTGCAATTCGACATCTGATTTGAAGTTTGATATCTATTTAGGAATTTTGATAATCGGTTATGAGTTTTATAATTGTTTGAAGGATTGTCGTTTCGGTTACAAACTCGATAACTTCATAATGAACTGCTATCCTTATGTAAATTTGCCAACTAATTAAAGAAATGTTATATCTATGGCTTCGGGAAGTAGTTATAGTATTATAGACTTGCAAAATATTTATGCATTCGACACCTTATACACTCAATAAACGGTTGAAGTATTATTTCTAAATAATTCTAAACCCACTTATCATTTATGAACTTGATACTTTATTATGGCTTCGACATTGTATGACCAGTTCGACACTTTATTATAATCTCAATAAAGTGCCATAAATATGGTACCATGATTGGACCCTAATGACTTGTCATGGATTCGACATCCAGTCATAAATCCAATAATCATTAATAAGTATTCAATTTGTTATGAATACCTTAAATATTTATAAACTGAATATCTTGTTATAGGCTCGATAACTATAAATAGATTCTTAGAGCCTTATCGAATAGTTACAAGTTCCATAACTAGTCTTGGTCTTGACTACCATTGTGGACTGAATAGTTTTCTATTAACAAGGTATTCATCAAGTTGTTTATTTTTGCATCCATATTTAGGAGCGTTCCAAAATTTTATAAAATATGCAATACTTCCTTAATTTTGTGTGATATCACCTAACGGACAAATGGATAACAAGAATTCCAACAAAGGCCCCAAACCTTCTCCCGCTTCAGAGAAGAGAGACTATAAGCTTAACTAATCCTTCGTAACTTCCCACTAAGAGGTAGACACTATTCTCCTATAATTTGGGATTACTAATGTGGAAGCCATAGTCGCTGGTTCATCCGGCTAAATAGATAATCCTCTCGAAGGATTTTTTCTCTTTTACTCTTATTCGATCTGGCATTCAGGCTACCTTCCTTTCCTAGAATTTCTTTTATTGTTCCTAGAGCACTTCGGAATTGCTCCGATACAATTAACTCCCAACTCCTACACTTATTTAAGTTGCTTGGAAATCCTTTCCAAGGAAGCCAATCTTTCTTCACTATATGCTAAGACTCTTCATTCTTTGGTGAATCTTGTAAGAGTAGACAAGTGATCATATGTTTCTGTATTTCGCCTTCTTCCTTATCCAAAGATTTTAATCACGTAACCGATCAACAAGACAAGGGACTGGGAGAACTAGTTCTTTTACATCAGATGCTATACTCCAAAGATCAGAGGGTCCTTTTCTGATCACAGTAAGCTTTATTGCCTCTTACTGTTTATGTTATATTTTACTATTCTCATATAATAAGTATTTTCTTTCAGGATCTGCTCCTAAACAATCTAATCCCTCCACCACCATTGCTACCGAGGCTTGGGCTGAAGCTTCTAAAATCATAGCGGACATGCTTAAGCTTTTAACTGAAGCTAACCTTCCTAAATACTCTCTAATATTAGACGACCACAGAGTGCTTGGGGAAGCTCCGATGATCAAGGGAGATTCTCATGGAAAACGAGTTTTGGTTGTGAGCAATTGAAAAAAAATTCTACTTCCTCTCCCATTCAGTGTAATTCTTCCAGTAAGTTTATTTTATAATTTAAACGGATTTTCTTACATTGGTGACTTACGAATTTCCCTTTAATTTAGGTTTATCTGCCACTGTCGTGGCTTCTAAGTGTAGGAAGGCTAAAGCTTACATCTCTTCTTTGGCTAAATCGACTAAGCCAGCCCAGTTGGGGTTTCTATTGCCAAAGCTATTGATGCCATAAAAAGGAAGGCAGACTCTGGTGCTCCAACTGATGCTTCAATCCCTCCTCCAAGCAAAAAGGCTAAGGACAGGAAAGTCTAGTCTTCCATTATTGTTGCCGAGGAGTCGAATGTGGATGCTACTTTGGCCACTCATGATCCTAACATGATTAATTTAAGTTCTCCAGACCAGAGTGCACAAGAACATACAACCCCAAATCTGTTACTAAACATCTTGCTTCCTATCTCTGCTTTTGGTTTCCAACGTTTGTTCAAGGAGTTAGGTCTGACTCCCCTTCTTATCAAATTTCTTCCATTGGAGCCCAGGCTCAAACTATCTCAATGGGCTTTAACGATCCTATTAGTTCAGCTGTTCAATCTCCCACTATGGCTTCACTCATGCCACTGCAACCATCGACTTTCTCAATGGAGAATCTTTATGTTCTTTGTCAGGAGCTTTTGTTGTTATGTATCTTTTAGTATTTGTAGCTAATCTAGACTCTAGTTTGGTACATCTTAACTTATATCTACTCTATGTTTCAGGCGGCCAAGCCTCTTAGGAACTTGTTGGTCAAGTTATGGAGCTTAAGGAGTAAGTTTCCTCATTAACGGCTAATGTCGGGCTTTTAAAAGGTCAAATGATTGGTATTGCAGCGGAAAGGGATGAGTCTAATCTCGAGAAGGGCAAACTTGCCTCCTCCCTTGATAAGGAGAAGAAAGCTAAACTGTTACTTAAAGAGAAGGTGAAGACAAAGCTTGAGCAAGCCAATAAAGAGAAAACCGAAATGTCTGGTAAAATAAAATCTTTGGAAAGCCGGCTAGAAACTAAAGATGCTACCCTGGGTCATGCTAACAGTAATATATTTACAATATTTATTCTAGGCGTCTTTTTGTTGACTTTTCTTTCTTAGGGGAGAAGAGTGGATGTTTAATTAGACGTCTTAATAATAGATATTTAAATAAGCATGGGACCGATCCTCATCCTGGGGAATGCTGGAATCTTCCTAGGGTTGCGAACGTTCCACTATCCCCTAACACTCTCCCCTTTGAGAAAGTTAAGTTCAATAAAGAGAGATTCATTTTTGAGTTTTACAAGGATCGACGTTGTATGAACCTAAGTAATTTTATTACCATAATATGCAATTCAAACAGCGTTATGAATTCTAGTATCTTTGCTTCTTTGCATCTTAGCTTATTTTTTTGAATCGTGCAGATTAAGGAATCATCGAATAGTCCTGTTATCATGGAAGTCCCAACGAAATTTATAAAAGTAAAAATGGACTTTAAAGAGAAACCGTTAATTCTCAAAACCTCTCGGCTAGCAAAATATTGCTTACTTAGGGATCACCAAGAAGTTTGCACACGGTTTCCACACTTTTATTTCGATTTCTTGGGCAATGAAAAGGACAATCTTAAAGAGATGCGAACTAATTATGCCAAATTTTTATGTGGCGAAGCCAATCCTCCAGTCAGGAAATGGGACTACCATTAATTCGCACCAGTTAATACCCCTTTAGGGTTTAATGTCCCTTTCTACACTACCCTTTATATATGTCCATGGTTTCACTCAAAAAGGTCTAAAATAATGTCTTTAGACTTTCAGAATATATATATATATATATATATATATATATAAAAATCATATTGTCAATGTAATTTGAATTTGCTTGTGCTTACTAACCTTTTTGTTGCTAATAAAGAACGCATTTCCTTGTGTATTAATTTCCTTTTCTTGTTTACTTATTTTCATTAGGAAAAACAACTAACGCTTGCATTTAGTAGTCCAAATCTCTTTTCTTGATTGGATAATATCAAAGCCAAGATAAGGTCAATCACTGAGGAGAAACGTTCTTCTCAACATGCTCCAACTTGTTGTTTTCGAATAACCCCAATGTGCAAAAATGGCACAAAAATATCATTAACTGATATCTACATTAGGTAGTATGAAGGAAATCACTTCTAGCTTAGAAGAGAAAATTAAAGAGAAAGATAAAAAATCCAAGAGCTTAGAAGAGATCTACATTAAGCCAATGTGGACCTTCATTTTTAAGGATTGAAGCCGATGTAGAAATTGCTCGATTACATCAAAGGGTAATGGATCTTGAAGTGGACTTGTTAAAAAGTCGAGTATCCTATCAATCTTTAGAACTCATTGTAGGCGGAGGCGAATCCAACCTTCCTACTCCTACCCCTTTGAGTGGGAAAGAATAGTTTTCTGCCTTGTTTAACCCACCCTCGGGTCTGGATCATGGAGAAATCTCCAAATGGTGCCAAAGAGTTTGGTATGAATGCATCCAATTTTTAAAAGGAAAGCGGGATAAAAAAAAGTCTCGAAATATCACAACAGCTATCAAATTCAGGTTGAGGAATTAGAACGTGGAAGATAGGCTTAAAGAATTACGAAGAAAGGTCAAAATTCTCAAAGGAGCCAATAAGACGCTTGATCACGCATTAAAGTTTCAAATTAACTCTATTGATGATATTAATACTATCCAAAAAAAGAGAAGAAGCTTAAAGGATTCTTGGATGTGGCGATTCGTTACATCACCGAACCTTCTTCAGTTGCCAAAGACTTGAAGGAGAAAGTGCGAGACCTTGATTCCTAATGGAGAATAACCAAAATGACATCTTTTGGAAACTCTTGATTGGATTCTCTCACTACCTAATCGTTCTTGTTGTCCGTAACCTTTGTTGGTGATGTATAAAATGTAAAATGGTAAATAAATTTTTACCTGAATGATTAACACATTGAATGGACTTTGCACTTTCTCCTTTATTTTTGTCTTTCATTTGAACATGTTGAATTATATAAATTTGTAACTTACTTCAGTGCTTTAGTTTGATTCCATATGATATGTTGTCCTTGATTAAGCATAGATTTTCCTATTATTTGTTCCCTTGCAGAATGCTCTAGACCTACATTTCTGGTTCTCTTTTTTCCCTTTAGCAAAAATGTATAGTAAATAATTATAGCTTCCGTAACTTCGAAAATTTATTTCTTCCTTAAATTGGTTATTTTGCTTTGCAAACATCGAAGAATAATTTGTGAAATTTTGTTTTGTTAATCTTTGAAACTTTGAAAGCTTGGATTTGAAATTCATTTTGCAGAATAATTATCAACAAAACTTTAGACAAGTTGGATCAGTTTGCTTTTTCATCTTTCTCTTATAGGTAAAATAATTATTGCTTGAAGCAAAAATAGTCAACTAGATAAAAGACAAGAAGTTTATCTAGCAAAAGATTACAAACTCAATTAATAAGAAGACCAGAAATCCATCAGATAATAGGACCAGAATTCTATTTGGTGAAAAGATTAGAAGTCCATTTGATAATTAATCTAGAATTCCATCTGATAGGAAGATTTTTTTTTGAAATGGTACCTTATATTCGACATGTCACTGAGACAATATATCACAGGTCAATAAACGTTCGAATCACGCTACGCAAGTTTCGAACTTGTGACCTCTCACACCAAAGCCGAATCACTTAACTACTTGGACAATGGTGCTTGTCAGGAAGATTAGAAATTCATCTGATAATAGGTATAGAATTTCATCTGGTAAGTGGATTAAAAATTCGACTATTAACGTAGATTCCCATCGTTTGATAATTAGGGGTTTATAATTTTGACTATTAACAGAGATTCTTGTTATTTGATAATTCGAATTCCAATTTAGGAGTCATGGATTGAGAGTTAAGTCGGTATTTCGAAGAATGAAACCTCAGGCCTGAGTAATAGTCACAATTTCTCAAATGTCAATATCTGACATCAAAATTCTCAATTCTGTGTAATAGATAGCTTTTGACCCTTCTTTTTAAGGTTGCTTTAACTTTGCCTTGGTGCAAAACTAAATACGTTTGACTATTTTTCTTATAGAAGATTGCTTTGACCCATTCTTTAGGATAGAGTTTGGCTTATCTGACTAATTTCTTTTACCCATTATTACCATCTTAGGTAATGATTTAGGCTTTGATCGACTTCTTTTGCCCATTATCACCATCTTTAGGTTATGATTTAGGCTTAGATTGAATCCCTTATCACCATCTCTAGGTAATGATTTAGACTTTGGTTGAACCCTTATTACCATCTCTAGGTAATGATTTAGGTTTTGGTCGGTGTGTTTGGTTAGCTATCTTAAGCAGAACCAAAGTCTTACCCGTCCTCCCTCTAGAAGGCGCTCCGGTCAAGCCTTATAGTTGGAACTGAAGACTGGTTTGGTGCTTTGGCCAGGCCATCTAAGGCGAGGCCAAAGGCTTACTCTATCCTCCCTCTAGGAGGCGCTTTAGACAAGGCTTATGGGCGAGACTAAAGGTTGGTTGGTGCTTTGGCCAAACCATCTTATGTGGGACTAAAGGCTTACTCCATCCTCCCTCGAAGAAGCGCTCCGGCCTAGCCATGTAGGCAAGACCGAAGGCTTGCATTGCTTTGGCCAGGCCTTATAGGTGGGACCAGAGGCTTATCCTGACCTTCTTCTCGGAGGTGCTTTGACTAGGCCATCTTGGCAAGATCAAAGGCTTTTTCCTTTATTTTATAAATCCTCTTTAGGAAGCATTCCTCTTTATTGATCACTTGTTCTTTGTAGACACATTTTCCTTTTTCTTAAACCTTGTTAACAAATTCTTAAAGCTCTCCTTTCCCCAAGAAAATCTCAATCATTTCTTTTAGAGCTCGAAATTGATTGGTTTCATGTCAATTACTTTGGTGATATTTGCAATAAGCACCCCCGAGATTTCTTTCATTTCCTGGTTGCTTCTTCTTTGAAGGCTAATAGTTCAATCTCTCTGGTTAAGAGATAAAGATTCTCGTAGGAGGTGGCAAGGGAAAGAATCTTAGAGGATCGGGAATTACTAGGGTATTGTGCCTTTTGCTTCTACTTGACATTTTTGTAACATTGGATTGGCGCACTAGTATTGTTCATAAACTTCTCTTTCAACAATCTCTAGTTTTAACTGATGTCGAAGAGCGACCCATTATCCCTTCCCACTTGTAGGCAAATTTGTTAAAGTCTTTTGTTATTTCTCTTTTGAAAATAGTTCCCTTAGATTGGAGTTGTATGGCCTTCCTCATTCTTAAGAATAAGCCATCCCTTTTTGTATTCTTTTCTCCCGGACTAGGATAATAGCTATGGATTTGGGTAGAGCCCATATGGAACAGATTTATGCTCCATTTATCCAGATTATACGGAGTCACTTTCCTCTTTTCTTCCATAATTTTTAGTGCCAACAACCTCAACACCTGTTCTTCATGAAATTGCAAACTACGAGGGACTTGATAAAATGGTTTGGCTAAGCAAGGTTTGGAGGATCCTTGTTTCGAAATGGTCATTATGTGACTTAATGGGTTATGTTGGATGTGGTAACTCCTCTATAGGAAGTGAAAAGTCCCTAAAGTTATTTGTAGGAATACGCAAGATATGGAAAGTTCTTTAAGGAGATATGCAATTTGGGAAAATCCTTTATATGCAAGCTTGGGAAAGCCCTTTATATCCTTTATATGCAGGTTTATATGTAGTTTATAGGAAGTCCTTTACTGGAATATGTAGGGAGATGAAGGTTCGAGTCCTCCTTCTAGTGTCAAAATGTTAACAAATTTCTTTGCTAACCCAAAATATGCCAGGCAAATAAGTCTTGGCAGTAGAAAACTTGGATAGCCTTATGATAACCCACAAGAAGTATGCGAGTCCAAAATGGAGTATGCATGTTCATGATTTCGATTCTTGAAAAGAGAATCCATGTGCATGTCAAAAAATTACAAGTACACAAAAGCCATATGTAAGTCATAAGTCTCATTATAGTCAAATATTTTTATTCACTTATAACATGTTATGCAAAATTTATTATTCAAGTGCTTATGTGCAAAAGTCAACAATTTCAATAGGCTCTACAAATCCCCAATTAGATTTAGGGTTTATAACTTGAAAATATAAGAAATAAGATGAGAAAGTTTTTCCCCTCACTGAATAGGGATGGGGGTCTATTTATAGATGTAGTGGCATGCAATATGGCTGCCATGTATCCATACCCGCTATCTCTTTGTGCTGTCGATATTCGATATTCACTTAATATGTTGATCTCCGACATCTCTTTCATGTTGCTGATATTTGGCATCTCTCTTTGTATTTCTGATATTCGACATCCTACTTTGTATTGTTGATATTTGGCATCTTGTACCAAGGGAGATATTCGGCACTCTACATAAATGTAGATACATAACGTCCTTCATAGCCCTTGAAGTTCGACATCATTTGTTGCTTGTAAAAGATCGAGACCTTGTTGCCTGTAGACACTTTACAACGGTTGTAGTTGTAAAGGCTTAGTATCCATTGCTATATCTAAAGCTTGTTCTTATAGAGACCCAATATCCTTCTTGTATAAGTAAACGTTCGATATTCTCTAGTGATGCGACACCACTCTTCATTTTACATTCCACCATACTCTGTGTTATAGGGTTCAACATCTCTATTGCTTTTTGTAAATTCGATACTTTCGATTGTAGATATTTGATACTTCATTGTATTATTGATGCTTGGCATCTTTCATATTGTAGACATCCGCTATCTTCATATTTTAAATACTCCATATCTTCATATTGTTGATAATCGGTACCTTAATGGTGTGAACATTCGATATCCTTCAGATTGTTGGTTCATATCATCTTTTAAATCGTAGATACATGTCATCCTTTCTTAATAAGCCGATATCCTTTGGTTATAGAGGTTCGACATCTCCTTGAGGTTGCTTGAAGTTCGATACCATTTACTGAATGCTTAATTGCTTTTCCTTCTTCACACTCGACATCTTGAATTTTGATATGTTCTTACTTGGTGTTCGACACCTTATTTTTAGTAACCAATGACATTTAATTGATCAATTAATTTAATTAAAGGAAGGGAAATGAAATGTTTCTCTCTCCAAATAAAAAAATCTTCCCTCGACTAATTGCATTAGTTGTAAAGAAAGAAACGAAAGGTTTTCTTCTCTAAATTAACTTTAACAAGTAAATGTCACACACATATGTGTATTTGATGCAGTCAAGCATTTAAATTTAAATAAAATCCAAACTCTATTTTAAATAACTTAAATAAAAAAAGATTTTATCTAAAACTTTATTAGATTGGATCTAGCATACCTTTAGATTTCCTAGGCCCAACAAATCCAAATAGGAATTTTTTTGATATCTACATATTTCACCCACATCTGAATGGCCCGGTTCCTTCAAAATATGCATGTGGCAATGGTCTTGAGGTGGTATTGATGGAAATAGTTTGTTACTTATGCAAGTAGAAAACTGAAGCTGAACAAGAAGAAACATTTGAACAATGATTTAGAGCTAGTAGCTATAATATTTGCACTAAAAGCTTGGAAGCATTACTTGCTAGGACAACGGCTCAAGTTATTCACCAATTATAGGTCATTGAAGAACCTTTTCTAACCAAAGAAACTCAACCTATGAGAACAGAGATGGTTAGAATTATTTTGGTCATATGACTTTAACATTTCCTACATGTTAGGAAAGGGAAATGTAGTCATAATTGCATTGAGTTGGAGACATTCTAGTTTATGAGCTATGTTTTAGGAATGGACTTGGTTAGAGTATATAGATGGATATGATTTCTGACCTAAATGTGAGGTTAAGCTAGAAATTCGGCAAGCTTGAGGATTAGATCTACTACTATAAAGCGAATTTGAGTTAACTAGAGGTGAGATGCAAATCTAGTGATGATTGTTTCTAAGCCAGATATAGGTGTAGATTCTGAGGATATGAAGTAGTATAGATTTGACTATGGTGGTTGGAACCGCAAAGATGGGAGATTATATATTCTTGATGTGGATGGACTTAGAGATAAGGTGCCAAAAGGGGGTGATCACTCGAAGTTTACGATCCATCCAGGAGGTAATAAAATGTATAAATATAAGAAGCAAACATTCTATTAAGAAATCAAAAGGAAGGATACCTGTAACGACCCCAGATTTTAATTAAATTTAAATTAATAATTTATTGAATTTTTGAATTTAATTTGTGAAATTAATAGATTAAAGTGATGCGAGTTTCCCCGAAATCAAATATATTCTGTATAAATCGTTTAAATTTAAAATATTGTGTATATGTATATGTGAATATATATATATATATATTTGGGTATATATGAGTCAATTTGAAATTATAAATATATGTATACATATTTGACTTGAATTTAAATTGTAAATATAAATGGTTTGAAAATAAATATAAAAGTATATACATTGACATAAGAAAATAAATAAATGATTTAATTTATCAAATTGATGGGTTATGTTAGAAATAAAAATAAATTAATAATAAAAGTTTAAGTTAGAAATAAATAGAAATAGATGTGTATAAGGTAACAATATAAAGCAAACACAGAGATAAAATATAACAACATAAATTCATTTATATTTCAAAGTAACAAGACCAAAACAAATAAAATGTATTCAAGTATGCAAATGAAAGAACATAGTAAAAACAAGCAAAAAAAAAGTATAAGTCTGTAGGCTTAGGCAACAAGAAGAAAAATCTAAATATCTTTGTACAAACAAATGAACACTTGTAAAAGAAAACAAGGATATAAATGAATGGCTTGCAAAATGAATAAAAAAAAAATATAGGTATGAACAAATAAAATATATAGTTTGTACAAACAAATGAACTAAGTATAGGCTGGTAAAGCAAAACAAATATATGTGTTAGCTTGAAAAGAAAGCCAAAGATAATCATCTCTAGTACACAAGAGATATGTACCAGCCACCAAAATATTTTCATATCAGCCGAAGTATTGCAAATGAAAACATAAAGGACATTAGCATTAAATGTTTGCATCTCTAAACACAATATATTTTCTATCAGCCTCCAAAGAAAAAGATCTCTGATCTTATTTTGTACAAACTAAATAATATCTACCCTGTGTTGTACAAATATACATAACATAACCTGTAAGCTTCTTCCATACATCCATTATTTTTTATCAGTTCGATCATTTTATAAAACCTGAGCAAACCTGGAGTGATGATAATTTCAAAATTTAAACAAAACTTTAATACTTCAACTCAACACAAACAAGAAGATCAAAGAAGGGAGCTTCAGCAAACAAATTACAAAAGATTTCAACTTGAAGCTCTGTTCTTTCTTCAACAACACGGTGAGTAACATTCTTTTTAAAAAATCTTAAGTATGATTCTGGTTGCGTGTTAAATCTCTGTGATAAATGGCTATCTAAAATATATATCTGGATATATGATGTGCTTTGAATTTCTCTGTTCTTTCTTTTGCAAACCAATGTGAGTAAACTTTGATTTAGAACCTTTAAATTATTTAATAACCTGATATATGTGATAATCATTGAAGCTACAATATGAAAATTATTTGCATGGATGTAGATATGCTTGTATATAGATAAATATACAGATGTTGTGTATGCATGCTTGTACATAGGTATATACTTCTCTGTTAAAACCCAAACTGTGAGCAAACTACAATTTATATTTTGAACCTGTGGTTGACCTTGATGCTATGAGTAACGCTGAATTTGTAGCTTGTATATGTGTATGTATAGAGGTATATTTATGAGTGTGATTGTAAATCTCTGGAAACAGGCAAACCTTGCCTGTGTTCATCCCAGGCTTTAAAAAGAATTTTTGTTTGAAAATTTAAATTATCAGAACTCAAAACATTTTAGCTTTTGTTTGTTGGGTGGAAAGGGTTCATATGAGGATAACATCATCATAAAATTATAAATAAATGAAATTAACAAGGAGGTTACTGGAAAACTAAAATTATAGTTAAAATACACATCTCTGTTATATAACAGTTTTATTTGCAAATCTGTTCAACATTCCATATCTCTTTGGATAATGATATTTACATCGTGATGTCCGAAACAAAGTTGTTCACAAAAATATAAAGTTAGTTTTAAAAATAATATTCGGTATAAAAAAATCAAGGGAATATTTTCGAAAATAATAAATCACAGGAGATTAACATATTCATCAGTAAATTCGAATATGTCAATTTTGAAATCTGATTATACAGTCACATTTGGATTACAAAATGGTGAATTTAGGTGAAAATATTACAATTTTTAAGCTGATAAATCTCGAGCATTAGGGAGATGAACGGGAAAGGAATAATGGTCGAGTTCCAACGACCTACGTCGAGTTAAGTGTTGAAATTCAGTGGAAGGGTAGCTAGATCGTAAGGGAACATTGGAAAAATGTTTCGAGATTTTTCAGTGGATCATAGGAGATGCATGAGATCGTTGTAGAGTTTAAAACCCATATTTACTCACGGTCGGAATCGCTACTTCCACATCACCATTAGACGATCGGAATCGATCGCACTAGGACCAATCGACGCGTCAGACGTATGCGAAGCTTCGGGGAAGGCCACGTGGCTTCTGATGGCCAGAGGTGGGTTGACGAGGCGATCTACTGGTGTTGGTTGAGTTCCAGGAAATGTTCGAACAACCCAAATCTCGATTTCATGGAGGTATTGGATTTTTGGGTTGTGGAGTTTGTCGATGGGGTCGTGAGAGACTCGGGGTTGATCTCGACGTCGATCGGCGATGCTCGACGTATCTGTGCAGGTGTACGAACAGGCTAGCGTATCTGGGTGGTTGATCGAGATAAGAAAGAAGATGGTTGCCTCGAAGTTTTGTCAGAGTTTCTCGGGGAAGAAGATAAGCGTGCTCGGGTTGATGTTCGAAGTTTTAAAAAGTTTGAATCGAAGTAGAGCTCGGGTATTCAAGCATTTGGCTCGGGTCTGGTAAAATGGATATAAAAACAGTTTTTAAATTTTAAAATAAATCAAGTTTTAATATTTAATAAATCCAGTTTTGAATTGTTTTATTAAATAAAATTTTTGTAAATAATTGATGCTTATCTAAGTGTTTGAAAAAAACGGAGTTGTAAAATTGTTTTAACTTAAGTTTATTCAAACGATATAATTAATTAATCGATTAGGAAAGAGAAATGTTTAATTGTTAATTAATTTAAAAGTTTTAGTTAAATTATGGGATAATAAATAAATTTATTTCAAAGGTTCATTAAAGTAAGATTTAATGTTGTAATTAAGTAGTTAATTAAGATAAAAGAGTTTATCTTTAAATTTATTTAAGGTTTCGATAAATTAAAGAATGATTAATTACTGTGATTAATTTAAGGTTAAATTGTGAATGAATTAATTAGTTACTAAATGAAAATGATTAAAAAGAATAATTACTAATGGAAGTAATTAAAAGGACTAATTATTTAAAGATTTAATTTATGTGATTGAATAAATTAATATGATTAATTAAAAGTTTATTTAATAAATTAAAGGTGAATTAATTAATGATTAAAGGTGAATTAATCTATGATGAAAATATAATTACTTAATGAAATTAAGAGTTAGTTAATTATGAAATTAACTTAAGGTTAATTTAATTATGTGATTCATTAAAGGACAATTGATTAATAAATTAAGGGTAATTAATTAAGATGGATAATTAAGGATTAATTAATAAATTTCATTAATTAATATCAAATGATTTGTAATTAATCAGGATTGGATAATTAATTCATATGTAATTAATTAGAAATTAAATTGAATAAATTAGGATTAAACAATTAATTAATCCTGCTTATAAATGATTATTGAATGCTTGACCTTACCTATGAATGATTATATTGAATGAGATGCCTTGAATTAATTGTCCTATCTGATCTGTGATGCTTTATGTTACATCCTGATTTGTGCTATGATATGTAATTTACTTATCTGTGACTCATATATCTGTGATCTGTGATCTGTAAATGAAAGATAAGCGTTATAATTTATACCGCTTATCAACTATATTTCTGTATTTTGATTTGTGATGATTCATTGTGTTGCACTATTGTGTGAAACCCCTGGACTACACCATACACACACAAATATGGATTTCACGTGGAAATCGGTTAAGTCACAAATAATTTAAATTGAATGTTTTTTTTTAAATTGAAATTTTAATTTCAATTGATTTTGGAAATGAATTTGGGTTAAATGTTAAAGCTTTTGGAAATGGGGGTTTTAATATGAAAGTTATTTTGAATAACTTGGTAAAATTTCCAATTTAAATAAATTAATTTGAATTTGAATTCAGAATTTGGAATTGAATTCCATGTTTGGAAATTTTGGTTAAGAGGTTATAAATGTGTTTATATGAAGTTAAACCATTTTAAAAGTATAATTTTGAGAGTTTGAATTAACCCAAGAACTTTAATTCGTATAAATGAATCAGATTTTCAAAATGAAAACTATTTGTTTTAAAATGATAAAAGCTTTCATATAGGAAATGAAATTCCAGTTTAATTAAAGGAATTTCAAGATTGAATTGAAAATGGTTTTTCCAAGTTATGAATGAATTCTTTTTGAAAGCTATGAATTGAATTTGTTTATTTTTAACAGATTTAAAATGACGATTTGTTTAAAACATTTGAAATGGAATTGTTTTGAAAGCTATAAGTTAAATCTTTGTTTTAAAGATTTAATGAGTTAATCCAATTGAAATGGGAATTAATTTGGAAAATCTGTGAATTAATCTTTTGTTTAAAAGATTAAAGTGTTGAAATTGTTTAAACTGTTGAAGGTTGTTAAAAATGAATCTTTTTGTTTAAAGATTTAAAATGGTTTAAACCATTTAAAAGAAAGATTTTAGGGAATGAGTTATGACTTAACTGAAATCCCAATATCCATATATTTTTAAATATTGTGCTCATTATTCGGGTTAGCCGGGAAAAGACCTTTGTGTCATATAACACATTCCGAATAGTGATACGTCGTATATGGATAGCATTTGAAGACTGGTGTTGAAGACCAGGTATTTACGAAAACGATAGGATAACCTATCGATTGTCTCTGCACTGAGTTGCTCCGGTATAGAGATTTCCTAAGTGATGGGAGTCCGATCGGGATTGTGAATACCCGGATTGCAAGGGCTTCTTCGGAAGTGCCTTCGGTTCTGTTCGAACCCAGAACAGACTTGTATGGTTACATGTCTGACATTACACTTTGAGATATAAAGCAGATTTCTTTCAAATAAATTTCTGTTGGTGGCGGAGAATTTATTCTCTTAGCTTAACACCCTTCTCTGAGACATACGAGCTCAGAGGTTATGTAGTTGAAATTTATCAGCGATATATTCCCAATTTGGTAATGTGGCATGCTGAGTGTTGCTATGTGTTGATCATTTATTGATCATTTGTGATCGAAGCATGGCTTTGTGAAAAAGCGTAGCTTTGTGGACGAGACTTCGTCAGGGCCTCACAACCCGGAAATGGTCAAAACATGAATGTTGCGGCAAGGTTATGAGGGTCGCGTCCTTTAGGGTATGTCATTTCCTTATGGAAAGGGGTGGTATCATGGTATGGAGCCCAGATACTTACTCATGTGGACACACTTTATTTATTATGTGTGATGTTGTTACCGAGCGCTCGGATAAAGGTCCTAAAGGACCGGGGGTGGCATATCTCAGGTTTACTACCCGGGAAGGGGGTAACCGGCCTTGTGTTAGCAGAGAGCAGGTTGTCTCTCGGAGCGTCCCGCCAGAGGCGTTCCTACGTGGCATAGGAAGTTCCTTAGCCTGACCATTTGTTGGAAAATCCAAAGAAACAATATGAGCCTTGTACGGTTTTAGTTGTATAACCTGTTATGGAATGTGGCGGTAACCTGCTATTGAACATAGTAGCTATAGTAGGCATACAATAATGGTTGTATGTTGGCTAAGATTAATATTGTACTTTCGAAATCTTTTCGACACTGTGCACTAATAATAATATCAAAAGGGTTTATTGCGTAGTAAGCATGTTTGACTATCATAAGAAGAAATCTCCTCCAATTCTGCGTTTGCATTGTGTGTGTGGCGGGAGGTCTTATGGTAGTTTCATTTTCCAAAAGCATTGCGGGTTTCAATGTTTAAAACTCTTTTGTTTTTTGTTTTAAAGATAAACTATTTTTGTTGTTCACACCAGTCCCATGACTGATCCGGAGTTTATTGTTCCCTTCCTAAACTTTGGGTGCCCACCATTTTCCACACGGGCAGTCTAGAGTTGGGTTTCTCAGATATTCAGGTTTAGTAGATTATCTGGAGCTAGTAAGTCCTTGGACGACTGACCTTGCTTACCGCTAGCTATGGATTGGAGCATTCTATTGGGGATATTCTATCCGCTGCTATTTCTTGTATCATATCTTTGATGTATATTGATATATGTTGTATCATTCTGTTGTATCATATTGTATCAGATTTTTGTATCTGTCATTGTATCAATGTTATATATATTGATATATTCTTTTTCTTCCGCTGTGTTGTTATATTTAATGGTGTTATAAGCTCCGGCGAATCAGATTTGTCGGTCGAATCTGCGGCATTCTAGTACAATGTGAAGTACGGATGTCGATTTTCGAACGCGAAAAAGCCGAGACGTTACAATACCAATCAAGGCATTCATATCCATTTGTATGAATTTTAGCTAGTCAAAGTTAAGAAAAAGAAACCAAGTTGTTTATTTCAACCGTTTGAAGTTCCATAATGGAAGTGGGAGCAGATATCTCTGGACTTCAACAATGGATTATCTAGGACAAGAGGAGGGTATGATAGTATTTGGGTTATCGTATTTAGATTGACAAAAAGAGTCTATTTTGTACCTTTATGGTCCAATAGAACGACAACAAAACTATTTGAGTTTTTCATGCATTGGGTAGTCCGACTCTACGTAGTATCGAAGAGCATTGTGAGCGATAGAATCGCATTATTTATGAGTGGATTTCAGATAATAATGAAAGAGGCATTGGGTAAGAAGCTAAATTTTAGCACAACTTGGCACTCATAGACGGATGGTCATACGATGAGAGTGAATCATATACTCGTGGGACTTTTACGAGCTTGCATACATGATTTTGGAAACTAATGGGAAGGTCATCTACATGTAGTGGAGTTCACATACAACAATGGCTATTAATCAAGCATTGATATGACACCATTTGATGTGTTGTACGATCGACCATGTAATACCTTGTCGTGTCGGCAAGAAATGGGAGTAGAAATAATTCTTAGACCAAATATGATAAACGACACATCGAAGGAGGTAGAGACCATTCAAAAACAACTGAAAGATTCACAAGCTAGATGAAAAGCTACATTGATAAGACATGGGTTGATCTAGAGTTCTATTTCGGCTATATGGATTTGCCAAAATTCTCAGTCGATAATAAGGAAAGTTGGTATTGAAGTTAGTAGGACCATTGCTGATACTCGAGAGTGTTATCCAGCCTTTTGACCAGGCAGTATCTAGACTGACTTGACGAATAGAACTTGAAAGCTATTGAGGTAGATGGCCTAAAGAGATAGCCATAGAGTCTAGAAACCACGCATAATTCAGACTACAAGTTGAGGAAAAATCCACTCCAAAAGAATCAAAGCCCGATCCATCAAAGTGAGGGAACGGTACCGATCCATAGCTATGGATCGATAGTGATCCATAAAATCTTCTAGATTCGCTCCATTTTTGTCATACAACCAATTGTTGATGTTAGAAGCCCATTCCTAACTCCATGGATCGTTTGCATGCCATTTGATATCAAATATCTCAAGCACAAGGAATTAACAACTTAACTCCTCCACCGACCTATCCCATTGGCCAAGAAACATGCTCAATACCATACGAACAAGTCAAGAAACATAAAGCTAACGATATATCACATCAATCCAAAGTGGCTAGAACCATCCATAAGATGATCTTATGGATCGATAACGATCCATGGCCAATTGCTGCCTTGGCCTACCTCACGGAGAACGTGGAGAAAGACGTGCTGGAGCTTTTCCCGATGACCTACAGCTATAAATAAGGATGGAGGGGCATCAATTTGAGGACCTTTTGAGCTTTCAAGCAATTTTACATATATTTCTTGTAATTGGATACCGAATGGTACCGGATAATAAGAACAGCGATTGTAGAATAG
Source organism: Allium fistulosum (assembly GCA_030737815.1). Taxonomy (NCBI): domain Eukaryota; kingdom Viridiplantae; phylum Streptophyta; class Magnoliopsida; order Asparagales; family Amaryllidaceae; genus Allium; species Allium fistulosum. The sequence continues at coordinate 716,871,805 of CM060908.1, forward strand.
AGATATCATCAATAAAATTTCAACAGATGTAGGCAACGATTAGCCGAACCACTATAAAAGTATGTTATTATGTTCTCTCTCATTTTCATTTACTTTTCTTCACTTTTTATTCCCTACATAATATATTGCCTGTTTGTGTCATTTCTGGTGCTTTCATTAAAAATCGATTTTTAGACCAGTTTGGATCCATCATCTACTATAGGATTGTCTAAATTCGAGAAATAGATCCATTTCACTCTGTTTTTTGTAATTTCTAACTACTTAGATTTTCAATAATCTACACAAGAGCTTTCTAGAATGGCCCCTAGAAGAGACTGTTCTACCACTTCACGTGCTGCCGAAGATGTTAAAGAGATCGATCCTCAGCAAGTTGATAAGGTTGCGCAGCCAACCGCTACGGATGTTAAGAACCCAACTGATGTGCCCACCAGAGTTGAGATGGACCGCATGGTGAAGCAGATGGAAGACAAGCTCCAGGAAAGTTGCAATGAGTTGAATGCATAGATGAAGTAGAGCTTGGACTTTTTGAATCAATTAAACAGCAATTGCATGAGGATCATAAGGGATAGAGCACCTTTTGATTCTAAATCTGACAGTTCCTCGTCGTCGGAGCAAAGGTAGAGGACAGAAAGCAAAAGATGCAAAGGAAGGAAGCTAGAAAGTCAATATAGAAGGCGGGACTGAGCCATGGCAAAGGCCTATGGATCGGTACTGATCCATCAAGAGGGATCGGTACCGAACCATCAATTATGGGTCCACATGCTCGACTTTTGGGTGAAGCTACTGGTCTGGCTTCTGGGCATGCTATCGACGATCAAAATGTTGGAACATAGGCATGTGATGCAGATCTGCCATGAAGAGACTATGTTCATGGAACTGTAGAACGAATGGTTCCTCCGGAGTCAGGGGAACCAGGTATCATGAGATTAACCGAGAGTGTTTGCCGGGCCAAACACTTGTGGCAGATTATGTTCACCTCCATTTAGTAGACCTACTAAACTAGATTTAACCAAAATGGTCAGGAGACTGATAAGTGAGAATCAACACTGGACGAACGATGAGTGGGATTCCTCCCCGAGCCAAAATCCTTTCATGAAAGATACCTTGTGCGAGGAATACCCATGGAGGTTTGTAGTTCCAACGATGCCGTCATATAATGGAAAGACAGATCCGAGGTAACATTTGATGAAGTATGACTAGCACATGGATTCACCTAGGGCTGCCGTTAGATGTCATTGTTTCTTGATATTCTTGGAAGGGGTAGCAATGATGTGGTTCACTGTGACGACCGCCCCTAACCCTTGCACTGAACCTAGAGAAAGTGCGCTGTAAAGTGTGCCAGGCAGCCATGGACGATTGTCAAGGTAAAGTTAAAACAACAGGATCTATCGTATTACTCACAGCGCATGGACAAAATACAATAGAACATATATATAGTGAAGCTTCACAGAATAGAATCTCATCAATAAAACTTCATAATAGTTGAATACAAACATCTGAATAGTCAATACAACAAGCCTCACTACATATCACTCAGAGAATACAAAGCAGCGGAACATCCAGTACATATAGTAAGAAGTAATATGCAATACTCCAGCTCGTCTTCGTTATCAGCATCGTGGAAAAGAAAGAGCAGCACCTGTCACCTGCTACCTAATCTTCCCGTCCCAAAATGGACGAACAGCCCAAGGCAATAAGAATTAAAAACATAAAGCCTTGAGTCAGACAACAGTCTTAGTGAGCGGTAAATTAACTAACAACATACCAAAACAGCATAAAGAAAAAGGAATAGGAATACAACCCTCCCACTCCAACCTCTTTCTACAGTGATAGCCCCAGACACACACTAAGCAGAAGCAAACATAGCAGAGCATACAATGTAAAGTAAAGAAATTATCACTTGAGTCAAGGGCGATGTTTTCCAAGCACAAACCCCCAAGGCCTAAACCAAGATCAGATAAGCACCTAGAAAACACTGCTCTTGAGACCGAATGACGATACAACCAAACATCCATGACTCTGGTTATCACTGTTATCATTGCTTCGATATCACCGTTAATTGAATGACCGACACATTCTTTCAGCCGTCTGTCAAAGGCTAATGGAAACCCCGGTTCTAGACATAACTCCCGCACGTCATCGTGACCCGTGCCTAGGACTATCGAATCTGCCCAGAGTACTTGACTACCCAATCAGTAGCCTTCAGGGACTATCGAATCTGCCCAACGTACTCTTGCTTTGAGCATGCTAGAACCTTCAACAACGATGAGATCTCAGCCTTCTAGTCATCCTCCTCGACGACTATTTCCATACTAGCTCAAGCGCCTCTCAAGCATCCATTATCCTCAAACTCGAACCATATCACCGAGTTATCAACCTGCTTGGAATGATCCCATCTGGATTAGACCAAGACTATCTCATATCGTGCTTCGCTTCATCACATCCTCGTCATCATCAAATCTATGCATAAGAGCTTCATCATCCGCTACATATGCCACAAGCAGCTTTCCCAATTCAAGAGCCTTTCTCTTAGCTTTTGAATCATCCTCGATCTAAATCAAATCATAAATCATCTAATTCATAGCAATCAACCAAGTCAACATTAATCCAAACAATCAAGCATTCAAATATGATCTAAGTAGACAATTATAACTATAATGGCAATTTCGTAATTAAAGAGTTGAAAGTCTAATAAGCATGAAAACATGAACAATGTCTCTATAATCTTGATGAATGAACTTGCATAGGTTAACACTTAGTAAAATGGATGTAACATCATTATGAACAATGGATCTATATGGATCTACACTTAGGATGAAGAAAATGTATGGAAATCACTATTTTAACATCCAATCGAGCCAACAATCCGATATACTCCTTTGGATCCGTGTGAGAGATAATCACCACTCACCAAATCACCTAAACAACCTCAAATCAACACGCTTTAGATCTGGACAGTGAAGGATCAAGCTTGATCTATCACGAATCCGCTTCAAACGAAGAAATCTCACTTCAAAGGATGAAGATCTTCAATCCAAGCTCTTGAATCTTCAATTTGATCTTCAACTTGGATGGATAGAATCACTAGATTAGAGTGGAGAAAAGAAGTGAAGAAGTGTAGAAGTCGAGCTCTCAAAATGGCAGCACTTCGTCGCTTCGAAATCCGGATCCAAAAAATGGAGCAAAGCCCTCCTATTTATAGGCTGAAATCTTCCTTAAGTCGCTAGCTCGGAATTAGGTCGTCCACGACCTACGACCTAAAAACCCACCGACCTAAAGTCTTCGACCTAACAACCTCCATCTCAACAAGATACGACTTAGCACATCAGCGCACCCAAGCGACCTAACAGATGCGCTTCCATGCGACCTATCAATCCAACGACCTACGCGCATCCGCGACCTACGACCTAACAGATCCAACGACTTAAAACAATGCGCGACCTAATACTAAGCCAAAACCCAGCGACCTAACAACTCACATGACCTACGACTTAGCAAACACGCGACCTAACACATACGCGACCTAACTATCTTAGGTCGCCTACGACCTAACTCAACACAAAACCCACGACCTAACTCTTAGCTAGAATACAACCTAACATCTTAGGTCGCTCACGACCTAACTTCACTACCTCGCTAACTACTGTGCTATCCCTTAGGTCGCTAACTCCTATAGGTCGCGAACTACTATAGGTCGCTAACTACTATAGGTCGCTAACTACTAGTTTCCTTAGGTCGCTGCGAACCTATCTCTTAGGTCGCTCAAAACCTTAGGTCGCCTATCCTATAGGTCGGTCAAATACTTAGGTCGGTCACATGACCTAACCTATCCCACAACCTAGGCTTATCACACGACCTATCTCCTATACGACCTATTCCAAACTCCTTAGGTCGTCTAACTCACTTAATCCCTTAGGTCGCTAACATCCTATAGGTCGTCCCAACCGACCTAACACTTAACCAGTTCACTTCCTTAGGTCGTCCCCGACTTACCACTTCAACTACTGATGTCAAGATGCAATGCTACTAGTAGTAAGTCGGAGCTGAAGCATCCTAAGTCGCACACGACCTACGACATACCCTAGGTCGTTAATGACCTATGACTTAGACTCAGGACGACTTATCACAAATGTGACCAAACGTCAATTGTTTATGATGTTTCGATCCGTGAAAATACGGGTCGTTACATTCTCTCCCCCTTAGGAATTTCGCCCCCGAAATTCCAAACAATCAAAGCAATCAAATACTATTCTGCATGCCTACCATCCATAGCAATCAACAGACCATGCATCCAATTCTAGCTTAGCATGCAGAATTCTAAAACTAGGACAAGTTACAATATCGTGAGATGACACGACACCTTAGGGCCATACCTTGAAGAGTTCAGGATGAGCTGCTTTCATCCTCTCTTCCACCTCCCACGTACAATCATTATCATCATCACTCCATTGTATCTTGAGCAACTTAACTACCTTCCTCCTAAGCTGTTTCGTGTCGGTTTCCACAACATGAAGCGGCTTACGAGGTCCTCTATCGACTGGATCAACTTCGAAATCTTCACAGCTATCAGTAGAAACCACTGTATTCGAGTCGTGCACATACTTCCGTAGATACGATATGTGAAAAACATTGTGCACACCCGACATCTTTTCCGGTAACTCCAATCTATAGGCGAGCTTTCCAATTCGCTCGATAATCGGAAATGGTCCAACAAATCTCGGAGTCAATTTCCCTTTCTTCCCGAATCGAATAACATTCTTTAGTGGAGAAATCTTCACAAAAACCATATCACCTACGTCGAATTCCAAATCTTTACGACGCTTATCGGCATAACTCTTCTGACGGTCTTGGGCTGCCTTCATTCGTTGCCGAATGATCTCTATGCAATCCGAAGTCTGTCGAATCATCTCTGGCCCAAGTATCAACTTTTCTCCAGTTTCTAACCAACATGTTGGTGAGTTACACGGTCTTCCATACAATGCCTCATACGGTGCCATACCAATGCTTGACTGGTAACTGTTGTTGTATGCAAATTCCACCAAATGAAGGTGATCCTCCCATGATCCTCCGAAATCCAAAACACAAGCTCTGAGGAGATCTTCCAAACTCGGTTGACTCTCTCAGTTTGACCATCGGTTTGAGGGTGATAAGCTGTACTCAAATACAACTCGGTTCCCAAAACTTCTTGGAAGCTCTTCCAAAATCCACTAGTGAACAATGGGTCTCGATCGCTCACTATACTCTTCGGAATACCATGGAATCGAACTATCCACTTAACATACAACTCAGCCAACTTTGATGCAGTCCTAGTCAATCGAACAGGAATGAACCTCGCACTCTTGGTCAGACGATCTACAATGACCCAAATCCCTTCATTTCCCGTTCTTGTTCTAGGTAGTCCATCAATAAAATCCATCGATACCTGCTCCCACTTCCATGTAGGAACTTCTAATGGCTGAAGCAATCCACTTGGCTTCTTCTGTTCGGCTTTTACCAACCGGCAGTTCATGCATTTGGAAATAAAATTTCCAACATCCTTCTTCATGCCTTCCCAGTAGTAGGTTCTCTTCATATCCCGATACATCTTATTTCCACCTGGATGAATTGTCAGCTTTGAGTGATGACTTTTCTTCAGAACTTCACTCCTCAATTCATCTATATCGGGAACAACTAGTCGTCCTTTCTTCCGAAGCCAACCCTCTCGATCGACCTCGAATCCTTTATCCTTTTCTGGATCCAATCCAGATTCCAAATCACGGATAATCTTGACAAGCTTATCGTCTCGCTTTTGGCTCTCGCTAATCCTTTCCATAAGAGAAGGTCTTATCGATAAGTTTGCCAACATCTCAGGTTCCAATTCACATCTAGGCCTGAAGTCAAATCCAGCTAAATACTCGAGATTCTTCCATTCTGAAAACATGGCTCCCAATTCTGCATGTCTTCGACTTAACACGCATCTGCCACTGCGTTACCTTTTCCCAGAGTATAAGCTATACCAAAATCATATGATGCCAAAAACTCTAGCCAACGTTGCTGCCGAAGATTCAAATCCTTTTGGGAGAAAAGATACTTCAACGACTTATGATCTGTAAACAACTCGAATCGAACTCCCAGTAGATAATGTCTCCACATCTTCAGAGCAAAAACAATCGCCGCTAACTCCAAATCATGAGTCGGGTAATTCCTTTCATGCGGCTTCAGTTGTCGACTAGCATACGCAACAACTTTCTCCTTATGCATCAGCACTGCTCCAAGTCCAGTACCACATGCGTCGGTGTAAACCACCATCTCATCATTCCCACTTGGAATAGTCAAAACAGGAGCACTCGTCAATCGCTCTTTCAGGATTCCGAAAGCTTGCTCACACTTAGCATCCCATCTGAACACTTAGTTCTTTTTCGTCAATCCTGTTAACGGTGCAGCTACCTTGGAGAAGTCTTTGATAAACCGTCGATAATATCCTGCTAATCCAAGAAAACTTCTCACATCAGATGCATTCTTAGGTCTAACCCAATCCTGGATTGCTGCCACCTTAGCGGGATCAACCGCTATTCCATTTCCAAAGATAACATGTCCTAAGAACCTCACTTCACTCTTCCAGAAGTGACACTTCGAAAACTTAGCCTTCAGCTGATGTTTCCGTAAGATTTCCAAAACAATTCGCAAGTGTGTCTTGTGCTCTTTTTCAGTTCTGGAATAAATCAGAATATCATCCACGAACACAAGTACAAACTTGTTCAACTGATCTCTGAACACTCTATTCATAAGATCCACAAAATACGCTGGCGCGTTAGTCAACCCAAACGGCATTACCAGCCACTCAAAGAATCCGGATGGTGTTCGAAAAGCAGTCTTCGGCACACTATCCTTAGCCACTCTCAACTGGTGAAATCCCGTTGCCAAATCCATCTGAGAAAACACCTTAGCTTCGTGAAGCTGATCAAACAAGTCATCTATTCTCGGCAATGGATACTTGTTCTTCTTAGTCACCTTATTCAGCTCACGATAATCGACACACAACCTCAGCGATCCATCTGCTTTGTTTGCGAATACAACTGGTGCACCCCATTCAGACACACTACGCCGAATGAATCCTTTCTGCAAAAGATCATCAACTTGCACCCTCAACTCTTGCTGTTCCCTAGGCGCCATCCGCCTAAGAGGCATCACAACAGGTCTGGCTCCTTCAACTAGATCTATACGAAACTCGATCTCTCTATGCGGCGGTAACCCTTTGACTTCGTCAAAGACATCCTCGAATCCATTCGCGATTGGCACTAATGACAGTCCATCCCGTGGAACAACTAGCGAATACATGAAGCTCATGAAGATGCCTTCTTCATGCTTACATCGTATCACAATCTTTCGCCCCTCCACATTCTCGACTGTCACTTCCAGCCTCTCACAATCAACCTTTGCTGCATACTTCCTAAGCCAGTCCATACCCAAAATAATTCCGAACCCCGCAAAGTTCAGAACAAAACAATCACAAGCAAAAGAGCAACCATGACTCGACACAATCAGACCACGGCATATCATACACAAACAAGACGAACCCCCAACTGGATTAGTCACAACCAATGGCCTATCAACAATATTCGGTTCTAAACCCAACCGGTCTACAAGTTCACTACAAACAAACGAATGCGACGCCCCAGTATCAAACAGAACTCTAACTGGAACACCACATAGGAAAAGAGTACCTTGAACCACCACACTCTTTCCCTTCTCTTCAACGGTAGGAGCTTTTGAAGACGACGGAACAGCTCTCAAAGCATAAGCTTGCACAATCTGCTTGTCCCTCCTCGGTTCCGGACAATTCTTCCTGAAATGCCCCGGCTTGTCACAGTTGTGACACTTCATCGGTGCCTTCGGATTCTTACAATCCTTAGAGAAATGGCCCTTCTGCTGACAATTGTAGCAAGTCACTTCGCCTTTCGGCTTCTTCTGGCCATCCTTACCCTTCTGCTGCTGCTGCTTCCTCTTCTTGTTTCCACCTTGCTGTGGTTTAGACTCTCCTCTGGTCACAGCAACAACAGATCCTTCCTTAGAAAACAGGCTCTCATGCCTGAGAGCTTTCTCCACAAGCTTCTCAAATGAATCATCCAAATGATCCACCAACTGCCTCCCAAGATAACTATCCAAGCCTGTCACAAACTTCTCATTCTTCTGATATGCAGATTCGATATATGACCGAGCATACTTGGACAAAGCTTCAAACTCAGAAACATACTCAAGAACTGGTCTTCCTCCCTGCTTGAGCTCCACAAACCTCTTGAACAGAACAGACTTCTGAGCTGTAGAAATGAACTTAGCTTCAAATCTAACTTGGAATTGCTCCCAAGTAATCTCTTCCTCCGGAGTATTGATGGTAATAGAGTTCCACCAATCAGAAGCTCTCCCTTGAAGCTGTCTTGATGCCAACTTCCTCTTAGTCGCATCCTCAATTCCCAAATCACCAAAGATCCTTCTACAATCATCTATCCACCTCTGGACCTCAATAGTTGATTCTGTTCCCAAGAAAATCTTCCCTCCAAGAGCAGTATAATCTTTGCACAACTTAGCAAAATCCACTGGTTTTGGAGTTTGGACTTGAACTCCAACATCTACTGCTACCCCCGGAACTGGTATCCTTCTCATGATCGAAGTCATCATAGCTTCGAACATAGCTGCATAATCAGTAGCCCCTTCGGTAGCACGGCCTTCCGTAGCAGCTGGTCTTCCTCTTCGACTCATTCTCAATATCTATAAAAAGGAATGGTCAGAACATCTAGAGAAACAACTGCGTAAAGGACTCAAACTCTACTAAGCTACTATATTATATATTGTAATCATCCATCAAAATACAATTACGCCTCTCATACGTAGTTACGTCGGCGAGCGTTGGGTAAAATCGATTAACCAATGCTCTGATACCAAATGTGACGACCGCCCCTAACCCCTGCACTGAACCTAGAGAAAGTGCGCTGTAAAGTGTGCCAGGCAGCCATGGACGATTGTCAAGGTAAAGTTAAAACAACAGGATCTATCGTATTACTCACAGCGCATGGACAAAATACAATAGAACATATATATAGTGAAGCTTCATAGAATAGAATCTCATCAATAAAACTTCATAATAGTTGAATACAAACATCTGAATAGTCAATACAACAAGCCTCACTACATATCACTCAGAGAATACAAAGCAGCGGAACATCCAGTACATATAGTAAGAAGTAATATGCAATACTCCAGCTCGTCTTCGTTATCAGCATCATGGAAAAGAAAGAGCAGCACCTGTCACCTGCTACCTAGTCTGCCCATCCCAAAATGGACGAACAGCCCAAGGCAATAAGAATTAAAAACATAAAGCCTTGAGTCAAACAACAGTCTTAGTGAGCGGTAAATTAACTAACAACATACCAAAAGAGCATAAAGGAAAAGGAATAGGAATACAACCCTCCCACTCCAACCTCTTTCTACAGTGATAGCCCCCAGACACACACTAAGCAGAAGCAAACATAGCAGAGCATACAATGTAAAGTAAAGAAATTATCACTCGAGTCAAGGGCGATGTTTTCCAAGCACAAACCCACAAGGCCTAAACCAAGATCAGATAAGTACCCAGAAAACACTGCTCTTGAGACCGAATGACGATACAACCAAACATCCATGACTCTGGCTATCACTGTTATCATTGCTTCGATATCACCGTTAATTGAATGACCGGCACATTCTTTCAGCCGTCCGTCAAGGGCTAATGGAAACCCCGGTTCTAGACATAACTCCCGCACGTCATCGTGACCCGTGCCTAGGACTATCGAATCTGCCCAGAGTACTTGACTACCCAATCAGTAGCCTTCAGGGACTATCGAATCTTCCCAACGTACTCTTGCTTTGAGCATGCTAGAACCTTCAACAACGATGAGATCTCAGCCTTCTAGTCATCCTCCTCGACGACTATTTCCATATTAGCTCAAGCGCCTCTCGAGCATCCATTATCCTCAAACTCGAACCATATCACCGAGTTATCAACCTGCTTGGAATGATCCCGTCTGGATTAGACCAAGACTATCTCATATCGTGCTTCGCTTCATCACATCCTCGCAAAGTCTCATCTCAACATCATCATCAAATCTATGCATAAGAGCTTCATCATCCGCTACATATGCCACAAGCAGCTTTCCCAATTCAAGAACCTTTCTCTTAGCTTTTGAATCATCCTCGATCTAAATCAAATCATCAATCATCTAATTCATAGCAATCAACCAAGTCAACATTAATCCAAACAATCAAGCATTCAAATATGATCTAAGTAGACAATTATAACTATAATGGCAATTTCGTAATTAAAGAGTTGAAAGTCTAATAAGCATGAAAACATGAACAATGTCTCTATAATCTTGATGAATGAACTTGCATAGGTTAACACTTAGTAAAATGGATGTAACATCATTATGAACAATGGATCTATATGGATCTACACTTAGGATGAAGAAAATGTATGGAAATCACTATTTTAACATCCAATCGAGCCAACAATCCGATATACTCCTTTGGATCCGTGTGAGAGATAATCACCACTCACCAAATCACCTAAACAACCTCAAATCAACACGCTTCAGATCTGGACAGCGAAGGATCAAGCTTGATCTATCACGAATCCGCTTCAAATGAAGAAATCTCACTTCAAAGGATGAAGATCTTCAATCCAAGCTCTTGAATCTTCAATTTGATCTTCAACTTGGATGGATAGAATCACTAGATTAGAGTGGAGAAAAGAAGTGAAGAAGTGTAGAAGTCGAGCTCTCAAAATGGCAGCACTTCGTCGCTTCTAAATCCGGATCCAAAAAATGGAGCAAAGCCCTCCTATTTATAGGCTGAAATCTTCCTTAAGTCGCTAGCTCGGAATTAGGTCGTCCACGACCTACGACCTAAAAACCCACCGACCTAAAGTCTTCGACCTAACAACTTCCGTCTCAACAAGATACGACTTAGCACATCAGCGCACCCAAGCGACCTAACAGATGCGCTTCCATGCGACCTATCAATCCAACGACCTACGCGCATCCGCGACCTACGACCTAACAGATCCAACGACTTAAAACAATGCGCGACTTAACTATGTGTGACCTAATACTAAGCCAAAACCCAGCGACCTAACAACTCACACGACCTACGACTTAGCAAACACGCGACCTAACACATACGCGACCTAACTATCTTAGGTCGCCCACGACCTAACTCTTAGCTAGGATACAACCTAACATCTTAGGTCGCTCACGACCTAACTTCACTACCTCGCTAACTACTGTGCTATCCCTTAGGTCGCTAACAATTAGGTCGCTAACTCCTATAGGTCGCGAACTACTATAGGTCGCTAACTATTATAGGTCGCTAACTACTATAGGTCGCTAACTACTAGTTTCCTTAGGTCGCTGCCAACCTATCTCTTAGGTCGCTCAAAACCTTAGGTCGCCTATCCTATAGGTCGGTCAAATACTTAGGTCGGCCACACGACCTAACCTATCCCACAACCTAGGCTTATCACACGACCTATCTCCTATACGACCTATTCCAAACTCCTTAGGTCGTCTAACTCACTTAATCCCTTAGGTCGCTAACATCCTATAGGTCGTCCCAACCGACCTAACACTTAACCAGTTCACTTCCTTAGGTCGTCCCCGACTTACCACTTCAACTACTGATGTCAAGATGCAATGCTACTAGTAGTAAGTCGGAGCTGAAGCATCCTAAGTCACACACGACCTACGACATAACCTAGGTCGTTAACGACCTATGACTTAGACTCAGGACGACTTATCACAAATGCGACCAAACGTCAATTGTTTACGATGTTTCGATCCGTGAAAATACGGGTCGTTACATTCACCAGGTTGCCGTCAAGATCCATATCGTCCTTTGATCAATTGGCGTGAAAGTTCATAGACCAATTCCACATGCACACAACACATCCGAAAAATGTGATGTCACTTTCTAACCTCTTCCGTGGAGCGGGAGAGTCTTTGAAGGATTTTTTGCATAGGTTTCATACTACAATGGCAGAAGTAACCAATGTTCAGGAGGACACTGTAGTGATGGTGCTGATTAAGGGAATTCATCATGATACTGATTTCTGTTGATGGTTGAAAATGAAACCCCCATCGACGATGGATATCATTTACAGGAAGGCAAATAAGTTCTTATACCTGGAAGAGGCACATACTCGTCCCTGTAGAGATGATGATGGGCATTCAACTGAAGTGATACACAAAAAATTGCAGTAAAATGGTCTGGAGGGAGTTCCGGGAGCGTGGATACAAATATTAAGGACAAGAATGATGGTTAGACGCGTAGTGATATTGGGGCTAGGACGCAGAAGCTAGATAATAGAAATTTTCCCAGGATACCTAAGTATGATAATTATACTGGGTTGAATAACTCAATAGAGAATATCTACTTGGAAAGTTTAAGCAGTACAGGAAGTCGACTCCGAGGTAGTCAGCTGAGAAGAAGAAAAAGTCAAGCAAGTTTTACAGGTTCCATGAGACACATGGCCAGAACAACAATCAATGCAGATATTTACGTTATATGATCGAGGAATTGATTCATAAAAAGAAGTTGAAGCAGTTTGTGAAAGCTCCGCAAGATGGCAAACAAGGAAACCCCAACCCCCATGGGTTGACATCCCAACGGGGTCAAGTCGGGCCCAATGCTGATGAACCTAGGCGGCTTGAGAAATGTCCTATGGTAAATACTATAATTGGTGGACCACATCCAGTTGAGAAGTGTTGGAACAAGATGGAGCGGTATGTTTGCAATAAATAAGAGTTGTTTTGCTTTTGAAGATGGTGCTTTGGGAAAGCAACTCAGAAGCATGACAGATGATATCATTTTCCATAATAGAGATGCTAATAGGGTAGAGTCCCTAACTATTGATCCTCTAGTTATTTCAGTCATGATCGGACCTCCTGTAGTGAGGAAGTTGTTGGTTGATTATGGGAGTTCAGCCAACATTCTATTTAAAAGAGCCTATGACCAGATGCTTCTGGAGTTAAAGGAGTTAAAGCCGTCTAAATCTCGAATCGAGAGATTTAATGGGATGACTACTAAACCAGTGGGATTCGTGGATCTACCGATGATTCTTGGAGAGGGCGATCGTAAAAGAGTGCAAGTCGTGCTTTTTTGTTTTCTTGGATATTTACTCTGACTATAATTCTTTTATGTGCCGATCGACCATTGTTGAATTCAAAGCGGTCATCGCTCCTTGGTGTTCAACGATGAAATTCTCAACCGAGAACGGTGTGGGGATAGTTCAATGGGACAATTTCTTGGTCGCGAGTGCTACGTCGTCGAGTTGAAAGCGTCGAGGCAAATAGAAAAAGGAAAGGGTGTAGAGAGTATTCTCTGCATCAAGGCTCTGGACACATAGCAACCACCGCCTTAGCCCTGACTTGGGCAACATAGTCGGTTCCATAAGAATATTAATCAAACGAAAGAGATGTTGGATGGAAGGGCAGCCCCAGCCAAGTTAACGATCAATATCCCGATCAGCGATGACGAACCTATGATGGTCCTGATGGTCGGATCGCATCTTGGCACGAGGATGATGAAAGAATTAGTCACTTCTCTCTGGGTGAACCAGGATGTGTTCACCTAGAATCACTCGAACATGTGTGGGATATCGCTGGAGATAGCAAGCCATGCATTGAATATTAATCAGAAGTTCGTTCTTGTGAAATGGAAATGCCATAGCCAAGGTCTGGAGAGATCCGCTATGCTTAAAGAAGAAGTGGTGAAGTTGAAGGATAACGGCTTCATACGCGACACCCTATACCTGGAATGAGTATCGAATCCAGTTTTGGTGAAAAAGTCAAATAGGAAGTGGTGGACATGCGTCGACTATTCTAACTTGAATAAGGCATGCCCGACGGACAACTTTCTGCTCTCGAGAATAGACTAGCTGGTGGATTCAACAACTGCATACGAGTTACTATCATTCATGGATGAATGCTCTGGATACAATCTGATCTCGATGCATGTACCAAAACCCAAAACACTCCAGCATCATAACCGATCTGGCATTCCTTTCTTCAATGTGATCAAGAAAGGAAAAAGGAATTTCGCTTGGCCGCAAGAATATATAGATGCATTTCAGGCTCTGGTGGATGACTTAGAGAGACTTCCCATTCTATCGAAACTCCTAGATGACGAGGACTTATTTATCTATCTAGTAGTGTTTGTGCATGCTTTGAGCGTTGCACTCGTCTGTGAAGAGTCCTGAATCCAACGGCCGGTGTACAACATCAGTAAGTGGTTGACAAGAGAAGAAAGAAACTATCCGAAGTTGAAAAAGTTTGCACTGTTTGTTGATCACTTCAAGGAAGCTTCAACCTTACTTTCAGGCTCATCTGATCAAGGTTCTATCTGACCAGCCTTTAAGACAGGTTTTGCAACGATTTGAGACCTCTAGAAGGCTGTTGAAATGGAACAATGAATTGAGCCACTATGGCATTACCTATCACCCTCGGAGAGCTGTTCAGTGTCAAGCTTTGGCGGACTACATTGTTGAATACACTACGCGAGATGACACTTCGGAGAGCAATGGAGAGCATAGTGCCAGATAAAAGATGTACACAGATGGTGCATCTAATGAACGTTCTTCCAACGTCGGAGTTGTGCTAGTGACTCCTAAGGAACACCCATTTTGTTATGTCTTAAAACTCGACCTTTTGGCAATGAACAATGAAGCAGAATACGAGCCCTTGTTTGCAGGACTCAATATTGCCGAGGAACTAGGAGTTAAAACTTTACATATCTTATGTGATTTCCAATTGGTGGTATGTCAAGTATAGAAGGAGTTTCAGGAGAAAGGAGCGAGGCTAGCTCCTTATCTAAACTGAGCCCTTGAGATGCTTGGTGATATTGAATATTACATAATAACGCATAATCCCAAAGAGAAAAATGCAAAGGCCGACTCATTTGCTAAGTTAGCCATTTCCGATGATGCACAGCTCATGGGCTTAGTTCCGGTGGAAGTACTGTCAGCTCCGATCCTCGATCAGATGGATGTCGATTGGATCATGGAGGCTGAACCTGAGAAGGAGTCATGGATGACTCTGATGAAGAACTTTCTACAAAAGGAATCCTTTCAAACAGGAAGAACAAACGATGTCAACTCCTTCGTAAAGCTACAAGATTTATCATGTAAGGAGGGATACTTTACAGGAAAGGATTCTCTATCCCTGTGCTTTGGTGTGCCACCAACAATAAGGCCAAGCAAGTCCTAAAGGAGGTTAATGAAGGGGCCTATGGCAACCAGACTAGGGGGTAAACCCTAGTGAAGAAGATCCTTCAGTATGGGTATTTCTGGCCAATTATCAACAGAAACGCAGCTGATTACATCGGAAGGTCTTACAAATGACAAAGATTTGCCAAAATACCGAGAGGCCCACCAACGTAGATTACTGAAATGGTCAGCCCATGGCCGTTTGCAGTCAGGGGAATCGATTTCATTAATGTATTGCTGATATCTAAAGGTGAGGCAAAGTACGCCATCATTGCACTTGATTACTTCACCAAATGGGATGAGGCAAAACCGTTAGCCACAATCACTACAAAGAAATTAATCAACTTTGTGGTCAAAAACATCATCTGTCGTTTTGGGGTTGCATGAACGATCATCTCCGATAATGGTACCCAATTCGACAGTGTCGAATTCAAAGACTTCTGCCACAGGCATAACATCAAGAAGAGATTTGCGGCAATGGTACCCCTCAAGCAAATGGATAGGTTGAAATTTTGAAAAACATTATCTTTTCCATTCTAAAAAAGCGGTTGGAGAAAGTTAAGGGCAAGTTGGTCGATGAATAACCATTAGCACTTTGGGCTTATCGAACGACCCACAAGTCAACGACCATCCACTCTCCATTTACCCTAGCATATAGATAAGAGGCTATGATCCCGTTGAACTTAAAGTACCTTCTCATCGAGTAACTCACCAATAATCCATAGACAAATGAGGAACTCCTACTGGAGTTTGTCGATATGATCGATGAGAAGCGCAACGAAGTTGAGTTGGCCGATATTACAATACCAAGGTCAGGACCCGTAACTTTGAAGTTGGTGACCTCGTCCTTAAACGAATCTTCCCTGGCCTTGGGTACTTGGGCCGGACTTAGGAAGGTCCATATGCAATCGAGAAAAAACTTGAAGATGGCACATTCAAGTTAGCAACAATGGATGGGATCTCAGTCCCGTGGGCGTGGAATAGCGACACTTACGATGCTATTTCACCTGAATGTGAAATTATGCATATTTTCCATGTAACCAGACAGAATATGTTATTTTTGATTTTTCTTAAAAGGAATGATTCCAAATGTCATAAATATGTCTGCACTTGATTTTACATGGTAAATGCTGTTATGTTTAAATAAACTTGCATGCACAAAATGCAGGTGTGCAGGTACCCAAAGGTAGGTGCCGACCAAGCTTTTGCAGTCCATAATCTGACAAATGAAGCTAAACCACATTTGGCGTTCGAAGAGATGCCAAACAACTCCTTTAACCCACAATATGGGGGGAGGATTATAAACTTTCAAAGCCTAAACAAGACAGTTCGCTTCTATTGCTCGTGCCTAGAAGTTGGTAGTGCATTCACACCTTTCTTGGAGTAGACATGATGAAGTGTCTGGACCCGAAGAAAGGCGGGATCTTATGTACGAACTTCGATTAACGCCCGGAGTTAGGCACGATTGAAGGCAAACATCCTAGAAAAGGTGTTTAAACCACTATGATTAAGTTTTTAACTCTGACCGATGCCCAGAGTTTGGCATGGTCATCACATGCACTTTAAAGAAGGATTCAGAGAGACATCTGATGCTGAATTACTACGATTAACGCCCGGAGATAGGTGCACAATCGAAACATCCTTGAAAGGAATGTTAAGTTAACCTTTAAAGTAATCAGAATTTGACCAAGTTCTAGTGTTGAACATGGTCGTATGCGGATAAACATCCCAGAGGTGATTCTTTACTCACAAGTAATGAAATGAACTAAAGACTTAATCCAATGAAGACAACGATATGTGCATCGCAAATACTTTGAATGTAGAACAAAATTCTCAAATGTTTAGGCAAATTAAAATTCACATAAGACTTTGAATGAAACAAAAAGTCTTTTTTTCCACATCCAAAACAAGCACATGTATTATTATTAACATCCAAACTGAAAAGCAAAAGCGGGGGCCAATTTTGCACAACCCCTGTCGAAAAAAAAGACCAAAAGTGCCTAAGTATTTCTATGCAACAAAAAACATGAAGGAGGTGAACGATCATTTCTTCGACTTGTGCTTTTTTCTTTCTTCCCATTAACAAAAGTCTGTACGCCCAAGCCTCCACTCTTTCTCTTACCTCCTCACTCCCACTTCCTCGGCCCTTCACCGAAGTGCTTTGTGATGAAGTGATGGGTGCGCTCTAAATACTCCCTGCCATAGATAGCATGACCGGGATGAAATGAGGATCATTGGGCAAAGTAATGGATAACAGAAGAGGGAAGAAGTCAGTCGGTTCTTGCTTAATTTTGCTGGCATCTAGGACTTGTTTATAATGGATCTCCTGCATATTGGGCTTTATAACAGGCCCCAAAGTCACCATCATTAAAAAATCCTTTTCGAATTGAATCTATTAAAACTTTCTAGTCCCTTCTTCATCCAGAGCTTGGACCTTCTGTGCTTCGGGACTGGGAGTATCGCTAACTAGAATGCTCGAAGTTGTCCCGGAGATGTTATGACAGTTGGATCGGTTGTTGTTGCTTGTTTACCCAGGTGGGAGCTTTCCTTTGGAAAACAAGAAATCATATATTAACTTATAATTTGAGATAAATGAAAGGAGAGACTAGTGACATCAACCACTGTTATGTGTGCCTTCTCAAATATGGGTGAGGTCAACGATATACCTACGCCAAATAGAGACTCCGTGTGGGCAGGCATACAATCCCCTCTAGGATAGGAGATAACATGCTGGGCTTGAGAAATTGCGGCGCATCAGGATTATACCTAGAGTCTGATGAAGTAGCAAAGGTAGCTGGAGGCTCGGAAGTGAGACTTGTCATGATATCCTGAGGAAGGGCGTCGGAGCCTTCATCTTGATCTCTCTAAGGAGGGGTGCTAGAGCCTTCGGCTTGATCTCATCGAACTATATCGGCCAACTCTGGATGCAAGATAAGTTCACCTACTATGAGCGCCTCGATCTCCTCTGCACTTAAAATTTCTTTCTCTAGCTCCAGCAAGTCTATTTCAGCTCCTGAATATTCATCCTCATCATGCACTAACATCTCCCACGCCATCGCTAAGGTGCGAGGATAAGCTTTACTGAGCCACGCCAAGTCCTAGAATAACATTGGCGTTATAGTTGGTGATGAGTGGATTGAAGCTATCCTTAATCCATCTTTCTATAGAGGTCATGAACTCGTTCACTCGTTTTGCCTTGTCTAGTGCATCATCTCTTTCCTTATGTGCATCATCTCTCTCCTTGCATGCATCGAGTAGTTCTTCATAGTAATTGCGAGCTGTCTGAAGAGCCCCATCTTTCTCTTTCCTTTCACCTTCAAGCTGTGCTTTTAATGATTTTACCTCTTCAGCCAAATGATGAACAGACTCCACTTCGATCATATGATTCTTTATTTCTTGCTCAATTGTAGCATGTAACTCCTTGACCTTTTGATTAGCACTCTCCTTCGCTTTCTTTAACCCAACGACTTCTTGGTCGAGATGGCGGTGATCTCATCATTCTAGTTTGCAATGAGCTTCATTCGTGTGATCTCAACCTCTAGATTCTTGGAATATTTCGAGATTACCATAGCCATCGTCCTTCAAGTAAAATACCGATTATATACATCACCAATGTATGCAACAGTTTCGTCCTTGATGTACACTGGAATATCTTTCAAGTTCAGAACAAACTTACAGGCTTTCAAACTGTTCTTCGAAAAGTGACATTGTAATTTGGCAATCTGAGGATTTGAAGCGATCGGTCATTCTTTTTCAATGACAGGCTATTCAATTGGCTTCTGGAACCTGCTGTAGTGGATTTTGATGGATGATGAGACTACTGAGAAGTATGAGATAGTACTGGCTGCTTGGTAGAGAGGGAAGCATGAGAAGGGTCATCACAATGACTAAACTGTTTTTCAGAACCTTTGGATGGGGGAAACCTGGATCAAGATCGATGCCTAGATGACGAATCGAGTGGAATGTAATCTTTCTATCTGCCTCAATGATCGTGGCTTGAACGCTGCTAGAACAAAAATAATGATTGGGTTTATGAGGTCGCACTGTTGGTTTGTGCATCGGCTGATATCCCATCTAATCTTGGAAATCCTTATATAATCCACGTCACTCCAGAGAACCTGTGTCTAAAGCAAAGATAAATCAGCTTTGATAAGACAAGAGCACTACTTGAGATGTGCAGAGTACAATGCATGTGTGCATGCATGCAAGTGTCCTAGTGTCCCCTCGGTGGACCGTGGGTTTGAATTTTGCTGACAGTGGTAATCAACCCTGCCTTGGTAGAAGGCACATCCTCTTGGAAATGAATGGGGGAGCCAATATCCATAATACTCATATTGGTGAGGACAAAGGCATCAATTTTATATAGGATTAGCCCAAGGCCAGTAAAAGGATCCTTCAAAGTTTATATAAGAGTCTCAAATGTGGATGTAGTTGGCCGAGGCAGGATCAGAGTACTCTTTCTGGAAAGTTTAATCTTAAGACTCTTCCTCTAAAGAGGTTTCTGATCATCGTCGCCTTCACCTTCTTCATTGTGCTCTTGTACATAGCTAGTCTATATCAACGGACATTGAACTAGGGGCACTGATGAGTGATCTCCATCACCTTTAGACGAAGAATCATCCTCATCGTCATCGTTGTCCTCCAGATTAGCATTAGCACTGCGATAGAATTCCAATAAGTTATAAGAACATAGGTTTTCATAACTGAGCAACATCTTGGCCTCTTTCTATATCTCCGGGATTATATGGAGTTGTCTAACAGTCTTCGCCAAAGAATGAAAAAGACGTTTAGAAGTGACAAATAGCAAATAAAGAAGAATTCCTCCTTGAAATAGCTTAATTTATTCCAAGTACCGACTATGAACCGACAGCCTCTAAAAGGCACTAGAAAGAGAAGGGAAGGACTTCCTTTGCGACACTTAAAGCTGAACAAATGTCGGATCTCTTGGTTACTAGGAACTCGGTCAAAGTGGCGAGCAAATGTAATGGAAAGACTTTTGAGGAAAGAATAACTATTCATATGGAGTTAGCTCAAAGCCAATCTCATGAAATGTAGAACTTGTTGGATGTACTTATTAAATGGCAGGATGCATCCTGCCAAATACATATACCTATTACATGCTATGTATCCATCTGGTGGATGGTGTGCTCTCTAATGGCGTATAGGGACTAATACGTAAGCAAATGTAATTCTGTGCTTCTTACAGATTCTTCTAAGTGATCCCTCTTTGATTTTGGAAGCTGGAGAATCGATGGGAACGTCTAGTATGAAAGCATCATCAAGGGTAACTAGGTCAGATTCAACTTTTGGACACTCTACGGGCCCCATTGGAACTTCTGGAACCTACTGTTCTACTTGTGGATTTTTTGGTTGAGGTGAAGGCTACATCGAAGTTTGCTGAGCATAACGAGTCGCGATTGAACTTGACTCGGTATCTAACTCGACATATCTGACAATTGATGGACCTGCAACTTGAGCAGAGAGACGCTCGGAACATCTATGAGCCATAACTATCAAAACTCAACAAATAATTGGTATTAGATTGATTAAAAGTAATATCCCATGCCAAAGTGAAAATCTAGTGTTGTGTTGTGCAGTGTCGTGCAATGCTGATTTTCGATAGCGTGCAACATTTAATTTAGAAATCTGGAGGATATCCAAAGTGACCGTCATTGTTGACCGTCCCACCAGGCTTCGATTCATCGTGCATGCATTCAAGATATTACGAATTCAAGAGATTTCATCCTAGGGTTTTGGTTCCAAGTGGATACGCTTGGATTTCTCAAAATCGACCAAGGTAGAAAATCCCAAGGGCAGGTTCGGTACAAACCATAGCCCTCGAGGAAATTCCAGCCTTGGCAACTTAGAGCCCTACCCCTAAGCAAGGTCGTTAATCCTCAAAAAATCCATCCTCACCAGCGTTCATCTCCTAAGTCAACACCCACCATAATCTGCTCAGATTTGGAAGGCTAAATTGATGGTGAGTTGAACTCATGGGCCTCGCCTAACTTCGATTCAATATAGCTCAAGTTCGAGCGTTCGGGTCTAAGTATGGAAGGCTAATGGTTCGTGGATGGTTTCAATCAGGGTTTGGACGATGGTGGAGGTCAGAGAATCAAAAAATGGTAGAGTAAGGGTTGGGTTCAAGGAAGATGAAATCCTTAATGGCGGAGTATGACATCCCCTATCTGGAGGCCCGAAACTAAGCGCTACAGATGCTGCAGTCATCCATAGTATTAATTTCTAGTGACCAAATACGGTAATGTTAATAGTATTCATAATATCAACATCACATGAATATGAAACAAAATCACAGAGTTCAAAAACATCTTTTCAAATTACATTTACAAAACATGTTCCATATTCAAATTACATAATCCCATCGCTTCCTCAGGTTCATATAAAATATAATTATTACATAAATATGCCAAGAGCGACATATAATGATGCCCCCTTGGTTGACCAGAGTACTAAATAGAAATAACTGACTTATTACAAACCCAGTGGAAATACATCAAAATGAAACAAACTGCAACTCCTAAATAGCTATCCGTCAGCCACCTGCTCGTCTCCGGAAGCTTTATTCGCAAACCTACTAAAACCTGTAAATCCTCAACCCTCAGCCTACTCAAATCAATTTTGAGCACCCGAGAGTTTTAGGGGAAAAACATAAACTTCGAGTCAGACATAAAGCTTGGTAGGAATAATACTATACATCTTGGATATACAATATTAAGAGAGACCACGCCGTTTAGCGGAACGGGTTCCCCTTACTAATTTCTTTTTAAAACATATCTTTTGCAAATCAAAATCCTACAACCAAAACTGGTTAAAAACTGTAAAGAATTTTATGTAAACACACATATCAGGTAACAAATGGATTATCTATCCGAACAGTATAGTTTTGTTTGGCTTACTATTAACCTTTGGCTGACTCGGGCCTACCAGATAAATATAATAAAAATGGCCTAACATCTGTTAGACAAGTCTTTTGGATGGTCTATCCCTAACTTACTCTCTCCCAGGGTCCACTGATCCAAATGGTTTTGCGGGCTCACCAATAACCTACACTTCGCAAATATTTTATTTTCACTGTGTACCATAATTTTAGTCTTACCGGTGATAAAGCCCTACACACTGGAATTTTGGACTAAATTAGATAGGGGCTAATAGCTAATGTATAGGACGTGATAGGACGTGACCCTATACCAGTCCCATCTGGTATTCTAATATACGAGTCATTTTTCTTAAATTTTCCTTGGAAACCTTTTCTTATCAAATTTATTTAAAACCTTTAAATCAAATTTAAACAAGGAAAATATATACTCTATGCTTTACTCAAAATCACCTTGCCATACTATATATACTTTACCCAAAACATTTAAACCTTTGAAAGTACCCCATTCGATCCCATTGAAAGTATCCCTTTCGTAACTAAATAAACCCTTTCTTTCATCTCTTCCTTTTGAAACCATTTACATAACCCTTTCGAAACCATTGAAAAACCTTTTCGTTCTAAAGCTAAAAACCTTAAACATTCTATCTTTAGAACCTTTAAACATAGCCTTTCGAACCCATTGGAAAAACCTTTCCTTTAAGCCTTTTGAAACCATTGGGAAACTAACCCTTCGAAACCTACCTTAAAAACCTTTCAAAAGCATTTGGGTTCAATTTTAAAACATGTGGAAACAACTTTCGAAACCATTCAAAACCATCTCTTCCGAAACCTTTAGGTTAACCTTTAAAATCCTTAAGGGTCGCAAGCAACAGGGTCGAATGCAACTCTTCCGAAAGCTAAAACCTAAGTAAAGAAGTGATGGTGTCGAAACCATACTTCCATAAGAATTGGAGAAGTGGCTAAGTTTTAAAAGCAAGTATACCTTTTGAAACCATTGGCGTCGAAAGGTAAAAAAGCGGAAGTAAAAAGGGCTTCGACCTAGTCGAATGCATATATTTAAAAACAAAGGTGCAACCTCTTTAAAATCATTTCTTTAAACCATTTGACCCGGTCAGAAGCCAACCAAGTCGAAAGCAATATAGTTGAAAGCAAAGCAGGTGCATTTTCAATTTAAAACAAAGAAGCACTTCGACCCCTTTGGAACCCCTGTTTTCGACCTCATACCTTCCGCATTCTTTCCAATTCGCTACGTGCCAAGTCTTTGATGCCATGTGCATTGGTTTCATTAGTGATGGGGGCGGAGGAACTAAGTCGAAGGCCATCTAGGTCGGAAGCAGGGTGCCGAAAGTGGCGAAACATACACTTTGCATGTAAAACTGGTTTTTAACCTTTTTAAGTAACCTTTTTTTCAACTAACCTGCCTTGTTTGTCAAAATCTTATTGGTTGCAAATTTTATTTTCTAAAAGCGCTGCCAAAATTTAAGGAATAAACAGTTTAATTTATTTACAAAATACCCCTTCTCCTTTTATAAATATATAAAATATTTAAGTCACATACCTTAAAATACTTTTATATATTCTTCAAAACAGTTAGGAAAATTCTACAAAAATTTCAGATAATCATTTTTAATATGTTTTCTAACATATATAAATTTTAGACCCAAATTATTTATAGTCTAACCGTAAATTATTTAGAACCCAATAAATCATTTTCTTCACTATAAAATTAATATAAAATTCACATTAATTCAAAAAATTATGAAAATTGAAATCCATCTCTAAAATATCATCTCTGAACTATATCTAAAATCCCAAGATATTTGGATGTCATTTAATTGGTTTTTCACATCAAAACGTATCATAATATATATATATATATATATATACACACACACACACACACACACACACACACACACAAGTACTTCAGCACGTGCGATGCACGTGCGCAGGTATAGTTGGTATTAAAAACCACCATTTGTAAGGTTTTTCGGATTTTTACAGCATAAATTTGAAATATACGTAATTTTGTACATTCAAAAATCAATCATTTGTCGAAACATTAATGAGTAAGTTATTTTAGGAAATAATAAAACACTAATCATTTGTTGAATTTTCCTTTAGATTAATATTATTATGATAATTCTATAAGACCTAAACTGATGTAATTTTTGTTCTCTTTGCTTTTTTCAAGGTAGATATACACATCGGCAACTTATAGTGCTAAAATTGGTGGATTTACACCTGATCGAGTTGTTGTTTAAGTATTTTAGTTCTGTTTAATTTTGATCTTATCTGTATGGTGTCACTAATTGTGTGAAATTAATTGATTTGAAGATATTGCAAATGTGAGATGTCAAACAATCCAGATCAGGTTATGGTTAAATGTGACGAATGCGAGGACTAGTAAGTTGTTTTATGATTTTGTTGAGTTATTATGCATTGAGTATTTTATTGTCGTGCTACCCTTTTTAGTTATCATATGACGTTCAAAAGTTTTCCTAGTGCATGGTGCAGTTTGGGTTTGAATGAATAGATGGATTAAACACCGGAATCATGCATGAACTAATACGCACTTACCCATGATCGAATATGCAGAACATTTATTTTGCATTTTTCTCTCCACAAAGTTGCAAGTTATAATTTATATTTAGGAACATTATTTTGTTGTACTTAATTGGTGGTGACAAAAATCATTTAATTGTCTCAAATTGAATCAAAAGTCTAGAGCTGCTTCAAATCTCTTTTTGAATCTATCCTACCAAAAGTAATAAGTTCTTTTTCTTCATGAACTGAAAAAAAAACATTATAAAATTCCAAAAGGTTCAGCGGAATGAACGAAACACACATTACAATTAATGTTGATGGAGGTTACTAGGTAAAACCTACATAATATTGTGATTGGCTTACATAATCTAACAATAAACTATAACCTATTAAAGAACTAAATCGTTCATAAATATTTTATGATATTGAACACTTGGAAATTAGAACCAAAAACATCAGTCAAAACATTGTAAATCACAATATCAAATGTTGCAGTATATTTTTCATTTGTGATTTACAATTAATATCTTATTAAACCTTGTACCTGATGGATATATGGAGTTTCATGTCAGACTATTTTTCACTTCATGATCATGATTTTTAACTTATAGTTTTTTGGGCTAAATTTTTTAGTATGCTGGTAAGAGGACTCAAAGGAGTATCTGAGGTGGAAAAAGGTAACAATTGATGTATAAACCAGAACCCTTTTCCTACGCAGACTCTATCAAGTTTAAAAATCGGCATTTTCGTGATTTATTTTATATTTAAATTATGAATGGTAACTTGTTAAACATTGTGTTATGCTTTGTACTTTAGACTTCTTTGCATGTAGAACACTTTTAATTCCCTTTTACATTTTGATAGTTAATATTAAATATTTTTATCTTAAAAAGATCAAGTTAGGTTTTGTTTAGAATTCAAGTACATTCCATCATTTTTGTTCAGAATAAATGATGATATTGACTTTGCTATAGAGAAAATGTTGCATGATTGGTTTGCAAACTTACATTTTGTCTTGTTGTATATTTTATTTAAGCTTTTTCGTTTTTGGTACAGAACAAAGTTTATTAAATCTAAAGCCTAAAACTATGCCCAAGATAATTGGTATCGATTGTGCATGATATATATGGATATCTTGTAGATGCACATATCTCTGTGTTCTAACTAAAAATATCTATTGATGCATGCATATACAAAGCATTTTCAAAATTCCGATATAAAAACTGTGACATATTCAGAATCAGGTATGCTGAATATTCGCAAATGCTAGTAATGAAAATGCATACTTACCAACTGAAGCATTCAATCCATTACTTGCTAATATTCAGAACACTGCTGCCGAGAACAAAGAATATGAATCAAATCAAGAGTTCGGTCCATGTACTGAAATGAGAGCCATATGCTACATTATAGAAAATCAACAAAGAAGTTCTTACAACATAGCCATGTTTATGTTCCATTTCTCCACATTGAGACTTGATCTAGTTATCAATGTATAACAAAAAAAAGAATAGTGAAATTTGCAATAAGAGTAGCATATAAAAACACACACACACAACCAAAAAACACCATACTGAAAATACTTGAAACACCTGAGGCTACATATTCCATGTAGATAGTATTTGGCCTGCAGTTGTATTTGTTATGTCTTTTGTAAACAACAACACAAATGAATTATAATTCAGATGGCCTTTTTAGATTATTGATTGTGTGCATGACGCAAACTATAGTTTCTCAATACAATTTTTTTAATGAAGTAACAATTGTGACAAAATGTATTCATCACTTGTATGGAATAAGAAAGTTATGCTTACTCTCTACCTATATTTTTCTCAATCAGAAAAATGACATCAAACTGAGTTCCAAATACTATAAAGAGAATAAAACAGTAAAACCATCACTTCATACATATAACTCGATTGCAAGTGTCTTGAACAGTGCACACTTAATGAGATTATAAGTTCTATTATGTGTAGTTCATCTAGGATTATTCATAGTTCATATATATATATATATAAGCAAATGATTGATAATTTATATGGTATAACGTAAGAACGAAAAAAAATTGAGTTTACATTGTAATAAGCGTAAACACAAATGTGAAGCCAATACTCTATCTTAATATTTCCTATTTCGCACAAACCCTACATTAAAATTTCATTATCATTGACCATCTTTTCAATATTTTATTATATACATGTTTGTAAGCTTGTTTTGACAAAGTGAATAGGGTACTTACTGACCTTTATTGTATGAATCGTCGCTCTTGTAGTCATATTAATCTACAAATCATCAACCAACTTGAAGTCCACATGCTACAAAATATTGCAATTCATTATAATAGCTCACACCAATGCAGATGCTAAATAAAATGCTTTAAGAAATATAAATGATCATATAAATTCAATTGTTATACACCGTTAGTGTTTGTATTTTATCCTGCACTATACCAAGCTAGCTAGTTAGATCTAATTCCATGGAAAAATAAATGTTACACATGTATAAATCATCTGCATTTTTTTAGCTATGTTGTCTAAACATATTATATGTTCTATGATATTTAACTTTGTATAGTTCCAACTATGAATGAATATGTTGCATAAAGATAAGAAGAAAAAGATGGAGCATAAACAAAATAAGCTTCCTCGTTAATAGCAAAAAGTAAAATACGGCTGTTACCGCTCTTGAAGCTGCAATCTATAAGCCCCTTTTTTTCTTTCTTCGTAGCTAGAAAGAACCGTACATAATACATCGCTTTTCTCCCAAGCTCCAAAATTTTACTCATGTCTGCCAAAAGTTATCCAATATTTGGTTATACTATTTGATGCTGAGTAAATGATGAAGCTAACTTTAAAAATACAAATAACATTGTGGAAGTGACTGACTTCAATTCTCTGTATTCATCACTATGATTCATGGTGATCAAATCATGTACGGCATTATCTCAAACATGTCACAATCAATCAATGTCCTTCAAACATAGGAAATAACAAAATCAACCAAATTTGCTTATGGTAAGTACTCATAATCGGATCTCTACAACATTTTCCTCGTAAATTTCAGAATGCAATTATTGTCTTGATTATTTAGAACGTAAAGCGCCTATTGTACACAAATATAACCATTTCCTGCTTAAAGTTAAGTTATAGATACAGAGATGTTGTTCTATCAGACATATAACAGTTTATCAATCTCAAAAAATTACCAATCAAAAGCAAACCTATTAAAATCTTCATTTGCATTGAGTCATAATCAAAGCTACTAATTTACCTAATGTTATTAAGTTTGTACGACGAAAAAAAGCACACGAACCTGAATTCGATCGAGATATTGCTAGGGATGAAAATGGAAGAGTAACTTGAACTACTTACGTCGCTGGCCGCATGAAGTTGAAACTGCAGTTTTGCAAGCAGCCCCAAACTCCAAATTCTTTATCTTTTTTATTTGAGAAAGCAACCCTAATATTACCTTTGATGAAATAGGGAGACGCGTTTACCTTAAGAAGCGAAATAGAAAAAAACATGGAGGAACGTGGAAGAAAAATGAGGAAAGGTTTCTGTTTGCCGGGGAAATGAGAACGTGGATGTTTTGGCGGGTGAGTAAGTGGGGCGAGGGTAAAAAGACTAAAATGCACTAAAAAATTTCCTGCAGTTGTAACATGTGGAAGGATATTTTCGGAATTGCCAAAAAGGCTTCGCTTTGACTGGTTGACCCAAGGTTTTGCTTTATAGTATAAGATATATATATATATATATGCATAAATCATGAATAAGCATATATAAACATTTATCCTTCAAAATCATGGCTAAACTATGCAAGATAAATTCGGATTTCCTTAAAACCGAAAACATTTAAGAAATAAGAGATGTTGTCATTATTCACCTTAGCTTTTGAGATTAAGGATGTGAGATTTGAGTGAATTTGATTTTGATTTAGCTTTTTCCTTTAGCTTTCTTCCTCTTGTTCTTTAAAATGGTGGTCGGCCTCTACTTGATAAAAAAAATTGTAAATGAAATGAACGTGTGGAAGTAAATTCCTAAGGGTTTAGGGTATTAGAATATCCTTCTCCCTATTTTTCCCTTACCTATTTTATTTCATGTTATCTCGTTTTGATTTACTTATTAACATGGCACGACTACCCCTATTAAATCACAAA
Source organism: Allium fistulosum (assembly GCA_030737815.1). Classification (NCBI taxonomy): domain Eukaryota; kingdom Viridiplantae; phylum Streptophyta; class Magnoliopsida; order Asparagales; family Amaryllidaceae; genus Allium; species Allium fistulosum. The sequence continues at coordinate 716,900,677 of CM060908.1, forward strand.
TCTCAATCCATTAATCAACCTACATTATTTAATTTAATTTAGCTATTTAAATATCCAAAATAATGTTACTAAAAACATGGGGTGTTACTATCTCCCCTCCTTAAAGAATTTCGTCCTTGAAATTATGATAAGGTACACAACAATCAAACATAAAGGTAAAACTTTACCATCAAACAAATCAGGATAAGCATCTCTAATCCTGCTCGCAATCTCCCAAGTACAGTCTCTATCATCGTTACTCTACTGGACCTTCACTAATCTGACTGTCTTATTCCTCAACTTCTTCTCATCCCTCGCGACTATTTGGAAATGCTTCCTAACTATAGTCAAGTCTGATTCCACTACTAAATCCTCAAACACAGTCGGTGATATAGTAGTGTCTGGATCCCTAACACACATCCTCAAATGAGATACATGGAAAACATAGTTGACTCCGGCCAAACTACTCTGTAATTCTACTCTGTACGCGAGTTTCCTGATCCTTTCCAAAATAGAAAATGGTCCTATGAATCTCGGTGCTAACTTTCCTGTTTTCCCGAGCCAGATAACACCTTTCATCGATGATACTTTGACAAAAACATGATCTCCAACAGAGAACTCTAAATCTTTTTGTCTTCTATTTACATAGCTCTTCTGCCTAGAATGAGCTTCCTTCATTCTCGCCCTTATCAGCTCAATCTTTTCTGCAGCTTCTCTTACCAAATCGGGACCAAGGACTAATCTATCTTCGGTCTCTAACCAACATGTGGGAGATTTGCATGGTCTTCTATACAAAGCTTCAAACGGTGCCATCCCTAGACTAGTTTGATAACTATTATTATACGAAAACTCGAATAGGTGTAGATGGTCTTTCCATGATCCCCCGAAGTTTAATACACAAGCTCTTAAATCTTGTTAACTCTTTCCGTTTGCCCATCTGTCTGCGGATGGTGAGCGGCACTTGTCTTGAGCTTGGTTCCTAAACTTTCATGTAGAATCTTTCAGAACTCGCTAGTGAATAAGGATCTCTATCACTAACAATACTACTAGGAATTCTGTGCAGTATAACCACATTCTTCATAAATAACTTAGCCAATACAGATGTTGTCCTATTTGACTTGACGGGAATGAAATGGGCACTCTTGGTCAATCTGTCCACTATAACCCATATACTTTCATTTCCTCTATTAGATCTCGACAACCCATCTATGAAATCCATAGAAATAGAATCCCATTTCCATACCGGAATATCCAATGGTTGAAGCAACCCACTTGGCTTCTGATGCTCGGCTTTCACCTGCTGATAGTTTAAACATTGTTTTACCCATAAGCCTACGTCCTTCTTCATTCCTTCCCAGAAGAAACTTCTCTTCATATCCTGATACATCTTCGTTCCTCCTCGATGGATAGTGAACTTTGAATGATGGCATTCCTCCAAAACTTCCTTCCTTATGTCTCCTACATCTGGAACACATAATCTACACTTCTTTCTCAACCACCCACTTTGGTCAAGACTGAAATCCTTCAAGTCATCGCTCTCCATTCCATCCCTTAAATTCCTAATCCTTTCAGCTAACACTAAATCCTCTTCCTGTTTAGAAGCAATCTTCTCAATCAATACCAGTCGGACTTCTAAACAAGATAACATAGTAGATTCTCCACTAGATCCAACCTCGGATCTCCACTACACTCTGCAGATTAACAACGCTTCCAAGTCTTTCCATTCTGCTATCATAGCCAACACTACATTCTGATGCTTTCTACTAAGCACATTTGCAACTTTGTTTCCTTTCCCTGGTTTGTACTCAATTCCAAAATCATAAGCATCAATAAACTCTAACCATCTCTGGTGTCTCATGTTCAGCTCCCTTTGAGAGAACAAATACTTCAACGACTTATGATCCGCATAAAGCTCAAACCTCTCTTCCAAAAGGTAACGACTCCACACCTTCAAAGCAAAAATAACTGCAGCTAACTCCAAGTCATAAGTCGAGTATCTAACTTCATGCGGTCTAAGCTGTCTAGAAGCATATGCAATCGCTTTACCTCTCTACATTTACACTGCTCCTAATCATGTTCCACATGCATCTGTATAAACTACCAAATCTTGATTCCCCTCTGGAACAACTAGTACAAGTGCATGGGTCAATAGGTGTTCCAAGCTCTGTAATGCTTCCTCACACTTATCAGTCCAAACAAACTTCACATCTTTTCGCGTTAGCTTGGTCATTGGTGCTACTATCCACGAAAAATCCTTTATAAACCTCTGAAAATATCCAACCAATCCAAGAAAACGTCTTATCTCAATCACTATTTCTGGTCTCTTCCTACTATTTACTGCTTCGATCTTAGTTGGATCTATTGTCGATCCTCTTTCTGAAACTACATGACCAAGAAACTTCACCTCCTTCTTCCAAAAATGACACTTCGAAACTTTGCCTTCAGCTGATGTTCTCTCAATGTCTCAAGAACCACTCTAAGATGAACTTCATGCTCTTTATCATCCTTAGAGTATATCAAAATATCATCTTTGAACACCAAAACGAATCTATCCAAGTTCTCTCTAAAAATTCGGTTCATCAAGTCTACAAAGAATGTCGGCGCATTAGTTAGTCCGAACGGCATAACTAATCATTCATACGATCCATATCTGGTCCTAAACGCCATCAAAGGTATACTATCTTCTACTACTCTAAGCTGATGGAAGCCTGTAGCCAAATCCAACTGAGAAAATACCTTAGCTCTACCCAACTGATCGAACAATCGTCAATTCTAGGCAATGGATATTGATTCTTTATTGTCTTCTCATTTAGCTTATGATAATCGATACATAACCTTAACGATCCGTCTGGTTTCTTAGCAAACACTAAGGCTACTTCCCAAGATGAACAACTAGGTCTGACAAAATTCTTCCCTTCCAAATCCACCAACTGCACCTTCGGCTCTCATCTCTATAGGCGCCGTCCTACTTGGTGGCCTACTAACTGGTTCTGCTCCAGGCACCAAATCTATTTGAAACTCAATGGCTCGTTTCGGTAACAATCCTACTACTGGCTCGAAGATATCCGTGAATTCTCTAACCACAAAAACTCGATTCAACTCGTCTTCTAACTCCATAACACCAAAAAAAGCATTCACCTCACAACTAAGGATTTCTACGGTAAATTCAATCCGATCACTACAATCAGGGTGTCTAAGTGATATTTTCCTATCGTGGGAAAATATCCTAGCATCGTACTTACTTAACTAATCTGTGCCCAATATAATTCTGAACCCTACAAGTCAAATATATGCAAACTACAAGCAAAGGTGTAACCTAGCAAGTCAAACTCTAAGTGGTCACACTTCATCCCAAGTGTCGCATACCCTCCTATCGGATTTGCAACTCTTAAGAAAGTAACTAAATATGTGGGTTCTAGGTTAAGCTATCTAACAAACATCGATATATCAAAGAATACGATGCACCAGTATCAAACAAAACGCTAACAGACATATCATGGATCTGAAGCGTACCTCCAAATACTGATTTCCCTTTCTCCTGTGCCATTGGCCTCGAGGTAGTTGGTTCCAATGAAAATACTTTTCCTCTCCCTTCCTTTGCATGTTCCTTGCATTGGTTCTTATAGTGGAAAATCTGATCGCAATTGAAGCACTTGATGTTCTTCTTCCCAATCACTTCCTTCGCCTTTCTTGTGCGACATTCATTAGCAAGTTCCATTTCTTGTCGCACTTATGACAAACCACTTCAGACTTTCCTTTCTTCGCGGATCCACCTTTCTAAGCACCCTTCTTATGAAAGAATTTTCTCTTCTGACTCTACCCCACCTGGACTTCCTTTGCCTTACTCTTCTACAAGAAATCAAGCATTTCCTCGTTCCTCAAAGCCATCTCCACTACAACATCACAAGGGTCTCTAATATGAGGTAACATAGCCCTTGCCAACTCAGGCTTCAACCCCCTAATGAACTTCTCATTTCTCTTCAACATAGTATCAATAGTGGCATATCCATATTTAGCCAACTCCTCGAATCTTCTAGCATACTCCAACATAGTCATATCTCCTTGTTCCAGCTCAGCAAACTTTCTAATCAGGGTAGACTTCACCATAACTAACATGAATCTCTCTTCGAACCTCCTCCTGAACTCAGCCCATGTCATCGTCTCTTTATTCACTGCCACAGTCATACTACTCCACCAAAATAAAGCTGCTCCCTGAAGCTGTCTTGATGCCAACCTCCTCTGTTGCTCATCATTGAGCCTCAAGTCTACAAATATTCTCTCACAATGCAGCAACCAATTCTCCACCTCAATAGCATCTTCAGTTCCAATAAATAGCTTCCCTCCAAGCCTGACATAGTCTCTACTCAGAACAACATAATCATTGACTACCGGAGCTTCCTGAACTCCTCCTCCCATTACTCCAGCAACAACCCCTACTTGCATCATATTCATAAGAAACTGATACATAGCTTCCATTCCAACCTGCGGGACTCAAGCACCCATACTACCAGCTTGTGCCTGACCTTGGTTCCTTCTCGTATTCGTTCTGGCATTATCATTTGTTGTGGTGCTCCTCCAAGATTTAATCTTCTAGAATCCATATATGTATTCAAACCTCGCGAGATACAAAAGAATAGCCTAATAAAGATAGGAGACTAGAGATATAGCGTATACTTATATATAGCAAATACAAGTACGTTACTATAGCATTATCCCATACCCCATCTTTTTCTCTAATTCCTAAGAACTATGTTTTTCAGAAATCATTTTTAGTTAAAGTTTTTCATAAACTATGCTTTGATACAAAATTATAACATCCCTTATTTGGAGGCCCGAAGCTAAGAGCAATAGATGCTGCAGTCATCCATATTATTAATTTCCGGTGATAAAATACGGTAATGTTTATAGTATTCATAATATCAGCATCACATGAATATGAAACAAAATAATAGATTTCAAAAACATATTTTCACATTACATTTTAAAAACATGTTCCATATTCAAATTACATAATCGCATCGCTTTCCCAGGTTTAGATAAAATATAATTATTACATAAATATGCCAAGAGCGATATATGATGATACCCCCTTGGTTGACTAGAGTACTAAATTGTCATAACTGATTTATTACAAACAGAGCGGAAATACATCAAAATGAAATAAACTGCAACTCCTAAATAGCTATCCACCAGCCACCTGCTCATCTCCGGAAGCTTCATTCGCAAACCTACTAAAACCTATAAATCCTCAACCCTCAGCCCATTCAAATCAATTTTGAGCACCTGAGAGTTTAAGGTGAAAAACATAAACTTCGAGTCAAACATAAAGCCTGGTGTGAATAATACTATACATCTCGGTTATACGATATTAAGTGAGACCACGCCGCTTAGTGAAATGGGTTTCCCCTCACCAATATCCTTTTAAAACATAGCATTTGCAAATCAAAATTCTACAACCAAAACTGGTTAAAAACTGTAAAACATTTTATGTAAACATACATATTAGGCAATAAATGGACTATCTATCTGAACACTATAGTTCGTTTGACTTACTACTAACCTTTAGCTGACTTGGGCCCACCAGACAGATACAATAAAAATGGCCTAACATTTGTTAGACAAGTCTTTTGGACGGTCTATCCCTAACTTACTCTCTTCCAGGATCAAGTGATCCTAATGGTTTTATGGGCTCACCAATAACCTACACTTCACAAATATATTCCTTTCTATGTGTACCATAATTTTAGTCTTACCTATGACAAAGCCCTACACGTTGGAATTTTGGACTAAATTAGCTAGGGGTTAATAGCTAATGTATAGGACGCGACCCTATACCAGTCCTATCTAGTACTCTAATATCTGAGTCATTTTTCTTAAATTTTCCTTGAAAATCTTTTCTTTTCAAATTGATTTAAAACCTTTAAATCAAACTTAAACAAGGAAAATATATACTCTATGCTTTACTCAAAATCACCTTTCCATACTATATATACTTTACACAAACTTTGCTGATGAAAACATTTAAACCTTTGAAAGTACACCTTTCGATCCCATTGAAATATCCCTTTCGTAACCAAATAAACTCTTTCTTTCATCTAGGCTGAAAGGCAAAAACCTTGCTTTCGAAACCATTTACATAAACCTTTCAAAACCATTATAAAACCTTTTCCTTCGAAAGCTAAAAAATTTAGACATCCTATCTTTAAAACCTTTAAGCAGAGCCTTTCAAACCCATTGGAAAAGCCTTTCCTTTAAACCTTTCGAAACAATTGGGGAACCACCCCTTTGAAACTTTCCTTAAAAACCTTTCAAAAGCACAAAACCTTAAACATTTTCAAAAGCATTTGGGTTCAATTTTAAAACATGTGGAAACACCTTTCGAAACCATTTAAAACCATCTCTTCTGAAACCTTTGGGTTAATCTTTAAAATTTCTAAGGGTCACAAACAAAAGGGTCAAAAGCAACTCTTCCGAAAGCCAAAACCTAAGTAAAGAAGTGATGTCGTCGAAACCATCCTTCTGAAAGCATTGGAGAAGTGGATAAGTTTTAAAAGCAAGTATACCTTTTGAAACCATTGGCATCGAAAGGTAGGAAAGCAGTAGCAAAAAGGGCTTCGACCTAGTTGAAAGCATATATTTAAAAACAAAGGTGCAACCGTATTAAAATCAATTCTTTAAACCATTTGACGTAGTCGGAAGCCAACCAAGTCGAAAGAAATATAATCGAAAGCAAAGCAGGCGCATTTTCAATTTAAAACAAAGAAGCACTTCGACCCCTTCGAAACCCTTGTTTTCGACTTCATACCTTCCGCCTTCTTTCCAATTCACTGTGCGCCAAGTCTTTGATGCCATGCGCATTGGTTACATTTGAGATGGGGGTGGAGGAACTAAGTCGAAGGCCATCTAGGTAGGAAGCAGGGTGTCGAAAGTGGCGAAACATACGTTTTGTATGTAAACTGAGTTTTAACCTTTTTAAGTAACCTTTTTTTCAACTAACCCGCCTTGTTTGTCAAAATCTTATTGGTTGCAAATTTTCTTTTCTTAAAGAACTGCCAAAATTTCAAAAATAAACACTTTAATTTATTTACAAAATACTCCTCCTTTTATAAATATATAAAACATTTAAGTCCCATACCTTAAATAATTTTATGTATTCTTCAGAACACTTAGGAAAATTCTACAAAAATGGCAGAAAATCATTTTTAATATGTTTTCTAACATATATAAATTTCAAACCCAAATTATTTATACTTTAACCGTAAATTATTTATACCAATAAATCATTTTCTTCACTAGAAAATTAATATAAAATCCACATTAATTCAGAAAATTTTGAAAATTGAAACCTATCTCTAAAATATCATCTCTGAACTATATCTAAAATCGCAAGGTATTTAGATGCCATTTAATAAGTTTTTCACATCAAAACGTATCATCATATATATATATATATATATATATGTGCATAAATCATGAATAAGCATATATAAACATTTATCCTTCAAAATCATGGCTAAATTATGCAAGATAAATTTGGATTTCCTTAAAACCGAAAACATTTAAGAAATAAGAGATGTAGTCATTATTCACCTTAGCTTTTGGGATTTGAGTGAATTTATTTTGATTTAGCTTCTTCCTTTAGCTTTCTTCCTCTTGTTCTTTAAAATGGTGGCCGACCTCTACTTGATAAAAAAAATTTGCAAATGAAATGAACGTGTGGAAGTAAATTTCTAAGGGTTTAGGGTATTAGAATATCCTTCTCCCTATTTTTCCCTTACTTATTTTATTTCATGTTATCTCATTTTGATTTACTTATTAACATGGCACGGCTACCCCTATTAAATCACAAATCTCAATCCAATAATCAACCTACATTATTTAATTTAATTTAGCTTGTTAAATATCCTAAATAATGTTACAAAAATTATGGGGTGTTACATGGAGCAAAGCTTTAACTCTACTACAAGAAATAAAGTGAAGAGAAGTAATGAAATAATCCAAGTATATAGCCACTGTACCAAGGGAGTAGGCAGAAATCTCACCTATTTCTATGGCTATGGTTTGGTACCAATCCATGCCTACGGATTGGTACCACTCGATCGATGTTCAAAAGTGAAAATGGAAAATGGCATACATATACATATGTATCTAGTGCTTCACAAAAGCCAATATGTACATAGAACTAGGCAATGATGGAAATTCAAAGCACTTATGTGTGTGCAGACTCAACATTCAATAACTAGGGCCAAATGAAAGAAGATTCGAACCTAGAAAATGCAGAAAGGAATCATTTCAGAATTATCGAGCTCGAAACAACGGATCTTGAGAGCACACTCAAGTTTTATAGTCTTAGAAGCTTGCGAAGCGCCATGACGAATGACTATAGACACAACACTTCACTGAAAGGGTTCGAAAAAGGATAACAACTATTCAAAGCATATATTGGAGTCCGATATGGCAATCCCGACTTGTCTCGATCCAAAGTACATCGTGTTAGCAACAATATGCACTTTGGAGGGCAACTGTTATCCAGCCTTTTGACTAGGCATTATCTAGACTGACTTAACGAACATAACTTGAAAGCTGTCGAGGTAGATGGCCCAGAGAGATAGCCGTAAAGTCCATAAACTAAATATAATCAAAACTACAAGGCAAGGACAAAGCCATTCCAAAAGAATCAAAGCCTGATCCATTAAAGTGATGGATAAGTATCGATCCATAGCTATAGATCAGTACTGATCCGTAGAATCTTCCCAGATTTGCTCCATATTCCTCCTACAACCAAGTATTGATGTTAGAAGTCGATTCCTAACTCTTCGCTTGCTATTTGATATCAAATAGCTCAAGCACAAGGAACTAACAACTTAACTCCTTCACCGATCCATCCCATTGGCTAAAAACACGCTCATGTCCATACAAACAAGTCAAGAAACATGAAGCTTACAATAAATCACTTTAATCCAAAGTGGCTAGAACCATCTATAAGATTACCTAATGGATCGGTACCGATCCATAGTTGATTGCTGACTTGGCCATGTTTCCTCGAGTACAACTGGTGCTACATCATGGAGAACATGAAGAAAGACGTGCTAGAGCTTTTCTTAGTGACCTACAGCTATAAATAGGCATGTCGGGGTATCAATTTGTAGATCTTTTGAGCTCTCAAGCAATTTTACATATATTTCTTGTAATTGGCACCAAGTTATATTTCTTGTAATTGGCTACCGAGTGGTACTGAATGATAAGAACAACAGTTGTGAAACATAAATATCATTAATAAAATCTCAAGTGGACATGGGCAACGATTAGCCGAACCGCTATAAACGTGTGTTGTTATGTTCTCTCTCATTTTCATTTACATTTCATCACTTTTTATTCTCTACATAATTTATTGGGTGTTTGTGTCATTTCTGGTACTAATGAAGAATGTGAATCCTTTATATAGAGTCGATTTACCTTGGAAGATGGAGGGTGTGCACAACGTCTACCATATTTTGTAACTTAGAAAGTTTGTGCATGACTTAGGCATGACAGTTGGACTAGATTAATATAATGACTTAGAATTTGAACCTGAAGTAGAAATACCTTATAGGCTTATTTGTATTGTTGAGTATGGTATGAACAGCTTAGGAGTAAGACTGTAAAGCTCATGGGGGTTCATTGGAGCGAGAACGAAGAAGATAGTACCTAAGAGACCAATGAGAGCATATAGGCTGCTTATCCGTTGCCCTTTGTTTGGTAAGGTTTTCTCTATTTTAGATATAATATACATGATAGGACGATAGTAAAGGATGGTCGCTATGCTTTTATGTTATGCATGCTTAGTTGCTTGTAAGTTTTGGTTATGTCTTACCTGATGATTGAATTTTGGGGATGAAAATTTTAAAGTGGGAAAATATAAAGACATACATTTTTTGGGCACATTTTTGACTTTAGCCTAAAATGTGCACATTTTCAAGATAGAAACTTTGTAAGTGCTATAGCTTTTTATAGGGAATGAGTTTTAAGTTGATTCTTATTTTAGATTAAAGAATTAGTGTATCTCTATCCCGTAGAGTAGTCATAATAGCGATTTGGCATAGCCATTTGAGTATTATGAATATTTTAAGTTTTTAGCCTGAGTAGATAGATTTTGTGTTTTGATCCAAAGCACAATAACCTAGCCTATTTTGAAATTTCGGGTTTTAGGTGTATATGGTGGTTATGGAATCCATCATATCATTTTATTTAAGATCCAAAACATCCATAAATCTTCGTTGACATTTCCTTAGAAAAAGTCAACTAAAAACCCTACAATTTTCAAAGAAATTAGTCAAGTTAAGAGGCCAAAGCTTAGAGAATCATTAGAAATCAACTCATCATCATCTTGGAAAGAGAAAATTAGTTTGATTTGCCACCCGTATAAGATTTCCTTCATTTGTAGCTATTTTAGTGATTATAATTGGGTGAATGGTTTATTTCTCTTAATCATATAAGTTATAATATATGTTTTTGAAATGTTTTGGATCCACTTTTCAAACTGAAAACCTTTTTTCGCTTTATGAATTGATTTTAAAAGAAGATGTTAACGATGTTTTTTTCAAATGCATTTAAACATACGTTATGAAAATATAGCCTTATATGTGTAGTCACGGTGTATAATGAAATGCTTGAATGATATGTTGTGTGTTTTGATCACATGTATGTTTGTATGGATGATTAAATGTGTTTTGAGTGATTTGGGATGATGGAATGATGAATCTATGGATGGAGAACTCTCATGTGTAAGGAGTAAACCATATATGATGAGCACTTTCATGATTACACAAAGAGGTAAACTTTGAACCATAGAGCATATTGATGGATTAGTTTTAGAGAGCATAGAGCTAATCGTTGTAGTTTGAAGAATGTACATAGATCTAAATAGAAAGATGTAAGACAGATCTACTGGTGGAAATGGGGTAGAAACTTAGTGAAAATTTCACCAAGTAATGGATCGGTACTATAACACCCTGGCCTTATACACTTTACCACCAAAGATTAATACTAACGTATTTTTTTTGATAATACAAAGAAAGGGACTATAATCGATGGTCCATTATACACATTCCTTAGAACAACATGGATACATGATAATAATAGTGGATATACTTAACGGCACATACCTTATCCCAATACAAAGCAACAATACGAGGAGTTTTCTAGAACAAAACAATATAGAATCAGTAACATTAATAAATATACCCAACATAGGTATAAGGATAGAAATAAAATATGGTACATAACAACATTCATGGTAGTCAATACATCACAAAATGAAACATCTCATGTCTACAAACTCGACTGCAAAAGTGAAAAATATCTACACCCACGTACATATACGTCATAGATATATACATAAAACATGTCATGAAGATCATTATATAAACTTATATCAAACTGATCATAATGTAAGCCTCTTGCATATCCTCGAAAATAGTTGCAAAAGAGCCACAATACCAAAACAAAATGTCATACAAAACAACCTTAAGCTGACATAAGGTCGTGCTAAATCTGGCTATGATTGTAATGGTGTAGAATAATAAAGATAATAAATAAAATGTGTATATGTAGGGTAAATGCCACGAACTTGCTAATTACCTAACCATCTCATTGCACACACAATTTTATAACATCTGTGTCATGTCTATATTCTGGTGACTCGCAGTTTTAAATGGTTGAGATTTACACCTAATCACATGTTTTAGTAGTAACCTTTATTTTTATGCACACAACTGACTCAGTTGACAAATAAATTTGTAAGTAGTTCACTCCTAGTTTAATTTTCAATCTACGAGTGGCTGAGTCAGTACCAAGGGATTTCGCCTCCCCACTAACCCAGAGTTGTTAATGGCCCACACGATATATTTTTTGCACCATACCACTCACCACCTTGTTGGTTTATCTTGTTATCCATCAATCACATTGTAACGACTCGCCTTTTTTATCCTTAGAAGTCAACACTAATACATCCACTGTATTCACATGCCGAACATCCTAGTGCTAGAAAGATAGATTGTTGGGGTGAAAGAAAGAAATGACAAAATAGAATCTCACAACATGACGAGTAATATACCAATGATCTTTACAAAAGAAAACTGTGATATAAAAACACAAATCGGAGTAACTAACTTATCATTAGCTTACACAATTATAACAACCTGTCCTCACAACTACTGATAAATACAAATTAGAAATTATAGCGAATCGAGAAAAATATGCACGAGCTGACCCGAGCATTATAAGAAAAATGATGACGACTCGAGCATTAAAAGAAAAATGATGCCCGAAGCAGTCTGGTGAAACCAGTGTGAGAAACACAATTAAATGAATTTTTTATATTTTATAAGAACCTTTCAAAATAAAATTATTTTGTAAGACAATATCGCACATAAACACGAAAGGGTTTTTACCTTATGATAACCAAACCATTTTATAGGAAATCTTATGATATTATAATAATGTCTAGGGTTTAAAATAAATATTAATCATAGCCGAAGTGGTTACATTAATTACATTCTAGTATAATAGGTATATAACTAAATCCGTAAAGGCACATATTGGAGATTGGATTCCAAAATGGCAAGGAAAGGGACTACCTTCCATACAATACACTTCTTGATCAAATGTACCCAAGGGCCACATATGGGCCCACTGTGAACATAGAGCTGGCCTGCTCCTTTAAACTGACAAGCCGGATTACATTATCCTTCGGGCATCGAGCTGTAAACATTTCCTATGGTTTCCCTGCACACACATCAAATCTAAAATTCCATCTAGATCGAAGAATGACTACTTCTTATGGTAGTTAACCACATAGAACTACGAGCACCCCTTATTTTATCCATTACCAAGTTGTGGGCTTGTAAAGTTATGCTTTTACCTTTTCCTCCCAGCAACTCCCATTTGGAATGCTAACGCTACCCTCCAAGCAACAATGCAATGCTAGCATTCATCCGTACAAGTTGTTCATGATATGAGCAAACCGAAGACATTGCTCCTACTAATTCCATTTTGGAATCACCCTCAAGATTAGTAGCAAGTAACCCTTGCACTTCAAAGAATCCCATTTATGATTCCATCATCTTGAACCAGTCTCGAACCTCTTCCAAAGCTTCGAACGCACATATAGTTAGGGAGTGGTTACGGTTTCAAGTCATCTCATATAAGTACATTCCCCGCTTACCGGTTGCTCTAAAACCGAATCGATAGTTCCGGTAAACTCAATTCCGGTTCTTTTGGAAATAATCAGACATTACATAAGTGCAGAGATCACCTCCTAACCGTTTAAGCGAATAGATTTCCTTATTATTTGTCCTAAGAGAACAAAACAAGTTTTATACGTAAAGTACAACATCATCGAAGATGACTATGCAATATAATTATCGTGTTTCTCCAAGATATTTCCAGAGTTATTTTTGGACAAGATTTAATAGTTGGTTATTTAACTATCAAATAAAAAAACAATCAAACAAATTTAATTCCATGCATGATCCACTAAGTTTTATTAATTAATCTTTCGTTAATTAAATCTCTTTTAAATTATTTGAGATATATTTACAAACCTCTTATGCTCCTTTCAATACTAAAAAATCATGTATATACTTATCTCACCAGTATAAGTATATTCACCAACCATTACACTTTCAATATTTAGAAAATATATCCATATAATTATCTCAATGATATAAGTATATTAACAAAACTAAAGGAAGATTTCCTCTTTTCCGAACTCATATCTGAATGGTCAAAAATAAATATCATTTAAACCATTACTCACTCTAAACTCAACACCTTTTTCCTTCGATTTTAAGTATGAAAAGAATTCTTCCATACCATCATAATTAAGAAGGATTATTTATCAAAATCTAATCACATTCCTTTTATAAAATTCATTTTTTATAAACTCATTCCCTATTTACAAATCCTTTTCTAAATCTCCAAATTAATTTATAAAACTTCTTTTACAAATCCCTAAAATTATTTATAAAATTCCTTTATAATTATAAAACTATTTTTAATAATAAAAATCTTTTCTATTTATAAAACTCTTTTATAAATCTTCCTTTATAAACTCCTTTTACAAAAACTTTTATAAAATCCTTTATAAAAACCCTTTTATAAACCAAAATTCATTTATATAAATCTTACATATTTAACACAAATCTTCGCTATTTTTAAAATATCACCTATAAACCCATTCTTTTATTTATTAATTACCATTACTAAATCTCTCTCTTATTTATAAAACACCATTTATAAACCTCTCTTACAAAATATCACCAATAAAACTCCTTTACAAAATAACTTTCATAAATCTCCTTTAATAAATCCTTTTTATTAAGTAAAATCCCTTTCATAAAATAATTTATTATTTATAAACACCTTTATTAAATTAATTAATTACCTTTAAACATCATAAATAAATAATTAATTAACTTTTAAAACATCATTAATAAAATGATTACTTAAATTTAAAATATCATTAATAAAATAATTAATTACTTTAAAACATCATTAATAAAATGATTAATTACTTTAAAACATCATAACTAAAATAAATAATTAACTTAACCCATCATTAGTTAAATCAATTAATTAACTTAAAACAACATTAATAATATAATTAAATAACTTTAAACAACATTGCTAATATAATTAAATAACTTTAAACAACATTAATAATATAATTAATTAACTCACTTTAAACATCATTAATCTCTATATTTAAATCATTTATAATTATATAAAACTTAACCTCAAATTGTTATAAGATGGAAGTTAATTTAAATCCATAGCTTTCCAATTTCGGAGAGAGGTTCAGAGACCAAAATGGTACTTACTTAAGTTATAATTTATTTTAGTTCAACTTTCTAAGCCAACAATAGTATTTACATAAGCAACATATATGTAAATCAAATCCATAATTAACCATCAATAATTAATACATCATTTATCCTATATAAATCAACAAGCATATTATTAGATGTCCAAATTAATATAATAGCAGAAAGGGAATTTATTTTGCTAAAAAGATGTCATCAGTAATCTATTCAATTTAATTATAGCAGAATAGTGTTTTATTCTACTAACTAGATGTCCAAAATAATCTATTCCGTTTATAATAGAAGAACGGTGTTTTATTTGGCCAAATAGATAACACTAATGAAGTATACTTAATTTAACTGCATTATTATTTAAAATAACATAATTATCTTCAATAATTATTATTTTATCACAAATTTATACTTCTCCGAAACTATCAACTATTATACTATAGTATCTACTAGTTCATACGAAACTAGTGCAAAAACCCACCGGTCAGACAGATTAAATTGATTGAGATATAGCATTTCAAAATTTGATACTTTAATTTATAAAATTTAATAAACAAATTAAATTACACACCCAAAAGCCAACACCCATTCAAACCTGAACCCGCTCAGAGCTTTTCCCCTTCTTCTCCAATCTCAAATTGATTTCCTTGAATCCAACGTGCACGGCGTGCGCGTGCACATACACACCTAACCTCCTCTACCAATCATCAATCCAAGGCTACCCACAAGTCCACCTTGCCAAGCTCGTCATGATTTCACCTTGCCATCAACTCCTTACCTCGATCAAATCCGACCGCTTCTTTCCAAAATAAGTCGTGGCTGCAACCTGATTCGAGCACTTTCGAACACCCTTTACCGCTGTTTTGATCAACGATCATCCATGCCGCCACCGTCGTTTGCTCCACCACGTCCATACACACCTCCATGCCCCCCACCTTGATGAACTCGTTGTGCCCCTTTACTGCCAACAACCCAAAAAATGCGACCCAAATATTTAACCCAACAAACCCTAACTCAACCTCATCATGTCACCCTAAGCTACTGGACTTCCTCTGACCGGTCCCCCTACTTCGGCCTTGACCCTAGCCTCCTCCAACACCTCATCGTTTACCCCATCGACCACACAAACACCGGAATTTCCTAGTTGATCCAAAAATGATCACTACTTCTCCACGTCAATTTCGACCGCTAAAAATTACGAGACCAACTCCAAAAACCATGGTTCGTCGATAAAAATGCAACCATGTCCTCCATACTTCATTCCATGATTGTCGAAAAACGATAAAAATAAACCACCACAGTTCTTGACCAATTCCATACTTCATTCCACGAGCATCTATTTTTTTAAATTATTGATGAAAACATACATCTTTCATGTTGGAAGATTTTTTAAAAATGAATGGTTGCGGAGATATGAATTTTTGAATTAAGGAGGACACTATTTTCTTCGTTTTGATTTAAACAGAGAAAATAAAAAAATATGAAATCAATGTTAGAAGAAGTGTTGTGCAAACGTATAGGAAATTCACTCATAAAAATGGTGATAAACACAATGATGAAGGAAGAAAAGATGGAAAGAAAGAAAGAAAAGAAAGGTGGGTGAGCTGAAGGGGAAGTTAAAAAATGAAGTGATGATGCATAGTTATTTTCAAAACACAACATTACTTCAAATTCAAGTAAACTCAAACCC
The DNA here is from genome assembly GCA_030737815.1 of Allium fistulosum. Taxonomy (NCBI): domain Eukaryota; kingdom Viridiplantae; phylum Streptophyta; class Magnoliopsida; order Asparagales; family Amaryllidaceae; genus Allium; species Allium fistulosum. The sequence continues at coordinate 716,917,201 of CM060908.1, forward strand.
ACACTCCAACATCACATCAATCACACTTGATGGCTAAATTAAAAATTTTATAATTTGACTTAATTTAAAAAAGTTTTAAACAGAAATCTTTGTGGTACTCCATTACACAATATCTCGTTCGCGTATGGACCGGGAACGACAAAAATAAAAATACGATCGCATACAAAAATACGACACAATCCTAAAAAATTATAAAATACATTAGTTATTTTATTTTGTTTCATATTCAAAACAAACAACATTTTCCATAAAATATGTCAAACGATAATTTAAATATTTTCCAAATTAAAAATATGTTATTAAAAATTAAATCGTTTTATCAAAATTTTATTTTCTTATTATTTATTATATTAAATCAAATTTGAATATTTAAATAAATTAAATATTCCCATTTAAAACGTTTAAAAATTTTGGATCGTTATATTCTTCCCCCCTTAAAAGAATTTCGTCCTCGAAATTTCATCACTATCAAACCCTGAAAAATATAAGCCCGCATATATACTTAACATTCTCCATAAGCCCATGAGATGTATGCAGATCATCCATACGCAATAACCAATTCGATCACGTACTCGAATACATAAACTTCTCTTCTGAACTAGTATCGCTTGCCTAATTTTCTAATGTGGACTCTGATTGGGCTTCTTAATTAGAAACCTCTGTTATCCTTACATAGCCATATACTATGATAGAAAACAACGGTAACATATCAAGAACTCTCACCAAGTTTTCGCCATAAAGAACCGAGTGATAAATCCTTATTCAGGTCGGTGTGAATCACCTCAAAGTCATATACCTGAATCTTGGTTCAAGAACTTTGCGGAGAAATGATCTACGTACAACTTGCGTACTTATTCTTCTTGGTTCTTACTTACCAGTTTCTTTTTACTTCTAAAATTATTTATGAAAACATTTCTTAAAAACTATACTTAAGTTTAAACCTGTATAATACCCTACGATCTCCTGAGAGTATATATACAATTTCAAATTTGTTTTTCTTAACCCAAGATGTTCAATAAATTTAAACTTGTTACAACTTACTATCTCCTCAAATTTATAAGTTACAAAAACGTATTTTCTTAAATTTTCACAAAAATCACATAGCTTAAACTTCTTAATTGATTCGGAAGTTTTCGGCTGTTCAAAATCTTCGAAAATTCCATTTCATTTCAACAAATGAAAACTACTAAACACATATCATAATGATATACACACACCAAACTATCCTAATAGATAGGATACACGAGTCTATAATATAACTTAACTGAAAACTTAAGAACTAAACACCAGTTTTTATTTCAAATCATTTCAAAGTAATAATAATATACATATCTCAATTTGTAAATCAAATCATGCATTTAGAAATTAAAATAAAGTCTATTTTACCAAAATAACTTTATAGAAAATTACCATGGTAGCATTCTCCCACTTATAAACTCAAAAATGAACACCGATGTTGCTGCAATCATCACCATAATTATTTTCTAAAGATTGAAGTGAGTTCAATGCTTTTTATCTCTTTAAAAATCCATTTTTAATCTATTTCTATTCATAAATACTTTCAAACAATACTGTTATTATTATTCCCGAAACCTTGAAAAGCAATTTTAAAAACCCCGGGTTTAAGTTATCAAATTCTCTGCTTTAAATCCATTTTATAAACCACATTTATAAACCATACTTATATAATTTCACTTTCTCATATAAAATCATTTCACAAATGTATATCCTAGGTTAGATTATAATACAACTTTTATTAAAATTAAATTTTAACCGAACATTATCATCAAATGCCTTATGGTCAAAGTGTGAAACTTAATTCACCATGCGATTGTTTCTATGTTTCCCAAAATTACTATCTACCCAACCCATGCAGTAAAGAAAAATGAAACTGCTCATAAACTGGCCAAGCATAACCAATCAAACAATAAATGATAATAATTAAATATTATCATTTTCTAACAAATAAACATATAAAGAATCTATATACATTTTTTAGAAAATTATTCTTTTATATATACAATTTAATTCTAGGTAAAATTATTTCATTTACCATTTTTAAAACAATAATGTGTTGGTTTGCCTTGTCCAGGTGTTTAGAAACCCCTTCGATAATGTTGATCAGGTGCATCGACTAGAATTCATAAGCCACTCAACATACCAATCAAACAATATAAAACAATTTTATAACACTAACAAATATGCACTCTTATATATAATACATTCAAACTCATTCTAGGGTGTAACTTACCCTATCTCTAGTGAGTTTATCCCACTATAGCCTAGGTGTTCGCTCAGCCTAAGCTCTGATACCACTTGAAATGACCCGCCTTTTCGATCCTTAGAAGTTAACACTAATACATCCATGGTATTCACATGCCAAACATCCAAGTTCCAGAAAGACAGACTGTTGGGGTGAAAGAAAGAAAAGGAAAAATAGAATCTCACAATGTGACGATAATATATAATATACAAATGATCTTTACAAAAAAACTGTGATATACATACATAAATTAGAGTAACAAACTATCATCAGCCTGGACAGTTATAACAACCTGTCTTCACAATTACTGATAAATACAAACAAGAAAGCATAGCGGAAATAAAGGAAAATACGGGAATACATCTTGGAAGCATCTAGCTTGTCTCCTGAAGCTCTAAAGTATCCAACTAAATTTGGAAAAATATGCTTGGGCTGACCCGAGAATTACAAGAAAATAACGCACTGATCAGTCTTGTAAAACCTACATGAGAAACACAATCAAATCGATTTTTATATTTATAAAAACCTTTCAAAATAAAAGTATCCCGTAAGAGCACACCGCACATTAACACGGACAGGTTTTTACCTCACGATAACCAAACCATTTTATAGGAAATATTGTGATATCATAATAATGTCTAGGGTTTAAAATAAATATTAATCATAGCCGAAATAGTTATATTAATTACATTCTAGCATAATAGGTATGGGCATGTATTGGAGATTGGATTCCAACATGGCAAGACAGGGGACTACTTTCCATACAGTACACCTCTAGATCAAATGTACCCAAGGGCCATGCATGGACCCCCTATGAACATAGATTCGGCCTGCCCCTTTAAAATTACAAGCCAGATTACATCATCCCTCGAACATCGGACTACAACATTGCCCAATGATCCCCCGCGCACACACCAAATCTGAAATTCCGTCTAGATCGAGGAATGACTACTCCTAATGGTAGCAAATCACATAGCTCTGCAACTATCTCTTTTTTAGTCATTATTGGGTTGTGAGGCTCGTGAGGTTATGCTTTTACCACTTCCTCCTAGTAATTCCCACTTCGATTGCTAATAGTACCCTCCAGGCAACAATTCTACCATTCATCCATAAAAGTTGTTTAGGATATGCAAAAACCGAAGTCACTACTCCTACTATATCCATTTTGGAATCACCCTCAGGATTAGCAACAAGTAGCCCTTGCACTTCAAAGAATTTCATCTTCGATTCCATCATCCTGAATCAGTCTCAAACCTCTTCCAAAGCGTAGAACGTGAATATGGTTTTGGAGTGGTTATGGTTTCAAGTCATCTTGTATAAGTACACTACCTCGCTTATGGTCGCTCCAAAACAAGATTGATAGTTCCGATAGACTCTACTCCAATTCTTTTGGAAATAATCAGCTAGCACATAAGAGCAAAGTTCACCTCCTAATTGTTTAAGCGGATAGATTTCCTTATCGTTTGTCCTACGAGAACAAAACAAGATTTATACGCACATTACAACATTATCGAAGCTCCTAAATATTTCCAGAGTTATATTTTAACCAAGATTTAATAGTTAGTTATTTAACTATCAAATAAACAAACAGTCAAATAGATTTAATTCCATGTGGGATCCACTAAGCCTTTATTAATTAATCTTTCATTAATTAATTCTCTTTTCAATAATTTAATTCAAAATACCTTCACAAAAGATATATTTACATACCCCTTATACTCCTTTCAATACTCGAAAAAAATATTTATATACTTATCTCGCCGGTATAAGTATATTCACCAGAGCATATATACTTTTAATACATATAAAACATATCTATATACTTATCTCAATGATATAAGTATATTAACAAAACTTAGGGAAAATTTCCTCTTTTCCAAACTCATATTTAAATGGGCCAAAAACAAATATCATTTAGACCATTACTTACTCTAAACCCAAATACCTTTTTCCTTCGGTGTGAAGTATGGAAAGAATGCCTCTATACCACCATAATTAAGAAGGATTATTTATCAAAATCAAATCATATTCCATTTATTAAACTTCCTTTTTATAAACCCATTCCCTATTTACAAATCCCTTTATAAATCCCTAGATTAATTTATAAAACTTCCTTTATAAATTGCTAAAATTATTTATGAAATTCCTTTCTAATTATAAAACTCTTTTCTTTTATAAACTCTTTTGTAATTCTTCCTTTACAAACTCTTTTATAAAAATCTTTTACAAATTTTTTTAAAAACCTTTTATAAATCCAAAACACTTCTTTATAAATCTTATATATTTTGCACAAATCTTCATTATTTTTTAAATATCGCCTATAAACCCATTCTTTTATTTATAATATAAATCTCTCTTTTATTTATAAAACACCATCTATAAATCTCTCTTACAAAATATCACCTATAAATTCCTTTACAAAATAACATTCATAAATCTCCTTTAATGAATCATTTTTATTAAGTAAAATCCCTTTTATAAAATAATTTATTGTTAATAAACACCTTTATTAAATTAATTAATTACCTTTAAAAATCATAAATAAATAAATACTTTTAAAACATCATTAATAAAATGATTAATTAACTTTAAAACATCATGAATAAAATAATTAATTACTTTAAAACATCATTAATAAAATGATTAATTAATTTAAAACATCATAAATGAAATGATTAATTAACTTAACCCATCATTAATTAAATCAATTAATTAACTTAAAAAAACATTAATAATATAATTAAATAACTTTAAACAACATTAATAATATAATTAAATAACTTTATAAAACATTAATAATATAATTTATTAACTTACTTTAAACATCGTTAATATCCATATTTAAATCATTTATAATTATATAAACACTTATCCTCAAATTGTTATAAAATAGATGTTAATTTAAATCCATAGCTTATTATTTCGGAAAGAGGCTCAACGACCACAATGGTACTTAGTCAAGTTACTATTTATTTTAATTCAACTTTCCAAGCAACCACTGGTATTTACATAAGCAATATATATGTAAATCAAATTCATAATTAACCATTAATAGTTAATACATCATTTATCCCATACAAATCAACTAGCATATAATAAAATGTCTAAATTAATATAATAGCAGAACGAGGATTTATTTTGCTAAATAGTTGTCAATAGTAATCTATTCAATTTAATTATAGAAGAATGGTGTTTTATTCTGCTAAATAGATATCCAAAATAATCCGTTCCATTTATAATAGAAGAACGATGTTTTATTTGGCCAAATAGATAACTCCAATGAGGTATACTTAATTTAACTATGTTATTATTTAAAATAACGTAATTATATTCAATCACTATTATTTTATCATAAATTTATACTTCACCAAAACTATCAACTATTTATACTATAGTGTTCTACTAGTTCATACGAACCTAGTGCAAAAACCTGTGGGTCAAATGGACTAAATATGAACGAGATATAGCATTTCAAATTTTGACACTTCAATTTACAAAATTTAATAAACAAAATATATTTCTCACCCAAAAGCCAAACACACCAAGGCCTAACACCTATTCAAACCCAAACCCGCTCAGAGCTTCCCTCCTTCTTCTTCAATCCTAAATCGATTTCCCTAAATCCAAATACAACATGCAATGCATGTACGTGCGCACCGAACCTCTTCCACCAATCTTCGATCCAAGGCCACCCACATGTCCACTTCGCCGAGCTCATCATGACTGCCACCTCGCCATCAACTCTAGTCATCTCGATCAAAATCTGACCGCTCCTTCCCAAAATAAGTCACACTTGCTACTTGGAACGAGCACGTTCAAATACCCCTTATCGCAGATCCGATCAATGATTACCCATGTAGCCACTGCCGTTTGCTCCATCACGTCCATACACACCTTGTAATGACCGTACTTGTAACATCCCCCTACTTGGAGGCCAAAAACTAACATCTACAGATACTGCAGTCATCCATAGTTATTAATTCTTGGCGACCAAATACGGCGGTGCTAGATACATTGATACACAGATCACAGAACTATGGAAAAAATTTAACAATTCAAAACATATTTCCATATTCAAATCAAAATAATTTATGTTCATTACATAATCCCAAAAACATAACCACGTTCAGCAAAATATAATTATTACAAATATGCCAAGAGCAAAATATGAAGATGCCCCCTTGGATGATCAGAGTATATAGTAAGGCTAACAAGTTTGCCTTTACAAAAAAACACACAGCAGAAAAGACAATTCTAAATAATTATCTGCCTCACGCATGCCTCTGGAAGCTTTATTCGTCAGAGAAGAAAACTGGAAAACCTTAAAATCTCAAACTACTCAAAATCAATTGAGTACTATAGAGTTTAAGGGGAAAACAAAAACTTCGAGTCTGACATAAAGCCTGGTATGAATAATAATCTAACATATCAATCCTTTTAGATATCTAGTGAGACCACGCCGCTTAATGGAATGAATTTTCCCCTCACTAGTATCCTGAAACCTTTTTAAAACCATATTCTGTGCACCTTCATCCACCATGGTAAAAACATACATTTTCGAAATATTATGATTATATGCATACTTAAAACAATTAGAATTTCCCATCCCTAATTTAATCTAACTCCCTGTCATAATTATAGTTTCTAGGGTCACCATTAACCTTTTAGTTTTCATGGGTTTACTAATAACCATTATATAATTAATGAACATCCTGTTCTTTTCATAGTTTTTAGGGGGTCACTAAGAACCTATAGGCTCCTGCCAGTTAATTTAATTAATTCACGGGTCCCTTGAACCTATTAGTCATTCCAATAACTAATTACCTTATCCTAGTTTTCATGGGTTGACTAGGAACCTATGGATTTATCCAGTAACTCACTTCACATCCTAGTTTTCATAGGTTGACTCGGAACCTACTGATACTTCCATTAGCCACTTTCTTATCCTAGTTTTCATAGGTTAACTAGGAACCTATTGAGTGATGTCAATTCTTAATCCAGATATAGTTTTCATGGGTTCACTACAAACTAATTAGCCCCTACCAACTATCCTTATTACATAGTTTTCAAGGGTTTACTATGAACCTGTTGGTTACCTCCAATAACTACCTAATCATAGTTTTCATGGGTTTACTATGAACCTTTTGGTTACATCCAATAACTACCAAGTGTAAGCATCCTATATTTTTGGTCTCCCTGACTCTTTGGATGCAATTCTACTCATTCAGGAGTTTAAGCAATTTATATTCACTGCAGAGTTAACCTAGCTAGTTCTTCTACACCCTTTTTCCCAAAATATAGTTATGGGTGATCATGTGAATATATTCATATTTGAAGAAGCAAAACAACAATTTAACAATACCACTCCTATGGGTTTAAGGTCCTTGAAATACTTTTCATATAAAACATAGTTAACCCCTTTAACTTGTATTTTTATCAAGGCAACACTTCTTCAAAATTACATACTTAAAGTCATTACAAAACTCCTTTATATAAGCCTTGGGTTTTCCTTTAAAAATTTAAGTTAGGGTTTTAAAACCTTTCGACAACGTTGAAAGCTTCTACTTTCAACCCCTTCGAAAGCTTTTCTTTTGACCCCTTCGAAAGCATAAATCATATCTTTTAAAACAATATGCTCCATCCTTTTTAATACTTTAAAACACTTCCTTCGAAACCTTTCGACCTTGTTAAAGTATTATTAAATAGGAGTAGAACCTTTCGAAACCAATGAAGGTCAAACCTTTCGAAACGATTGAAAATCAAACCTTCCGAAAGCATTGGGTTTGTACTTAAAATATTACTTTGGGTCATAGTGAAAATAGGTGAAAGTATCTCTTTCAAAACCACACTTTATTTTATAAAATATTGGGGAAGTTTGATGGTGTCGAAACCATCCTTTCGAAAGCATTAAAAAATTTGGGAAACAATTGAACCTTTCGACAACGTCGAAAGATCCTTCTTTCGACCCCTTCGAAAGGTTTGGGAAGCGGCTTATTTTTATAAAATCCATTAAACCTTTCGACAATGTCGAAAGCTCCTACTTTCGACCCCTTCGAAAGCTTTAAACAAAAAATAAAGGTGGCAGCTCTTTTTTCAAAATCCTCTTTGAAACAACCTTTCGAAAACGTAGCTTTCGACTATGTTGAAAGCTCCTTTAAAAACTATCCTTTCAAAACCATAGCTTTCGACCCTATCGAAAGCAAGCATAACTTTCAACCTTGTCGGTAGCTCTTTATAAAACCAACCTTTCGAAATCATAGCTTTCGACCTTGTCGAAAGCAAACATAGCTTTCGACCTTGTTGGAAGCTTTTTAAAATAGGCAAGTGATTTTCTTTTTCAAATCAATGTAAACTAAGAGTCTATCTCCTTCGATAGCAACCCTTCGAAAGCAACCCTTCGACACCATACCTTCCAACTTGGTCCAATTCACCACATACCACCTGAATGATATCATGTGCATTGCTTTTGACCTTGATTGAAGTCGAAAGGTCTTGGTCGATAGGTCTAAGTCGAAAGGTTTGCCAAAGAAGGCAGAACCACTCTTTCTGGGTGAATGCTGATTTTGCCAAAATAAGTAAAGCTTTTGTAACAAACTTTCCTACTTGTAAACATTTGATTGGCTTTCACAACTTTTAAATAATTTGGATAATATTTGCCGCATTTTCTTAGATCTAAAATCAAATTAACATTTAACAAATAAGCCCTTCCTCTTATAAAAACAATTAAATCATTTAGGTCCTATATTCAAAATAATTTGATTTCCATACTAGTCACTTAGTAAAAATCCTTAAAAATTCCAGAAATTCACTTTAATCATGATATCTAACATATCAAAATTTCAGACCCAAATTCTTAATAAATTTTCCAAAATAAATTTATAAACCCGAATAACCATATTTTCCTTTGAAAATTCATAACTATCTATCCACCTTGGAAAATTATAAAAATTGAAAATCAACTCCAAAATTATGTTTTATATAACATAAAATTTTCCCATGGCATTTACAAATCATTAAGACTCGGTTTTACCCTAAAACTGTGTATATCTCCTTTAAACAACCTTTTTTAAACCATATAATTTATAAATCAAGCATATCATCATTCAATATATCATAAAACAGATTTACCCTTAAATCCGAAACCATATGATTATAAAACCAAAATAGAGACGTAGAAATTATTATTCACCTTAAATGTAGAAATCCTAATGGTCGGCCTTGCTTCCTTCTTATGTTTGTAAATTTTTCTTGTAATAAAATGAACGTGTATGACAAGAGGGAATGGTATAAGGGAGGCAAATATGGGCAGCTATTTACCCTAATGCCATTATATTTAGTTTCTTAACCATTTATAAGTTCATTTAGTTAGATAAGCACATCCACTTTATTTATTAATCAACCTCAATCTTCTTATCTACATTATTCTATTTAATTTATTCTAATTAAATCTCCTAAATACTGTCCAAAAAATTGGGGATGTTACAAGCACCCCTCCTTAAAGAATTTCATCCTCGAAATTCAGTAAGGACTAACTAGAAAACATAGCAATCATCTGTAACATCTTCTAACAACCATACTAACCTACCGACTAGAAACCAATCTATATAGATCTAATATTGACATACCATCAAAGCAGATCAGGACAAGCCTCTCGAATCATGTCCTCTGTCTCCCAAGTACAGTCTTTCTGGTTGTCACTCCACTGAACTTTCACCAACTTGACTATCTTGGTCCTCAATCACTTCTCATCTCTCGCTACAACCTGAATTGGTTGTCTAACAAAAGTCAAATCAGGCTCTACTACCAAATCTTCCAACTCTGTCTGAGGAATCGTAGCCTCTAGATCATGCACAAACTTACGAAGATGAGACACATGGAATACATTATGGACACCTACCAAACTGCTCGGCAACTGTACTATGTATCCAAGCATTCAAATCCTATCTATAATCTGAAAAGGTCCAACATATCTCGGGGCTAACTTTCCCGACTTTTCAAATCGTACCACACCCTTCATAGGTGATACTTTAATGAAAACCCTGTCTCCCACTAAGAACTCTAGGTCTTTACGCCTTTTATCTACGTAACTCTTCTGCCTGGATTGAGCTTCGTTCATCCATTCTCGGATTAAATCAATCTTTTCTGACGCCTCTCTAACCAAGTCCAGACCTAAGACCAATCTGTCTCCAGTCTCTCGCCAACATGCTGGCGATTTGCATGGCCAAAACTTCAAAAGGCACCATTCCTATACTAGTCAGATAAATATTATTATAGGAAAACTCAATCAGATGTAGGTGATCCTCCCAAGATCCACCAAAATCCTATACACAAGCTCTCAATAAATCCTCGAGTACTTTATTGACTCTCTCTATCTGCCCTTCCGTCTATGGGTGATAAGTTGTACTTATCTTGAGCTTGGTACCTAATACGTCTTGTAGACTCCTCCAAAATTCGCTAGTGAATAACGCATCTCTGTCACTGACTATGATACTAGGAATCCCATGAAGTCTAACTATGTCCTTCATGAACAACTTAGCCAAAGCAGGTGCCGTTCTGGTTGACATTACCAGATTGAAATGGGCACTCTTGGTCAATCTATCCACTATAACCCATATGCTTTCATTTCCTCTATTTGACCTTGGCAACCCGTCTATAAAGTCCATCAATATCGAATCCTATTTCCAGACTGGAATCTCTAAAGGCTGAAGAAACCCACTTGGCTTCTGATGTTCGGCCTTCACTTGTTGACAGCTAACACACTACATAACCCATAAGCCAACATCCCTCTTCATGCCTTCCCAATAAAAGCTCCTTTTCCTATCTTGATACATCTTGGTTCCTCCAGGATGAATCGTAAACTTGGATCGATGACATTCCTCCCGAACTTCCCTTCTTAAGTTCTCTACATTTAGAATCACAAGCTTCCCTTCTTTCTCAACCATCCTCTTCGGTCAAGACTAAAATCTTTCAAATCATTGACCTCAGTTCCAAACTCAAGCCTTCTGATCCTTTCAACTAAACCGGGTCTTCTCTTTGCTTAGAAGCTATCTTCTCGATCAGCACTGGTCGTACTTCTAAACAAGATAACATGGCAGTACCCTGACTAGAACTAGCAGTAGATCTCAACTGCACTACATAACTGGCTAAAGCTTCTAGATCCTTTCATTCTACCAACATTGCTAATGACATTTTGATGTTTTCTACTGAGAGCATCTACTACCTTATTTCCTTTCCTATGAGTATATTCTATACCGAAATCATAAGCAGCCAAAAACTCCAGCCACCTCTACTGTCACATATTCAACTCCTTCTGAGAGAATAGGTATCTCAAAGACTTATGATCGGTATACAATTCTAATATCTCTCCCAAAAGATAATGCCTCCAAATCTTCAAGGCAAAAATTACCGCTGCTAACTCCAAGTCATGAGTAAGATATCTAACTTCGTGCGGTCTAAGCTGCGTAGATGCATAAGCAATAAACTTGCCCCTCTGCATCAATACGGCTCCCAATCCAGTCCCACATGCATCAGTGTATACTACCAACCTTTGGTTACCATCTAGAACTACTAACATTGGTGCACTAGTTAACAAATGCTTTAACTTAAGGAACCCTTCCTCACATTTGTCGGACCAAACAAACTTCACATCCCACCTGGTCAACTTAGTCAAAGGTGCTGCTATCTACGAGAAATCCTTAATCAATCTCCGATAATAGCCAGCAAGTCCAAGAAAACTCCTGATGTTGGTTACCGTCTCTGGTCCCTTCTCTGGATAGACTTCGCCTTTAGCTGATTCTGTCTCAGCGTCGCCAACACCACACTAAGATGAATCTCATGCTCCCTTTCATCTTTAGAGTACACCAAAATGTCATCTATAAATAACACGAACTTATCCAAGTACTCTTGGAAAACCCGGTTCATCAAATCAACGAAGAAAGCATGCGCATTTGTCAATCAAATGGCATCACCACCACTCATACGAACCATACCTAGTTCGAAACGCCGTCAAAGGAATGTTATCCTCTACCACTCTCAACTGATGGAACCCTTTCACCAAATCCAATTGGGAAATTACTCTGGCTCCACTCAACTGATCAAACAGATCATTTATCCTTGGCAGAGGGTATCTATTCTTAATCGTCCTTTCGTTTAACTTACGATAGTCGATGCACATCCTTAACGACGCATCTAGTTTCTTCACAAACATCACAGCTGCTCCCCAAGGTGAACTGCTTGGTCTGATAAAATTCCTTCCCTCAAGATCCACTAGCCGCACCTTCAATTCCTTCATCTCTGTCGGTGTCATCCTACTGGGTGGTCTACCGATAGGTTTAGCTCTCGGTACAAGATCAATCTGAAACTCAACAGCTCGCTTCGGGGGTAATCCAGTAACCGGCTCAAAAATATCTGCAAACTCTCTAGCCATACGAACCTGACTAAGGTCTCCTTCAACTTCCATGGCATTCAACAAAGCACAAACACTCTTATTGGAATTCTCCACTGAGAAAACGATTCGATTATGACTATTTGGGTGCCTTATTGATATTTCTCGATCCTGGCAAAATATCCAAGCCTCATGCTTACCCAACCATTCCATACTCAAAATGATCCCGAAATCTACGAAATCAAAGACATACAAATTGCATGCAAACTTATGACCTAACAAATCAAGTTCTAATTGGTCACATCTCATCCCAAGAGTTGCATGCCCTCCTATTGGATTTGCAACCATTAAGGAAGTAACAAGGTATGTGGATTCTATACATATCCTATCAACCAAATACTGTGATATAAATGAATGTGATGCACCGGTATCAAAGAGCACCCTAACTGGTATACTCTGAACCAAAAGCGTACCTTCCATCACAGCCCTCCCTTTCTCTACTGTAGTAGGTCTAAATGAAGATGGTGGTCCAATACCAAACACCTTCCATCTATCCACCTTGATTGGCTCTGGACACTGGTTCTTATAATGCCCAACTTGGTCACAGTTGAAGCATTTCTCATTCTTCTTCTCTGCAGGCTTCTTTCCTTTACCAGTTCTGCACTCGTGGGCATAATGGCCCTTCTTATCACACTTATAACACACCAAATCAGCCTTTGCCTTCTTAGCGACCTCCCCTTTCTAGGCTCCTTTCTACTTAAATAATTTCCTTTTCTTTCCCTGAGGACCCAGGGACTCAACTTGTGACGCCCCACCCCGAGACCCACATTAACAAAGAGTATTATCGGGTAATACTGTCTGCTAATGCGGAGAATAGGGCTGGTTAGGAGCGACCATCTGTAGTCTTGTCTTAAATATCTATTGAATATGTCGATTAGTGCTCTGTATTTTTTCCCTTTCTCAAGTGGATCGACATATCCAACAAATGATTAATACAAAACTACAGGTGGCTATAGGATCTATCAGAAAAAAATACAACAACTCAAATGCATAACACATCACAGAACATTAAACATATATATATACACACATACATACTGAAACATCCCAATACAATAAAAATAATACATCATAAGTGGTATGATGACCACAATATACACACGAGTCAAAAAAATATACATATCAAAGTAACGACAAAAAGACTACAATGAAAAGGGCTAGCAGATAAATCCATGCGGAAGTAGAATAGGCAAATTCCATAAGGGTACCTAACCTGAAACACCTCAGTCTGACCCGAGTATAAAATACACGTGTCAGTCTTGCTAAATAAATCAGTTTATAAGGATAAGTGATAATATGAGCATAAGGCAAGGTGATAAACTGCTCAAAAGAGTAGATACAATTCAACACATATGGTTACTTCAAGTGACATAGTCAAGTAAGGATAGTAACTTCATGTGGTATAAGGTATCACAAAGCATGAGCAAAATCTCAAAAGAGATAAAACTCTAAAACAAATCTCCAATAAAAGTGCGCCTCATATCATCGGCATTTCTCAAAACATCAAATATGGTTTAGGGGTAAATCCCAAACCCGCCATATTGGCAAACCCAAAAACATACTCAAAGAGATCCCATCTCAAAATACACCATAAGGCAAATATATCTCCAAATAGGAGAATAAAATCTCAAAAAAACGCCAAAAGGAAAATCTCATAAAATATCGCCAAAAGGAAAATCTCAAATGATGTCAGTGTTGGCAAACCCAAGTCTCAAATATAGAACTCGATAAGAAGTTCAATTTCCAAAGATGTAATCTCTATATATAATATCTCGAAAGGCTCAGATGGCCAATAATGTAAAATGGCGATACACTTGGAAAATCCCAAAGAAATCAATGAAATCATCTCAAAGATATAGCACGTGCTTATGGCCGAAGCCCGCGAAGTACTATTCTCCCAAAATAAGGCGCCACGTCTCTTAGACAAACGTCCCGAAGGACAAATAAATACGTCTCTTAGACAAACATCCCAAAGGACAACATCCCGAAGGACAAATACGTCGCAATGAAAAACGTCTCTTAGACAAACATCCCGAAGGACAAATGACCCGAAGGTCCAGTACTGGAAAATACGTCTCATAGACAAATGTGTCCCAAACTTTCGGATAAGAACCCGAACAGTGTTAACGTGTGTTCCATACCACATGTTCGCACTAAACGGTTTACTAACCTCTAGTAAATTTCACACTCAAATTGGTAAAAAGTTTACCTCATCTCATCGGTAAACTCGACCCGAAGGTCAAAACGATCAAACAGACAAGTCCGGAATTAACCGATAAGATAAATGCACGTGTCCCATACCACATGTTTTACCAAACCATTTAATTCTCCTTCTCATTCACTCGAAATGTGCAAAAACGTGTATTATATATACAATAATTTACTTGAGAAAACAAGCTTTTAAAACCAATTTTCGAAATCGTATTTGGAATCAAACTTTGTAAATTCCCTTGTTATAGAGAATATATAGATTGTATAGCTCAAAAATAATTTAAAAATATTATATAATAATTATTTAAAATGCCAATTTATTTTAAAAATTATTTCAAAATCGTTTGGAGAAAACTGTGCTCGAAAACAATGAAAAACAAGAAAATACCTCAAAACCGATAACTCGAATTCAATTCAAATTCAACTCAAAATCGATACAAATTTGAATTTCAAATTCTCCAAATTTAGCTAGCCTATTGATAGGCATCATAGCACTCCATCTCATTCAAACACATCTCCAAATTCAATCAACAAATGCAAAGAAACAAGGTAGAAAACAAGGCAAGAAATAACACATAGGAAAGAAAAGGCAAGAGGCTTAAGTGCGTCCCTGGGTCGACCATCCGGTCGACCTTTCCAGTCCCTAGGTTGACCGTACGGTCGACCTAGGTGGCTAGGCGATCGACCCCTAGGTCGACAGGTATGTCAACCTAAGTCACGTACTTTTCAAGTTCGCGTTTCTTAGCTCTGGTTTGATTTTGCAGCAGTATTTGGAGATAGCAAATGAAGCTGAAAAGCTTTGAAATTTTGCATGCACATAAAACAACATCTAAGCTACCAAATGAAAGAAATCCGGCAGCATTTCATTGCCGGAATCATAAGTTGCAGTCATTCAAAGAAGCAACATAAAATTGTTTTCACAGGGAAGAAAACTATAAACAGAAATCGATTACAGTAACTTGTTTTTCACAGAATCAAGCAATTTGTCACTTTGATTTTCTAGAGATGTGAGTTAATAAACTCACCTTGCTGTAGAGAAGATCAAACCCTGATAACTTGAAGAAAGATTGAAGCTTTTAGGAGGAAACGACTTCAAAAACCTATAAAACTTCAGTATACAAACATGCAACAGGAATACACGGTAAATTAGAAAAACCTCTCTTCACAAATAAGAATTTTGATGAAATAGTGAGGTTTGGAGTTTGATTACCTTTCAATTTACTATAATTTGAAGAAGTTTCAGCTTGAATTGAACAAAATTGGCTTAAACTTTGACTTTGAAAGAAGAAGGTGTGTTTTCTATTTACAGTTTTTTTCAGGGAAGAAAGAAGAAAAGGAGCTAAGTTATAAACGTACAGGTAACTAAGTTTCTTCTTTTCTCACCTGGATAAGACTATAATGGGCCTTGGACCCAAAATGAATAAAAGAAATCAATAAGTCTAAGTTTGAATTCATACTTAAAATAAAATACATATATTTACCCATATGTAATTAACAAAGGCCATTTTCTTTCAAATTTTCACACAAATAAAATTGTAAACTTACACACACATAAAATAAATTCTTTTACACTGTATAAAAAGATTAATTTTTAATTTTTAAAATATTATTATTATTTAAATCCTTTATTTCACAATAATACACAATTTTCACCAATTAAATGTAAAAGTCTACATTTTGAACTTCTAAAATTCCACAAAATTTATTTTTTCACTTAGTAAAATATTTCAAACCATTTCAAAATATTTTTTATAGCCAAAACTTATTTTTATGCCAATTTCCATCTTTTTATTTAAATAAATAACATTTAAAAATCTCATACTTCTTTTAAAAATTATTAAAAGAAGCAATTGGCAATAATTAATATAATTATTGCATTTTCTCCAAATAAAGCCCATTTTCCCATCATTACTAACCCAAATAAATAAAATAAATTTCCAAACTTTATTTTTCTCATTTTATTTTCAAAATTCATTGTTAATTCCAAATAAATAATTAAAATCTCCAATTTTAATTTACATTATTAAATTATAACTACGTTTTAATTTAATATTAACAGTTAATCTCCAAAACCAGGGTTGTTACTGACTCCCCCCTTAACAAAATTGCATCCTCGCAATTTCTAGAGAAGAGTTTGAATTCAACATAATTATTTCATCAATTAAAGGAAGATAGATAAGCTCGAGTTTAAATTTTCTCACCCTCAACACAAGATGATAGAAAACTAAGATAAGAATGCTCGATTAATTTTATGGTTTCCCAAGTGGAACTACTGGGATTTGCGGACCACTGAATTTTTACGAGCAACACATCCCTATTTCGAAGGCGTTTCACCTTCGAAGCAAAACACAGATAGGATGTTACGCAATCGATAAATCGAGTGAGATCGATTCCTAAGAAGCTTCACGAACAGAGTCAGGATTTAGTCATAACTTTATCCCAAACTCCAACCCACAAGATGATAATAGATATGACTTTCTGTATATCACTATGAAGGGAGTCATACCGATATTAGATTGAGAACTATTACGGAAAGAAAACCCAATAAGAGGTAGGCGGTTTTCCCCCAATACCACCAAACTCATACAACTGCATAAATGCAAGTCGTAAAAAAATTGCAAAAGGCAAGTTAAGACTCAAGGAATAGATTTTTAAACTCTCTCTTACTAATCAAATATTCTTAAAGTTTTCCAACCCATTATCTTCAAGATTTAAAATTCTCAATTTTCAAGACTTGAAAATTTCTAAAGCTTCTTACTTAGATTTTTTAAATTTAAATTCATAACTCTTTCATTAGAGTAAATAAAGTTTAAGTTGTTTATTCTCTAATTCTTTCATAGGTATTCTCTAGTTTGCAACATATATTTTTTTTCAGTTTGTTTCTCAAATTTTCTAAGTGTTAGAAATTTCAAGGAAAATCGATGGAGTCTCCTTTGTACGGAGGGTCATATACAATATTACAAAAATGATTTATATAATATACATCGACTATTAGGTCGGAAACATAATATATATCATCATTTAATACTTTAAAATTAATCTGAAAACATACCTTCCTTTTTAGCATTTTAAAGCGAGTTTGGAGAATCTTATATATAATATTTTTGCACAAAATATATTCCAACTATCCTCTTTTCACTTGTACTTAACTCAAATAGATGATATTAGTTCAAGTTCATAAATAAGAAGTGCTACATTTAATTATAAAGGGAAATAGGTCAATTTCATTTCAGACCTGCTGTAAAGAAGACATCTTTCAACCCAATAAACAACCAAATATGAATATTTTTATAAAATGAAAGTTGTTCTACTACGTCTAAGCTTTCCAGCAATATAAAGATCATCAAAATCAGATTTATGGTTTGAAAGTTATGTTAAATTTACTTTCAGCTTAAATCTTAGAGAATTTTGTAATACGGCAGAACTACATATCCACTTTCAAACCTATTTTAAACTCAGTAAAATGCAAAATCTTTTAAAGTGGTAAAATGAAACTTTATAGCTTACTAAAAGCTCTTTAATTTTCCAAATAATTGAACTCATTTGGAGTTATAAATCTCAAGATATCACTGTTTTAGTACAGCACTTTTTCAAACAAAATTTCAGCTTTTAAATCAATTTAAAATTTGAAATTTACCCAAACCATTTTAAGCTCAAACTACATTTTCAAACAAGCTTTTTGCTAAATTATTTATTAAATGATTTTCTTTTTCCCTGGAAAGCTAAGACATACAAAATTATGATCAACTTTATGTAATCATCATAAAACATTTTATTAAGTGGAAATATTTTCATTACTTTTCAAAATCTACTTTAAAACAATTAACTTGAAAACTCATTTTGGAAGAGATAGCTAATCTCTTTCATTATCAAGAGATGATTATTGATTATCCACCAAAATAAAAATTTTGGGATATATATATATATATATATATATATATATATAAAGTTTTTTAAAATTATTCTCACAATTTAAAATGATTATACTACATGAATTGTTCATTTATCAAAATAATCTAAATTCACATTTCCACTTGTCACCAAAATTAAATTTCCATCTAATTATCAACATAAAACTAATTAAAGTTGATATTTAATTCAAACTTGTTTTCGAAAGAATTTGCAATTTCAAACCCACAAGTTTTAATACCATTTAAGTTCAAAACAAAAACTAGCTCACAAATTTATACTAAATGTTCTAAACTAACACTTCTTTATTTCTCTTAAGATAGAGTTTTGTATCTATCATATACTATTACTCAAATAACTAAGTGCCAAAACAAATTTTTATAGTCATCATTAATAACTTGTACTAAAATATTCAATTAATATTTTAAATTTTCAAACCAAAGTTTTCTTTTACCTTAAATACATCATTTTATTAATCAAAGCATCAAATGATATTTTCTTCTAATTAAGACATCCCCTTAATTAGAATTATTCACTTTTACTTACCCAAATTACCATACTCAATTTCTCAAATTTCAAATAATATAAGGGTATTTGCCTCGCCATTGATTTTATGATCAAATGATCAAAACTGCCTCGCCACTCATCCAACACTCACTATGGTTCAATGGCTTCATTAAACATTTTAAAATAAAAATTAATACTCCACCATATTAATTATTTCCAAACTTTACTTATTAAAACTCAATTTAACGTGTCTGACTATCTCATCACAGCGTTTAGGAAATTCCTATCGATAATGTTGGCCAAACGCATCGACCAGAATTTTTAAAGCATTAGACGGACAACCCAACACAGTAATTCATTTTCTTTAAAAAGAAATACCTGATATATAATACTCAAAATATTATTATTTTTTTCCCAAAAACGAAATCCAATTCCTCTTAGAAACATATCTTCAATTTTTGAAAAAAAAATAAAAACTCAATTATTTACTTATTCTCAAAATCATGGAACACAAATAGAGCTCATCAAGATATTCCCAGAATACTCGATCCTCAAGGTTGATGGAATAGACTGGAGTGTTCATTATTTAGAACAGTATAATAAACCACTCACAAGACTCATAACGAGTGCGGAATGCGGTAAGAGTAATGTTATCCTCCGTGACTCGTAGCTCATGAGAAATTGGTGTAGGGTCAAGCTGAAGAATGACCCTAGCACCACACAATAGATTAAAAAGAGAGAAATGAGATATAAAAGCAAGGGTAAATATCTTCTCAAATGAGGAGAAGTAACATTAAAAACAAATCATTACTTTGAGTGAAGTAATACCACAAAGTATATCAACAATTAAGTATCAAAAGAGGATATCTCAAAAGGGGTAAGAATGGCAATATCAAATAAATTCAATGAATCGCCTCATTCCCTTATTGGACACCCTCGTGGAAGGATGACCTAAAGGCTAAGAATAGGAAAAGAGGTCAATACAATACTCGATTGCCCGACTGGGTGTCATACCCAAACGGACTCACAGAAATCAACAGAGTCACAATGACAGGAATTCGAGATATATCATCAACATCTCGAAACTCAAGAGTGAATATAGACACTTCGGAATCATCGTTAACATTCCAAAGTACAAGAAGCAACAAATCAGCCGAATAAGGATACCTAATATAGGATTCTTCGAATCACAGAATGTGAATTGATAATAAGCAAGCCACTTCATCTAAAACATTCCAAACTCTAGATAGAAAATAGCATGCTAATTCGCACAAAAAGATAAGCTATAAGCAACAATCCCAAATCTTCATACATCATGTCAAATATTGCGGATCCACTCAATAGGATTCGCAATCCTCACAAAAGAACAAGACAAGAACATCCAAAAGCTTCAACAAACTCCTCCGATACGGATGGGTGTCATGCACCCGTATTGAAGAGGACTCGAATAAAACAATCACAATTAGGATAACTCTTAAGATAAGATGTCATCGATTCTATTTTTTGGAATTCCACGGAGTAAAAATATTCCTAGACATATCTCAAACTTCAATCTCAAAGGACACGATAAGATAAAGGACACAATGATTAAGGGATTTGTAACACTTGTACTATACTTGGATATATCATAATATATGCCTCTATTATGTGTTTATCCTATTTTGTTCTGAACTCAGCTCTGATACCAAGCTATGGCGCCCCACCCTGAGACCCACATTAACAAAGAGTATTAATGGGTAATACTGTCTGCTAATGCAGAGAATACAGATGGTTAGGAGCGACCATCTATAATCTTGTCTTAAATATCTATTTAATACGTCGATTAGTGCTCTATATTTTTTTCCTTTCTCAAGTGGATCGACATATCCAATAAATGCTTAATACAAAACTACAGGTGGCTATAGGATCTATCAGAACAAAATACGACAACTCAGATGCATAACACATCACAGAACAGCAAACAAATATATATATATATATATATACTGAAACATCCCAATACAATACAAATAATACATCATAAGTGGTATGATGACCATAATATACACATGAGTCAAAACAATATACATACCAGAGTAACGACAAAAAGACTACAACGAAAAGGGCTAGCAGATAAGTCCATGCGGAAGCAGAATAGGCTAAGTCCATAAGGGTACCTAACCCGAAACACCTCGGTCTGACCCGAGTATAAAATACACAGGTTAGTCTAGCTAAACAAATCCATTTATAAGGATAAGTGATAATATGAGCATAAGGCAAGGTGATAAACTGCTCAAAAGAGTAGATACAGTTCAACACATATGGTTACTTCAAGTGACATAGTCAAGTAAGGATAGTTACTTCATGTGGTATAAGGTATCACAAAGCATGAGCACAATCTCAAAGGAGATGAAACTTTAAAACAAATCTCCAATAAAAGTGCGCCTCATATCATCGGCGTTTCTCAAAACATCAAATATGGCTTAGGGGTAAATCCCAAACCCGCCATATTGGCAAACCCAAAAGAATACTCAAAGAGATCCCATCTCAAAACACGCCATAAGGCAAATATATCTCCAAATAGAAGAATAAAATCTCAAATAAACGCCAAATGGCAAATCTCATAAAATACCCCCAAAAGGCAATTCTCAAATGACGCCAGTGTTGGCAAACCCAAGTCTCGAATATAGAACTCGATAAGAAGTTCAATTTCCAAATATGTAATCGCCATATATAATATCTCGAACAGCTCAGATGGCCAATAATGTAAAATGGCGATACACTTGGAAAATCCCAAAGAAATCATTGAAATCATCTCAAAGATATAGCACATGCTTATGGCCGAAGCCCGCCAAGTACTGTTCTCCCAAAATAAGGCGCCCTATCTCTTAGACAAACGTCCCGAAGGACAAATAAATACGTCTCTTAGACAAACACCCCGAAGGACAACATCCCGAAGGACAAATACGTCGCAATGAAAAACGTCTCTTAGAAAAAAAATCCCGAAGGACAAATGACCCAAAGCTCTAGAACCGGAAAATACGTTTCTTAGACAAATGTGTCACAAACTTTCAGATAGGAACCCAAATAGTGTTAATGTGTGTCCCATACCACACGTTCGCACTAAACGGTTTACTAACCGCCAGTAAATTTCACACTCAAATTAGTAAAAAGTTTACCTCATCTCATCGATAAACTGGACCCGAAGGTCTAAACGATCAAACAGACAAGTCGGAAATTAACCGATAAGATAAACGCATGTGTCCCATACCACGTGTTTTGTGACGACCGCCCATGACCCCTGCACCGAATCTAGAGGTAGTGCGCTGTAAAGTGTGCCAGGCGACCATGGACGATTGTCAAGGTAAGATTAAAACAAGAGAATCTATCGTATTACTCACAGCGCATGGACAAAATACAATAGAACATATGTATAGTGAAGCTTTACAGAACAAAATGACATCATATAAAACTCCATAATAGTTGAATACAAGCATCCACATAGTCAATACATCCAGCCTCACTACATATCTCTCAGAGAAAACAAAACAGCGGAATATCCAGTATATATAAGAAGATAATATGCAACCATCCAGCTCGTCTTCGATATCAGCATCGTGAGAAGAGAACAGCACCTGTCACCTGCTACCTAGTCTGCCCGTCCCAAAATGGACGAACAGCCCAAGGCAATAAGAATGAAAACATAAAGCCTTGAGTCAGACAACAGTCTTAGTGAGCAGTAAATTAACTAACAACATACCAAAAGAGCATAAAGGAAAAGGAATAGGAATACAACCCTCCCACTCCAACCTCATTCTACAATGATAGCCCCCAGACACACACTAAGCAGAAGCAAACATAGCAGAGCATACAATTTAAAGTAAAGCAATTGTCACTCGAGTTAAGAGCGATGTTTTCCAAGTACAAATCCCAAGATCTAAAACCAAGGTCAGATAAGCACCCAGGAAATACCGCTCTTGAGACCGAATGACGATACAACCAAACATCCATGACTCGGCTATCACTGTTATCATTGTTGCGATATCACCGTTAATTGAATGACCGGCACATTCTTTCAGCCGTCCGTCAAGGGCTAATGGTAACCCCGGTTCTAGACATAACTCCCGCACGTCATCGTGACCCGTGCCTAGGATTATCGAATCTACCCAGAGTACTTGACCATCAACTTAGTCTTTTGGGCGTCCCCATGTACTCTTGCTTAGAGTATGCTAGAACCTTCAACAACGATGAGATCTCAACCTCCTAGTCATCCTCCTCGACGACTATTGCCATACTAGCCCAAGCGCCTCTCGAGCATCCATTATCCTCAACTCGAATCATATCACCGAGTTATCAACATGCTTGGAATGATCCCGCCTGGATTAGACCAAGTCTTCATCATATGATGCCTCGCTTCATTACATCCTCGCAAAGCTTCATCTCAACTTCACATCATCAAATCTATGCATAGGAGCTTCATCATCCCGCTACATATGCCACGAGCAGCTTTTCCAATTCAAGAGCCTTTCCCTTAGCTTTTGGAATCACCTTCGATCTAAATCTAATCATCAATCATCTAGTTCATAACAATCAATCAAATCAAACATCAATCCAAGCAATCAAGCATTCAAAAATGATCTAAGTAGACAATTATAACAATAATGGCATTTTCGTAATTAAAGAGTTGAAAGTCCAATAAGCATGAAAACATGGATTATATCTCTACAAACTTGATGAATGAACTTGCATAGGTTAACATATGATAAAATGGATGTAACATCATCATGAATAATGGATCTATATGGATCTACACATAGGATGAAGAAAATGCATGGAAATCTCTATTTTAACACCAAAACGAGCCAACAATCCGATATACTCCTTTGGATCCGTGTGAGAGATAATCACCACTCACCAAATCTCCTAAACAAACCCAAATCAACACGCTTCAGATCTGGACAGCAAAGGATCAAGCTTGATCTACCACAAATCCGCTTCAAATGAAGAAATCTCTCTTGAAAAGATGAAGATCTTCAATCTAAGCTCTTGAATCTTCAATCTTGATCTTCGATTTGGATGGATGGAAGCACTAGATTAGAGTGGAGAAAAGAAGTGAAGAAGTGTAGAAGTCGAGCTCTCAAAATGGCAGCACTTCGTCGCTTCAAAATCCGGATCCCAAAAAGTGAGAACAACCCCTCCTATTTATAGCTGAAAACTGCCCTTAAGTCGTAACTCGGCTATCTCCTTAAGTCGCTGCCGACTTAACACTATGCCGACCTACGACCTAAAAACCCCCACGACTTAACAGAGCCTCCGACCTAACCCTTCCGACCTAACAGACCAAGCCTACGACTTAACACTGCGCGACTTAACTATGCACGACTTAACACTTATGACTTACGACCTAACACTTAGACGAAACCCAGCGACCTAACACAGACTGCCTCTCTACGACCTACGACTTATAAAACCTTGCGACCTAACAACTTAACAACCCACGCGACCTAACAGTGTTACGACCTAACACTTAATACTCAACCCCTTAGGTCGTCCAACGACTTAACTACTAAGTCGTTAACCAGCTTATTTCTTAGGTCGGTCAACCCCACTTCCTTAACTCGGCAACGACTTAACAAATAACTTGTCAGACATGCTAACTACTAAGTCGTCCAGGTCTTAAGTCGACCACTATCTTAACTCGTTAGCCGACTTAACACTTAACCCACCACTATCCTTAAGTCGGTTAATACTATAAGTCGGTCAACTTCTTAGATAGGCTACTCCCTTAAGTCGGTCACTCGACCTAAGCCACCCTATGACTTAACTTCCTTAACCCGGTTAATCCCTTAGGTCGTCCTAAACTATCAACCGACTTAAACCACTCCCCTATCTTCCTTAGGTCGTCGCCGACCTACCACTTAGTCATTAACCCGTCCAGACCTATTTCTTAACTCGTCCAAACTTCCTAAGTCGGCTACGACTTAAGACTTAAGAAAAATTCTGCTAAAACCTGGAATGACTTAACAACAATACAACCAAAGGTCAATCATTTTAGAATGTTTTGATCCGTAAAAATACGGGTCGTTACATTCTCTCCCCCTTAGGAATTTCGCCCCCGAAATTCTAAACAAACAAGGCAATCAAAGCTATTCTGTACGCCTATCATCCATAACAATCAATAGACCATGCATCCCATTCTAGCTTAGCGTACAGAATTCTAAGACTTAGAACAAGTTACAATTTCGTTAGATGACACGACACCTTAGGGCCATACCTTGAAGAGTTCAGGATGAGCTGCCTTCATCCTCTCTTCCACCTCCCACGTACAGTCGTTATCATCGTCACTCCATTGTATCTTGAGCAACTTAACTATCTTCCTCCTAAGCTGTTTCGTGTCGGTTTCAACAACATGAAGCGGCTTACGAGGTCTTCTATCGACTGGATCAACTTCTAAGTCTTCACAGCTATCAGCAGAAACCACCGTACTCGAGTCGTGCACATACTTCCGTAGATATGATACATGAAAAACATTGTGCACACTCGACATCTTCTCTGGTAACTCCAATCTGTAGGCGAGCTTTCCAATTCGCTCGATGATCGGGAATGGTCCAACAAATCTCGGAGTCAATTTTCCTTTCTTCCCGAATCGAATAACATTCTTCAGTGGAGAAATCTTCACAAAAACCATATCTCCTACGTCTAATTCCAAATCCTTTCGACGCTTATCGGCATAACTCTTCTGACGGTCCTGGGCTGCCTTCATTCGTTGCCGAATGATCTCTATACAATCTGAAGTCTGTCGAATCATTTCTGGCCCAAGTATCAGCTTCTCTCCTGTTTCCAACCAACATGTCGGAGAGTTACACGGTCTTCCATACAATGCCTCATACGGTGCCATACCAATGCTTGACTGGTAACTGTTGTTGTACGCAAACTCCACCAAATAAAGGTGATCTTCCCATGATCCTCCGAAGTCCAAAACACATGCTCTAAGAAGATCTTCCAAAATTCGGTTGACTCTCTCGGTCTGACCATCTGTTTGGGGATGATAAGCTGTACTTAAACACAACTCGGTTCCCAAGACTTCCTGGAAGCTCTTCCAAAATCCACTAGTGAACAATGGGTCTCGATCGCTCACTATACTCTTCGGAATACCATGGAATCGAACTATCCACTTAACATACAACTCAGCCAACTTTGATGCAGTCCTAGTCGATCGAACAGGAATGAATCGTGCACTCTTAGTCAGACGATCCACAATGACCCAAATCCCTTCATTTCCCGTTCTGGTTCTAGGCAATCCATCAATAAAATCCATCGACACTTGTTCCCACTTCCATGTAGGAACTTCTAAGGGCTGAAGCAATCCACTTGGCTTCTTCTGTTCAGCCTTTACCAACTGACAGTTCATACACTTGGAAATGAAATCTCCAACATCCTTCTTCATGCCTTCCCAGTAGTAGGTTCTCTTCATATCCCGATACATCTTATTCCCACCTGGATGAATTGTCAACTTTGAGTGGTGACTTGCCTTCAGAACTTCACTCCTCAATTCATCTATATTGGGAACAACTAGTCGTCCTTGCTTCCGAAGCCAACCCTCTCGATCGACCTCGAATCCTTTATCCTTCTCTGGATCCAATCCAGATTCCAATTCACGGATAATCTTGACAATCTTATCATCTCGCTTTTGGCCTTCGCCAATCCTTTCCACAAGAGTGGGTCTTATCGATAAGTTTGCCAACATCTCAGGTTCCAATTCGCATCTAGGCCTGAAGTCAAATCCAGCTAAATACTCGAGGCTCTTCCATTCGGAAAACATGGCTCCCAATCCTGCATGTCTTCGACTTAACGCATCTGCCACTGCGTTACCTTTTCCCGGAGTATAAGCTATACCAAAATCATATGATGCCAAAAACTCTAGCCAACGCTGCTGCCGAAGATTCAAATCCTTTTGGGAGAAAAGATACTTCAACGACTTGTGATCCGTAAACAACTCGAATCGAACTCCCAACAGATAATGCCTCCACATCTTCAGAGCAAATACAATCGCCGCTAACTCCAAATCATGAGTTGGGTAATTCCTTTCATGCGGCTTTAGTTGTCGACTGGCATATGCAACAACTTTATCCTTCTGCATCAGTACTGCTCCAAGTCCAGTACCACATGCGTCGGTGTAAACCACCATCTCATCATTCCCACTAGGAATAGTCAAAACAGGAGCACTCGTCAATCTTTCTTTCAGGATTCCGAAAGCTTGCTCACACTTAGCATCCCAACTGAACACTTGGTTCTTCTTCGTCAATCCTGTTAACGGTGCAGCTACCTTGGAGAAGTCTTTGATAAACCGTCGATAATATCCTGCTAATCCAAGAAAACTTCTCACATCAGATGCATTCTTAGGTCTAACCCAATCCTGGATTGCTGCCACCTTAGCGGGATCAACCGCTATTCCATTTCCAGAAATCACATGGCCTAAGAACCTCACTTCATTCTTCCAGAAGTGACACTTCGAAAACTTAGCCTTCAGCTGATGTTTCCGTAAGATTTCCAAAACAATACGCAAGTGCGTCTTGTGCTCTTCTTCCGTTCTGGAATAAATCAGAATATCATCCACGAACACAAGTACGAACTTGTTCAACTGATCTCTGAACACTCTATTCATAAGATCCACAAAATATGCTGGCGCGTTAGTCAATCCAAACGGCATTACCAGCCACTCAAAGAAACCGGATGGTGTCCGAAAAGCAGTCTTCGGCACACTATCCTTAGCTACTCTTAACTGGTGAAATCCCGTTGCCAAATCCATCTGAGAAAACACCTTAGCTTCGTGAAGCTGATCAAACAAGTCGTCTATCCTCGGCAATGGATACTTGTTCTTCTTAGTCACTTTATTCAGCTCACGATAATCCACACACAATCTTAACGACCCATCTGCCTTGGTTGCAAACACAACTGGTGCACCCCACTCGGACACACTACGCTGAATGAATCCTTTCTGCAAAAGGTCATCAACTTGCACCCTCAACTCTTGCTGTTCCCTAGGCGCCATCCGCCTAAGAGGCATCACAACAGGTCTGGCTCCTTCAACTAGATCTATACGAAACTCGATCTCTCTATGCGGCGGCAACCCTTTGACTTCGTCAAAGACATCCTCGAATCCATTTGCGATTGGCACTAAAGACAGTCCATCCCGTGGAACAACTAGCGAATACATGAAGCTCATGAAGACGCCTTCCTCATGCTTACATCGTATCACAATCTTTCGCCCTTCCACATTCTCGACTGTCACCTCCAGCCTCTCACAATCAACCTTAGCCGCATACTTCCTAAGCCAGTCCATACCCAAAATAATTCCGAACCCCGCAAAGTTCAGAACAAAGCAATCACAGACAAAAGAGCAACCATGACTCGACACAACTAGACCACGGCATAACATACACAAACAAGACGAACCCCCAACTGGATTAGTCACAACCAATGGCCTATCAACAATATCTGGTGCCAAACCTAACCGGCCCACTAGTTCATTACAAACAAATGAATGCGACGCTCCAGTATCAAACAGAACTCTAACTGGAACACCACATAGAAAAAGAGTACCTTGAACCACCACACTCTTTCCCTTCTCTTCAGCAGTAGGAGCTTTCGAAGACGACGGAACAGCCCCTAAAGCATAGGCTTGCACAATCTGCCTGTCCTTCCTTGGTTCTGGACAATTCTTCCTGAAATGCCCCGGCTTGTCACAGTTGTGACACTTCATCGGTGCCTTCGGATTCTTACAATCCTTAGAGAAATGGCCCTTCTGCTGACAATTGTAGCAAGTCACCTCACCTTTCGGCTTCTTCTGGCCATCCTTACCCTTCTGCTGCTGCTGCTTCCTCTTCTGGTTTCCACCCTGCTGTGGTTTAGATTCTCCCTTGGTAACAGCAACAACAGGTCCTTCCTTAGGAAACAGACTCTCATGCCTAAGAGCTTTCTCCACAAGCTTCTCAAATGAATCGTCCAAATGATCCACCAACTGCCTCCCAAGATAACTATCCAAGCCGGTCACGAACTTCTCATTCTTCTGATAAGCAGATTCAATATATGACCGGGCATACTTGGACAAAGCTTCGAACTCAGAAACATACTCAAGAACTGATCTTCCACCTTGCTTGAGCTCCACAAACCTCTTGAACAGAACAGACTTCTGAGCTGTAGAAATGAACTTATCTTCAAATCTGACTTGGAATTGCTCCCAAGTAATCTCTTCTTCCGGAGTAGTGATGGTAACAGAGTTCCACCAATCAGAGGCTCTCCCTTGAAGCTGCCTCGATGCCAACTTCCTCTTAGTTGCATCATCAATTCCCAAATCACCAAAGATCCTTCTACAAGCATCTATCCACCTCTGGACCTCAATGGTAGATTCTGTTCCCAAGAAAACCTTCCCTCCAAGAGCAGTATAATCCTTGCACAACTTAGCAAAATCCACTGGTTTCGGAGCTTGGACTTGAACTCCAACATCTACTGCTGCCCCCGGAACTGGTATCCTTCTCATGATCGAAGTCATCATAGCTTCGAACATGGCTGCATAATCAGCAGTCTCTTCAGTAGCACGGCCTTCCCTAGCAGCTGGTCTCCCTCTTCGACTCATTCTCAATATCTATAAAAAGGAATGATTAGAACATCTAGAGAAACAACTGCATGAAGGACTCAACTCTACTAAGTTACTATATTATATATAGTATTCATCCATCAAAATACAATTACGTCTCTCATACGTAGTTATGACGGCGAGCGTTGGGTAAAATCGATTAACCAATGCTCTGATACCAAATGTGACGACCGCCCATGACCCCTGCACCGAATCTAGAGGTAGTGCGCTGTAAAGTGTGCCAGGCGACCATGGACGATTGTCAAGGTAAGATTAAAACAAGAGAATCTATCGTATTACTCACAGCGCATGGACAAAATACAATAGAACATATGTATAGTGAAGCTTTACAGAACAAAATGACATCATATAAAACTCCATAATAGTTGAATACAAGCATCCACATAGTCAATACATCCAGCCTCACTACATATCTCTCAGAGAAAACAAAACAGTGGAATATCCAGTATATATAAGAAGATAATATGCAACCATCCAGCTCGTCTTCGATATCAGCATCGTGAGAAGAGAACAGCACCTGTCACCTGCTACCTAGTCTGCCCGTCCCAAAATGGACGAACAGCCCAAGGCAATAAGAATGAAAACATAAAGCCTTGAGTCAGACAACAGTCTTAGTGAGCAGTAAATTAACTAACAACATACCAAAAGAGCATAAAGGAAAAGGAATAGGAATACAACCCTCCCACTCCAACCTCATTCTACAGTGATAGCCCCCAGACACACACTAAGCAGAAGCAAACATAGCAGAGCATACAATTTAAAGTAAAGCAATTGTCACTCGAGTTAAGAGCGATGTTTTCCAAGTACAAATCCCAAGATCTAAAACCAAGGTCAGATAAGCACCAAGGAAATACCGCTCTTGAGACCGAATGACGATACAACCAAACATCCATGACTCGGCTATCACTGTTATCATTGTTGCGATATCACCGTTAATTGAATGACCGGCACATTCTTTCAGCCGTCCGTCAAGGGCTAATGGTAACCCCGGTTCTAGACATAACTCCCGCACGTCATCGTGACCCGTGCCTAGGATTATCGAATCTACCCAGAGTACTTGACCATCAACTTAGTCTTTTGGGCGTCCCCATGTACTCTTGCTTAGAGTATGCTAGAACCTTCAACAACGATGAGATCTCAACCTCCTAGTCATCCTCCTCGACGACTATTGCCATACTAGCCCAAGCGCCTCTCGAGCATCCATTATCCTCAACTCGAATCATATCACCGAGTTATCAACATGCTTGGAATGATCCCGCCTGGATTAGACCAAGTCTTCATCATATGATGCCTCGCTTCATTACATCCTCGCAAAGCTTCATCTCAACTTCACATCATCAAATCTATGCATAGGAGCTTCATCATCCCGCTACATATGCCACGATCAGCTTTTCCAATTCAAGAGCCTTTCCCTTAGCTTTTGGAATCACCTTCGATCTAAATCTAATCATCAATCATCTAGTTCATAACAATCAATCAAATCAAACATCAATCCAAGCAATCAAGCATTCAAAAATGATCTAAGTAGACAATTATAACAATAATGGCATTTTCGTAATTAAAGAGTTGAAAGTCCAATAAGCATGAAAACATGGATTATATCTCTACAAACTTGATGAATGAACTTGCATAGGTTAACATATGATAAAATGGATGTAACATCATCATGAATAATGGATCTATATGGATCTACACATAGGATGAAGAAAATGCATGGAAATCTCTATTTTAACACCAAAACGAGCCAACAATCCGATATACTCCTTTGGATCCGTGTGAGAGATAATCACCACTCACCAAATCTCCTAAACAAACCCAAATCAACACGCTTCAGATCTGGACAGCAAAGGATCAAGCTTGATCTACCACAAATCCGCTTCAAATGAAGAAATCTCTCTTGAAAAGATGAAGATCTTCAATCTAAGCTCTTGAATCTTCAATCTTGATCTTCGATTTGGATGGATGGAAGCACTAGATTAGAGTGGAGAAAAGAAGTGAAGAAGTGTAGAAGTCGAGCTCTCAAAATGGCAGCACTTCGTCGCTTCAAAATCCGGATCCCAAAAAGTGAGAACAACCCCTCCTATTTATAGCTGAAAACTGCCCTTAAGTCGTAACTCGGCTATCTCCTTAAGTCGCTGCCGACTTAACACTATGCCGACCTACGACCTAAAAACCCCCACGACTTAACAGAGCCTCCGACCTAACCCTTCCGACCTAACAGACCAAGCCTACGACTTAACACTGCGCGACTTAACTATGCACGACTTAACACTTATGACTTACGACCTAACACTTAGACGAAACCCAGCGACCTAACACAGACTGCCTCTCTACGACCTACGACTTATAAAACCTTGCGACCTAACAACTTAACAACCCACGCGACCTAACAGTGTTACGACCTAACACTTAATACTCAACCCCTTAGGTCGTCCAACGACTTAACTACTAAGTCGTTAACCAGCTTATTTCTTAGGTCGGTCAACCCCACTTCCTTAACTCGGCAACGACTTAACAAATAACTTGTCAGACATGCTAACTACTAAGTCGTCCAGGTCTTAAGTCGACCACTATCTTAACTCGTTAGCCGACTTAACACTTAACCCACCACTATCCTTAAGTCGGTTAATACTATAAGTCGGTCAACTTCTTAGATAGGCTACTCCCTTAAGTCGGTCACTCGACCTAAGCCACCCTATGACTTAACTTCCTTAACCCGGTTAATCCCTTAGGTCGTCCTAAACTATCAACCGACTTAAACCACTCCCCTATCTTCCTTAGGTCGTCGCCGACCTACCACTTAGTCATTAACCCCGTCCAGACCTATTTCTTAACTCGTCCAAACTTCCTAAGTCGGCTACGACTTAAGACTTAAGAAAAATTCTGCTAAAACCTGGAATGACTTAACAACAATACAACCAAAGGTCAATCATTTTAGAATGTTTTGATCCGTAAAAATACGGGTCGTTACATGTTTTACCAAACTGTTTAATTCTCCATCTCATTCGCTCAAAATGTGCAAAAACGTGTATTATATATAAAAAATTATTTACTTGAGAAAACAAGCTTTTAAAACCAATTTCCGAAATCATATTTGGAATCAAACTTCGAAAATTCCCCTATTATAGAGAACATATAGACTGTATAGCTCAAAAATAATTTAAAAATATTATATAATAATTATTTAAAATGCCAATTTGTTTTAAAAATTATTTCAAATCGTTTGGAGAAAACCGTGCTCGAAAACAATGAAAAACTAAGAAAATACCTCAATACCGATAATTCAAATTCAATTCGAATTCAATTCAAATTAAACTCAAAATCAATATAAATTTGAATTTCAAATTCTCAAAATTTAGCCAGCCTATTGATAGGGATCATAGCACTCCATCTCATTCAAACACATCTCCGAATTCAATCAACAAATGCAAAGAAACAAGGTAGAAAACAAGGCAAGAAGCAACACATAGGAAAGAAAAGGCAAGAGGCTTAAGTGCCTCCATGGGTCGACCATCTGGTCGATCTTTCCAGTCCCTAGGTTGACCGTATGGTCGACCTAGGTGGCTAGGCGGTCGACCCCTAGGTCGACAGGCAGGTCGACCTAGGTCACGTACTTTTCCAGTTCGCGTTTCTTAGCTCTAGTTTGATTTTGCAGCAGTATTTGGAGATAGCAAATGAAGCTGAAAAGCTGTGAAATTTTGCATGCACATAAAACAACATCTAAGCTACCAAATGAAAGAAATCCGGTAGCATTTCGTAGCCGGAATCACAAGTTACAGTCACTCAAAGAAGCAACATAAAACTGTTTTCACAGGGAAGAAAACTATAAACAGAAATCGATTACAGTATCTTGTTTTTCACAAAATCAAGCAATTTGTCACTTTGATTTGCTAGAGATGTGAGTTAACAAACTCACCTTGCTATAGAGAAGATCAAACCTTGATAACTTGAAGAAAGATCGAAGCTTTTAGGAGTAAACGAGTTCAAAAACCTATAAAACTACAATATACAGACATGCAACAGGAATACATGGTAAATTAGAAAAACCTCTCTTCACAAATAAGAATTTTGATGAAATAGTGTGGTTTGGAGTTTGATTACCTTTCAATTTACTATAATTTGAAGAAGTTTCAGCTTGAATTGAAGAAAATTGGCTTAAACTTTGAAATTGAAAGAAGAAGGGGTATTATCTTTTTACAGTTTTTTTTAGGGAAGAAAGAAGAAAAGGAGCTGAGTTATGAACGTACAGGTGACTAAGTTTCTTCTTTTCTCACCTGGTTAAGACTATAATGGGCCTTGGACCCAAAATGAATAAAAGAAATCAATAAGTCTAAGTTTTAATTCATACTTAAACTAAAATACATATATTTACCCATATGTAATTAACAAAGGCCATTTTCTTTCAAATTTTCACACAAATAAAATTGTAAACTTACACACACATAAAATAAATTCTTTTGCACTATATAAAAAGATTAATTTTTATTTTTTAAATTATTATTATTATTAAAATCAATTATTTCACAATAATACACAATTTTCACCAAATAAATGTAAAAGTCTACATTTTTAACTTCTAAAATTCCACAAAATTTGTTTTCTCACTTAGAAAAATATTTCAAACCATTTCAAAATATTATTTATAGCCAAAACTTATTTTTAAATCAATTTCCATCTTTTTAATTAAATAAACAACCTTTAAAAATCTCATACTTCTTTTAAAAATTATTAAAAGAAGTAATTGGCAATAATTAATACAATTATTGCATTTTCTCCAAATAAAGCCCATTTTCCAATCATTACTAATCCAAATAAATAAAATAAAGTTCCAAACTTTATTTTTCTCATTTTATTTTCAAAATTCATTATTCATTCCAAATAAACAATTTAAAATCTCCAATTTTATTTTAATTTACATTATTAAATTATAACAACCATTATAATTTAATATTAATAGTTAATCTCCAAAACCAGGGTTGTTAAAGACTCCCCCCTTAACAACATTGCGTCCTCGCAATTTCTGGAGAAGAGTTTGAATTCAACATAATTATTTCATCAATCAAAGGAAGATAAATAAGCTCGAGTTCAAAATTTCTCACCCTCAACAAAAGGTGATAGAAAACTAAGATAAGATTGCTCGATTAATTCTATGGTTTCCCAAGTGGAACTACTGGGATTTGCGGACCACTGAATTTCTACGAGCAGTACATCCCTATTTCAAAGTCGTTTCACCTTCGAAGCAAAACACGGATAGGATGTTGCGCAATCGATAAATCGAGTGAGATCGATTCCTAAGAAGCTTCACGAACAGAGTCGGGATTTAGTCACAACTTTGTCCCAAACTCCAACCCACAAGATGATAATAGATACGACTTTCTGTATATCGCTACGAAGGGAGTCATACCGATATTAGATTGACAACTATTACGGAAAGAAAACCCAATAAGAGGTAGGTGGTTTTCCCCCAATACCACCAAACTCATACAACTGCATAAATGCAAGTCGTAAAATAATTGCACAAAGGCATGTTAAGACTCAAGGAATAGATTTTTAAACTCTCTCTTACTAATCAAATATTCTTAAAGTTTTCCAACCCATTATCTTCAAGATTTAAAATTCTCAATTAATACAATTATTGCATTCTCTCCAATTAATAAAATTATTGCATTTTCTCCAAATAAAACCCATATTCCAATCATTACTAACCGAAATAAATAAAATAAAGTTCCAAACTTTATTTTTCTCGTTTTATTTTCAAAATTCTTCGTTTATTCCAAATAAACAATTTAAAATCTCCAATTTTATTTTTAATTTACATTATTAAATTATAACTACCGTTATAATTTAATATTGACATGTAATCTCCAAAACCAGGGTTGTTACACAACTGGCTTCTCCCTAACTAACACAACAAACATCTTCTCATGGTGAATGGCCATGTTCACCACCACATGATAAGGTTCCTTAATATGAGTCATAGCTATTCTGCCTAGCTCTAGCCTCAATCCTCTAATGAATCTCTCATTTCTTCTGATATCAGTGTCAACCAAAGCATAACCATATCGAGATAGCTCATCAAACTTGGTTGCATACTCGATCACAGACATTGCTTCTTGGAGAAGATCCATGAACTTCCTCATCAATGCCGATTTGGAAACCTCAGACAAGAACCTCTGTTCGAACCTCTTTCTAATATTAGCCCATGTTAGCTCTTCCTCCGGAACTCCGGCCGTCACATTGTTCCACCAGTGAAGCGCTAACCCTTGCAACTGTCTAGAGGCTAGTCTTCTCTTTTCTCTATCCTCCAAGCCTAAATTTGTAAAGATCCTTTCATAGTTCAACAACCAGTTGTCAACTTCAACTGCATCCTCCGTTCCAACAAACGGCTTCCCACCTAGACTGGTATAGGCTCTGCTAGCTTGGCATAGTTATAACCAGCCGAAACTACAAGATTATCTCCTCCAACATTACCAGCAGCTCCGGCTTGCAAAGGATTAGCCAACAACCGATACACCAACCCCGCATCTACTGGCGAATTTCTAGCACCAACATTGGCCTCCGCGTTTTAGTTAACGTTAGCTTGTCGACCTGGTTTCACTAAGTATTAGATCGAGCATTTCCATTGGTTGTGGTGCTTTCTCCACCTAGATTTCCTTTTCCGTTTCCTGCATCCATATCCTTTTTCTCATATATCTACATACGAGCCTCGGTAAGATACAGAAGAACGGTCTAATTAAGAGAGAGGGGAATACGTACTTAGATATATACCTATATATCAAATACAAGTACGTTACTATATCGTTAACCCAAACCCCGATCATATTTTTAAATTCATTGGATTATGTTTCAAAAAAGCTTTTAGGTTAATCTTTTCTTTTAAAGTTTCATAAACTTATGCCCTGATACCAACTTGTAGCATTCCCCTACTTGGACGCCCAAAACTAACGGCTATGAATGCTACAGTCATTCATATTTATTAATTTTCGACGACCAAATATGGCGGTGGTAGAAACATTGATACATAGATCACAGAAATATGGAAAAATTTAACAATTCAAAACATATTTCCACATTCAAATCAAAACACTTGATGTTCATTACACAATCCCTAAAACCTAACCACGTTCAGCAAAATATAATTATTACAAATACGCCAAGAGCGACATATGAAGATGCCCCCTTGATTGATCATAGTATATAGTAAGGCTAAAAGTTTGCCTTTACAAACAAAACATAGCGAAAAAGACAATTCTAAATAACTATCTGCCTCCTGCACGCCTCCGGAAGCAGTATTCGTCATAGAAGAAAATCGAAAAATCTTAAAATATCAAACTACTCAAAATCAACTAAGTACCCGAGAGTTTAAGGGAAAACAAAAACTACGAGTCAGACATAAAGCCTGGTATGAATAATAATCTAACATCTCAATCCTTTTAGATATCTAGTGAGACCACGCCGCTTAGCGGAACGGGTTTTCCCTTTATTAGTATCCTAAAACCTTTTTAAAGTCATATTCTACGCTCCTGCATCGACCATGGTTAAAACATACATTTTCAAAATATTATGATTATATGCATACTTAAAATAATTAGAATTTCCCATCCCCGGTTTAATCCGACTCCCTGTCATAATTATAGTTTCTAGGGTCACTATTAACCTTTTAGTTTTCATGGGTTAACTAATAACCTTTATATAATTAATGAACATCCTGTTCTTTTCATAGTGTTCATGGGGTTACTAAGAACCTATAGGCTCTTGCTAGTTAACTTAATTAATTCATGGGTCCCCCTGAACCTATTAGTCATTCCAATAACTAATCACCTTATTCGAGTTTTCATGGGTTGACTAAGAACCTATGGATTTATCCAGTAACTCACTTCACATCCTAGTTTTCATGGGTTGACTAGGAACCTATTGACTGGTGTCAATTCTTAATCCGGATATAGTTTTCATGGGTTCACTACAAAGCAATCAGCCCCTGCCAACTATTCTTAATAGATAGTTTTCATGGGTTTACTATGAACCTGTTGGTTACCTCAAATAACTACATAATCATAGTTTTCATGGGTTTACTATGAACCTTTTGGTTACCTCAAATAAATACCAAGTTTAAGCACCCTATATTTTTGGTCTCTTTGACTCCTTGGATGCAATTTTACTCATTCAGGAGTTTAAGCAATTTATATTCACTACAGAGTTAACCTAGCTGGTTCTTCTACTCCTTTTTTCCCAAAATACAGTTATGGGTGATCATGTGAATATATTCATATTTGAAGAAGTAAAACAACACTTTAATAATACCCTCCTATGGGTTTAAGGTCCTTGAAATACTTTTTATATAAAACATAGTTAACCCCTTTAACTTATATTTTTGTCAAGGCAATACTTTTTTAAAATTACATACTTATAGTCATTACAAAACTCCTTTATATAAGCCGTGGGTTTTCCTTTAAAAATTTGAGTTAGTGTTTTAAAACCTTTCGACAACGTCGAAAGCTTATACTTTCAACCCCTTCGAAAGCTTTGCTTTCGACCCCTTCGAAAGCATAAATCATATCATTTAAAACAATAGGCTCCAACCTTTTTTATACTTTTAAACACTTCCTTCGAAACCTTTCGACCTTGTTAAAGTATCATTAAATAAGAGTAGAGCCTTTCGAAACCAATGAAGGTCAAACCTTTCGAAACCATTAAAAATCAAACCTTCCAAAAGCATTGGATTGTACTTAAAATATTACTTTGGGTCATAGTGAAAATAGGTGAAAGAGTCTCTTTCAAAACCACACTTTATTTTATAAAATATTAGGGAAGTTTGATGGTGTCGAAACCATTCTTTTGAAAGCATTAAAATATCTGGGAAATAATTGAACCTTTCGACAACGTCGAAAGCCCCTACTTTCGACCCCTTCGAAAGGTTTGGGAAGCGGCTTGTTTTTATAAAAACCATTAAACCTTTTGAAAATGTCGAAAGCACCTGCTTTCGACCCCTTCGAAAGCTTTAAACAAAAATAAAGGTGGCAGCTCTTTTTTTCAAAGTCCTCTTTGAAATAAACTTTCAAAAACATAGCTTTCGACTGTGTCGAAAGCTCCTTTAAAAACTATCCTTTCAAAATCATAGCTTTCGACCCTGTCGAAAGAAAGCATAGCTTTCGACCTTGTTGGAAGTTCTTTATAAAACCAACCTTTCGAAATCATAGCTTTCGACCTTGTCGAAAGCAAACATAGCTTTCGACCTTGTCGGAAGATTTTTAAAATAGGCAACTGATTTTCTTTTTCAACAAAGTAAACTAAGGGTCCATCTCCTTTGAAAGCAACCCTTTGACACCATACCTTCCGACTTGGTCCAATTCACCGCATACCACCTAAATGATATCATGTGCATTGCTTTCGACCTTGATTAAATTCGAAAGGTCTTGGTCGATAGGTCTAAGTCGAATGGTTTGCCAAAGAAGGCAGTACCACCTTTTTATGCGTAAAAGCTGATTTTGCCAAAATAAGTAAACTTTTTGTAACAAACTTGCCTACTTGTAAACATTTGGTTGGCATTCACAACTTTTAAATAATTTAGATAATATTTGTCACATTTTCTCAGATCTAAAATCAAATTAACATTTAAAAAATAATCCCTTCCTCTTATAAAAACAATTAAATCATTTAGGTCCTCCTTTTGAAATAATTTAATTTCCATACTAAATCACTTAGTAAAAATCCCCAAAAATTCTAGAAATTCACTTTAATCATGTTATCTAACATATCAAAATTTCAGACCCAAATTCATAATATATTTTCCAAAATAAATTTATAAACCCGAATAACCATATTTTCCTTGAAAATTCATAACTAATTCTCCATGACTTGGAAAATTATAAAAATTGAAACCCAACTCTAAAATTATGTTTTCTATAACATAAAATTTTCCCATAGAATTTACAAATCATCAAGCCTCGGTTTTACCCTAAAATCGTGTATATCTCCTTTAAACAACCTTGTTTAAACCATACAATTTATAAATCAAGCATACCATCATTCAATATATCATAAAACAGATTTACCCTTAAATCTGAAACCATATGATTATAAAACCAAAATAGAGATGTAGAAATTATTATTCACCTTAGATTGGATAAGGAAATTGAAGTTTGATTAAGACTGTTTTCTTTTAGCTTGATCCTAAGCTTTACTTTTCTCTTCTTTTCTTTCTTCCTAATGGCCGGCCTTGCTTCCTTCTTATGTTTTTAAATTTTTCTTGAAATAAAATGAACGTGTATGACAAGAGGGAATGGTATAAGGGAGGGAAAATGGGCGGCTACTTACCTTAATGCTCTTATATTTAGTTTCTTAACCATTTATAAGTTCATTTTGTAAATAAGCACGGCCACTTTATTTATTAATCAACCTCAATCTCCTTATCTACATTATTCTATTTAATTTATTCTAATTAAATCTCCTGAATAATGTCAATAAAATTAGGGGTGTTACAACACTACACCTACGGTGCAGAACGGTTGTCAAAGGAAAGAAAAGAAATAAAGAAGAGGAAATAAAAGAGAAGAGAATGGAGAAAAAGAAAAAGGAAACATCAAATAATCACATAACCCGTCGTATATCTCACGTCGCATCAGACGAATTATAATAGCTAACAAAAATATAAAATAATCAAGACAGTAATAATAAGGTGATCTAATCATCAGAGTATAAGATCCATAGCGTTTTACAACATAGTAATAGAGTTACAGCTGGAAAATAAACTCAACCGATACACTGTCTTTAATAATAGTTAGTCAAACACTGTCAAGGCTCCATAGTGTCACACAGTGGAATATACAATAACAAACTCAAATATAAGTATGAGTAAATGACACCTCCTGCTAGTTCATTTGTAGAACTCCATATGTCATCCATAACTCCTCATCTAAGAGTACCCAAGATAATAAGAAGCAAAGCATAAAACCTCGGGTCAGACAACAGTCTAGTGCGTGATAAACAATCTCAAAATACTATAAAATTCGATATAGTATACGGAATAGTGGGTATACAAATCATACCTGACCTGTCCCTGCAACCAAAAAGTCAGCATATAACATGGAAAATACGCTACTCTACAATATCATAAAAGGGTACTCGATACTCAGTATCTACCGGGGTGCATAGGTATCTCCATCCACAATACCTACTCCATACTAAGTAAACTATTTGGGATGTCTAGGTATCCCTATGCACAATACCTACCTTGTGTGACATCTCAAGGGTGACAGGTGGCTAGTGAAGCAACCACAGCGAACATAGCATCCATCAAACAATACTAACTGTCACCCAGTGTGCTCTAGGTATATGATAAATCGTATGGCCTCCTTTCTACCAAGGATTAGTGGAAATCCGGATTCTCCGCTGTACTATCACATCTTGCAGCCCAAAGCTGGATATGTGTCTTGCAGCCCAAAGTGGGATACTGATCCTCGCTACCAATCCATGGGTGTCCCCACCATACAATACCCCTGCTTCGAAATCGCTCACCGTAGAGCAACAACATCAAGACTCTAAGTCGGTCACACGAACAAACAATCAAATTATGCACCATGAAATCTCCATAACGTCCAAGTCGAAGATCGAACAAATCGCCAATCAACAATACTAAGGACATTGACTACTCAACAGTAGTCAATACCAACCACATTGGTCTTGCACTAAACCAAAATGGATAAGTACAAAGCAAACAGAAACGTCCAACATCCATCCGGTAGTAGGAAGCCTCATCTTCCACCTTATATCCGGCGGCACATATCCTAACCCTCCACTACAACTTATCTTGCTTATTAGGTTTCCGCGTGTAAGAAACCCCAATGTACAAGATATTCCCCTAACACCCGATCACCGCTAATTGGCGTTTTCAACCAAAACAGCCAAACAAGCAACCATGCAAATAATAAACATACATACATCCAAAATAGCATTCATACAATAGGTATAATACATCCATATCAACCAATGGGGAAATCATATCAGAAATAGCCTAAATCTAATAATTCCCTAACAATGGCACGTTGATGGAAAATATGTGATATTCGATAAATGTCATTTTAAAATACTTTTATTTTCTTTTGTAAAAGTCTAGTAGGTATATAAGTATAGTAAAATCATATTTTTTCAAAACCAAAAATCATTCTAGAACGTCGATCTAATACTATATAACCAATCATATTATGATGGAAGACAATATCACTCACCT
The DNA here is from genome assembly GCA_030737815.1 of Allium fistulosum. Lineage (NCBI taxonomy): Eukaryota > Viridiplantae > Streptophyta > Magnoliopsida > Asparagales > Amaryllidaceae > Allium > Allium fistulosum. Next base: position 716,959,397 of record CM060908.1, read on the forward strand.
CCATTAAATCTGTCCAGATTAATGCCAAAGCATAGATCTCTCCATCATGATTGCAACGCAAGAAACCACATCCAAAACAGACCTTGTATGCAAAAGATATGGTCGATATAAGAGACGAGAGTATTTAAATAATTAATTCACTAGTTAATTGCCCAGATTAGGCTAATTTCCTCTTAATCCCTCTTTCTTCCAAATGTGCATCCCTGTAAATGTGCACTATAGTGAAACCCACCTCCTCCTAACCTTCGCTCCTCTCTACCTCGACAAATACTAAATGAAATCAGGATTTGTCTTCGCTAAAATGCTCTACTACACGATCTCTCCGTCCCGGACACGAAAATAAACAGCTCAATCAACCAAGGCCATACGCGACCTGACGGACTAGGTAGCACACCTCATATGGATGCATTTTGGTATAGATGCTCGGATTCGATGAATTTTTATGGAGAGGTATCATTGGCCAAAAGAAATCCAACGGTGATCTCCATTTTGCCTATCGTCGACCGTCACTCCGGCCATCTTAAACCCTATATCCGGCCATGAAGAGGTCGACGCTACCAATCACCATCGATCATAATTCTGCCATGGTCATCGTGAAGCTCTCATCCATACGATCTCATCGGATCTGGTTTCACAATTTATCGTTAAGCGGGTTGATCGATTTTATTTTTCGAATGGAATTTGAGAGGAGGCCATAAATATTTGTTCTCTAGAATTGAACAGTAGATGGCAATTGATAGAGAAGGAAAATGATTTGGGATATTTATATTAGTATTTTATTATATTTATTTAATTTCTCAAATAAATGGTCGTACGTTTTGAGTCCGTACGATCACATGGCACATCCGACTGCAATAAAACTCGTTTGCGTACATCACCTCATTTTTTCGGATCTTATGGTATAAATCTCATCGCTATCTAAGACTGCGCCCTGAGATGGTAATTTCGCACATTTCAAGATCGTTTTGGCCATCGGATCATCCGTTCTTCAAATATAGTGATCCTCATACTCATTTTAATTCGCAATGTCAATACGAACTAAACGGAAGTGGTCTTGAGTCCTGATTTGGCCGTATGAGAAAAATCATTTTTTTTGGCCTTGCATCAATTAACGATTAAGTATTTAAATCCATTATTTAAAAATATGATCGTTAAAAATACGGTCGTTACATTCTCACCTCTATAAAAAGATTCGTCCATGAAATCACTAAGCAAAGAAAATGTCTCCAAGCCCATAGACCATCCGTTTGCGCCAAAATTGATCACAAACCCCAAAAATAGTGAAAGCACCAGTGTATAAACAATGATCAGCATTATATGATCACAAATCATGGATCTAAGTAATGTAGAGGATAAAAATGAAGAATAACAAACTTAAAACAGAAAGAAATAGTTAAAGACACAAGATTTATAGTGGTTCGACTATCTCCGGCCTACGTCCACTTCGAAAGTTAATCTATTATTGACTTTGCTTGCTGGTTACAATGGATTACAACAGTAATTCTCGAGTACAACAGTATAATAGGGATTTTGGCAGAGTCTCGACGTTGGAGAATCAAAAGTCCCTCTTTTGTAGGCTTTTGGATGCTATTTATAGGCATAGGCTGCAAATATCTCGCTCGGATCTCGGGAGACCTCTTCTGGCACGTGGGCGGGCCCACGCGATCGATCCCAGGTGATTCTGACTCGATCCGTGATCAATACAAACCAATTTCGTATCAACCAAGATTTTTTTCAATCGAGCCGAAATTGAGCAGGAACATTCTTTAGGTTGTACGCAAGTTCTTGAGAAAATTTGGTGGCATTTGAACTTGTAGATTGTCAGTTATGATCGATGCTAATTTGAGTTTTCCGTAGGCTGTGTAGTTCGAATCCATCAATTCGTCTCCATCTCTTCGTATCGATCCAATATCTGGTCTTCACATTACCTTATTTGCAATGATTCTTAAGCACCCCAAAAGCACATGCCATCGTATCCATAAAACCTGCCTTCTTCGTATCGCTCCCAAGTGCCTTCTTCGTATCGATCCATAAGCGCCTTCTTCGTATCGATCCACAAGCGATCGATACGAAATGTTCAATCGAAGTCTTGAAACTGCTGATTTCATTTTTGTATCGATCTAGCAATGATTGATACGAAGTGCACCTACGCATCCATCTAACTGGTTCGCACTTGCATCGATATGAAGTTATCGATTCGAAACCATCGATACATAGTACGACACCACTTGCATTGATATGAAGTTATCGGTTCGAAATCATCGATACGAAGTATGATACCGCTCCCACTCTGATCGACGCGAAACCATCAATTCGAAGCATGTTGCCACGTTCCATCCCTTCTCCTTGATTGATACGAACAACATGTTTGTATCCATGTCGATGGATACGAATAACTTGTTCGTATCCATGTCGGATCGATACGAATTCGTATCGTTTCGAATGAGACCTCCTTGTGCACGTATCCATCAATTTCTTGAGCAAATGAACCCCGTTTGACTGGAAATTTGAAACGTAGCCTTTCTTAGCCTTATTCATCATTCTCAATCGATTCTGTCTTGATTGGAGCTCGGCCAAATTTGACGACATCGATCACAGCCTTGTTTTGAATCGATCTCCAATCCTGATATCCGTCCTTTTCAGATAATCTGTTGATATTTCGGCCTTGACCAAAAGGTGGGATAACATTTGACCCCCAAAACATGCCTTGTGGTAAGAAGGTGTGTTTTGAAAAGCTCCGATTCCGACATCTGAAATCCATATTCCATCCGTAGCCATACCATCTGATTCATAATCCAATCCATTACCAGGCCATCCTATCCCAGTGCCATAGCCATAACCTTATCCAAATTCGCGACTGCTCCGAGTCGATGTCCGATTCCGAATTCAGTAATCAAATCCTCGGCCAATTTCATTTCCATCTGAACCCGACAACCGAGTTCTAATCCATCTGTATCCAATAACCAATAATCTAATCCAGGACCTCTCCGTGTTGATATCCAAATCCTTAGCTTTTCATAGCCGATATCTGAATCCATAACCTCTCTTGGTTCTTGTCAAGTATAGTCCACACTCAAAGACCTGTATTGAATAATGCCTTGGGGTTCTTGGTTTAGTGTCCCTGAATGCCGAGTAATGCCATGGCTTAAATCCTAAGCCGAATCCTGGTCTCTCCGGACCCTTGCCGAGCATAGTCCATACTCGACGACCTAAAATAGTAGCCGATAATATAGGGCCGAAGTCCTAGGTTGAATCCTGGTCTCTCCGGACCCTTGCCGAGTGTAGTCCATACTCGACGACCTAAATAAGTCGATTCGCCACGTTCAGACGAAGCGACTTACCCCTTGCCAGGCATAATCCATACCCGGCGACCATTTACTGAAAGCCAGATAAAAAAATCCAATCGAAATCCAATCTAAAATCCAGATCAAATCGGAAAACCATAAATCCATACCAGAAAACAAGCATCCAAACTAAAGTCCAAATCAAAAAACAAACAAAACCAAGATTTCAAACCAAACTTCAAAACCAAATCAGAAAAAAGTATATGTCCAAAGCAAAAAAGAAAAAGCAGATTTCACAAACTACAGCGCCGCGGTTTATCATCATTTCAGAGCATGCCTAGGTGCTATCTCCATCCCCGTACATGAGTAAGTGACTTGGTCGCTCGCCTAGAGTTTGCTACTTATTTCATATCCCTGTCAGTCGATAACCAATCGACCATCGTTCTTGGGCCTCACACCATCGCCATTTGAAGTAGACAGTGGCTGCTCTTGTTCCACCGCCGCATTCCGAGTTCTGATGTATTATCGCAACTGGCCACTCCTTACATGCTCCTCGATTATATCCTTTAGATGCCTGCAGTTGTTGGTATCATGTCCATCCAGATCATGAAAGAGACAGTGGCTTCCTGATGCCTTTTCACGTTCCGATGGTTCTCTCCTTGCTAGCCTTCGGTAGGGAAAACGACCCCGAGTTTCCATTAATATCCGCTCCAACGTTTCATTCAACCCTATGTAAGTGGAGAATTTTGGCTCTCCCCAATGTTTCCTTGCCCTGCCAAAGTTGTCATTCGACTTCCGTTTTCCTTTATCCTTATCCTTGCCTGAGCTTCCGCCAGATGGCTCTCCTTCCTCGGCCGAGTTCACTTCCTTTAACTTCATGTCCAAACATGCATCCTCCTGTCGAAGGAATCTCTCGGCCTCGTGAAAAAATTCCCCGAGATCCATTGGTGGGTCCCGTATCAATGACACTTTGAATCCGAGTTATCCCAGACTCCTGACACTGCTGCCATTAAAACCATTGATGGATCCGGTCAATCCACCGAAGCAACCACTGCATTGAACCGAGTTAAGAAAGTTCTGAGCGATTCTCCTGTCCTCTACTTCACTGATGTTAGCGTCATTACGTTCTTTGGCCTTTTGATATGAACCCGAAATTTCTTTAAAAACTTATCCACCAATTCCGTCCATGGCCTGATAGATCCCTCTTCCAACTGCCTGAACCACATAGCAGCTATATCCGTCGAGTACATAGGGAAACATCGGGCCATAACCTCCTCCGATGCCCCCAGCACTTCCATGTGCCTCGTGTATCTCATCAAGTGATCGGTAGGATCAGCCTTGCCATTGTATACCTCCAACATAGGCAGCTTGAACTCGGGTGGGTTCTGAGCCATTCTGATGTCACGAGTAAACGGACACCTGTTTACTCCTTCCAGATCTCTGTTTGTTAAACCTCCGCGCATAGTTCGCCTGATAATCTCAGCCAACCTAGCGTTTTCCGTCAAGGGTTGCCCCCCGAGTCCTCAAGGGAATTCTGGTACGTACTCTTCATCACGCACTCCTGCATTCCTACAAGCATCTTGTTGTGTGGTGTGACCTGGAATTCCTCCATGAATTGGCCCATTGTAACGACCCGGTATTTTCAACCATTCGCATCCGCACATGTCGGACTTGAATAATTCAAAATACCGAATTGTTAATTTATATTTAGCAAAACTCAGAATATACAGTAATTAAATAATCACAGTTCATAGACATAGAGTAATATAATGCATCAGAAATAAAAGAGATAGTAGTTCATGAACCTACTATATAAATACATCAGAGTTAATAAATATACAATAGGAATACCAAGATACAACAGGAGTAACAGTATGATAATCAGGTACAACTCAGAATACAACTGGAATCAACTGGATAACAAGATAAATAGATATCTGGATCTTCAAAGCAAAACTCCAGCTCCAAAGGTGAGTCTCAAATGCTGTATCACTCAGTCTGACCCGAGCATAAAGCAAAACACAAAACACTCGAGTCAGGACATACATACTTATACAATGTAAACCAACTCAAGTGAACTGTAATAAAGGTACAAGTAACTTAAAGAATGCTAGGGATCGTCCATTCTTTAAGGATCCGTTAAACTATCTACTATGTAGTAATATTCGCTATTATTATAATAATGTCTAATCATAAAATAAACATACTTTTAAATAGCATTAAGGCTTTACATTTTCCACCTTAACACGTAATAGTCCCAGTAGTCTATCCAGTATTAGCATACTCCCAAAGTGAGCGCTACCCTCGATACTCCATAGGCTACGGGAGAAATCACAACTCGTAGTAAAGCTCGATATGGTAGGTGACACGGCACACAAGGCAATGCCAGGGTAGATATACCAATTACGCACACGGGCTGATGGAAACGCATAGCGGCCACTAACGCTCCACCTCGAACAACACTCCCAAATCGAGGGGTGCACCCAAACAAATCAAAAAGTAATAGAATGGTATCGAAGAAGTGTGTCCGATAAGTGGTGCTACCTCATTGGCTCGAGATCGCTCCTGTTTTAGCCACCTTATGCCAACTCACGGGAGTTGGGTCCACGTATATACCTTAGGATCGTCGTCACCATCCTACTTCATTCTGGAAACTCCATCGCGTACATAGTTATTAAAGTGGATTTCGGTATCGATAGAGAGTATGTCCATATCTGATCCCGGTCTCTTTAACAACCAATCATTATTATAACCCATGGTTATAATTTTAAAATAATATTTTATACTCCAAAATAGAATATCATTTCAAATCCAAATCTTTATCAAAATAAAGATTAAATCAATTCCAAACCATTTCAATATATTTAAAATATCATATTATTTCAAAACTTCATCTCAAATCATTTAATATATCAAAATATCATATCTTTTCAAAACTTCATTATCAAATCATCATTTAAGTTCAAATCCAAATATTCAACTTTAAATACCTTTTAAATTCAAAGATATCATTCATTTATTATCATTTCAAGTCACCTTTTAAATAGTTTATATTTCAATCAAAATAATTCATCTAAACCATTTAAAAGTGTAATTATTATACTTTCAAATCAAGTATTCAATTTCCAAAGTTTTAAACTATTCTGAGTTCATTTACTAAGTTAAAAACCATACATTGAAAATTTTAGCCTTTCACAGCATTCAGAAAAAGCTGTTATAAGTTATACTTGAAAACATTTTAATTCAGCAAAGACAGCATTTTAAAACTGCTATTAAATCTCAGATTAGTTGAAATTTAGTTTAAAACAGCAAAGACGGCATTTCCAGAAATGATGTAATAGCTCAAGTTTCAAATTAAAGGGTTTCATTAAATTCAGCAAAGACAACAGACCACTACAACAATTACAGAACTGCTGTAATAGGCCTTTATCAAGTATTTAGCCTTTTAATTTACTTCAGCAACTACAGCATTACAGAACTACTGTATAGCCTCTTATTTAAGTTTTAGTTAATTTACATAAATCATAACATTTCTTAATGCTATAAAAAGTAATTTCCAGATTTTAGTGTATTTCCAGCAAATAATAACCTTCAATATTAAACCTTTTAAACATTATAAAAATCATATTTTGACATTCAAAAACGTTCATTAAAATTACACTTTTAATTTATGATTTTTATAAGAAACATTTACAGAAAAATCCAAATTTCCAATAATTTTACTTAACAAATCCAAATGTACAATTTTCTTTTCTTCACATTTTTTTTCAAATAAACTTAACACTTATATTTTATTTCCATTTCACAAATTAAACTAAATTTTCAATTTTATTTAATTAACTTAAACCTTAAATAAAAACCAAATTCACATTTCCAAGTCAAGATATATTTTAAAATTACACTTTTAAGCATTCATTTATTTAACCATTTTAATGCATAGAAAACTCAATAACACTTTATTAAATTATTTAAATTCAAATTCAAATCAAATTATCATATTTACCATTTTCTAATTATAATTAAATTTCCATTTTATTTATATAACTTAAATATCATTTAAAAACCAATATTACAAATTTTCAAACTTAAGTTATATTTCAAAAATTCACTTTTACCATCATTTAAATTACATTTTTAACTTCTAGAAAAATCCAAATTTCTTTATTTAAACATTAAAAATCCAATTTAAATCTAATTTTCATAATTTTACGCTTTCAAAAATATTTAAAATACTTTATAAAAATAACCACAGGCCTGTATATAGTTTTCTAACCTAGGTCAAGTGATTCAGATATGTATCATTTCAATCCGCAGTTTAAAAAGAAAAATCTGGGTTCTATCATTTCAAACCCGCAATCCCAAGTTAAAATAAATAAATAAAAATCGCTCAGGCCTATCATTTCAGCCCATAACGATCTTTTCCTATTCTAAAGTCCGTTCGAGTATGTATCATTTCAACCCATAGTGAATCTAATCTACAAGGAACTTGCAGTGTGATAAACAGGTATAACTGAACAGTTTAACGATAAATAAAAGTAACAGATAATATGACAGGTAAAATAACAGGTTTAAAATCATATAATTAATAATCATAGGCAGTTATAACATCATATATAATATTCTACACATTCAATTGTTGTCAATTCACATTTGCATAAGTATAAATGTCAGGTGAGATTTACTTACCTCTTTGTGTTGGAGATATCAATTCAAATGACACAACGGATTCCAAAAGGCATGATCACACAACAATAGATTCAAGTGGAAAGAGAACCAAGCAATTGATCTTGTGTTGCAATCCAAAACAAAACCAAATAAAATTAAAATTCAATACAACATTGAAACTGAATAACTTTGAGATGAAACACAATATGAATACTTGACTTTTTGCCTTGCTTTCTAAATTTGCTTGCATGGCCTAGGGGTTGCTTTGGCTCAGGTTTGGACATGCTTTGGCTCAGGTATGGGCCTAGGGGTGCACGGCTACAAAGGCATATATGGTGGAGGTTACAAGACAGGAAATACAAAAGGTTAAGGCATAGATAGGAGTTTGTGTTCAACTAAATGGTTCGACCAAGGGGTTATAGGCTTGGCCAGTCAAGCTCAGGTGTGGACAAAGGTTGGAGTGGTGTGGGGCGGTCTGAAAAAGGTGGTGTATAATGAAGGGGAGGAGGTGATAAGGTGATGGCTTGCATAGTTTTGGAGTTTCTTTGACATTGTTTGTGGTGTTAGCTTCAAGGGGAGGTCACGGCCATCTATGGTCGGAAGAGGAGGAGGGTTAGGTCGTGAATGATGGGGGGAGGAAGAGGAAGGAAGTGGTGGAGGAGATGGTGGGGTTTAGGCCAAGCAAATACATGAAGAAGTCAAGGCAAAACAACTTAGAAAAAGAGAAGAAAAAGGAAAAAAATGATGATGCCATTACCAATTTCTCTAGCCGTGAAAATGAGATGAGGAAGAGTACTATTCACGTGAATATGAGTTGAGGAACTCACGGCTACAAAGAAAAATGTACGGCCAATCTAAAGTAAATGAAAAGTTTGACATTGTTTGTGGTGTTAGCTTCAAGGGGTGGTCACGGCCATCTATGGTCAGAGGAGGAGGAGGGTTAGGTCATGAATGATGGGGGGAGGGGGAGGAAGGAAGTGGTGGAGGAGATGGTGGGGTTTAGGCCAAGCAAATACATGAAGAAGTCAAGGCAAAACAACTTAGAAAAAGAGAAGAAAAAGGAAGAAAACAAATGATGATGCCATTACCAATTTCTCTAGCCGTGAAAATGAGATGAGGAAGAGTACTATTCACATGAATATGAGTTGAGGAACTCACGGCTACAAAGAAAAATGTACAGCCAATCTGAAGTAAATGAAAAGTTATGGAAAATGAAAAGTTTGGTTAATGAAAAGTCATGAGTTTTAAAGTCTTTAGTCTCTTCATATTTCCTTTTCTCTAATTCAAATAAAACAAAAAAAATTTCAGTAAATGAATTTAAAAACTGAAACAAAGTAAAATAGAATAAAAATAAATAGTTAAATTTAAAGAAAATAGAAAATAATATAAGAAATTGCTTAAAAATTGAAACAGGGTCCAGAAATTACAAATAAATCACCATTGGCTTTGGAAACTTATCTACTTCATTTTAAAAATGTTCTAAAGCAAAACTTTGAAATAAATAATTCATTTATCGGTTCTAAAGTGAAATAAATAATTAAATTTAGAGAAAATAGAAAAAGAACAAAGAATAGTTTATTTAATTTAAACAAGGCTTAAAATTACAAATAAAACATCACTAGCTTTATAAAATTTCTATTTCACTTTAAAACAAATAAAAAGTCAAATAAGTAAAATAAATGATGAACAAAATAAAGTGGAGATTAAATAAAATAAGGTCTTAAGGAAATAGAGGAATAAATAAAGAATTTCTTTAATAAATGAAACTAGAAATTAGAAATTATAAACAGAATACAACTGACACTGGAAAATGTCAATTACACTTTTAAAATTTTTTAAAACTAAAATATATACATAACATGTTATTTTACCCATATAAACATAAATTACATGACCAAATAAAATATTATTTATATAATTTAAAATAAACAATTTTGTTAAATACAGCAAATTACACACAATATCTAAAAGGGCATAATTTTCACATTATAAATCAGATTTCAACGAAACGAAAAGCAGTATTCTTCAAATTTTATTTAATTTCATAATAAAAGTTAAAATTCAAAATTTCATCATTTTAAATTTTTAAATCAAAAGTCAAAGTTTGACCATATTGACCAAAATTCACATTTCTGGAAAATATCTTATTTATTCATGTTTGAAATTATAATTCACATTCAAAACAGAATTTATATTTAAAATAACAAAATTATCTAATTTAAATAAATAAAATAAAGTTTTTAAATCATGAAATTAAATTAAAGTAATAAAAAAAATTAAAATAATCACAAAATATAGGGTTGTTACACTCTCCCCCACTCAAAACTTTTCGTCCCCGAAAAGGAATGAGGTATGGGAAAGCATAGAAAAAAATAGAATGATATAGGATTAAGACAAGATGACAAGAAGATTGAAACTATACCTGATAACTGTTGTTATAGGTAAGTTTAACAAGATGGAGATGATCTTTCCAAGATCCTCCAGAATCAAGAACACCAACACGAGAAAAAAAATCATCGAGAATCTTATTCACTCTTTTCGTTTGACCATCGGTCTATGGATGGTAAGCAGTGCTCAGATTCAGAATAGGGAGAAGTAAGAACCACAGAGAGATAGAAAAGTTAAATGATGAAGGAAAAAGAGAAAGAAAGAAAGACTAGAACAAACCTATAAAACACAACACGAAAAACACGATCCATCAAATTAACAAAGAAAGCAGGAGCATTAGTCAAACCAAAAGGCATGACTAACTATTCATAGAAGAAACCATTCTCAATATGGAAAGCAGTCTTGGGAATACTTTCCTCAGCAACATTGAGTTGGTGAAAATCAGAGGCAAGATCAAGCTGAAAGAGAACAGTAGCTCCAAGGCTAACCAATTCGAATTTGATTTCCTACTTAGAAGGTAGGAGAATGGAAACAACCAGAAAGAAATTAGATTGGAAAACAAAATAAGATAATAAATTTAAAACCATGAAAATTTCAACTTACATTAATAATAAATTTCATCCATTTGATTTCACTTAAGTTAAATAAATCTTAAATATTTTTTTTAAATCTCATTATCTCATTATCAAATCAACAATTTATAAAGTCATGAATTTGAACAATCATTTATTATATTTCATCTTTATTCATTAAATTTCATTCTTCTTTATTCCAATTTATTCTTAAATTTATTACACTTAATATATCAAATCCTATATATATTAAGTTTATTTCACTTATTATAACTATTTCAATTTATTGTTAGTTCCTTTAACATCATTTTATTGTGTAAATTATTCCATTACTCTTTTACTCTATTTACCTCTGTTAATCTTTTTATAACTAAAATTTATGTGTATAACATTTATTATAACCACTCAAATTCTATTTATAAAATCTTTTTATATTGTATATTATCCAATTATATTGTTAACTTCTAAATAATTAAGGTAAGTTATATTGGATTGTAATAGAATATTATACAAATAAATTCCCCAATTTCAATTATTCAAGTTTACATATTTATTCAAACATTGATTTCCTTTTATAATTGAAATTATCCTTTAAGATAAAATTTAAGAATTAAATTTCCGATTAACTTCAAACTATTTAGAATAAATATATATATACATACACTATATATCAAATCAATTTTAAATCATATACCTATATAATATAAGTCAAGTCATATTTAGAAATTCAAATCAATTAAATTTCAAAGCAAAACTGTAGCAAAGCTATAGAATAGTCTCTCCACTTCGAAACTCGAAAATGAATGTCGATGATGTTGTAGTCCTCATCGAAATTATTTTCCAACGACAAAGAAAAGAGCACTGATTTACATATTAAAAATCCTTTGAAACAATTTCTACTAGAAATACTTTTAAATAATAAATCCTTTTAAAACTTTCAAAACAAAGTTCGAAATCATCGGAAATTAAATTCTCACATTCTTGATTTAAATCCAATTAAATTTCCAAATTAATTTATAACCATGTTTAATTATTTAGATAAGAAACTAAAGCCAATGATTATAAAATACATACAAAGTTAAATATTATTTCTTAACACCCAATTCCTTTAATTATCAAAATTCAGAAAATTAACCTTATACATATTATAATTATACAAAATTTATCCATCTACTGACTTTAAAAACCATATTGTGTCAGTTTGCTCTGTTCAAGTGTTTTGGAGATCTTATCGATAGCGTTGATCAGACGAACCGATCGGAAACCCAAATCAACATCAACAACTCAAACAACACAATATATAAAACATCTTTAAAATAAAAAAAAATTCAATACAAGATTAATGTTTCAAAATAAGGATAGGGATTCAAATTGATGGACTTAAATCAAAGAGAACTCTGATTTGAATATAAGTTGGAGACAAAAGATAAGATGATTAAACAACAGAATAGGGAGTATGGATAAGCCCATATAAATCGCGGGTAACCTTAACCAGGTCAACCGTGACTTAACGAAAAGATCGTTGTGGATTTTCTAGGGTAAATCTACATTCGATCTCAAGAGATAGAATTCAGGCATAGCAAGAGATAGTAGCATCGTAAACCACGGGTACAGAAGTCTTCGGTGAATCAATGCTTTTTGTAAAGAAGTTTCACCCCTTTACAAGTCATTAGAATATTGGCGGGACTGCCAATTCATTAGAAAGATTATTCGGAGTGAAGTTATGGGACACTCTAGAATCAAGAAGACACGAATAGGGGAGGACAGGAATTGACTTGGAACCGAAAGGAACGTTCCAAAATTCAAAGGAAACCGAATCGAAGAAGAAGGAATTTAAGTTCGAATGAAAGTGATTCTGTAATTAAATTTACTCTATATGCTGAGTTTGCCTAAAACCAGCGCTCTGATACCACATGTAACGACCTGGTATTTTCAACCATTCGCATCCACACATGTCAGACTTGAATAATTCAAAATACCGAATTGTTAATTTATATTTGGCAAAACTCAGAATATACAGTAATTAAATAATCACATATCACAGACACAGAGTAATATAATGCAGCGGAAATAAAAGAGATAGTAGTTCATGAAGCTACTATATAAATACATCAGAGTTAATTAAGATATAATAGGAATACCATGATACAACAGGAGTAACAGTATGATAATCAGGTACAACTCAGAATACAACTGGAATCAATTGGATAACAAGATGAATAGATATCTGGATCTTCAAAGCAAAACTCCAGCTCCAAAGGTGAGTCTTAAATGTTGTATCACTCAGTCTGACCCGAGCGTAAAGAAAAAACACAAAACACTCGAGTCAGGACATACATACTTATACAATGTAAACTAACTCAAGTGAACTGTAATAAAGGTACAAGTAACTTAAAGAATGCGTGGGATCGTCCATTCTTTAAGGATCCGTTAAACTATCTACTATGTAGTAATATTCGCTATTATTATAATAATGTCTAATCATAAAATAAACATACTTTTAAATAGCATTAAGGCTTTACATTTTCCACCTTAACACGTAATAGTCCCAGTAGTCTATCCAGTATTATCATACTCCCAAAGTGGGGTCTACCCACGATACTCCATAGGCTACAGAAGAAATCACTACTCGTAGTAAAGCTCGATATGGTAGGTGACACGGCATACAAGACAATGCCAGGGTAGATATACCAATTACGCACACGAGCTGATGGAAATGCATAGCAGCCACTACCGCTCACCTCGAACAACACTCCCAAATCGAGGGATGAACCCAAACAAATCACAAAGTAATAGAATGGTATCAAAGAAGTGCGTCCGATAAGAGGTGCTACCTCATTGGCCCGAGATCGTTCCTGTTATAGCCACCTTATGCCAACTCATGGGAGTTGGGTCCACGTATATATATTAGGATCGTCGCCACCATCCTACTTCATTCTGGAAACTCCACTGCGTACACAGTTATTAAAGTGGTTTTCGGTATCGACAGAGAGTATGTCCATATCCGATCCCGGTCTCTTTAACAACCAATCATTATTATAACCCATGGTTATAATTTTAAAATAATATTTTATACTCCAAAATAGAATATCATTTCAAATCCAAATCTTTATCAAAATAAGATTAAATCAATTCCAAACCATTCCAATATATTTAAAATATCATATTATTTCAAAACTTCATTTCAAATCATTTAATATATCAAAATATCATATCTTTTCAAAACTTCATTATCAAATCATCATTTAAGTTCAAATCCAAATATTCAACTTTAAATACCTTTTAAATTCAAAGATATCATTCATTTATTATCATTTCACGCCAGCTTTTAAATAGTTTATATTTCAATCAAAATAATTCATCTAAACCATTTAAAAGTGTAATTATTATACTTTCAAATCAAGTATTCAATTTCCAAAGTTTTAAACTATTCTGAGTTCATTTACTAAGTTAAAAATCATAAACATTGAAAATTTCAGCCTTTCACAGCATTCAAAAAAAGCTGTTATAAGTTATACTTGAAAACATTTTAATTCAGCAAAGACAGCATTTTAAAACTGCTGTTAAATCTCAGATTAATTGGAATTTAGTTAAAAACAGCAAAGATAGCATTTCCAGAAATGCTGTAATAGCTCAGGTTTCAAATTAAAGGGTTTCATTAAATTCAGCAAAGACAGCAGACCACTACAGCAATTACAGAACTGCTGTAATAGGCCTTTATCAAGTTTTTGGCCTTTTAATTTACTTCAGCAACTACAGCTTTACAGAACTGCTGTAATAGCCTCTTATTTAAGTTTTAGTTCATTTACAGAAATCATAACATTTCTGAATGCTATAAAAAGTAATTTCCAGATTTTAGTGTATTTCCAGCAAATAATAACTTTCAATATAAAACCTTTTAAACATTATAAAAATCATATTTTGACATTCAAAAATGTTCATGAAAATTACTCATTTAATTTATGATTTTTATAAGAAACATTTACAAAAAAAATCCAAATTTCCAATAATTTTACTTAACCAATCCAAATGTACAATTTTATTTTCTTTACATTTTTTTTTCAAATAAACTTAACACTTATATTTTATTTCCATTTCACAAATTAAACTAAATTTTCAATTTTATTTAATTAACTTAAACCTTAAATAAAAACCAAATTCACATTTCCCAATCAAGATATATTTTAAAATTACACTTTTAAGCATTCATTTATTTAACCATTTTAATACATAGAAAACTCAATAACACTTTATTAAATCATTTAAATTCAAATCAAATTATCATTTTTACCATTTTCTAAATATAATTAAATTTCCATTTTATTTATATAACTTAAATATCATTTAAAAAAAATTCCAAATTTCCAAACTTAAGTTATATTTCAAAAATTCACTTTTACCATTCATTTAAATTACATTTTTAACTTCTAGAAAAATCCAAATTTCTTTATTTAAACATTAAAAATCCAATTTAAATCAAATTTTCATAATTTTACACTTTTAAAAATATTTAAAATATTCAAAATACTTTATAAAAATAACCACGGGCCTGTATATAGTTTTCTAACCTAGGTCAAGTGGTACAGATATGTATCATTTAAATTTGCAGTTTAAAAAGAAAAATCCGGGTTCTATCATTTCAAACCCGCAATCCCAAGTTAAAATAAATAAATAAAAATCGCTCAGGCCTATCATTTCAGCCCATAACGATCTTTTCCTATTCTAAAGTCCGTTCGGGTATGTATCATTTCAACCCATAGTGAATCTAATCTACAGGGAACTTGCAGTGTGATAAACAGGTATAAATGAACAGTTTAACAATAAATAACAGCAACAGATAATATGACAGGTAAAATAACAGGTTTAACATCATATAATTAATAATCATAGGCAGTTATAACATCATATATAATATTCTACACATTCAATTGTTGTCAATTCACATTTGCATAAGTATAAATGTCAGGTGAGATTTACTCACCTCTTTGTGCTGGAGATATCAATTCAAATGACACCACGAATTCCAGAAGGCACGATGACACAATAATAGATTCAAGTGGAAAGAGAACCAAGCAATTGATCTTGTGTTGCAACCCAAAACAAAACCAAATAAAATTATAATTCAATACAACATTAAAACTGAATAACTTTGAGATGAATGAATACATGACTTTTTGCCTTGCTTTCTACATTTGCTTGCACGGCCTAGGGGTTGCTTTGGCTCAGGTTTGGACATGCTTTGGCTCAGGTATGGGCCTAGGGGTGCACGGCTACAAAGGCATACATGGTGGAGGTTACAAGGCAGGGAATACAAAAGGTTAAGGCATAAATAGGAATTTGTGTTCAACTAAATGGCTCGACCATGGGGTTATAGGCTTGGCCAGTAAAGCTCAGGTCAGGATAAAGGTTGGAGTGGTGTGGGGCGGTCTGAAAAAGGTGGTGGTAGCGGCCTATGTTGGTGGTGGTGGTGTATAATGAAGGGGAAGAGGTGATAAGGTGATGGCTTGCATAGTTTTGGAGATTTTTTGACATTGTTTGTGGTGTTAGCTTCAAGGGGAGGTCACGGCCATCTATGGTCAGAAGAGGAGGAGGGTTAGGTCGTGAATGATGGGGGGGGAGGAGGAGGAAGGAAGTGGTGGAGGAGATGGTGGGGTTTAGGCCAAGCAAATACATGAAGAAGTCAAGGCAAAACAACTTAGAAAAAGAGAAGAAAAAGGGAAAAAAATTATGATGCCATTACCAATTTCTCTAGCCGTGAAAATGAGATGAGAAAGAGTACTATTCACGTGAATATGAGTTGAGGAACTCACGACTACAAAGAAAAATGTACGGCCAATCTAAAGTAAATGAAAAGTTTGATTAATGAAAAGTCATGAGTTTTAAAGTCTTTAGTCTCTTCATATTTCCTTTTCTCTAATTCAAATAAAACAAAATAAAATTTCAGTAAATGAGTTTAAAAACTGAAACAAAGTAAAATATAATAAAAATAAATAATTAAATTTAAAGAAAATAGAAAAGAATATAAGAAATTGCTTAAAAATTGAAAACATGGTCTAGAAATTATAAATAAATCACCATTGGCTTTGGAAAAATATCTTCTTCATTTTAAAAATGTTCTAAAGCAAAACTTTGAAATAAATAATTCATTTATCAGTTATAAATTGAAATAAATAATTAAATTTAGAGAAAATAGAAAAAGAATAAAGAATAGTTATTTAATTTAAACAAGGCTTAAAATTACAAATAAAACATCACTAGCTTTATAAAATTTCTATTTCACTTTAAAACAAATAAAAAGTCAAATAAGTAAAATAAATGATGAACAAAATAAAGTGGATATTAAATATAATAAGGTCTTAAGGAAATAGAGGAATAAATAAAGAATTTCTTTAATTAAATGAAATTGGAAATTAGAAATTATAAACAGAATACAACTGACACTGGAAAATGTCAATTACACTTTTAAAATGTTTTAAAACTAAAATATATACATAACATGTTATTTTACCCATATAAACATAAATTACATGACCAAATAAAATATTATTTATATAATTTAAAATAAACAAATTTGTTAAATACAGCAAATTACACACAATATCTAAAAGGGCATAACTTTCACATTATAAATCAGATTTCAACGAAACGAAAAGCAGTATTCTTGAAATTTTATTTACTTTCATAATAAAAGATAAAATTCAAAATTTCATCATTTTAAAATTTTAAATTAAAAGTCAAAGTTTGACCATATTGACCAAAATTCACATTTCTGGAAAATATCTTATTTATTCATGTTTGAAATTATAATTCACATTCAAAACACAATTTATATTTAAAATAACAAAATTATCTAATTTAAATAAATAAAATAAAGTTTTTAAATCAGGAAATTAAATTAAAGTAATAAAAAATATATATAATTAAAATAATCACAAAATACAGGGTTGTTACATCCATCGTTGCCAGGTGGTGTGCCCCCATGCCTGTATCCATCCTGATTAACAGTCGTGTGCTGACTAGGGGCTGCGCCCTGTTGAGCTGCTCCGTCTGATTGCCTGTTGGGTCCTTCCATTCCAGCTCCGTGGATCTGAACTCCACCAATTCCAGATGTTCCTGCCTGTCCATACTGTTTGAGAAGGTTTTGCATCATTTCCTCCTGTCTTTTTAGAAGCTCTTCATGCATAGCTCCCATCATCATCTCCATCTCGTCTCTGGTGTGAAGGCCGAAGTCTGATTAGCTCCAAAAGATGCTTCCTGACTTCCTCCCTGCTGACTTCTCTCCGCTCTTTGTCTCCTGTTGATTGCTTTGTCATGGTTCCTTCTAGATCTGATCCTTTAGCTTTTTAAATGTGAACTTCAAATCCGATCTAGCGGGCGCTAGTCGTTCTCTGTGAAAGCACTAAAGTGTTTGTGCCAAAATTGGTCACAAACCCAAAAAGTAGTGAAAGCACCAGTGTATAAATACAGATCAGCAGTATATGATACAAATCATGGATCTAAGTAATGTAGAGGAAAAAAATGAAGAATAACAAACTTAAAACGGAAAGAAATAGACAGAGACACAAGATTTATAGTGGTTCGGCTATCTCCGACCTACGTCCACTTCGAAAGTTAATCTTTTATTGACTTTGCTCGCTGGTTACAACGGATTACAGCAGTAATTCTCGAGTACAACAGTATAATAGGGATTTTGGCAGAGTCTCGACGTTGGAGAATAAAAAGTCCCTTTTCTGTAGGCTTTTGGATGCTATTTATAGGCGTAGGCTGCAAATATCTCGCTCAGATCTCGGGAGACCTCTTCTAGCACATGGGCGAGCCCACGCGATCGATCCTAGGTGACTCGATCCGTGATTGATACGAACCAATTTTGTATCGATTTAGATTTTGTCCAATCGAGCCGAAATTGAGCAGGAACATTCTTTAGGTTGTACGCAAGCTCATGTGAAAATTTGGTGGCATTTGGACTTGTAGATTGTCAGTTATGATCGATGCAAATTCGAGTTTTCGGTAGGCTGTGTAGTTCGAATCCATCAATTCATCTTCATCTCTTCGTATCGATCCAATATGTGGTCTTCACATTACCTTGTTCGTATCGATTCTTGGGCACCCCGAAGGCACATGCCATCGTATCCATAAAACCTGCCTTCTTCGTATCGCTCCCAAGTGCCTTCTTCATATCGCTCCCAAGTGCCTTCTTCGTATCGATCCATAAGCGCCGTCTTCTTATCGATCCACAAGCGATCGATACAAAATGTTCAATTGAAGTCCTGAAACTGCTGCTTTCCTTTTCGTATCGATCTAGCAATAATTGATACAAAATGCACCTATGCATTCATCCAACTGGTTCGCACTTGCATCGATATGAAGTTATCGATTCGAAACCATCGATACGAAGTACGACACCACTTGCATCGATACGAAGTTATCGGTTCGAATCATCGATACGAAGTACAATACCGCCCCCACTCTGATCGACACGAAACCATCAATTCAAAGCATGTTGCCTCGTTCCATCCCTTCTCCTTGATTGATACGAACAATGTGTTCGTATCCATGTCGATGGATATGAATAACTTGTTCGTATCCATGCCGAATCGATACGAATTCGTATCGATTCGAATGAGACCTCCTTGTGCACGTATCCATCAATTTCTTGAGCAAATGAACCCCGTTTGACTTGAAATTTGAAATGTAGCCTTTCTTAGCCTTATTCATCATTCCCAATCGATTCCGTCTTGATTAGAGCTCGGCCAAATTTTGACGACATTGATCACAGCCTTGTTTTGAATCTCTCTCTAATCCTGATATCCGTCCTTTTCAGATAATCAGTTGATATTCTGGCCTTGACCTAAAGGTTGGATAACACCATCAAAAGCCTCTTAGATTTTGAAATTTTTTGGCGGCACCTCCTTTGCACGGCTAGGTCCAGAAAAATCCTAATATAACGGGGATATATATATACACATCATTTACTTAAACTTACTAGATCATATATAGTAATCTCTCAAGTAAATATTGTATGTCCAACCATAACTATCCCGCATGCTTAACAATCACATAATCATAAGCTACCATATCAAATGCTAACAATCCAACATCAAACATGCATACATGAGGTCTATCATCAAAAACTAACATCCATGCCTATCCTAACATGCAGAATACGAAACTATCTAGTATAAAACATCGAATATGATATCCAATATGAAAGACGATAATAAAAATGAAATCTCACCAAGTGAAGACCCCTAGATAAACCAGTCCTAATGCTTTTCTCTGTCTCCCATATCTGATCGCCTTCACTTTCATTCCACTTAATCTCTACTACTCTAATGTCCTCCTCCTAACCTGTTCATATCACATTTATTAGTACGAATAAGCCTATGAGATCTTGAAGCTCTTGGTTTAGTCTCAATATCATATAATCGATTTAGTGCCAAATTCCCAAATGCCACTTGTAAGTTCTCCCAAAACCACTATCGAACAATGGGTTTCGGCCATTTACAATGCTCTTGGCACACAATAGAATCAAACTATCCATAACACATATAACTCAACAAATACGGATGCCATTCTACCGGACTTAAGGAATACAAATCTAGCACTATTCGCCAACCAATCAATTGTGACTCAAATGTTATCATACTATCCTCAGTTATCGGCAATCCATCGATTTTGCAGTCTATAAATATGTGTTCCCACTACTCAAGAACAACCAATTTCTCATCCCCACGGAACCAATAATCTTGGTCAGGTCCACATCGCATCACCTATATGGACACTACTCGTTTTTTTAATTTAGCCAAGATCTCCACTAGTCTAGCCTAACGCCACTGACTAGTACCAATCCATTAAATCAAAGTAGGTCTGACGGTCAAACTAGCCATTACCTTTGGTCATATCTCATCGAGTTCTAAATTCATAACCAGTGGTAAGCTCGAGCAATACTCACTCTACGAATACTGCTCCCAAATTGGTATATCTTCCACTCGAAGCAGTAACAACAACATTTCATTTACGAACGTACTGGAAATATCAAGTCCATAGGAATCTAAGAACTCTAACCATCGCTGCTGGCGAAGGTCAAAATCCTTTTCGGAGAAGATATACTGCAATGATGTAGTATCACTGAACAGCTCCAACTCCTCTCCTAATAGATAATGCCTCCAACTCTCCAAAGCGAACTCTATCGCCGTCAACTTCGAATCAAAAGTCGGATACTTCCTCTCATACGGTTGTAGTTGTCGACTAACATGTGACAACCTTACCTTTCGATATCAATGCTGCATCCAATTAAGTACCACAAGCATGTGTATACTATTGCCTCCTCATTACCTCTTGGAATGAGTAACATCGGTGCACTCGTCAACCTCTCGGTCAGACCCACCAACACGTGTTCGCACCTCGCGTCTCAAATAAAATCTGATCCTCTCTCATCAAATATGTTAACGATGCTGCTACTTTGGGTCTTTTCAAATTCCAGACTGCTGTAACTACATGATCTACAACGATGTCCTACTTTGAAAAAACATGATCCAAGCATATCACTTCCCTACTCCAGAAGTGATACCTCCAAAATCTCATCATTAATCTATGTCTTATCAACCTTATTATCAATCATGCCTTGTGCTCTTCTTCCATCCATGAGTAGACAAAAATATCATCCATGAGCACAAGCGTAACTCACTCAAGTGACCTCTGAAACACGGTCCATGAGATCAACTAGACATGCTGACACATCGTTAGCCCGAACGGCATAACCAACCAATCAAAAATCAAAGTAGCGTACAAAATGCTATAATCTACACACTCTCTCAAAATACTCTCGGTTGGTGAAAATCCCATTGGAAGGTCCAACTAAGAGAACATCCTCATGCTATAGAGCTGATCGAACAAGCCATCAATAAGTAGGAGTGGATACTTGTTCGTCATCTCATTCAGCTCACCACAACCAACAGACAACCCCAAATGGTCGTTCGCCCTAGTGACAAACTCTCCAGGTGCATCCTAGCCAAATATGCTCCTACAAATAAACCATCATCTCAATAGTTCATCCGCTCTCACCTTTAAATTACTCTGCTCTTTGGGCATCATATGCCTTAAAGGCATAACTACTGGTCTAGCACCTCTAACCAGACTGATACAGAATTCAATCCCTATATGGTGGTAATCTAGTCACCTTATTTAATATGTTCATACAATCTCTAGCTATAAGCATATATGACAACCCCTCATGTGGAATATCGAGCGAATAAAGAAAAGACAACCATAATCCCATCCTCTACAGGCAACCAATCGCTATTGTTTGCTCCTCCATAACACCAATCATCACCAACGGCCTCTCACAATCCACCATTATTCTATACCCCTTCATCCAGTCCATTCCCAAACTATAATACCAAACCCAATCAGACCCCAAAGCAAATCAGTATCAAACTGATAAAATAAACATCCATGACTTAATAAGACAAAGTTTTGATAAACCATGTATAGGCTGGCTGAACCCTAACTAGGTCCTTCACAATCAAAGGTTGGTAACCATCTTGAGTCCCAATCCCAATATCTCTATCAAATCTAGATATGAAGGGATATTAAACCTCGAGGTCAAATAAAACACATATGATAACACCATAAATGGAAAGCATATCTCAAACGATAGTGCAATTTCCCTTCTCTTCTGTCAATGGAGCACTTGATGAAATAAGAATGGCAATCAATGCGTATGCTTCCACAGTTTGTCCTAACTCTGCTGGTTTAGGACAACCCTTCTACACTGGGTAAAGGCCCTCCCATCATAAAGTCTTCTCGATCATCTTCTCGAAGCCCTCGTCAATATGACAAATCAATTGCTTCCCAATATGATCACTTAACCCAATGATAAACTTTTCATTCTTTCTACATGGAGTATTAATGGAAAATAGATCGTACTTCGATAGCACATCGAAATCGGTCACATACTCTGACACAAACATATCACCTTACTTCAAATCGATTAGCTCTCTAACTAACACTCACTTTGAAAAAGTCAAGATAAATCTTCTTCGAAGCGAACTATGAACTAATCCCAAGTAAAGCGTTCCTCGGGAATCGGAGCTATAGAGACATTGCACTAGCTTATTGTTTATCCTTGGAGTCATCTAGAGGTCAACTTCTACCTCATTAAATCATCTAACTCTAAATCATCGAAGATACTCTTACAAGTAACCATCCAATCTTGCATTTCAATAATCGACTCCGTTCCAAGAAATGGTCTGCCTCCTGGACTCCCGTAGTCTTTATACAGCTTGGCAAAGTCTACTCTAATCATTTTCACCTGAGCACCTTAACCTAGAAAATGATTCGCACCATCTCTGCAAAAATATCCTACCAATCAAGGTTAGTGACCCCATTTCTGCGCAATCCTCAATTCTAAAGATAGAGTCAATAGTAGTATTTCTCGTACGCCAGATCATTTCTTCTCTTTAATAAGGATAATCTATGTCTCATAAAGAAAACTACATCAATAGTGCCCCCATGTGCAATACAACTTATATACTATCGATACTACCATATAATTTTGAAAACCAAAATATATAACAAATACGAATTCTCTCGTATATACATACACTCTAGATCCAGTCTAAGGCGATAACTCATACCCTATCTATATTGGATCGCGGTATCAACTTAGGTTAATCATATAACATATGCTCTGATACTAAATGTAAAAACCATCCTACACATACGGTGCAGAACGGTTGTCAAGGGAAAGAATAGATGTAAAGAAGAGGAAATAGAAGAGAAGAAAAGAAGAAAAAGGAAACATAAAATAATCACATAATCTGTCGTATATCTCATATAATATCAGACAAAATATAATAGCTGAGACAATAATAACAATGTGAACTAACCATTAGAGAACAAGATCCACAGTGTTATACAACACCGTAATAGAGTTTATACAATTGGAAAATAAACTCAACCGGTACACTGTCCCTAATAATAACAAGTCAAACACTGTCAAGGCTCCACAGTGTCACATAGCGGAATATACAATAAAAATGTCAAATATAAGTATGAGTTAACGTCTCCTCATGCTAGTCCATCTGCAGAACTCCATATGGCATCCACACCTGCTCTCTAATCTACTCATTTAAGAATACCCGAGATAATAAGATGCAAAGCATAAAACCTCAAGTCAGACAATAGTCTGGTATGAGTGACAAATAATCTTTAAATACTATAAAATTTGATATAGTATATGGAACAGAGGGTATATGAATCATACCTGACCTGACCCTCAAACCAAAGAGTCAGCACACAACATGGAAAATATGATACTCACAACATCGTGAAAGGGTACTCCATACTCAGTATCAGTTATGGTGCCTAGGTATCTCCATCCACAATACCTACTTCATACTAAGTAAACCGTTTAGGGTGTCTACATATCCCTATGCACAATACCGACCACGTGCGACATCTCTAATGTGACAGCTGGCTATGAAGCAACCATAGCAAACATAGCATCCATCAAACAGTACTAACTATCAAATAGTGTGCTCTAGATGTATGATAACTCGTATAGCCTCCTTTCTACTAGGGACTAGTGGAAATCTAGATTCTCCATTATACTCTCATATCTCGCTGCCCAAAGCTGGATACGTGTCTCATAGCCCAAAGCTAGACACTAGACCCAAAGGGTCTAGGGTATATAGATCCTCACTACCAATCCATGGGCGTCCCAACTATAAAATACCTCTGCTTCGAGTACAACAGAGAACACTCTGAGTCATTAACGATCCCTTAGCACACAAACATCCATCCGAGCCCTAATAGTTCAATACAATTTCCACTATCCGAAACCAACCATCTTCCTCCATTCCACGACTCCTAAAATGAGCCTCTTTGGTACCTCCAACCCCACAAGCCACAAACCAGAGATATGGAGTGTCTAATCTTCGGTACCTGTTCCCCCACGAGTCACAAACCGAAGTATAATATTTTCCATCATGATGTACATCCATGATGCGAACGAGCCAACACCTCCAACATGATCTACAAAGTCCTTAAACAATCTACCTCTGAACCTACTCCTAACACGAGCAAATATCCAAAGTACCAACTCTCATATCAAAGCATCATATCATTGTCTTGCCATCTAAATCACTCCCCATATAGCATAACATCAAAATTCTAAGTCGGTCACATGAATAAACCATCAAATCACACACTATGAAATCTCCATAACGTCAAAGCCAAGATTGGTCAAATCGCCAATCAGCAATAGTGATGGACATTGACTACTCTACAGTAGTCAATACCAACCACACTGGTCATGTATTCAACCAAAACCGGATAAGTACAAACCAAACGGAAAAGTCCGACATCATCCCGAAGTCTGAAGCCTCATCTTCCACCTCAGATCCGTTGGCACATATCCTAACCCTCCTCTACAACTTATCTCGCTCATTAGGTTTCCGCATGTATGAAACCCTAACGTATAAGTATTCCCCTAACACCTGATCACCGCTAATCGGCGTCTTCAACCAAAACAACCAAACAAGCAACCATACAACCAATAACCATACATACATCCAAAATAGATCCATACAGTATGTATAATACATCTATATCAACCAATGGGGAAATCATATCAAAAATTTCCCAAATCTAATAATTCCCTAACAATAGCATGTCAATGGAAAATATGTGATATTTGGTGTCAATCATTTTAGAACACTTTTATTTCTTTTATAAAGATCTAGGAGGTATATAAGTATAGTAAAATTACATTTCAAAACCAAAAATCATTCCAGAACCTCAATCTAATACTATACATCCAATCATAGTATGGTGAGAGACAATATCACCTACCTTCATAAAATCCATCCAAATTAATGCCAAAGCATAGATCTCTTCATCATGAGCGTGACGCAAGAAACCGCGTCCAAAACGGACCTCGTATGCAAATGATATTGTCGATATAAGGAAAGAGAGTATTTAAATAATTAATTCACTAGTTAATTACCCAGATTAAGCTAATTACCTCTTAATCCCTCTTCTCTTCCAAATCTATATCTCTGTACATGTACGCTACACTGAAACCCACCTCCTCCTTACGTTCTCTCCTCTCTAACTAGATGAATACTCAACGAAATAAAGATCCGTCTTCGCAAAAATGTTCCACTATATGATCTCTCCACCCCAAACACGAAAATAGACAACTCGATCAACTACGGCCGTGCCACCTTATGCACTTGGTGACATGCCTCATACGGATGCATTTTGACATAGATGCTCAGATTCGATGAATTTTGGTGGAGAGGTGCCATTCGCCAAGAGAAATCCAACGGCGATCTCAATTTCGCGTATCATCGACCTTAGCTCTGGCCATCTCAAACCCTAGATCCAGTCGTAAAGAGGTCAATGTCACCAATCACCATTAAAGAAAATTCCACCATGATCATCACGAAGTTCTCATCCATACGTACTCATCTAATCTGGTTTTGCAATTTATCGTTAAGCGAATTGATCGATTTTATTTTTTGAATGGAATTTTAGAGAAGGCCATGAGTATTTATTCTCCGGAGTGGAATAGTAAATGGCAATTGATATTACAGAGGAAAAGGATTTGGGATATTTATATTAATATTTATTCCAATTATTTAATTTCTCAAATAAATGGTCGTATGTTTCGAGTCCGTACGATCACATGACGCGTCTGATCGCAACGAACCTCGTTTATGTACATCACCTTATTTTTTCGGTTCCAATGGTATAAATCTCGTTGCTATTTGAGACTGTGTCCCAGAATGGTTATTTCGCACATTTCGAGATCGTTTCGGGCATCGGATTGTCTGATCTTCAAATATAGAGATCCTTAAACTTATTTTAATTCGCAAAGCCAATACAAACTCAATGAATATAGTCTCGAGAACTGATTCAATCGTATTTAGAAAATAATATTTTATGGCCTTTTATCAATTAACGATTTAATATTTAAATCAATTATTTAAATATTCGATCGTTAAAAATACGGGTCGATATACACCTCCAGGCCCCTACTTTAAAGAATTCGATGTGCCCCTCTACTTCAAGCAACCCGAAAGACGCGACCCAAAAATTAAACCCAGGAAACCCTAACTCGACCTCACCGTGTCATCCTAAACCACCGGACTTCCTCAGACAGATCCCCCTGCCTCAGCCTTGATCTAAGCCTCTTCCAACACCTTATCATTGACCTCATCAAGCACTCAACTCGGAATTCCCTAGTTAATTGGAAAACGATCAACTACTTCTCCACGTTGATTTCTACCACTAAAAGTTATGAGACCAACTCTAACGATCATGGTTCGTTAATGCAAACGCAACCATGTCCTATATTCTCCATTAAGTGATTATAGAAAAATAACCAAAACCAAACCACCAATGTTCTTGACCAATTCCGATCACCCCGCTCGACGAAACGACGAGAGGTTATTTAAAAAAAACTAGAGATGAAAAAAAAACATCTTTCATGTTGGAAGTTTTGTTTAGTAGCGAACGGTGGTGGAGATATGAAATTTTTGAATTAAGGAGGAGCCTTAATTTTCTTTGTTTGATTTAAACAGAGAAGATGAAAAAAATATGAAATTAATGTTAGGTAAGTGTTGTGCATATATATAGGCAACTCACTCATAAAGTTGATGCTAAACACGATGATCAAGGAAGAAAAGATGGAAGGAAAGAAAGAAAAGAAAGGTGAGTGAGGTGAAGGAGAAGTTGAAAAATGAAGTGATGATGCATACTTATTTTCAAAACACAACATATTTAAATTGAAGTAAACCCAAAACCACATTCCAACATCCCATCAAAAAATTTGAATTTAATTTTATTTAAAAAAGTTTTGAAAAGAAATCTTTACGGTACTCCGCTACACAATGTCATGTTTGTGTATGGACAATGAAAGACAGAAATAAAAATACGATCACGCGTAGAAATGCGACACAATCCCAATATAACTATAAAATACATTGGTTATTTATTCTATTTTGTTTTAGAAACAAATAGTGTTTGCCGCAAATTACGTCAAAAGATAATTGAAATATTTTCCAAATTAAAAATTATGGAAAATCCTATAAATCCGTTTAAAAATATGTTATTAAAAATCAAGTTGTTTTATCAACTTTGATTTTCATATTATTTATTATATCCGAATCAAATTTGAATATTTACATAAATTAGATATTCCCATTAGAAATGTTTAAAAATTTCGGTCCTTACACACACTATGTCACCTCACCTCACGTGTTGTGCATGTGTAGTAAATAGCTACACCTGTGACAATCAGACCAAGTTGTCACTGCTCGAGGAGCTACTCCACAGTTAGCCCAACTAGGATGGAATACTATCCTACATGGTGTCCTACATCTATTCAATTAATATATTATTTTACACACACTCACTTACGACAATAACCCACCTAATTGTTATTTCAACCTCATATCACTAAGGGGGTTCACATGGTAAAGCATAAAGATATAGCACATACACAACATATATGATATGGAACATGCAAAGTAAACTATATACATTACATAAAGGAACATAAGAACAAGGCAACCATATCATACTCAAGAATAATTTTATCATTTTATTTTTATAAGTGAGAGTAACACAATAATATAGGCGACTAATAAACACAATGTATGTTCTCACACATCATTGATTTCACATAATATATGAATATAAGCATCCAAACAATTCACTTATTCAATATTAGTATATATATAACAAAAAAACCAAACATTACATTCATTATTATGTTAAATTTTATCAAAAAATCCATTTTGACATTTTAAGTATATTCTAATAGGATTAAAAGTTTATTTATACATAATTATATATTATCTTTAAATAAAATTAAATCACAACTATACATTAAAATTTCATCGCACACATATATCAATGAAAATATACACACACCTAAATATTCTTTTGTAGTAAATTATCTCTATAATGTAATTAACTAATACACACACACACATACTCTCTCGTAGAACTATATAACTTTAAAAATTGAGAATAAATATTTTTTTCAACAAATAGTTCACTGTTAAATAGTATTTATGCTAATTATTACTTCATACTATTACGATTGCAAATAAAACATCTTAATTTGTTAATTTAACAAGGGATTTTGATTACAATTACATGTAATAAATCTTTTATCTGCATCAAATCAAAGTTTTCACATGAAATTAATTTAACACGAGTGAATATAATCTCCATCACTAACGTGGATTTATAAAAAATAACAACATGCATTTAAACTTTTATTTCAAGTATATTAAATAAGAACTAATGTGAAAATTATTACCAATTTCACTCACTAATTCTATCTCAAATTCGATTAACTACCATCCATTAGTTTATTCAATTATTTTTAATATTTAATTCAAATCAGTTTTGATTAATATATTTTAATCATTTAATATATTAACCATTTTATTTACCAATCTTACAAATTATTTAATCTCAAACAACCATTT
Organism: Allium fistulosum; assembly: GCA_030737815.1. Lineage (NCBI taxonomy): Eukaryota > Viridiplantae > Streptophyta > Magnoliopsida > Asparagales > Amaryllidaceae > Allium > Allium fistulosum. Next base: position 716,988,818 of record CM060908.1, read on the forward strand.
TTCCCCTCTCAAATCAATTACCATATGATATATATATATATAACTTAAATACCAAAATTATTAATCAATATGGATTTTTATAAGATAATCACTCAGTTGTAGTTCTCTACATGCATTAAAATCTCATCACGAATTTAAATTATGTATTAAAAATATAGATGAAATTAAATGCATTTTCACTCATACGTTAATCGATACATCATTCAATCCATAAGCAATCAATATTCATAAATATTAATTCAACTAATTATATTTATATTTATAGCATATCTATATTCAATCGTCAACCAATCCAACCATGTCAATTCATTTTATATACTTTAGTACCCTATAATTTTAATGACTAAATATTTAAATGATTAATTTAAATATTTAATCATTAATCCATTATACTTAAGTTTTCCAAGACGGATGAATTGGGTCTCAGGACACTCGCCGTTGACACCGCAATTCCATCATGAGAAAAATGAGTATAAACTAGGCTATGTTTAGAGTCGATGAATTTTTAGAGTGAATGGTGTTTTCAGTTGGATGAAATGTAATTGGGCTAAGCCCATTAGCTTTCCCATAAGTTAGCTTATATGTAGCTAACTCCTCATTTATTTTTCAACATTACATTTCCTCTTCTTCTTCAATTACTTCTCTAATCTCCTCTTCATCTCCTAACCCTAGATCCATTAATCTGAGCTTAAATAAATTTCCTAAATTCAAACTAAAATCACTATAGTTCTTCTCTCCTTATTCCTTGCAAAACCCATCATTGGATTGGCTTAAAGTGATCTCAACTTTATAGCGAGCATAGGCTTAGGTTTCTGTAGTTAGAGCTTGATTTGATAAAGAAGAAGGTGAGTATGATGATTCTCCTACTTAAATTACTTGTTAAACTTCATATATTTGGTTTATTGATGATTATGGAGTTAAATGAAATAATTTAGAGAATGTTTGATTTGATTTAGACTTATGTTCATATTATAAACATGATTATATTAACTCATTATTCATTAAAAACCTTAACTACTAATATTGGGAAAGTCAGTGAGCTATGAAATGGGTTTGGGGTTTATTGTATTATTATGTATGATGTCATTTTTTGATTGGTGATTAATTATGAGATATAATGATCTGCATATAATTAGAAAGTATTAATTAAACCATTTAAATGAGTTTTAGAAAAGTTAGTAAGCTAGATAAGTAAGTTAGGAGGTCTACACTTTTAAAGTGATTAAAGGCCTCATGAAGTTAATTAGTATATATAAATATTATTTAAGAGAAGGAATGATTTTATAAGTGCATGGAATATTTTATAGAATGAAGTTTGTTAGCTAATTAAGTGAATTATGAGCTCTACACTTATTATTAAAGGGATTAGAGGCTTGATGAACCTTAATTAGTACTTTTAATGAAGGAGTTAAGCATTATAAAGACTTAAAATGATTTATAAGCTAGTTTTGTGTTTTCTAAAATAATGGAATGATTTTATAAAATAGTAGAAAGAGATATAGGACTTTACTGAAAAATTTTAGTTAATAAAAGTAAGATTTGATTAAGTAATGATTAAATCACTAATTTAAATATATGTGTATGTATATGTATATGAGAAAGTATACATATACATCTATTTGAAGAAATATAATAATCAAAACATTTTGTATATTGTAATAAGAATTGTTGTTTACGTTTGTCTGTATAAATATATGTGTGTGTAATTGTATGACTGAATTTGTATTGATGTATATATGTGCGTTGTGGGCATCTCAAATAGCTATAGCAACTATCGTGTGCACTAAGTTGCGTGAGACTATACAGGTCGAATAATCACTCCGGTGAAATCCGAACTTTGATTTGTGTAGAGAAGTGCGTTTGCGTACACATGTATAAATGGGCACAAAGAGTGTATTGGCATGTGTAGGCATCACATGAAGCAAGATGGTTGGTTGAGTATGTTTTAACGTGACTAGAGGGAGCCAGGTCGCTAGAGTCGACTGTTGAACTCTACGCTTGTAACAACCCTAGATTTTTGCATATATTTTAAATTTGACTTTAATTTATTTTGAAATTATTTTTTTACTTGTTTTATTTCAAACATTTCATTTTAAAATATAAATTTTGATTATCATATGAAATATAATTCCAAACTTGTATAAATTGAGTATTTTCCTGAAAAGTATATTTGTGGTTAAACTGGTCAAACTTTGACTTTAAATTTTAAATTTAAATTCTTAAATTTTATCTTTTATTATGAAAATAGATTTAGTAACTTGAACACTGCTATTCGTTTCGTTGAAAACGGAGTTAAATTGTGAAAGTTATGTACATTTCAATTTTGAGTGCAATTTGATTTATTTAACAATTTTGTCTATTTTAAAGTATATAAATTACATTTTTTTTCATATTCTCTTTTAATATGTGTTAATATGTTATTTTATGTATACTTTGTCTTTTAAAATTTTTAAAGTGATGTTATAATTTTTCCAAAGCTTATTGAATTTATTTTCTATTTTTAAAAGGCTAGTTTCCATTTTTCTGCTATTTTCTTCATTTAAATTTTATTTAATTAAAATTTATTTATTAATTTTATGAATTCATTTTTATTTTGTGTTCTTATCTTTATTTATAAATATTTCCCAAGTCCATATAATTTTTACAAAGTTTATTTTGTTTATTTTCATATTTTCAACACTAGTTGCAAATTTTTGCTGTTTTATTTAATTAAATTATATATAACTAAAATTTATTTATTTATTTTTGTTCATGTACTAAATTTTCGTATTTTATCTGACTTTATATATATATATATCAGTTATATAAAATTTAAAAAGAAAATAGAGGAAATTCGAAGAGTTTTAAACTTTTGGAATTCCTAAGCCTTTTCATCTCCCGACCTTTCATTTTCTCAACCTACTTCCTTTATTGTTTTGGCCGTGCTTTTCATTTCTTTTCTCTGCTGCATTTCCTCATTTTTCACGTATTCTAACACCTTCTCATCCATACTTTCAGATTTGAAAGAAAACTTTGGGTATTGTCTTCCTTTCCATTTTTTTTTCCACCTCTTCCATTGATTTTCAAGTGACTTTGCTTTGACTTCATCTTGCATTTGTTCGGCCACACTCCACCACCACCCTCTCCGACCTATTCCACCACCTTCCTCAACCTCTTCAACCTCCTCCCCCTCTGCCATGATCAGGCTGTGGCCTTCCATGGACCAAAACCCCACAAAAACTATTGTAAAACATCTTGAAACAATGCTAGCCAATCACCATTTGCACCATCAACTTCATGTTCAACCACGGCCACCACCTTCAGCCGCCACAACCTGACCTTCCACCACCTCTGGCCCATACTCCAGCCACCACCTGACCACCACATACCATGGCCGAGCCACATCAGTAAGGGGCCGAACCCTATGGTGCAACAAAAGCCACATTTTGCCTTGAAACCCTTTGGTATTCCATTGCCTTCAACACCTTGTAACTTCCACTCACCTTCATCACCTTGTAGCCGCACCTTTTCCAGACCATACCTGATGCAAACCATGCTCAAAACCTGACCAAATCCACCTTTGGCTGAGCACATGATGGTTGAGGCAATGGTAAAAGCATTTGATTCATATTTGCATTCATTTCTAAATTGTTTCTTTTGATAATTTGTATTGAAATCATATTTATACTTGTCTTGTTTTGTGTTGTTATCAAGTCATATAGCTTTGGCTCCCCACTCTCAAATCGTGGTAGTGTTGTCGTGCCTTCGTAGATTCTGTGTTGTGTGTTTTGGTCTAGCATCTCCAGCTTAAACAAGTGAGTAATTCTCACCAGATGATGTGTACTTATATAACTAGTAAACTGACACCATTTGAATTTGTAAAATTGTATCATCTTGTTATAACTGTTATATTATGATCATATGATGCTCAACCCTGTTATTACCCATGTTATATCATCCGTTACTGTTATATGATGCTAATCTTTTATTTGTATCAGTTTATCACACTGCAAGTTCCCTGTTAGTATAGAAATCACTATGGGTTGAAATGATACATACCCGAACGGACTTTAGAATAGGGAAAAATCATTATGGGCTGAAATGATAGGCCTGAGCGGTTTTTATTTATTTTATTTAACTTGGGATTGCGGGTTTGAAATGATAAAACCCGGTTTTTCTTTGTAAACTGCGGATTGAAATGATACATATTCGTATCACTATACCTAGGCTAGAAAATTATATACAGACCCGTGGTTTATATATTTTTCTGAAAATTTTAAAATATTTTAAAAATGTAAATATTATGATATTTTGATTTAAACTTTATTAAAATGATTTATATAAAATATTTATGATTTTCTACAAATTAAATAAGTGAATTAAGTAAATGGTGAAGTAGAATTTGAAATATAAGTTAATTTTGGAATTTATGATTTTTTTTATAAATGGAATTTATGTAAAGTAAGAAAATATGAAAAATTTGATTTAAAAGATGAAATTATTGATTTTATTAAGTAATAATAATTTTTAAAAGTGTTAATGATTTTGTATAAATTAAAATATGAAACAAATGAATATTTAAGCTGAATTTGGAAATATAACTTAAATTGAATTTTGTGAAATTTGTTTAAAAGTGAATTTTTAATTAATTAAAATAAATGGAAATAATTTATATTTTGGAAATTTAAACTTAAGTGTTAAGTTAAATTTTTAAATAAAGAAATGAAAATTTAATTGTTATTTAATTTGGTTTTTGTATGGAAATTTGACTTTATAAAATCATAGAAATAAGGTATTTAAATGATTGTTTTAAATGTGAAAATATATGATTTTATAAGTTAAAATGATTTATATTAAAAGTTAATTATGTGTGAAATTGTAAATAAAACTCTGAATTTGATGACAGCATTTTTGAAATGTAATGTAAAGATATTACAGCATTAGAAAATGCTGTAGTTGTTTTAAATGAACCTAATAGCAAATTTGAACTAAGGGTTATTATAGCACTTTGTTAGTGCTATTGTTGTTAAATTTAACTAAAATTTAATTGAAACTAAATTAAGATATTACAGCATTTTAAATGCCGTCTTTAGTTAATGAACTATTTTAAAACATAACATTTCGTAGCATTTTCAAAGTGCTGCGAAAGTTGAATTTTTCTTTGTTTAATAAATTCAAATGAATAAATGATCTTTGAAAAAGATTAAATTTTGGAAATTAAATAATTAATTATTAAATATAATGAATTGACTTTAAATGATTTAAATGGAATAGTTGATTTGGGGAATACAACTATTTTGAAATGTGATTAAATGGTATTTAAATTTAAATTAAATAAATGATATTAAATCTTGGAATGAATAATTGAAGTTTATATTAGCATGAAAAATATTTGGTTTACTTGAAATTTGAATCTATTTAAAGGATATTGGACTTATGAAATATAGGATATTAAAGCTTTGGAACTTATTTTATAATTTGAATAGTTATTTTGTGGATTAAATCTATATTTGAAATTTATAAGATTTGAAATGGTCTATGAAAATTTAATTGAAATAAATGATTGAATTGAATTGAAACTTTGGAAATTGAATAATTGATTTGAAATATAATACTTACACTTTTAATGAATTTAAATGAATTAATTTGTTGGAATATATATTATTTAAAGGTGACTTGTAATGATAATAAATGAATGATACCTTTGAATTTAAAAAGGTATTTAAAGTTGAATATTTGGATTTGAACTCAAATGATGATTTGAAATGAAAGGATATGATATTTTGATATATTAAAATGATTTGAAATAAAGTTTTGAAAGGATATGATATTGTGATATATTAAATGATTTGAAATGAAGTTTTGGATGATATGATATTTTGATATATTAAAATGATTTGAATGAAGTTTTGGAAAGATATGATATTTTGATATTTTGAAATGATTTGAAATGAAGTTTTGAAATGATATGTTATTTAAATATATTGAAATGGTTTGGAATTGATTTAATCTTCATTTTGATCAAGATTTGGATTTGAAATGATATTTTATTTAGAAGTATAAAATATTATTTTAAAATTATAACCACGGGTTATAATAACGATTGGTTGTTAAAGAGACCAGGATCGGATATGGACATACTCTCTGTCGATACCCGAAAACCACTTTGACAACTCTGTACGCGGTGGAGTTTCCAGAATGAAGTAGGATGGTGGCGACGATCCTAAGGTATATACGTGGACCCAACTCCCGTGAGTTGGCATAAGGTGGCGAAAACAGGAGCGATCTCGGACCAGTGAGGTAGCACCTCTTATCGGACACACTTCTTCGATACCATTCTATTACTTGTGATTGATTTGGTGCGCACCCTTGATTGGGAGTGTTGTTCGAGGTGGAGCGGTAGTGGCTGCTATGCGTTTCCATCAGTCCGTGTGCGTAATTGGTATATCTACCCTAGCATTGCGTAGTTGTGCCGTGTCACCTACCATATCGAGCTTTACTACGATTTGTGATTTCTCCCATAGCCTGTGGAGTATCGAGGATAGCCCCCATTTTGGGAGTATGCTAATACTGGATAGACTACTGGGACTATTACGTGTTAAGGGCTATATGGGTAACCCCTTGACGCTATTAAAGAGTATGTTTACTTTATATTAGACACTATTATAATAGCGAATATTACTACATAGTAGATGGTTTAGTGGATCCTTAAAGAATGGGCGATCCCAAGCATTCTTTAAGTTACTTGTACCTTTATTACAGTTCACTTGAGTTGGTTTACATTATATAAGTATATATTGTCCTGACTCGAGTGTTTTGTGTTTTGCTTTACGCTCGGGTCAGCCTGAGTTATTTACAGATTTGGATTTCCACTCTCTTCGAGATTTGAATCGTTGGAGATTATCTGCTTGTCTTGTCCTATCTATTTCAGTTCCGTTGTTCTACTCAGCTTGTACTTAGTTATTTTATTGAGACTTCTGTTGTACTCTATTTCTTCTGTTATATCTTATGTAACTCTGATATATTTATATAGTAGCTTCATGAACTACTATTTCTTTTACTTTCGCTGCATTATTTTACTTGTATCTATGATCTGTGATTATTTATTTACTGTATATTCTGAGATTTGCCAAATTTTATTTACAACGTGGTATTTTGAGCAATTCAAGTCCGACATGTGCGGATGCGAATGGTTGAAAATAGCGGGTCGTTACAACGCTTGCAAAGATTAGGTCATATTGAAATTGGCTTTCGAAACCATAAGGAACCAGTTCCAAAACATCCGCTAATGAACTTCAGAGGAGGTCTGATGTGGTGGAGGCTGGCTTGTGAAGCTAGGCAGCCCATCGGGAGAAGCAACGGAGGAAACAGTACACGACACGACGACCGTTATGGGCAGATGGCACCTACCATAGGCTTACTGCCTGGGACAAGCTACCACCAGTGCACTGGTAGTGCATGGACCTGGGTAGTAAGCCTAAGCCAAGTGCCAGTTAACGAGGGTTTTCCCTAGATCTGGATGCAACTTGATGTGAGACTTCAACATAACTTCGGGGATACTTCGGGCTATTTGGGAAAGTGGAATGCAAGGAAATGCTCGGGATTTAAATGCCAAAATAAAGGATGTGTAATTGGTCAGAAATAATCACTAAGGCATTTGGGCAACCGGTCGAGGAGTAGATCGAGAAGAGAGATGTAGGGCATGGACTATTACTACACAAGAATATTAGAAGATGAAGGTAGCAATCGAGAGCCGATCGGATATGACATCGGGACAATGATCAGTTCATAATCACATACAATGAGCATGTATGATTGGAGGGAGTACATAATGGCAAGGAGTCGATTCTAGACATAGAAAAATGAGCAAGCACATTAAGGCAATGATCGGTACGAGATCAGGCAAATGTGTAGATAGATGGTTAGCATAGATTCTATGGTTCAAAACATTGTTGTGCTTGAGTGATCCATTAGGGTCAAAGAAAGTGCATGGAGAGAGAGTCATGGAGTAGGCGATTAGATTCGATTCATAGTGCGGTTCCAGTGCTATGCATCCGTTTATACATTCATTTTATGATTTTGGGCCAAGCCATAGGAAGGGCTCGGAGCGGCACTTAAGGGGTACCTGTACCAAGTAGCGATAGCATAGATATAGATGCTAGGAAGCATTGCAGTGGTAGGGGTTTTCATTATTACCAAGAGAGTGATCTAGGTCTACATAAGGGCACTTGTACAACAAAGAGATCGTATGAGGACTCTCAGTTCCGTTCGCGAACACTTAAAAGGTAAGAATGTATATATAAATCCAAAGATTACATAAGGAGTACTTTCTATGTTTATGTTTTGTTTAGTATGGAACAACTTTAGATATTCTCTATTTGACACATTGTTATGTTGTACTTGTATTATACTAGTCGACTGACATTGTTATTGTGTGTAGCGTGATAGTCTTATATTATTACACTTTTATTACCCTTACACTTATATACTGGGTACCATCGTCATAGTATATTATAATGTAGTAGTCACATTATATTAGTTATGCTAACTCTTTGATGATAGGAGAAGAGAAGGCTATGGTATGATTTCCTATCATTTCAAGATAGGTTTACTTCACTTGTTTATGGACAATCCGGATTACCCCTGAGCCACATTCATGGAGAGGACCGATTGTTCCTTAGTAGTTTCCTATGTTTTGATATACAGTATTTTGAGAAAGTTCCCTTAAAATCAGACTTTATGTCAGACCCGCATTTTATCTTTGCCTGTTTATATCTTGACTACTCTTGGGTACTCCATTGAGTAGTTTAAGAGTCAAATGCATTGGGGAAATGCTATCAGGATGCGCAACTAGAGCATTTTGGAGGCGTAACATCGATACCGTGGATATGCATACTTGATATTTTTGTTGTACATAATAGACATGCTATTGTGTATATAAGGCCTGTTGTATCAGATATTACTCAGAACTCCATGAAGTTAGGAGTTATATTCTAATTTTCTATATTGATATTTATTTATCGGTTGTTTTTTCTAATGTGATCCCCTATATATATTGTTCATCATATTTTGTTTATATATGTTCAGTATATTATATGCTATCATTTTGTTATGAGATCTTATCGATGTCTTGGTATGGTGTATTGTTTTAAATTTACCTCGATAGTCAGTCTTTTGTGGTATTCAAAAGTCAAGTGTTGATGTGTAGCGCTAATTTTTGTGTATTATGAAGGAAGGTTATTACATATATATAATTTATTTCATCAACCAAATAAATATAAAGAATATATATTATCACATAACTACAGTCAAATAAAAATTTATGAAAATCTTAAGGATACATGAATAGATTCACTCACCAAAACTCCAGCAAGCTACAGCCCAATACCGATCTTCTCCTTCTCTAGCCACACTATGTCGCAACAACTAAATATCTCAATCTTCCTTGTCGCGAATGCACCTAGAACTTATGCCTCATTGACCTCACCCCAATAGAACTATCACATGTATCAAGTTGTTGTTGCGTGCCTCTACACCCAGTTCTACACCATTAGGGTTATACATCCTTCATGATGAGTATGCTTTGCCATGTCATTTTAGGTCGTGACCTTCCCCATCTGCATGAGATTCTTTTCTATCATGATTTTGCGATTTTAAGGGATTTAGGGTTTTTATCATTTCGGATTGGTTTTTTAATATTTGAGAAGAATGAGTTTAGGTATGAAAAATGAAATAAGAGAAGGGAGTTAGCGAATGTTATGTTAGTTGAAGTTTTATCTTTAGTTCCTTTTTATCTCTAAAAGAAACACATTCCCTTATTTATATATTTCCAATTTAAACCCTATAAATTACCCTATTATTTATTTATAAATGTGTTATTCTTAAAATTAAGTTGATTTACCATATACTTTATACAATGTATTTCAATATCATTAATTATTTTAACTCATTAAGTGTTGAATTATTTAATATTGAATAATACTTTATTCTAATTACAACAATATATCATCGATAATCCATATTATCACTTCAATATTTTTCAAATTCATTTCCATCTATAAATTTCAATATTAACTTCTTAAATACAGTCAATAATTAGAATAAGAAAGTTTACTTATAATATTGTTATTTCCGTTTTCACAAAAATAATTTCAACAAAACAAATTATCAATTTTTTTTATTTATTCCTCCATTTTTTTCAAATAAATTATCATTTCATTTAATTTAGTCATGCAAAATTTATATACAACGCATAAATGATTAACGCTTATTGTAAATTTTATTCGAACTCATTTTATTACTAAAAAGGAACTAAACTATTTAAACCATTAAAATAAAATATCTTTAATTCGATAAATTTTTAATTAATATAATATCCTTGAAAATTCATCCTGACATTAAGCTCAAATAATTTATTTATAATGAAATTTAATTTATCGTTAGTATATCCAATGTTGAGTTATTACAGATACAGATCCATGTCAATTAACGTTAAACCTTATGGATCGGTGGTGGATCAAGTTAGAAGCTTGGTAAAGGAATCAACCAAAATTTGATTGGGAGAAATGTGGCTAAGTAAATGGATCGATATCAATTCACGATGGATTAGTACTTGATCACATTGGATGCAAATTTGGGTACTCTAGAGTTGATGCATGTAGAAGAGATGTCTAGAAGCCAAAATTTTGCTAAGTCATATACAAATACTGATCGATGGTGACTATAGGAATGTTGGCTGGATCATCTCCAGTTCGTCCGCGCAGACAAGTTCTAAATGATGAGGACATACGGAGTGTAACAAAGGGGTTCTACTACCAGTGCATCTACCAAGTGACTATTGACGACTAAAGGCTTGATGTATGCCTATAAAGAAGGATTAGATAGGGACTATCAATGATGACCATATGAGTGGTTCTGTATCTCTGGACTATCTGAGTAGGTCTAGTTCCCAACCATCTAAGTAAGCTAATGTTTGAGCATTGATGAGGTCTCAACATAAGTAGTCATTGAACTTCTATGGTCACTTGTGTCATCATATATCCAAGTGTATTGTAAGTATCAGAGATGCTTGATTGATAGTTTCTATGGTGTCTTTAATGATAGGTACAATCAAGTATAATACCTCGACACTCTAGTATGTACTAAGATAGAGTAGTCATGCCGACGATGTTGTAGCATATAATGATTATATGTGTTAACATTCTGCATGCAGGAGCAGGTGAGTTATGACTTTCCATACCATATTGTTCTTATTTTATGATATATCAAGTTTATATAAATTGTTTTAGGCTTATAAATCACTTATATTAGACTGTTGTTTGACCTTGATTATTAATATTTCTATTTCTTATAACTCTTGTGTACTCTTTAATGGGTAAATGAAAATTCGAGTATGATGATAGTGCATGGACTTGTATAGAGGATGAGCATGGGACTTATGCTTTTCTCATGTTACTATTACATGGAGCTACTACTTATGTTGTTATGCACTATTATGGAGCTATCAGAACTTATGATGTACTCAATGTGTAGTGACTCATATGTGTGTTATAGATGTATTATCATGAACCATGTTTCACTATGATGATTATGCTACTATCTCTCCATTTTTACATCTATGTTGGTACTACATTTTACCTATGCGTTGTGAGATATATGATAGATTATCGATTGATTGCTTTGTTCCTTTTCCCTTTACGCTTGTCCCAATCGATCAGGTACCATCACAATACAATAGGATGTCTTCTTTTTTGATATAGGATACTAAAGGTGGAGGGAGTCGTTACATGACCACTTACAAAACATAAACTTATAATCCCGCTAAAATGACCATTCTTATATGGTTTTCCTTTTGGAATGTTTGCTGATGTTTTTTATTGGTAATCGATATAGTGGAATGAGTTCTAATTGTGCAGAATGTTATAATTCATGGATTTTAGGGGAAAGATATTTATCTATTACAACATGTTTAGATAGAATTTGTTTGAAGCTCGTGAAACTTATGTCTGATAGACGTGAGTTAAGCAAAACTTGAAATAGTCAATTGTGCTCTATTATAGAGAGGCGTTTAAGAGATTTATACCTTGAGGATATTCAATGGAAAGTTACTAGATCTACTATTGATGTTTAAGAAGTTCAATCAATTCAATCTTATCGTGTAGATTTGAGAGTTCGGCAATGTAGTTGTAACTTATGGCGAATTAATGGGTTTCCATGTGCTTATGTTGTTAGATGTATTCTTGCTTTTGATTTGGATGTTTATTCCTATATTGAGGACTATTTCAAAGTGTCCTTTTATTGGGCATCTTATTTTCATCCAATTCATTCACTTGTTAATTTTCAAATGGAAGATGTTTTACCTATAGATGTTGAAGTTCATCCTCCTAAGAGAAGACATTTACAAGAAGGCCTCCTTCTTCTAGATGGATTAAGTCAGCTGGTGAGGTGAATAAGTACAAACGTTGTAGTTTGTGTAAGAAATTGGGTAATAACAAAAGATCTTGTTTGTAAAGAAATAAAGTGTAATTTTTACATTATTGGATTTTTATTGTTAAGACTATTAATGTAACTTCATGATTTGTGTTGTTGAATTAAATGTTTTATTTTGTTATTTTACTTATTCGTTTGGTTAGTGGTGTAATTTTCTTCTATTCGTTAGTGATAGTACAACAATTAACAGTCTGGAAAATATTTTGCCAGACAAATATTTGTCTGGGTAATATTTATCAAGCAAATATCTGCTAGTGATATATTTAGTATATGTTTGCTAGTTATACATATGCGATGAACATGTGTGTGTGTGTGTGTATTTGTGTATGTGTTTTTTTCATTATAATATGTTTTTAGTTGCTTTTGAAGATAATTTTGGTTAGTCATTATTATAGTTATGTTAAAATAGTTATATTTTTGTACTTGATTGTGACATGTATTTGGTTATCTTTTACATCCATAGGTATATGATTATGTATTATATCTTGTTAGATTTTGCATTCACATGATTCTTATTATATTCTCACCAGCCAAATGTCTACTAGTAAATATTTTCCAGGAAAATGTTTGCTTAACAAATATTTGTTTTTCTTTAATGATCATATTGCTTAACTGTTGTTATATTGTATACACGATTATGTTTGACATTAACTAATATTTAGTTGGCTTTTTCATCCATATTTACATGATATGGTTTGGCATTTAACTAGCTTTTTCATTCATACATGCCGATAAGGTTTGACATTGAGTTTGCATTTGCATTTGGCGGTATGCTTGGTTAAACAATATATCTTGGTTATGTACTCGTTTCTATATTTACCCGATTAGGTTTGGAATTTAGTTTGATTTTGCATCCATATGTACCCGATTAGGTTCAGCATCCGGTTAGCTTTTGCATCCATGTGTACTCAACTAGGTTTGGTATTCAGTTAGCTTTTGTATCCATACATATGTGATTATGGTCGGCATTTGGCTAGCTTTACCATCCATACGTACCTGCTTAGTTTTGGCATTCAGTTGGCTTTTGCATCCATATGTAACCGATGAGGTTTGACATTCGGTTGGCTTTTGCAACCATATGTACTCAATTAGGTTTGGAATTCGCTACATGCATATGTACCCGTTTAGGTTTAGCATTCGGCTAGCTTTTGCATCCACATGCACTCGATTAGGTTTGGCATTTAGCTAGTTTTTGCATTCCATTGTATGCTCGTGAAACCATGTATCCTAGGTATACATTGGTTTTCATATGTACCCATTTAGGTTTGGCATTTAGCTAGCTTTGCTTCAATACGTACTCGATTGGGTTTGACATTCAGTTGGTTTTTGCATTCCATGGTTTGCTTGGTTAAATAAAGTATCTTGGGTATAGATCGGTTTTCATATATACCCAATTAGGTTTGGCATTCGGTTGGCTTTTGCATTCATACATACCTGATTAGGATTAGCACTCGGTTGGCTTTTGCATCCATATATATCCGATTAGATTTGGCATTCGACTAGCTTTCGCGTCCATGCGTACCCGATTAGGTTTGATATTCGGCTAGTTTTTGCATTCCATTGTATGCTCGGTTAAACAATGTACCTTGGCTATACATTGGTTTTCATATTTACCCGGCTATGTTTGGAATTTAGTTGGTTTTTTCATCCATATGTACCTGATTAGGTTTGGCATTCGACTAGCTTTTGCTTCAATGCATACCCGATTAGGTTTGGCAGTTGGTTGGCTTTTGCATTCCATGGTTTGCTCGATTAAACAATGTCTCCTGGGTATAGATCAATTTTCATATGTGCTCGATTAGTTTTGGCATTCGGTTTGCTTTTGCATCCATACGTACCTGATTAGGTTTGGCATTTGATTGGCTTTTGCATCCATATGTACCTGACTGGGTTTGGCATTTGGCTAGATTTTGCATTCCATGGTTTGCTCAGTTAAACAATATATCTTGGGTATAGATCGATTTTCATATGTACCGATTAAGTTTGGCAATTGTGTAACATCCCTAATTTTTAAATAACATTATTCAGGATATTTAATTAGATAAATTAGATAGTATAATGTAAATGTTAAGTGATAAGGGGATTGAGATTTGAATAAATTTAAGTGGTTGTGCTTATCAATAAAAATGGGCTTAAAAATGGTTTATAGACTAAATAAATTATATAAGGGCATAATAGATAAAGGCCTCACATGGCACTCACCCTTATATATATATATATATATATGTGTGTGTGTGTGTGTGTGTGTGTGTGTGTGTTTGTGTGTGTGAGTGTGTGTGTGTGTCCCCTAAGCCACTCACATTCATTATCATTTTTTCACAAATAATAAACGTAAGTAGAAGAAAGAAGGTCGGCCATTAATTGGAAAAAAAGAAGAAGATATTCAAGGAAAAAGTTAAAGAATTAAAGAGGGGAATCAAACTCATCTCAATCCACTTTCCTTAGATTAAGGTGAATAATAATTTCCATCTTTATTTGCTGAATATTTGATGTTTGATGATGATATGCTTGAATTATGGTTTGTTTAAATTTAAACAAGATTGTTTAAATGATGGTTCATACGATTTTAGACCAAAACCGTGTGATATTAATGTTTAAATGCCATAGAAAAATTATATGTCATGTAAAACATAATTTTAGAGTTGGGTTTTAAGTTTGAAAATTTTCCAAGCTTTGGAAAGATTATTATGAATTTTGAATGAAAATATAGCACGTTGGGTTTATAAATTTATTTCAGAAAATATATTGAGAATTTGGGTATGAAATTTTTATATGTTATATAACATGATCAAAGTAAATTTCTGTGATTTTTGGGGATTTTATTAAGTGATTTGATATACAAATTAAATTATTTTGATAAGAGGATCTAAATGATTTAATTGTATTTGCAATGGAAAGTTTTATCTGTTAACTTCTAAGCTTGATACTTATCCAAAATATTAAGGCGGTTAGTTTTGAAAAGCATGGTAAAAGTTAAGGCAAACAATAAGAAGTTTACACGTAGGCATGTTAGTTGATATAAGTTGCTTAATTTGACATTTAACCTAGAAAAAACATGTTCCGCCTCTATTAAGGGTACATTTCGGCCCTTACCTTTCGCCTTCAACAAAGTCAAAACCCCATTAAGTTGTAAACAATACATATGGGATCATCTAGGTGGTACATAGTGGATTGGAGAAAAGCGAAAGGTATGGTGTCGAAAGCATGCTTCTGATGGAGTCGATACCTTAGTTTGTTTTAAAAAGTTAAGCGCCTGCCTTTGTTTTACAAAGGTTTCGATTTAGTCGATACATATTATTTTGGAAGGAGTTTTATAATGGCTTTCGAAGGGTTTGCCATGTTTGTTTTAAAAGAAAAAGGGCTTTTGAAAGAGTTCCTTTAATTATAAATCAATGCATTTGAAAGAAGGGGTTCTGACAGAGTCGAAGCCCTGTCGCCGATACTTTTGCCTTTCGAGTGTATTGAATCCATTAATGCTGTCAAAAGGTAGTATTGTTTTAAAAATGTATTAAGTCACTTCCTAAATGCTTTCGAAAGGGTTATGGGTTTCGAGGGCAATGTTTTAGAAAGGGGTTTCGAAGTTATCCTTCAGTATTTTTAATATATGCTTTCGACTCTATCGAAGAGGATGGTTCCGACACCATCATAAATTCACCAACATTTTTATATGGTAAAGAATGGTTTCGAAAGAGATACTTTCGTTTATATTTACTTTGACCCAAATGATATTTTTAAAGGTAAACCCAATGATGTCGAAAGGGGGACTTCCAATACTTTAGGAGGAGATACTTCCAATGGTTTTGAAGTTATGATTCTAATAATTAATAAGTAACACTTTATTATATTCGAAAGATTTCGAAAGAAGGATTTTAAAGTGTTTTAAAAGGCAGGAGTCTAATGTTTTGAAAAGAGATATAAGCTTTCAAAGGAGGCTATCCAGTGAGGCCGAAAGCAAGTTTTCGAAGATTTTGAAAGTATAGTTTACAAAACAAATAATTCAATCTCATTTAAAAGAAAAACCATGGCATATTAATGAACGAAGTATTTTGAAATGGAATTTTTAAATAAGTCTTAACGGGTTAAAAGAATTAACCAAGTTATATTGTTTACTTCTTCATATATGTATATATTCACTTTGTAATGAACCCAAAACGGTACTTTAGGAAAAGGCAGAATAACCAGTTAGGTTGACCCAATAGTGAATATAAATTAAAGATATTGGCAGGGGCCAATAGGTTCACGGTAAGCCCATGAAACTGTGTAAGGAATAGGATATTGGCAAGGGCCAATAGGTTCATAGTTAGCCCATGAAAACTGTGTATAATTGAAGATGTCAGTTAGACAGGTTCATAGTTGGCCCATGAAAACTATGTATAATTGAATACATCAATTAGACAGGTTTATAGGCAACCCATGAAAACTATATCCGGATAAGAAAATGAAATATTGACAAATAGTCAATTGGTTCCTAGTTAGCCCATGAAAACTAGGGTAAAAGAAAGATATTGACAGTTAGTCAATAGGTTCCTAGTTAGCCTATGAAAACTAGGATAAAATAAATGATATTGGAGTTACCAATAGGTTCATATTGATCCCATGAAAACTATATAAGTGGACAGGGAGTCTGTTAGTCCTTGAGTTGATGGTTTTGATGACAACAACCTTAGAATAAGATTATAAAATATAAATACTAACATTATAGTTTAGATATATATGTATATGCAGGATTTAACCATGCAGGTACCAAGAATGAAGACTGTACAGTATAGAGATTCAAGACATCAAGATTGAAGACTCATGAGTATCAAGAGTTCAAGATTTCAAGATAAGTATTGAGTCTAGAATTATGTTAAAACTTCACAATAGCACTGAAATCTTCACTCCATTTTTCTTTTGGGATGGAACCCATTTCTACCTTTTTAGTGGCTTACAAACCCATGACAAGTAGTTTACAAACCTACGACAAGTGGCTTACAAACCCACGAACATCCTGGTTTTGTACAAGTTCTCGAGTCCTGTCATGATGAGATATTCTGCAGGAAGAAGCTTGCAAAACTACTTCAAAATGATTTTCAAAACTACTTCAGAATGATTTTCAAAATTGTTTTTCAAAATGTTTTAGCCTTAAAAATTATCTTTTCAAATGATTTTCAAAAAGATGTTTTAGCCTTAAATATTCTTGTTTTTAAACTTCGGTTGTTTTAAACTATTTTTAATTATAATATATTTATACTTAGATTTAAATATAAAATTATAGTAAAATTTTATATATATTATTCTTTATATTCATCTATGTATTTTATCTATAGTCAAGTATATTTATAAAGTTTAAAATAGTTTTAATATAAGATAAAGGTTATTTTCAAAGAAAAACAAAACTTCAAAAATTCCTTTGGGATGTCGACATGCCCTAGTACCACATGTCGACATAGTGTCAGTTAGATTCAAAATTTGAATTTCAAAAGAAGTGCCTATTTGCCATAACCTTTCACGAATGGACATGACTGTTGTTCTTCTATAAATAGGGGTTAGTTTCAACGAATTTTATATTAGTTTTTCTGGTTTTTCACTTCTCTTCTTCTTCCACATTTTCTTATTCAAAATCCTATCATTACTCTGCCGAAATCAACATTGAATCTAACTAGATTATCTCTGGTTTGATTCTCTATCACTATCTCAACAAGATCCAAGTGCTATTTAGAGTTATAGGCTTCTTTGTAATCTATCTAGCAAGAAAAGGTGTGATTGTAGCCTTGGAAATCAATCAAGTGAGAAAAGGTGTGATTGTAGCCTTGGAAATCAATTGGGTGAACTTGTTGCCCCGGAAATCAAGTATCTCTACCCAAAGGATTGTGATTCTGGAGGGTGTACCTCGTAGCCTTGAAATTGAGGGTTGTAATTGTTGAATTGCTTTTGAAAGGAAATCCGTACTTGATTGTGTGGGACTGGTTGTAGGGTAACCCCGAACCAGTATAAAATCTGGTGTGTTCTTTCATTTACTGCATTTACTTTATTTCTGCATCTGTGTTTGTTTCTGTGATTATATCTGTGTCTGAATATTGCATACATTTGTGTTCAAATTAACATAAACTCAAAAAGATTTAGTAATTTCTTAAAAACACCATTCACCCCCCTCCCCTCTAGTATTATTCCTAGCCTTAAGATCCATATTCCGCATTCCTCACATTTTTTTTTTAAAAATGGCTATGTTTAAGAAATTTATTAATGCATGTTTAGAAATATTCAGATCATCATTGTCTCTTGAGTCTGCATATAATCAATATTCAAATACAAGTTGTCTACTAAGATTGTTTGATGTGCAGGAATCATGCTTTATGGAAGTTGAGGAATCAATCCAGAACAAACAAACTGTGCAGATCAAAAAGAACAAATGGATACTTGATAGTGGATGTTCTAGACACATGACTAGGAATCCAGATATGCTGAATGATATAATATACAAAGACGGAGGACTGGTTAACTTTGGAGACAATTCAAAAGGTTATGTGATCGGCATCGGAAAAGTCGGTAACTCTGAAACTCCTATTATTACTAATGTTTTGCTAGTTAAGAATCTGAAACACAATCTGCTAAGTATAAGTCAACTATGCGATAAAGGATATAAAATTAAATTTGAAAAAGATAAGTGTCACATTGAAGATAATAATTCAACCATAATATTTGAGGGAATTAGGAAAAAGAATATTTATATTCTTAGTATGAAAATTTCAAATGATAACTTGTGTCTTTTGGCAAATGCAAGTGACCCTTGGATTTGGCATAAGAGATTTGGGCATTTGAATTTCAAACTCTTATCTAGACTGTCAAAACATGATCTAGTAAGAGGCCTCCCTAAAATGAATTTTAAATTAGATGGTCTATGTGATGCATGTCAACTTGGAAAACTTAGAAAAAGTTCCTTTAAATTAAAAGATTTGATTTCATCTTCAAAACCCCTTGAATTACTTCATCTTGATTTATTTGGTCCATCTCAAATTCAGTCAATAAATCACAGTAAATATGTTTTTGTAATTGTAGATGATTATTCTAGATTTACATGGACAATATTTTTAAAACATAAAAGTGATACTTTTGAATATTTTAAGAATTTTTCAAAAAGGGTTCAAAATCAATTTTCTCAAAAAATTATAACTATCCATAGTGATCACGGTAGTGAATTTGAAAATGAAAAGTTTGAAGAATTCTACAATAAAAAGGGAATAATTCGCAATTTTTCTTTTCCAAGAACTCCACAACAAAACGGAGTAGTAGAACGTAAAAATAGGATGATTCAAGAGTGTGCGAGAACTATGCTTTCTGATAGTAATTTACCAAAGTACTTTTGGGCAGAAGCAGTTGCTACCTCCTGTTATATTTTAAATAGAATTTTAATTAGACCATTAACTGATAAGACATCTTATGAACTTATTTTCTCAAAGAAACCTAATGTATCTTATTTTAGAATTTTTGGAAGTAAATGTTTTATTTTAAATACAAAAGATAACTTAGATAAATTTGATTCTAAATCCGACAAAGGTATCTTTATCAGATATTCTAATAGAAGTAAAGCATATAGAGTATTTAATTTAAGAACTAATACCATCGAAGAAACAATGCATGTTTCATTTGATGAAAATTTCAAAAAATTTGAAGAAATAAATGATGAAGAAGATTTAATCTCTCAAAACCAAGAGTCAACTGAAACTAATAATGAATTAAATCATCCTAATAAAAGGATTAAACTTTTACAAGATCATCCTATAGAAAATATACTTGGAGATATGCAATCTGTTGTTAAAACTAGAAACCAACTAAGTCAAATGAGTAATGTAGCTTTTATATCAACTATTGAACCCAAAAATCCAGAAGAAGCATCAACTGATGATTCATGGATTTTGGCTATGCAAGAAGAATTAAATCAATTCACTAGAAATGATGTTTGGGAACTTGTTGCTAGACCTGAAAATAAAACAATAATTGGAACTAAATGGGTTTATAAAAATTAAATGAATGAACAAGGAGAGGTTGGTAGAAATAAAGCCCGGTTAGTCGCTCAAGGATATTTTCAAGAAGAAGGAATAAATTTTGATGAAACCTTTGCACCCGTAGAAAGATTAGAAGCCATTAGGATTCTACTTGCTTTCGCAAATCATAATAATTTCAAATTATTTCAAATGGATGTTAAAAGTGCATTTTTAAATGGTTTGGTAAAAGAAGAAGTATTTGTTAAACAACCACCACTTTTTGAAAATGATAAATTTCCAAATCATGTTTACAAACTAAAGAACGCTTTATATGGTCTAAAGAAAGCTCTTATAGCCTGGTATGATAGACTAAGATCTTACTTGTTGCAATCAAATTTTGAAATAGGTAAAGTAGATAATACTCTTTTTATTAAAAGAAATAAAAATGATATTCAACTAGTACAAGTCTACGTAGATGATATCATTTTTGGATCAACTAATTTTGAAATGAATAAAGAATTCTCTGAAATAATGACAAAAGAGTTTGAGATGAGTCATATAGGTGAATTAAACTTCTTTTTAGGATTACAAATAAAACAATTAGATAATGGTATCTTTATTAGTCAAGATAAATATGCTAAAGACCTAGTTAGTAAATTTAGTTTGACTACTGCGAGTGGAAAACCCACTCCCATGGCAACCAATGAGTACCTTAGTAAGGAAGATCTCTCGAAAGATGTAGATCAAAAATTGTATAGAGGAATGATTGGATCACTAACCTATATCACTGCGAGTAGACCTGATATCATGCATAGTGTTTGTCTCTGTGCAAGGTATCAATCCCAACCTAAAGAAACTCACTTAAAAGCTGTAAAACATATTATAAGATATGTTAAACACACCTTTGATTATGGCTTATTTTATCCTAAAAATGATTCGTTTGATTTAATATCTTACTGTGATGCTGATTATACTGGTTGTAAATCAGACCGAAAAAGTACAAGTAGAACTTGTCACTTTTTAGGGCATTCTCTGATTTCCTGGTTTAGTAAAAAGAAAAACACGGTTTCTCTATCAACAACTGAAGCAAAGTATATTTCTGCTGCTTTGGCTTGTTCTCAAGTAATATATATGCAACAAACTTTAAAAGATTTTGGTTTAAATATTTCAAAATCACCAATTTATTGTGATAATACTAGTGCAATAAATTTATCCAAAAATACTACTCAACATGCTCGAACTAAACATATTGATATCAGACACCATTTTCTCAGAGATAATATAAGTAGAGAAGTAATTACTCTCGACTATATCAATTCTGAAAATCAAATTGTTGATATCTTAACAAAACCCTTAAATGAATCTACATTTACTAAATTAAGAAGAGAATTAGGTATTTGTTCATTAACTGAAATATAAAATATAAATAACAAAGTATAATTAAAAATTAATTCAAAACAAATTAAATAGGCAAAAATTCAAGAACCATGTCGACATCCCTCCTAGACCCATGTCGACATATAACGTTTTTAAATTTTAAATTTTCTTTCCCACCAAATTCAAATAACTGGTTATAAATTTCTCCTATTTCAAAATTTCCTTCATTCTCTCTGTTCTCTTTCTGTTCTTTCTTCTGAGATCAGTTTATCAATGGCCTCCTCTTCTAAATCAAACTTAAAATCAACCTTTTTGTTCCCATCGCCTACTTCTGGTCCATGTTAACAATCAACGCTCGCTCGTGTAACGAAAATAGAGGATTCTCTGAAATATACCCTTCAGTTAATGACTGAAATCCAAGTGATGCAACTTCGAATGGCCAAAGAACAAGAGAGGCAAGGCAAAATCCTTAGGAATTTGTAAAAATTTCTTATAGATAATCATGCTAACCCAATCATGATTGACGACGACTCTTCAGGAGATCATGATCAAGAGGAGAGTGAAGAAGAAGAAGAAGAACCAATGGAAGAAGTGATTGCGGAAGATAACGACAAAGTCATTTGCGTTGGTGAAGCGTGCTTTGACAAAGATGGAAATCTTGTCGAACAACGTGGAAATTTCTGTTTCTACTATCCAAATTGTTCGGTTCATAGATCTCCTATGTTCAAACACACACATTAGTTTCTTCTCTTTCTTTTCTATTTTGTTGTTTGTTTTTCTTCGATCTCTATGAAAAATGTAAATATAAACAAATATATAATAATGTGTGTTCTTATATATGTTCTATTAAAAGTATTATTATATAGATTCTTAGTTAGGAAAGTTTCTACTAAGTTTTAGGTTTACAAGTAAGTACTGATGATAACACTATCATCATATAGAATGTTAGAGTAAAGACTATATAGTTTGGAATTATATAGTTTATGTTAGTCTATTTTTGTTGATGACAAAGGGGGAGAAATATAAAATAGAAGAGTTAGGCATAGATTAAGGGGGAGTTATTAGATTTAGGGGGAGTCAATAGGATAGAAGTAATATTTTATAAACAAAGGTTGTCATCATCAAAAAGGGGGAGATTGTTAGTCCTTGAGTTGATGGTTTTGATGACAACAACCTTATAATAAGATTATAAAATATAAATACTAACATTATAGTTTAGATATATATGTATATGCAGGATTTAACCATGCAGGTACCAAGAATGAAGACTGTACAGTATAGAGATTCAAGATATCAAGATTGAAGACTCATGAGTATCAAGATTATCAAGAGTTCAAGATTTCAAGATAAGTATTGAGTCTAGAATTATGTTAAAACTTCACAATAGCACTGAAATCTTCACTCCATTTTTCTTTTGGGATGGAACCCATTTCTACCTTTTTAGTGGCTTACAAACCCACGACAAGTAGCTTACAAACCTACGACAAGTGGCTTACAAACCCACGAACATCCTAGTTTTGTACAAGTTCTCGAGTCCTGTCATGATGCGATATTCTGCAGGAAGAAGCTTTCAAAACTACTTCAAAATGATTTTCAAAACTACTTCAGAATGATTTTCAAAATTGTTTTTCAAAATGTTTTAGCCTTAAAAATTATCTTTTCAAATGATTTTCAAAAAGATGTTTTAGCCTTAAATATTCCTGTTTTTAAACTTCGGTTGTTTTAAACAATCTTTTAATTATAATATATTTATACTTAGATTTAAATATAAAATTATAGTAAAATTATATATATATTATTCTTTATATTCATCTATGTATTTTATCTATAGTCAAGTATATTTATAAAGTTTAAAATAGTTTTAATATAAGATAAAGGTTATTTTCATAGAAAAACAAAACTTCAAAAATTCCTTTGGGATGTCAACATGCCCTAGTACCCCATGTCGACATAGTGTCAGTTAGATTCAAAATTTGAATTTCAAAAGAAGTGTCTATTCGCCATAACCTTTCACGAATGGACATGAATGTTGTTCTTCTATAAATAGGGGTTAGTTTCAACGGATTTTATATCAGTTTTTCTGGTTTTTCACTTCTCTTCTTCTTCCACATTTTCTTATTCAAAATCCTATCATTACTCTGTCGAAATCAACATTGCATCTAACTAGATTATCTCTGGTTTGATTCTCTATCACTATCTCAACAAGATCCAAGTGCTATTTAGAGTTATAGGCTTCTTTGTAATCTATCTAGCGAGAAAAGGTGAGATTGTGGCCTTGGAAACCAATCAAGCGAGAAAAGGTGTGATTGTAGCCTTGGAAATCAGTTGGGTGAACTTGTTGCCCCAGAAATCAAGTATCTCTACCCAGAGGATTGTGATTCTGGAGGGTGTACCTCGTAGCCTTGAAATCGAGGGTTGTAATTGTTGAATTGCTTTTGAAAGGAAATCCGTACTTGATTGTGCGAGACTGGATGTAGGGTAACCCCGAACTAGTATAAAATCCAGTGTGTTCTTTCCTTTACCGCATTTACTTTATTTCTGCATCTGTGTTTGTTTCTGTGATTATATCTGTGTCTGAATATTGCATACATTTGTGTTCGAATTAACATAAACTCAAAAAGATTTAGTAATTTCTTAAAAACACTATTCACCCCCCTCTAGTGTTATTCCTAGCCTTAAGATCTTATTCCGCATTCCTCACAGAGTCCATAAATGTTTAACCGGTTATTAGTCAGCCCATGAAAACTATTAGGTTAATAGTAATGCTAGAAACTGTAACTATGACAGATAGTCAAAATGAATGGGGATGGGCGATTCAGAATTGATTCAATTGTTTTACATATCATCACATAATAATGTTTTGAATTGATTTAACCATTGTGGATGCAATAGCATAGAAAATGGTTTATAGAGGTTTTTAAGATACTAGTGAGGGGAAACCCGTTTCGCTAAGCGGCGTGGTCTCACTAGATATCTAAATGATTTGAGATGGTAGATTATTATTCATACAAGGCTTTATGTCTAACTCGAAGTTTATGTTTTCCCCTTAAACTCTTGGGTACTCAATTGATTTTGTGTAGCTTGAGATTTGAGGTTTTCAGGTACCTCTTAAGACGAATAAGCTTCCGAAGTTGTGCTGGAGGCATGTAGTTATTTGAGTTCTCTCTCATATGATTCCGCTGTGTTGTTTTGTTAAGGAAAAGTTGTTTATTGTGTATTATATACTCCGATCACCAAGGGGGCATCTTCATATGTCACTCTTGACGTATATTGTAATAATTATATTTTCCTAAATGTGGTTAACGTTATGGGATTATGTAAAGAATGTTGAAATGGGTTTTTGGAATGGAATGTGAAAGTTATTTGAAAATTTTAAACTATTTCCTTATCCATGTGTTTCTTGTGTATCAATTTATATAACATTACCGTATTTGGTCATCGAGGATTAATAACTATGGATGACTGCAGCATCTATAGCCATTGGTTTTGGGCATCCAAGTGGAGGATGTTACAATTTGGCTGGCTTTGGATTTATGTGCTCGATTAGATTTGGCATTTGGTTGACTTTTGCAACCATTTGTACCCGATTTGGATTGGCATTCGGTTGGCTTTTGCTTCCATATGTACCATATTAGGTTTGACATTCGGTTGGCTTTTACATCCATACGCACCCGATTAGGTTTGGCATTCGGTTAGTGTAACATCCCGTATCTAGAGGCCAAAAGCAAGGCGCTACAGATGTGGCAGTCATTTATAATATTAACTTCTAGTGACAAAATATGACAATGCTAATGGTATCCATAATATCAGAAGCACATGAATATGAACAAAATCATAGATTTTCAAAAAAAAATAGCTGATTACATTTCAAAACAATATCATATCTAAGTTACATAAATCCCCAAAACGTTTCCCAGGCAACGATCAATTATAATTACAATAATACGCCAAGAGCGACATATGATGATGCCCCTTGGATGATCAAAGCAATATTGTCATATTTGACTTAATACACAGCGGAATCATAACATAAAGCTTGTTCGTCTCCGGAAGCTTTATTCACCAAAATTTCAGAAACCTGTAAACCTCAACACTCAGCCTACTCAAATCAATTTTGAGCACCCGAGCATTTAAAGGGAAACAAAAACTTCGAGTCAGACATAAAGCCTGGTGTGAATAATACTGTTAATTTATGTTAATTGAGACCACGCCGCTTAGCGGAACGGGTTTCCCCTCACTAACATTTCTTTATAAAAATATCATTTGCAATTTTTCTCCTACAACCAAATTTGGTAAAAATATCTATAAAGCATCATTATGTTAACATACATAAATATATCAGGTAATAAAATGAACTATTTGTTCATGCACAAAGTTTAGTTTTGTTAACTTTTAACCATTGGTTGACTCGGGCCTACCAGACAATATAAAATTTTATCTAACTTCTGTTAGTCACTCCTCTTCTTTTGGATGATTTGTCCTTAACTATCTGTTAAATACTTCTCTTCTGGACGGTCTATCCTTAACTTATCATCTTCTAGGGTCATATGATCCTAATGGTTTTACGGGCTCACCAATAACCTATCTGTATACAAAAATATATTACTTTCTATATGTATCCATGATTTTAGTCTTACCTATGACAAAGCCCTACACACTAGAATTTTGGACTATATTAGCTGGGGATAATAAATAATGTATAGGACGCGACCCTATACCAGCCTCATCTAGTATTCTAATATCTGAGTCATTTTACTTAGGGATATCTTCCAAAAAAATTTCTTGAAAACCTTTTCAAAATTATTTAAGATCTTTAAATCAAACTCAAATAAGGAAAATATATAATATCTTATGCTTTACTCAAAACCACCTTGCCATGTTATATTTATATACTTTACTCAAATCTTAGTTGATGAAAACATTTAACTTTTGAAAGTCCCCCTTCTAAAACCATTGGAAGTACACTTTTCGAAACTATTGAAAGCACCCCCTTCCGAAACCGTTGAAAGTACCCCTTTCGAAACCGTTGAGACTTCCCCTTTTGAAACTGTAACGAACGCGATTTTTCGTCGCTCGAAAATTGACATTAATACATTCACTGTATCAACTGCCGAGCAATCGAATGCCAGAAAACCGAATTGTTATGTAGAAAAAGAAGAGGTAGAAGAAGACAGAAGAAAAAGAAAGAAAAAGAACACAAATACAATATCAGAATCTCACATTCGCAGCGGAACAACATATAATAGATAAATGAATAATCTTTAAACCAAAGAACTATATCATTTTATACATTACATCATCATCAGAGTTTACAACAACAATACAACACTGGACAGTTATATAAACTTGTCCTCATACAGAATACACAGCGGAATAAATAATATCATATACAAGTGATACGTCTCGCCATCCAGCTCACCACTGAGCTCCACAGCATCTCCTGAATCCAGAATGACCTGATAACCTAACTCTAGACTGACCGTGTGGAAATTGGTGGGCACCCAGAGTTTAGGAAGGAAACAATAAACTCCAGGTCAGTCATGGTGACTAGTGTGAGAACTAAAACAGATTATCTTTAAAACAACAACAACAAAAGAAGTGGAAAATATTCGCAATGCTTTTGGAAAATGAAACTACCATAAGACTTCCCACCACACACACAATGCAATCGCAGACTTGGAGGAGATTTCTTCTTAAGATAGTCAAACATGCTTACTACACAAAAGAAAAACGCTTTTGATATTATTACAAGTGCATAGTGTGAAAACATTTCGAAAATATAATATTAATCTTAGCTAGGTACCATTATATTATGCCTGCTATAGCTGCCGCCTGAGGAGACAGGTTATACAATTGCAATCGTAAAGGGCTCGTATTGTTTCTTTGGATTTTCCAACAAATGGTCAGGCTAAGGAACTTCCTATGCAACGTAGGAACGCCTCTGGCGGGACGCTCCAAGAGACAACCTGCTCTCTGCCAACACAAGGCCGGTTACCCCCTTCCCGGGCAGTAAACCTGAGATATGCCACCACCGGTCCTTTGGGACCTTTATCCGAACGCTCGGTAATCAACATCACACATAATAAATAAAGTGTGTCCACATGAGTAAGTATCTGGGCTCCATACCATGATACTACCCTTTTCCAGAAGGAATGGTCATACCCTAGGGGCGCTATCCCTGAAACCTTGCCGCATCTTTCCTGTTTCGACCATTTCCGGGTTGTGAGGCTCGGACGAAGTCTCGTCCACAATGCTACGCTTTTTCACAAAGCCACGCTTTGATCACAAATGATCAATAAATGATCATCACACAACAACACTCAACATGCCACATTACCAAATTGGGAATATATCGCTGATAAATTTCAACTACATAACCTATGAGCTCGTACCTCTTAGAGAAGGGTGTTAAGCTAAGAGAATAAATTCTCCGCCACCAACAGAAATGTATTTGAAAGAAATCAGCTTTATATCTCAAAATGTAATGTCAGACATGTAACCATACAAGTCTGTTCCGGGTTCGAACAGAACCGAAGGCACTTCCGAAGAAGCCCTTGCAATCTGGGTATTCACAATCCCGATAAAACTTCCCATCACAAAGGAAATCTCAATACCGTAGC
The DNA here is from genome assembly GCA_030737815.1 of Allium fistulosum. NCBI lineage: Eukaryota > Viridiplantae > Streptophyta > Magnoliopsida > Asparagales > Amaryllidaceae > Allium > Allium fistulosum. The sequence goes on from CM060908.1 coordinate 717,017,247, forward strand.
TAACGGTGCAGAGACAATCGATAGGTCATCCTATCATTTTCACAAATACTCGGTATTCACCACCGGTCTTCAATACGATCCATATCGTCGTATCACTAATTCGGAATGGGTTATATGACACAAACGTCTTTTCCCGGCTAACCCGAATAGTGGGCACAATATTTCAAAACATATGGATATAGGGATTTCAATTAAGTCACAACTTATTACCCAAATCCTTTATTTCAAATGGTTTAACAAATTACCATTTTGAATCTTTAAACAAAAAGATTTACTTCACAAAGTTTACCCAGTTTCACAAAGATTCATTCACAGATTTCCAAAACAATTTCCATTTCAGTTGGATTAACCCATTAAATCTTTAAATCAAGATTTAATTTATAGCTTTCAAAATCATTCACAATTCAAGTCTTTTATAATATAAAAGATAAACCATTTGAAATACTCTTTTATTTCAAAATAAAACCTAATCATCTTCACAAGGGTTAATTTATAGTTTTTCTAAACTATTCACAATTTCATTTCAACTTGAATTGTTTCAATACAAATTGGAAATATTTTCACTTTTTAAAAGCTGTTATTATTTGAAAACAGATAGTTTCTGTTTTGGGAAAAACGGTTACAATTTCACAGTTTAAAACCATTCAAGTATAAAACTTGAATATAAATTTAAATTTCCAAAACCATATTTTTAAATGGTTAAAAACCCATATAAACACCTTTTATAATTTATACAATCTTTTAAACCAAAATTCCCAATTCATTGAATTAAATTTCAAAATATTGAATTCAAACTTAAATCAAATGATTTAAATTCCAATTCTATTAAGTTATTTAAAATAACTTTTATTTTTGAAACTCATTTTAAAAAACTTTCAATTCCAATTCCTAAACTATTTTGGATTCAAAAACTCAATTTTCCCAAAATTGATAAAAATGTGACTTAAACGATTTCCACGTGAAATCCACATTTGTGTGTGTATTGTGTAGTCCAAGGGTTTAACACAATACTGCAACAACATTCAATCATCACAGATCAAATATAACAATATAATTGATAAGCGGTATAAACTATAACGCTTATCTTCATTCACAGATCACAAATATATATATCACCGATAAATAGATCACAAATCACACACAAATCAAATATATCACAAAGCATCACACCTCAAAGATGTCAAACAATTCAACATCCAATATAATCCAAACATCCATAAGTAGGATTAATTTAATTATCTGATTAATGTAAATCAGATAAATTTCTATAAATCAATTTTACTAGTTATAGTAGATTAAAAATCAATTAATTTCAAATTGATTTCAAAACACCAAATCAAATTTTCAACGAATTTCCAAATTATTTCCTTTTTAAAATAAATTTCTTTATCTCTTCAAATCTATTTAAAAATCCAAATTTCAAATAAATTCTTCAATTTATAATTGATATTTCCGAAATCCATTTATTTAGCCCTTTTTCCAAAATTTGAAATTAAATTCAATACGGTTCAAAAATAAGACTTTTATCTTTTAAAACTCCTTTTAAATTTATCCAATTATTAAAAACAAATTTTTCGATAAATTTTCAACTTATATTTTCAGAAATCCAATTTTATCTATTTTCGGTGTCCAATAATACCAAAAATATATTCGGCTAAATTATAGCCTTCAACAACATTCAATTCACAAATATAATCACACGGAGATTATAAATAAACAACACACAACATATGAAATAAATTCAAATGTTTGAGGAATCCATTTGGATCCCTCCAACCTGTTTCCCTGCATCCACAGATGTTAGCACAATACCAATTTCACTTCACAGTGAAATTATCGCGGTATATGAGATTTATAAATACTATCCGCTATTATGCGGCGCAATAGGGTCTCATCCGCTATATAATGCGGGAAATCAACAACTCCAATATATACATATACCAATATATATATATTGCTATATACATATATAATACCAATTCCACTTCAATGTGAAATTATCGCGGTATATGTTTTTAATTAATAACCTCCGCTTAATATACGGCGTATATGGTCTATTTAACACAATAGATAACAATTTATCATCCAATCATCACAATCAATCACTATCAACAATTTTAAATCTAACAATTTAAAATTTAAATCGAAACAAAATATTCGATTGAGTGAGGAGTTCTCACCTTGCTTTCAATAACGGTTGCAGTATTTTATTTCGAATAAAATTAAAAGACCGTTTAATTTTACCCAAAATTTTCACCAACTCTAAACGATTCCAATCCAGCTCCACTGCGTAGTGCTCGACAAAACGATTCCAATGCAAAAAAGTTTCGTCGAATTCCGACCTCGTATGACAAAGATATTGCATTTTTAAGTTTGAACGATTTATATATAATCAATTTACAATTTCTATTTTTATTTTCTAACCCTAGAATTCATCTCAGCCCTCTATTTTTGCAACTGCAGATCTGGGCCGCCACTTGCATCATCTTCCTCAACGTGACATTCACGTACAAAAAACCCAATGGCCGCCTCCTTTGATGAATTATCGAGCCACCATCTCCGCGTTTCATCCCAATCAGGCGACGCCAACTCGAAGGCCATCATCAACTCTACCTCCACCCAAAGTCACGTGAAGCTCAAGTATGCCCTGATCTCGAAAAACGTGAACAAACGTGCGTCTTCCAGCTCCAATTGCCATTGATTTCCTCGACTATAAGTGATCATATCTGTATGGATTGAAAGATCTCGACGAGCTCTTCATCTTTCGTGTTGGAAGTTTCTTGAAATATTGCATAGATTGGAAGAGATTAAGGGAAGAAGATGGGAGCTTTCTGGCCATTGAATAATTAGAGAGTGGCGGCTGAAGCTAGAACCCTAGGGTTAGTGCAAAAGTGAAAAACTGAGTCCTTTTATATAAAATTTCACAAAACATTATTCATCGAAAAATTTCCGAACTCCAAATCGAGCGTGCCGGCTGGCGTTTTTAAGGTTTACCCCGCATTCCAAACGCAATGGAACGTGTTTCGGGAGCTAATTTGATCGTATGTGAGAGTTACAGAAATAAACGATCAATTTAAAATTAAATCGATTTAAATCTATTTCGATGCGTTTTGGCTTGCCCCGGACAAACCTTACATCCGATTGCAACGAAATTTGAAACCTTACAATATTTTCATATTACGGATCCGATGAAACTGGTTTCGTCGAAATCCGAGACTATTTGAAAAATGGCTATTTTTTAGTCGTCAATTAAATATTAAAATATTCAATTTTCACAAATTAACTTCTAATTCAATTTTAAAAGTTCTATAATATCATTATAACTCCAATATGATTTAATATAACTTTATAAATCATTTTTAATCACATTTAATTCAGATTTCAATTATTTACCCAATTTCAAGTATTAAATTAATAATTTAATCACCCAATTAAATCACTATATCGAAATTAAATCAATTCGACTTCCAAATCGTGCTTATTAATATTTAAAATTAATTAAATATACGAATTAAATTCTGGGTCGTTACAAACTTCCCCCTTTAAAAGAATTTCGTCCTCGAAATTGCAAAGTAAGAAAAATACTCCAATTTCATTAACTTTTCAGAAATCCATTTCGTGAAAATTTTATATTCACCTTTTTAAAAACCTTTAACTTCAACCAAAATGATGGTTTCCATTTTCTAGTTCAGTTCCCATATTTTCATTACAATTTAGAAATTGACTTTTCGTTAACAAAAAATTTTCAAAATTTTTCTAACGCCTTAAATTTTCAAAAAAATTCGCCAGCGTCTCCTTTGCGCGGTTCGATCGTAGTAGGATCACAATAGACATAAATATGTATACATCGACCCACCGGGTCGGAAAAGCAGAAAACCAGTTCATATTTCCTATTTTTATTGCGTAGGCGTACTTTTTTAGCATTTTTAAGCAAAGCAGTTATTAATTTAGCATTTCACGCAACCAAAGCAACCGATCGGCAGCCACGGCACCTGTACTTACTCAATTTAAATATGTAAGTAACATATATACAACGTTATTAACAATTTACTCTTTTAAACAACCACAACATACACATATTAAAAGAAATGCATACTAACAAGGTTTATAAGCAACTTATATAATTTCGACACTATTTGTAATTGTTTATAACCAATTCATATACAACGACATTCAATTGTTCATTTTCAATTAGTTTACATTCACTAATTTAAATTCAAGTTGGTTCACTTTCAATTCAAATCAATTTCTATTTAAATTTACTTCACTTTCAATTTAAATTCAATTACTATAGCTTTCAATTTCACAAATTCCATTTCATTAACACTTAATGAATTTTACATATACAATCAATCAACAATCATATAACAACCAATGTACATTCAACACAACCAAATTTATTCACTTTACTTTATTTCACATTCAATTTGGTTCAACATTTTTAATTCCAATTGGTTTAATATTAAATTGATTTCCATTCAATTATTCAATTCCCAATTACATTAGTTTTAATGAATTAACACTTACATTCATTATTCCATATCAATTCACTCACATTCGATTGATTACATTCAATCCATTTATTTCAATTGCTAATTCATTTTACAAATAAGGTTGAATTTCATTTATATAACTTAAGTTCATATTCATCACTTCATTTCATTAATTCACTTTATTATTTCATTTTCATATCAAAATCAACTTCATTCATCATTACTTAAGTTATATCCCAATTAAACATTATTTGTTTAACTTCACTTAAATTTTCCACTTATAAATCCAATTCAGATTTCCAATTCTAAAGTAAATTCTATTTAACTTTTACCAAAGTCAAAATTTCATCAATTATTCAAATTCACATCTCATTTTGCTTAACAAAATTGTTTAACCCTTTTTATCATTTGGTTTCACTTACATCTTCTCACTTTATAAGTTATACAACTTATATATTTAACTTCCAAATCATATTATAAGTATAAAACTCATTTCACTTATAATTATCAATTACAACTTGAATTTTAATTTCAAATTTGTTTATCACAACAAAACTTCAATTTTCAATTTGCTATGGTAGCAAATCCATCACACAGAAACTCGAAAATGATACTGATGATGCTGCAGTCATCACCCTTATTATTTCCCAGCAACAATAGTGAATTCAGTGTCTAAATATTCTTTTCAAAATTTCCCTTTATTTATAAATCACATTTATAAATCTTTTTCTCATATAAGATTATATCACAATTGCAAATCATATTAATTATAATTCCATACTTAATAATTCATTTGCTTATATACTTCATTTGCTTATATACTTCATTCTTTTACAATTGTTGTTTTTATTTAGCTTATTCAAACAACTTTTATTAACTCATATATTTTCTTACATTTTCAACAACCAAACAGTCAATTTTTTTTATACATACACTTTAATAATTTCTGAAAAATTATTTCCTTGATATACAAAATATAATCAAGGTAAAATTATTTCATTTACCCAATTTAAAATGATACTATGTCGACTTGCCTCGTTTAAGAGTTTAGAAACCCCTATCGATAATATGGCGTCCCACATACCGACCAAAATTCATAAACAGCTCAACGGATAAGCAAACACAATATAAAACAATTTTATATTCACTAACAAATACACACTCGTATCTATTATTACACTCACACTCATTCTAGAGTACTACTGACTCTATCTCTAATGAGTAATTCCCAACAGAGCCAAAGTTATCGCTTAACCATATGCTCTGATACCAAATGTAACGAACGCGATTTTTTGTCGCTCGAAAATCAACATTAATACATTCACTGTATCAACTGCCGAGCAATCGAATGCCAGAAAACCGAATTGTTATGGAGAAAAAGAAGAGGTAGAAGAAGACAGAAGAAAAAGAAAGAAAAAGAACACAAAAACAATATCAGAATCTCACATTCGCAGTGGAACAACATATAATAGATAAATGAATAATCTTTAAACCAAAGAACTATATCATTTTATACATTACATCATCATCAGAGTTTACAACAACAATACAACACTGGACAGTTATATAAACTTGTCCTCATACAGAATACACAGTGGAATAAATAATATCATATACAAGTGATACGTCTCGCCATCCAGCTCGCCACTGAGCTCCACAGCATCTCCTGAATCCAGAATGACCTAATAACCTGACTCTAGACTGCCCGTGTGGAAATTGGTGGGCACCCAGAGTTTAGGAAGGAAACAATAAACTCTATGTCAGTCATGGTGACTGGTGTGAGAACTAAAACAGTTTATCTTTAAAACAACAACAACAACAAAAGAAGTGGAAAATATTCGCAATGCTTTTGGAAAATGAAACTACCATAAGACCTCCCACCACACACACAATGCAATCGCAGACTTGGAGGAGATTTCTTCTTATGATAGTCAAACAAGCTTACTACGCAAAAGAAAAACGCTTTTGATATTATTACTAGTGCATAGGGTGAAAACATTTCGGAAATATAATATTAATCTTAGCCAGCATAGGTACCATTATATTATGCCTGCTATAGCTGCCGCCTGAGGAGACAGGTTATACAATTGCAATCGTAAAGGGCTCGTATTGTTTCTTTGGATTTTCCAACATATAGTCAGGCTAAGGAACTTCCTATGCCACGTAGGAACGCCTATGGCGGGACGCTCCGAGAGACAACCTGCTCTCTGCCAACACAAGGCCGGTTACCCCCTTCCCAGGCAGTAAACCTGAGATATGCCACCCCGGTCCTTTGGGACCTTTATCCGAGCGCTCGGTAATCAACATCACACATAATAAATAAAGTGTGTCCACATGAGTAAGTATCTGGGCTCCATACCATGATACTACCCTTTTCTAGAAGGAATGGTGTAATGCCCCAGAAATTCATGGAATCTTATTTTGGTTGGATTTTGAAATATATGAATTTATTTGTATAGGAATATATGGGATTAATTATGTGCAAGTGTGTGTGCATGTGTGCACGTGCACACTGATATGGCACAAGAAAGAACTCCAGATTTCCTGAATATAAAACAAGAATTAAAAAGCATTACAAACATGATTTTGTAACATGGATATTTGATTTCTGGAATTATATGGATCATCCCAGAGAATAAGAAAAGTAAGTTTTATTTTAAATCAGTAAACAGATTTTATTTAAAACCCAGGAAATATATATATATATATAAGCAAGTGAAACTATAACACTAAAATGGAAAAAGACAAATGGCAAGCAAAATAATTGCTTTAGGCAGAAAATAGAAAGGAGGATTTTTTTTAGAAAATAAACAAGTAAACAATGTCACACAATTATCATGACTTGATAAGAATATGATATATTCTGGAAAAGAAAAAGGAGAGGCAGGTCTCACATATGGCCGGGATATTAAAGGTAAAAAATAAACAAATTTGAAATGCAAAATGCATGAGTCTTGGCCAGGGTAGGAATGGGATTTTACAATGATAAAACCCTAGAAAACTTCTCTTATAAATCCAAGTATAAACCAGAAAAATCATTTGCTACCCAAAACATTTAAGAAAACAAAGAAGAAAATACTTACAAGCAGAAAAGCAAGTTTTGAAAAGGTTTCTTTTCTGGGTTTAGCAAGAGAAGCATTTTCTGTGAGTAATCTCACTAAACCCATGGCATTAAGTCCTGTTATGAGGCAGCCAAGCTTATGTTATTTTTCCATATATTGTTGATTTCATTAATATGGTTTTAATGGATGTTTTAATGGGTGTTTCTGAATGTTTTGATTGCTTTGATGTTTGAGTATTTTGCTCTGTTTGGTTACACCCAGAAATGTAAAAGTATGAAATCATGAAAGTAAATAGAGGATACTTGTAACTGGTTTAGATATGGCATGGGAAATATAGAAATCAAAATGTATTTTTGTTGCATTACACTTGTGTAAGTGCTGAGGCTCAAATGAAAGATTCAAGGTTGCAATGGAAATATCCAAAAGTGTTGAACCCTTGATCAAATAGAAAACCCATGAGCCAGAAATCTTGTTTAAGCTAGATCTTGAATTTAGTTCAAACATGGTTGCTTATGAAACAATAATAACCCACATGCCCAGTCTTTATTCCCAGTTGTAAATATTCCTGTATTTTCTTTAAGCCAAAATATTTGAAAATATGATTTCCTCTGGATAGGAATGTTAGCTTGTTTTTGAATTATGCTTGTGAGTTTTATAATTCATATACAATGTGATTCAGTCACCTAGCTATCTCATGATAGGATTAAACATGAACACTTAGTAAATAAACTAAGGATTGTGAGCCAAGAGGACTGCTGGAATGCTTGTTGTATTTAAAGTATGCAAGTTGGCACATGGCTTGTTTAAGCCCTGAGATCTTTGTGCAATAATGTGAATTATTTAATTGCAATGTGTCCCCGTGATTCCTTTATGGCAGATGAGGCTAGGAATTAATTTGGTAAATACAACCTTAAATTGATGAAGTAGGAACTTGAGTTATTCCTAAGATGGTTGGTCTGGAGCTATGATAGTTCCTGAGTATTTCTATTTGAAATGTATGTTTACATGGTTGAAAGTGTGTACATAGTTAGTCTTAAACACTGATCATATATGCACAATACATCATAAACAAGTCAGGCAAATTGAACAAAGAAGCTATGCCCACTTATACAAAATGTTTATGTCTCACTCATTTACTTAATATCATGGAATTTTTGATATTGCTCATACCAGATCTTGTATCTGACCCTTGTTTGCTTATGGCATCTGGGGTGTCTCATTTAAAATGGGGCAGCCTCTAATGCTCTTTCAGGGAATGCTGGTTCTAAATAGGAAGCTACTATGGCTATTGAGAATGATTGGATAAGCATGCTAAATTAGAATTAAATAAGAACTCAGAAGGAATTATTTGCATGTATTCTGAGAAGCTTTTATAGTTATGCTTTGGTTGTTATGTAATTGAATGCTTGAATTTATTTAGTTGTTTTAACTGAATCTAGTAATGTATTAAGTTTGGATTTACCAAAGACTTAGTTGAATCTATGCAAGAAAGTATATATTTGAGTATTATGGTGAAAATCTGTAAATGATATATGTCAGTAATTGAGAAATAGATATGTATATATATATACATATATTGTATTAGTTAATTTCAAGTTACTTAAAACTTTAAGTTTGAAGGTTAAAAATCTGAGTTTAGCTAGAAGTAATATTTCAAGAATTTTGTGACAATATGCAGAAGTGTTTTGATAAAAGAAACAACATATTTGTACACTTTAAAAAGATATAAACATGTTTTAAGGGATTTTGCAAATGTCTGGTATCTGAATTTACATTGCAAAAGCCAGGCACTAATGTTTTGATGATCTAGTCATAAGGCTAACCCACTTCAAAAATAATGAGGTCTGGATCGATCAAGATGATCAGAGTTTTGGGTATAAAGGAAGAAAATACACTTTCTAAAATCTGAAGCTTTCTTTGCAAATGCATGAACAAAGACATTTTCAAATACTTGATCAACTCACATTTTATTTTGAATAGCTTTATTAGCCCAGAGAGTACAATACATCTAATATGCACACATATTATCTAAATACTACTTTTGTCAAATGACCATAGAATCTGGATTCTCTAAATCCAGTAAAGCAACCTGTAAATTAGATGCAAGCTGAGGTAACTCAGGGATTAGAGAATAAATTTGGTTAAGGAAAATACAACTTTCTAGATTATGAAAGAATTACACAACTGACCTGGTAATAAGTAAAGAAATTTGTGATAAAATAACTTGTGTTGAAAATGATAAGTGAGTATATCATTTTCCTTTCTGACTTTAACCAAATCCCAAATAATTAAACTAAAATTTTGGTGGCTTGCTATATAATCTGAGATCACCTTACTATCTCAAACTAACAGACAATAACAATAAGAATGATCAAAAATTAATAGGTATAGATTACACATGATTATGGGAATTCACTCCCATGACTCAAATATTAAACAAAGGTAAATGAGCTATGTACTGGTTGATTAGAAATTCAAATTCAACCAGGATGCACTCTTGCTTACCAACACTTTGATCCAAGCAAGAGGGTCACATACATCTTCATATGTATGTGAATATATTATTAAAGAACTGATATAAATATATTAGTAGAAAATTAGGATCCTGGATAATTTAGTGGAGAGGTTAATGACTCTAGGAAATTATTGATGAAAACTTAAAAAAAAATTAGGTGAAATAGCTAGGGTCATTTCAAATGGTCATACCCTAGGGGCGCTACCCCTGAAACCTTGCCGCATCTTTCCTGTTTCGACCATTTCCGGGTTGTGAGGCTCTGACGAAGTCTCGTCCACAAAGCTACGCTTTTTCACAAAGCCATGCTTTGATCACAAATGATCAATAAATGATCATCACACAGCAACACTCAGCATGCCACATTACCAAATTGGGAATATATCCCTGATAAATTTCAACTACATAACCTCTGAGCTCATACGTCTCAGAGAAGGGTGTTAAGCTAAGAGAATAAATTCTCCGCCACCAACAGAAATGTATTTGAAAGAAATCAGCTTTATATCTCAAAATGTAATGTCAGACATGTAACCATACAAGTCTGTTCCGGGTTCGAACAGAACCGAAGGCACCTCCGAAGAAGCCCTTGCAATCCGGGTATTCACAATCCCGATAAAACTTCCCATCACAAAGGAAATCTCAATACCGTAGCTAACGGTGCAGAGACAATTGATAGGTCATCCTATAGTTTTCACAAATACCCGGTCTTCACCACCGGTCTTCAATACGATCCATATCGTCGTATCACTAATTCGGAATGGGTTATATGACACAAACGTCTTTTCCCGGCTAACCCGAATAGTGAGCACAATATTTCAAAACATATGGATATAGGGATTTCAATTAAGTCACAACTTATTACCCAAATCCTTTCTTTCAAATGGTTTAACAAATTATCATTTTGAATCTTTAAACAAAAAGATTTACTTCACAAAGTTTACCCAGTTTCACAAAGATTCATTCACGGATTTCCAAAACAATTTCCATTTCAATTGGATTAACCCATTAAATCTTTAAATCAAGATTTAATTTATAGCTTTCAAAATCATTCACAATTCAAGTCTTTTATAATATAAAAGATACACCATTTGAAATACTCTTTTATTTCAAAATAAAACCTAATCATCTTCACAAGGTTTAATTTATAGTTTTTCTAAACTATTCACAATTTCATTTCAACTTGAATTGTTTAAATACAAATTGGAAATCTTTTCACTTTATAAAAGCTGTTATTATTCGAAAACAGATAGTTTCCGTTTTGGGAAAAACGGTTACAATTTCACAGTTTAAAACCATTCAAGTATAAAACTTGAATATAAATTTAAATTTCCAAAACCATATTTTTAAATGGTTAAAAACCCAAATAAACACCTTTATAATTTATACAATCTTTTAAACCAAAATTCCCAATTCATTGAATTAAATTTCAAAATATTGAATTCAAACTTAAATCAAATGATTTAAATTCCAATTCTATTAAGTTATTTAAAATAACTTTTATTTTTGAAACTCATTTTCAAAAACTTTCAATTCCAATTCCAAAACTATTTTGGATTCAAAAACTCAATTTTCCCAAAAATTGATAAAAATGTGACTTAACCGATTTCCACGTGAAATCCACATTTGTGTGTGTATTGTGTAGTCCTAGGGTTTAACACAATAGTGCAACAGCATTCAATCATCATAGATCAAATATAACAATATAATTGATCAGCGGTATAAACTATAACGCTTATCTTCATTCACAGATTACAGATATATATATCACCAATAAATAGATCACAAATCACACACAAATCAAATATATCATAAAGCATCACACATCAAAGATGTCAAACAATTCAACATCCAATATAATCCAAACATCAAGTAGGATTAATTTAATTATCTGATTAATGTAAATCAGGTAAATTTCTATAAATCAATTTTACTAGTTATAGTAGATTAAAAATCAATTAATTTCAAATTGATTTCAAAACACCAAATCAAATTTTCAACGAATTTCCAAATTATTTCCTTTTTAAAATAAATTTCTTTATCTCTTCAAATCTATTTAAAAATCCAAATTTCAAATAAATTCTTCAATTTATAATTGATATTTCTGAAATCCATTTATTTAGCCCTTTTTCCAAAATTTGAAATTAAATTCAATACGGTTCAAAAATAAGACTTTTATCTTTTAAAACTCCTTTTAAATTTATCCAATTATTAAAAACAAATTTTCCGATAAATTTTCAACTTATATTTTCAGAAATCCAATTTTATCTATTTTCGGTGTCCAATGATACCAAAAATATATTCGGCTAAATTATAGCCTTCAACAACATTCATTTCACAAATATAATCACACGGAGATTATAAATAAACAACACACAACATATGAAATAAATTCAAATGTTTGAGGAATCCAGTTGGATCCCTCCAACCTGTTTCCCTGCATCCACAGATGTTAGCACAATACCAATTTCACTTCACAGTGAAATTATTGCGGTATATGGGATTTATAAATATTATCCGTTATTATGCGGTGCAATAGGGTCTCATCCGCTATATAATGCGGGAAATCAACAACTCCAATATATACATATTCCAATATATATATATTGCTATATACATATATAATACCAATTCCACTTCAATGTGAAATTATCGCGGTATATGTTTTTAATAAATAACCTCCGCTTAATATACGGCGTATATGGTCTATTTAACACAATAGATAACAATTTATCATCCAATCATCACAATCAATCACTATCAACAATTTTAAATCTAATAATTTAAAATTTAAATCGAAACAAAATATTCGATTGAGTAAGGAGTTCTCACCTTGCTTTCAATAACGGTTGCAGTATTTTATTTCGAATAAAATTAAACGACCGTTTAATTTTACCCAAAATTTTCACTGACTCCAAACGATTCCAATCCAGCTCCACTGCGTAGTGCTCAACAAAACGATTCCAATGCAAAAAGTTTCGTCGAATTCCGACCTCGTATGACAAAGATATTGCATTTTTAAGTTTGAACGATTTATATATAATCAATTTACAATTTCTATTTTTATTTTCTAACCCTAGAATTCATCTCAGCCCTCTATTTTCGCAACTGCAGATCTGGGCCGCCCCTTGCATCATCTTCCTCAACGTGACATTCACGTACAAAGAACCCAATGGCTGCCTCCTTTGATGAATTATCGAGCAACCATCTCCGCGTTTCATCCCGATCAGGCGACGCCAACTCGAAGGCCATCATCAGCTCTACCTCCACCCAAAGTCACGTGAAGCTCAGGTATGCCCTGATCTCGAAAAACGTGAACAAACGTGCGTCTTCCAGCTCCAATTGCCATTGATTTCCTCGACTATAAGTGATCATACTCGTATGGATCGAAAGATCTCGACGAGCTCTTCATCTTTCGTGTTGGAAGTTTCTTGAAATATTGTATAGATTGGAAGAGATTAAGGGAAGAAGACGGGAGCTTTCTGTCCATTGAATAATTAGAGAGTGGCGGCTGAAGCTAGAACCGTAGGGTTTGTGCAAAAGTGAAAAACTGAGTCCTTTTATAGAAAATTTCACAAAACACTATTCATCGAAAATTTTCCGAACTCCAAATCGAGCGTGCCGGCTGGCGTTTCTAAAGTTTACCCCGTGTTTCGAACGCAATGGAACGTGTTTCGGGAGCTAATTCGATCGTATGTGAGAGTTACGGAAATAAACGATCAATTTAAAATTAAATCGATTTAAACCGATTTCGATGCGTTTTGGCTTGCCCCGGACAAACCGTACATCCGATTGCAACGAAATTTGAAACCTTACAATAATTTAACATTACGGATCCGATGAAACTAGTTTCGTCTAAATCCGAGACTGTTTGAAAATTGGCTATTTTTTGTCGTCAATTAAATATTAAAATATTCAATTTTCACAAATTGACTTCTAATTCAATTTTAAAAGTTCTATAATATCATTCTAACTCCAATATGATTTAATATAACTTTATAAATCATTTTTAATCACATTTAATTCGGATTTCAATTATTTACCCAATTTCAAGTATTAAATTCATAATTTAATCGATCAATTAAATCACTATATCGAAATTAAATCAATTCGACTTCCAAATCTTACTTATTAATATTTAAAATTTATTAAATATACGAAATAAATTCTGTGTCGTTACAGAAACCCTATAAAACCCTTTCTTTTATCTAGGCCGAAAGGCCAAAACCTTCCTTTCGAAACCATTCTCAAAACCCATTTGAAACCTTTGGAAACCTTCCTTTCGAAAGCTTTAAAAACCTTATACATCTTTCTTTTAAAAACCATTAAACATTGCCTTTCGAAACCATTGGAAAACCTTTCCTTTCGAAACCATTCAAAACCATCAGAAAACAACACCTTTCGATTCCTTCGAAACCTCTGGGGAACCACCCCTTCGAAACCTCTTTCAAAACCTTTTGGAAGCATTAAATCTAAACCTTTTGAAAGCATTTGGGTTCAATTTAAAACATGTGGAAAACCATTCGAAACCATTCAAAGTTAACTCCTTCGAAACCCTTTGAAAACGTCTCGGTCGAAACAATTGGATTATGCCTTTAAGTAGAGCAAAAGGACATAAACCCATTAAAGTCGAAAGCACTTCCTTTTGAAATCATCTCTTTCGAAACCAATTTGGGTTATACTTCAATTTAACAAAAGGGTCATAAAAACCTTTTAAGTCGAAAGCCACTCTTTCAAAAGCATTTCCTAAGTAAAAAGTGATGGTGTCGAAACCACCCCTTCGAAAACATGGGAGAAATGGGCAGATTTTCTAAAACAAAACAACCCCTTCGAAACCTACTGGGTCGAAAAGTAAAAAAGTGGCAGCTAGGTGTTTCGACTTAGTCGAAAGCATTCATTTAAAGCAAAGATGCAACCCAATCGAAACCATTTCCTTTTAAACCATTTGACCTAGTCGAAACCCAACCAAGTCGAAAGCAAGCAGGCGCATTTTTCTTTAAAACCAAAGCAAAGCTTCAACCCTTTCAGAACCCATGATTTCGACCATATACCTTTCGCCCACATCCAATTCATTACGTACTAGTTGCCTGATACCATATGCATTGGTTTCGACTGCGTCGGAGGCGATAGTATGGAGGCGGAACCTGGTGTTGAAGGAGACGGAACAGTGAAAAACCTATTTATTTGTACTTTTAAACTATTTCTTTTATACCTAACCTTCCTGCTCTCAACTTCCCAAGTACAGTCTCTATCATCGTCACTTCACTAGACCTTGACTAATCTGACTGTCTTGGTTCTAAGCCTCTTCTCATCTCTCGCAACAATGCGAATTGGCTTTCTCACAATGGTTAAGTCTAATTCTACCACTAAGTCATCTAGCATAGTCAGTGCAATAGTAGTCTCCGGGTCTCTGACACACTTTTTGAGATGAAAAACATGGAAAACACTGTGGACACCTGCCAAACTACTCGGTAACTCAACCCTATATGTGAGTTTCCCGATCCTCTCAACAATAGGAAAAGGTCCAACAAATCTCAGTGATAACTTCCCCGATTTCCCAAATCTAATCACGCCCTTCATCGGTGACACGTAGATGAAAACCTGGTCTCCAACTGGGAACTCTAGATATTTCTGTCTCTTATCTGCATAACTTTTCGACCAAGACCGAGCCTCCTTCATTCTAGCCCGAATGACCTCAATCTTTTCTACAGCTTCTCTAACCAGATCTGGACCGAGTATCAACATGTCCCCGGTCTCTAACCAACAAACGGGAGATTTTCATGGCCTTCTATACAAAGCTTCAAACAGTGCCATCCCAATACTAGTCTGATAACTGTTGTTATACGAACACTCGACTAAATGTAGATGGTCTTCCCATGATCCCTTGAAATCTAGAACAAAAGCTCTTAACAAATCTTCTAAGATCTTGTTAACTCTCTTAGTTTGCCCATCTGTTTGTGCATGATAAGCGATATTCATCTTAAGCTTGGTTCCCAAAAATTTCCTGCAGACTCTTCCAAAACGCGCTAGTGAACAAAGAATCTTTATCACTAACTATGCTACTAGGAATTCCATGCAGCCTAACCACATTCTTCATGAACAACCTTGCTAAAACGGGTGTCATCCTGGTTGACTTAACTGGAATGAAATGGGCACCCTTGGTCAATCTGTCCACTATGACCCATATACTATCATTTCCCATGTTCGACCTTGGAAACCCATCAATAAAGTCTATGGATATAGAATCCTACTTCCATACCGGAATATCTAATGGCTGAAGCAACCCACTTGGCTTCTGGTGTTTGGCCTTTGCCTACTGGCAATTCAAGCACTGCTTTACACATAAGCCAATATCCCGCTTCATACCTTCCCAAAAGAAACTCCACTTCATATCCTAATACATCTTAGTACCTCCTGGATGAATGGTGAACTTCGAATGATGGCATTCCTCCAAGACTTCTTTTCTTAAGTTTCCTACACTGGGAACACTTAATCTTCCTTTCTTTCTCAACCGCCCATTTTGATCAAGACTGAAATCTTTCAAATCATCGCTCTAGGTTCCTTCTCTTAGCTTCCTGATCCGTTCGACTAACACTGGATCCTCCATCTATTTAGAAGCAATCTTTTCAATCAACACTGGTCGAACTTCCAAACAAGATAATACAACTGAATTCCCACTAGACCCAGCCTCGGATCTCACTACAATAGAACAAGGCTTTCGTAGCATTCAGAAAACGCTATTACAGCCTACCATAGCGTTTCAGTGAACGCCGTGGAACAACAAGCTATGGTAGCCCATTAGCATTACATAGCAGGGAGGAAAATGCTATTATAAACAATAGTGTTTGTAAACGATCATAGCGTCTGTAGCCTACCGTAGCGTTTATGTTCTGTTATTAAACCAAAACGCTATAGGGAATATTATCCTGCAATTGATTTCTATAGTGTTTTCTAGGAATATTTTATAGCCTTTAAGCATACCATGTTATAGCGTTAAGATGATTTTTCAATAGCGTTTCTTATCATACTTGTATAGCGTTTATGATTTTCTATTATAGCGTTGTTGATGCATGAATCTTACATCACATACATAGTTTCGATATCGTTTTGTTATTCGATAGTGTTTATCTAACGTTATTCTATGTAAAATTAATTTATAGCATTTATCTGTTCTGTTTCATCTTTTTATTATATTATATTATTATATATATACACAGATATATACACACACATACATATACAAACATACATATATATATAGTTACACAACAACTTTAACTCTACATTGCATATTATGATCATTGAACATTGAAACCAAATCAAGAGAGCCCACAATTAAAATTAAGGCCAAAGCACAATCAATAAAAGCATTCATTTCTTACAGTAACAGCCCAATCTAGGTCAAAATAAACAGTTTGCCTCCAACGTTACATAATAACAACATTATCTAGCATAATGTACTAATACAAGTATGAAGAAAACATAAGCATATTACTTAGCCCAGGCATCCACCTTTCCCATCATTTTTGCAATCAGAGGAGCTACCTTAGGATTTGCTTGATGTTTCGCCAAACTTACAAGATTACTTGTACATGTGCAAATTCAATGAACATATGAGATAATTTGCAGATAATTTTATACTGTCATTACAAAAGCACACTCAGAATTTCGCAACAAAAAGAAAAACTGTAAAATTTCATGTATACATCTCACAGAACAGAGGTAGAACCATCTAACTGTCAAGTGTGCACAAATAGAAACGTGTTTCTGCATGTACAAATCAACTCAGACTGAACATCACCGAAAACACCTACATTGTGTACATTATTCTCCAAACCGCACCATGTGTCTCTAGCTTTGACCTTGGCAGTTAACAAAGGAACTCGAAAAAAGGATAGACAACATGCCTAAACTCAGACTGAACATCACCAAAAACACCAACTGGTCTGAACTCAAACTGATCTCTGTGTAAACTGTCACTGTGTAACTTAGACAAAGAGGACAGACAGGTCTGAACTCGACCCACTGGTCCAATATGATGCACAGAAAATATGATGCCAAACCCAAAAGGCTCAAAAGAGAATGCAAAAGGATATGGTTCAAGCCAATAAAGTAGTAATGATAGCTAAAAGTCAAACTGATTAATTTTATGGATTATTGGTTTGAATACAAGCCAATAAAGATTATAAGGATTTATGCACAGTAAAATTAATAAAATATAAAATAGAAAGACAATAAAATAAACCTAATATTTCCTCTGACCTTTGTTCTTTATGAAATTTATACAAACATTTTACAAACCAAATAAAATGTTAAATCTTAATTTTCAGTTTTCTTCGCTTGATTCTTCCCATGATTTAGCAATTCTCTTATATATCTCTCTCCCCTTATATAACTATTGATTTTGCCAAAAATATAAGTTTTTCAAAATAAAACCTACCTTACCATAATTACGAACTTAGCAAAAGTGAAAACTTTCTAAAATACAGGCTTTCCAAAAATACCAACTTATCAATAATTATATTTATGTCGTAGAAATTTAACATCCCATCTCAACATAAATATAATCGATATTTCCACCTTAATCCAAATCAAAACATCACCATTTTCAGCAATACCAAGCTTGTATGCGTCTATTGTCTAAACTTAAACTTGTATTTAAAATATTTTTACGTCCAAACTTAAAATTAAACTTGCATGAGCTCGGTTTTGAATCAAAACTGAGCATGAGCCCAGTTTTGAATCCAAATTGAGAGCTCATTTTTGACAAAACTGAGCATGAGCTCGGTTTTGAATCAAAACTGAGAAACAACTGAGATGCATAGTTTTAGAAAAACCATCCTCTACTCCGTCTAAACAAGATTACAGTTATCGCAAAGCCATAATTTCACGATGTCAAGTACTGCTTTGTTCTATTACAAGTTGTCACTTCATAAAGCTTGATGGAACAAGGTAGACTAGATTCTGTTTCTAGAAATTTGAATTGTGAAACATGTTTTTGTGCATCAAAGGACATAGTATATGGTGAGTCCAACATATAAAAAAGCTCAAAATGCAGGATAAGTTGGAGAATGTTGAACAAAAACTTTAAATTTTGAAAACTGAAATTTTACAAATAAGATTAGGAAACTATACTATAATTTAATTTACATTTTAAAATAACAAATAATGTATGTTTAGTATTAAAAATAGGTGTATATATATAACATAAGGTAAACAAAAGAAAAAAACAAAAGGCATTAGAAAAATGTTTATGTTTTGCATTTTAGTATCCATTCATGCATCAGAGCAAAAGGCAACCTCTTAGATCAAGACATTGCCAATTTCTACAAGGAGGGGTTGTAATTTTCAAGAAATTTTCATTTGACCATCTAAGTGAAGCAAAAAGCATTTACGCATATTTGTTATAAAGCATGAGTAAGCCATTACCTCTTTCATAAAAAAAGTAACCAGCTGGCATATATAAAAGAAAGTCCAATATTTTGAAACAAATAATTAAATGGAGCAAAATCATATGTAAAAGACAAGGTATACCATCTATATTAATTAGAGCTATACCAAGCAGGGGAATTTATCAAGTCAAATATGCATTCAATTTAAACTATGAAAACAAAGAAACATATAGGGAATAAACACATAATCTAACACATAGTAAAATGAGGAAACAAAGTGGAGGACCATAAGAAAAGAGAGTATTGAAAAATGGAGGTACGTAAAATTCATTCATTCTAACATTTTCAGTTGCACCCACATACCCTTTCATGTCAATTCAGTTTCACCTTTTATTTACACAAATTGAAAGTATTATTTATATAGCATAACCAAATTTTGAAAAAGATAAACATAGTTAAATTCTAATGACTATAGCAGCAGCACCTGCTGCTGACTACGCAGGGCCAGGCCAATGGCCTGGCCACTTTTCTGGCTACCTGACTAAACCAGAGTCCGGCTAGGGGATGGTGAGGTGTGACCCTTTTGGTAGCTCTAATGAATTGCAAGGTGATTGCATCATGACACATCTTCTCTCAGTTTTTTTTCGAGAACTTGACTTTTTACTAAAATCAATGCTTTAAGTGGGACTAGAAGAAAATGGTTTTGTACGAGGAAAATGAGTATTATTATTTATTTAAATTAGATAAATATCAGACAACATAATTATTAGGTATAAAATATTTTCTAACTTTTCCATATACACAGTATTTTAATCAGCGCATATCCATTCAGAGATCATAGTTGTTTGACCACACTAAATTAAGAATTTAACTTTGGTATCATAGTTGTTTGACCACACTAAATTAAGAATTTAACTTTGGTAAGAACCAAAATATGCATATCAAACGAAAAACATAAAATGACTTTTATGCATGATGTATTATTCATATATTTACCTAGCACGCAGTTGTGAAGCTTTCTTTTCTTCTGATCAGTTAACAAACTTTAACAATGGTTACCTATATAAAAGAAAGCGGTACAATGTCAAGAAATAAATCATCCAATCAATTATGAATACATTTTAAAAAAAATTTATATATAAAAGAAATAATTTATACTTACTAGAACTTGATTTTATCACAACTTTTGAGGCTGGCCACGCCACTGTAGAGCCTACAGCATCTTCAATGCAGACAAGATCAGAAGTTGGTCTCCACAGAACTGCATCGGGAACTATAGCATTCACTACCCAAACTTTAACGGCATTTCTTCCAAGTTGAACAAAATGTATCATTTCATTTGGATCGGTTGAAGCCACAACCCCTTCGGCAACTATTGTTCATGTTCCACCGACATCAATCAGCTTGCATTTGCTTCTGGGGGCTGGCCTTCCACTCTATCAAACAAGAAAAGAAAAGTGATGGTTTTAATATATATTTTTTAATTAATAAATTTGATAACTAGTTGTTATAATTATGTTTAAACATATTACCATATGAGATGTTACGTTGTCATGACTAGAAACAAATGATGGTGCTTTAGCTTTCTCGACAACTACTTTTTATTTTGGTTAAGCAGCTTTATTACCAACGGCATCTCCAACATATATCATATTATTTATAGGTCTCCATAAAAAGGCCTCGGAGTTGTTTGGATTATCAATAGAAACTAACATAGCTGATGGTCCAATAGGAATGCCATTCACAAGCTGCTTTGGATCACTAGAGTACAAGCGTCCTTTAGCAACTACTTCTTCACCTCCAGTCCAATCATATAGCTTGCATGAAGGCTCTATGCTGCTAGTTTTACTTTATTCAAAAAGAATATGTATTTATGAAATCAGTAATTGTATTTTAAATAAAAAATATAAATAAGGTGATATTTAATTTACCGTGTTGTCGATTTGATCTAGCTTATGCATAATAACTTTATCGGTAGGCCATGCTACTAACATACCGGCAGCCTCTCCAATATGTATCATATTAAACATGGCTCTCTATAAAAAAGCATCCAATTTCCTAGGAAACTCAATCAAAACTACCTTTGCATTTGGTCCTAGAGGAATTCTATGTACAAGCTTATTTGGATCACTTGACATGACTCCTCCTTTAGCAACTATTTCATCAGTTCCACTCCAATCCAATAAGTCACATTTATCAAATGTATTTCCATAATTGCTCTGCAATTAATTAGAAGCGACTTAAGTTAATTATTATATTAAAATTAATTTTTAGATAATATCACAATGATAATATATTTGATGTTTAATAGCAAAGTATCATATGCATACATATGTAAACATGAAATTATGCATATGCTAATATTTGATGTTTACCTGAGACATTGATTCTTCTCTCCGACATGCATTAACCTAAAATCAAGTGTGTGGGCTATGGACTAAAAAACCATATGAAAAAAAATCAAACAATATCTCTAATATTACCACACAAGTAAAATAACAAGTAAAGATTGATATGTTATATACCAGATTTTTCTTTAACATGCGGACCTCCTCTTCCAATTATGAAATTCTATCATCTTTAGCTTGTAATAGCAAGAACTTGGTATAGTTTGCACCTTTTTCCATTGCTCGTAGTCGTCCAGGTCTATTCTGCCCCAACACTTAGGAGAGAGCATCTTCTCTCAAAGAACCACTGGTTGAGTTTGAATCACTTTCAATTTTTTTAACCTTTTCCTACAAAAATTAACGTTATTCACATATAAGTAATAGATAGAATGCCAATAAATGATAAAAAGACAATACTGTGAAATTTTTATCAATACTGTGGTGTCTTACAATAGTCTCTAGAACATTTGTATTAACTGCTTCGCCATTCTTTCGAATGCGGGATTTAATCCAAATTTGAGTTCTAGAAATGGGGATGTGACCACCACTCTCCTTTTTCTATATTAAGAATGATACATAAAGTGAATATGGTTGTATTAAATACATAATCATAATATTTTACACAAATTAAACTAATTGTTCTTTCTCACCATATCTTCCACTAATTGTGACTTACAGTATGTGGCACTTGAAAACTTCTAATAGCTTTGAATTGATCACTTTGTACCTAAGATGAAAAGATATAATACACTGATTAATTATAATTATTATATAATACAATTGAATTTAGTATTTATTTACCTTAAACTTTGAGTATGTTTTCTTTTTTAGAAAATCCCTCCAATCCATCATATTTTCGACATTGCTAGGTTTGAGCTTAATCCTTTCCTCCATGTTCTTCTCTTCCAGTATTTGCCTAACAAACCTGGTTTTTAAAGCCCTCCATATGCATTCCATTTGCTGAAAAATAGGCACTTTCTGTCACTTCTCATCCATTTTAAATCTAGCTTGCATAATGCAAAACAGATAAAATAAATAAAAATAAATTATAAACTGTTCGAAAAATGTTTACTAGTAGCACTAAGTTGGAATTAATTTCAGTCATATCCTTGCTAGTTTATTAAACTGTTATTACTCATATAGAGATGCTTCTTCGCAATATATCAATGGTTGAGACAAATAAATAGAAAATTAATCAAACCCTGATAGCATGTTGTCATGGAAAATAGGCTGCAAACCATGATATTTCCAAGTGATATTTTCTATGGTCTGCAAACACTTTTAAGGGATTTGATATCAAAGTCCTCCTTCTTCCTTAGGTCTGCAAACCATATTCCATGAAACCGAGTGATATTTTCTATGGTTATCTAAAGAACCCCAAAATAATCTAGCATAATAAAATTCAAATTCTTAGTAGGGGATAAAGTTGAAAAAATATGAGAACCAATAACACTAAGAATTGACTTGATTAAAATTAAACTACCAGCTAGAGAAAAAAAGTCGAGTTCCATTTCCTAGCCAGTTCAGTTGCTTTAGACATAAGGGATGGAAAAGATCATTCTTTTTTCTCCCTTTAAAAAGTTTAACTCCAAGATAACAAATAGGAAGTGATTAAGGAAAAAGCCTATTTTCCATTTATATCATGTGTTTTGGATAGTACTACGGAATTTGGAGATGTTATCAGGGTTTGATTATAATTTAAGTTTTCATCATATAGAAAATTAATGCCATAGAAAAAAATGACATTAAGTTCACTAAATAAATTTAATAGCTAACACAAGTAGCAGACAACAATGATTATAATTCAACATGCTTCAACTAACCCGGTAGCTAAAATTGCAAAAACATCAACTAACAAGCAAATTGCAAATTATCAAAACATGATATTGTACTAACAAGCAAACTGCAAATTATCAAAAGTGCAAATATATCAGTGTTTCTGTGTTTGAAATGTAAATGAAATTGCAGACCATATATCAGTGTTTCTGTGTTTTATTTTAGTGGTTGTACTGCGTCTTTCGGATTTGAGAATATATATATATATATATATATATATATATATATATATATGATGATGATGGTTTTCCTCATCGTATTTTTCCAACTGTGAAAATAACATATTCAATCACCTAAACTGATCATGAATTCGGTCATATGTTTCAGTTTGTATTAAGTTGCTATAAGAAACGCACTGAATTCGTAGCGTTGTTAGGTGTAATATGATGCTATGTTGTTCATATGCACAAGAGATTAGCAATAACATATTCAATCACCTAAACTGGATGCAATTCATTAAGATATTTATTTAAGTTGAGTTAAAAGAAGTGCCATTCCTATGCAGGTATATTTACCATTGAATTATCAAATTACACAATACCATTCCTATGTCAATCGAATCCAAACCACTAAGGTGATTTCAACTTGTAACCGACTATATCGTAATGTATTTGAGTTTTATTTTTACATTGGTAAGGAAACTATTAAATATATACCGCTATAAAATTCCATATCACTCTCTCAAGTTCTAATTGTATTTGTTATTTGACTTCATTAATTTTACTTACACATATTAAGAAACCAAACTCATGGTATGAAATTCACTAAGGTGATGATGCATACAACTTCAATGTAGGAAACAAATGTGCATCGATGAAGAAATTGACTATGATATATAACCAGAAAACATGAGCAATTACACATGCCAAACCTTGTGTATGATATGAACCAAAAGCCCCAAGGTTGATGTGCTACAGTGCATGCATGTTCATGAACAAACAGTAGCTTTGACAAAATATCAAAGCTTTAAGAAAATATCTAATAATAGAATTCTGAACACTTGTAAGTCTTCAAGAATATTACTGTAAGAATCTTTCATATCAACTACAGGAAGACTTCTTAGTTGTTACCTTGTTAAAGCAAGAGGGTTTCTTTTTTCCTTTAAATCATGTTTCAGTACCGAAAAAAATAAAAATAAAAAAAATTAAATTAAATTCGTCAAAATCTAATCACAAATCCAAATAAAAGTAAAAACGACTCTAGTAATACAAGTTCATTGCAATTTATATTAAGTACTAAAGAACTAAACATGGGAGGATGGAAAAATTAGTGTTTTACATTTCATCCTTAATACACACGGAGGCAACTATGGGTAAATTAACACACACCATGGAAAACACTTAAGTATAAACTATTATTGTACAGTTCAGTGCAGCCATTTGATTCACATACATCAATTAACTAACATGCTTAAGTATAATTTCCGGATAAAATGATATTTTCTGATAACATAACTTTCCAAACTCCTAGACATCACTTACAAAGGGTTGCCTTTTCACAAAATTAAACTGACTCAAAGAACAATTAAATGGCATTTATAATAGGGACTGAAATGGTGAAATTTTCTTTACTTTCAGTGACTCGTATTTTAGCTTATCTCATGATAATCGAATTGTGATTTGCACATTCAATTTTCTTCTTACCTGTGTGTTTAATTGTAAGTGCTGCAACATTCCTAGTTGCTAATGTTTTTTAAAATTTTGTAGGCATTCTTTTCATTTCATATTAGAAACCCAATTGTTGCAAAGAAAATGAAAACTGTGAAACATAACTGCAATACAAATTTAGAACGGTGGTATTCATTGAAGTATCAATGTCAATCCACCATATTCCATTGCCAAAGTTCCTAAATTTGTGAAGTCGTACCATTTATAAGCCATAACACATCAAGACATAAATTAGCAACTGAGGTTTGATTCTTGCCTACTGAAATTAGTAAAGCATACAGGTTTAGAGCTTGTTTGGATTCGAAAAATACTATTTGATAACTGTTTAAAAGTAGCATGTCTAACGTATAGTGATACCTGAATGGAACTCCACAACACATGTTTTAAATCATCGCCAATATTCCACTAATCGTCAATCGTGAATGGAACATGCTCCCGTACGAGCGGTCTTAAGTAAGAAGATAGTTTTATAGAACCTTCTCCTATTGGTACAACATTCTCATTAAATTCAACGGTAATCCGAGACACACGATTTGAAGGAAGTCTTTTCATTCTAGTTTGACCTCTAGCTTTTTTATTTTGAATCAGACTTTCATCTATGTGTTGAATATCAGTCTCATTTTCCATCACATCATTTCCAATTTCAAATTCATTGTTTTCAATATTTTCTTCACCCAACATCATATTGTCTCTACATGCTTCAATTCCTTGCTCATTGGTTTCTAAATTTTCTTCATGTTGCTCATTGGTTTCTAAATTTGCTTCATGTTGCTCGTTGGTTTCTAAATCTGGTTTAGGTTGCTCATTGGGTTCAATATTTGCGTCAAGTTGTTCATTTGGTTCCTCGGCTTGTTTTTGTTTGTGAGTAAGCTTCCTCTTCATTGCCATATCCTGTAGTTAGTAAAAAGATATCAGTAATAAATCTGATTTATTATGTTAACTTCATGATTCAAGGTAGCAATGTAGCCAACATGTGATTAGACTAAGAAATTATGCAATGATAGGGGCAATTTTTCCAAGTACAGTAAAAAGCTTGATCAAGATCAGGTCTGAAATCCGAATTTCAAAACCGTGACCATCCATATGTACTATTTTCCAAGAATACAACGATACGGTATTCTTGTATCTTTTGAAGTAAAATAACGTTTTATTCAATCATTTTACCAAGTTCTTGTTAGGTTCAGTGCAAATACTAATTGCTAATGAAATAGAATAAAAATGTAGACAGAAGTACATACTGGGCGGGTTACTGCAACTTTTAAGCAATTTAAACATGTTGTGAATCATACTCCATGTAGATTACACCTCAATGTTCAAGAAAATCATCATCCATCCCATGGAAATTTGTTTCAACATTCTTCATAGTACTCCAATATTATCTTATTCGTTGTTTACAAAAATTAGACCAAAGCTACAACCTGGATTCATTTGTTAAATACTGCACACGGTCAATTTTTATCATGGTGCATCCTGTGATTGTCTATGGAGCAATGTCTCTCAGTTAAGTATTTTCATAATCGTATGCATCTTGTGTTTTATAAAGTAATTTCCGTAATCTAATTGATAAATGAATTTAGTGAAAAATAGAATTCTGACTCCTCAGTATACATCTTTACTATAAAGTACAAGCACAATTTAGTTGTCGTGTGCTTTGACAACTCATGCATAATTCTGGTAACAGTTCTGTAATAACTCAATTATTATTGTTTCTTCTTTTCCTCCCAATTATTAACAGTTCTGTATTAACACAATTGTCTTGCTTACATTTCTTAAAGCAAAATAAAAAATTAATTAAAGTAAAATGACTAATAATTGATTATGCATAAATCTGTTAACGTTAATCATTACAATTGCTAATTATGTTTAATTTTTGTAGTTTATAAATTTTTTACATTTCTTATTTTGTTTACCGACTATTTAAAATGGATAGCCATTAGTATATTTTGGTAGTTTGCACTATTGATTAAGATAACGGTTTATATATTATTAAACCCCTTAGCAACAAAAACCATAGGCATTGAAACTACTTTAATTTAAAATTTATTCACTTTGTATGCTAATTTAATTTGAAATCTATCCTTTATTAACACCATCAAAGGTTACTAACTTTAATTTAGAATTTATTCACATTGTATACTAATTAATTTGAAATCAATCCTTAATCAATACCCAATGGCCTTGTGTTTATTTGGACATTGACTATCTGTTTTTGATACCATGATGAATTATGCCATGGAATAAGTGTATAATCACTTTAAGATAAGATAACTAGAATGACATTCTGGAGAATTTGTTATCTAATCAAACTAACCTGCATAATAAAGGGCAGCCGAATAAGATAATGATTTTGAGCATTGTATATAATGAAGTATAATCAAATGTAAACAAAAGGGCAAGCGAGTTCAGATTATTGCTAACATACATGCAAATGGGCTCAAATCAATAACTTTCAAAAAAAAGTAAGTCGTAATTACTGATTATAATATACATGTTATCTCTGAACCTTGAAATCTTATGTAAATTGTTCTAGATAAGCTAAATTGTCTTGATAATATACTTGTAAAAGACAATAAATTGATCAGACAAGAACTAGGAAAAGTGACAGTAACTGGCTATGTGGATCGCAACAAAGTGTTGAAAGCAGTCATAAGACATGGCATAAAGGCAGAGTTTTGGCCTTGTTTAGACCTGCCTCTTTATTATACCTCAGCAGCAAATTATTTCAAAGATGAGGAGACATTCAGAGAGAGCTACAATTACTGGAGACATGGGTATAACAATGGTGATAAGCATGGTCATATATGCGAAACACACAGAGGCAAACATCCAGTTAGTAACATGTTTAATGATGATATTGTTAATGCATGCTTTATCATGTGAATATAAGTGCATGCTCTTATGTTTCACTAGGATATACTCACAAACATCCTCTCAGCATTTGCACTTTAGTGATGGTAACTTAAGGTCTATAAAGTGCTGAACAATAATGTAAAGTATTATACATATAAAATAGAACAATAATGTGTAGAAACAAGAACGTGGTTAAATGAAAAAACACAAATACTAGTGCTAGTACCAATATGTGTGTCGATTCTTTTTCTCTCTTTTCAAATTTTTCACGAGTAAACTGAAGCTGTATTGATAGTACGAATTCATTTTTATACCAGCTAGCATACGCAGCACACCTTTAATATTAAATATTAAAGAAGAACCGCCTATTTAAGCTGGTACAAAGATGAACATGTACCATCATTTTTCTGTTTTATGCAGTTTGCAATTGTTTGTCAGAACTATTAGGATTTCAATTTTGACTCCAATCAACTAATGAAAATGGTTCAAATTTGAAATTTCAGCTCCATATTTAGTTTTAACAATAAATCCCCTTTTATCTACAAGTCTATAAAAAACATACTATCATGAAACTTTTCAATATAACAGAAACCAACAACAACATGGACATTTTAAGAAACCTCCTCTTTAAGCAAGTTTCTGTTTGGTTCAATGATATACAAATATATAGTTTAAATATTAAATGTGGTATATTTAATTTAACAATGTTTCAATACTTCCTACACAGTCATTATAATGCAGTATTGTTTGGCGAGCAAAACAAATCCAATTAAATTTTGCGCTAATTAAACAGAACTTCAACCCCGAAGAGAAGTTGAGTTTGACGAACTCTCGGTCTTAGGAAGTAAGAGTGCTTCTTCTACTATGTGCTTTTGTTGTAGTTATGGATTCATCAGACTTCGACATATTAAGAATATCTCTGCAAATACTTGTCAAAAGATCATGGTCAATATTTAATTAGATCCAAGATTTAAAAACATATATGTTTTTAGTTTGAACAAAAAATGAAAATACTTGTGTTTTTTCTACAAAATATGTTTTTAGGTAAAAGGTTAAACAAGATCCAAGATTACTTGATGCACTAGGTAACTTATGTTTGTAATTCAGATTGGCCAATAATTATTATTTTTGTTCCAGTTTTTGATGATTTCAGAAAACTTGATTGCAATAAAGTTTCATAAATAATTTTCTAGCGTATTCATTTCAGCAAATGCATATTGATTTGAAGATAGATTTTTGATAGTAATAGATCTTAACAAAAAGCTTACAAAAGATAAAACTGATGACAATATATATTTTAACAGTAACAAATCTCAAAACTACTCAAATATACCTTCACAATCTTCTCTAACAAAAGAAACATCCTCAACATAATCATCAACATCCATATTGATTCCTTGGCAATCTTCCTCAACATGGCTTACTTCCTCAAAGGAGTCGTGGATCTCTAGATCGTCAAAAACTCTCGAAGATGCTTTCATTACCAAATACCAATTAGAAGAATCATTCTCTCTTGAATAAAAAATTTGTTTTACTTGAGATGCAAGTATATATGGATCTTTTGAAAATGAAGCTTGACTTTGATGTAAATTGACAAGCGTAAATCCATCCTCAACCTTCACACCATTTCTTATGTTTGCCCAATGACACTTAAAGATCGGAACATAAAAAATGTTATAGTCCAACAAAATTATATCGGTAAATATCCCATAATAAGTGACAACATCAACCACTTGAGAAACATCTTTTGCGCTTGCTCTACACATGGTTGTTGCATCATAAGTCACTCCACTATTTTGGATTTCTCTCCCAACATCTTTTGTGTGAAAACGTTGTCCATTAGTGATGTATCCTGTGTAAGAAAAAGCATCATTCTTTGGACCATAAGCAATCCATTTTAACATGTCGTCGTGATCTTTGGAGCTAATAGATACCTATAAAAAATAATTTCATTTAATTAAAAGATTCGCAATACGGTCTTAAATTAATTAGCATCATTTAAGAATTCAATTGACCGTTTTTTAAATCCAATTGGAGAACGTAGCTATATGATTTTTCCAAAGTAACGTTGCATTTCTTTCCATGCGTTTGTCTGAATTTTGTAACTCCTCCAAATGCAAACTAGCGTATAACAAGAGATGTTATGTTATATTTAAAATTACAAACAATCAAACAATGAAAAGGAGGGAATATGCACTTACTTTAAAAATGGTTCTACCACGGTCATATTCATTAGCACAACCAAATGAGAAGATTCTTTCTCATTAGAAGACAATGTGATTGTCTTAGATATTGGACGTCCTTCAAGTATTACATTACTTTGGTAATCTTCATTTCTAACTTCTTTCTCCTATGATTTTGTTAAAAATTCATCAAAGAATCTCATGCATTCTTCTACAAGATAAGATTCTGTAATACAGCCCTCAGGACGAGCATGATTTCTTACATAATCCTTTAGTGTCTTCATGTACCTTTCAAAGGGGTACATTCAACGAAAATGGACTGGTCCACACAATCGTGCTTCTCTTGCAGGATGAATTGTCAAGTGTATCATTATATCAAAAAAAGAAGGTGGAAAGTATTTTTCTAGCTCGCACAAAGTTACAATAATCTCGTTGTCAAGTTGATGTAGTTTCTCTCTATCGATAATACGCTGACATAATTTATTAAAGGATGAACATAAACGAGTTATTGTTTTCCTTGGCTTCTTTGGAAGCAATCCTCTTATTAAAACGGGTAATAATTGTTGCATTAAAACATGATAATCATGAGACTTTGAACCACTAATTTTGCAGTCCTCCAATGATACGCAACCTTTAAAATTTGAACAATAACCATCAAGTCCTCTAAAATCATACAACATTTTGCAAAATATTTTCTTTTCTCCTTTTGATAATGTATATGGAGCTGGTGGAAGATATGTCTTGTTCCCATGGGGTTGTGTATAAAGAACATGTATTCTCCAATCCTCCTAATCCTTTCTAGAGTTAACTCCATCTTTTGATTTCTTGTCATGCAACATTATGCCCAGTAAAGTTTCACCAACATTTTTCTCGACGTGCATTACATCTACATTATGACGTAATGGAAGTTCCTATAAAAATCAGTAATGGAACATTTAAGTTGTATAATTCCATAATATTAGTCTAATATAATAAAATAGAACGTATGCACTAACCTCCCAATATGGCAATTGAAAAATGATGGATTTTTTTCCACCTTAGTAGCTCCATTCTCACAGGATCTTTGTCCTCATCATCTTCATTTTTCTTGCTATGCTCGATTCTTCTTTTATTCCCAATTTTATTTTGCTCATTCATTTTTTTACCTTTTCTGTTATTCTTTTTTTGGTTCTTCTTTACATTTCCAAAATTATTCAGAAAATCTTTTAAAATGATAGAAATTTTTCTCCCGGTTAGAATCCTAGGTCTACACCCTTCCTCCACGGTGTTATCAAAACAAGGCCTTCAATTTTCTTAAAGGGTTTGAAGGAGATAGAAATCTTCTATGGCCATATAGACGGTCTTTCTGCTGTGATTTAGCCATCGATGATGAGTGTTGACACCGCATAATGGACAAGCCTTTTTACCTTTTACACAACATCCAACAAGATTACCATATGCCGAAAAGCCATTTATTGTCCAAAACAAAATTGCTTTCATATTAAATATTGATTGACTATATGCATCATAAACCTCAACTCCGGTATTCCATAAATGATATAAATCTTCTACCAATGGCGCTAATATACATCAATGTC
Organism: Allium fistulosum; assembly: GCA_030737815.1. NCBI lineage: Eukaryota > Viridiplantae > Streptophyta > Magnoliopsida > Asparagales > Amaryllidaceae > Allium > Allium fistulosum. The sequence continues at coordinate 717,049,203 of CM060908.1, forward strand.
ATTTCCTGGTTGCTTCGGACCAGGAATCAACAATGTTAACATAATATTACCTTTCTTCCACAACATAGGCGAAAGATTATATGTCACAAGCATTACAGGCCAACAACTATATTTGGAACTTAACATGGAAAACGGATTGAAACCATCTGTTGCAAGGCCAAGCCTAAGATTGCGTGGATCTACTGAAAATAGTTTCCATTTCTCATCCACTACATTCCATGTTATAGAATCTACTGGATGTCGCATTTTTCCATCGGTGCTTTTGTTATTGAAATGCCACCGTAAATCTTCCACCGTCCTTTTTCATCTAAACATTCTTCTAAACCTCGGAATTATTGGAAAATAACGCAACACTTTAACTGGAATGCCATGCATAATCTCCTTTGTCCGTTGATTTACCTTCCACCTCAAAAATCCACATTTTGGACAATTATTCAAATCTTTATATTCATTCTTAAAAAGACAATGATCGTTCTCACATGCATGAATCTTCTCAAAGCCCATGTCAAATATTTAAAGGAATTTCTTTAATTCATATAACGACTTGGGAAGTACGTTATTTGTCAAATATTTTAAGGAATTTCTTTAATTCATATAACGACTTGGGAAGTACGTTATTTTTTGGCAACAACAATTGCTGCATATTTAGAAGCTTATCGAAACCATTATCAGACAATCCAGTCTCACATTTAAGATTATACAAGGCAAAGATAGCAGATAACTTTGTTTGATCCTTGCAACCAGGATACAATGGGGTCTCTCCATCTTCTAAATTTTTGTGTAATTCATCCTCTCCTCTTTGTGCATCATCTTCACAATTATCATCATCAAAGAAAGTATGATTAATAAAAGGGACAGTTTGGCACAGGTCCCTAATAAGTTTCAAAATACACAAAAACCCTAGTAAAAAAAGTTTGTAAATTAGGTCCCTATAATTAAGTTACCGAATAATGACATATACTTATGCAATCATTCAGTGAATAATTGCAGACATTTATGCAATTATATCAAAAAATTGCAGACATTTCCACAATTATTCACTGAAAAATTGTGGAAATTTCCGCAATTTTTTCAAAAATTTGCGGAAAATTCCGCAATTATTCATCAAAAAAATTCCGGAAATTTCTGCAATTATTCACCGAAAAAATTGCATAAATTTATGCAACTTTTGGATATAATTACATAAATGTCTGCAATTATTCAGTGAATAATTGCATAACTATATGCAATTACTTAGTAACTTAATTCTAGGGACCTAATTTACATACTTTTTTTACTGGGGTTTTTGAGCATTTTGAAACTTATTAGGGACCTGAGCCTAATATTCACTTAATAAAATCTTCATCTTCATAGATAATGGCTTTAAGCAAATCATACGCATTACCCGAGTTTGTAATTTTGCTTTTATTTATTCGCTCGCCATGATTGTACCACTCACTGTCCATGTACTTAGGATCCATTCCTCTTATAATTAAACGCTCGACAATAACTTCTCCATGAAGATGGATGAGATTTCTACAATCTACACAAGGGCATAAATTTTTTTCCACATTTTGCAGCTTTAGCTTTGCATCGTTTACAAAATTCCAAGCTGCTTGCTCGTGCTCTTTAGTAGTTCTACGATAAAAAATAAACAACAAATAATAACCTTAGATATTAAAATATGTTTTAAATTCAATATTATACTTAAGTGCCATATAATTGCCTGTTTAGATGTACCCAGTCTTTATCCATCATTTCTTGTCTTTTCAAATGAAAAAAAAGTATCAGATTTACGAAAAGTAAACACTCTGGTTTCAAGCGCGATCTACGCAAAGGTATTTTGACATCATCTATATAACTTAATCGGATAAGCTCAAATAGTAAGCCATAAAATTGTAGATAATTAGGCTGTGTCGACATGCATTTTGTGTTTTAATATATATAAAGCCCATTGTTGAAGTTGCAAAATTAGCAATCTCTCCAAGAATCTGAAAATGAATCATGATTAGAACCAAACATTGAACATCTACTCATACTAATGTACGTGGAATGCAGAGAAACATGCTAACTGATATACCTGTGGAATGCCCATTTCAGTAACTAATTTCGTACATATTTGTTCAGATATATTCGCTAAACAAAATTGGTTCATGGGAAAATAATATATGAAGCTGAAAGCATGCCATAAATTTATTTAGAAATTATTTTTTCTCAGCATATAACTACATGTTAAACTACAAGATATGCATATGAAGTTCTTATGCCAAAATAATTAAAGGAAAGATTATACACAGAATCGTGTTAATTCTTTCGAGGAATAACCAGTTACCTAGAATTAAGAAGAAAAAAAGAGACGAAAAAGTAGTAAAATAATTAGTTTTAAACTGACCTATATCTGTTCTCATTATGAAGGAAATGCTTTACCGTAGAGATGTTCGAAATACTTGGTTGCTATATCTTACAGTTCCCAAAATGCAAACATATAAAAGGAATGTGACACAGAATTTGAAGAAAAGAATGAGTAAACAAAATGTGAGTTCAGAAAATGTTCAATAAAAAGAAGAGATTCACAGGATTGCATGACAAATATACATTTGAATATAAAGAAACAAATTGCTCAAGAAAATAAACAGCCGAATATTTAAACTCCCATCGACCAGTAGTATAAATTTTTTAAAATCTTTGATGATTTCTCTAAATAAACATTAACATGATGCAAAGGCTGCAACCACTACAACAAATGGATCATAAGTAATAAACTAGTTAATGAAACGAAATAAAGTTTAAAACACAACAGATGTTCATGTGTAGAAATCAAAATAGCAGGAGCAAATGAATATGCAGTTCCAGATATTAGCAATCTCTCCAAGAATCACTATTGTGCATGGAGGAATTGGTTCCATTAGTTTTGAAGAAAATAAACTAATGCTATCAACAAATACATCATTGGTTAAAGGGGTCGATCATACACAATGTGTTGTGTTTTATGTGTCATTGCATATGATTTTCAAAAGAAGAAGAATATTATTCAATTACCATTTCAAATTGAACTTTGATTACCAATAAACTTATTGAAACAATTAAACCTAGTATACCACAAATAGACCTAAAATAGTCCAGAGTACTATCTTCCAAATTTTCCCTAGTCTTCAATTCCAAATCCAATAATAATTGTTTATAATATAAGAATTGCTCCAATGATGTAAATATTACAAACGACTAACTAAAAAATGTTGAGTAACAACTAAAATAACTATTAACAAAATTAAAATCATCTAATATAATTTTGAGAATTATGTACATATCACAAAGAAATTGAACTCTATTATGGTGAAAACTTAAATTAAAACAAAATCAATGTTAATAAATTTAGCCCATCAAATATCTACACGAGATTATGAGTAATTTATTTTCTTTCAAGTATGAGATTTGATCCAACTCAATTGCATTGGTAACAGCATAATTCAATCTCTAAAGTATGTCTAACCATGGTACCACAATGAAAACCTAGCAAAGAAATTAAATTACCATTTGAAGCCTTATGTATCAGAGCACGACTAAGGAAGAGAAAGATTTAGGGATTCAGTTTTCTGACTTCTATTCGAGGAAGGAAGCAAAGTACAAGAGGAAATGAATTATATTACCACTTTAACCAATTCACTTAATAATATGTACAGTATGTTATTTTCTATACACAAACATACAATTTATTTGCACACATAACTGCCATATGTTTCACTATTTATAAAACATAGTAATCAATTTCTATTTCAGGTAGCTATATCATGTTTCGAGCTATTAAATTTTGTTCCAGGCTATTGAATTATATTTCAAGTCAATCAAATTATGTTTCAAACAACTGGAACAACTTATACACACATTGCATCTTGTATGCATGTTAACTACAGGCTACTGCAATACTTAGTGGATGAGTTCAGCTAATCCAATAACAATGTGTGTAATAAGTAAATTCAACTCACCACTTAATTTTATAAATAACACCTAGAAGTAACTGAATAATTTTCAGGCCAGGGCCATGAAATCATATTTCAGGCGTGTATATATATATATATATATATATATTTCAACAAGTATCACTTTCATGTTTCATGGTCTGGAGTTACAGTAACAAACATATGTACATGCTCATTAGTAAACTAATTCATAATAAACTCATGGTCCATCAATATTACTCACTAACATTACCTTGGCTTGTTTAAACAACAAATTTATATACTAATTTAATGCAGCTATAAAAAAATAGTAATTGGCGATTGTTTTGCCAGGTAAAGCAATTTGTTTTGCTCCTCTATATCACTTATTATCAAAAAACAGTTGATATACAGTTAGAATAAAAAACAAAAAAGTACCTTCAAAGTCGAAATGATTCAAATAACAACACCAAATCCAGTTAACGGAAGCTGCTAGGAAATTAGGTTTTGATTCTTTTTTGAAGATTGCAACGAAATTACACTACCGCCAGCTATGCCCTACTGTCTACACCAGATAGGGATGAAAGCAAAATCGCGATGGAAGACTAGAGATGAAAGTGATCGCTGCAATTAGGGATCTCTGTTTGCTTCTGGATTGGAAGTGAAGGTAAGTACTTGCTGGAGACGATAAAAGTAGTGGCGATTGATATTTTTGTAGATGATAAAGTGAAAGAATTATTTGCTGTAGGCTGTGAGGAGAGGAAGTGAAAGTTGGATTCCCGCACATATTTTGTTTCCCGCCTCCAAATATAGAAATAGCGTTGTACACGTACAAACAACGTTCACTAGATTTACAAACAGCGTACCATACCCTAGTTAGCATAGCGTACCAAAGGTGGAATGCAGAAACGCTATAGATTGATGCTATCAAAGGTCCTTTTTGTTGCAGTGTCTCCGCTGCACTCTGGAATCTGCTAATGCTTCCAAATCTTTCCGCTCGGCAATCATCGCCAACACTGCATTCTAATGTTTCCGGCTAAGTGCATCTGCAACCTTGTTACCTTTCCCCGGTGTGTACTTAATCCCAAAATCATAAGTAGCGATAAACTCTAATCACCTCTGCTATCTTATGTTCAGCTCCTTTTGAGAGAACAAATACTTCAGTGACTTTTGATATGTATATAACTCAAACCTTTCTCCCAAAAGGTAATGTCCCCATATCATCAAAGAAAAAATAATTGCAGCCAATTCCAAATAATGCGTCGGATATCTGACCTCATGTGGTCTAAGCTATCTAGAAGCATAAGTAATCACTTTACGTCTTTGCATCAGCACTACTCCTAATCATGTTCCATACGCATCGGCATAAACCACCAAATCCTGATTCCCCTCTAGAACAACCTACATAGGTGCATGGGTCAATAAGTGTTTCAAACTCTAGAATGCTTCCTCACACTTATCGGTCCACACAAACTTCACATCCTTTCTTGTTAGCTTGGTCATCGGTGTCGTTATCCGCGAAAAATCCTTAATGAACCTCTGATAATAACCAACCAACCCAAGAGAACTCTTTATCTTGGTTACTGTCTCGGGTCTCTTCTAACTATTTACTACCTCAATCCTAGTCGGATCTACTGACAACCCTTCCTTTGAGACCACATGACCAAGAAACTTCACTTCTTTCTTCCAGAAATGACACTTCGAGAACTTCGCCTTCAGCTGATGCTGTCTCAGTGTCCCAAGCACCACTCTAAGATGAACTTCATGCTCTCTTTCATCCTTAGAGTATATCAAGATATCATCAATGAAAATCAATATGAACCTATCCAAGTGCTCTAGGAAAACCCGGTTCATCAAATCCACAAAGAAAGCTGGCGCATTCGTCCGTCCGAAGGGCATAACTAACCATTCGTATGACTCATACCTGGTTTTTAACGCCATCAAAGGTATACTATCCTTTGCTACCTAAGCTGATGGAAACCTGTCGCTAAATCCAACTGCGAAAATACATTGGCTCCACTTAACTGGTCGAATAAATCGTCAATCCTTGGCAATGGACATCGATTCTTTATCATCCTCTCATTCAACTTACGATAATCGATACATAGCCTTAACAATCCGTCCGGCTTTTTAGCAAACACTGCAACTGCCCCCCAAGGCGAACTACTCGGCTTGATAAAATTCTTGCCTTCTAAATCCGCCAACTGCACCTTCAACTCACTCATCTCTCAAGGGGTCATCCTGCTCGACGATGTACTCACTGGTTCTGCTCCTGGAACCAAATCTATCCGAAACTCAATGGCTCGTTTCGGTGGCAATCCAACTACAGGCTCAAAAACATCTGTCAATTCTCTAACCATGAAAACTCAACCCAACCCATCCTCTAAATCCATAGCACCCAACAGAGCATACATCTCACAGCTGGAACCTTCTACGGTATAAACAATCCGGTCGCTACAATCAGGGTGCTTAAGATATATCTTCCTATCCTGGAAAAATATCCTAGCATTGTACTCACTTAACCAATCCATACCAAGAATGATCCCGAACCCCACAAAATCAAACATATTCAAACTGCAAACAAAAGCATGAGCTAACAAGTCAAACTCTAATCGGTCATACCTCAACCCTAGAGTTACATACCCTTCTATTGGATTCACAACCCGTAAGGAAGTATCTAAATATGAGGGTTCTAGGTTAAGCTTATCTATCAAACATCTAGATATAAAAGAATGCGATGCACTGATATCAAATAGAACGCTAATAGACATACCATGAATTTGAAGTGTATCTCCCAAATCAACCTTTCCTTTCTCCTGAGCTATCGGCTTAGAAGCAGCAAGATCCGATGTTTAAACCTTTCCCTTTTCATCCTTAGCGGGCTCCTTGCACTGGTTCTTACAGTGGCCAACCTGATTGCAGTTGAAGCACCTGATGTTCTTCTTCCCGACCACTTCCTTAGCCTTCCGATAACGACACTAATTGGCGAAATGCCCCTTCTTGTCGCACTTAAAGCAGACAATCTCAGATTTTCCCCTCTTGGTTGCTCCACTCTTCTGAGCACCCTTCTTATGGAAAAACTTCCGCTTCTGACCCTACCCAACCGGGAGTTCTTTAGCCTTACTCTTCTCTAGAGAATCGAGAATCTCCTCATGCCTCATGTCCATCTCCACAACCACATCACAGGGATCTCTGATATGTGGTAAAGTAACCCTAGCTAACTTAGGCTTCAATCCCTTGATGAACTTCTCGTTCCTCTTCATCACAGTAATAACAGCGGCATAACCATACCGAGCCAACTCCTCAAACCTTCTGGCATACTCCACCACTGACATCTCTCCATGCTCTAACTCAGCAAACTTTCTGATCAGAGCTGACTGTGCCATAACATACATGAACCTCTCCTGGAACATCCTCTTGAACTTTGCCCATGTCATCTCTTCCTCATCTACTGCCACTGTTACACTATTCCACCAGAACAAAGTAGCTCTCTGAAGCTGTCTAGATGCCAGGCTCCTCTTATGCTCGTCATTAAGCCTCAAATCTGCAAAAATCCTTTCGCAGTGCAATCTCCACTAAGCTTAGCATAATCCTAGACAACTGGAACCTCCGAAACTCCTCCTACTACTCCAGTAGCAAAACCCGCTTGCACCATATTCACAAAGAACTGATACATAGCTTCCATGCCAACATGGGTGACCCCAGCACCTACATTCTCTGATTATGCCTGACCTTGGTTTCTCCTGGCATTAGGTCCGACATTCCCTTTGGTAATACCCCTTCCTGGGTTAATTCTTCCTCTTCTACCATCCATATATGTGTTCAAACCTCTTGAGATACAGAAAGATAACCTAAGAAAAGATATGAGACTAGAGATAAAGCGTATACTTATAGCAAATACAAGTATGTTACTATAGCATTATCTCATACCCCAATCTACTCTAATTCTTTAGGATTATGTTTTTAAAACCATTTTTAGTTTAAAATTTTCCATAAACCTATGCTCTGATACCAAGTTGTAACATCCCGTATCTAGAGGCCAAAAGCTAAGCGCAACAAATGCTATAGTCATCTATAGTATTAACTTTTGGTGACAAAATACGTCAATGCTAATGATATCCATAATATCAGAAGCACTTGAATATGAAAAAAAATCACAAATTTTCAAAAAAACAACATTTAGCTGATTACATTTCAAAACAATATCATATCCAAGTTACATAAATCCCTAAAACGTTTCCTAGGCAATGATCAATTATAATTACAATAATACGCCAAGAGCGACATATGACGATGCCCACTTGGATGATCGAAGCAATATAGTCATATCCGACTTAATACACAACAAAATCAAAACAAGATAAACTGAAACTCCTATTCAGGTACCCGATAGCCACCTGCTCGTCTCCGGAAGCTTTATTTGCCAAAATTTCAAAAACCTGTAAATCTTAACCCTCGGCCTACTCAAATCAATTTTGAGCACCGAGAGTTTAAGGGGAAACAAAAAATTCGAGTCAGACATAAAGCCCGGTGTGCATAATACTGTTCATCTCTGTTAATTTATCTTAAGTGAGACTACGCTGCTTAGCAGAACGGGTTTCCCCTCACTAACATTTCTTTAAAACATATCTTTTGCAAAAAAATTCCTGCAACCAAAACTGGTCAAAATACCTGTAAAGCGTCATTATGTAAACATACATAAATATATCAGGTAATAAAATGTACTATATGTTCATGCACAAAGTTTTGTTTGGTTAAATTTTAACCTTTGGCTGACTCGGGCCTACCAGACAATATCAAAATTTATCTAATTTCTGTTAGACACTCCTCTTCTTTTGGATGATCTGTCCTTAACTATATGCTAAATACTTCTCTTCTGAATGGTCTTCCTTAACTTATTCCACATCACCTGATCCTAATGGTTTTGCGCGCTCACCATTAACCTATCTGTATACAAAAATATATTCCTATCTGTGTGTATCCACAATTTTAGTCTTACCTATGACAAAGCCCTGGACACTGGAATTTTGGACTAAATTAGCTGGGGCTAATAGCTAATGTATAGGGCGCGACCCTATAACAGTCTTGTCTGTTATTCTAACATCTGAGTTATTTTACTTAGGGATATCTTCCCAAAATTTTCCTTGAAATCCTTTTCAAAATGATTTAAGATCTTTAAATCAAGCTCAAACAAGGAAAATATATAATCTCTTATGCTTTACTCAAAACCACCTTGCCATGTTATATATACACTTTACTCAAATCTTAGTTGATGAAAACATTTAACGTTTGAAAGTCCCACTTCCAAAACCATTGAAAGTACCCATTTCGAAACCAATGAAATACCCCTTTCGAAACCATTGAAAGTACCCCTTTCGAAACTCTATAAAATCCTTTCTTTTATCTAGGCCGAAAGGCCAAAACCTTCCTTTCGAAACCATTCTCAAAACCCTTTCGAAACCTTTTGAAATCTTCCTTTCGAAAGCTTTAAAAACCTTAGACATCTTTCTTTTAAAAACCTTTAAACATTGCCTTTCGAAGCTATTAGAAAACCTTTCCTTTCGTAACAATTTGAAACCATCAGAAAACAACACCTTTCGATTCCTTCGAAACCTCTGGGGAACTACCCCTTCGAAACCTCTTTTAAAACCTTTCGAAAGCATTAAACCTAAACCTTTCGAAAGCATTTGGGTTCAATTTAAAACATTTGGAAACCTTTTGAAACCATTCAAAGTTAACTCCTTCGAAACCCTTTGAAAATGTCTCGGTCGAAACCATTGGATTATGTCTTCAAGTATAGCAAAAGAGCATAAACCCATTAAAGTCGAAGGCACTTCCTTTTGAAATCATTCAAATCAACTCTTTCGAAACCAGTTTGGATTATACTTCAATTAAACAAAAGGGTCATAAAAACCTTTTAAGTCGAAAGCCACTCTTTCTAAAGCATTTCCTAAGTAAAAAGTGATGGTGTCGAAACCAACCCTTCGAAAGCATTGGAGAAATGGGCAGATTTTCTAAAGCAAAACAACCCCTTCGAAACCTACTGGGCGAAAGGTAAAAAGGCGGCATCCAAGTGTTTCGACTTAGTCGAAAGCATTCATTTAAAACAAAGATGCAAACCAATCGAAACCATTTCCTTTTAAACCATTTGACCTAGTCGAAACCCAACCAAGTCAAAAGCATCTTAGTTGAAAGCATGTAGGCGCACTTTTCTTTAAAACCAAAGCAAAGCTTCAACCCATTCGGAACCCCATGGTTTCGATCACATACCTTTCGCCTATATCTAATTCATTGCAAACTAGTTGCCTAGTACCATGTGCATTAGTTTCGACTATGTCGGAGGCGATAGTATGGAGGCGGAACCTGGTGCCGAAGGAGACGAAATAGTGAATAACCTATTTATTTGTACTTTTAAACTATTTCTTTTGTACCTAACCTTCCATTTTCTAGAATTAACAAATTCAAATTATTTACAAAAAGCCCATTCTCCATTTTAAAATATATAAACATTTAAGTCTCATACCTTGAATAATTTCACATACCTATCAAAGCTTTTAGGAAAAATCTGGAAAAATTCCAGAAAATCTCTTTTAACATGTTTTCTAACATATAAAAACTTCAGACCCAAACCATATATTATTTTCTCGTAAATAATTTATAACCCAATTTATTATTATTTTTACTAGAAAATTCATATAAAATCCAAATTAATTCCAAAAATTCTGGAAATTGAAATTCATCTCCAAAATATTATTTCTGATCTTTATAAAAATTCGCAAGGCATAAAGATGTCATTTAATAGGTTTTTACCTTAAAACATATCATAAAATCAATATGAACATGTATAAATAATCAACAAGCATACATATAAACATTCCATTATTCAAATACATTGCAAATCAATTTGAAATCATCTTAAAACCGAAAGCAATCAAAATAGAGATGTAAACATTATTCACCTTAGCCTTTGTGATTAGAGAGATTGATATATGATTAGATTTAATTTCCTTAAGCTTCTTCCAAGCTTATCTTCTTCCTTTTTCACCTTTTCCTTATTAATGGTGGCCGGCCTTGAGTTTTCAAAATGTTGAAATGAAATGAACATGTGAATTATACACCATATGGGATAAAGATATAGGAATGGCCTCTTTCTCATTTTACCCCTCCTCTAATTCATTTTAAACTCCTCTTTAATTCATTGTTAAATGGCACAGCTACCCTTTTAATAAAATCAAATCTCAATCCCCTATTTAACACATTATTTTATCTAATTACATATCCTAAATAATGTTATCAAAATATGGGTTGTTACAGTTAGCTTTTGCATTCCATGGTTTGCTTGGTTAAACAATATATCTTATGTATAGATCGGTTTTCATATGTACTCGATTAGGTTTGGCATTCAGTTGGCTTTTGCATTCATACGTACCCGATTAGGTTTGTCATTCGGTTGGTTTTTGCATCCATACGTACCTGATTAGGTTTGACCTTCGGTTAGCTTTTGCTTCCATACGTACCCGATTAGATTTGGCTTTCGGTTGGCTTTTTCATCCATACGTACCCATTAGATTTGGCATTCGATTGGCTTTTACTTTTACATATACCCGATTAGGTTTAAGCATTCGGTTAGCTTTTGCATCCATATTTACCCGATTAGATTTGGTATTCCCATAGTTTTTGCATTCCATTGTATGCCAGGTTAAACAATATATCTCGGTTATGTATCCATAACCGAGCCTGTGCAGTTAAAGCGCTCGGCATATTCAATGCGGCGGATGTGCAAAAAGTCATAGCGGGAATACAACGAGGATATAGTGGAATATAGCGGATGACCCTAAAATAGCATATAAAACTCGTACTTAATGTTTTTACAAATATATAAATGGTAACTAAATGAAAAACTAACATTAAATTGAATTATAATTAATACATAAATAATTTTAATAAAAACATGTGCAAATATACTGTAAATAAACATAAAACTGTTATATAACATAATTGAATTTAGTAGATTATTAGAATATTTTCATTTTTGAAAATATATTAAAAATTCAATTAAATAAATTAATTTCATAATTTTTATAATGTATAAATGTCATTTTTTAATTCATTTATTTTAAAGAAGGTATAGCGAAAATAGCGGAATATAGCGGGAATAATGGGATATAGTGGAAATAGCGGGGCTTAAAGCGGAAAGGCTATATTTGGGGCTATATGGAAAAATCTTAGCAGTAGAAACCCACTATGAGATATAGCAGGGTTATAGCGGGGTAATAGCGGGGCATTAACTGCACAGAACCGAGCACATGACCGAGCCCATGACCGAGCCCATAACCGAGCATATAATTGAACCCATAATTGAACCCATGACATAGCCCATAATTGAGTCCATGACCAAGCTCATAACTGAGCCCACGACCGAGCCCATGACTGAGCTCATGACTAGGCACATAACGAGCCCGTAACCGAATGCATAATCTAACCTATAATCGATTAAGTTTGGCATTTGGTTAACATTTGCATCTGTACGTAACCAATAGGTTTGGCATTTGGTTGGCTTTTGCATCCATATATACCCAATTAAGTTTGGCAATTGTTTGGCATTTGGTTAGCTTTTGTACCTATAAATACTCAATTAAGTTGTGCATCTTTTTACGTTTTACATTCGGTAGTTTTTTTAGTTAAACAATATATCTTAATTGTATATTTTTTCTTAGAAATTCGATTAGAGTTTGTAGTTGATTATGTTATGGTGTTGTTATAACTTTGGTTAATCAATATTATAATATTTAATGCCATCACTTATATTACTTGTGTAACTTGTTATCCCGCCTTTTGGCAAGGCCGTAGCACCAAGGAATTGACTGGTAACCAATGACGGCCCATCCTAGAGATCAGTTATACACGGGCTCACTACGGATATCGATGAATTTTGTCCGAGTCCGGATCGACCCGAAATTGGTAGGCCATGACAAGCTAAGCCAAGAGAGCCAACGTTCCAAGTTTCAAGTCAATCCGAGTTCATATGCTCAAGTTATGATGGATGCAAGTTGAAGGGAAAGGCCATGTTTTCGTATCCATCAGTGAGCCCCATTTCGAATCCATCAAATGGCCTGGTTTCGTATCGATCAATATTGACCTCTTTGTATCCATCGGCAGAAGGTATGATCGAATCCATCAAGTTTCTCCTACTTCGAATCCATAACTGTTGCTAGACTTCGTATCCATTGCATTCGCATCAGAAAGGAGTTAGCCTCACGCCTGCATGGTTCATATCCATCAAGTTGAAGTCCTTCGAATCCATCAAGTACAGTCATTTCATATCGATCGACTGAAGCACATCTTGATCGATACGAACAAAAATTCACTCAAATCCAGATGTTATTGATACCTCCGAATCCATCAAGTCAAGTCGGCGAAGTCTCCGGGATGACTCGATCAAATAGGCGAAAAAGGCGGATCGATACGCAAGTTACGCTCCACGTCATCACGAAGGCGCGTGACACCATCGATTCGAATGAATCGATTCGAACGAAGCAGCCTGACAAAGATCATCATTTCGAATCGACCATATCTCGAGATCCAAAAGTTCAAATGCTATGAAATTTTCACAGAAGCTTACATACATGTTGAAGAATGTCCACACCAAATTTCAGCTCGATTGGATGTTTTCTTGATCGATTCGAATGGAGTTCGAATCGATCCCGAAGTGGGCCCAGATTTCCTGAAGTCGGGCGCGTGGGCCCCCTCACATGCCAGAAGTGGTCTACCGAAATTTAGGCGAAATATCAGTCTCCTACACCTATAAATAGAGCCCCTGGTCATTCAGAAAAGGGGTCAGACAATTTGAGCTAAAGAGCGCCCAAACTCTGCCAGATTTACTCCAAATCACCACTGTTGCCTAAGATTCAGACTTAGCTCATAAAATCTGTTGTACTACATTATAAGAAATTGTAATCTTCAAGTATCGAGCAATAAAATCATCAAACTTCATAGTGGACGTAGGCAAACGCCGAACCACTCTAAATTGTTGTCTTCTGTGCAATTTACTTTCTGTTATTTGGAGTTTTTGTTAGATAATCCTCAGTTTTAAATTTTCTTTCTTCACTTTTATCACTTCAAAAATTTCTGAAGAGTGTTGTGTCCATTTTTGGTACAAACATAACTGTTGCCCGAAAAATATTTGCTAGATATTCGAGTTTAGTGTGGAGATTAAACAATATTATACTGTATGATAGAAACAAAATTTCATTTGAATATTTCACATTACATTTTAGATATAAAATACTGTACATTCCATCATGTTAAAAGTTTGTAGCATTCAATATCCAACATAATTGATTTAAACATTAAATTCACCAACCACATTTTCTATATATGACATTACAGTTTAGACATTAAGTACTTTACATTACATTGTGATAAATATTTCTAACAATCATCCAAAAGTGTTTTCTAAACATTCAATATATCCAAGTAAGATTACATGTCTAGCATCCATCATTTATTATCTAAGTTTTGATACTTTCAGCCAAATTATATAAACTATGATCATTTAACCAAAAATTTTGTATCTATACAATCTTTAATATATTTGACAATGTTGGGCTCTAAATTCCAGCCATGATCTTTATCTGTGACAATCACATATTGGATGTGAGCTCTTGGTTTCTACATTTCATCGTCTTCATATAAATACACTTTTCCTTCTATTTGTATGCCATTGGAAAGATCTTCCATATATCGCATAAAAATTATTGGTTAATCAATTCTGCATCAGTTTAAAAAAGTTTTTTAATGTTATTAAATTTAATTTTATAAAATAAAATTTTATACTTAAGAATAGTATTTTTGTTGTGGATAATTCACAAAGTTAACTGGTTTGTCTTAGAGTTCTGATGGTTTTTCGCATTTTTTGCATAAGTTGACTTCAGAACATCCATCATTCTATCTCTCTGCAAAAAATAATCAAGTCAATTAAGTGAATAAATATTTGCCACCGTGCAAATATTTGTTTGGAAAATATTTACAATGTGTAGTTATTAATACATTTAAATTTTACTACTATTTTTGCATGATGATTGCGTGGCAGTCGAAGTTTTTCCTTCTTGGTCTTTGGGAATCATCTTGTTTTCAGGTTTTTTCAACTGCTTTGAACTTCAACAGCGTAAAATGATTTTTATGATGTAGGGTATCAATATTTTGCAATTCCTAAATTCTTCTTCCAGCACTTTGACTACCAATGATTCTTACGTTGGTTTGTAGTCTTGAATAATTGATACTTGTGATTACATATTAATTAGCTTTCAAACTTTCAAATGATATTATTTGCAATTTTAAGTATTTCATACCGCTACATAGGATTTTAAGTATATGGCGTCTTTGAGATTTTCCTTCAGTTTTATCGCCAAGTACCAGTCTATAACCTACATAGAAATTAGATTTTATATATTAGCTTTGTTATTTTCAGTTAATAATAGCATATGGATTTATATATTGTTGAGTCTACGAATCTATTGAATAACATGTCAGAAATATTGACTCCTCTTATTTCAATGTCTTTGTCCGGGTTATAGTATGTAGCTTTCTTGTTTTAATAATAGGTAAAGTATATTAGTATGTATTATAGTATGAAGGTTGGATTATAATATATGAACTTTAATAAGGGTTTGTTTTAGAAATTGACACTTCAGTATGTGAATATTATTTAAACATATGTTTTGCATATATATTCCTAGTAAACAATTGACTGGCAAATGTTTGTCATGCAAATGTTTGCCAGTCAATTATTTGTTGGGCACATATTTGCTATGCATTCATACGTTTTTGTATGTTTGTTTCTGCATTTCATGTTTTAATAAAATAAATTACCTATATCCATCTGCTACATGAAAAGCATTAGGCTCATGAATTTGTTCATTTGTGAGCCGTTTTCTTCCATGCTTGCTTTTACGAACCAATATGTTTGCTTCTTCGTTTATTTCAGACCTATCGTGATCAGATTTTGTGCTTTGGTCCCATATATTTTTAGGTTGAAGAGCTTCTTCGTCATTTTTGTTAATGTTGCTTTTATCTGATTTCTTTCGGCGTGGTCTTTTTTTTGAGTTGGATACTGGAAAACTGGATCATTTTTCTTGGTTTTTGGTTTACTCGTATTGAGAGTAAAGAAGGAGAAACTTTTGATTATTTCCTTTTCAACGTTTTCTCCTCCTTTTCAAGCTTGATTTTGAATCTGCAGCCACTTTTTATTGAATGTTTTCTGATTCCTGGGTTAATTTTTGGTTGCTTTCTAGACTCTCGCTTGAAGTTGTCAGTAAGTAGAATGTTCGATAGTCTATACCAGGTATATCTTTCTTTGAATCATCTGTTACAATTGTATATTTAGTATATGTCAAATATTTGAGATATATTATTTTATATAAAAATGAATTTTGTTTTAAAATGTATACCTTTTGCTTTTTTACTATTTTTTCCTGATGTTCTTCTACTATCAAATCTTTTGATTTATCACCTAGTTTGTCAAAAAAAATTCAATTGCTAAATATTTTGTTTGTTAGCATATAGATGGCAAATATCTGACTGGCTGAATTTTTAACAATAAGTTGAAAATATTTGCCTTTTTGTGCTTTCTTTTTTCTCTTCAGTAGCCTCTTTTTGTTCATCCCTTTTTACTTATTTTGGTATGACAGATATTTCAAATTGGCTTACTGTTTGGTCATCAGTGTCATCATCATCATCTTTAGCAGTAGCATCATCATTATCCTAGTCATCACCATCATCATTTTGCCTTTGATCGTCATTACCATTTCTTTCCTCTGCATCATCACCATCATCTTTCCTTTTCTCTGCACTATCAACATTAGCATCTTTGTCATCACTATCACCACACCAATACCATCAACACCACCATCAGCTCCACCATCAACATTACCATCACCACCACCGCCACCATCAACTAGAATTTCGGTGAGTTAGCTCGCCTTAAAATGAATATTATAATGATATATAGTAGATAAAAATTATTAATGGCATGTTTGGATCTTTTATATGTTGGATTGTTGGGTTTCGATGAATTATCATTTTTGAAAGTGGATTATATATGAAGTGATAAAATAATATTGATTTAATATAATTACGTTGTTTAAATAATAACGTAGTTAATTTAAGCAGACTTGTTTGGTGTTATTTATTTGGCCAAATAAACACCGTTTAATAATAAACGAAAGATTTTATTTTGAGACATGTGTTTAGCGGAATAAATCCTTGTTCTGTTATTATATTAATTTGGACATTTATTTAAGTGTCAGCTAATTAATACTGGATAAGTTATGTGTTAAGAGTTAATTTTTAATTATGGATTTTGTTTACATATATGTCTACTTATGTAAATACCAGTAATTTAACTTGGGAAGTTAAATTAAATAAAATGGTAGCTTGTTTAAGTACCATTGGGTCGCTAAGCCTCCTTCTGAGTTTGGAAAGTTATGGAGTTAAATTAACTTCGATTATATAATTTGAAGTAAAGTGATTATTTAATTATTATATTAGCAAAGTGTTTTATATAATTATTTTTGTAGTAAAATTAATTATTATTAAATTGTTTTATAGTTAATTATTATATTTATATTGTTTTAGAATTAATTATTTTATTAGTGTTGTTTAAAGATAATTAATTATTTACTAAGGTTGTTTAATGACAATAAATTATTTTATTAATAATTGTTTAAAGCTAGCTAATTACATTTATAGTTTATTGTTTAAAAGTCAAGTGATTACATTTTTAAAAGTTTTTTAAAGTTATGGTTTAGTCAAATTTGATTTAAGATGAATGTGAATGAAAAGTAATTGGTGTAGTAAGAAACCAATGAAATAAATCTGTAAGATATATGTAGACCATTGTATTCGCATAACTGATCTTGATCCATATCAGAACACATGTTTTCGAGGTGATTTACATCGGTCTGAACAAGGGTTTTTTACTCGATTCTTGACGACGAATACTTGATATGAATTTTAGATATGATCCTGAAGTTCTCTATCATAGTATATGGCTATGCAAGACGAACGGCGGTTTCTAATCAAGGAACCAGATCAGAGTCCACACTAAAGAAGTCAAGTGAGCGATACTAATTCGAAAATGAAATTTGTGTGATCGAGCGAGTGATCGGATTTGATATTGTATACAGTTGACATATGTACATCATACAGGCTTTAATATAATTTTATGCTTTTGACATTAGAAATGTAAGTTACATGATTTGATATGGCAAGTGGGTTTAAGATGATTGTATTTGTGGTTTGGCATGCTTAGATTAAGGTTATATGTTGTCTGAGTTGTAGTATTGTTTCATTTGTCATGTTTAGCTCTCTTTTGAGTTATGTAAGTGAGTTTCAGGTACATGCAAGCAAAGGTTGGCTTGCTGCTTTTGGTTTCATGAGTAGAGTTGTTGCTTGACAGATTGGTATGTGGTAGTTTTAGAATTTGGTGATTGATTGGTGTTTTATGCCCTAGATATGGGAGGTCAGTTTTGGGCTTTTGTTTTCTTTGTTGGTTTGGGGCATGGTGGCGAGTTGTAATTTTTCAGATCTAACCGTGCAAAGGAGATGCTGCCAAAATTTACTGAAGCTTGGGCCGTAGTTGAAACAAAAGATAGTGCAAGGATTTTTGGATATGACCAATATTCATAAGAATCGTTGTCAGAAATTATTTTAATAGCCCTAAGTGACCTAGGAATTTTAATGGCAATATGGAAAGTTATCCCAATAGCTGTAGTGTTGTTACTTAATCATTTCGAGTATTTATATCTTGATTCGGGTGAGAGTGCCGTGTTGGCTGACATGTGTGCTTGTATGTAGAATAGTGTCCATGGTAGATTAGTGTAGAGTTTGCTAACTTGGAATAAGTTGAAGATGATTTTTATACATCAACTTGAGTGTTGGGGTTTGTTGCTTAGTCCTTTAGGATTTCAAGGACAAAATCTTTTAAGGGAGGAGAGTGTAACACCCCGTATTTTTAGGGTGCTCTAAATATTTAACTTTTACATATTTAAATATTTAATTTGTTTATTTTATCGATGAGTTGAAAACTCAATTTTTTTAGACAGACTTATTAGGACTCAAGATTATTTCCATTGGGTCCGGATGGTTCAAGCGAGCCAGAATGAGTATAAGTATCGATATATTTCTCCTATTTGGTCTCGAGTTAGAAGGTTTGGGTTCCATTTGTAAATCGAGCGACTTAGGAAGCTAACTTTTGTATACTTTGGAATCAGGTTTCGAAAATAGTTCCATTGAGTTTGAAATAGAGGTATCTAGGAATGCCAATAAGCATGCCACGATTGAAGTTCGAAATTTTTGGGACATGAATAGTGTCGTGGAGAGTATCTATATAAGGACCCTTGCTCCCTCTCTCTCTCTCTTTTGGTTCAAACGCAGAAACAAACCCTAGCCGCCATTTTTAATCCCTTTCATCCAACGGCCACAGTCGATCATGACCACCAGAGGCCGAATTGGGCCTCGGCTCCAACTACAAACTTGTGCGGCTAGAGGAGGGGAGTAATTTGGATGGTGGGATCGTCGTAGTTCAATGTGAGGCAGTTGAAAATTGAGACAGACGTCGGTTGATTTTTTAGGGTAGATCTCGACTGTAGCGGCGCCTTAGGGGACGACACAAGTGGCAATCAAAGCGAGGTGGCTGGGTGTAACAGCCCGCACCTCACTTAACGCGGATATTGTCCCCAACTTAGTCACCTCCGCCTCTTGGGCCAAGCCAAGGTGTGAGGTTTTGTTCCTCAAAAGGCCTCGACGTTTTTATGAGGTGAAGGCTTTGGTATATAAGCACCCACTTTATAGTGTTTTTCCGCGATATGGGACTATTATTCCCATTTTGAAGGAGTGTTACAATCTCCCCTTTTAGAGCTCAACGTCCTCGTTGGCTCATGAACACAACTCCACCCAGGCGTCGTGGCTATAACACGTACAGACCACAATTTCGGCTAGGTATGGCTCTGATACCAATGTAACAGCCCGCACCTCACTTAACGCAGATATTGTCCCCAACTTAGTCACATCCGCCTCATGGGCCAAGCCAGGGTGTGACGACCCAAAATTCCGTGCTCAGAAAATCGCATCATTGAAAAGAAAGAAAGGGGTGAGAAAGTAGAAAAGATAGAGAAGAAGAAGAAACAACAACAGAATCTCAACAGCGGAACGATTGAAATATAATATATCACATAATAGATTACATAGTATCATATACATCAGAGTTACACAGATAATACAACACCTACTAGACAGTTATAAACACCTGTCTAGTTAATACAACTCAATACATCTCAAAACAACACAGAAATATAACACAGCGGAAATACAGATAAACACTAACACAGCGGAACCAATATATATCTACACGCTGAAGCCTCCTGCTCCATTGCTCCTCCATAATTCGTCAAAGCTAACCTGAATCCCTTGGCTACCCGTAAAAATTTGGGTACCCGAGAGTTTATGAAAAACAGAAATAAACTTCGGGTCAGACATGGGTCTGGTATGAGTAAACGGTTAAAGTTGCTTAACTTTCAAAAACCTTTGAAAACAAAAGGTATCACGTAAGACTTCCCACACATAAACATGGAAAAGTTTTTACCTTACGCTAACCAAAACTTTGATAGAAAATCCAGTGATATTATAATAGGTCTAGGGTTTTCAAGTAAATAAGAAATAGCTGAAATTGTTACATGATTAAATTCCAGCATACATAGGTATACAATCAAATCCGATGGCACTTATTGGATTTTGGATTCCATACAATGGCAGGGCTACTAGGGTACCGCCCGTCACAGTACGTGGCCTAGATCACCGTACCGAGGACCCACCCTAAGTCCCCTGCAACACAAGGTCGGAACATCCCTTACTGGATAATTCCCGCACAAGATACCCCACGGTTGTCATGATCAACCGCACACAAAGCCGAATAATAAGGGACATCTAGACAGGGGTAATCTCGTCCTACTTGGGTGCTACCCACTAACCTTGCTGCACCTCCCCTGTTTTAGCCATTCCCGGTTGATGAGGCTTGAGGTCACGATTACCTTTAGAGAACACATCTCTTAGAATGCTCATCGTCCACCTGACGATGTTCTGAAAGCATTCAATCCATACAAGTTCGTTCCGGGTTCGAACGAAACCGAAGGCATTATCTCGTTACACTCGTATTGGAATCACCCTCAGAGTTAACGACAATAACCCTTGCATTCTGAATCACCATCTCGAATCTATAAGTACTATCTTCGTCAAACTCATTACGGAATCACCCACAGAGTTATACTGACGTATAGTTCTTATACCTCGAGTCTTCACTTGCTCCATTTGAATATCACGACCTAACGTTATTTTGGATCGATGTGGTATTCGGGTCTCCAGACCTAGAATCCCGGTATACGAAAACCCGATCCCGGTCTCATCGAAATCCAAACCGTGTCTTTTAAGGCCAAGTTGTTTTAAAGTTAAAACAATTTAAATTCAATTATCTATATACACACAGATAGATAAATAACAATATCACAATGGATAATAACATCATCATCATAAACAGCTAATCCATATTATCTTCTCAAACAGATAATCAATATCATCATACTGAACCAAACATCCATAACACAATAGGTATATATCTGAGATCACAATCAATCATGGAAATCAATATCATCCATCATATATAAACAAAGATTAATAATCACCTCATTTATAATTAATTTAAAATGAATTAAATTAATTACAAATCTCTAATTAATTTAAAGTAAATTAATTTAATTACCCCATCAATATTAATCTTGCTTACATAACCATTAATTAATTCCAAGTCAATTAATTAATCATTCTCTACTTTCCATCTTAATTAACCTTCCTAGATTAATTATCTTTAATTACATTTGTGTAATTATCCTTTATTTATTTTCACGAATTTATTACCTTATACCAATTATAGAAAGTAAACTTTTAATTTACTAAAATCAATTACATTACTTCTTTAATTAATTTCATAAGTGAATTCCTTCATTTATTAATTATTTCCAAATAAATCCATTTTAACTTACATCATTAATTACAATAATTAATGATCTCTAATTACATTTATTTCATTTAGTAATTTATCTTAAATTAAACCAAATTTGTTAATCACCTAGATTAACTCCATATAGTAATTAACTACCCTTAATTACTTCATCAAATAATTTAATTACTCCATAATTAATTATTCTCTAATTAATCCCTTGATTAATTTATACAAAGTAATTATACTCAAATTACTTTCATTTTTAAATCATTTCCAATAAATTACTTCCTTAAGTAATTATACTCATCCCATCCTCAAAGTTTTATTTAAATTAATTACTTAAACAATTCACATTTAACTTAATTAATTTTAATGAGAAATAAATTTCTCATTTATTTCCATAAGTAATTTATATTTAGCTAATTCACAATTTATTATCTTAAATTAATAAACTTAATTAATTATCCAGATTAATCATATTTATTCCTTTATTTAATCATCCTAGTTAATAACATTCATTAACTATTTACACTTCTTAAATTACTTTTCTAAATTAATTAAATTAAGATTTATTATTAATTACAATTAAATTTCATCTTTACTAACTCATAAATAAATCCTTAATTATTTAATTAATTAAGTATTCAATATAACTTAATTAATTCTTACTTCATCAATTAATAATCATAAATTAAAATACAACTCTTATTTAATTAATGATTCTTAATTTTCCATTTATCACCAATTGATTATCTTAAACCTTAATTAACCAATTTAACCTTTAATTATTAAATTAATTAATTCAATCATTAATTAATCAAATTAGCTAATTATTTATTTTAATTAACTTAATAATTACAAATCTATAAATCTATATTTATATAAAAAGTAAGGCATTTTCTTATTCCAAAAGCTAGATTCAATTAAATACAAAATTTAACTTAGCTAAATTTACACACTACAAAATATACTTAAGACATTTTTAATGTTGTTAAACATTCTATTTTTTTTTAAAACTTGTATTTTGAAAACTAGGATTCAAACTCATTTGAATTCAGATTTAAACTTATTTCAAAGCCTTTGTATTAACTTGCTCTATTTTTATTTAAAGTCTGAAATCTAAAAACTGTAACAATGACAGTTCGAAATCCCATAACAAAAACTACTCGAGCCATCTTCCCTTTACTTCGAGTCGTAAACCAAATTACACGAGAATGAAACAAAGCCCCAAAAAAACAGCGACAGTTCAACTTGGAACCAACTCCATCTTCACTGCTTCGAGTCCCCCCCTTGCACGACTTCGAGTAAATACTCAAATCTCTCGAACACATGGGAACTGTCGTCCCAATTCCAAGATCTTCCACCAGAAATAAGAGTGCACAGTGCACGTGCACCGTGACTTCGATCAACTCCGGCCTCCCACCAGAATTCCATCTCATCGGCAACCTCCCACTCTCCATCCCATGATCATCTACACATCATCCCAGACTCGAATTCAAACTCGAGCTGTTAAACCAAACCTGGAACCCATCGACATGCACTCACCCAAACCTGGCAACACGCTAATGCTCGCCGACCAACCATCTGACAGTCGACCCTTCCGGCCTCGTCTCCCTCTTCACGTCTACGACCAATTCCCAAAGACTCGCCGAACTCGATCAACCAGGGAGAGAGAACGAATCGAAAACTCCCGAGCTCACAAAACTAGGGTTAAAAATTTCAAACTCAAACTGTTGTCGCCACCGTGGCCATGGCCATCTACCACTATTTTTCCAATCACCCCCATAGACTCCTCCACCACCTCACACAACCCCGACCACCCTCGACCCCGCGATCATCGGAAATGCTCGAAAACATGATTTCTAGACAAACCCAAATAACCCATTCAATACTACATTAAAAATCATGAACTTGATCTTAAAAATCCTAGCTTTTATATACGATTCCAGTTATATACTTATATCAACAAATTACAAGTTTTGATTTTTAACTAAACTCTAACTCCTCTGTGTTTTCTTCTTTCCAGACAAAGTTTCCTATCTATAATTTTGGCAATTATTTTTAAAGCTTTGTTAAATTTAAAACAACCAACTTTGTTTTAAATACCTAAGTCTAAAGAAATTTGAGTGAGAAGAAATTGAAATTAAAGCTAAGTTTTATATCTCAAATGTTTAAAACAGAGATGATCACAACAGTTTATCTAAACATACTCATATGTTTCCAGAGCCTTTAAAGCAATCATACAAACCCACTTCCATACATACATCACATATAACTTCAACCATAGGTCATATGCATCTAAACTGAAGACATCTCAAGTTAACAGTTAAAGTCAGGGGCTTGAACTAAAATCTGAGGTGTTAAAGCTACAGATATGCACACATACATAAGTTCACAAGTATTGCACATACACATACATATAAACAAACATAATCACAGAAATTCATAGATTACTTAAGTTTTGTTTAAAAAAGTTTACTCACTTGGCTATAAAACAGAGAGCTTATTCTTTAGTTTGAAAAGAGGCAGCTTGAAACAAGCATGTGAAAACTTGTATTATTTTGTTGTTGATTCCAGAAAATCTGAACTAGCTTGAACTTGAAAACTGAGATGTTTGACTAGCTTTGAAACTGAAGTGCTTTGTTTTTCTTATTGATTTCCAGGTTTGTATACTTCTTTTATTCTTTCTTTTACTTGGTTGTATTTGTTTTAAGACTTTTAGAAACTGGGATTTGCAAAGCTTTGAAATGAAATAAAATGAGACAAGTTTGATAAATACAACAAGTATACTCATTTGTTTATTATCCTAGTACACGAGAAATCAGAGATTTTTATCTCTTTGGGGCTGAAAGGAAATGTTTCGTGTACTTGCAGTGATGGTATTCAATGCCTTATGCCATATCAAGTCTACACAGCCATACTTTATTCCTTTATGTACAAAATTACAAACATATGTTTATTATTTAACTTAAACTTAGCATACTTACCCTATCTTCATTCGTATGCATAGAGATGATTCTACTGCCTACTCATGTACAATGCTAAAATGTAAAAATATTTACTTGCCTTATCTTATTGTCTTGTACTTAGGTGAATTTTCAAGCCTACAACATATGTTTCTAAAGTGTACATAATATTTTACTTAAGCTTCTACTTGTAATTGTTATGGTTATGGCATTAAGTTAGCTTGTTAATTTATCTCTATCCACTAGCATAAATGTATTTATTTATTACTCTTTTATTTTACAACTTATACTATTAAATACTAGTAAATTAATTATTTTATTTCAAACATTTGATTTATACTTAAGTTTAATATTTATAAAGTTTATTTTATTGTAACTTCAAACCATAGTTTCTTCCCATTATATGCATATATATATATATATATATCCATTTCTATTTATTTTTAAAATCTACTTGTAAAACTATTACATTAATAATATTGCTCATTATTAAATTAAAATGATTTATAAAAGAATTCACTCTTTATTACTTATTTTTTTATTAAGCTATACTCTAAAAGAACAAAGTCATTTATTTAATTTAAATCTAAGCTAAAACCATTTAAACAACTTAACTTAAATCTTGAGTATATTTTAAAGCCATATGATTATTTATTTAATATAGAATTTAAATCAAATTTAAAACAGACATTGACTATTTACAATATATACAAATATATATATAAATAAATAGAAAACAATTTATTAGCCTTTAAAATATAATTTATCAGTTAAATATCCATTTAAAAGAAATTATTAATTCAATTCATATCTTATTATCAAAGATATATCAAATCAATTTAATATTTTATATAGATTATTAAATTGATATTGCTCGAAATTCCGGGATATCACATTCCTCCCCTCTTAAAAGTATTTCGTCCCCGAAATTTAAAACAAAGGTAATTTAATAATCTCATTAATGATTTAATTTTAAACACAAGCATATATCATCAATATATACTAACAACCATAGCAATCAATCATCCAATCAAACAAATCTAACCATTCCTACAAAATACTGGGTAGAATTTCCTCGAGTTTCCCCGAGTATAAATACCGGGCTACTCGCTTTATAGAATCCAAACAATCAATACTACAAAGCTACACACAACTAGATCTACAAACAAGATAGGATATCAGACTATAGACAAGTCTGACTCAACATCCAAAACTCCTAAACCGCTGGTTCTACAACCAAAGATAACTCATACACGTACTCCCTCAGAGACACGTGAAACACATCGAATCCCAGTTATCCAAACTGACAATTCACTCCCGAAGATCAAACACTTATCCAAAATCAAATCTCCGATTCTGAAATCCAAATTCCTTCGGACGATCTTGGGTCTCCTACATCCTTACTGATCAGCTTATCCTTCGCTGATGCCCTCGAAACGACCTGAACCAAAACAATCTAACAAAATGATCTTTCCAAGATCAACTAAAACTCAGAACTCCACTCTACTCCAAGATCCAAAGACAGATCTCACTACTCTTATCCGGAAGAGATAAAACAGATGCTCTCCAAACTGCTTCCGCTGCACAACTCTGATCCGAGCAGATGAAAATGCTGATGACGAACACAAGCAAAGACTGGGAAAAACACTTCCTAAAAATATGGTTCAACAGATCCAAAAATAAAACTCAGAAGTTCCTCCAAAACCTGAGCTACTTCACTAAAATCTTCCTCCCGAAACCATCCTACTACTAAGCGGAACCATCGGTACCACTCCTGGAATCCAGTCGATACCAAACTCGATCTCCAGATGCTAACAAAACTCTGACTTCCTAAAGACATCCAGAAAAGAAAATCTCTAACAACCCAAGAGAACACTCAGACTATCACAAGTCACTTTTGCGATCAACCCAAACTAATATCCCAAGAAAAACTGTTCTCTCTTTACCAATCAGAACAGCTTACGCTTAACTAGCCAATCCAACAAAGAAACGAAACCACTCTGCTGCTTCTGAACTCCACTGCTAAGCTAGAAAGCTTCCTTGCCAACATACAGGACCTTCCGAACTACACTGCTGACACCAATGCTAAGGAATTTCCAAATCCAAAGCTCTTCAAGAAACTCGAACCTCAAACTAAACAGAAACACTCCACTGCACTCAGCCGCATCACCGAAGCAGACACACTTCTTTAAAACTTGTTCCAAAGAAAACATCTTCGGAAACATCCATAGTCACTGCGTCTCATCACACAGCTACTAATCCCTGAGATATCAAGATATCATTCTAGCTTCTACCCAACCGACAGATCCTGACTTTACTCATCCAAATTCTCGAGAATCCGCTCACACGAGCGCGATCATCTTACACTTCGAAGATGAACTCCAAACCTTAACAGGTTACCTTCAGAGATCGATGAAATCCTTACATCAACAAAGCTCACTCGAGACAGTATTAGGTCTACAGTCTCGACAGATACACTCCCAAACATTGGTAGTCGTGTTACACACACCACTACCCTATCTACCTTTATAACTTATATTGGAAAACCCAAACAGGTAACCCAACAGATAGGTAGAAATAGATATATATATATATATATATGTATATATAGATAAAAATTACAGGTACGCTCTCTCAGGATAGACATCACTCCAGAGCCTAGGTATTCGCTCAACCTAATGCTCTGATACCACCTGTGACGACCCGAAATTCCGTGCTCAGAAAATCGCATCATCGAAAAGAAAGAAAGGGGTGAGAAAGTAGAAAAGATAGAGAAGAAGAAGAAACAACAACAGAATCTCAACAGCGGAACGATTGAAATATAATATATCACATAATAGATTACATAGTATCATATACATCAGAGTTACACAGATAATACAACACATACTAGACAGTTATAAACACCTGTCTAGTTAATACAACTCGATACATCTCAAAACAACACAGAAATATAACACAGCGAAAATACAGATAAACACTAACACAGCGGAACCAATATATATCTACACGCTGAAGCCTCCTGCTCCATTGCTCCTACATAATTCGTCAAAGCTAACCTGAATCCCTTGGCTACCCGTAAAAATTTGGGTACCAGAGAGTTTATGAAAAACAGAAATAAACTTCGGGTCAGACATGGGTCTGGTATGAGTAAACGGTTAAAGTTGCTTAACTTTCAAAAACCTTTGAAAACAAAAGGTATCACGTAAGACTTCCCACACATAAACATGGAAAAGTTTTTACCTTACGCTAACCAAAACTTTGATAGAAAATCCAGTGATATTATATTAGGTTTAGGGTTTTCAAGTAAATAAGAAATAGCTGAAATTGTTACATGATTAAATTCCAGCATACATAGGTATACAATCAAATCCGATGGCACTTATTGGATTTTGGATTCCATACAATGGCAGGGCTACTGGGGTACCGCCCGTCACAGTACGTGGCCTAGATCACCGTACCGAGGACCCACCCTAAGTCCCCTGCAACACAAGGTCGGAACATCCCTTACTGGATAATTCCCGCACAAGATACCCCACGGTTGTCATGATCAACCGCACACAAAGCCGAATAATAAGGGACATCTAGACAGGGGTAATCTCGTCCTACTTGGGTGCTACCCACTAACCTTGCTGCACCTCCCCTGTTTTAGCCATTCCCGGTTGATGAGGCTTGAGGTCACGATTACCTTTAGAAAACACATCTCTTAGAATGCTCATCGTCCACCTGACGATGTTCTGAAAGCATTCAATCCATACAAGTTTGTTCCGGGTTCGAACGAAACCGAAGGCATTATCTCGTTACACTCGTATTGGAATCACCCTCAGAGTTAACGACAATAACCCTTGCATTCTGAATCACCATCTCGAATCTATAAGTACTATCTTCGTCAAACTCATTACGGAATCACCCACAGAGTTATACTGACGTATAATTCTTATACCTCGAGTCTTCACTTGCTCCATTTGAATATCACGACCTAACGTTATTTTGGATCGATGTGGTATTCGGGTCTCCAGACCTAGAATCCCGGTATACGGAAACCCGATCCCGGTCTCATCGAAATCCAAACCGTGTCTTTTAAGGCCAAGTTGTTTTAAAGTTAAAACAATTTAAATTCAATTATCTATATACACACAGATAGATAAATAACAATATCACAATGGATAATAACATCATCATCATAAACAGCTAATCCATATTATCTACTCAAACAGATAATCAATATCATCATACTGAACCAAACATCCATAACACAATAGGTATATATCTGAGATCACAATCAATCATGGAAATAAATATCATCCATCATATATAAACAAAGATTAATAATCACCTCATTTATAATTAATTTAAAATGAATTAAATTAATTACAAATCTCTAATTAATTTAAAGTAAATTAATTTAATTACCCCATCAATATTAATCTTGCTTACATAACCATTAATTAATTCCAAGTCAATTAATTAATCATTCTCTACTTTCCATCTTAATTTACTTCCTAGATTAATTATCTTTAATTACATTTGTGTAATTATCCTTTATTTATTTTCACAAATTTATTACCTTATACCAATTATAGAAAGTAAACTTTTAATTTACTAAAATCAATTACATTACTTCTTTAATTAATTTCATAAGTGAATTCGTTCATTTATTAATTATTTCCAAATAAATCCATTTTAACTTACATCATTAATTACAATAATTAATGATCTCTAATTACATTTATTTCATTTAGTAATTTATCTTAAATTAAACCAAATTTGTTAATCACCTAGATTAACTCCATATAGTAATTAACTACCCTTAATTACTTCATCAAATAATTTAATTACTCCATAATTAATTATTCTCTAATTAATCCCTTGATTAATTTATACAAAGTAATTATACTCAAATTACTTTCATTTTTAAATCATTTCCAATAAATTACTTCCTTATGTAATTATACTCATCCCATCCTCAAAGTTTTATTTAAATTAATTACTTAAACAATTCACATTTAACTTAATTAATTTTAATGAGAAATAAATTTCTCATTTATTTCCATAAGTAATTTATATTTAGCTAATTCACAATTTATTATCTTAAATTAATAAACTTAATTAATTATCTAGATTAATCATATTTATTCCTTTATTTAATCATCCTAGTTAATAACATTCATTAACTATTTACACTTCTTAAATTACTTTTCTAAATTAATTAAATTAAGATTTATTATTAATTACAATTAAATTTCATCTTTACTAACTCATAAATAAATCCTTAATTATTTAATTAATTAAGTATTCAATATAACTTAATTAATTCTTACTTCATCAATTAATAATCATAAATTAAAATTCAACTCTTATTTAATTAATGATTCTTAATTTTCCATTTATTACCAATTGATTATCTTAAACCTTAATTAACCAATTTAACCTTTAATTATTAAATTAATTAATTCAATCATTAATTAATCAAATTAGCTAATTATTTATTTTAATTAATTTAATAATTACAAATCTATAAATCTATATTTATATAAAAAGTAAGGCATTTTCTTATTCCAAAAGCTAGATTCAATTAAATACAAAATTTAACTTAGCTAAATTTACACACTACAAAATATACTTAAGACATTTTTAATGTTGTTAAACATTCTATTTTTTTTAAAACTTGTATTTTGAAAACTAGGATTCAAACTCATTTGAATTCAGATTTAAACTTATTTCAAAGCCTTTGTATTAACTTGCTCTATTTTTATTTAAAGTCTGAAATCTAAAAACTGTAACAATGACAGTTCGAAATCCCATAACAAAAACTACTCGAGCCATCTTCCCTTTACTTCGAGTCGTAAACCAAATTACACGAGAATGAAACAAAGCCCCAAAAAAACAGCGACAGTTCAACTTGGAACCAACTCCATCTTCACTGCTTCGAGTCCCCTCCTTGCACGACTTCGAGTAAATACTCAAATCTCTCGAACACATGGGAACTGTCGTCCCAATTCCAAGATCTTCCACCAGAAACAAGAGTGCACGGTGTGTTTGTACCAAAAATGGGCACAACACTCTTTGGGAGTTATTTGAAGAGATAAAATGAAGATTATAAATGTAAAACAGAGATTATCTAACAAAAACTCCAACAAACAGGAATGTAAAGTGCACAGACAAGCAATTTAGAGTGGTTCGGCGTATAGCCTACGTCCACTATGAAGTTTTGATGGTTTTATTGATTCTCTTTCAATGATTACAAGCGTTTACAGCAATGAACAGCGGATTACAGTTTAGAATTTGAAATTGACAGCAAAAGTAGGATGCAAATCTCAATCCGGCAGAGTGTGGACGCTTCAGAGAAAAAAGGTCCTTTTTCCGTTGATTCTGGGGCTCTATTTATAGGCGTAGGAGGCTTAGATTTCGCTCAAACTCCGGGAGACTTGGCCTGACACGTGAGGGGACCCATTCGACCACTTCCAGAGAGTTTCAAGTCAATCTGTGATCGATACGAAATCATTTCGTATCGATCAAGATTACTTCCAATTGAGCTCAAAATTGGTGGAGATGTTCCTCGGTATGTGTGCAGCCTTCAGTTAAAATTTCATGGTATTTGGATCAGTGGATTGAGAGATATCATCGATACGAGGCGATGTTCTTCGCTAGGCTGTCTGGTTCGAATCCATTTCTCTGAGCTGAGGGCTTCGAATCGATGGTATCACGCGCCTCTGTGAAGACGTGGAATGCACACTTCGCCTCGATCCGGTCTTTACTCCGAGTCGACCGTGTCGACTCCATATATCTTGGCGCATTCGCATCGAGGGATGACGTAACGCGCGCGCTTCGCCTCGATCCGGTATTTGCTCCGTGTTGACTGCTTCGACTCCATGTATCTCGCCCAGTTTCCTTCGAGATATGACACGTTATCAAAGCTGGTTGACCTGATGGATTCGAGTAGGACTTCATCCATGGATACGAAGCAAACACTGGCTGATGGATACGAAGTAGACACTGGATGATGGATACGAAGCAGGCACTAACTGATGGATACGAAGTAGACATCAAGTGACCGTTACAAACCAGGTGACTAACTGATGGATACGAACAAGTCTTTCCGGCTGAAGGTTCTATCGATACGAAGTTTATGACTATGTGGACTTAATCGTTCTGATGGGTATGAGATCGATGGATGCGAAAACGAGGACCGCCGATGGATACGAAACCCATCGATACGAACTGCTGCTTCCCGATGGATACGAAAAAGTGCTCTTCCCTTTGCCTTGCATCCATCATAACTTGAGCATATGAACTCGGATCGATCTGAAACTTGGAGCGTTGGTTCGCTTTATTTTCCCGATCATGTTCCATCGATTGGGGCTTGATCCGGACTTGGTCAAAATTCAACGATATCCATGACAAACGACATTTGGAACCCAACTCCTTGGTGTCCTGGCCTTGCCAAAAGGCGGGATAACATTTGCCCCCCAAAGTACGTCTTGTGAAAACATGACGTGCTTTGAAAAGCTGCAGGTCTTCTTTGAATAACTTTGGAAGTCATACCCTTTAGCCATTCTCTTGTATCGGTCCTCTCATGAGTCGATGCTAAAAGTTGGAAAGCCTTTCTTCGTGTCGATGTGGGTTGATTTGTTGGATACGAAAACGGTCATTCGTATCGATAGTCACGAATCATGGTGAATTATGATTTGAATTGGCGATATCGGGTGGATACGAAATGAATGTTCGTATCGACAGGTCTGCTCTGTTTTGAATCGATGACTCATAATTTGGATGTTTCGAAACGATGATGTCTGGTGAACATTTCGCCTCGATGAATGCTCAGCTTGATGGATTCGAAGAGAGCGTTTGCACTGATCCATCGTACTCAAGTGGCCTCCCTGTGCGCTTTGAACCGATAAAGTCTGGTGGGTTCGAAACGAGCCTTCGTTTCGATGCGCCGTCTGACTGGTTGCGACCGGTCAGGTTGACTGGGAGTCGAATCGACTCGGTTCCATCCTAGGCTTCATATAAATACCTGGGACTTCGTCACTAAGGACCTTTTTTACCTTCTATTTTTTACTGCTGTTCTCTGTTCCTCTTTTATCCCCGTATCGATAGACCGAGAGGAAGTATTGTTCACTTTCGAATCGACCCAAACCTTCGATCCTTCGAGATTTAACTTCTAAAATCAGGTGATTAGCAGATAAGATTACGTTAATAATGATAAAACTCAAGACTCCAATCATCCTCCTTGCTTCTATGGCCGAGTTTGATAAATTCGAGATCTGGACGAGAGAAAACGAGATCTGGGGATGGAGCGTGGCCATGGAGTTAAAACCCTTTGGGGAAGAAGGAGACAAGGAGGAAAACATTTCAAATCCACTTCGTATCGTCCTGGACTGGGAGTATTCGTATCGATCCAGACTGTATATGTTCGCATCGATATGGAGACGGGGGCGGCGGTCGATATGAAGCCACTGCCTTCAGATCGATGCGAAATTGGTGCTCTCGATCGACACGATATGCGTCGAGTCGAACCTGATCGACACGAAGCATTCCTACTTCAGTATGATCGATACGAAGCATTCCCACTTCAGCCTGATCGATACGAAGCATTCCTACGCCAGGGCGATCGATACGAAAGTATCGATTCGAACGTTGTCATGTCGAAATACGTGATCCCCCTGTCTCGATATGGGAGTGAGGTGCGGTGATCGATTCGAAATTAAATCTTTGACAAACATATGGTGTTTCTGAAAACCCGACCACTTGACTCCGACGAGCTTCTGCCTTGCATAATTGAACTCGATCATAGCATTGCATACTTGACTGCCTCTTGAAGCTCGTTGATGGAACTGCTATTTAACAAAAACAAGAGTATAAGCAAACTTTAACTTGAATCGATCGTCGTCATCTGGATGGCGCGGTCGCGACGGTCAGCGATGACGATCATGCCTGTCTGATTTCCAGAATTTCGTCGCTTGCATGTTTTCTTTAATTCTGCAGAATTTGCTCAAGTCACACACAACATTTGCACTACACAACACACTCATGCACTTTACACTGGGGAATTCACGGGCTTTTTATCATCTAATGATGGTTTCTCGTGAGTTAGCTAGTGATTGAACCGTCAAGGTCGCAGCAGCAAGAAACTCAGAACCCTATCCCTCCCAGACTTGAGATTCCGGTCATCGAGACCGAAGCTATTGGTCCAGCTCCGGATGAGTTGCCCGATGCGTCCTTCATTAACAGTCCACCTGACTCTGTCCCGTCCAATATCTCTGAAGACATGCTAGGGAGAATATGCTTAAGGCATGGCTTATCTTTGGATGAGGTACTGTTGCCTGGACCGGATGACAGGCCACATAATCCCCCGGAGGGGTATACTGCTTTTAATCGACATGCGTGCGCAGCCGGCACATTTCCTCCGTTCAATGTTTACATAAGAGAAGTGTTGGCTTATCTGGACATCGCTCCATCTCAATTGCATCCAAACGGATATGCCTCACTCAACAGCTTGTTCATTGTATTCATAGAGTACCTCCATCGCCCTCCCCGTATGACCGACATAAGATACTTGTTTAATTTCAAGAGTCGGACTGACAGCCCATCTTATACGTTCTTGGAGTCTGTAAGGAACTGCCAAGTTGTCACGGGGTAGTGGACTAGGCTAAGCTACTTTAAGTCGGAGTGGTTCTATGTCCGATGTTCTCCGGGGTTTGCCAGAAGATGGCTGTTCAGACGTGAGCATTGTCTTTTTTCCCAAGTAATTGACAGGGCAATTTTCGGAGTGAAATTAAACTTACGTCTTCTTCTCTTTTTCTTTCAGTTATCATCCAGCGGCCTGAGGGTGGCTACTATAAAGAGATAGTTCGGGTCCTCCAAGAGATTCCTAGCGAAGAAAGGAATATTGAACTGTTATTGACAGATCGGAATCTTAGAGTTCTTGGGCTGATCGGCCGGAGGCAGAGCATAAGACTCGATGGTGCATTAAAGACCGTCTCCAGGAAAAAGGTCAAGCGGATGAAGCCCAGGGTTGTGATAATTGAGGAACCCGATTCCGAGAAAACTCATACTGACGAGGAACCGTTGGTCGGACCTGCTAATGCAACCCCGGAGTCCGATGCAAAGAGGAAAGGCAAAGCAGTGGCCTCGAAACAGCCTAAGTCTGGAAGGCGGAAGTCTGTGGTTTTGCACCGTCCTTCGCCAAGAGTTAGGATTACGGAAGCATCCTCCCTGCAAGCTGAAGATCAATTCGAAGGGCCTGCTGACCCTCCAATCTCGGACATCGAGCCGGAGCAACACGATGTTGGGTCGGGTGGACCGCGACATATCGTCGATGTTAGCGAGTCTGATCTTGCCAGTGCGATTGACACTTCTGGTTGGTCCGGGGGGTTACACATTCACACACTCTTCACGGCACAACACACTTTCCTAACCATAAACAACACATCGCAAACGGTTACTGATTCTTCGTGGTTTTCTTTTCAGGTACGATGTCTGGGCAAGGTTCTGTGCTTGGTAGTTTGCGCAATAAGCGCCGTTATCATGAGCCACGTAGGAGAGAGGGCGAGAGGGATTACGACTCAGGACACTCTGGTCAGGAGAAGTCTGACAGAGATAGGGGATACGTTCGCCGATCCCGATCTCGCTCTCCTCCCCCCAGGACCTCTGCACCTCCTACGGCCGCAGTTACTCGTCCTCCCGAAACTTCACGGCCTAGGCCGCCTTCTCAAGCTTTGAGGTCCGATCCTCCGCGCAGGACTGAAATAGCCACCTCTTCGGCTACTGTACCGGTCCCGACCGAGGCGTCTAGTGAAGGAGCACTTAAACTGGCACAGATGAGGAAGGAATTTCCCGACATCTGTTTTGATGGTTATGTCTTCTCTCCGCACTTGAAGAGAATTCCGCCAACCGCGGAAACCACTATCCATGATTATGTTGCGGACATCTTTTTCCAGTACAGGGAATGGGGACGGGCCGCGAGGAAGGCGTCTAAAGTGGCATTCGATCGGGGCATCACCATTGAGAAGCTCGAGAAGGAGCTGGGTCACAACGACCAAATCATAAAAGCGCTCAACTCGGAGGCTGAGTCTTCCCGTAAATCCGAGATGGAGGCCCTAAAGAAGGTTGATGAAGTGAACGCGGTCATGACCAGGATGAAGCAAGAGCATTATACTGCCATCGAGGACATGGGTCACAGGAACACTTCTATTACTGCCGAGAGGGACGCCGCTCTTAAGGAGCTTAATGAGCTGAAATCAAAGTTTTCAGAGATGGCAAAGGAAAAAGACGCAGCTAATGTCTCTGCGCAGGAGGCCTGTGATCAGGCAGTGACGCTCCGAAAGGAGAAGGAAGCGGCTATACAACAAGCCCATGAAGCTGAGGCTGGGGTTGACGAGAAAGTACGGCAGGCGGAGGCCAGGATTGAGGCCGAGGTGGAAGAGCTACTCGTCACTTATAATGCCAATGTGCTAAGGCACCGAGATTTGACATGGCTTGACGATTACCCCACGCATCTCTATAACGCCTGGAACCTACTGGTTGACGAGGAGAAGTCTGGGCACCCTGATGAAGCCCTTGATGAATTCGAGCTGGAGAACCGCATCCTCAATGATGACGAAAAGAAGGTTCTCCATGACTCCATGATTTTCCACGACAAGGTGAGGCTTGGTGCCCAAATCCAGGAAGTCGGAGAGAGCTCTGGTGCAGAACATCATGTTATGAGTTCTGAGTTAGTTGTGTCATCTCTGTCTGAGCCAACTCCGATGATCTACCCCCAGCCTATTCTGGCATACGATCCAGATCAACCGCATTTATCTCCTATTAAGGAACATCCTTCTGAAGTTGTTCAGACGACCTCGAGCCAGACCGAGGAAGGTACTCTGAACTAACTTCTTGTATATTTGGATTGAAGAATCTGTGATGAAATGTTGTTAATGACGTGTCCTTTTCCTTTGATCAGTGACAGGAGTTGCACCGGCCGCGCCTCTTATCACCCAAGAATCAGGTCAAGCGCCAGGAGCCATCATCTCTGAGGCGACCTCCGTCGCAGCAATGGCACCAGTTGGAGTGACGCAGGGGAGCTCACTTTCTTTCGATGAGCAGATGATAAACGAGCTCCTTGGCCGTCAAAGTGATCCTTTTGCGGACTTGCAATTCGGCTTGGGTGGATTCACGGCTACTTCTGACACCCCGTCTCAGACTACTACGGCTCCTAGCGAAGCTAGGGCACGGCGGGAAGCGGCGATGTTGGCCGAGATTAATGCCGAGATGGCGGCCGCGGCGCACGGCGGTGAAGTAGATGGCGGAGCAGCAGCACAGTGCCCTACTCCTCTTATGACTGTGTCTCCTGAGGGCACACATACTGATACAAATGTGCCAGCCCCTCCTCCGGCTGCGGAGTCTGTTCCTCCCACTCCTCCCGCGGGAAGCATCTCTATAGAGTCCAGCTCAGACGAGGACGTTGACATTATGCCTTCACCCGAAGGGAGCCTGCCTAAGGAGAAAAGCTCCAAGCGAAAGGGTACTGGTGGTTCCAGTAGCTCCTCGAGGAAGAAGAAGTTGAGGAAGCATAAGGATTAGACATTCTTTTCATAGGCAGTTAGGGACTTTTGTTATTTTTTCTGCTTTTCCCTTTCGTAGGCCGTGTTTAGATGCAGGCTCGGCCCCTGCTAGTAGGAATATTTTGGAAAAAACTCATGTATGAACCATTGTTCTTGAGTTAGTTGGAATAAAATTTTGTTTTCTAGCTTCAGCTCATGTTCCTTTCTATGCTTGAATATTGCAGTGTTCGGACTTTGGTCCAGTGTACTTGCATTATCTGATTGCTTCAAGAATAGCTCATTTTACTTGTTAAGTATGGAAATCTCGGACTTGAGTTGTGATAGGGGATCGCATCGGAGCTGAGCATCGCATAGTTTCAGGTAATGACTAACATTTGCCTCTGCCCCCAGTTCCGGGGTCAAGTTGTGATGATCAGCTTGTGATGGCACCAAGCGAGGACCGAGTGGTCGAACTACGCTTGTTCTCTTATGAATCGTTTCATCCACACTCCGGGGATATATGTCATCTCGTAAGCGGTTGTTTGCACTCTGGGAACATGGAGTTGACTGATGTTTGTACTCTGCATCGCACTCTGGGAATGTGGAGTTAAATGTTTATACTCTGCATCGCACTCTGGGAATGCGGAGTTGAATGTTTATACTCCACTTCGCACTCTGGGAATATGGAGTTAAATGTTTATACTCCTCTTCGCACTCTGGGAATGCGGAGTTGAATGTTTATACTCCACTTCGCACTCTGGGAATATGGAGTTAAATGTTTATACTCCGCTTCACGCTCTGGGAGGACGAAGTCGAATGTTTATACTCCACTTCGCACTCTGGGAATATGGAGTTAAATGTTTATACTCCGCTTCGCGCTCTGGGAGGATGGAGTCGAATGTTTATACTCCACTTCGCACTCTGGGAATATGGAGTTAAATGTTTATACTCCACTTCGCACTCTGGGAATATGGAGTTAAATGTTTATACTCCGCTTCGCACTCTGGGAATGCGGAGTTGAATGTTTATACTCCACTTCGCACTCTGGGAATATGGAGTTAAATGTTTATACTCCGCTTCGCGCTCTGGGAGGACGGAGTCGAATGTTTATACTCCACTTCGCACTCTGGGAATATGGAGTTAAATGTTTATACTCCGCTTCGCGCTCTGGGAGGACGGAGTCGAATGTTTATACTCCACTTCGCACTCTGGGAATATGGAGTTAAATGTTTATACTCCGTCTCGCGCTCTGGGAGGACGGAGTCGAATGTTTATACTCCACTTCGCACTATGGGAATATGGAGTTAAATATAGGATTGTCGTGTGTCAACCCTATTAATATCGGTGTCATGGCTTGTCCCCGAGCTCGGGTTTCACCTAGTGAGTGGCCGGTCGTATCACAGCCACTCTCCATTTGAATAAGTCCCATTGCATGATGTGATTTAGCTCTTCGTGCATCGTGGTGTTGTATATCGTACATAATGAATCACAGCTCTGGCTCGAAGAAGTGGCATTTTATTTCTGAAATAAGAAAATGCGGCAAAGTCAGTTGCCTTATTACAAAATTCAAATTTCGAAATGCAGAAACAAATTGCTAAATAGAATGAAATAAATAAAGCCTGTCATATGTAATAGCGGCGGAGACTTTCGCTGTTCCAAGCCCTTGGTAAATCGAGACCGTCAACAGTCGATAGCTTGAATGTACCATCTCCGAGCTTTCGTGTAATTACATACGGTCCTCCCCAGTTTGGCTTCATGTGCGAAGGAACTGGGTAGATTCTCTTGAGTACCAGGTCGTCGAGTCCAAAGGTTCGGGGTCGAACCTTGGTGGTGTACAGTCGGGCGACCCGGCTTCGATGTGCAGCTGCTCTCAAATCGGCCTCTTCCCGTTTTTCATCCAATAGATCCAAAGACTCGGCCAGGAGTATGGCGTTTGTTTTTGGATCATAATAAGTCACGCGATGAGAGAACACTTCTGTCTCGACCGGAATAACGGCCTCTGAGCCATAAGATAAGGAAAACGGAGTGTGTCCGGTCGCGGTTTTGTGGGTCGTTCGATAGGCCCATAGTGCCATAGGAAGTTCATCGACCCACTTGCCCCCAGCCTTCTCCAATCGTTTCTTCAGGATTGATTTTATAACTTTGTTGACAGCTTCAACCTGTCCATTCGCTTGGGGGTGTGCGACAGCCGAGAACTTTTTGCGGATATGAAACCGTTGACAGAAATTCTTGAATTCCGCACTTTCGAATTGGGCTCCGTTATCAGTGATGATAGTATGTGGGAGTCCAAATCGACAGATGATGTTGCGAACCACGAAATTTATCACTTTCTTTGTCGTAATGGTGGCAAGGGCTTCGGCCTCGGCCCACTTCGTGAAGTAGTCAACGGCAACAATGGCGTACTTCGCAACGCCTTTTGCTAAAGGTAAAGCGCCGATTATATCGATGCCCCACATTGTGAATGGCCAGGGACTGACCATTTGGGTTATTTCAGTTGGCGGAGCTCTCGGAATTCGGGCATGTATCTGGCATTTATCGCATTTCCGGGCATAGTTTGCCGCATCTCGATTCACTGTCGGCCAGTAGTACCCATATCGGAGTACCTTCTTAGCGAGAGCTTGTCCTCCGGTATGATCGCCACACTCTACTTCGTGCACGTCATGCAGCACTCGTTTGATTTCCTCGTGGGCGATACACCTGAGGAGAGGAACGGAATAACCTCTCCTGTACATGACTCCGTTCTGGATGATGAACCGCGAAGCTTTTCGCTGAATTTGTCTCTTCTCATTTCTAGGTTCAGGCAGCGTCCCGTTCTCAATGTAGTTCCGATATGGAGTCATCCAGGATTCTCTACTGGGAGCGGTTTCAAACACAGAGTTCATTTCTATTCGGTCGATGCTCGGGGAGGTCAAAGTTTCAACAGGGACAAGTCCCATTTGTTGCGCTTCACCTATGCTGGCTAACTTTGCCAATGAATCGGCTTTCTGATTGTGCTCCCGAGGCACATAATAG
Organism: Allium fistulosum; assembly: GCA_030737815.1. Classification (NCBI taxonomy): domain Eukaryota; kingdom Viridiplantae; phylum Streptophyta; class Magnoliopsida; order Asparagales; family Amaryllidaceae; genus Allium; species Allium fistulosum. The sequence goes on from CM060908.1 coordinate 717,089,674, forward strand.
ATGGCGTAATAATCAAACTGGTCTAGTATTTCCTAAACTCGTGCCAAGTAAGCGGCCAATCTTCGGTCTCTTGCCTGGTATTCTCCTCGTACTTGGCATACCACTAACTGTGAATCGCAATAAATTTCTACAGCGATAATTTTCAAATCACTGGCAAGCTTTAGGCCGGTTAGGAGGGCTTCATATTTGGCTTCATTATTAGTTGCACGAAAGTCGAATTTAAGAGCATAACATATGGATCGGCCCTCGGGAGTCTCAAGTACAACCCCAGCCCCAAACACCGGTCATTTGACGCACCATCAGTATACAGCTTCCAAATGTATTCGGGGGATTCACTGGTCTCGGGCAAGTCTTCTGGAACGGTGAATTCGGCTATGAAATCAGCCAGGACTTGTCCTTGAATGGCCCTTCGCGGAGCGTATGCGATATCAAATTGGCTTAGCTCAATGTTCCACTTGAGTAACCTACCGGACGTCTCAGGCCGCGTAAGGACCTGTCGTAACGGCTGGTCGGTGTACACAGTAAGCGGATGAGCTTGGAAGTAAGGACGGAGCTTCCTTGAGGCAATGACCAGGCAGTAGGCCAGTTTCTCCAGTCTCGGATAATTTCTTTCAGCTCCTGTTAGTCGCTTACTGACATAGTAGACCGGGTTTTGCACTTTGTCTTCTTCCCGGACTAGAGCAGCACTGATCGCATGTTCTGATACTGCCAGGTAGAGATATAGTTGCTCGTGGTCAACCAGTTTTGATAGGATCGGAGGTGTGGAGAGATGTTGAACTAATGATCAGAACGCGCCCTCACACTCCGTGGTCCATTCAAAGTTTCGTTTGCCCTTCCGGATCAGGTCGAAGAAAGGAATGCATTTATCGGTGGACTTTGAAATGAACCTGCTCAATGCTGCGACCTTCCCGTTAAGACTCTGGACTTGCTTTATAGTTCTAGGGGTTTGCAGATTTCTAATAGCCTAGATCTTCTCAGGATTTGCCTCTATTCCTCGAGCGTTGACGATGAACCCAAGGAATTTCCCGGATGCAACGCCAAAGTGACATTTGAGTGGGTTGAGGTTCATTCCGTACTTCCGGAGGATGCTGAACATTGAATTCAAATCTCTGACGTGATCGGTGGAAAATCGGGACTTCACCAGCATGTCATGCACGTAAACCTCCATGGTCTTCCCGATCTGATCAGCGAACATTCGGTTGACTAAGCGTTGGTATGTTGCTCCAGCGTTCTTAAGACCAAACGGCATGACTTTGTAACAATAGAGTCCCAGATCGGTCACGAAGCTGGTATGTTCCTGATCAGGTAAATGCATGGGTATCTGGTTGTAGCCGGAATAAGCGTCCATAAAGGATAGTAGTTCATGTCCGGCCGTTGAATCAACGAGCTGATCGATTCGCGGAAGTGGGAAGCTATCTTTTGGACAAGCCTTGTTTAGGTCAGAGTAATCAACGTAGGTTCTCCACTTCCCGTTTGGTTTCCGAACTAGTACAGGGTTGGACACCCATTCCGGATACAAAGCATCTCGAATGAACCCGTTCGATTGTAGTTTATCAACTTCTTCCTTAAGGGCAGCAGATCTCTCTGGATCCATACCGCGCCTTTTCTGCTTTACTGGGACATGTCGCGGATCTATATTCAGGGAGTGACTTGCAATGCTCGGCGAGATCCCGCACATGTCAGAGTGTGTCCAGGCGAAGACGTCGAGATTCGCCCGAAGAAATTCGACCAATTCCTGCTGTGTCTGTTTGCTTAGTTGAGACCCAACTTTCAACATCTTTGAATCATCATCCTCACTGATTGGGACGTCCACAGTCAGTTCGGCTGGAGAGGCTTGACTCTCCGTTGATTCGTCTTTATCCTCGTTGCCTCTGGGGTCCAGGTCTTTCAGGAATTGGCCGTGGTGCCCGGGCCGAAGCCCAGGCATCAATTGTCAATTATCGATAGAACGGACGCAGAGAAATTCCTCTACGCCCTTTCCCTTCTCTTTACGTTGCGCCCCGCGCAGCTCAGCAACATAACAGGCCCTTCCTGTGGCCTGATCTCCTTGAACAACTCCAATCCCATGATCAGTGGGAAATTTCAAAGTCAGACACCATGGGGCGATCGCCGCCCTGAATTCAGCTAAGGCCGGTCGACCCAAAAACGCATTATATGGCGAATCGATTTCTAGCACAACAAATTGTAACATTCGGACCCTCCGGCGTTCTCCAACGCCTAACTCGACTGGGAGTTCAGTTATTCCGATGGGTATCGTGGCACTTCCGTTGAAACCATGGATTCTGGATAAACAGGGTTTCAAATCCTTTGTCTCCATTTTCATTAGATCGTAAGCCCGTTTAAGCAAGATGTTCACAGAGCTCCCACTGTCGACCAGGATCCTCTTCATCCAAGCAGGACCTACCTGGGCAGAGATGACTAGTGGGTCGATTGTAGGGGCTTCGACTTTATCGGCGTCTCGGCTCCTGACCACGATATCATCGGACATTATCTTTTGTTTCTTTGCCGGGGTTCCATCCTCGCAATTACTATAATACTCGAAGTCCGCATGCCTGATAGAACTGGCATACGACTCCATTTCCCCCCAGCTTCTGTCTGCCGGATGGGAACCACCACTTATTGTGTTGATAACTAATCTCCCGCCCGCACGGGCGGGTTCCTCCTCTCTTTCCTGATTTTGTGAACGATTTTGATTCGAGGGGCCCGCTCCGCCAGACTGCGGCGCCCGTACAAACTGATCTAGCTTCCTCTCTCTAATCAGCTTCTCGATGAGGTCCTGTAAGTGCCGACACTCATTGGTATTGTGTCCATAGCTCTCATGGAACCTACAGAATTTCCCTGTCTGAATCTGTCTCTCCGATGAGGGCTTCGGAGCAGGCTTCTTATACTGTACAGTGTTACAAGTCTGTAAGTATACGTTTTCCAATGACGTGTTTAGCGGTGTATAACTGTCAAACATCTGAGCTCTACATCGTGGACCTCGGTTCTCGTCTCTCTTCTTATTCTGGCCATTGTTTCCTCTCTGCTGGGTTTGCTTGTTTTGTATATTCAGTTGAACTTTCCCGGAACTCTCGCCGGACTGTTTAACTGCCACATTGCTCTGTATTCCCTCAATGCTGGGCCTCGCATCGTCCTGCTTCCTAGACTGTTTTGCGTCCTCCTGCCGCAGGAATTGAGCGGCCTTGGAGTAAAAACAGTCCAACGACGCGGGCGGTTTTCCAGCTAGCCAGTTTCCGAATTCAGAATCAGGATCAATCCCCTTGGTCAGAGCCATTAAGATTGAATTATCGTTGGGATTGGTGATCTCGACGCATGCTGCGTGGAACCTCTCCAGGTAACGCCTGAGTGTTTCTCCAGGAGCTTGAGTGACGCTAGACAAGGTGTTGACGTCTTTTGGCCTAGCAACATGCATTCGGAATTGCTCCACAAACTTCTTGGCCAATTGATCGAACGAAGAAATTGATCTAGGTGGTAGGCGGGTAAACCACATTGTCGCGATTCCCCCCAGAGAGATGGGGAAACTCCGACACTTCACTGCATCGTCGGCCCTTGCAGCGCTCATCGACCATTCATACTTCAGAATATGCTGGTTGGGGTCACTATTCCCTTCATACATCGGGAGAGTCGGCATTCTGAATCGCCTAGGGGGTTCGGCATGTAACACTTCGTCTGTGAAAGGGGTATGACTACGGGAAATCCCCCAGTCGTCATTAGTGAGCCCCTGACTCTCGCGGATCATTTGACGTATCATGGTTGATATATCCGAAACGGGCAGATTCGGAGCGTGATGAGCTAAGGCGTGGTCGGGTTCCACGGTGCGAGTTGGGATCGGGCGCTGTCGACGATCCGTATCTCGCCTCCTTGGCTCAACGTCTTTTGGGACATAAGGTTCAGGAGTATGTCCTCACTGTTGATTGATCGGCTCTGATTGATTTCGGGTATCGACCCTTGTCTCTGCTGCGGCGGTTGTGGCGCGGTTATCCGTGGTGTACTGTGGGGCAGTACCTCCTCGTGTTGAGGGACCCGTTTGGAAGCTGGTTGACGGTCCTACCCTCAGTTGCCCAACAGTTAAGGCGGGCTGATATTCAGCAGCTTGAGCGCGACTCCCCTCTAGTCGAGGACGGGTAGTTCGGTGGTGATAATCAGATGAAGCTGGGCTTTCGGTAGACGCTCTGGAGACATCATCTCTCCTGGACCTTCTGTGCCCCCGGCGGTTTAGCTGGTTGGTCAGCTCGATATTGGCGCGTAACTGTTCCGCCAACTGCTGACGGCTTTGGGTCAGCTCCTGGAGCAATACCTGAAACTCCTGTCGGGTGACTAGCCCCGTTGAGTCTGAGTGAGTGGTATTGTCTTGATTGGAGGAAGGCGGCTGTGTGGGATTCTGCCTATCTCTGCCTTCTTGCTCTGCAGCGGTAGCGCCAGTTCTTGTGCTGACCATTCTCGGTGGTGGAGTCCTTTCCTAGATTTTGAGCAAATCTGAATAGAATGGAAGGATTCCAGACTGGATATCTGGATCTTCCTCTTGGATTTGTGCAATCCGGTATCGACGGCAGATCCAATGAGCAGGAGAAAAAGCTGGTTCTCTCAGTGAAAGCACCAAAGTGTTTGTACCAAAAATGGGCACAACACTCTTCGGGAGTTATTTGAAGAGATAAAATGAAGATTATAAATGTAAAACAGAGATTATCTAACAAAAACTCCAACAAACAGGAATGTAAAGTGCACAGACAAGCAATTTAGAGTGGTTCGGCGTATAGCCTACGTCCACTATGAAGTTTTGATGGTTTTATTGATTCTCTTTCAATGATTACAAGCGTTTACAGCAATGAACAACGGATTACAGTTTAGAATTTGAAATTGACAGCAAAAGTAGGATGCAAATCTCAATCCGGCAGAGTCTGGACGCTTCAGAGAAAAAAGGTCCTTTTTCCGTTGATTCTGGGGCTCTATTTATAGGCGTAGGAGGCTTAGATTTCGCTCAAACTCCGGGAGACTTGGCCTGACACGTGAGGGGACCCATTCGACCACTTCCAGAGAGTTTCAAGTCAATCTGTGATCGATACGAAATCATTTCGTATCGATCAAGATTACTTCCAATTGAGCTCAAAATTGGTGGAGATGTTCCTCGGTATGTGTGCAGCCTTCAGTTAAAATTTCATGGTATTTGGATCAGTGGATTGAGAGATATCATCGATACGAGGCGATGTTCTTCGCTAGGCTGTCTGGTTCGAATCCATTTCTCTGAGCTGAGGGCTTCGAATCGATGGTATCACGCGCCTCTATGAAGACGTGGAACGCACACTTCGCCTCGATCCGGTCTTTACTCCGAGTCGACCGTGTCGACTCCATATATCTTGGCGCATTCGCATCGAGGGATGACGTAACGCGCGCGCTTCGCCTCGATCCGGTATTTGCTCCGTGTTGACTGCTTCGACTCCATGTATCTCGCCCCGTTTCCTTCGAGATATGACACGTTATCCAAGCTGGTTGACCTGATGGATTCGAGTAGGACTTCATCCATGGATACGAAGCAAACACTGGCTGATGGATACGAAGTAGACACTGGATGATGGATACGAAGCAGGCACTAACTGATGGATACGAAGTAGACATCAAGTGACCGTTACAAACCAGGTGACTAACTGATGGATACGAACAAGTCTTTCCGGCTGAAGGTTCTATCGATACGAAGCTTATGACTATGTGGACTTAATCGTTCTGATGGGTATGAGATCGATGGATGCGAAAACGAGGACCGCCGATGGATACGAAACCCATCGATACGAACTGCTGCTTCCCGATGGATACGAAAAAGTGCTCTTCCCTTTGCCTTGCATCCATCATAACTTGAGCATATGAACTCGGATCGATCTGAAACTTGGAGCGTTGGTTCGCTTTATTTTCCCGATCATGTCCCATCGATTGGGGCTTGATCCGGACTTGGTCAAAATTCAACGATATCCATGACAAACGACATTTGGAACCCAACTCCTTGGTGTCCTGGCCTTGCCAATAGGCGGGATAACACGGTGCACGTGCACCGTGACTTCGATCAACTCCGGCCTCCCACCAGAATTCCATCTCATCGGCAACCTCCCACTCTCCATCCCACGATCATCTACACATCATCCCAGACTCGAATTCAAACTCGAGCTGTTAAACCAAACCTGGAACCCATCGACATGCACTCACCCAAACCTGGCAACACGCTGATGCTCACCGACCAACCATCTGACAGTCGACCCTTCCGGCCTCGTCTCCCTCTTCACGTCTACGACCAATTCCCAAAGACTCGCCGAACTCGATCAACCAGGGAGAGAGAACGAATCGAAAACTCCCGAGCTCACAAAACTAGGGTTAAAAATTTCAAACTCAAACTGTTGTCGCCACCGTGGCCATGGCCATCTACCACTATTTTTCCAATCACCCCCATATACTCCTCCACCACCTCACACAACCCCGACCACCCTCGACCCCGCGATCATCGGAAATGCTCAAAAACATGATTTCCAGACAAACCCAAATAACCCATTCAATACTACATTAAAAATCATGAACTTGATCTTAAAAATCCTAGCTTTTATATACGATTCCAGTTATATACTTATATCAACAAATTACAAGTTTTGATTTTTAACTAAACTCTAACTCCTCTGTGTTTTCTTCTTTCCAAACAAAGTTTCCTATCTATAATTTTGGCAATTATTTTTAAAGCTTTGTTAAATTTAAAACAACCAACTTTGTTTTAAATACCTAAGTCTAAAGAAATTTGAGTGAGAAGAAATTGAAATTAAAGCTAAGTTTTATATCTCAAATGTTTAAAACATAGATGATCACAACAGTTTATCTAAACATACTCATATGTTTCCAGAGCCTTTAAAGCAATCATACAAACCCACTTCCATACATACATCACATATAACTTCAACCATAGGTCATATGCATCTAAACTGAAGACATCTCAAGTTAACAGTTAAAGTCAGGGGCTTGAAATAAAATCTGAGGTGTTAAAGCTACAGATATGCACACATACATAAGTTCACAAGTATTGCACATACACATACATATAAACAAACATAATCACAGAAATTCATAGATTACTTAAGTTTTGTTTAAAAAAGTTTACTCACTTGGCTATAAAACAGAGAGCTTATTCTTTAGTTTGAAAAGAGGCAGCTTGAAACAGGCATGTGAAAACTTGTATTATTTTGTTGTTGATTCCAGAAAATCTGAACTAGCTTGAACTTGAAAACTGAGATGTTTGACTAGCTTTGAAATTGAAGTGCTTTGTTTTTCTTATTGATTTCCAGGTTTGTATACTTCTTTTATTCTTTCTTTTACTTGGTTGTATTTGTTTTAAGACTTTTAGAAACTGGGATTTGCAAAGCTTTGAAATGAAATAAAATGAGGCAAGTTTGATAAATACAACAAGTATACTCATTTGTTTATTATCCTAGTACACGAGAAATCAGAGATTTTTATCTCTTTGGGGCTGAAAGGAAATGTTTTGTGTACTTGCAGTGATGGTATTCAATGCCTTATGCCATATCAAGTCTACACAGCCATACTTTATTCCTTTATGTACAAAATTACAAACATATGTTTATTATTTAACTTAAACTTAGCATACTTACCCTATCTTCATTCGTATGCATAGAGATGATTCTACTGCCTACTCATGTACAATGCTAAAATGTAAAAATATTTACTTGCCTTATCTTATTGTCTTGTACTTAGGTGAATTTTCAAGCCTACAACGTATGTTTCTAAAGTGTACATAATATTTTACTTAAGCTTCTACTTGTAATTGTTATGGTTATGGCATTAAGTTAGCTTGTTAATTTATCTCTATCTCCTAGCATAAATGTATTTATTTATTACTCTTTTATTTTACAACTTATACTATTAAATACTAGTAAATTAATTATTTTATTTCATACATTTGATTTATACTTAAGTTTAATATTTATAAAGTTTATTTTATTGTAACTTCAAACAATAGTTTCTTCCCATTATATGCATATATATATATCCATTTCTATTTATTTTTAAAATCTACTTGTAAAACTATTACATTAATAATATTGCTCATTATTAAATTAAAATGATTTATAAAAGAATTCACTCTTTATTACTTATTTTTTTATTAAGCTATACTCTAAAAGAACAAAGTCATTTATTTAATTTAAATCTAAGCTAAAACCATTTAAACAACTTAACTTAAATCTTGAGTATATTTTAAAGCCATATGATTATTTATTTAATATAGAATTTAAATCAAATTTAAAACAGACATTGACTATTTACAATATATACAAATATATATATAAATAAATAGAAAACAATTTATTAGCCTTTAAAAGATAATTTATCAGTTAAATATCCATTTAAAAGAAATTATTAATTCAATTCATATCTTATTATCAAAGATATATCAAATCAATTTAATATTTTATATAGATTATTAAATTGATATTGCTCGAAATTCCGGGATATCACATTGTGTGGGGTTTTGTTCCTTAAAAGGCCTCAACGTTTTTATGAGTTGAAGGCTTTGGTATATAAGCACCCACTTCATAGTGTTTTTCCACGATGTTGGACTATTATTCCCATTTTGAAGGGGTGTTACACTGGGGCTACCTAAGGCGGGTTGTAGTGGCATATGGGGGACCAAGACCATGGTGGTATGTGGAAGAACGAGGTCAGGGTTTTGAATAATGGGACCTAAATTTGATTGAGATTAGGGTAGGTTAATTAGGTGATTAAGTGATGTAATTAAATTATTAATTATATTATTTAGTTCGCAAATATTATAAAACCCATATCTATGACATATGAGGTCAGATTCGAATGCAGTCAGTCACATTGGACTCGTATCGACAATATCTTTGCTTTGGAATTGATTCATGGAAAATGGAGTTTGTAGAATTTTCAAGCTAAAATCGAACGTTGTTCGATTTTTGACGAAACTAGAACACTTCGGCGATAACTGGAATTGCGATGAGTTAACTCACCTCTGAATGAATACTATAATGATATGTAGTAGATAAAAATTATTAATGACATGCTTGGATCTTTTATTTGTTGGAATGTTGGGTTTAGATAAATTATTGTTTTTGAAAGAGGATAATATATGAATTGATAAAATAATATTGATTTAATATAATTACATTGTTTAGATAATAATGTAGTTAATTTAAGCATACTTCTTTGGTGTTATCTATTTAGCCAAATAAATACCGTCGAGTTTATTTTGAATGACATTTATTTGGCAGAATAAATCCTCGTTCTACTATTATATTAATTTGGACATTTATTTAAGTGTCAGTTGATTAATACTGGATAAGTAATGTCTTAACGATTAATTGTTAATTATGGATTTGGTTACATATATGTTTGCTTATGTAAATACTAGTAATTTAACATGGGAAGTTAAATTGAATAAAATGGTAGCTTGTTTAAGTACCATTAGGGCCGCTAAGCCTCTTTATCAATTTGGAAAGTTATGGAGTTAAATTAACTTTGATTTTATAATTTGAAGTAATATGATTATTTAATTATTATTATTACAAAATGTTTTATATAATTATTTCTATAGTAAAATTAATTATTATAGTAGTTAAATTATTTTAAGGTTAATTATTATATTTATAATTTTTTAGAATTAACTATTTTAGTAGTTTTGTTTAAAGATATTTAATTAGTTATTAAGGTTATTGAAAGGAGATAATTTATTTTATTAATGATTGTTTAAAGCTAGTTAATTACTTTATTAATTTATTCTTTAAAAGTTAAGTATTACATTTTAAAATTTGTTTAATGTTATTTTACTATACTATTTAAAATGTTTTTAAAAGTTAATTATTTTATTGAATTTAAAGTTTCTATTCATTATAATTAAATAATAAATGGTTTATAAAAGGATTTCTTTTTATAAAAAGGATTTATTAAAGGAGTTTATGAATTTGAAAGGGATTTGAAATTGGAAAAGAAGTTTTTTTTTTAAAATGATTCCAAATGGAGGTTTTTAAATGGTTTTAGAGATTTGAAAGGAAAGTTTTATAAATGAGCTTTTGAGATTTATAAAGAGTATTTTATAATAAACTTGGGGATTTATAAAGAAGTCCTTTAAATAGATTGGAGAATTATAAAGAAGTTTTATAAATAGATTGGAGATTTACAAAGAAGCTTTATAAATTGATATGGAGATTTATAAAGTATATATTTATAAAATATAAGAGATTTATGGAAAGGAATGTTGTTTTGGGTTACTTATATCTCTATTTTAATAAAATTTGGGTTTGATTATTTTAATATTATTTTGAAATAGAAAATCTTTCTAAATGTTCAGTGAATATATTTATACCGTTTTATAAGTATGTGAAAAAGGTTTTCCAAGTTTTGAAAGAAATGGTTTGTGAATATACTTATACTGGTGAGATAAGTATATGAATATTTTGATATATATTTTGGAAAGAGATTTAATTAATGAAAGGTTAATCTAAGAGGCTTGGTGATTTCCATGGGAAATGTAATCTCTGTTTGGAATGTTTGTTTATTCGATAGTTAAATAACCGAATATAAAATCTTGGCCTAAATATGTAATCCTTCTTAATTTTGGTGGTACGGAAATATTCTTTCCCTACTTAACATCGAAGGATTTAACTCTGGAAATATCTAAGGAAACACAGGGATTATATGGTACAGTTACCGTCGATGGTGCTGTATTGTATGTATAAACTCGTTTTGTTCTCCGAGGATAAATGATAAGGAAATCCGTCAGCTTAAAAGGTTACGAGGTGATCTCCACTCTTATGTATTGTCTGATTATTTCCAAAAGAACCGATATTGAGTATTCCAAAATTCGATCGGTTGGTTTTGGAGCGACCGGTAAGCAGGAAGAGTGTACTTACATGAGATGACTTGAAACCGTAACCATTCCAAAACCATATATGGGTTCTATGCTTGGAGGAGATTCGAGTTTTGTTTGAAATGTTGGAATCCATGATTGATTCCCAAACTTGTTGGGGTATGAGAATCCATGTATGATTTAGAGATCTATGTTGAGATGTGGGAATCCATGCATGATTCCGAGACCCGTTAGGGTATGGGAATCCGTGTGTGATTCTGAGATCTTTATTGAGATGTGGGAATCCATGTGTGATTCCGAGACCTGTTGAGGTATGGGAATCCATGTGTGGCTCCGATATCTGTTTAAGTAGAGTCTCGTATGTTGGAATACTGGACGTAGCCTCACCAGCGGTAATGACTAAAACCAAGGATAGGATGCATAGCCAGAGGTTTAACTAATCCATAAGGGTACAGTCGTCTCCTTCCTAGAGTTACCTACAGTTGTTATGCATGTATGAAGCAATGCATTTGGCCTGCGTAGCTAGCTATGTATTTCCTATTGTACATCACTAGGGATGTATTATTGTTTCGGAAGGATAACTCTGATCCTTATGCAGGAGGACCATTCTCGAAGTACCGAGGGCACCTCCATGGAATCCTACACAATTAGCGAACATGCCTTGATGGTTTTTGATTTATACCTATTATTGTAGTAATGTGCCCTAACGAGCATCACAGCTACTTGATTATTGATATTCTCACCATTAGACGTTATTATAATATCACTGGATTTCAAATAGAAAGGGTTTGGTTGTCGTAAGGTAAAACCCGTCTGTGTTTATGAGCAGCGTGGTCTTATGAGATACCTTTGTCTTTTAAGGGTTTAAAATTATAAAAATTCATATAATTGTGCTTCTCATGCTGGTTTACCAGACTGATCCGAAAGTTATTTTGCTATAATGCTCAGGTCAGCTCGAGTATGTTTCAGATTTAGTTCTGAATGCTTTAGAGCTTAAGGAGACAAGTGGTTGCCTCCAAGAGATATTCACATATCTTTTTATTTCAATGCACTTCCTATTTTGTTGTATTTATCAGTAATTATAAAGGAAGGCTGTTACAACATTACAAGTTGATGATAGGATTGGTTTACTCTGATTGATGTATGTATATTACGGTTTTCTTTTGTAAAGATCATTGTGTATATTATAGGTTACTCGTTACGATGTAAGATTCTATTCTATCTTTTATTTTCTTTCACCCTAACAATCTATCTTTCCGGCACTTAGATGCTCAGTACGTGAATACCGTGGATGTAGTAGTGTCGATTTCTAAGGGTAAAGGCTGGTCGTTACATTTGTCTTCATTAAGACCATCAACATCAGCATTTATACCTACATCATCACCATCGCCATGTTCACCTTTACCAGTACCATCACTATCATCATCTTTATCATTACCAACATATTTATCTTTGTCAGCACCATCTCCATCTTCATCTTTGTCTTTATCTTGTTCATAATTATCATCATCGTCTATTGTTTCATCATCATTAATTTGATTATTATCAACTTCGTCACCATTATCATCTTCATCAACTTCTGCTTTTTCTTTCCTTTTTTTTCAAATCTTTATTTTCTTTTTTTAGGAGCTTGTTCTCTTTTTTTAGAGCTGCATTCTCCTTTTTCAGCTTCTTCATTTCTAATTTTATATCTTTCCGTTGTTTATTGATATTTTCATTTATTTTTTTATCGACAACTGAAGTTTTTTCTTTAGGAGATTTAGCTTTGGTAGATTCTAGCTCCTTTTTCTTTTTTTGTTTTTCTGCCTTTCTCTACAAACTAGAGAAAAAAAATTAACTTTTGTATTTGCTTGGCAAGTATTAGGCAGGCAACTATTTTCCAGGTAAATATTTGTCTGCCAACTATTTTTTAGGCAGTTATTTATCATTCACTTTTTATAACATCATTTCTGCATATTGTTAAGAGATTTGCCTTTTTTCAAGGAAGCATTTCATTTTTCTTGGAGTAACTTCTAGTGGTGTCCATTTAGAAAAAGTTGGTTCATTCTGTTGATAACTTAATTTTAGGGGAATTATTTCCCTACTATCATAGAACCAATACTACACAAAGAGGTATTAGATGTTAGTTAAGTTTATAACATAAATTAAAAAGGATAAAATGAGTTATTAAAGTTTACCAATAGCATGGTTATTACACATGCCCGTATTTTTCTTGGACTGCCTTTATTTTTTCTCACTTGCTCTATCAAATGTTTTCCTAATGTTGCTAGCCAAGAAACAGTTTTCATTTGCTTTAATATATGAACATATGGTAACAGCACCAAAGGAAATGCTAAGTTTGGATTGGAGAACAAGTATGTTGAAATCAAATACATAATAAGAAACCTTGCAACATCAACTATATTTTCTGTTTTCGGCTTTTTAAAGCTAACCGGATGCTTATTTCGATATCCTTTTCTTTGATCATTTTTGAATTACTAAAATATTTCTGTTTGAATGCTTTTATTTTAGAGTTCATGTCAGATTCTTTTAAATGAGATGCCATGTTAATTGTGATGCCTTCATTTGGTAATCTGAAAATTGTTGCGATGTCACATTCTTTTAAAATTGCTTTCATGTCTCCATAATAAAAATGGTTCTTCAATTGAAAAAGATTCTATTAGCATATCTATTAGAGGTAATTCTTCCGATATGTCCTCAGTTGTTATAGCTCCTTCAAAAAACAGATTGACGATGTTGAAGAATGGAGTTTTCTTCAATAATTCCATGTGTGCTTCTAGAAGTAGCTTTTTTATTTAATTTTCTATTAATGTATGGAAAGACTTAAAGCTACTTCTATAGCTTTCTGAATTTTCTTTTAGCTCTTCTTTTTTCTATTTCTTTGCAGATGTTTTTTACTACTACTTCTTGTTGCTGATTATTTCACTTGAGGGATGAAAGGGGAACATCGTCTTCTAATGTTATATATTATGACGATTCTGATGTTGGAGTTGCTGGAGCTTATGAATTTGATGATTTAGTGTTTTGAAGTGATTCGGGTTTGTGAGAAGATTAAGGTAACTTTACAAATTTCCTAGTTTTTAATGGTAGTGTTCTTTTTTGTGCTACGACTTTGTGTCTTCGTCGTTGTACCAGTAATTAGCGTCACATATATAAGTAGCAAATATGGACATGGCAAATATTTGCTAGTAATATATCCCATGATCTCTCTTTTATTCCACTTTGATATACTTTTCATTCATTTCTTTTTACCCATTTTAAGTCAAAGTTTTATGCATCTTTTCAGGCATGTTGAAGGGAAAACAACCCTAATTTAGATGGAAATGAAACATTGGAATAGTTCAGCAAATCACATGGGTACTCTTAGTTGTTTCAACATGCATATTGGGTAAAATCCATTTGATCAAGTTTGTTTAAATTCTTTTTCAAAAAAAATAGTGTATGCTTTTTATATAAATTTATATATACAAAAATTTCTATCTACTAAAAATTTAAACTTTGTTTCACAAATGTTTAATATTTTTAGTATTTGCAATAAAAAAATTAAATGCACAAAATTACAATCATAAATATTTTGGCAAATATTTACCATCCTTGTTTGATCGTCTAACTGTATTTGATACTAGTTTCCACTAATTTCAATCCACAATGATTTGGAGCAACACATGGTAAGTATTTGACACTCTCGATATTTGTGTTAAAGGTTTTTGTAATATATACTGCTTTTTTTAAACTAAATTTATTAATGCAAATATTTGCTATACTCACTTCATCATTTATTTTTACACTACATTTAGAATCTACCATCGATCAAAACTACGGTTATGAGTTATTAGACATTTTTGGTACTTGTATTAAAAATATTTTGATATTTGCCAGGTAAACATTATGGCATATATTTTCCAAGTAAATATTTCCATTAATAATTCCTCATCACCCCCTATCGATCTCACGATATTTTCCAGGTCAATATTATGACAAATTACTTGCAATTATTTAGCCATGTAATCTACATATATAAGCAACTAGTGATAATAACCTATGGCAAATATTTGCCAAGAAATATTTTCCATTTATTATTTTTCATCTCATTGTACACGAATCTACAATTCCGATCTATCAGGTACCAAAATAATGGATGTCAAATATTTTACATAAGTTCCTTTTCATTTAATATTTGAATCGATGCGTGTTCTACACAATAATTATCTTTGATTGCTGTATTCGAACATTGAAGATCATTTTTTATAAATTTGCATATATTTTCCATTTTTTGGGAAACGACTTAATATCTTCTTGCTTTCATATGGTTTCTCGATTGAAACTATAAGTGGCAAGTTTCACCTCTATTCCATCGATCGAAAGTGCAATGAAAACCTAATTTGCAAATTATGTATTTTGTACGATTTCGAGCTTTCATGCATTTTTCTGGTTCGATCGATTGACAAAAGAAAGTGGGTAGGGTTATACTGGTTTATGTTTTTTAATTATTTAAAAATAGGGACGTATATTATAATTTGTAAATGGGACAAATGTGGGCCTAATTATTTTCAAATGGAGGGATGTGGGTCAAAATTTCCCTTTCTTAAAGCCCGTTGAATAATAATCTTTATTCAAACCCATTTAAATAAACACCGATGTTCTATATCGATACATGCATATATACTATTGTATACACATCCAAATAATTACTAACATCACCTAAAAATTAGATTAATTAATAATTAATATTTCTTAAATACTATTATTTTGTAAATTTTTATAAACTAATTAAATTATGTGGCTTTTTTTAGAGAATTCGCAAATTTGGTTGTGTGACTTCGAGGTGTGAATCCAGTTAGTGATTAGTATTTAGTCATTCAAATACTAACATTCACACGTCACCTTAGCTACTGATGTGATATGCCGAATTCATTGCTTATAGACCTTTTTAGTAAAAAATATATTTTATTTTATCTTTAGCGGTACCAAACCACTTTAGGATGTATGGAATTTGATATTGGTCAAAACTCCAATATTATATGCATTCAACTTGATTAGTCATAAACAAATTCCTTAGTTCAATAATAACATTTATTATTAACCTTCATCTATACAGAGATTTTGACTTTGAATTAGCTATAATTGACCGTGACACTAAATTTTTACAACTGAGGAGACGAATTTTATATTGAATAGTGCTTCACTTCCAATGCTTCAACTCTGACCTCGCTATAATTGCTTGATGGATTGTTTGACCTAGTTGTTATCAACCAATATGCAACATTCGAATGAGTCTAGTTATCCAATAACTATAAGTCCGCTTGTTTTTGCCTCTAGTACCCATAAGTAATACACTACCCAACATTTGAAGAGCATTACAGATTCTGTTCTCAATGGACGAATCGTTATTTTTCCCTTAAAATTGACCAGGAATATTTAAAACAAAATATCATTTTATTTTGTGATTAATTACTCGCAATTGCATCTATTTGCAACTACAATCACCTAACATTTATTTTAAGTATTTTCTTATTATATACTTTAAATTAATTACTTAATTAATTATATTATGGTATAATTGACTATAGAGTTAGATATATGTAACGAATTACATAATTTCCCTTATGGCATACCACTAACTCTTTCGCTCTCCTACTTGCACATGGGATCAATTATGGAATCTTAACCATATTCCACTTATTGGTCCAGAAAAGATCAATTATGGCATATTTACTGTGTTAACCACCATCTCTTCATTGTTGATAAACCGCCTTTGTCGTGTTGAACTTTGAGAGCATGTATCTGGACATTTCATGCGCCCTAATTTCTTTTACTAGCTTTATCGTGACATTGTTTTCACAAAACAATGTCATGGGATTTTCAACATATGAAATCACTATTGGTTCAGTTATAAAATTGTTATTTTTAAACTGCTTTTATTTTGACGTTACTCAAAGCGATATACTTAGTATTTCAGTTGAATTAGCAACTATCTCTTATTTGGAACATTTCAAACTTAAAGCTTCTTAACTAATGTTGAACATGAATTTAGGATTAAAATACTATATTTGACATTACTTATGAAGTTCGAGTGCAACCTCTATTTCATTAGGAGTTCATTGTTTCCATAAACAATTCTCTAATTTCCATACATACTCGAGAACACTCATAACTACCATTTAGCAAATTTAATTCGAAATTGAAACTCGCTCAATGTACCGATTACATAAGTGAATTACTATATAGTAGACAGTGTGACACATATGATAACTTCTATTGTTGATGCATAAGGAATCCATGTCATATGTTCTATATTAAACATTTTAATATAGTGTTTGTATTTATCACTTGGGACAATCCCAAACATCCTTGTTAACAGTTTTAGAAATATTTTATCACCTCTTAATATTCCTTTGTATAGACACATGCTTCCTTCATTTTGGTTGAAAATCGAACTATTTGATTTCTTTATCAAAATGTTTTCTCAACACTAATGTTTATCGAACGGTACTGCATATTCGTTCTTGGATCTTATCCAACATTTACAATTTCAACTGTTACACCCACTAACGTCCTAACATTTTGGTTATCCTGTGCAAATAGTCACTCCAAATCATTATTCATAATTTCTATTTCAAAAAATACTTACCGTAATTCAAATTCATACGGTGAAATAATTTTGTGAGCAGGATCAGAATTAACTCAATCATTATGACTAATGAATCTCCCACGTTGATCTCAGTAATTGAAATTTACCAGGTTATTCTCAGCAATGTTACTTTCTGTATTCCAACAACATCGGTCTACCTTTTGAAAACACAACTGTGGCTGATGGATCATATCCCTTTGGGTACAACTATCAAAATCATATTTCGATAATGTACTTAGAATCTTTTATGGATTTAAACATCCTGATATTTGGTAAAGTCTATACTCTTTATGGCTTATTGATAATTAGAAAATTGTTATTAATAACAATTTTTTTTCTCAACATTGAAAAGAAACTGATGGTGTCTCTTTAAAGTGCGAGAATTTTTGTTAGACATTTAATGAATTATATCTGTTTTAGGCTTAGTTAATTTCAGTTCATCTTATATAATCAGTTTTTATATTAGAGTCTTTAGACCATATTTAATGCTTATGTAAAACTGATTCAATTTTGAATTCATGAAACTTATGTTCATAACATAAATTAGTAGATCATTGTTGGTCGGTCACGAACTCCTTTGGGGTGATCCATATAAGATTCCTTATGTTAAATTGAAATTTGGTTTAACGTTCAAGATGTGTGTACAAGGAGGCATATCCAAAGAAATTCTAATAATACCCATTAGTTTTATGATAATTCATAAGATTGTTCGAAATATTTCATAAGTTTAAAAGATAAAATAGGCAAGTCCAAAAAACTATAGGCTATAGGCTCAAGCTATGTTCTTTATTCAATCATGAGTATGTTTTAAAATATGCAAATATGCAATTGTTTAATTGCATAGGCCTTTGTTTACAAATATGTTATCTTCACCCACGTTATCCTTTATGCCATTAGTTTTCCTCGAGCTCTCAATAAAGTGAACTTGGAGAAGATCCTAATTGAAAAAAGTGACAATGGTGAGAAAGAGGTTAAGGGTCCCTTTCCATGAAGGGATGCATCTCTATTTACAATGGTTGGAAGGAGCTTGACTTGCTTCCATTAGCGATTTGTGACTTATGGTGCCATTTATTACTATCTTAGTGGTGGTCTTAATATGGAGCATATGATAAAGTGTGAAGCCTTGGAAGCTTTATGAAGAAAATATTCCAAGTCCTCTTGAATTTGCTCTTGTGAATGACTTTATTCCCCTTTCTTTGCATGACCTTCAACATCATCATCGTAACCATTCATTATTCTTTCGTTTTGATATCATTCGGAAACCTCTTATTGGCAATCTTTGACATTGACTTTCTTAATTTCTTACGACATGCTTTTATTCAACATTCTTTGTTGATTTAATGACATACGACATTAATAAAGCGTGGTGCGACACAGAATAAGCGTGGCATTACTTGAAAGACAACATTGAAGGGTGGTGACATAAGATAGAGGTGGCATAGGCGGCATTGGAGAAGAGCCAACCTCAAAGAGTTGGGATGTTGACTAAGTGCGATATTGGCTAGATATGTTATTGATGAAATGCACCATGGAATTTATGCGGCATTGATTAAGTGCAGCATTGAAGTAGTGTGGCACCATTATCAGTAATAGGCCTTCGATATTAATTACTTCCTTGCCTAAGCATTTGAAGACTTGAACTTTGACATAAATCTTTAGTTTCGGCATTGATTCCTTTACTTGCCTCCCTTAGAAAATATGTGGATAACATTTGACCCCTCTCTTTGTATAAAAGATGCTTTTTACACTTTAGTGTAAAACCAAGATTTTCGTCATTACCCACTTCTCTGCGAGGTTTTCCTAGCCTGTTTTCCTATGAAGCACAAAACAAGTGACAATTTTATTATAAAATAGTTTTGACTAATCCTTCTTGGATTTAATTAAGCTACGAGTTGATATATACTCTTTGTGTGGAGAATCCTCAATATTTTCTATATAAGTCAAGATTACTTTTAGGATATTATAAATTTTCTTGAATCGATCAATAGTAATAATCCTTGAATGGAAGTCCATTAGTCCATCCGATGATAATATCTCTTTTAGCGATAATGATTTCATAAATGTCAAATTAGAAGACCACTTGGCAATTGTATAGACAATCAGAAAATCATCTAAAGATATCATAGGAGAGAGGATCAGAATTCTTCTGGCAATATCAGAAAACCTATTTGATAATAATAATCTATTAATTAGGAAACCAGAAAAACATCTGGCAATAAGAATAATATCTTGAACAGAATATCAGAAAACCATTTGGTAATAAGAACAATATTTCCAAAGAATCATTTGGCAGTAATAGAAGACCAGAAATCTATTTGGCAATAATAGAGGATCAGAAAATCCATCTATCGATAATAATAGAAGATTGAAAAATCCATCTATCGATAATAATAGAAGACCAGAAAATCCATCTGGTAATAACAGAAGGCCAGAAAACCAACGTGGTGATAATAGAAAGCCAGAAAATCCATCTGGCAATAATAGAAGACCATAAAATCCATCTGGCAATAAGAATTAAAGACCATAAAATCCATCTAGCAATGACATAAGACCGGAAAACCTATCTGGCAATAATAGAAGATTGAAAAACCCGTTTGTTAATAATAGAAGACCAGAAAATCCATCTGCGAATAAGAATAGAAAAACAAAAAAATCCATCTAGCAATAATAGAAGACCAGAAAACCTATCTAGCAATAATAGAAGACCAAAAAATTCGTCCAGCAATAACAGAAGGTCAAAAAATCCATTTGGCAATAAGAATAGAACACCAAAAAAATACATCTGATAGTAATAATGTCTTATAGAACTCCATTTTTTTCTGAAGATTAATTTATCTTTCCTTGAGGACTAAGTTGCACGTGCTTGATTGTTCTTCCTCTAGAAGATTGCTTTAATCATGTCCTTAGGACAGGGTTACTTTGTTACCATTTCTAGGTGTTGATTTTGCTTTGGGTTTCTGATTACTACAATAGGTAATAGATCTCTATTGCTTTCTCTGTCAACATCTTTAGGTAATGATCACAACTTGGGTCAAACCCTTTATGACCATATTAGGTGATGGTTTAGGTCTTTCATCTAGTGAATTTGGTTAGCTATCTTGAGCAGAACCAAAGGCTTACCTTACCTCTGTCTATGAGGCGCTTCAATGAGGCCTTTGATGACGGTACTTAAGGCTAGTCCGATGCTCTGGGTAGCTATCTTAAGCAGAACCATACACTTACCTGACCTCCCTCTAGGAGGCACTTCAATGAGGCCTTTGATAACTATATAGAAGGCTGGTCTGGTGCTCTGGGTAGCTATCTTAAGCAGAACTGGAGACTTACCCGACCTTCCTCTAGGAGGCACTTCAATGAGACCTTTGATGGCGGCACTGAAGGCTGGCGTGGTGCTCTGGTTAGCCAACTTAAGCAGAACTTGAGACTTACCTGACCTCCCTCTAGGAGGCGCTTCAGTGAGGCCTTTGATCATAGCATTGAAGGCTTGTTGATGCTTTAGTCAGGCCTTTTCAGATATAACCGAAGGCTTACTGTAACAACCCTGTTTTCGAAGCCATAATATTCTACAAATTTAATTAAAATAATAATATGCGAATTCAATTTGGATAATTATTATTTTGGAATTTGATTATTATTCTATTAAAGTCTGTTTGATAAAGGATTTTGTTATAGTAAAATTGAATTAGTTAATAAATTTCATTTTAGATAATATATTAAAATTCAAATAAAATGTGTTATTAAGTATGAAATATTTTAAAAGCATAAATAATTTTGTATAATTAAAATAGATGAAAAGGAATTCTATTCGATATTCACTCAAATTGATAAATTAACGAAGATGAATAAATTTATTTATATCAGTTCGATGGATAATTAGAAAGAACGAAACAATATTGAATTGAATTGTGTAGTTAATAAATTACATTTCATAATATGAAGTGTAATCAATTTAAAATTTAAAATTTGAGGTATAAATTTTAACAAACAAAAAGTGAATAAATAGAAATGAAAAGAGAAAACACATTATTTATACTTCATGGCTTAAGCTCATGCAACCCAAACCCACCTTTTCGCTTATTCCTAAATTACCTTAACTTGGTACACTACTTTCCGGGTCTAGCCTAATTCCCGAAATCAACAAATCAATACCTAAGTCCTGAAATTCTTCAGCAAAATGAAAACAAAAATAAATAAAAATATCGTGCAGCCAAGAACGAATGTCTGGAGGTTCACATCGTTAGCTCAGGTAGGGAAGGAAGGCTCACGTGTGGTAAGGCGGTTGATCTAGAGCCATGATCCCTAGGAGCGACGTGTGCATGATCGATTAAGAAGGATTCGCATTCGAGAGAGGGATCCGTGACTTGAGTTCTTGTCGAGGTGATGTCGATCTAGGTGCATGGATTATGGTGCGACGATATGTGGATGGTGATGGTGGGCCTACAGTGAAGGTTGTTGGCTGTGATTGTTGGCGGCAAAGAAGTGAGGGTGCGACCTAGGCTATTGATGCCGGTGCATGTATGTGATGGAGAGGAGGATGCATGAATCATGTCGATGTGTGGATAGTGGCACAACAAAAGCGGTGGGCTACGCTCAGTGATTCGGTGAGTTATTTCTAACTCACACTTCTATATCTATCAATATGAATTCCTTTTTCATGCCTTGATATGGTTGATTATGTTATAATACTTGGGTGTTAATGATTGAATTGAGCGACATATTATTGCATACTTATGTTTGATGGATTGTTTGGTGATATATGAATTGTTATGTGGATTTAAAAGGCTAATTTGCAAACAGAACCATGTTCGATTGCAAATTGGATTCTATATACTTATGTAAAAGTACATACATTGTTGTGTGACGAAGTTGTTGAAAAGCAACTTGGATCGCTAAATAATTTCGTATTAAGAAATTAAATTTTATATAGTGATGTTGGCTCTAGAAGTTGCATTTTTTATGAATTTATTGTTTGAATTGTTTAAATATTTTAAAAGACTCTCAAGATGAGATTTTATCTATTTTATCCTTATTTGAATTTAGTTAATAGAATATAATTAAATTATATTGTATTATTAACTTATTATTAATTCAAAAAATTTATTCAAAGCTTTTAAAAACGAGTAACATTTAACTATAAAAACTTTATAAAATTACTATTTTAAGTATAAAATTATGGAAATGTCTTAGAGGAAAAAGATATGTATTATTTTGTAAAAGCAGTTATGAAAGCAATAACTTTATTTTCTAGTGATTTTGTTATAAAAGAGGTTTAACTGATTTTGAAAGAGTTCAAAAGATTTTGTAAATAAGTAACTCTTCTTTAAAATGAGTTTATGGATTTAAGAGTGATTTGGAAAATTATATCTTTGTATATATAAAATTAATTTAAAGCTCATTTATTTTATTTATTGTGGATTTGGGATTTTATTGAAATTTCATTTTTTTATGAAACAAAGAATTCTAATAAACATTGTCTGCGAGCATAGCTCAGTTGGTCAGGGCCACTTAGCGACTATGGAACAAAGTTCCTTGAGGTCGTGGGTTCGAGTCCTGGTAGATTGCGATGTGTTTCCCATTCAAGGCGCGGAGGTGGACTCTTAGAAAACCTACATAAATGGTAGGGGACATCAAACCTCTAAGCTGGGCTGGCATTAAATCCCTCCTGTCTGTGGTCGGACCAGGCGGGTTAGGGCTCATCCCATCCCTTCGATTTCATCAGGGCTCTGGGTTGATTTTTAAAAAAAAATAGAATTCTAATAAAAAATTGAATTATCGGATTGATATGGGACATTTCGTACAATTCTTTCGTTTATTATTATAATTTGTTAAATAGAGTTTGAGTGGAATTTACTAGCTCTTAGTAAATGCTAGAGTTTCACTTTCTAGTATGGGATAGTTTGTTAGATTCTAGTGATTACTGGAGTGACAGTAATTAACACTTTAGAGTTATACTATCTTAAGGTGATCGGATTTCAGGCCGATAGATCCTCGAGAGATGATGACTTTTTAGCATCGATCTGCAAATCGATACATTCTTAATTTTGGGTAGTCAGACCTACTTTTTTAGTTTGGTTTGTTATGGTGTAACATGGCTGTCCTTTCGTTTCTTGGATAGGTGTTTACATGCATGATTAGTCTATTGACCGGATGACTAATACCTATCAGTTTATTTTCAGTACATGGTTGGATGGTGTTTACTTACTTTGTTTCATTAGATAAATTCGCATAGTTTTGTCATAAACACGGCTGCCTATTAGGAGTCAGGGTTTATACATGGTAGTTTATTTATTTTCATTAGGCTACTACGCTATGTGGTGGGTTTTATTTATTTTAGATAGGCCTCGTGCGCACGGTATTAAACTGATAGTTGACTGTCATTATTATTTCGTTGGTGATGATTGGTCTTCAGAGATTTTGGGATGGATATTTATTATCTTTTGGTTTTGAAGAATTTTGAATTGTTATCACTATAATTTTGATGATAGTCCATTTGAAACTTGATATGTATTTATGAAATGGTGATTTTAATTGATATGCCTTATTATGATTATTTGGTTTCAAGCATATTTCTATTATGGCTTTTTTTATTGTTATGTCATATATTTATGATATGGATTTATGAAATGGTGATTCTGAGAGATATGCTTTTTTATGATTATTTGGTTTCAGAGATATTTCTATTATGGCTTATATTATTATTAAGTTATGTATTTATAATATCGGTATCTCACCCTTTTTTATTTAGATGCAGTCTGACCCGTTTATTTTATAATACTTGGGTCAAGTCAAGAATCTACATGTACAAAGATTCGTTAACTTTCGGATTTGTACTAGCACTAGAGTAGACTGTTTTGATTGTTTTAGTTTACTTCATCGTTGTATATATTGACATTTAGGAGGATATGTCATGTGTATTATTAGTAATTGCTGTGTATCTGATACAGTATTTTGGATGTGATGTATATAATATGTGGGTCTAGTACTGATATTTTGTAGACTCACATTTTATTACGTATATGATGTCTATTATTCCGCTGTGATCTGTGACTCTAGTTTTGATTTATTTATATTATATACTACTCTGAATATTTTTTAATCGGTATGTTTATTACTTTGTATTAACACTGTACATGTCAAATTTTCAGTTCAGATCCTCAAAAAGGTAATAAAGACGTGTCAATGTTAGTCCAAAGATATATTCACATTCAATCCTCCTTAACCAGCCATATTCTCCGTATTTTTAGACGACGTTACTTGTAATATTTTTTATTAATATGAGTATAGTGGTGGGGTCATTACACTTACTCTGACCTCAGAAGGTGCTTTGACCAGGCCATCCTGGCGGGGACAAAGGCTTTTTCTTTTATTTAAGGAGAGTCATACTCCTTTTTATAGTTGATCCAGTAGATACACTTGAGAAATTTTCCTTTATTCATCCGCTATTTGGAAATGTAGCCTCAAAACATTTGGCATCTCACTTTTATTATCATATTGTCACTATATGGGCATAGTCAGTAAATTCCGATGAGATTATTCCAAGCATAATTTTTTCAAAATATCCAATCTCCTTTTAGTATGGTCTTTTCTAAATTTGTAATCATTGTGTTTTGATATCCTTGGTTAATATCTGGGCACTTACTTGGTCGTCTTATTCCTTAATTCAATGATGAAACTTAGGGATTTTCCTTTATCTCTTAACTTTTTGATGGGATGCCATTTCAACTTCGATTGGAAGCTCTATTTCTTATGTGTATGAAGTTCACCCTGTTATGGCTTGATATGCCTAAAGTGTGAGTGGTAGTTATTCCATTTAATTTGCTTTTCATAAAGTATGTAGTAAGAGCTGGGGTGTACTCTTTTGTATATGTAACTCTTTAGTGAATCCACGCTTTTAGGTGTAATTTTCCTTTTCGATATACTTCATACTCAAATACACTTTGTAGTTTCATTGGTAATCAAAAACTAGCTTTCTATAATTAATACTCTCGATCTTGTAGATGATAATCTCATGATTATTCAGGATACTTTGCATTGGTTTCATGCTGAATCCATACTAATGTAGGAATCATAAATGCTTTTAGAATTTGATAGAAGTTATAAACATAGTCATGTTGAAGTCACGCGATCCCGGACTCAATCTATGTAGAACAATTTTATCCAAGTAGAAATCGATATTACGAGTGTTTTAGAATTCGAAGCAAGTTATAATCGGAGATATCTTTTACCGCTTTGTAACCTTATTATTCTACTTTCGGATGATCTTTGTAGATCAACATTGGATAGTGATTCTACTCCTGAGTTGTAGATTTACTTGAATTTCTCCCTTATTTTGTATCGATGTAGTGATCTTCTTGCTAATGATTTCTTATCTTTTGCTTTGCTCTACCTGGCTAAGATAATCCACATAAAAATCCTTTCATAAATCTTTTGTTGTTTGAAGTAAGGGTAACTCCTTGAAAGATTTTCCTCCCTTTTTTGATAAAAAAGTGATTATGAAGTAATTTATTAATGACCTTGGATCCTTCCTTCCTCAACAAATATCAGTTTGATTAATTTGTCCCTTCTGGCTGCTCATGATCATGACCCTTAATAGATGCCTTTTCATTCCTTACTTTTCATAAGTTATTTGGTGCATCCTGATGGTATGAATGAGAAATTCTATTCCTAGTGTTTGAAATTCAAAGAAAGTTTTTGTAAAACTTATAATCCCATAACAGAAATGTAAATCCTGAATAAGGGACTAAGCGGTCATGATTCATGAATCAATATTCCTTTAGTTGAGAGTGGACTCTTCTTATTAGAGTTTTAATAGCACAAATAAACCATGGTTATTCTGAAAATTTTTCTAAGAAACATAGTTTTGAATAGTACATACTTTAAAGATTTTATAATTTCCTTCTAAAATAATGCCATATATATTTTCCCGATCCGTAGGGTAATTGGCAATAATTCCCTTGAACAAACGTTGGTGTATATTGTTGTCCCATCTCAGGTTTTTCTTAGCAAAAAGAAATATCTTGATTGCAAGTCTGAAAAGTCATAATCCATGAACTAATAAACTCTATAGACAAGAGCATGCTTTTCTATAAGAATCTCTTATTTTAAAATAACTTTTATTTAGAAAACAATTTATAACAAAGAATTATATTATCATATCTTTACTATTAATAATGAGAATTCACTGAACGGAAATCAATCGTGTCTTTCTGAAATGCCTAAATTGCCTTTTTCTTTCCCGGTATCTTTTTTCCGTTTCATTTCACTTCTAAACTAAATCTATCGCCATCTTCATACCCAATTCGTTGATGTTATGGCTAATTCTTCAACAACCCTATCTATTCTCTTCTTCTCTTCTCTTGCTAATAATAACAAGGATGGCTGATTTGGTATGTATGTATTCTCTGCAAGCAACCAACCCCAAAATCAGTTGACAGCTAATTAAATCACCACCATTACAATGAATACAATCGAACATACTACCTCCATCTACATCGAATCTATTCGTCCTCATTTAGATGAATGCACACCTGCTAGCACCAAATCAAGCAGTGGCTCTCATCACCAACTCAATCGACGTACACCTGCAATCGCCAAATTAATTGATGCCTCTCATTACCTAATCAATCGACACAATGTTATCACTAAACCGACCGATGTCGCTGTCCTCACAAAAAACACCAACACTGCTTCCATCACTAAATCGAACGTCGATGTCATCACCAAACCGTTTGATGTTGACCACCACTGCCTCCAAACCGTTTGATGTTGAGCACCACTGCCTGCCATATTGCATTTAGGTATGAATGGACTTAACTTTATGTTGATTTATTCCATATGCTTTGAACCTGTTAGTTGCCAAATTAGGGACTATTATTTAGTTTTAATACCGTTAGTAATCCATATGTTTAGGACTGAGGTTAGTATCCAGTTTATTTTTGGAATTTTTTTGCTTATTATAATCTATTCCAACATTCCATCCAAATAGTGATAATGAGGTTAAGATGTCTGTACTTATTCCCAATTGAGGTTTTTTAGCCAAGGTGATAAGGATATTGACATATGTATGGATAATCCTCATATATACTCCTGCTTGGATGTTAAATAACAACTTATTTCGTTTAACTTAGTTATGTACTTTACTTATTTTGATACAAGACATTTACTTACAAATATCAATGCTAATATTGATTTACAACATACATAAAACAACCTATTAACCAATTCGAATGCACTAATGTAAGCTAAAACACTAAAATGGTTCTTTCTTAATTTGTACTCAGATATGGATGTTGTTCTTATCCTATGCTAACCATTTAATGCAAGTATTTAAATTCTTGAGTTCTCTGTTTGTCTAACTCTGAGAACTAATTAGATGAAACTATTAGGTTTCAACTGTTCGGTGGATTGATTAGGATTAGCATTATAGTTTTGTTTTTGAGTTATGTTGAGTATGACTGAAAAATGGTTCATCTGTTAATGCTTATATTATTTACTAACTGAAAGTGGGTTGATGTATAAATTTCAATTCTACAAGTGTAGTATAACTGAGGAGTGCAACAATTAAGTATGTGTACTGTTCAATTGCAGAATAATAAATATCAAGACAAGAGCAACATTTAGTATGTTTATGAAAAAATTAGAGTTACCAAATATTATAATTCATAGAATCAGATGATGGAAATTAATAATTGCATCAGAATAAGAAATCTAAAGAAACTAACCAAAGGTAGTACGACTGTACATATGCCAGTTCATGTAAAGGGAGATGAAAATAGAACATTTTTAGCAAGTAAATATTTGTATCATGCTTATGAGTGGGATTTGAAATTTTATATTTACTTTTGTAGTATAAATAAATTGAAAGTGTGGTAATAGTAAAAGAACATAAGTAGATAAGTGTCATAATATTATTCCTTTCCATGCTATGTTCATCCTTAGATATGCTATGGAGTATAGTCTGAAATTATCATTATTGAAGGCATAAACCTTCACAATAAATATCATATTGGAATTTAATTCTAATAGAGTGATCATTCCAAAGTATTGTTTGAAACATCGAATGACCAAAAATTTCACTCAGTGACACTCTATTTTCAGATGTATTAATTTTGATTTAGCACCTCCCTGAGGTCCTCAACCTTACTATGTAACAATAACTTAGTTATGTATTTTATTTAGATTGTGGCATTTATTAATTTAAACTAGAATTTAATATTACAAAACTTTAAACTGATACTCAAAGTATTAAAAGAAAAGGTGTACTTGAAAGTGGATGTCTACATGAAAGATCAGAATATTTAACCATTGAATGCTAACTGAAAATGAACTTACAGCATAAAAATTACTCTATTCTAATTCCAGTTTTCCTTAGTTTGAAGTCATGTTCATGCATAAGATTACTTCAAATTATGATTTTTGACTTGGCTTCACTTAATATTTGTTCTTTAAGGCTTGATTTACTTTGCCAATAGGGCTTTCCACTCCATATAATATCAAAGGAGGATTAATGAGTCTGAACCACCATATATTTTCAGTATTTTGCACTAAGAATGCAATAAACTTAATTTATGAATTGCTATTATGGACTCCTCTTTATAAGAAGGTCTTGCTTGCAAGTTGCAACATTGCAAGTTGTGTAGTAGAGACATAATTAACATTCGTTAGGTTTCAGTTTGATATAGATACAAGTATTGATGTGTGTATTTGCAGATCATATTTGTATGGATTTTTCTAACTTGGGAATATGGCTTTTCCCTAACACATTTTCTTCCTCCAGGGCACATAAAGAGTTTTCAACTATATTAATGCCATGGTAATGATATACGATTAGCGAATTAAACTTGAGCATCTCATCTATTTATTTATTTGACTCGGTGTCTTTTTGAAATACCATTGATTTACTCGGTGTCTTTTTGAAATACCTATAATACCATTCATCCTTCTTTCATTTTACATTGTTGCTTTGCAAAGTACTAAGTCTAATCTTTTAGAAACGAAACATATAGAGTATTCTCTGTTGTATGTGAAGTTTTACCTGTCAAATTTCAAATAATAAACATTCGTCTATGCCTTGCTATTAAAGTACATTGATATACAATGTACATGATCATGAAGTCTCGCTTTTCTTCTGCATGTACAGTAAAGTTTTACATAAGGAGTATGGGTTTATTTATAGTCTCATCTGCGCTTTAGCTATTATACCACTAAGTTAATGGAGTATTGACTTCTAACACATTGGTATACAATCAAAATGTGATATTCACAAGTTCTGAAGCCTCAATCCATTAGCATTGCTTCACCATATGATTGATGATTTTAAAATATATCTCTCTTTGATGCATATAAATATTTCATTCCATTGATTTTACTCGGTGTCTTTTTGAAATACCTATAATACCCTTCATCCTTCTTTCATTTTACATCCATATGCCCTTCACCCTTTTTCCCCTTTACATCAGCTTGAAAAAGTGCATCAATTCATTTATACATGCCATCAAAGTTAGGGGCATGCTACGTTTATCAATGTTATTTTGATTGTTGCTTCACCTATTAGCTTATATATACTAAGAAAAGATATGTCTTGGAAGATGTGAGACTAACCTAATATTAGTAGAAGCGGTTCCATAGCCAGTATTGATGTTTACATTATTTTCTGCTGGTTGTTGTGCTCCTACTTTCTGCTATAGTATGATTACAATTTTGCAACAGTTACATTTTAGTGCAATTCAATTTAATTAAGGTTTTCCCTCGCAGTCCCAAAAGATCGCTACAGTCGGTACTGCACATATGAAAGTCAAAATACATTGTTAAAAAATGTTCTCTGATCTTTTTTGTAGTGCTGTCGTGAACAAAGCTTATGCATAAGCAAGCATAATTTTAGCAATACATATTTGATTTCCGTTGTATAGGTTAATTGTTTTTTTGTTTCTGTGAGTTGTACACAAACTAAAATTTGAATATTTATGCAGGCACTAAAGGAGAATGAAGGCTAATATTAACAAACTAAATTATTGTTGATGCATGGTTAATTAGCCTAATTAATATAGTTAAAAGCTGCAATAAAATGCAACTTTCTATCATAGTATTTGAAGCACCAACTGCAATGGTAGATATCATACCATTAGAATAGCTGAACTTCTACAAGTCAATAAATCCGATCATACAATTTTCTCTATCTACAAGCTAAGTTACAGAGACTGATGTTATTTATTTCCATTCAATTTTCATAATGAATTGGTCCCTTTTTTCTTCTCTCTAACGTAAATGTACTGTAGTTTTTCAATAGGGAAAGAAATATGATACTGCCAGTATCAAAGCTTTCGTGAGCTTATGCTTTTGTTTTTTTTGCCTTGCAATGAAATCATTTGGTCTCAAATTATCTTTTTCTCTAAAGCACTGTTTAATCAAATAAATATGATGATGTTACTGTATGCTGTAATTTAAATTCACACCGGGTTTGGTTTAATTGGGCCTTATCCTTTTGTTATGAAAAATTATATTACTTGCAGATGCTATTTGGGTTAGAACAATAATCAATGTGTGAGACAAGCAAAAGCGGATGTAAAAGCAACAAGTTGTACAACATGAAATGGTTTAGATTTTGTTTGTTGTCACGATCATATATTTGTTATCATCATTTATCTTTTTCTAAGTTGTATTTCAAACTATATGCTATATTTCAAAAGCAGTATGTGAAGGATGGAAGAAAATTAAATTTGTTAATAGATTTCCAGAAAATTCAAACCGTTCGTATCCTTATTTAAGAAAAGCATTATTAAAGAAACTCTGCTTTTGAATAAGAGGTTTTTCAACATGCATGGTTATCGAATTTGGGTGGGTTTTTGGTAATTAGTCATCAAACACCGAACATAGTGTAATTATTTTGACGATTGGGTCTGACCAGATTTTTTTGCCCTTTCTTATCCAGAAGTGTAGTCCCTTTAATAATGGACTTTGAAAAATAGCTAAATATTGATATGCAAAAAAAAAGTGGATACAGATACGAGAAATATTGTAAAGATTATATGTTGCTTGATTTTTTGTATGATGAATGATGTATTATTTTATCAGTAATAATTATATGCATTGAATGCACCCTCAAACTATAATTTCCATCCCAAATTAATAGCCTCTCAAAATCAAACATTACCTCTTGGGTTGTAGGCTGGATCTCTATGTTTAATTTTATGATCAGTGCATATTATCCAACTCAAATTCATAAAGATTGCTAAGGTTTCAAACATTAATTTGCGACCGAACCATGTATATTTTATGAATTAACGCATGCACATTGTGATTAAATGCAGGGCCATATGGACGTGTGTAACGACCCCGGATTTTAATTAAGTTTAAATTGATAAATAATTTAGTTTTTGAATAAAAATTGTGAAATAATTGGTAATTAATATAAAATTTTAGTTAAATTATGAATTATAATTGAGAAATTAATTGAGAAATGTATTTGAATTGAATTTGAATTGGGATTTATAAATAATGTAAAGATCAAAATATACTACAAAAATAATAAAAATAAATATATATGTAGACATACATGATAATAAAATTTAAGTTTGAAATACACTCATGTATGTAAAATATAAAATAAACAAATTTGCTAAATTTAAACAACATATTAACTATAGAATTTCATTTTTATTATAAAGTAAGAAGACAAAGCAAAAGAAAAGAAAGGAAATAAATATATAAGTATGTACACATGAAAAAAAAGACAAGTTCAAGTAAAACATTCAAATATGTACAAGTATCTTTAGCCACCGAAATATATAAGTGTAGCTTGCAAAATAGATAAGGTTGAAAACATAAAGGACATTAGCATTGAATGTTTACATCTCTAAGTACATACAATATCATTTCAGCCGCCACTTGAGAAAAAAATCATTGTGAGCAAACTCTTTTATATTGGCCCATATTCTTTGATATTGTGAGTGAAGCTTTAAACATGCTCTGGAAGTATTGATTAATAGGCCTATGTGTTTGAATATGTCAGTGCATATCTGTTATACAGGCATATGCATACCTGTTCTTAGTTACAGAGTTGAAATTGTAATCAAAATCTAAAATATTATCATTCAACCTTAGTTAGGCTTAAGGTATCAAACGAAACAAGTTTGTTTAAACTTAAACCATGGCCCAGAAATTATTTGAGCTTGAAAATGAAGAACTTGACACAGTAAACTCAGTTTTACAGTTAAATAAGAAATCACATGATTTATTCGAGTAGTTTAAATTATGGATTTGATTATATAACTTGAATAAACATACAAAAATAGGATTTTTAAAATTAATATGATGATTTTTAATTAAGTATTCCAAGTGCAGTTCATATTTGAACAAAATTTGTTTTTCCCCATTTTCTGATGATCGATCAAATATTGAGTGATGAAATTTCGTTTGAAGCAAGTTTGAACATCGATGATTACATGAAAATTGTCAAATAATTTTCCTATTGCATGAATTAAAAGAACGAGGCTGGATTAGGGTTTTTGTTCGAGTTTTTGGACATGTCAGAAACGAGACGAGTTCGTCTCCTATGCTTGATCGAGCATCTCGAAACTCTGGGAAATGAAAGAGTGGGTTGTCGGCGAGGTGAGGCCGGAATTGTGTCGCCTCTGATGGACGGCGTTGGCGAGGCAAAGCAAATTCGTTGTATGGGTCAAGTTCGAGTTTTCAAACTGAAAGCTTGTTTTAGTTTTGGAAATTTTCGCGATGAATTGAGCTATGCTTTCGAGTGAAGTGTTGTTTCACGACTTGCTGGAGGTACCATGGTTCGCTAGAACGACGGCGAGGTGTCGTGCACGTGAACGGCAGCGTATAGGTGTCAAGGGGTCTTTGTAATGAACGACTCGAGTTATTACTCGAGAAAGATGAGGAGTTGCACGAGTGGAACCTGGGTGCGTGAGTGTTGCCTGTTATCGAAGTTTATAACTGAACCTTAAAAAAATAAAAAATAAAATAAAACAAGGGAAGAATAAAAAAAGTAGGAGGAGAAGAAAGAGAGGGGACTCGGGAAATGGTGTGAGGAACTTGAGTTTAACTCGAGTAGATTGGGGTTTTTCTCGGGTTTGCTTCAAATGGGTTAAGCCCAATAAATTTCAAGTTATAATGTTAAGCAAATTTTAGTATTTATGAAGTAACTAATGTTGACTATTTTAAGTTAAGAATTTGTTTCAAGTTTTAATTTACCAAGCAAATACTTAACAATGTTTTAAAATCTAATTAATACTTTAACTAAATAATTAATTTAAGATAAGTGTTAAAGTTAATTAGCATTAAAGCTTTTTGTAATTGTAATAAATTGATTATTAGTATACCATGATTAGCAAATTTTTCATAGAAATTTATCTGATTTAAATCAATCAGATAATTAAATTGATCCTATCTATGGATGTTTAGATTGTATCGGATGTTGAATTGTTGATATCCCTGATATGTGATGCTTTGTGATATATTCTGATTTATGTGTTATCTGTACTGTAGTTCATTTATCTGGGAGGAATGTAAATTATTATCTGTAACTTATATATCTGTGATCTGTGAATGAACGATAAGCGTTATAGTTTATACCGCTTATCAACTATATTTCTGTGTTGAATCTGTGACGATTGAATGTTGTTGCACTATTGTGTTAAACCCCTGAACTACACTTTTACACACACAAATATGGATTTCACGAGGAAATCGGTTAAGTCACAGATGATTTAAATTTAATGTTTTGAAATTGAAATTTTAATTCCAATTAATTTTGGAAATGGATTTGGGTTAAAGGTTAAAGCTTTTGGAAATGAGTTTTTAAGATAAAAGTTATTTTGAATAACTTGGTAAAGTTTCCAATTTCAATAATTTAATTTGAATTTGAATTCAAAATTTGGAATTGAATTCCATGTTTGGAAATTATGGTTAAAGATGTTATAAATGTGTTTATATGAAGTTAAACCATTTCGAAAGTATGGTTTTGAGAATTTGAATTTAACCCAAAGACTTTAACTCGTATAAATGAATCAGATTTTCCAAAATGAAAACTATTTGTTTTCAAATAATAGAAGCTTTCATATAAGGAATGAATTTCCAATTTGTGTTAAAATAATTTCAAGTTTGAAATGAAAATGGTTTTCCGAGTTATGAATAAATCTTTGTGAAAGATTGTTGAACTTTGTTTTGAAATTGGAAAGGCGTACCTTTTGTATAAAAGGTCGAAATGGAATTGTTTTGAAAGCTATCAATTAAATCTTTGATTTAAAGATTTAACGAGTTAATTCAAATTGAAATGGAAATTGATTTGGAAAATCTATGAATGGATCTTTGTGAAACTGGGTGAACTTTGTGAGATGGATCTTTTTGTGTAAAAGATAAAAATGGTAATTTGTTTAAACCATTTAAAGAAAAGTTTTGGGTAATAAGTTGTGACTTAATCAAAATCCCAATATCCATATGATTTTAAATATTGCGCTCATTATTCAGTTTAGCCGGGAGAGGACTTTGTGTCATATAACCCATTCCGAATAATGATACGACGTTATGGATAGCATTTGAAGACCGGTGGTGAAGGCCGGATATTTTCGAAAATGAAAGGACAACTCGTCGAATGTCTCTGCATCGACTGGTTCCCGATATAGAGATTTTAGCACCCTTTGTGATGGGAAGTCCGGACGTGATTAGAAATTATCCGGATTTGCAAGGGCTTCTTCGGAAGTGCCTTCGGTTCTATTCGAACCCGGAACAGACTTGTATGGTTGTATGTCTGACATTACACTTTGAGATATAAAGCTGATTTCTTTCAAATACATTTCTGTTTGGTGGCGGAGAATTTATTCTCTTAGCTTAACACCCTTCTCTGAGACGTACGAGCTCAGAGGTAATGTAATTGAAGGTTATCGGTGATATACTCCCAATTTGGTAGTGTGGCATGCTAAGTGTTGCTGCTGTGTGCTGATCATTTGCTGATCATTTGTTGATCAAAGCATGGCTTTGTGAAAAAGCGTAGCTTTGTGGACGAGACCTCATCGAGCCTCACAAACCGGAAATGGTCGAAACAGGAAAGATGCGGCAAGGTTTCAGGGGTAGCTCCCCTAGGGTATGACCATTCCTTCTAGAAAAAGGTGGTATTATGGTATGGAGCCCAGATATTTACCTGTGTGGTTGCTCCAATCTCATTTTCTGTGTGGTTGTTGCTTTGTGATCGAGAGCTCTCGGATAAAGGTCCCAAAGGACCGGGGGTGGCATATCTCAGGTTTACTACCCGGGAAGGGGGTAACCGGCCTTGTGTTGGCAGAGTGCCAAGTGGTTCTCGAGGCGTCCCTCCAGAGGCGTTCCCATGTGGCATAGGAAGTTCCTTAGCCTGACCATTTGTTGGAAAAATCCAAAGAAACAATACGAGCCCTTTACGATTGCAGTTGTATAACATGTCTCCTCAGGCGGCAGCTATAGCAGGCATAATATAATGGTACCTATGCTGGCTAAGATTAATATTATATTTTCGAAATGTTTTCACACTATGCACTAGTAATAATATCAAAAGAGTTTTCTTTTGTGTAGTAAGCATGTTTGACTATCATAAGAAGAAATCTCCTCCAAGTCTGCGATTGCATTGTGTGTGTGGTGGGAGGTCTTATGGTAGTTTCATTTTCCAAAAAGCATTGCGGATTTCAATGTCTAAAATTCTTTTGTTGTTTGTTTAAAGATAAACTGTTTTTGTTACTCACACCAGTCCCATGACTGACTCGGAGTTTATTGTTCCCTTCCTAAACTCTGGGTGCCCACAATTTTCCACACGGGCAGTCTAGAGCTAGGTTTTTCAAATAGTCAGGTTTAGTAGATTATCTGGAGCTAGTTCACTTCATCGGAGTGCATGACTGACGTTGCTTATCTTGGTGCATCGTGTTGGTGTTTTGAGCTTGATGTTGGAGTTGTTGGAGTCATTCTCTTTTGTAGATCATTTGGAGTGATCTCTTCCATTGTTGTTATTTCCATTGTAGCATTGTATCATGTCTCTGATGTTGTTGTATCGTATTGATATCATTGTTGTATATCATTCTAGATATTGTATTTATTGGAATTGTATATGATATTATTCATTTCTTTCTTCCGCTGTGTTGTTATACTTAATGGTGTTATAAGCTCCGGGTAGCCAGATTCGGCGTTTGAATCTACGACATTTGAGTACAAGTGAAGTACGGGTACCGATTTTCGAAGGCCGAGTCCGAGATCATCACATTTGGTATCAGAGCTAAGGTTGAACTTTAACTCAGGAGTATAACACATTAAGTAGCTCATTAGAGATAGGGTGAAGTATACCCTAGAATGAGTATCCTTAAGATATCCGTCCGTATGCCTCAGTAAATTCTCTTACTATCTATTGATAGTAAGTATGAGTGTAAGAAGAGGATGAGATAGGGGATAGGGGAATACCACCACGAAATGGTCAATACCCTGTAACAACAAGGAAACAATCTTTTCTCTATCAATCTCTTATGTTCGTCATCTTTTCTCAATTCTTCAATAATTCCTGGTAGATCCAGGAAGGAAATTCGATATATTAATATGGGACATAAACTCCGGATGGACCAAAATTATTTGTTTAGATGAATTGGTTGCTTTGATTGCTATGGTTGATAAGGTATACTTTAGTTTCTAAACTAAAAGTTTTGAAATTGTACCCAAAAATAGACAGATATATGAATACAATTTGGGTCCGGATATGTTCTACGAATGGTTAGTTATCCCTTTGAACTAACCGATGCCACTACATATTTCGTAGATCTGGATAACCCGAGTATCTTGTGAAAAAAAAGATTTGTTCTTGTATTTATTATTGATATTCTGGTTTGGTAAGCCAAATTCAGAATAGATATTCAGTTGATTTGATGAAACATGCTTCATCTATCTTTGTGTCTCCCTGGCAAATTTCGGGGACAAAAATTTTTTAAGGGGGAAAGCCTGTAACGACCCCGGATTTTAATTAAGTTTAAATTGATAAATAAGTTAGTTTTTGAATAAAAATTGTGAAATAATTGGTAATTAATATAAAATTTTAGTTAAATTATGAATTATAATTGAGAAATTAATTGAGAAATTTATTTGAATTGAATTTGAATTGGGATTTATAAATAATGTAAAGATCAAAATATACTACAAAAATAATAAAAATAAATATATATGTAGACATACATGATAATAAAATTTAAGTTTGAAATACACTCATGTATGTAAAATATAAAATAAACAAATTTGCTAAATTTAAACAACATATTAACTATAGAATTTCATTTTTATTATAAAGTAAGAAGACAAAGCAAAAGAAAAGAAAGGAAATAAATATATAAGTATGTACACATGAAAAAAAAGACAAGTTCAAGTAAAACATTCAAATATGTACAAGTATCTTTGGCCACCGAAATATATAAGTGTAGCTTGCAAAATAGATAAGGTTGAAAACATAAAGGACATTAGCATTGAATGTTTGCATCTCTAAGTACATACAATATCATTTCAGCCGCCACTTGAGAAAAAAATCATTATGAGCAAACTCTTTTATATTGGCCTATATTCTTTGATATTGTGAGTGAAGCTTTAAACATGCTCTGGAAGTATTAATTAATAGGCCTGTGTGTTTGAATATGTCAGTGCATATCTGTTATACTAGCATATGCATACCTGTTCTTAGTTACAAAGTTGAAATTGTAATCAAAATCTAAAATATTATCATTCAACCTTAGTTAGGCTTACGGTATCAAACGAAACAAGTTTGTTTAAACTTAAACCATGGCCCAGAAATTATTTGAGCTTGAAAATGAAGAACTTGACACAGTAAACTCAGTTTTACAGTTAAATAAGAAATCATATGATTTATTCGAGTAGTTTAAATTATGGATTTGATTATATAACTTAAATAAAAATACAAAGATAGGATTTTTAAAATTAATATGATGATTTTTAATTAAGTATTCCAAGTGCAGTTCATATTTGAACAAAATTTGTTTTTCCCCATTTTCTGATGATCGATCAAATATTGAGTGTTGAAATTTTGTTTGAAGCAAGTTTGAACATCGATGATTACATGAAAATTGTCAAATAATTTTCCTATTGCATGAATTAAAAGAACGAGGCCGGATTAGGGTTTTTGTTCAAGTTTTTGGACATGTCAGAAACGAGACGAGTTCGTCTCCTATGCTTGATCGAGCATCTCGAAACTCTGGGAAATGAAAGAGTGGGGTGTCGGCGAGGTGAGGCCGGAATTGTGTCGCCTCTGATGGACGGCGTTGGCGAGGCAAAGCAAATTCGTTGAATGGGTCAAGTTCGAGTTTTCGAACTGGAAGCTTGTTTTAGTTTTGGAAATTTTCGCGATGAATTGAGCTATGCTTTCGAGTGAAGTGTTGTTTCGCGACTTGCTGGAGGTACCGTGGTTCGCCAGAACGACGGCGAGGTGTTGTGCACGTGCACGGCAGCGTATAGGTGTCAGGGGGTCTTTGTAATGAACGACTCGAGTTATTACTCGAGAAAGATGAGGATTTGCACGAGTGGAACCTGGGTGCATGAGTGTTGCCTGTTATCGAAGTTTATAACTGAACCTTAAAAAAATAAAAAAAATAAAAAAAACAAAATAAAACAAGGGAAGAAGAAAAAAAGTAGGAGGAGAAGAAAGAGAGGGGACTCGGGAAATGGTGTGAGGAACTTGAGTTTAACTCGAGTAGATTGGGGTTTTTCTCGGGTTTGCTTCAAATGGGTTAAGCCCAATAAATTTCAAGTTATAATGTTAAGCAAATTTTAGTATTTATGAAGTAACTAATGTTGACTATTTTAAGTTAAGAATTTGTTTCAAGTTTTAATTTACCAAGCAAATACTTAACAATGTTTTAAAATCTAATTAATACTTTAACTAAATAATTAATTTAAGATAAGTGTTAAAGTTAATTAGCATTAAAGCTTTTTGTAATTGTAATAAATTGATTATTAGTATACCATGATTAGCAAAATTTTCATAGAAATTTATCTGATTTAAATCAATCAAATAATTAAATTGATCCTATCTATGGATGTTTAGATTGTATCGGATGTTGAATTGTTAATATCCCTTATATGTGATGCTTTGTGATATATTCTGATTTGTGTGTGATCTGTACTGTAGTTCATTTATCTGGGAGGAATGTAAATTATTATCTGTAACTTATATATCTGTGATCTGTGAATGACCGATAAGCGTTATAGTTTATACCGCTTATCAACTATATTTCTGTGTTGAATCTGTGACGATTGAATGTTGTTGCACTATTGTGTTAAACCCCTGGACTACACTTTTACACACACAAATATGGATTTCACGAGGAAATCGGTTAAGTCACAGATGATTTAAATTTAATGTTTTGAAATTGAAATTTTAATTCCAATTAATTTTGGAAATGGATTTGGGTTAAAGGTTAAAGCTTTTGGAAAGGAGTTTTTAAGATAAAAGTTATTTTGAATAACTTGGTAAAGTTTCCAATTTCAATAATTTAATTTGAATTTGAATTCAAAATTTGGAATTGAATTCCATGTTTGGAAATTATGGTTAAAGATGTTATAAATGTGTTTATATGAAGTTAAACCATTTCAAAAGTATGGTTTTGAGAATTTGAATTTAACCCAAAGACTTTAACTCGTATAAATGAATCAGATTTTCCAAAATGAAAACTATTTGTTTTCAAATAATAGAAGCTTTCATATAAGGAATGAATTTCCAATTTGTGTTAAAATAATTTCAAGTTTGAAATGAAAATGGTTTTCCGAGTTATGAATAAATCTTTGTGAAAGATTGTTGAACTTTGTTTTGAAATTGGAAAGGCGTACCTTTTGTATAAAAGGTCGAAATGGAATTGTTTTGAAAGCTATCAATTAAATCTTTGATTTAAAGATTTAACGAGTTAATTCAAATTGAAATGAAAGTTGATTTGGAAAATCTATGAATGGATCTTTGTGAAACTGGGTGAACTTTGTGAGATGAATCTTTTTGTGTAAAAGATAAAAATGGTAATTTGTTTAAACCATTTGAAGAAAAGTTTTGGGTAATAAGTTGTGACTTAATCGAAATCCCAATATCCATATGTTTTTAAATATTGCGCTCATTATTCGGTTTAGCCGGGAGAGGACTTTGTGTCATATAACCCATTTCGAATAATGATACGACGTTATGGATAGCATTTGAAGACAGGTGGTGAAGACCGAATATTTTCGAAAACGAAAGGACAACTCGTCGAATGTCTTTGCATCGACTGGTCCCCGATATAGAGATTTTAGCACCCTTTGTGATGGGAAGTCCGAACGTGATTAGAAATTATCCGGATTTGCAAGGGCTTCTTCGGAAGTGCATTCGGTTCTGTTCGTACCCGGAACAGACTTGTATGGTTGTATGTCTAACATTACACTTTGAGATATAAAGCTGATTTCTTTCAAATACATTTCTGTTTGGTGGCAGAGAATTTATTCTCTTAGCTTAACACCCTTCTCTGAGACGTACGAGCTCAGAGGTTATGTAATTGAAGGTTATCAGTGATATAATCCTAATTTGGTAGTGTGGCATGCTAAGTGTTGCTGTTGTGTGCTGATCATTTGTTGATCAAAGCATGGCTTTGTGAAAAAATGTAGCTTTGTGGACGAGACCTCATCGAGCCTCACAAACCGAAAATGGTCGAAACAGGAAAGATGCGGCAAGGTTTCAGGGGTAGCTTCCCTAGGGTATGACCATTTCTTCTGGAAAAAGGTGGTATCATGGTATGGAGCCCAGATATTTACCTATGTGGTTGCTCCAATCTCATTTTCTGTGTGGTTGTTGCTTTGTGATCGAGAGCTCTCGGATAAAGGTCCCAAAGGACCCGGGGTGGCATATCTCAGGTTTACTACCCGAGAAGGGGGTAACCGGCCTTGTGTTGGTAGAGAGCCAGGTGGTTCTCGGGGCGTCCCTCCAGAGGCATTCCCATGTGGCATAAGAAGTTCCTCAGCCTGACCATTTGTTGGAAAAATCCAAAGAAACAATACAAACCCTTTACGATTGTAGTTGTATAACCTGTCTCCTCAGACGCCAGCTATAGTAGGCATAATATAATGGTACCTATGCTGGCTAAGATTAATATTAAATTTTCGAAATGTTTTCACACAATGCACTAGTAATAATATCAAAAGAGTTTTCTTTTGCGTAGTAAGCATGTTTGACTATCATAAGAAGAAATCTCCTCCAAGTCTGCGATTGCATTGTGTGTGTGGTGGGAGGTCTTATGGTAGTTTCATTTTCCAAAAAGCATTGCGGATTTCAATGTTTAAAATTCTTTTGTTGTTTGTTTAAAGATAAACTATTTTTGTTACTCACACCAGTCTCATGACTGACTCGGAGTTTATTGTTCCCTTCCTAAACTCTGGGTGCCCACAATTTTCCACACAGGCAGTCTAGAGTTGGCTTTTTCAGATAGTCAGGTTTAGTAGATTATCTGGAGCTAGTTCACTTCATCGGAGTGCATGGCTGATGTTGCTTATCTTGGTGCATCGTGTTGGTGTTTCGAGCTTGATGTTGGAGTTGTTGGAGTCATTCTCTTTTGTAGATCATTTGGAGTGATCTCTTCCATTGTTGTTATTTCCGTTGTAGCATTGTATCATGTCTTTGATGTTGTTGTATCGTATTGGTATCATTGTTGTATATCATTCTGGATATTGTATATATTGGAATTGTATATGATATTATTTATTTCTTTCTTCCGCTGTGTTGTTATACTTAATAGTGTTATAAACTCCGGGGAGGCAGATTCGGCGTTTGAATCTACGGCATTTGAGTACAAGTGAAGTACGGGTGCCGATTTTCGAAGGCCGAGTCCGGGATCCTCACAACGTGCATATATACTTGTATAAATTATGCTTTTTAAGTGGAAATCAGAGTTTTATACACCATCAGAATTTCACTAGTATAAGATCTATTTTATAGAACTTTAAAATTTGAAGTCATAAATATATACATGTTTAAAATCATGCTATATAAAATCGTATATGAGATACTTAATATACACAAAACATTGTGTATGAAACCATTTTAATGCACATAAACCCACTGATGCAGCAGACATCCCTTGATGTTATGTTATCTGATATAGCGGAGGTCACTTGTCACTCCCGACATCGATTGATGGATAATATTTTTGACAACTATAATATTATCGGTGCCATCCCACATCACTTGATATGTCCCTAAAATTTTCGAAGCTTATGACATCATTTGATCCATACAACATCACTTATCCATACAGATTCACTTGCCCATACATTATTACTTAAGCCATATGACATCACTTGATAATTTTTGGAACCACCTTACACTTACGCCTTTACCTAAAGCTCGAAGTTTTCGTTGAACTTGAAATCTTGCATTTATCTTTCTTACATAAAATAATACATGTCTCGAAATTATGCAAACTTGAAACTGTGTACATGCCCTAAATCACTTTTGTTTGAACCTTGATGAGAAATATTTCTAAATTGATTCCTCACACACTCAAAAGCTCTTATATTTGAAATCATATGCATTTATGCAAAGGCTGTACATTTATTTTAAAAACTAATATTTTGTATCGATTTATATGAAACTGTCATGTATAAAAAATTTATATCCATGATATCAAAAACATGTTTAAAGTTTGCACTTATGAAACCAACTTCTATGAATATCTGAAGCTAACATACTTCCAGAAGCTTGCATATATACAAAACTATATATATATATTTGAAAATCTTTATATACATGAAACCTTATACTCACATATACTTGAAATCTCTTTATAAATGAAACTCGAGTACTTGAGGAATTTCATATTTGAAAATTGACAAGCATTTAAACTTTATATTTACTCGAAACTTATGTATTTGAAACTTATGCATTCAAAATATGTTTTTGTGAAACTTGCATACTTTAAAACCCATATACGTTTGAAGATGATACACATTCAAAATTGTTATTATTCGATACTTATGTCCTTATATTTAAAACTAATATATATTTGATACTTATTTGTATTCAAAATTTAATACATTTCCAAAAGCCTGACATTCCCAAAACCTCCATGTACAAAATTGGTATGCCCAACACTTTGGAATCTGAGGTATATCGAAAGCGAGTCCAACCTGATGATATATACTTCCAAGACTTGTTACATTTTCGAAAGTGGAAATTAGTCACAAGGGCCTCTTTAGCTAGTGCAATTAGTTTCTAGGACGCACAACTGAAATAATTACTTTTAAGGACAAAATGTAAAATAATTAGTTTCTAAGGTCTAAAAATCTATGAAATTATGTCCTTGAAAGTAATTGGACTACTGACTTTGTCCTTAAAAGTAATTATTCTGCTGACTTTGGCCTTGAAATTAATTTTTGCGGATGTGTGTCCTAAAAACTAATTGGACTGCAAAGTTTGTCCTTCTAGTGAAATGCCCCTTATATGAAACCTGATAGTAACCATCCTCAAAACCTTTATATACGTAATTGGCAGTGGCGTAGGCAGGATGTAAAGCGTGGGCACAAAGTGAAACGGGTTTCGATTGTGACAACCTCCATTGCAAATTTTTTTAATGGCGTTGATTTTGGACTATATTAAGATAAATAA
This sequence comes from Allium fistulosum, assembly GCA_030737815.1. Lineage (NCBI taxonomy): Eukaryota > Viridiplantae > Streptophyta > Magnoliopsida > Asparagales > Amaryllidaceae > Allium > Allium fistulosum. The sequence continues at coordinate 717,133,798 of CM060908.1, forward strand.
AACCTTGAGCATTTAATAGACTTTGGGTTTCATTGCAAAATATCAGTAATTGACCTTTCGAAATATGCCCATCACAAGAAACCGAACAAAAAACAAAAAAGTTGCGCATTTTACAAATTTTCTGAGTTCCATGAGAGGTAACTCAATTGAAGTTTCCGAAAGGAAGAAGGTGCCCGCACCAGATTGTTGTCTGATGGAGAAGGAAAAAAAGGTGGACGTCTCGAAAGACCAGAAAACCAAAAAAGACGGGACCTAATTTTTTTCTTTAGACAAAGAAGCTGTTGTCCCTCTGTTTTTTGTTTTTTTTTTTTAAGACTGGATAGGCACGTGCCTACCCCATTTGCAATAGGACTCAGCCCCCGGTAATTGGTATGCTCAACAATTTATATATGTTTACTTGGAAATTGACGAAAGCTCGTTTATTTGGAACACTTTATACTGAAAAGCTGGTATTCAAAATCATTGATGCTTATCTTTTCAAAAGCTTGAAACTGTTCATGTTTGAAAACATGTATATACATACAAAACTTATACATATATTTAAAACTTTATCTATATTTAAAACCATACGTACCTAGAACTTTATGAACCATTGTATATATCCAGAAGCTGATATACACTTAAAACCATATATATGTTCAAAGCGTGGTAACATTTATATTTGAATTCTTCTGGTACGAGACTGTGCATTTGCACGAACCATATACACTTGCAACCTGATGTCCTCTGCTTTGGCACGAGCCTGATGATTTACGACATAAAGATAGACTTTGACGTTGATCTGGACTTTGGTATTGATTTCATTGCTTCGACATAGATGTGGATCCGAGCCTTGATATGGATCCGAGTCACGATATCAGAAAACCTCCGACATTTTTTATTTTGGCATAACCATCTTACGATATAAGTCTACTTGCGGCATGGTCCTTCTTGCGGTATAACCGTATAAGCATGTTTGCGGCATCATGACTTACGGTATTGAGATGTGGCCGACATTAATAACTTACGACATTACCTAATCTGCGGCATGACTTTTCTTTGCGCTTATAAAACACTGCGGCGTTATATATCGCAACATTGTCTAACCTTAGCTGCATCATTTGCTTTACGGCACCATCATTTTTGCGACATAGATTACCTGTGACATTACTTAGCCTTCAGCATTCCTCAATAATTCCAATATCATCCTCCATGCTTTGATATCAATGTCGCACTCTTCATCATAAAACCCAGCGGTATTGATAAGTCTCTGGCATTAACAAACTTTGACATTGGATTTGCGGCATCCTCTGTTATTCCATAGCCTGATATTGTCTATAAATATAAAACTCTCTAGATTTCCAAATCTGCCTTCATCTAGATCCGTGAGCTCATTATCATCTAGATCCACAAAGTCGATTCCATCTGGATCTACAAACATAATTTTGCCTAGATCTATAACTTCAATACCACTTGGATTTAGAGACTCAACTTCATTTGGATCTAAAACTAGCTGAGAGAAATTTACGTCAAATGAGGAAGAGAAATTGATGTCGAATATAGTCAGGATGGAAATGGCAGTGGAATCGGTGGCGAATGGTAGGGACTGAGGTTGAGTAACTAACGAGTTGGAGTTGGATCCAATTTTTGACAATTTGATATTGAATAAGCAGATGGTGGTTGAGGAAAATTTATAAGGAAACAGTGTCAAGTTAGTAATGACCGTGGATTTAAAATTAAATAATTGATAAGCTGGAGACGGAATGATGTATAAGCTGGAGACGGAATGATTTACAATTAAATAATTGAAAGTATAAGGCCTACAATCTGCTAAGTATAAGTCAACTATGCGATAAAGGATATAAAATTAATTTTGAAAAAGATAAGTATCGCATTGAAGATAATAATTCAATCATAATATTTGAGGGAATTAGAAAAAAGAATATTTATATTTTTAGTATGAAAATTTCAAATGATAACTTGTGTCTTTTGGCAAATGCAAGTGACCCTTGGATTTGGCATAAGAGATTTGGGCATTTGAATTTCAAACTCTTATCTAGACTATCAAAACATGATCTAGTAAGAGTTCTCCCTAAAATTTCAAACTTTTGAATGTTTTAAGAATTTTTCAAAAAGGGTTCAAAATCAATTTTCTCAAAAAATTATAACCATTCGTAGTGATCACGGGGTGAATTTGAAAATGAAAAGTTTGAAGAATTCTGCAATAAAAAGGGAATAATTCACAATTTTTCATTTTCAAGAACTCCACAACAAAACGGAGTAGTAGAACGTAAAAATAGGACGATTCAAGAGTGTGTGAGAACTATGCTTTCTGATAGTAATTTGCCAATGTACTTTTGGGCAGAAGCAGTTGCTACCGTCTGTTATATTTTAAATAGAATTTTAATTAGACCTTTAACTGATAAGACATCTTATGAACTTATTTACTCAAAGAAACCTAAGGTATCTTATTTTAGAATTTTTGAAAGTAAATGTTGTATTTTAAATACAAAAGATAACTTAGATAAAGTTGATCCTAAATCCGACAAAGGTATCTTTATCGGATACTCTAATAGAAGTAAAGCATACAGAGTATTTAATTTAAGAACTAATACCATCGAAGAAACAATGCATGTTTCATTTGATGAAAATTTAAAATTTTTTGAAGAAATAAATGATGAAGTGGATTTAATCACTCAAAACCAAGAATCAACTGAAACTAATAATGAATTAAATCATCCTAATAAAAGGATTAAACTTTTAAAAGATCACCCATTAGAAAATATACTTGGAGATATGCAATCTGTTGTTAAAAGTAGAAACCAACTAAGTCAAATGAGTAATGTAGCTTTTATATCAACTATTGAACCCAAAAATCCAGAAAAAGCATCAACTGATGATTCAAGGATTTTAGCTATGCAAGAAGAATTAAATCAATTAACTAGAAATGATGTTTGGGAACTTGTTCCTAGATCTGAAAATAAAACAATAATTGGAACTAAATGGATTTATAAAAATAAAATGAATGAACAAGGAGAGGTTGTTAGAAATAAAGCTCGGTTAGTTGCTCAAGGTTATTGTCAAGAAGAAGGAATAGATTTTGATGAAACCTTTGCCCTTGTAGCAAGATTAGAAGCTATTAGGATTTTACTTGCTTTCGCAAATCATAATAATTTCAAATTATTTAAAACGGATGTTAAAAGTGCATTTTTAAATGGTTTTGTAAAAGAAGAAGTATTTGTTAAACAACCACCACTTTTTGAAAATGATAAATTTTCAAATCATGTTTACAAACTTAAGAAAGCTCTATATGGTCTAAAGCAAGCTCCTAGAGCCTGGTATGCTAGACAAAGATCTTACTTGTTACAATCAAATTTTGAAATAGGTAAAATAGATAATACTCTTTTTATTAAAAGAAATAAAATTGATATTCAACTAGTACAAGTCTACGTAGATGATATCATTTTTGGATCAACTAATTTTGAAATGAATAAAGAATTTTCTGAAATAATGACAAAAGAGTTTGAGATGAGTCATATGGGTGAATTAAAATTCATTTTAAGATTACAAATAAAACAATTAGATAATGGTATCTTTATTAGTCAAGAAAAATATGCTAAAGACCTAGTTAGTAAATTTGGTTTGACTACTGCGAGTGGAAAACCAACTCCCATGGCAACCAATGAGTACCTTAGTAAAGAAGATCTCTCGAAAGATGTAGATCAAAAATTATATAGAGGAATGATTGGATCACTACTCTATATCACTGCGAGTAGACCTGATATCATGCATAGTGTCTGTCTCTGTGCAAGGTATCAATCCCAACCTAAAGAAACTCACTTAAAAGCTGTAAAACGTATTATAAGATATATTAAACACACCTTTGATTATGGCTTATTTTATCCTAAAAATGATTCGTTTGGCTTAATATCTTACTATGATGCTGATTATGCTGGTTGTAAATCAGACCGAAAAAGTACAAGTGGAACTTATCACTTTTTAGGGCATTCTCTAATTTCCTGGTTTAGTAAAAAGCAAAATACAGTTTCTCTATCAACAACTGAAGTAGAGTATATTTCTACTGCTTTGGCTTGTTCTCAAGTAATATATATGCAACAAACTTTAAAAGATTTTGGTTTAAATATCTCAAAATCACCAATTTATTGTGATAATACTGGTGCAATAAATTTATCCAAAAATACTACTCAACATGCTCGAACTAAACATATTGATACCAGACACCATTTTCTCAGAGATAATATAAGTAGAGAAGTAATTACTCTCGACTATATCAATTCTGAAAATCAAATTGCTGATATTTTAACAAACCCCTTAAATGAATCTACATTTACTAAATTAAGAAGATAATTAGGTATTTGTTCATTAACTGAAATATAAAATATAAATAACAAGTATAATTAAAAATTAATTCAAAATAAATTAAATAGGCAAAAATTCAAGAACCATGTCGACATCCCCCCATACCCATGTCGACATATTACGTTTTTTAATTTTTAAAATTTTTTCCCACCAAAATTCAAATAATTAGTTATATATTCTTCTTATTTTCGAAATTTTCTTCATTCTCTCTGTTCTCTTTTTGTTCTATCTTCTGAAATCAATTTATCAATGGCCTCCTCTTCCAAATCAAACATAAAATCAACCTTTTCTTTCTCTTCTCCTACCTCTGGTCCGTTCCAACGTACTACGCTCGCCCGAGTGTCAAAAATGGAGGATTCTCTGAAGGATGCACTTCAGTTAATGACTGAAATCCAAGTGATGCAACTTCGAATGGCCAAAGAACAAGAGAGGCAAGGCAAAATCCTTAGAAATTTGCAAAAATTTCTAATGTACAATCATGCTAATCCAATCTTGATTAACGAGGACTCTTCAGGAGACCATGAACAAGAGGAAAGCGAAGAAGAAGAAGAACCAATGGAAGAAGAGCATGCGGAAGACAACAACAAAGTAATTTGCGTTGGCGAAGTATGTTTTGACAAGGACGGAAACTTGGTTGAACAACGTGGAAATTTCTGTTTCCATTATCCAAATTGTTCGATCCATAGATCTCCAATTGCCAAAGATACTTTGTAGTTTCTTCTCTTTCATTTTCATCGTTTTGTGTATACTTGTCACGTTTTACGAAAATGTAAATTTAATCAAATATATATAAAAAAATAAATATTGTGTGTTCTTATATATGATTCCTATATATGATATATATAAGTATTATATAGATACTTGGTTAAGAATGTTAGTAGTTTAGGACTAAGTTTTAGGTTTACAAGTAAGTATTGATTATGTATGATAACACTATCATTATAATCATATAGGATATTAGACTACGAGTTATATAGTTTGGAGTTAGTTTGTTTTTGTTGATGACAAAGGGGGAGAAATATAAAATAGGAGAGTTAGGCATAGATTAAGGAGGAGTTATTAGATTTAGGGGGAGTTATTAGGATAGAAGTAATATTTTATAAACAAAGGTTGTCATCATCAAAATAGGGGAGATTGTTAGTCCATGAGTTGATGGTTTTGATGACAACAACCTTAGAATAAGATTATAAAATATAAATACTAGCAATATAGTTTAGATATATATATATATATATGTATATGCAGGATTTAACCATGCAGGTACCAAGAATGAAGACTGTATAGTATAGAGTTTCAAGATATCAAGATTGAAGACTCATGAGTATCAAGAATATCAAGATTATCAAAAGTTCAAGATTTCAAGATAAGTATTGAGTCTAGAATTATGTTAAAACTTCATAATAGCACTGAAATCTTCACTCCAATTTTCTTTTGGGATGGAACCCATTTCTACCTTTTTAGTGGCTTACAAACCCACAACAAGTAGCTTACAAACCTACGACAAGTGGCTTACAAACCCACGAACATCCTGGTTTTGTACAAGTTCTCGAGTCCTGATATGATGAGATATTCTACAGGAAGAAGCTTGCAAAACTACTTCAAAATGGTTTTCAAAACTACTTCAAAATGATTTTCAAAACTGCTTTTCAAAATGTTTTAGCCTTAAAAATTATCTTTTCAAATGATTTTCAAAAAGATGTTTTAGCCTTAAAATATTCTTTGTTTTTGTTTTTAATAAACTCGTGTTTTTAAACTTCGTTTGTTTTAAACTATCTTTATACTTAGATTTAAATATAAAATGATAGTACAATTTTAGATATATTATTCTCTATATTTATCTATGTATTTTATCTATAGTCAAGTATATTTATAAAGTTTAAAATAGTTTTGATATAAGATAAAGGTTATTTTCAAAGAAAAACAAAACATCAAAATTTCCTTTGGGATGTCGACATGCCCTAGTACCCCATGTCGACATAGTGACAGTTAGATTCAAAAATTTGAATTTCAAAAGAAGTATCTATTCGCCATAACCTTTCATGAATGGACATTGTTGTTGTTCTTCTATAAATAGGGGTTAGTTTCAACGAATTTTTTAACAGATTTTCTGGTTTTTCACTTCTCTTCTTCTTCTACATTTTCTTATTCAAAATCCTATCATCACTCTGCCGAAATCAACATTGAATCTAACTAGATCATCTCTAGTTTGATTCTCTATCACTATCTCAACAAGATCCAAGTGCTATTCAGATTTATAGGCTTCTTTGTAATCTATCTAGCGAGAAAAGGTGTGACTGTAGCCTTGGAAATCAATCAAGCGAGAAAAGGTGTGATTGTAGCCTTGGAAATCAATTGGGTGAACTTGTTGCCCCAGAAATCAAGTATCTCTACCCAGAGGATTGTGATTCTGAAAGGTGTACCTCATAGCCTTGAAACCGAGGGTTGTAATTGTTGAATTGCTTTTGAAAGAAAATCCGTACTTAGTTGTGCGGGACTGGATGTAGGGTAACTCTGAACCAGTATAAAATCTGGTGTGTTCTTTCCTTTACTGCATTTACTTTATTTCTACATCTGCGTTTGTTTATGTGATTATATCTATGTCTGAATATTGCATACATTTGTGTTCAAATTAACATAAACTCAAAAATATTTAGTATTTTCTTATAAATACTATTCACCCCCCCCCTCTAGTGTTATTCCTAGCCTTAAGATCCGTAATCCGCATTTCTCACAGTATTGATAAAATGTACGATGGAATCTATGCGGCATTGATTAAGTGCAATATAGAAGTAGCGGTGCCATTATCAGTTGTAGGCCTTCGATATTAACTACTCTCTTACCTTGACATCCGAAGCCTTGATCTTTGACATAAATCTATAGTTTCGGCATTGATTCCTTTGATTGCCTCCCTAAGAAAATATGTGAATAAAACCTTATTATCGTATTGTTCGTGCAACCACTCAACTTGCACAACATGTCATCTCCTTGACCTAGGACGTATAGTTTCTTCTAATCAACTCACATCTTATAATATTTGTAAACTTTGCTTAGATTAAATTAAATTTAACATATGTGTTTACTCTTAATTACGTATCCTTATATTAGAAACTAACTCAACATCAATCATATTATGCCCAATACAGTATGATTGCTCCTTATCAATATATCGTGATATATCAAAGGGAGGAGTGACTTTGAGATTGAATTTTATTCATTTTTAGGTACTTTTGAAACGTTTTCCAATATTCTCACTTATCTGATCAAATTGAATAATTTTATTTCCGTAGCATGCTATTTTCTACTTTTGTTTTATATTCGATGAACTTATCAAAGGTATACTGCTTGTGTATCAAATACACATGTTTATATCTATAATGATTGGTGAATTTCATCAAGTAAGTAGATTTTTTTGGCATCTTGTGACATTTGATTTCATACATCTATATGTATAGATCTAAAGAGTTCATTAACTCTTCAGTCGCTTCCACTAAATGGACGTTTAGAAATCCATCCTTGAGGTATAATTCCCCAGTATCATGTGGTTCACAATCAAATGACAAAGAATTATTCCCCTAAGTATGAACTAGTCTATAATCCTAAAAATAATTGTTAAGATTTTAGATACTTCTGTATTATGTAGCTAATGCAATAATTATCTTCATACTAGATTTGTTTTGCAATGACCATTCGCAATATTCATAACAAAATAAAAATATACACATGTATTATTTCATAAATAATATTTAGTATATATATGAACACAATCTATCGTATCTTGATGCATCCAAGTATAAGTGTCATATCGTATGCTCCCTCTATTTCTACTATAATAGCGCATGAAATACGAAGTTCTATTCAACTACTTATTATGAGCCATTTATTTCTTTTGCTGTAACTAATTGATAGTCAAGGGTTATCGATAAAATATCTTAAATTCTTACAAATAAATTTTATAGAAAATAATATTATATAATATAATACATTTAGAATAGAAATGGCATTTCTTATTCCATATTAAGTATCTTACTAAATTTATACAATCCTCAGTTCCATCGTCCTTTATAAAGGAGAAGTAACCATTCACACTCTTCATCCTAACCATGCCTATTTTACATTCACTCTGTAAAATTTTCTTTCTTTTCAAATGGTCGCATTGAAAATGTAACTTTGGAAAATATCGAGTAGTGACACTTTTGAGCCTTAGAAATTTTATTGGATGGCTTTAACAATGAAAAATGAAATGTCTATAACTCTTGATAGGAGCTGGATTAGGGGTCGAGAACATTTTCGCTGGAAAGTTACAATGGTTTCACTTTCTATAGAGTGGTTACAATAACTTTTTGAATTTACCACTTAGGTGATATGGCATTTGAAGTTTGGATAGTTACTATTAGGTAGGTAGTTAGTAAATTTGGGGTTAAGCCCAAATACACATTTTTGGATTAGAGCCAATTAGGGCTGATGGGATATCTCCCTAGTCATTACACTTCCAAAAAATAGTAAGAAACTTCCATTAATCTTCTCCATGCCAAACAACAACATTTTCCCTTACTTTAATGGTCAAATCTTTTCATTAGAAGAAGAATAGTAAAGATATTAGCTTAATTATGGATTTGGGTGCGTTGGGATTCAGGAATTTGCTATTCACTTTAGATCTTGCTTTTATTTATGTGTATTTGGGTAATTGTGAGTGGTTTTGCATATCTCACTCTTATATGTTAGTTAACATAGTAAATTAACGTTTTAAAAATAATTTTGAATACTAAAAAATTTTAAAACTTAAATTTAACCTTAATAACACTTTTAAAATGGTTTTAAAAAGACAAATGTGTCTTTTGATTCATTTTGGACTATTTCGTCATACCACTCATCATTTATGTATGTAGTTAGATCGAGGATAATATAAATGTTTCAATCATGTTTAGATTGCTTGTATATGTTTTTTGGATGTTATGTAATGTTTGTGTGATGGCATTTGCTTGTATTTTAATTTATCCGGGGTATGATTTGAGAGTTGTTGTCATTTGAGTGATTCGACGAGAAAAACTGTTCGAAATGTAACAAAATCGATGTGTAGTGTTTGTGAAAGCCTAGGAACATTATAGATTCTATCACATGAAGTATGGAAAAAAAATGATAAAGTTTTGGCAAGGCTAAAAACAACTCCGTTGTAGTGCAAAAACAATTCGGTGGTGGTGGTACTTTGTGGATTTTGATGCATCGCTTTAGGCTAGAGTATGCGAGACTTCAAGGTAGAAACTTAGATGAGAGGTTTTACATGTTTTGTAACACCCCCCTTTTATACTCATACCATCAAAGGGAATTACTAGGTAATCCTGTCGGATAATGCCGAGAATGAGGCGATGTTGGTGTTTGCAAATGAATATTCTCTTGGGCTAACACTAGTACATATTTAAATCTCCCAAATAAAATCACCTTAAATACTCAGTATTGGCACAAAGAAATAATGTAACGACCCAGAAATTTTAACGATTTCAATAACGTAATTAGCTAAAATTTTCATGAAAATAAACAATAAAATTTAACAATGAAAATTTGATTTTTGGGATACGTCTATTTTAACATAGCAAGTGGTAGAATTTCATCGGAAATTATGTAAGTTTGTTCGGTTGCGAAATTTTAATTTAAAATCAGTTAAAAATTTAATGGAAATAAAATATTTTCGAAACCTAAATATTTTTACATAAGAAAAACGTAAAACATTTTCTGAGTGAGACGTCATAATTCGTGTCACCAAATTTGGAATGCTCTAGCCCCGTTTATATTATTTTCGGCGATATAGCTGCATTTTTGGCAACGAAAATGGAGTTTTGATAGGTAGGTCATGTCTCTCGTATTTGTGTACCATCGTGTTCGTCTCATCGCGCTGATCCCCGTAGTATATTCATTTGTGTATTTCGACGTCCGGTACGTGGCGAAATCAACAAAATGGTTAGCCGTATCGGTACCTATTTTGGGTCTTTTGGGTTTCCCTGTGTCCATTCATTTATCCACCGGGAGAAAACAAATGGCCTCTAGCTATTAATATTTCCAGAATTCAACCCCTGGCCTTTTCTATTCCCATTGTTTGATATATATTGGTTCGTTTCCTTCTCTTCCCCTTTCATTTCATTTTGTGCTTTGCAATATAAAAATATATATAAAGTATATACACATGAGAAACTTGCTCGTCCATCCTTCTTCTCAACCCGAACCATCCATGTCGCCTTCCACCTCCCTCCACCTTCAGCCCACCACCGCTCTCCTCCCCTCACACAGCCTCCTCCCTCTTCACCTCCTTTCCCCCTCCTCTGCAAACCCACTGCCACACCAGCCGAACGCCTTCCCTCCTCCCTGATCGCACCCAGCACCCTTCTTCCCCTCTGCCACCTTGGCCTTCCGCCTCCACACCCCATAGCCGCAGTAGCCCCTCTCCCACCTGAGCACGCAACACCAGCCGCACGCCCCTTGCTCCACGTCCACCGCTGTGCTCCGCCACCCAGCCCGCCATTCCCCACTCCATGCGATAGCACCTAGCACCCCTTCGGCCTCCAACCCCTCTCCAGTCAGCGCTCCGCCACTTGAACCCATCCGCCTCCCCTCTCTAGCTATCCCTTGGCCGCAACCCCAGCCTTCCCACTGAGCGAGCGGCCATACCCAAAATCCAAGCAGCCAGCCTCCTCTTCCTACTATGCCGAACCAAGCTCTATGCCCGCTCGTCGCAGCCATCTTCTTGTTGTCCAGTCTAATATTTGCTGTCCCGACCAGTTGTCGCAGCAGCTTTTTGCTTTGCTTTGTCGCTGTCCGAAAAATTTTAGCAGCAGTTTGTCACGTTCTTCGCCGTCCCGTTGCTTACTCATGTCCATTTGATGATTTGTTGCTTTTCCGTGCTTATTAGTGTTTGTTTGCTTCTTATTCTTGTTATTTCTCTAGCCTCGAAAGGTGAGTGATCACTCAATTGACATTCAGATGTTAGTAAATTTATTTCACATGAAATGACGATTGAAACATGTTGTTAAATTAGAATTGGTTAGTAATTAAATTGTTAATGAAATTTTGGGATTGCGGGTTGAAATGATATATACACGTAAATTTTAAATTATTACGGATTGAAATGATAAATATCCGTATCACTTGACCATAGGATATAAAACTATATACGAACACCGTTGGTCTATTTTTAAAATGATTTCCAAAATTTTAAAAAATATATGTGTTTTAATAAATATTGATTTTAAATATAATATAAAGATTTTATTTTAATATGTGTGTAAATTTTAAATTTTTAAAATCATATGTTTGGAAATTTTAAAATTATATGTTAAATTTTGAAAATGTAAATTTGTAAGATTTTACATATAACTTTATTATTTTTAAATATATAAAATAATATTTAATATAAAATAAAATAAATTTAATAAAATAATATTTAATTTAATAATATTTAATATAATAAGATTTAATTTAATAAAATTTAATTTGATAATATATATATATATATTATGCTAAATTATTTATTTAAATTTATGTTAATATTTTTAAAAATAGATTTTTGTAAGAACTCTAATAAATAAAGGTTGGAAAGATAAATTAAAATTGATTTGTAATTTAATTTGTTAAGAATTAAATTTAAATAAGAATTGATTTGAACTTATTGATTTTGAGAATTAAAGGGCATGATTTTATAATTTGATTTGATTAAAAGTGATTTAGTGAATATTTTTAAAATTAAATATAATTGAAGTGGAATATTTAATTTTGATTTAAATTTGTAATTTTATATTTTATTTAATTGTTTATAAAGTGATTTTATAAAATGACCACGGTGTGAAATAAGCGTTTGGTTGTTAAAGAGACCGGGATCGGATATTGTCATACTCTCTGCCAATACTGAAAACCACTTTAACAACGGTGCACGTGGTGGAGAATCCAGAACGAAGTAGGATGGTTTGGCGAACGCTACTATATGAGGTATGAACGCAGCCTTAACCCACTCGAGTCAGCTTGATATGACTAAAACAGGAGCTATACCTGGGCCAAGTGAGGTCGCACCTCCGATCGAGCATGCTTCTTTGAAACCATATATATTACTTGGTGATTTGATTGGTGCGCACCTTTGATTAAGGGAGTGTGTCTCGAGGTGGGCGATAGTAGTTGCTATGCGTTACCACCAGCCCGGTTCTTCAAAACAGTAGTATCCTACCCTGGGCATTGCCTCACGTGCCTTGTCATATGTCATATCGAGCCCACTACGAGTTTGGTTTGTGTCATACACTATGGAGTGCCCTCTGATAGCCCTCCAGTTTATGGAGGAATTACGGTACTGTATAGACTACGGTATTTATATAAAAATGTGTTAAGGCGGTTATGGGTAACGTCTTAACGCTATTTTAATACTTTACTTTACTGTAGACATTATCTATGTAGCGTATTGTATTATTTATGTAGATAGTTTGATGGATCCTTAAAGGATGAGAATCCCAAACATCCTTTAAGTTATATTGCATTTCACTTGGACATTTCACTTGAGTTGATTTACTTACATAAGAATGTTAATCCTGACTCGAGTGTTTTGTGTTTTACTTTTTACTCGGGTCAGCTTGAGTATCACAGCATTTGAGACTCAGCTTTGGAGCTTGGAGCTTTGCTTGGAGATCTATCTTTATCTATTCAGCTTTTCAGTCATTTCCAGTTATTTATGTTCAAACTTGTCATTTGCTTTTGTATTAGAGACTTCTTTGTATTTGGACTTATGTTGTATTTGCTTTAAACTCTGATGTTTTTGTAGTAGCTTTATGAATTACTATTTATCTATTCTGCTATGTATTGTTGTATTTCTCTGTGTCTGTGATTCTGTGATTGATTTATTTACTATATATGCTTAGTTTTGCCAAATATAAATAACAATATGTCTTTTTGAGCAATTCAAGTCTGACATGTGTGGTTTATTGTCAATTCGAATGGTTCGAAATGGCAGATCGTTACAGTTGGTATCAGAGCTATGGTTTAGGCAAACTTAGCTTATGGAGTAAAAACTCATTAGAGATAGGGTAGTAATACCCTAGAATGAGTAGAATTAATTATAGAATCATCTTCGTTCGAGATTTAAATTCTTGGTTAGGTTCCTCTTTGATTAGGATTTCTTTTGAATTTTAGAACTTTACCTTTGTTCTAAAATCCATTCTTGTCTTTTCCAGATGAGTAACCGTAGGAACGTTCGAGGTAGGGGTTGTTGAAATGCACCCGCACCACTAGTTGTTGCACCTGTTCCACCAGCTCAGCCAGTTAGGTTCACCACTCTTTGTAAGGAGTACGCTAAGCTTGGAGGTACCAAGTTCACTGGAGCAGAGAGTATTATTGAGGCTCAGCAGTGGCTGAAGGGTTTAGAGAGGATTTTCACTAGATTTGAGATCACCGATGCTCAGATGCGTCAGTTAGCTACTTGGCAGTTGCAGGAGTCTGCTCAGGATTGGTGGGAGTCAGTTACTACTCAGACTGTCATGGCTAATATCACTTGGCAGCAGTTTATGTGAGATCTTTAGTTGTCTATTTGCTAGGTTATCTCTATGGAATCTATCCCTTTGGACTTTATCTTTATCTTGGATCTGTATTTTCAAGGATGCTTTTGTGGCTAAGTGGATGCCCGAAGCCGAAAAGTCTCAGTTATATAGGGCATTTATGGACCTTTAGCAAGGGGATATGACCTTTGCAAAATATGAGAGGAAGTTTAATGAGTTGTCTAAGTTTGGACCCAATTTGATTGACACCCCGCTCAAGAAGAATGAGAAATTTATCCATGGTGCTCGCCCGGAGTATTATGATCCACTACACCAGAAAAGGCCTTTTGTAGCGCAGAAAAAACGCACCAAATTTTTTAGTAGCGTTTCGATAAACGCTGCGATACGACATGCAACTAAAATTCTGAAACTTTTTGTAGCGTTGTAGAAAATGCAACCAAAACTTGACCTATTGTAGGATTTTAGAAACGCTACAAAAAGTTTCAGACTTTTAGTTGCATGTCGTATCGCAGTGTTTATCGAAACGCTACTAAAAGTTTTTGTAGCATTTTTTCAATGCTTCAAAATTCGTATCGCATCTATTTACATTTATTTTAGTAGCATTTTTTAAACGCTACTAAAAGTTATTAATTGTTTTGTAGCATGCTGTACACTCCACTATTTCATGTTAATGGCTTGTACCATTTCCAGCCATCGCTTACATAATAGTCTTATTACAACCAACAATCAATCACATAATCGTCGCATTTAAATAGTCAAACAATCAGTCACATAATCATCATATTCAAACAATTAAAAAAACACGTTAATCACTTAATCAAATATAATATCCATAACCATTTTGATAATAGTTTTTCGACAAACCGAGCATCACATAAAATCCATAACCATTCATAAATAAGTTTACACAATAAGTACTAACAAAATGATATAGTATATATAACAATTAAAGAATTGTTTATTACTTGATTACCCACAATTCTTTGCTACAGCTCGTCTTTACTCCTAAAAAGCTAATTACCTATAGACAAGTTTAACAATCAACAAATGATTATGAAACTGTTTCATATTTAAAGTATATCAAACATCTTTTTTTTTTTAAATTAGTTAAATTTTTATAATGCTCGGTTAACTTATTTACAAATTTATTTATATTAACTCAATCTTGTAAATTATCTCAATTAGTAAAACTTAAATGGCATGACTTATATTTTAATTAACTTAAACTTATAAATTATCCTAAACTTAAATTTTATTAACTTGGTTAATTTTTTATAAATTATCTCAAACTTATAAATTTTTCATAAACATAGTTAATTTATTATTATTATTACTATTATTATAAACTTGTTAATTTTATAATACTTGGTTATTTTTTATATAAAATTTAGTTAACTTAAATTTTTTATTAATTACATGCACAACTAAGTTAACTATTATTAATTAATCCCAGCAAGTAAATTGTTAACCAAGCTAAGTATAGATAAGGTGATCCTTCGTTTGGATTACATCACTAATTATAGTGTTGATTTTCATTTAGGCTTACAGATTTTAAATTAATGTTGATCATATTGTATATCATCAAAGAACTGTATTGAAAATTTTAATATCATGACTACCAACCTATTTAGAACTACAGATTCACTGAACAGGAGGATAAGAAATTCAATAAATGAGTTAATAGAATAACAGAGTACTTGAGGAACATGCCTAAATGAGACATTATACATCAAAGAATAAAAGAGGACTCCACAAGCAGAAGTCTTCAATTCCTTGTGTCCTTCAGTTACAATGGATTTCTCCATTTGAATCAACTTCAAGAAAAAACAAGCAAAGCAACATCAAAATGGAACTATGTGCTAAAAATGAATCATACAATGTAACACTATGCATTGTAACTGAGTTTGAAATCCCATTTTAACCAATTCTAACATGCACACAAAGATCACCATGCATTGAATCATTCTACCTCATATCCGACGCGCTGCTCTTTATTTCTCTCCCTCTTTCAACCCAATCTGCCACCTCGTTATCATGACTCAACGCAGAAGCACATTGTACAAACACTAATCTTCTTTTCCTACACCAAATTTTTTTAACATACATAATGTTACATTGGTCACTCTTCTAAATAGCCTTATAAAATAACAAGATACTCAGTCACAGATCATACAACCATATTTTAGTCTTTTAGAACTGTTATATTATTGAAGTATCAAGCACAATGATATTACTTCGGAAAAGATTTAAAACGTACCAATATCCTGGAAGCATTGGCAAAGCATCGATGACTGTGACACAGATAAGTGTAGCGACTGTACATCCCCAAATTGATACATGTGTCATCCAATTCCATCTAAATACATCAACTGAAACATGAATATTGACAATCATGACAAATGCAATGGTCCATAAATCACCTATGCTCGATGAATCAATTTCACTACGTACATATGCAAGATACGGAATGAAGAATATAGCTGCACTTTCTTCTCTTAGCTCAGCAATATAATATAATTACCGCTTCGAGTAAGGGAACCAGGAGAGAAGCAATGACAATTTATCATCTTGCGGACAAGCTTATATAAGATGACCAGTGCTAGAAATTGGCTTCCAGCAAGACCAAACTTTTCACCCATGATAGTCAAATTACTTACAGCATAGTAGATATTATCTAGGAAGTTGACCTAAAAGAAAAGCCTTTAAAATTACAATCATAAGTACTCCAGAGTTGTAACGACCCCGGATTTTATATAAATTTAAATTGATAATTAATTTAGTTTTGAATAAAATTTGTGAAATTAATTGATAAATTAATGCGAGTTTCCCCGAATTCAAATAAATTCTGTATAAATCATTTAAATTTAAAATATTGTGTATATATATATATATTTGATTTGAATTTAAATCGTAAATAAATGGTTTAAAATAAAAATACAAATTATATAAGATAAAGTATAAAAATATAAAAGTAACCCATTAACTAAAATTTAACAACAGATTAAAATATAGAAATTCACCTATATTACAAAATTATAAGTATAATTCAAGAAAGAAAAATAGAAATAAATATATAAGAGAATATAAGTAAACACATTACATAAATTCTAACAACATGTTAACTATAGAAATTCATTTAGATGCAAGACTGTAAGACATAAGAAAAAAAAATATTCATGTTTGTACAGGAAAAATAGGGTAAGTATGGCAGTGTGAGGCAAGAAAATTGATATCTCAGTACATACGAAATAAGATAAAGGATAAGTATTTGTAGACTTGAAGGAGACAAGCATTTAATGTTATTATCTCTAGTACACAAGTAAGATCAATTCAGCCTCTAAGAAGAAGAAAAATCTCTGACCCTATTGTACAAAAATAAAAATATTGTACCTGTAAACAATTCTGTGTAAACTCTTTTCCATATATCAACCTTTCTCATTCCATTTTCGTTTACAAAAAGACTAAGCAAACCAGAAAAATATATCACCATTTTACAAACTTAAAACATCTCAACTAATCAACTTCAAAATCAAGTATCAAACCATCTCAAACAACTGCAAGCCTGAAATCAAGTCTTAAAGCATTCCAGTTTCAAAGCTTCTTCAGTTTTAAGTTTCAAGTAAGACAAAGTTTCAGAAATCAAAACAACAGTGGTATTCAAATTTTCAGAGCAGTATAGTTTCAAATCCAGTTTCCCAAACTCTGTCTTTTTAATAAGGTGAGTAACACTCTTTTAAAAACCTCAAGCATGATTCTGGTTGCAAGTTAAGTTCTAGAATGAATGTGTTTTCGTGTGAATATATATATATATATATATATATATATGAATGTATGATGTGTGCATGTCTGCTAATGTCTGGAACATCTCTATCCCTGTTTTAAGTTCAGTTTTTAATTTAAATCCTCTATCTCTTGATCTAGTCGTTGATATGATTTAAGTTACAAACAAAACTTGTTTGTTTGATCATAGAGTAGGTTTTAGAATTTTATGCAAGTTAAAATAAATTTAAATTTGCTCTGGAAAACCATAAGAACAGTAAAGCTTGAGTTAAGTAAAAATTTAAATATCCTGATTCTTTGATTCATGTATATGAATCAAATGCTTAAACTAAAACATGATTTTTGAAACAAAAATCACTATTTTTAGTTTTGGGATGTGAGAGCAGTTTTGAGATGATCGAAAATTGGGTTTCAATCAAATTCCGGCGATGGGCGACATTCTGGAGGCCGGGGTTCCGCGTGGAGATGGAGGAGCTTACGGCGATGGTAGGAAAAATAGTGAGATGGTCGATAGTTGGTTGTGGTGGCGACGGCGAGTGATTTTAGTCTGGAAACCTAGTTTTTGTCGAGGCTACATATTTGATTCGTTCGACATCTGTAGTTGACCGAGTGTTAAAAGGGTTTGGGAGATGGTAGAGGGGATGACGACGAGTAGTTGGCCGGAATTTTGGGTTGTCTGGTGATCGAAGTTGCGAAAACTGCGGTGGTTTCCAGGTCGATGATGGTTCCAGTTTGTTTCCAGGTTAGGTCTAAGCAGCTCGAACGTGATTTCGAGTTGAAGGTGATGTTTTGATGGTTGGAGAAGGTTGTGGTGATGTTGGTCGGTGTGTCGGAGGGTTCGTCAATGGTCGGAGTAGCTTCGACGACTTGTACACGTGCACAAGTCGATGATCGTGACAGTTGATGTTTGGGTTTAGATAGCTCGAAGTAGTCTTCGGGGAACTAGGGTGATGGCTCGAGTATGAGTCCGGGGGATTTGGTGAACATACGGGTTAAATACTTAAACAAAAATTTAAGTTTGAAAATAGAAGTATACGGGTTGTTTCCTAGGAAAACTCGAAGCAAGCATGCTTTTGTCTCGGGAAACACACAGGGAGGACTCGGGTTTGTTATAAAACCAGTTTTCAAAGTTTTAAACTAATTCAAATTTAAACATGTTAAAATTTTCTTTTGAAAAAGTATTTTGTTTTAAAACACAGGATTAGTTTTGAAGTTTAAAAATAAATTATTTTTAATGTAATTAAGTTTTAATTTAATTAATTTATGACATTATTTATTTATTAATTATTTTAAATAAATAATGAAATTAATTAAGATAAATTGATATTTAGATTAACCTTAATTTCTGGAATAAATTAATGTATTAAAAATGATAAATTGTAAGGTTGTTAATTAAAGATTTTGATATCAATGAAGATAATTAAGAATAATCACTTATTGTAATTAATTAAAGGTAATTAATTAATGTGACAAATTAATTAAGGTAATTAATTTGATAATAATTAGTTAAGTAAAGGTTAATTCATTAATGAAAGTGATTAAGGGATGATTATTGATTAAGGATTAATTATTGTAATTAATTAAGGATAATTAATCAAAGGATTAATTATTAATTTAAGGTTAATTAATAGAAATGGTTTGCAATTAATAATTAATTAACCAGGATTAGTGTTTGTTCATAGGTAATAGATCTGATTTAAATTAATCAGATAATTAATTAGTCATTACTTATCCATTGAATGTTGTGAATTGTTTGATATCCCTGATATATGATGCTGTGTAATATATTCTGATTTGTGTGTAACCTGTAGTGTAGTTATTTATTTGGGATGAATGTAAATTATTATCTGTGACTTATATATCTGTGAATGAAAAGATAAGCGTTATAGTTATAACGCTTATCAACTATATTTACGTATTTTGACCTGTGATGATTTATTGATGTTGCACTACTGTGTGAAACCCCTGGACCACACTTTTACACACACAAATATGGATTTCACGTGGAAATCAGTTAAGTCACAGATGATTTAAATTTAATATTTTTGAAATTGAAATTTTAATTTCAATTGATTTTTGAAAAAGGATTTGGGTTAAATGTTAAAGCTTTTGGAAAGGAGTTTGTAAGTGAAAAGTTATTTTGAATAACTAGAAAAAGGTTTTTCAATCTAAATAATTTAATTTGAATTTGAATTCAAGATTTGGAATTGAATTCCATGTTTGGAAATTATGGTTAAGATGTTATAAATGTGTTTATATGGGCTTAAACCATTTTTAAAAGTATGGTTTTGAGAATTTGGATTTAACCCAAGGACTTTAACTCGTATAAATGAATCAGATTTCCGAAATGAAAAGTATTTGTTTTCAAACAATAATAGCTTTCATATAAGGAAAGGATTTTCAATTTGTGTTAAAAGGATTTCAAATTTGAAATAAAAATAGTTTGGAAACTATGAATAATATATCTATTATATAAAAGGTCAAAATGGAATTGTTTTGAAAGCTATTAGTTAAATCTTTGATTTAAAGATTTGACGAGTTAATCCAAATTGAAAAGAAAATCGATTTGAAAATCTATGAATAGATCTTTGTGAAACTGGGTGAACTTTGTGAAATGAATCTTTTTATGTAAAAGATTGAAAATGGTAATGTGTTTAAACCATTTGAAAAAAAAGTTTTGGATAATAAGTTGTGACTTAATCGAAATCCCAATATTCATATGTTTTTAAATATTGCGCTCATTATTTGGTTTAGCCGGGAGAGGACTTTGTGTCATATAACCCATTTCGAATAATGATACGACGTTATGGATAGCATTTGAAGACCGGTGGTGAAGACCGGATATTTTCGAAAACGGAAGGACAACTCGTCGAATGTCTCTACATCGACTGGATCCCCGATATAGAGATTTGATTACCCTTTATGATGGGAAGTCTGGACGTGATTAGAAATTATCTGGATTTGCAAGGGCTTCTTTGGAAGTGCCTTCGGTTCTGTTCGAACCCGGAACAGACTTGTATGGATGTATGTTTGACACTACACTTTGAGATATAAAGCTGGTTTCTATCAAATACATTTCTGTTTGGTGGCGGAGATTTATTCTCTTAGCTTAACACCCTTCTCTGAGATGTACGAGCTCAGAGGTTATGTAGTTGTTGGTTACTAGTGATACATTCCCAATTTGGTAATGTGGCATGCTAAGTGTTGCTGTGTGTTGCTGATCATTTGTTGATCAAAGTATGGCTTTGTGAAAAAGCGTAGCTTTGTGGACGAGACTGCATCAGGACCTCACAACCCGGAAATGGTCGAAACAGGAAAGATGGGCAAGGTTTCAGGGGTAGCTCCCCTAGGATATGTCCATTCCTTCTGGAAAAAGGTGGTATCATGGTATGGAGCCCAGATATTTACCTGTGTGGTTGCTCCAATCTCATTTTCTGTGTGATTGTTGCTGTGTGATCGAGGGCCCTCAGATAAAGGTCGCAAACGACCGGGGGTGGCATATCTCAGGTTTACTACCCGGGAAGGGGGTAACCGGCCTTGTGTTGGTAGAGAGCCAGGTGGTTCCTCCAGAGGCGTTCCCATGTGGCATAGAAAGTTCCTTAGCCTGACCATTTGTTGGAAAATCCAAAGAAATAATACGAGCCATGTATGGTTTTAGTTGTATAACCTGCCATGCAGCGTGGCGGTAACCTGCCATAAAACATGGTAGCTATAGTAGGCATACAACAAAATGTGGTATGCTGGCTAAGATTAATATTATATTTTCAAAATGTTTTCCACTATGCACTAATAATAATAATCCAATGATTTTGCGTAGTAAGCATGTTTGACTATCATAAGAAGAAATCTCCTCCAATTCTGCGATTGCATTGTGTGTGTGGTGGGAGGTCTTATGGTAGTTTCATTTTCCAAAAGCATTGCGAATTTCAATGTTTAAAAATTCTTTTGTTGTTTGGTTAAAGATAAACTGTTTTTGTTGCTCACACCAGTCCCATGACTGACTCAGAGTTTATTGTTCCCTTCCTAAACTCTGGGTGCCCACAATTTTCCACACGGGCAGTCTAGAGTTGGGTTTTTCAGATAGTCAAGTTTAGTAGACTAGTTGGAGCTAGTTCAGTGTTTGGAGTTCACTCACCGACAGTTCGAGTTTGATGTTGGAGTTGTTGGACTCATTCTCTTTTGAAGATCATTTGGAGTTATCACTTCTGTTTTTCCGCTGTATCATTATTTATTTCCGATATTCTTGTATCATATTGATATCATTGTTGTATATCATTCTAGATATTGTATTCATTTGAGTTGTATATGATATTATCCGTTTCTTTCTTCCGCTGTGTTGTTATACTTAATGGTGTTATAAGCTCCGGGGAGCCAGATTTGGCATTTGAATCTACGGCATTTGAGTACAAGTGAAGTACGGGTGCCGATTTTCGAAGGCCGAGTTTCAGGACTCTTACAAGAGTGAACATGCAACTTCACTTCTGAGAAATTACAATCATAAGCTTATATAGTGTCACCAAAATTCAACAGTTGCCTAAATAACACACATATAGATGTATAATACAAACATAAGTTATGATGTGTGAAAATTAAGATGTAGAAGATGTTGCCATGTTCACACTATCACAATATATATATACCCTGCCTAATGCCTACATGGTAAATTCAAACTGGCATGCATTTATTGTATGCCTACCAGTTTAACATATCACATTAGCATATAAGGCTCTAATGTGAACTTATGCGTAATTTTTAGCAGATTTTTTTTCTTCCTCTTAAAAAAAAGAAAAGAAAAAAAGCAAGTGAACCAGGAAAATATGTTATATATCTGGGTTTGAAAAAAACATACACAAACTTATATTTTTGTACATGCTCCTAGATGACTTAAATGAAACCAAGGAGATACAATTTACACACAATATGTTTCTTTTTTGACTAAATTATCTCGGTTTATAAATATATAAGGAAAAATGCGTTCAATGAGGGTATCGGTAACGTATTAAAAAATGATTTATTTTTTTTGTCATGGTTCATAATTAAAAAATTCAAGCAATATAGCCTAAAATGACTGCATAAGAAGAAATTTTTAATCAAAAAATGAAACTGCATGGGTGAGTCATTTCTTGAACATGTATCCTCAAGTTCAAAAATTCTTATATATGTGCAAATTCAATAATAGAGCGATAGTATGCTTAAAATTTCAAACCTTTGGATAGAGACCCCTTGAAACAGCAAATTCATCTGATATTTCCATCACCCCATCCTTATGCTTCTCAGGATGAGTTGCAATCTAATAAAGAGCTTGTGTCCATGAGGCCCAGGTATTCTTCTCGGTTATCTTTTCATCCTTGTGACTTAATTTAGTTAACTTGTCCACTTCAGTTTTTGCTGCACATAGGACCTGTGTTATATTGTTGGGGAACAAAACAATATTTCCTTGCAATAAAATCGAATCGTTACAATTGTATACGTTATAAAACCTATTATTCATAGCGAGATAGCTTACATAACATTCTAAAAGTGGGAATATTTATACATTAGGAAAAGTCAATGTAAGCAAATCATGGTGGACTGACAATTATAAGTTATAACTTACTGAGAGTATTCTTACTGAAAATAAAACAGCTATGCTAGAAACAATCACCTACATTTTTTATTACTCTCAATATCAACGTGGATGTCTCGCTTGAGTGGATGACTATTACTGCTTCCTTCATCAGCTTTGCTGGAAAACTCTAAAGATGGCGGAGTATGCTAAGAATCGCTGTTCTTTTCTTCCGTAGTTTTAATATTTTTTGCAATATTAGCAAAATTTAGGGATTTATAGGCATCACGAAGAACAATGCTTCCTTTAACATAGTCGTCTTTAAGGCAGTTTGGCCTCTGAGGGTTCATATTTGGTCCAAGAATATAACATGAGCTACTCCCTCTGTCATGTAGAGTGGAGAAGAAGATGGAAGAGAATTTGCAATAGAATTTCTAGGTGCTAACGTATTAATCTTCTCCTTTGTTGCAGTTTCCAGGGCTACACCTGCTGCTTTGAATATGGCTGCATTTACTACTCCACCTACAGGTTTTAGTCTCCTACAATAATAAACATATTTTGTTTAAACTATATTATTACATAATTCATCTTATGTGATGCTTCTAGATTAAGAAAAGTAACATAAAGATAGATAAGGATACTGATGTCAATGTTTCGTAGTATTTAAGTTTCTGAGAAATTCTATTGACTAACTATGCTGCTTGTCTAGAAACCTGTCTCTCCTCAATAAATAAATAATACGAGTTCATCAGAACAATTCTAGCTAAAAGATTCTACTCGATTATACAAATGTCCATTCCATCAAACAAACAGAAAGAAAAATGATCGGAGTAGGTTTAATATGTTAGCATTCATTGATTCCCGATAGAATAAAAAACATATCCAGGCAGGTAAATTTGACAGATTTCAAATACAAGTGCCTACTCAAGACCGTTGAAAATTCATCCATCACAACAGAATTATAAACCATTTCCTTTTAGTAAAAAAATGAACTGTGAATACGTTTAGTTTCAGTAATTTGCAACTGTATCAACTTTTAACAGAATATTAAACAAAAGTCAATTGGCTTGATTTTCTTGCTGCAAGTAAGAATGCAGGGAAGCATCAAATGAAATCCCTTTGATTGATTAAAAGTCACAAGCCTCAGTTTACCTATAAATGAATAATCTGACATGTGGATAGACTAATAGCTTTAAAAATGAAAGCTCCAAACTTTAGTGGCAAAAATTTGGATAGGAATTTTTTTTAAAGATACATCATCAAACTCCAATCCAAGTCTATACACTGCTCGACATGTATAGGTACGAGTAAAAAGTTACTTCAGTTTCTAAATTAGCTGGACAAGACTCCACTAGCAGCAGCTAATTTGGTTGGCTGGACAGCAAACAAGAGAATAAGGGAAAGAACCAACCAAGCTTGACGCGTACTGAAGCTATCACTAATGTTGCTTTTACTACATTTTTATCCAGCTTTTATGTGTGCTTATTTCACTACACCTAAAACTGTCATCTTTGGCTAGCAAGTTAATTAGAAAGTGTAAAAAACATGTTGCATGGCACAATTGCCAATTACATGCGATAGCAAAGCTATATGTTAAATTAGATATTTCCTTTGTCGGTAATATCGAAAATGGTGATATACCTACTCTTACCAGTTTGCAGCATTTGCAATAATAGGACAAGGTAGGTTCCCATTTGTACAAAGCTTAGTTATATCACCAACAAATGTGAAAAACATTTTGGGATCAATATTTTTCTTCTCGACTTTGGTCTTAACTAAAGACAAAATGTGAGAAGAGATTATGTCTACTAAAACCAGCTTGACACCATTAACCTTGTTTAAGAAGTCAGCAACAGTCTCCACAATAATATCAGATGCCTTGTCATGATCAAACTGAAAATCAGCTATCGATGTAGAAGGAAAAGCCAACATAGTTAAATAATGTTTAAAACTGTCACTAGCTATTCTACTTGTCGGATTATTTTGAATCACCTCTTTGCTCTTGTTGGGAAATCTCGGGCTTTCCCGCTTCGTGAAGTTAAGATAGGCACTTTAAGGTTGAAAGTAGTAATGGTAGCATGAGAGTTTATAATTCTCCAATATGGAGATTCTTCCACTATACCAAAGAATAGTAGGATTACAAGAATATGATTACAAAAGCAACTCACACTCGGTGGCTCACTCAAGCTTGAGGATAGAGACTTCCCAAGCTATCTCTCTTTTTCTCTCAAAGAGGCTCTCTTTTATAATTCTTGGATTGATTGATTGATGATTAAGAATGAAGCCTCCTACCCCTATTTATACTACTCAACCTCCACGATGAATGGTGGAGATTACTTATATCCAAGGGTGGAGATTGATTCTCTAGAATGCTCCACACTCTCTAGGAATCTCTACACTCTTTCATTCCCTTCTACATCCTTCCATACTCTTCTGTAAGATTCCAAAAGGTTCCACACATCTCCAGAATATTCCAGAGGGTTTCACACTCTTCCACAAGCTTCTAGAGAGTTCTCCAGAATGGTCTAGAAAATTCTATACTTCTCTAGAAAGATCTAGAATTTTTCTAGAAACTCCCCAATTAAGGAGGGATCCCAACAAATCTCCCCCTCCCAACTTAATTGGCGGGTAGTAGCAAACCGACACCTTGATAGCAATCTTCAAACTTCTCTGTTGGTATTACCTTGGTCATTATTGTAGACCAGTTCTCATCTGTGTAAACCTTGTCAAGATGTATTTGCTTTTCCTCAAGGACTTCTCAGATACAATGATATCTTGTATCAATGTTCTTTGTGCGGGAATGAAATGTTGAATTATTTGCCAAGTAAATTGCACTTTGATTGTCACACTTCAAGACATACTTTTCTTGATCTATTCCCAACTCATGTAATAATTTCTTTATCCACAACATCTCCTTGCAAGCTTCGGTAGCTGCGATATACTCTGCCTCTGTAGTGGATAATGCAACACACTTTTGCAGCTTTGATTGCCATGAAATAGCTCCCCCTACAAAAGTAGTTAAGTATCCCGATGTCAATTTCCTTGAATCAATGTCACCGGCCAAGTCTGCATCCGTGTATCCTTATAATATAGGTTTTCCTTTTCCAAAGCATAAACATCTTTTGGAAGTTCCACGTAGATATCGGAGGATCCATTTGACTGCAACCCAATGTTCATTCCCTGGGTTAGCCAAGAAGCGACTGACAACACCAACTGCATAGGCGATATGTGGTCTTGTGCATATCATTGCATACATGAGACTGCCTACTACAGATGAGTATGGTATCTTCTTCATTTTCTCCATGTCTTTTTCACTTGGCAGACTCTGCTTCGAACTTAGCTTGAAGTGTCCAGTAAGGGGAGTGTTAACCGGCTTTGATTTGTGCATATTGAACCTTTCCAACACTTTCTCAATGTACCTTTTTTGGGATAGCCATAACAGTCTTTTTGATCTATCACGAGTTATTCTCATCCCAAGGATTTGTTTAGCTGGTCCCAAATCTTTCATGGCGAAGCTCTTGCTTAGATCTTTCTTTAAAGCAGCTATCTTTATGCGATCTTGACCAATAATTAACATATCATCAACATAGAGCAGAAGTATGAGAAAATCACCACTTACATACCTTTTTATGAAGACACAATGATCGCTTTCCGCCTTTTTGAAATCATGTTCTTCCACGAATGCGTCGAACTTCTTGTACCATTGCCTTGGTGCTTGCTTAAGCCCGTATAAACTCTTCGTGAGGAGGCACACTAAATTTTCTTTGCTTGGAACTTTGAATATCTCAGGCTACTCCATGTAGATCTCTTCCTCTAGGTCACCTGAAGAAATGCCGTCTTGACATCGAGTTGTTCAATCTCCAAATCTTGCACGGCTGCTAGGCCAAGGACAACTCGGATGGATGACATCTTTACCATGGGAGAGAATATCTCTTCAAAGTCGATACCTTTTTCTTGTCCGAATCCTTTGACGACTAACCGAGCTTTGTAGCGAGGCTTTAAACAGTTCTCTTCGGTCTTGATTCTATACACCCGCTGATTCTTCAAAGCTCTCCTCCCTTTTGGCAACTCCACTAGTTCATATGTGTTATTCTCATGCAAGGATTGCATTTCTTCTTGCATGGCTATTCTCCATTCTTCTTTATGACAATCACTCATTGCTTCTTTATAGCTTTGAGGCTCCCCCTCATCAGTGAGCATAACGTCCTCCTATGTGTTGTATCGGGTGGATGGTCTTCTGTCCCTTGAGGATATTCTCGACTCTGGTGCGGTTGGAGTGCTAGATTGAGGTTCTTCCTGAACTGGTTCATCATGAATTTCATGATCTTCAGCATCACTACTTTCTTGTATGTTATTATCTTCATGTTGAACTAGAGTAGGTTCGTTGTTCTTACTGCTTCTCAATCTTGGCCTCTCTAAATTCTTGATATCTTCAATTGTTTGATCTTCGAAGAATACAACGTCTCTACTACGAACAATCTTCTTGTTAGTTGGATCCCAGAGCCGGTACCCAAATTCATCCTTTGGTGAACGAAGGTAGATACATTCCTTTGTCTTTTCATCAAGCTTAGCTCTCTCATCTTTGAAAATGTGAACAAATGCCCTGCACCCAAACACTTGAGATGATTGTATGAAGCCCTCTTGCCTGTCCAAACTTCCTCTGGGATGGCCCCATCCAAAGGAACTGATGGTGTGAGGTTGACAATGTCAACCATGGTCATTATAGCTTCTCCCCAAAATGATTTGGGTAACTTAGCATGAGAGAGCACACAACGGACTCTTTCTTCAATGGTACGGTTCATTCTCTTAGCTAGCACATTCAATTGTGGTGTCTTGGGTGGAGTCTTCTCAAGCCTAATGCCATATTTCTTGCAATAGGCTCCAAAAGGACCTCTATACTCATCTCCGTTATCTGATCGTACACACTTGATCTTCCGTCCAGTTTCACGCTCCACTAGAGCATGGAATTCTTTGAAGGCATCAAGCACTTGATCCTTTGATTTTAACAGGTGCAACCACAATTTCTTTGAATGATCATCAATGAAGGTGACAAAATGTAAAGTACCACCAATGGATCTGATAAACATCGAACACACGTCAGTGTGCACGAGGTCTAGAATGTTCTTTCTCCTTGTGGGCTGAGAAGATCTTTGGAAGGAAACTCTGTGTTGTTTTCCAGCTAAACAATGAGCACAAGGATTGAGTGGTTTACCTTTCACGTCACGGAGGAGTTGTTTCTGAGCAAGTATGTGAAGACCCTTCTCACTGATGTGCCCAAGTCGTTTATGCCAAGTGTCTATATCATCAGTGGTGATGTTTACATCTCCTTTGCAGAGCTTAGCTTGCATTATGTACAATGATCCTACCTTCTTTCCTCGATCCATTATTAAACTTCCTTTGGTGAGCTTCCACTTTCCTTCACCAAAGTAATTCATCAGATCATCATCATCTATCTTTCCGGCGGAGATAAGATTGAGGCGCATGGCCGGGACATGCCTCACATCTTTCAGAACAAGCTTGCACCCAGTGCTTGTTGTCCGAATGATGTTTCCTATCCCAGCGATCTTGCTCCTATCTTGATTTCCCATTTGCACTGTACCAAAGTCACCGCTTTGGTAGGATGAGAAGAAGCTTTTATGTGGAGTAACATAGAAGGAAGCACCAGAATCAACAATCCAAGAACTCTCATCTTAAGCAATGTTTAGAATGTTACCTTCACCAACGAGATATAGCAGATCTTCTTTTAATACTATAGCAGTAGTACTCTTCTCTTCTTGCTTCTTCGTTAGGCTTATTTAGTTTGGCTTAACGTTACCGGCCTTTTGGTCTTTCTTGAAGGATCGACATTCCATTTTCTTATGACCCATCCTTCCACAGTAATAGCATGCAATCTTCGAGCGTGACTTGGATCTACCTTGAGATTGATGCGGATCTCGGCTCTTGCTACGTCCATGAATTTCATTCCTACCCTGATTCTCAACAACATTTGCTTCGGGATGGATAGACTCACCTCGTTTCATTCTCCTTGCTTCTTCACCAAGAAGACTGTCACTGACGGTATCCATGGTTAGCTTTCCTTCCGGAGCTGAGTTACTAAGTGTAACTATGAGTATGTCCCAGCTTTCCGGTAAGGAACCAGGGAGTAGAAGGGCTTGTAACTCATCATCAATCTTCATATCAATTTTTTTTAGTTGATTTACGAGCCTCTTGAAATTATTCAAGTGCTCAATCATACTATGACCATCCTTATACTCCAACTTCACCAACCGTCGAACTAAATTAGCCTTGTTACAAGGCGTTTTCTTCTGAATCATGGACTCAAGTTTTGTCCATAATTCATAAGCATTTGTATAAGTAGAAACATGCTCGAAGAGAGTTTTATCAATGTACTTACGGATCATAGCAATAGCTTTCCAGTTCAATAGTTCCCACTGAGCATCACTCTTTCCTTCTACCTTGTCTTTGTAGATGATGGGCTCATGCAAATCCTTGCAATACAAGTGGTCCTCCATCATCGGCTTCCAATAGGAGTAGTTGTTGGCTGTGAGCTTGAACATGTCTCCATCATGAGCGACATTATCCTCCATCTTGAACTTGCATGAGCTTGATTATGGCTACGGATGAACCTGGCTCCGATACCACTGTTGGGAAATCTCGGGCTTTCCTGCTTCGTGAAGTTACAGTGGGCACTTTAAGATTGAAAGTAGTAATGGGAGCACTAGAGTTTATAATTCTCCAGTATGGAGATTCTTCCACTATACCAAAGAATAGTAGGATTGCAAGAATGTGATTACAAAAGCAACTCACGCTCGGTGACTCACTCAAGCTTGAGGATAGAGACTTCCCAAGTTATCTCTCTTTTTCTCTCGAAGTGGCTTTCTTTTATAATTCTTGGATTGATTGATTGATGATTAAGAATGAAGGCTCCTACCCCTATTTATACTACTCAACCTCCATAATGAATGGTGGAGATTACTTGTATCCAAGGGTGGAGATTGATTCTCTAGAATGCTCCACACTCTCTAGGAATCTCTATACTCTTTCATTCCCTTCAACATCCTTCCATACTCTTCCATAAGGTTCCGGAAGGTTACACACATCTCCAGAATATTCTAGAGGGTTGCACAATCTTCCACAAGATTCTAGAGAGTTCTCCGGAACGTTCTAGAAAATTCTATACTTCTCTAGAAAGATCTAGAATTTTTTTAGAAACTCTCCAATTAAGGAGTGATCCCAAAATCTCTGTCCTGTACTTTCTCTAAAGTTATTCTTTGGGTTCTCAACTTTCTTAAAGAAACTCATTATCCTAGGTTGAACTTTGGCAGCCAATTTTTTTGACCATAAATTCCAGATAGAAGGCTATCAAATATACCAAGATGGCTATATACTTTCACAGCATCTTTAACATCATTTTTATTCTGACATATTGTAATTCTGCATAATCCTTCATTTAATTTAGGTATTTCTTTCTTCTGTAACATGCGATTAAAAACAGCAACAGCCTTTCCACCATGCAAATTACCATCATGGCCCGTGTGATTTACAACCCTAGAAATACAGAGCTTAGCAGGAAGATCAAGGACTACTGTGTGCACATCTACTTAATCATTTCCAAGCTTAACGAACTCAGATCTCTGGTCTTTTTCCAAATTACACTTGTCGATGAAAACACTCTTATTTTCCTTCAGTGCATCACCAGCACTTTTCAAGCATTGTAATTTTGTACCAGCCTTCCCATTTCCAATAGTATCATGTAGACAAGTTCACATTGAGTTTGTGTTGGACAAACTTCCAACAATATGGTGTTTAAAAGCCTCACATTGCTACAGTTTATATGAAATACAATACAATTATACAAAACATCCTATTATACATACATGCACACCAACAGTAAAAATCTCAAAGGGACATAAAAGATGTAGGCTTCAAAATATCACTGCAGACATAGGGAGATGACACCAGGTGTACCGTGTACGGTTCAAACCAAAAGCTACTGATATATCTCTTCACGATTCTAGTAGAGTCTTAACTAAGCTTTCCCAATTTGAAACAAGCTCATATTAGATCTAATAGCAATAGAAGCTCACAAAATCATATATGAATTACCATATAATATTCACAAAAATCATTTATGAATTGCCATATCATATTATGAATCTAGTAGAGTCTTTACTAAACTTTCCTGAAATATTAACGCACAAATGTCTCTTATTTAGTAGGTATACTTTATGAAGATCACAAAAATCATTTATGAATTACCATATCATATTCATCTCTAAATGAAAAATAAAGTGAATGTGACTAAATCATTGTTCTTCCTATGACGAAATCATTGTTCTTCCTTATGTT
Source organism: Allium fistulosum (assembly GCA_030737815.1). Lineage (NCBI taxonomy): Eukaryota > Viridiplantae > Streptophyta > Magnoliopsida > Asparagales > Amaryllidaceae > Allium > Allium fistulosum. The sequence goes on from CM060908.1 coordinate 717,165,349, forward strand.
TAGGTTTATTTAAACTACGAACTTTCTAAATCTAAGCTTAAACAAATGACTTTCATGTCCATGTTGGCTGCCTCATTATTTCCCTATTAACTGTACATTGTACTATTAAATATAGTTTATGCAATAAGCCAAGTAATTACTTTCACTATCTGCTCCACATCGATCGAGTACAGATATTTGATATTTAAATATAGTGATATAATATCCAACATGTTAGCAAGAAGCTGTAAATGTTATTAAAAACATGCAACAAATCACAAATATGTTTGTCTTTTACAGAGTTTACTATACAAATATAGATAATACATACATGTGTGTGTAAAATCCCATGTGGTGACCCAGTTAGTATGATGTGGGAGGGAATATTGCACAAATTATTAATGTTGCACAAATTATTGATGTTGCGCAAGTTAATGAATAAGGTGTGCACATGTTGCCGAGCAAATTAAGATGAGTAAACTTCATCCAAATTATATGGGTGATTAATTATAATACCAAGAAGCAAGCAAAAACAAGTGAACAGATACAAGTGCAATGAAATAACAATAAAAGAAAAAATGACATAAACTAATGGATTTACATACATGTTTTATATCTGGTTTGAATATAAAAAATCTATACAACACACAAAGTTTTCAAATAACTATGTTATGATAAAGAAATGTTTAATATAGACTAGCCAAATATATACATGCTAATTGAACTCAAAACTTGTAGTGTGATCACAGAAAAAGGAAGAGTACCAGTTGAGTTTTCAAACAAGCCCGTAGGTTTTGGCATACATCTGATGAGGGATCCAGCTCAATCAGTCTGTTCACATCAAAAAGTGCGGACTAGTAGTCATTAAGTGTAACAAGTGTTTAGGAATGCAACATCAGTGCTCCTGTGTGGTTCATATCTAACTTGAGAATTGATGTGCATTCTTCTCCGGCCTATACATTAAAATAATGTTCGGTAGTTAAACCAAAATCATGGTGTATGTATGGGCTAAGATGAATAAGTCGTGGCCGAAAGGATAATAACATTAACATGCTGTAGAGTTTAATGCCATATTGCTTTTGGTACAGTCGAGAGGAGAATTACTGTGGCATATTAACTTCACTTTTGAGAAATTTTCAATATATAAACACTAGGTTACCTCTTTTCCAAACCGGAATTTTTTTTCTTATTTATACCAGTCCTCAAGAATATGAGGATATATGCCACTAATTCAAAGTTATTTTAAATATAAAGCCAACACAATTTTCATATGTATATTATATTTCACATATGTATATTATATTTCACATGAGTAATCAATCTGGACTGTTAAGTTTGATTGTATACATATGTGCTCCTATCAAACTGTATAATATAATCTCAATCAGTAGGATAGGAGCACATATACATGAGTAAATGTATTTCACATCAATTGTATAATATAATCTCAATCAGTAAAGTCTAAGCCTGATAGGAGCACATATGTATATTATATTTCACATGAGTAATCAATCTGGACTGTTAAGCAAAACTTGAACTATTCAAGGTCTTATCTTCATATAGGGTAAAAAATTGTTAACAATATCTATTAAGTTCAAAACACATATTAAAAAATTAAAATTCAGTGCAAATGCTCAATTTTTAAAGAGGGAAACTAATCCATAATAAATAAATAACCCCAGAGTTTGATGGGTACTAAAAAGAAGCAGCATACCGCTTATAATAGAAGAGGGGATTAAACATCCACTATTATCACAACCACGTCCAGCTAATGCTCGAATTAAACTCTTTACAAGTGTATCAAAATGATATTTGTCACTAGAAAAGACTTTTACAACCTGCAATAATGAGGCACATTACATAATTTAACAATAAGTTCAAAAACTTGTTTTGACAAGTAATATATACAATCATTTCGAGAAAGTTAGCAAACTTCAATGTGATAAGCCTAAAAATACTAATGCAATAAGCCTAAAAAGCAATCAATTCACTTAATCCTCAAAATAGAATCAAATATTTGTTTTAAAATAATCCAAGTGCCTCAATATAGGTTTAGGCTTCCCCCAATTTAACAAATCCAGCACACCCACGCAAAACTTATATTGTAAAAGATCAAACCTAATGTTAAAAGTTGTAGCATAAAGCACCTTCCACGCTAGTACCAATATATTAAGAGGTGGTGGATATTAAAAGTTGTTCACCACTCAAACAAAGGCAGACTATAGTAACATTTCACTAAGGTTACATATCCATTTAAACCTTTTCTATATGTATAAAGCAACGACTAATTCTGATGCTTCAATTTCGTACAAATTTAAAGTGCAAATGTTAGAAGAGTACTATAAGAGAATAGCATGTATAAGAATGCATAACTATATCAATGCATCCATGTCACAATGCTTCCACTGCAACAATGTATAATGATGCTTCCACTTCACACAAAGACACAATGCTTAAAACCAGCACTACAACAATGCATAATTATAATTTAAAAGAATAAGAACAAAGAAAATCAGGTATAACTTGGTATTATTTTTTCTATAACAAATACAAGTGTCCACCTTGGTAGAAAAATGTAATTCAATCCTATATGAATATGCGCTCAAAGACTACATATTACACAACATAAACAAACCTCCAATAATGAGTCTCTAGTTGCACTCCAAATTCTGGCATAATTATAATAGACTCTACATGATTTGAAAATAATTATGAAATCCTTTGACTACATGAAAAAATTAGCTAATCAACCAACATATTTATTATGTGACTTCGAACATAAATGAATTGTAAAAAATTGCACTTGTGCAGCACTGCCTTGTACAAAACTGTAAATATAAAGCATCTATTTAAATAAGAGTAACATGTGCATAATAATACTTTTATTATTAACATCTGTAAATATATTACAGACCATGGGATGATTATATGTAACAAAGGATACTCACCACATTTAAAATTCTAGGAGCATCAGGTCCAATCTCAAGATCATGCCAGGGATGGGCAGCTACTGATCTCTTTGACAATGAGAACAGAATTCTAAAATTCAATCAAGGAGTTGGGTGGTCCTCTGAAGGTTTCACTACATTCTCTTCTTCCATAACTCTGAAAATCGAATGAAACACAAGTTAATTTAATTGATATAGTAGAATACCTTAATTTAATTTAAATCACAAATTAGTTTAATTTAGATCGTTTGAACCCTTTAAACCGTGCTTGTACAGCTAAAGAAGGTTGTTTCTTGTTGTGTAGTTTGAATAGCATTGAACTTTTGACCATCACTTGCATATTCACTATGTAATGCAAAAATACTGTCATAAGGATCATGCATTTTTGTTTCTAATATGCATGCCTCCTTATTTTGATGTATGTTATTAGCATCTAAAAATCAAACAACGAAATTATGAAAAAAAAATTGAAAATAATTATAATAACAATAACAGGTTAGCAGAATGAGCTCAAAAACCTGGACAGTGCGATGCATGACAAATAACAATAAAATCAGCTATTAGAGCATGTGTATATAGAGCACTACTACCACGCCTGAAAAATTATTTTGAATTTAGGTTTCTTGCCTTACTTGAACCGCTTGGAAACAGCGGCGGAAGGTTGAGTGGCAGTACGACGGCTAATCGGCGATCGTCAATCAGAGAAATGCCTCGTTGGTGTCGAAATCGCAAATGACTCGAAGCTCTAATTAACCTTAGCATTAGGGTTGAACCAACCAAGCTTAAACACAGGGCCAAGGGAGAGATCGAGTTTTGCAGAGTCGAGATGAAGATCAAAATTAAGTGAGTGATGCAAGACTCATCTCACATAAGATTTAATCATTTATCGTCTCTTTTTTAGTATAAAGGAGAATGAGTTTTTCTTTTAATTTTAGGGAAGAAGGTAAAAAAAGAAAGAAAAATAGGTTGGCATGGAAAGCGGGAAACGAAAACAGAGCTCGCCTAAAAATATTATCCTACGGTAGCAGGCAATTAAAATTAAAACGCTACAATTATATTAGATCAAGTGAAACAGTTGCATTTCATGTTTAAACACTACCATTTAGTGCAAGTAAAAGCACATTTTTTTGTAGTGTGATCATTTGATTAGTCATATTCATGGCACCTTCACTTCTCTTATGGATATGACCACTAGATTCGAGAACCCTAATTCCAAGGGAAAGGAGGCCGTATTAGCATCTCAGGGAAATTCCAACGGCTCAAAGAAGAGAAAGACCAACTTTCATCAGTAGAAGAAGAATTGGCAGAATTCTCAGGATATTGGTTATTCTTCTCAGAAGCGATCTCTTGACTTATCTTCCATCACGTGTTTCAAGTGCAACCAGCAGGGTCATTATGCCAACAGCTGCCCATCTGCCGGAGCTGCTATTCCTCCAGCCCAGATAACCAGGATCAACCTTTATCACATTTATTTATAGCCAGGCCACTTTAAGAAAGACTGTCCCACTCAACAGAGAGGCAAGACATCTGGAGTATTTTCCATGACCTCTTCCACTCCTCCTTCTACCAGTGATACCCAACGTACTCTTCAGAGCACCTTTACTTTCCATGATTTTCCTGTTCGTATTCTTTTTGATATTGGAGCATCCCATAGCTTTATTTCTGTTGATATTTGCAATAAATTTGAGCACATCTTGCAACTTCAATTGGCAACTTCATCCTTATGTGTGACTAATCCCATCGGCAGTCTCGCCAATCTTAGTATGATTTGTAAAGGGGTTAAACTCCTTTATAACAGGCATAGATTCATTGGAGATTTCTATGTCCTCGGTTTTGATGCATTTGATATCTTACTTGGGGTGATTGGTTAAAGTGTTATGATGTTGTTATTTCTTACAAAGCCCGAACCGTTTCTCTAGTACACGACCAGGATAATTCTCTTGTGATCGAATGTCAAATGCCTTAAGATTATACAGGCAGTTTTATCTTTTCGCTTGATTCTCGGCCTAGTGATCTTGACTCCACCCCGATAGTTAGGGATTATCTTGATGTTTTTGGTGAAGTCACTTCTCTACCTCCCAAGCGGAAAATTGAATTCCACATCAATCTTATTCCTGGAGCTCGACTTGTTGTTCTTCCTCCTAGACGGATGGCACCCGGGGAGAAAGTCGAGTTAAAGAAGCAGATTGAAGACCTGTTCTCCAAGGGTTTGATTAGGCAGAGTTTTTCAGAATGGGGAGTGGCTATGGTCTTTGTCACTAAATCTGATGGTTCTTTGAGGATGTGTGTTGATTATAGAGAGTTAAACCAGCTTACTCTTAAGAACAGATATCCTATGCCTCGTATCATTGATATGTTCGATCATCTCTACGGAGCTCTCTCAGCTTGATCTTGCTACCGGTTTTCACCAGCTTCGTGTAGCTGAGGAGAGCATCCCCAAGATAGCTTTTCGAACAGATAATGGTTTCTATGAATGGTTAGTTATGCCCTTTGGATTAACCAATGCTCTTGCCTTCTTCGTTGATCTCATGAATCGCGTTTTCCGCGATGTTCTCAACAAGTTTGTCCTAGTTTTCGTTGATGATATTCTCGTCTTTTCTAAGTCGGAGAAGGAGCATGAATCTCATTTGAGCTATGTCCTTCAAACTCTTGGGAAACATCAGTTGAAAGCTAAATTTTCTAAATGCCATTTCTGGAGGGATGAAATCCGATTTCTTGGGCACATTGTTTCTGAAAATGGAGTCTCGATTGACCCGTTAAGGTCGCCGCGATTAATGTAAGTCTATCCACCTTTCCTCTTTTGTAATTTAATTTTCTTATCTTCCCTTGAACTCATTCACCCTATTCTATTCCAGGAATGGGAGACACCTAAAAATTCTTCTGATATTCGTAGCTTTTTGGGCCTTGCCGGTTATTATCGGAGATTCATTGAGAATTTTGCTCGAATAGCTTCACCTCTTACTGCTTTGACTCGTAAGAATGCTAAGTTTGTTTGGAATGATAAGTGTGAAGCAGCATTTAATGAGTTAAAGCAAAAGCTTACTTCTGCTCCTGTTCTCACCGTTCCGAATGGGAGTGAAGGATTATCTATTTATACCGATGCTAGTCGAGAAGGTTTGGGTGTTGTGTTGATGCAAGATGGGAAGGTTATTGCTTATGCTAGTCGTTAGTTGAAACCCCACGAAGCTAATTATGCCACTCATGATTTGGAATTGCTTACTGTTGTGTTTGCTTTTAAGTTATGGAGGCACCATCTTTTAGGAACCAAGTTTGAGCTTTTTACGAATCATCGGTCTCTTAAGTATATTTTCACCCAAAATGATTTGGATCAAAGGCAGGTTAGATGGCTTGAGTTCTTAGCATCTTATGACCTCAACATCAACTACACTCCCAGAAAAGCCAATGTTGTGGCCGGTGCTCTAAGTCGGAAGAGAGCCCTGTTATGTCAGATTACAGCTTCTTCGTCTCTTATGGATCGTATCGCAGCCAAGCAGGATGAAGATGAGATGCTTAAGCTCATGAAGGAGAATATTTGTAGTAGGGAAGGTGATAACCAGAGTGAGTTAGGAGCACAAATTGATCAAAATGGAGTTTTGAAGATTAATAACCGAATTTGTGTTCCGAATGTCGATGGATTAAGGCAAGAGGTTCTTAAGGAAAATCATCAGTCTCGACTCTCTATCCATCCAGGTGTCACAAAGATGTTTCAGAATATGAAGAGGCTATATTGGTGGAGTGGTATGAAGCGGGATATCTCTATTTATGTTAGTAGATGTGCCACTTGCCAATAGGTTAAGGTTGATCACCAGAAGATCGTTGGATTGCTGCAACTCCTTGAGATTCCCATTTGGAAGTGGGATCAGGTTTCTATGGACTTTATTGATGGATTACCGAGGACTAGAAGGGGTAACGAGAGTGTATGGGTAGTTGTCGATCGATTGACCAATTTCGCTTATTTTATTCTGGTCAAGTCGAATCGAACCGCTTCGAGCTTAGCTGAGGTTTATATGAGACAGATTGTCCGACTCCATGATGTTCCGTCTAGTATTGTTTATGATCGTGACCCTACCTTTACCAGCAAGTTCTGGAAAGCTTTTCAGGAAGCTTTAGGTACCCGTTTGAACCTTAGTACTATTTACCATACTCAAACTAATGGTCAGACGGAAAGGATGAATCAGATTCTGGAAGATCTTCTTCGTGTCTGTGTTCTTGATTATGGAGGATCTTGGGAAGATCATATCCATCTCGTTGAATTCACTTATAATAACAGCTATCAGGTATAACTTTATTTTGAATTTTAAATCATCTTAAGCTTAAATCTATTAAATCCTATTCTTTTAAATTCAGGCAAGTATCGAGATGTCTCCGTTTGCTGCTCTTTACGGACGATCTTGCAAATCTCCATCTTGCTGGATTGAATCCGGTGATCATTTGGTTTTTCGACTTGATATGATTCTGGAAGCATCCGAGAAGGTTGAGGAAATTAGGAGGAAGATATGGATTGCTCAGGATAGGCAGAAAAGTATGCTGATAGGTGGAGAAGGGATTTGGAATTTTCAGTGGGTGATCAGGTCTTTTTTAAGATCTCGCCACTGAAGAATGTGGTCCGCTTTGGTTGAACAGGGAAGCTTGCTCCTAGATTCATTGGTCCTTTAGCTTATAGAGTGGATTTACTATAGAAGCTATCGGGTGTGCATAACGTGTTCCACGTATCTCACCTTCGCAAATATTTTCATGATCCATCTTTGATTGTTCAGCCTGCTTTATTAGAGAATTTGGTCATCGAGCCAAATCTCACTATCGAAAAGAAGCCATTCCTTTTTTTGATAGAGGTACGAAGCAGCTTAGGAGGAAATCTATCGGTCTGCTCAAAGTACAGTGGAGTATAGATGATTAGGATTACACCTGGGAAACTGAGGAGTCCATGCGTGCTTCGAATCCTGAATTGTTTATCTCAGGTACTATTCGTTGAATTTATCTTATCTTTCCATTTGCTTCTGTTCTTCTATCTTGTTTCTTTTCGGGAATGAAAAGTTTTGAGTGGGGGAGAGTGTAACGACCCGGAAATTTTAACGATTTCAATAACGTAATTAACTAAATTTTTCATGAAAATAAACAATAAAATTTAACAATGAAAATTTGATTTTTGGGACACGTCTATTTTAATATAGCAAGTGGTAGAATTTCATCGGAAATTATGTAAGTTTGTTCGGTTGTGAAATTTTAATTTAAAATCAGTTAAAAATTTGATGGAAATAAAATATTTTTGAAACCTAAATATTTTTACATAAGAAAATTGTAAAACATTTTCTAAGTGAGACGTCATAATTCGTTTCACCAAATTTGGACTGCTCTAACCCCATTTATATTATTTTCGGTGATTTAGCTGCATTTTCGGCAGCGAAATGGAGTATTGATAGGTAGGCCGTGTCTCTCGTATCTATGTACCATCTTGTTCGTCTCATCACGCTGATCTCCGCAGCATATTCATTTGTGTATTTCGACATCCGGTACGCGGCGAAATCAACAAAACGGTTGGCCGTATCGGTACCCATTTTGGGTCTTTTGGGTTTCTGTGTGTCCATTCTTTTATCCACCGAGAGAAAACAAATGACCTCTAGCTATTAATATTTCCAGAATTCAACCCCCGGCTTTTCTATACCCATTGTTTGATATATATATACTGGTTCGTTTCCTTCTCTTCCCCTTTCTCTTCGTTCCGTGCTTTGCAATATAAAAAAATATAAATATATATATGTGTGTGTATATATAAAGTATATGCACCTGAGAAACTTGCTCGTCCATCCTTCTTCTCAACCCAAAACCCGAACAATCCACGTCGCCTATCCACCTCCCTCGACCTTCAGCCCTCCGCCACTCTCCTCCCCTCACACAGCCGCCTCCCTCTTCACTGCCTTTCCTCCTCCTCCGCAAACCCACTGCCACGCCAGCCGAACGCCTTTCCTCCTCCCTGACCGCACCCAGCACCCTTCTCCTCTCCGCTACCTTGGTCTTCTGCCTCCACACTCCATAGCCACAACAGCCCCTTTCCCATCTGAGCATGCAACACTTGCCGCATGCCCCTTGCTCCCCGTCCACCACTGTGCTCCACCACCCAGCCCGCCATTCCCCACTCCATGCGACAGCACCTAGCACCCTTTCGGCCTCCATCCCCTCTCCAGTATTTGCTCCGCCACTTGAACCCATCCGCCTCCCCTCTCCAGCCATCCCCTGGCCGCAACCCCAGCCTTCCCACCGAGCGAGCAGCCACACCTAAAAACCAAGCAACCAATCTCCACTTCCCGCTGTGCCGAACCAAGCTCTATAGCCCGCTCGTCGCAACCATCTTCTCGCTGTCCAGTCTAATATCCACTGCCCCGACTAGTTGTCGCAGCAGCTTTTTGCTTTGCTTTGTCGCTGTCCAGAAAATTTTAGCAGCAGTTTGTCGCATTCTTCGCTGTTCCGTTGCTTGCTCGTGTCTGTTTGGTGATTTGTTGCTTTTCTATGCTTATCCATGTTTGTTTGCTTCTTATTCTCGTTATTTCTCTAGTCTCGAAAGGTGAGCGATCACTCACGATTGACATGCAAATGTTAGTAAATTTATTTCACATGAAATGACGATTGAATGTATTGTTAAATTAGAATTGGTTAGTAATTAGATCGTTAAGTATGATATGTTATTTTTTTCAATTTGTTCACCTATGTTAATTGACATATGACACCTATAACATGTTAGTATATATTATATTTAGTTGTTAATTACGATATATGCTTGTCATTGATATGTTATGTCATTTAATGTTATTATTTTATCGTTCTCACACTACAAGTTCCCTGTTAGTTAGGAAAATCACTATGGGTTGAAATGGTTCATACTCGAATGATCTTATAGATTAGGGAAAAATCGTTACGGGTTGAAATGATAAACCCGAGCGATTTTACTGATTTGAAATTTTGGGATTGCGGATTGAAATGATATATACCCGTAAATTTTAAATTATTGCATATTGAAATGATAAATATCTGTATCACTTGACCATAGGGTAGAAAACTATATACGGACACCGTTGGTCTATTTTTAAAATGTTTTCCAAAATTTTAAAAATATATGTGTGTTTTAATAAATATTGTATATAAAGATTTTTTTTAATATGTGTGAATTTTAGATTTTTAAAATTATATGTTTGGGAATTTTAAAATTATTAGTTAAGTTTTAAAAATGTAAATTTGTAAGATTTTACTTATAACTTTATTATTTTTAAATATTTAAAATAAGATTTAATATAAAATAAAATAAAATTTAAGAAAATAAGATTTAATTTAATAAGATTTAATATAATAAATTTTAATTTAATAAAATTTAATTTGATAAATATATATATTGTGCTAAATTATTTATTTAAATTTATGTTAATATTTTTAGAAATAGATTTTTGTAATAACTCTAATAAATAAAGGTTAGAAAGATAAATTAAAATTTATTTGTAATTTAATTTGTTAAGAATTGAATTTAAATAAGAATTGATTTGAATTATTGATTTTGAGGTTTAAAGGACATGATTTTATAATTTGATTTGATTAAAAGTGATTAAGTGAATATTTTTAAAATTAAATATAATTGAAGTGGAATATTTAATTTTGATTTAAAATTGTAATTTGAGATTTTATTTAAATGTTTATAAAGTGATTTTATAAAATGACAGTTTGAAATAAGCGTTTGATTGTTAAAGAGACCGGGATCAGATATTGTCATACTCTCAGCCAATACCGAAAACCACTTTAACAACTGTGCACATGGTGGAGAATCCAGAACGAAGTAGGATGGTTTGGCGAATGCTACTGTATGAGGTATGAACATAGCCCTAACCCCCTCGGGTCTGCTTGATATGACTAAAACATGGGCTATACCTGGGCCAAATGAGGTCGCACCTCCGATCGAGCATGCTTCTTCGAAACCATATCTATTACTTTGTGATTTGATTGGTGCACACCTTTGATTATAGGAGTGTGTCTCAAGGTGGGCGATAGTAGCTGCTATGCGTTACCACTAACCCGGTTCTGCAAAACGGTAGTATCCTCCCTGGGCATTGCCTCGCGTGCCTTGTCATATGCCTTATTGAGCCCATTATGAGTTTGGTTTGTGTCGTACACTATGGAGTGTCATCTGATTGCTCTCCAGTTTATGGAGGAATTACGGTATTGTGTAGACTACAACATTTATATAAAAATGTGTTAAGGGGGATATGGGTAACGCCTTAGCGCTATTTTAATACTTTACTTTACTGTAGACATTTTCTATGTAGTGTATTGTATTATGCGTGTAGATAGTTTGATGGATCCTTAAAGGATGGGAATCCCAAACATCCTTTAAGTTATATTGCATTTCACTTGGACATTTCACTTGAGTTGATTTACTTACATAAGAATATTAATCCTAACTCAAGTGTTTTGTGTTTTGCTTTATGCTCTGGTCAGCCTAAGTATCACAGCATTTGAGACCACCTATGGAGCTTGGAGCTTTGCTTGGAGATCTATCTTTATGTATTCAGCTTTTCAGCCATTTCCAGTTATTTGTGTTCAGACTTGTCATTTTCTTATGTATTAGAGACTGCTTTGTATTTGGACTTATGTTGTATTTTCTTTAGACTCTTATGTTTCTGTAGTAGCTTCATGCACTACTATATATCTCTTCCATTGCGTATTTTTGTATTTCTCTGTGTCTGTGATTTTGTGATTGATTTATTTACTGTATATGCTAAGTTTTGCCAAATATAAATAACAATATGTTGTTTTGAGCAATTCAAGTCTGACATGTGTGGTTTATTATCGTTTTGAATGGTTCGAAATGGCGGGTCGTTACAAATAAACACATGTTTTTAAGATAGAACAATGTAAAAATAATAGCCTCATATATAAAAATATCCTATCACACTCTAAAGGAAGCAAATAATGTATATTACACAATTTAACATTCCATACAATATCCGAATTCTTTTTATGCATTCCAAACCATTTAATTTAAATATAAACTATATCAATTTCTAATACATATGTATACATAGACTACATTGACTCAACCTATCCATCACCTCATATCCAAAAGTATGTCAACTAAAACTTACAATTAACCTTAGGTCTGACCCACGGATTGTCGAATAAAAGCAAATCCTCGAGTCAGGCTAATTTTAGCTGTGAGTTCATAGACCATAATAAGATTTTATAATATTCACTATAACATAAGTAGTCACAAAGTAAACTAAAATCCATATTCCGAGATTAAATAAACTTAATCATGAGTAAAGAGTATAACTATTCAACTTGAAAATTAATCATAATCGTTGAACTTTTGCAAACAATTTGCAGCAAGAACGCATTATATTCACCTCTGTAAAAACACTTTTTATGTGATCAAAAATAATATTTTTTAATGAAAATTTTACATATTGTTCAAAATTAACTTGATAATAACAAACTAAAATTTTATAATTTTTGGAATTTTCTACAATTTATTACAAATTTCATACCAACATGCGTTTTCTGCCCAAATTTTCCATGAAAATCATGTTGTTAAACCCTATCTGGCGCATCAAAAATCAATGAAAATCCTTCAAATTCGAACCAGAGGTTCTGGATCTTAAATAATATATCAAAAATTCAGAATTTTTAAAATTAATATGAATTAAACACAAATTTATAGTGAAGATGGTTTAAAAACAGAGAATTTTTAAACATACATGCACATCAACGAATATCGTCACCAATCAAATTTGCAACCATATAAACACAAGATATTTATATTACATGGAGCTATGAGTCTACGAAACTTACCTTAAATATTTGAAGCCATAATAATTAATTTTGATGCACGCAATTGATAGAGTTAGGGGTATGCCCTAGGGGTAATTATGTAATTTGTTACACACATCTAACTCGTTGACCAATCTTGTTCGAAATAAAATGTATTTTCTTCCTATCATATACTTGATATAATGTGATTATATTAATTAATTAAATTAATTAAAAGTGTATTTAATAGATAAATCCATAAATGGTATATTTTGTGATAGTAGTTGCAAAGTGTTGTAACCGTGAGTAATTTATCACAACGAAACAAATATACTATTTTAAATGTTCCTAGTCAAGATGCATCGAGACTGGATATCGATGTATCCATTGAGACTGAAGTACGTAACGCTCTCCAAATGTTGGGCAGTGTATTACTCATGACTACTGGGGGCACCTAGAGGTTATGTACTAATAGTTACTGGATAACTATGGAATGACTCACTCGATAGTTTTCTGTTGGTTAATATTATGAGGAATGCGGATTACAGATCTTAAGGCTAGGAATAACACTAGAGGGGGGTGAATAGTGTTTTTAAGAAATTACTAAATATTTTTGAGATTATGTTTATTTGAACACAAATGTATGCAATATTCAGACACAGATATAATCACAAAAACAAACACAGATGCAGAAATAAAGTAAATGCAGTAAAGAAAAGAACACACCGGATTTTATACTGGTTCGGAGTTACCCTACATCCATTCCCGCACAACTAAGTATGGATTTCCTTTCAAAAACAATTCAACAATTACACCCTCGGTTTCAAGGCTATGAGGTACACCCTCCAGAATCACAATCCTCTGGGTAGAGATACTTGATTTCCGGGGCAACAAGTTCACCCAATTGATTTCCAAGGCTACAATCACACCTTTTCTCGCTTGATTGATTTCCAAGGCTACAATCACACCTTTTCTCGCTAGATAGATTACAAAGAAGCCTATAACTCTGAATAGCACTTGGATCTTGTTGAGATAGTGATAGAGAATCAAACTAGAGATGATCTAGTTAGAATCAATGTTGATTTCGGCAGAGTGATGATAGGATTTTGAATAAGAAAATGTGGAAGAAGAAGAGAAGTGAAACACCAGAAAATCTGTATTAAAATTCGTTGAAACTAACCCCTATTTATAGAAGAACAACAGCCATGTCCATTCGTGAAAGGTTATGGCGAATAGACACTTCTTTTGAAATTCAAATTTTTGAATCTAACTGTCACTATGTCGACATGGGGTACTAGGGCATCTCGACATGGGGTACTAGGGCATGTCGACATCCCAAAGCATTTTTTGATGATTTGTTTTTCTTTGAAAATAACCTTTATCTTATATTAAAAACTATTTAAACTTTATAAATATACTTGACTATAGATAAAATACATAGATAAATATAGAGAATAATATATATATAATTTTACTATAATTTTATATTTAAATCTAAGTATAAATATATTATAATTAAAAGATAGTTTAAAACAAACGAAGTTTAAAACAAGAGTTTATTTAAAAACAAAGAATATTTTAAGGCTAAAACATCTTTTTGAAAATCATTTGAAAAGATAATTTTTAAGGCTAAAACATTTTGAAAAGCAGTTTTGAAAATCATTCTGAAGTAGTTTTGAAAATCATTTTGAAGTAGTTCTGCAAGCTTCTTCCTGCAGAATTTCTCATCATATCAGGACTCGAGAACTTGTACAAAACCAGGATGTTCGTGGGTTTGTAAGCCACTTGTCATAGGTTTGTAAGCTACTTGTCGTGGGTTTGTAAGCCACTAAAAAGGTAGAAATGGGTTCCATCCCAAAAGAAAATGGAGTGAAGATTTCAGTGCTATTATGAAGTTTTAACATAATTCTAGACTCAATACTTATCTTGAAATCTTGGACTCTTGATAATCTTGATATTCTTGATACTCATGAGTCTTCAATCTTGATATCTTGAATCTCTATATTGTACAGTCTTCATTCTTTCTACCTGCATGGTTAAATCCTGCATATACATATATATCTAAACTATAATGTTAGTATTTATATTTTATAATCTTATTTCAAGGTTGTTGTCATCAAAACCATCATCTCAAGGACTAACGATTTCCCCTTTTTGATTATGACAACCTTTGTTTATAAAATATTACTTCTATCCTATTGACTCCCCCTAAAACTAATAACTCCCCCTTAATCTATGCCTAACTACCCTATTTTATATTTCTCCCCCTTTGTCATCAACAAAAACAAACAAACTCTAAACTATATAACTCCCCCTCATTCTTGTACCCAAGTACCTGCATTAATAAACTATATAATAGAGTATATTAAGAAATAACTATACTTATAGACATGATATTCAATCAACGATTATAAATATATCAATGTATATTTATATACATTCATAAATCCACACCAAGTGTTTGTAACGACCCGTAAATTTTGATAATTTAATTGGTTAAATTAATAAGATTTCCGTAATTAATTTAGAAAGGAATAGAAATTTTATAATAAATATTGAAGTAAATGTTAAGAATGAATTGTAGTAATGGTTATTAGAACTAATTGTTGAAAATTTAAGTGAATTTAAAATAAGTAATAAAAGGTAAGCATTTAATTTACCAATGTAATAATATATTGATTTAAAGTAACTGAATGTAAATTTAGGCAATAATGTTAATGCAAGGTAAACATTATGTAATAAATTGTAGTTGATAGGATTTATGCTAGAGAGTAAGTATAATAGTTGTTTTGATAATAAAGTAAGAATGTGAACTAAATTTTTTAAAATAAATGTAATTAAGTGGATTTATTGGAATTTAATAAAATTTGATGTTGGAATATTACATAAATAAGGATTGTTATGAAATTTGGAAATATTAATGCATCAAGATATAGCCAATGCTAATTGAAGGTTAATAATTAATGGATTGAATGAAATGAGATTTATGTAGATGTTATACTTAGCTACAAATTGGATATATGGTAATAAATGTAAGAATTCAATTAATTAATGAATTTATTTAATTTGTAAAGTAATAATATAATAGGTGGTAACTAGTTGGGAAGAATGAGCATACAAAATAATTAAATATTACTTTAATGAAAATAAGTGTAGTAAAGGAAGTGTGAATGTAAAATTTATAGAAACGTGAATTATATTAAGGTAAATTCATTAATTAGATTTAAACCTAAATTAATGTGTTCAATTGATAAAAGTACACATTTAGAATGTAATATTTATTCAAGTAAAGATGTGATTAGGCATATATTAATGTAATGAAATAATTAGCGTTATATATGGAATTATAATCTGGATTGATAAGTAACGAACTTTTAAATGCAATCAAAAGAAATAGGTGACATTTAATATAGGTTGTTTATTTATTTTGTAAATAAACTTTGGTAATCAGTTACAGTAAATCCAAATTTAACGTTTGGTTAATGTAAATTTAAGTAATGTTAATTTTACTCATAATATGAATTGATTGATTTAAAGAATGGAAACCAAGATTTTATTTAATTGAAATATAAAATTCAATAATTGGATTTATTGCAATTTAACGAAATTGAATATAGCTAAATAATACTTTATTTGCAATGAAGATGGAATATGAGAAAATTTATGTAATAGTTTGAATCCAATGGTAAACCCATCTATTTGACAATAATTAATGGAATAACGTTTATGCAAACTAATTTAGCGCAGTCACTATTAATTGAAACCTATTGCAATAAATGGAATTAAATATTACGTTAGTGTGGATTTAAGGTAATTTGGTAATAATGTATTGTTAATGGTTATGAATGAATTGATAATTAAAAGGAAGGGTAGTGATGTTAATACAGGTTGACTATACATAAGTTGAATGAAATCTCAATAAAGGAAGTAATGCAAATGTATATTTAGCAAAAATTTCAATACTAGTGGAAAAATTAGTTAATACGCAATAAAGAAAGAAAGTTGATGTAATAAAAGAATGGAACCAAGATGAAATGATTAATGTGATTTAAAATCTTAATCTGGGTGTGCATTAATTTATAATGGGATATAAAAGCTAAATTAATAATTTAAAGTGTTGACATTACCTTTAAGATGGTAAATTTACAATTGATTCATAATAAGGAAAATAAGGAAAGATTCAAATAAATGGATTCATTTGGATAGCAATTGACAATTTATGAATTTATATAAAATAGTAAGTTATAATTGATTGAAATAGTGGGGATAATACAATTTGTTAAGTGAAACATAGGTAAACAAATGTAAGTATTGAATTTATACGAGAGAGAACATTAAATTGTAAGTTTATAAGTGTAATTAAACGTAGCTTATGTTTTGTGAAAATATAAGGAAAGTTTGATTTAATGAAAAGAAGAACGTTTATATCAAATAAAATGAATGGTTCATTTGTGAATGTAGATTTAGTTTCATTAGAGTAAAGAATAGAATGATTTCTAACAAATAAAAATAAAAGGGAATATATATATATTTATTTGAACGCTGTTTTAGCATATAGATTGATTACAAGAATAGGAGTATAATTTAAGTAAGTTATTTATTACTATGATGTATAAACAACAAATGTCTAAACATCTTTAAATGACTTAAGGAAACAATTGTTCTATTTTTCATCCATTTTTGTTTATCTATTTTGAAATTTAACTTTTATTAATTGCAATCAATGTAATGGAAATATTTTAATTAAAAGGAAAGAGAACGTAAAAGGAAAGAAACGTTGATTGTAATTAATAGATTTAATAAAAGAAATGCGTGTTTTGTGTTAAACAGAAATGGTGCTTTAAAGGAAATAAAAGAATTGAACGTTTTCATTTTTAAGCTAAGTATAATTTTATTAATTATGCGTAGATAAAAATTATATGTGTACAAATTGAGTATTATTTGAGTGAATGAAATTAATTTGGTTACGTTTTGGAGAAATTGAATTTCAAAATGTGTATGTGGTCCCTTCATTTCTTTTTTATCACATGTACGTTTTAAAATAGTTATCTCATTATTAATACTTGGTCCGTTCATTTCTCCTTCTATTTAATACCTAAGCCTAGATCTTTAGGCTACATTTAATTATTTCCATCTCATTTCTTTTCTCTCTTCACCTTCCTCCTTTCTTTTTCATTTTTTTTTCTTTCTTTTTCAAATCTTCTTCTTCTTTTTGAAAGCTTCTTTTCATTTTCAATTCTTATCTTCTTTAAATTTTCTTCTTCTTTTTCAAACATTCTTCTTTTTTTTCCAAATCTTCTTCTTCAAATCCAGATCCATACAAACTTCTCTGTCTCTTCCAAAACATTCTTAAAAAAAAGATTAAGATAGCAAGGAAACAAATCAAAAGGAGGAAAAATTAAAGTAAATCAAAATAAAAGATTACGGAACAAGATAGCAATCAAGAAGGAGACTAAGGAAACATAGAGCGGAGCTATGGATTAGAAGTTTATTTTTTTAGATTCGTATAAAGGTGAGTGTTTTAACCCACTCACAACTTCTAAAATTTCTTATGTTTGTTAAATTGATTTATGATATGAATTGAAATTTATTTATAGTTGTTTGGCATAATTTATCATCATTCCAGTTAAATTTAATTTATTCAATTAAAATGTTATTTAATTCATTATTGCATATAAACTGCCAGTTAAATAGTTATTTAATTTGTTATTGGATATAAACTGCCAGTAAATGCCTGTTATTTATTATATGTTGTATTTTGATGTTATTGATTTAATTGGATGATGATTGTGATAAATACTTGATGATTGATATTTGATGAATGGATGTTTTATTTGATATCATTATAATCTGCGAGTTCGTTATGGATTGATTTTTATTCGGGATTGCGGTTTGAAATGATATATAACCGTAATTTTATTTTAAATTGCGGATTGAAATGATAAATATCCGTATCACTTGACCATAGGATAGAAAATTATATACAGACACAGTTGGTCTATATATATCTATTTTTGAAATGATTTCTATGGCTTTTGGAAAAATAAGGGTTTATATAAATACTGATTTTGATATTAAATAAATATTATTAAATTCTTAAAATTTAAGCTATATATAACTTGATGATGTTTTAAGTTGATTTACGAATATTTCAAGTTTGAGCTTTATGTAAATGCTGTTGAATTTATTTGATAAATAATTTTAAACTAAATAATAGTAAATTGAATTAAGAAACATATGAGATTATCAGGTTTGGTTTGGAAATTTTGGAATATTTAAAGACTTGAAATATATCAAAATTGAAATGTTTTATTGAAATTAAGGTATTATTGTTTTCAAAGTATTGGTTTTCGAAATTGTTATAACTTTGAAAGTAATATGGTTTGAAAAATGAATTTATTTGAAATAGAATTTATTTTAGAATTATTTGTGAATATATGGATTGGAAACCTATTGAAATTGAAAATTTAGAATATGACTTCAAAATGTGGTTTGGGTTTAAGATGATTTAAAAGAATATTGCAAGTTATCTAAATTTAAGAAAGATTAGTGATTGGAAATTTGGTTTTATTTAAATAAGATATTATTGAATTGTTTTGGAAATGGAAATGATATATTATTGAATTAGGTTTTGAAATGGAAATAATACATTAATAATTTGGGTTTGAAATAGTGTGACGTCCCGCCCTTCACGACCCTCGAAAATCGACACAAAATACTCAACAGTATAATATGCCGACGATCGAATGCCGGAAAAGACAGATTGTAGAAGAATAAGAAAGTAGATAGAAGAAGAAAGAACTAAACAAAATCAGAACCTCACAGTCGCAGCGGATAAAATATAATATATAGAACAGATCTTTACACAAAATGAAAACTATATCTGTTTATATACAATACATCATCAGAGTCTATCACAATACAATCAACAGTAATCAGTCAGAAAATCTCAACCATCACAGCAGCGGAATATAAACAAGTACGAATAATACGCCTCGACTCCAGCTCCTCTCCTGCTCCATAGCAACCTATCCTGTAAATATACTCGGTCTGACCCGAGCATTATAATAAAATAACACCCGAGTCAGTCTGGAATACCAGCGCATCATAAATACACCCAATTGATTATTAAAGTTTCAAAAATCCTTTGAAAACAAAAGCATCTCGTAAGACCACGCCACAAATAAACATGTCGGGTTTTTACCTTACGATAGCTAAAACACTTTTTATATCAAAATCCTCTAATATTATAATAGTGTCTATATACAAATACTTATAAAATAGCTGAAATTGTTACATTCATTAAATTCCAGCATACTAGGTATACAAACAAAACACGTACAAGGCACGTAGGGAAAATGGATTTCCAACGAATGACTAGGCACTGGGGTACCACCTGTCACAGTACGTGGCCTAGATCACAGTACCGAGGACCCACCCTAAGTCCCCTGCAACACAAGGCCGGAATCACCTATGGGCAATTCCGAATATAATCACCCCACGGTTGTGATCAGCAACCGCACCCCTAAGCCGAAATAAAAGGGACATCTAGACAGGGATGACCATACTCTCCAGTGGGCGCTACCCACGAAGCCTTGCTGCATAACCCCTGATTTTCAGTCATTCCCGGTTGATGAGGCTTGAGGCTAAGCGTTACCTTTATAGAACATATCCCTTTGAATGCCCATCGCCCACCTGACGATGTCACGAAAGCATTCGTCCATACAAGTCCGTCCCGGGTCCGAACAGAACCGAAGGCACTACTCCTACTACATCCATTTTGGAAATATCCTCAGGATTAGTAGCGACTAGCCCTTGCACTTCACAGCTCCATCTTCGACTCCGAACACGTTACACGAAACGTACAAACCGAATCGAAGTGGTTTTCGAGAAATAAATCTCGATCCCGGTCTCTTCGAAACGATCAGCGCTTTTGGCCAATATTGATAGTCGGTGATTTAACTATCAATTCACATTCACAAGCATCCATAAGCATCCATCACACAATAAATAATTCCCATATTATTTATTCTTTCCCTTTAATATCTTTAAAAGATATATTCACATTTCAAAACTCATTTTGAACGAATTCCCAAATTTCCTCCTTTACAGGGTAAACCATTTTACCATTTTTTTTCCATTGGAAAAACCAAGCTTAAACATTTTGCATTTAAAAACAGTTAAAATATTTTATACTGAAATATACTTTAAAATATGTAAATTACTTCTATCTATTGACTCAAATATAAATTTCAGAACTATTCTAAATACTATTATTTAATAAGATATAAATTCGATTTAAATAAGGGTTTAGTCTACTAAATTTAAAGGTGGAGTTTAAAAGAATAATACTAGCCTTTACCAATAACTTAATCATATAACTTTAAAACAAACTTGAAATTTCTTCTTTCAAAGTAATACTTTTCTTAAAATACTCTTTAAACAATTTAAAACTTTAACCTTTAATTAAATAAAAACCTTTAAAACTTTAACTTGGTTTTCCCAGGGAAACACTATCCCGTTCAAACATTCCAAAGTATCCTTCATATAAATCCAAACGATTTATTTCAAATTTAATTTATGTTTACAACATAAATTCCCAATTCCATACTTATCTATAACTTCATCTGTGACGACCGCCCATGACCCCTGCACCGAATCTAGAGATAGTGCGCTGTAAAGTGTGCCAGGCGACCATGGACGATTGTCAAGGTAAGATTTAAAACAAAAGGATCTATCGTATTACTCACAGCGCATGGACAAAATACAATAGAACATATGTATAGTGAAGCTTTACAGAACAAAATGACATCATATAAAACTCCATAATAGTTGAATACAAGCATCCACATAGTCAATACATCCAGCCTCACTACAAATCTCTCAGAGAATACAAAACAGCGGAATATCCAGTACATATAAGAAAATAATATGCAACCCTCTAGCTCGTCTTCGATATCAGCATCGTGAGAAGAGAACAGCACCTGTCACCTGCTACCTAGTCTGCCCGTCCCAAAATGGACGAACAGCCCAAGGCAATAAGAATTTAAAACAAAAGGCCTTGAGTCAGACAACAGTCTTAGTGAGCAGTAAATTAGCTAACAACATACCAAAAGAGCATAAAGGAAAAGGAATAGGAATACAACCCTCCCACTCCAACCTCATTCTACAGTGATAGCCCCCAGACACACACTAAGCAGAAGCAAACATAGCAGAGCATACAATTTAAAGTAAAGCTACTATCACTCGAGTCAAGGGCGATGTTTTCCAAGTACCAAGGCCTAAATCAGATAAGCACCCAGAAAATACCGCTCTTGAGTCCGAATGACGATACAACCACACATCCATGACTCTGGCTATCACTGTTATCATTGCTTCGATATCACCGTTAATTGAATGACCGGCACATTCTTTCAGCCGTCCGTCAAGGGCTAATGGAAACCCCGGTTCTAGACATAACTCCCGCACGTCGTCGCAGCCCGTGCCTAGGACTATCGAATCTGCCCAGAGTACTCGACCATCAACAGTTGGCCGTTGGGACTATCGAATCTGCCAAACGTACTCTTGCTTAGAGCATGCTAGAACCTTCAACAACGATGCTATCCAAGCCTCCTAGTCATCCTCCTCGACGACTATTCTCATATCCATTCATTATCTTCAACTCGAATCATATCACCGAGTTATCAACATGCTTGGAATGATCCCGTCTGGATTAGACCAAGTCTTCATCATATGATGCCTCGCTTCATTACACCCTTGCAAAGCTTCATCTCAACTTCACATCATCAAATCTATGCATAAGAGCTTCATCATCCCGCTACATATGCCACGAGCAGCTTTTCCAATTCAAGAGCCTTTCCCTTAGCTTTTGAATCACCTTCGATCTAAATCTAGTCATCAATCATCTAGTTCATAACAATCAATCAAATCAAACATCAATCCAAGCAATCAAGCATTCAAAAAATGATCTAAGTAGACAATTATAATAGTAATGGCATTTTCGTAATTAAAGAGTTGAAAGTCCAATAAGCATGAAAACATGTATTATATCTCTACAAACTTGATGAATGAACTTGCATAGGTTAACATATGATAAAATGGATGCAACATCATCATGAACAATGGATCTATATGGATCTACACTTAGGATGAAGAAAATGCATGGAAATCTCTATTTTAACACCAAAACGAGCCAACAATCCGATATACTCCTTTGGATCCATGTGAGAGATAATCACCACTCACCAAATCACCTAAACAACCTCAAATCAACACACTTCAGATCTGGACAGCGAAGGATGAAGCTAGATCTATCACAAATCCGCTTCAAATGAAGAAATCTCTCTTGAAAAGATGAAGATCTTCAATCCAAGCTTTTGAATCTTCAATCTCGATCTTCGATTTGGATGGATGGAAGCACTAGAGTAGAGTGGAGAAAAGAAGTGAAGAAGTGTAGAAGTCGAGCTCTCAAAATGGCAGCACTTCGTCGCTTCAAAATCCGGATCCCAAAAAGTGAGAACAACCCCTCCTATTTATAGCTGAAAACTGCCTGAGTCGTAACTCGGCTATCTCCTTAAGTCGTTGCCGACCTAACATATGCCGACCTACGACCTAAAAACCCCCACGACTTAACAGAGCCTCCGACCTAACCCTTAGCCAACAACTCCGACCTAACAGATACGCGCGCCTCAACTCCTACGATCTAACACTTCTGCGCATACGACCTAACTATTAAGTCGACCTACGACTTAACACATACTTCGACCTAACACTTAGACGAAACCCAGCGACCTACGACTTAACAGGTTACGTCCTAATTCCTTAAGCCTCCACGCGACCTAACATAAGTCGCGAACAACTGGGATGCGACCTAACTCTACCCAGACTTACGACTTAACTCCTTAAGTCGCTCACTACTACTTAGGTCGTTGCCGACCTAACTACACTGCTAACTTCTATAGGTCGTCCCAACCGACCTAACAACTTAATTACTAAGTTGCTAACCCGGAACCACTAGGTCTGCCTACCCTTGAGTCGCCATATCCTTAAGTCGGTCAGTCTTTAGGTCGTTAACTCGCCCTGCCGACCTAATTACTTAACTAAATCCTAGGTTGCACAATTTTATAGGTCGCTCCAACTAACCCACGACCTAACACTAACTCGCAAGTCCTTAACTCGGTCACGACTTAGCTCTTAGGTCGTCCACGACCTAGGACTTAGACAAATTTCCCCAAAAATCTGAAATGACTTAAAAATGCAAAAATTCCAGATTTGACGAACTTTTCGATCCGTGAAAAATACGGGTCGTTACATCATCCGAAGTTCACACTCAATTTCCCATATCCGGAAATAAAATTTTTAAAATATAGTTTTAAAACATTTTTAATAAAACATTTTGGTGAATTCTTCAATGAAAGCCAGATTTCCCATTTACTTAAATAAAATCCCAATAGAGAAAACGGTATTTTAAAATATTCTATTAACACTTAAAATTGTACATTTATATTCGGAAGCTTCATTTGAACATATTTTACTTTTCCGAATATCACTATTCATTATTAAAATAAACCACTGTTATTTTACTCAATTTATAATTTCATAGAATTCATCTCCAGAAAATTATATTTCACATTTAACGATTGATAAATTTTCCCCAATATTTAAAATCCCAATTTACCAATTTACTTTTCCATTCCAAAACAGAATCCAACTTTTATATTCCTTTAAATTCCTTATTTAACAATTTCTTTAATTCCTTTTAAATCCAAATCTATTCATTTATAATTTAATTCTGGAATTATAATTTATACAACAATTTCACAGAACAATTTAAAATTCCAGATTTATCAATCACAACATATAATAGGTATCACTATCAATTATAAAATAATTGCTACATTGTGAGGAATCCAGTTGGATCCCTCCAACCTGTTTTTCCCTGCATCCACAAATGTTAGCACGTCACAATATATAAATATCGATCCAGACTGATAACAACAGTTAAAATCAACCAATCACACAGATATTTAAATATTAACTATTTAAAATGCCTAGCATCCAGATGTGAGTGAGAAAACTCACCTTGAATTTCGGCGAGCGTTCGAAATTTAAATTAAACCGGACGATGTCCGATTTAACCCAAATTTCTACTTGCTCGGAATGAATCCGAATCTGCTCCATTTCGTAGTGTTCGTCTCTGCGATTCCATCGCTTCCAGTTTCGTTCGAATCTGAGTACGAACGCAATAGTTATGAATTTTTAAAGTTTGAATAACAATTTTAAACGAATTTCCATTTTTTTTTTATAATACCAAAACGCGGCCGCTCCTGTTTGTTCTTCTCCCACGCGAAGCTTCATCCCAGGTATCATGAAACAACCGAACCCATAGAGCCAAACTAGGGTTGAACCTTGCCGCCACTACACTCCACCGGAGATCGATCAAGCACCACCCTTACGTCGCCCTCAACCTCCCCTACGCTCGCCCTCAAACTCGTGGAACTCGGTGGTCCCAATCGCATGCACCACGCGATCAAACGGTGCACGAACGCGCCTCCCTCTCCTCCTCCTCGCAGCACCTGAGCCAATTCCGACCGTTGGATGTGAAGTTCGTATTACACTCTTCGATTATCTAGTAGAAAATTTCTGAAATCGTTGCTTGAATTGGAAGATTTTTGAGGAGTAGCGAAATCAAATACCGGCCATTGAAATAAAAGAACGGCGGCGGTTGAAAGATGTTAGGGTTTCGTTTAATGAAAACGTATATTTATATAATTGTTTAATATTATTTTATTCTCGTTCCACTCAATTTATCACTTACGCATCGAACTCCAATCCTCACGTACCAACAGGCTATCCTAGGGTTTTTCTGCGTTCCGGACACGATGGAACAGGTTCCGTAAGTTAATTTGATCCTATGCCCGAGATATGGAATTAAACGATCAATTTAAAATTAAATCGGTTAAATCGATATCGATACGTTTCGAGCTGCCACGGTCAAACGACGACTCCGATTGCTACGAAAATTGAAATCCGATAATAACTATCTATTACGGATCCAATGGAACTAGTTTCGTCGAATTCCGAGACTGTGCCCCGGAAGGCTATTTTAACTCGTCTATTAAATCAGGCGATCTTCTGAAATTATCAGGAACGCTTAAAATTTCACTTTTAAAATTTTATTAACTTAACAATAAATCATATAAAATTTATAAACACATTAAAAATCATTCTGGGTCATTCTGGACTAAAATCTGATTAAATTGCATTGTAATGATATTAAATTCATTTTTAAATTAATATAAAATTCCAAATATTAATTTATCAACTTTAAAATTCATCTAAAAATCCAATAATATTATTTATAACCAATCGAACCTAAAAATACATTTAAACACCATTTTTATAATCATTTACCCCAAATTCACCTTTTATCCCAATTTCGAATATTAAATTATTATTTTTCCATAAATCAAATTCAACCGAAATTACTATAATTAAAAATTACAGCTTATTTCATTGATTTAATCTGAATCTATTCATTTTAAAATCAATTAAGAATTCACATTAACATTTAAAATGAATTAAATGTTCAAATTCAATGGCTTAAAAATACGGGATGTTACATTCCTCCCCCCTTATAAAAATTTCGTCCCCGAAATTTGCTAAGGTAGAAAATACTCTACAACCCATTTACTTCCCAATTTGCTTAGTTAAAAGCTTATATTCACTTTCAAAAACCCTTCAGCCCAATCCCACATTCATTTGCTTCATTTACATTCAAAAGCTTTTTGTGGCAACATTGTTTCCAAATAACTTTACTAGTTAATAAATTTTCCCAAAAACCCCAAAAATTTTCTAACTCCCAAAATTTTCGAAAAATTTTGGCAGAGTCTCCTTTGCACGGAGGAGCTTCTGCGATATCGCAGGATACACAAATATATATACATCGGCTCACATGGCCGGAAACCAAAATTTATCACAATATATATATCATTTTCCCAATTATATTTGCGTAGGCGTACCTCTTAGCAAATTTTTTAAAAGCAAGCGGCTAATATCTCGCATATACGCGCTCCAACTCTCTCGAACGCCTCCCACACCTGTACTATACTCAACAAACTCATCAAATTTCAAAGATAAGAACATTTCATTAGCATTTCCAATATAAATGCAAGCTAACCATCTTTATAAACCAATTTTACAATGCTGACATCATTTTAACTCGCTTTACAAACTCAAATTTCATAGTTTAACAATGTCACTATATTTTCAACAATCCAAAGATTTCAATCACTTTCGAATCACTTATTCAAGTCTACTTCATTTTATTTCATTTGAATGCTTTAAATTCAAGTTCACTACATACAATTCATATTTATCTCAACCAATTCATTTCCACTTCAATATGATTACATATGCCTTTCTTACCCTCTAATTTTACTTACATTCCAAATTTGATTTACAATCAAATTTCATTTTAACTTGAAACATTTGCATTTCAGTTATGATCCATTTCCATTCATATGCAAACATTTCTCATTAAGAGGTTAATTCATTCCTATTGATTCAAAATCAATTTCATTTGCTATTCTTACCCAATTCACTTGCATTCATATACAAAACTCTTTGAATTGGGTTCCCATTCATATCAATTTATTCACAATTCAATTTCAATTGCTTTTAAACACTCAATTGCAAATACATGCAAATTTCATTTCATTCAAACAAAATAATCACCACTTAAGCTTATAACCATTTAAAATTAATTTCAACTTAGATTTATATTAATTTTATTCCGTTTGCATGGTTCACAATCCCAGTATTTTTATTCCAATGCAATTTGTTAATTAAATTTCCCTTACACCTTTATTTCATTAACCAACTCAAGTTTATATTAATATCATTCCATTTTGGATTGTTTACAACCCATACATCCTTATTTCATCTCAATAATTAATTAAAACTCATTTCACTTGTTTTCCAGTTTTATTATCTAACAAATTGCACTCAAGATTACTTAATAAAGCCCATTCAAAATCACTTTGTTTTTCTTTCAAGTTACTTAAGTTCTTTCACAATAGATTCATTATCTATTTAATTTTATTTCCATCTGATTCTCATTCAACCAATTTCAATTCATTTACAAAGTTTAATGCTCTTCGTTTATTTATCCAATCCATTTTAGATTTATTTTATCAACAAAGAGACCATTTAAATTATTTCTCTCATTTGAATTTACTTACAATTCAAACCATCACTATTATAATCTAATCCCATTATACATTCTCACTTCCCTACATTTATTACCAAACTTAAATTTCATTCAACAACTGGATTTTTCCCTTACTTTCTAAATTTTGACCAAACTATCAAAATTCTATTTATTGCAATACAAATTCCATTTAATTTAGCTTACACAAGATTTATTTCCAAACAATCATTTTGGATTTAATTGAGTAAGCATTTACTTCATTCAACATCACTTCAACTAAATTAAATTTCCATTTAATTAAATTCTTATCCAAATTTAATTCAAGGTTAACTAGATTATATATGCATTTTCAATTTAATTCCTTTCCAGAATTAATTCAAGTTCATCTAAATTTTATTTAGCCAACCTGAATTTTATACCATTTCCTGTACTACCTTAAATAAGAATTTAATTACATTCATTCTTATTCATAACACAACGGAATTTTAATATTCAACTTAATTCCATCTTAGTCGAAGTTAAACCAAATTCAATTTAATCTTAATTCTCCATATCCAAGTTCAACTTATTTACTAACTTCGGTTCACTTACCTCTTTTATATTTTATAATTGTTTCACCTTACTTTGCATTCCATTTAAAATTAAGTTTGAATTCACCATTCCACTTAACCATTTTTATTTGTGATTATAATTCCATTTTACTTGAGTTAAAATCAAATTTTCCATTCTCAAGTCCTCCAACTGATTTACTTGTAAGTTTATATTGCTCATTTCAAACCAATCCACATTTTTATAATCACAATGTCAAATTTTAACACTTAATAACTTAAGAATATGAATTCATTTGCACAATCATAAGCATTTACATTTCACCGTTATCTCAACTTCCATTTAATTCCAATTCATTTAGATTTAATTCAATTTCAAATTCTTAATTTTATTTAACTTATCATAAGTTAAATCCAGATATATTCCATTCACCCTCATTTATTCGAAGTAAATTTACATTCCATATATACTCAATTCTTCTTTAAATCAACTTTCCTTTATAAGTTATATAGTTGAATCATTTCAACTTTCACATTTTTATTTTAAAATAGAATTCCCAAAATTCAATTTACCCGGATTTATTTCAAAACCAATTCGAAATAAAGATCAACACATTTCTCTTTTGATATTCAAATCAAATACCAAATTCCAAAACAAACTGCTTTTACCAAACAATTTTCCTTTGAAAATTCCAAAATCACTTGTTTCCCAAACAAGTCCAAACAAATACCATAACCAACTATTTTGGTAGCAATCCATCACTTTAGAAACTCGAAAATGAATTCTAATGATGTGGCCAGCACCATCAGGATTATTTTCCAGCGACTGAAGTGAGTTCAATGCTTTCCACTTCCAAAATTCACCTCAAAACAATTTCTATTCACAAATATTTCCCCAAAATATACTCCATTCTTACAAATGCTTTTGGAAATATTTCTAACATTTCCACCAAGTCAAACTCCCAAAACTTTGTTTAATTCCATTTGAAATCCCTTTCAAAATTTCCGGGGTCAAAATTCTAGTTTAAATCGAATTTTAATTTTTACTTTTCTTATTTAAAACATATCCAGTCAATTCCATTTGGTTATAAACCATTTTAATATTTTAACTTCTTATTTTCTTATATATATCATTTCAAATTTTAGATCATGTTTTAATTTCTTATTTGATTATAGAAGAAACAACCAAACAAGCATCCAATACATATAATAATTTAGAAAATTATTTCTTTTTATATCAAAATACAATTTTGGGTAAAATTATTTCATTTACCCACTTTAAAAATAATACTATGTCGGTTTATCTTGTTTAAGAGTTTAGAAACCCCTATCGATACGGTTGTACTTCCCGCACCGACCAGAATTCATAAACACTCAACCGATAAGTCAACACAGTACAAAAACAATTTTATATCCACTAACAAGTATGCTCTCATAGCTATTATTACACTCAACTCATTATAGAGTACTTCCGACTCTATTTAAAAATGAGTAATTTTCCCACCAAAGCCTAGGTTGTCGCCAATCTAAGCTCTGATACCAAGTGTGACGTCCCGCCCTTCACGACCCTCGTAAATTGACACAAAATACTCAACAGTATAATATGCCGACGATCGAATGCCGGAAAAGACAGATTGTAGAAGAATAAGAAAGTAGATAGAAGAAGAAAGAACTAAACAAAATCAGAACCTCACAGTCGCAGCGGATAAAATATAATATATAGAACAGATCTTTACACAAAATGAAAACTATATCTGTTTATATACAATACATCATCAGAGTCTATCACAATACAATCAACAGTAATCAGTCAGAAAATCTCAACCATCACAGCAGCGGAATATAAACAAGTACGAATAATACGCCTCGACTCCAGCTCCTCTCCTGCTCCATAGCAACCTATCCTGTAAATATACTCGGTCTGACCCGAGCATTATAATAAAATAACACCCGAGTCAGTCTGGAATACCAGCGCATCATAAATACACCCAATTGATTATTAAAGTTTCAAAAATCCTTTGAAAACAAAAGCATCTCGTAAGACCACGCCACAAATAAACATGTCGGATAGCTAAAACACTTTTTATATCAAAATCCTCTGATATTATAATAGTGTCTATATACAAATACTTATAAAATAGCTGAAATTGTTACATTCATTAAATTCCAGCATACTAGGTATACAAACAAAACACGTACAAGGCACGTAGGGAAAATGGATTTCCAACGAATGACTAGGCACTGGGGTACCACCTGTCACAGTACGTGGCCTAGATCACAGTACCGAGGACCCACCCTAAGTCCCCTGCAACACAAGGCCGGAATCACCTATGGGCAATTCCGAATATAATCACCCCACGGTTGTGATCAGCAACCGCACCCCTAAGCCGAAATAAAAGGGACATCTAGACAGGGATGACCATACTCTCCAGTGGGCGCTACCCACGAAGCCTTGCTGCATAACCCCTGATTTTCAGTCATTCCCGGTTGATGAGGCTTGAGGCTAAGCGTTACCTTTATAGAACATATCCCTTTGAATGCCCATCGCCCACCTGACGATGTCACGAAAGCATTCGTCCATACAAGTCCGTCCCGGGTCCGAACAGAACCGAAGGCACTACTCCTACTACATCCATTTTGGAAATATCCTCAGGATTAGTAGCGACTAGCCCTTGCACTTCACAGCTCCATCTTCGACACCGAACACGTTACACGAAACGTACAAACCGAATCGAAGTGGTTTTCGAGAAATAAATCTCGATCCCGGTCTCTTCGAAACGATCAGCGCTTTTGGCCAATATTGATAGTCGGTGATTTAACTATCAATTCACATTCACAAGCATCCATAAGCATCCATCACACAATAAATAATTCCCATATTATTTATTCTTTCCCTTTAATATCTTTAAAAGATATATTCACATTTCAAAACTCATTTTGAACGAATTCCCAAATTTCCTCCTTTACAGGGTAAACCATTTTACCATTTTTTTCCATTGGAAAAACCAAGCTTAAACATTTTGCATTTAAAAACAGTTAAAATATTTTATACTGAAATATACTTTAAAATATGTAAATTACTTCTATCTATTGACTCAAATATAAATTTCAGAACTATTCTAAATACTATTATTTAATAAGATATAAATTCGATTTAAATAAGGGTTTAGTCTACTAAATTTAAAGGTGGAGTTTAAAAGAATAATACTAGCCTTTACCAATAACTTAATCATATAACTTTAAAACAAACTTGAAATTTCTTCTGTCAAAGTAATACTTTTCTTAAAATACTCTTTAAACAATTTAAAACTTTAACCTTTAATTAAATAAAAACCTTTAAAACTTTAACTTGGTTTTCCCAGGGAAACACTATCCCGTTCAAACATTCCAAAGTATCCTTCATATAAATCCAAACGATTTATTTCAAATTTAATTTATGTTTACAACATAAATTCCCAATTCCATACTTATCTATAACTTCATCCGAAGTTCACACTCAATTTCCCATATCCGGAAATCAAAATTTTAAAATATAGTTTTAAAACATTTTTAATAAAACATTTTGGTGAATTCTTCAATGAAAGCCAGATTTCCCATTTACTTAAATAAAATCCCAATAGAGAAAACGGTATTTTAAAATATTCTATTAACACTTAAAATTGTACATTTATATTCGGAAGCTTCATTTGAACATATTTTACTTTTCCGGATATCACTATTCATTATTAAAATAAACCACTGTTATTTTACTCAATTTATAATTTCATAGAATTCATCTCCAGAAAATTATATTTCACATTTAACGATTGATAAATTTTCCCCAATATTTAAAATCCCAATTTACCAATTTACTTTTCCATTCCAAAACAGAATCCAACTTTTATATTCCTTTAAATTCCTTATTTAACAATTTCTTTAATTCCTTTTAAATCCAAATCTATTCATTTATAATTTAATTCTGGAATTATAATTTATACAACAATTTCACAGAACAATTTAAAATTCCAGATTTATCAATCACAACATATAATAGGTATCACTATCAATTATAAAATAATTGCTACATTGTGAGGAATCCAGTTGGATCCCTCCAACCTGTTTTTCCCTGCATCCACAAATGTTAGCACATCACAATATATAAATATCGATCCAGACTCATAACAACAGTTAAAATCAACCAATCACACAGATATTTAAATATTAACTATTTAAAATGCCTAGCATCCAGATGTGAGTGAGAAAACTCACCTTGAATTTCGGCGAGCGTTCGAAATTTATATTAAACCGGACGATGTCCGATTTAACCCAAATTTCTACTTGCCCGGAATGAATCCGAATCTGCTCCATTTCGTAGTGTTCGTCTCTGCGATTCCATCGCTTCCAGTTTCGTTCGAATCTGAGTACGAACGCAATAGTTATGAATTTTTAAAGTTTGAATAACAATTTTAAACGAATTTCCTTTTTTTTTATAATACCAAAACGCGGCCGCTCCTGTTTGTTCTTCTCCCACGCGAAGCTTCATCCCAGGTATCACGAAACAACCGAACCCATAGAGCCAAACTAGGGTTGAACCTTGCCGCCACTACACTCCACCGGAGATCGATCAAGCACCACCCTTACGTCGCCCTCAACCTCCCCTACGCTCGCCCTCAAACTCGTGGAACTCGGTGGTCCCAATCGCATGCACCACGCGATCAAACGGTGCACGAACGCGCCTCCCTCTCCTCCTCCTCGCAGCGCCTGAGCCAATTCCGACCGTTGGATGTGAAGTTCGTATTACACTCTTCGATTATCTAGTAGAAAATTTCTGAAATCGTTGCTTGAATTGGAAGATTTTTGAGGAGTAGCGAAATCAAATACCGGCCATTGAAATAAATGAACGGCGGCGGCTGAAAGATGTTAGGGTTTCGTTTAATGAAAACGTATATTTATATAATTGTTTAATATTATTTTATTCTCGTTCCACTCAATTTATCACTTACGCATCGAACTCCAATCCTCACGTACCAACAGGCTATCCTAGGGTTTTTCTGCGTTCCGGACACGATGGAACAGTTTCCGTAAGCTAATTTGATCGTATGCGCGAGATATGGAATTAAACGATCAATTTAAAATTAAATCGGTTAAATCAATTTCGATACGTTTTGAGCTTCCACGGTCAAACGACGACTCCGATTGCTACGAAAATTGAAATCCGATAATAACTATCTATTACGGATCCAATGGAACTGGTTTCGTCGAATTCCGAGACTGTGCCCCGGAAGGCTATTTTAACTCGTCTATTAAATCAGGCGATCTTCTGAAATTATCAGGAACGCTTAAAATTTCACTTTTAAAATTTTATTAACTTAACAATAAATCATATAAAATTTATAAACACATTAAAAATCATTCTGGGTCATTCTGGACTAAAATCTGATTAAATTGCATTGTAATGATATTAAATTCATTTTTAAATTAATATAAAATTCCAAATATTAATTTATCAACTTTAAAATTCATCTAAAAATCCAATAATATTATTTATAACCAATCGAACCTAAAAATACATTTAAACACCATTTTTATAATCATTTACCCCAAATTCACCTTTTATCCCAATTTCGAATATTAAATTATTATTTTTCCATAAATCAAATTCAACCGAAATTACTATAATTAAAAATTACAGCTTATTTCATTGATTTAATCTGAATCTATTCATTTTAAAATCAATTAAGAATTCACATTAACATTTAAAATGAATTAAATGTTCAAATTCAATGGCTTAAAAATACGGAATGTTACAGAAATAGTAATAATATTTTGGTTTTAAAGTATATACTATTTTGAAGTTAAGGATATGTTTTGAAATGGCTAAAATATTTTGGTTTTAAAGTATATACTATTTTGAAGTAAAGGATATGATTTGAAAGGGCAATGATTGAGTTTTTAAAAGTATATATATTTTTAAATGACCACGGAGTTATAATAACGTTTGGTTGTTAAAGAGACCGGGATCGGATATGGACATACTCTCTATCGATACCGAAAACCACTTTGACAACTGTGTACGCGGTGGAGTTTCCAGAATGAAGTAGGATGGTGGCGACGATCCTAAGGTATATACATGGACCCAACTCCCGTGAGTTGGCATAAGGTGGCTAAAACATGAGCGATCTCGGACCAGTGAGGTAGCACCTCTTATCGGACGCACTTCTTCGATTCCATTCTATTACTTTGTGATTTTTGGTGGCCACTCTTAGATTTGGGAGTGTTGTTCGAGGTGGAGCGGTAGTGGCTGCTATGTGTTTCCATCAGTCCGTGTGCGTAATTGGTATATCTACCCTGGCATTTCCTTGTGTGCCATGTCACCTACCATATCGAGCTTTACTACGAATTTCTCCCGTAGCCTGTGGAGTATCGAGGGTAGCCCCCATTTTTGGGAGTATGCTAATACTAGATAGACTACTGGGACTATTACGTGTTAAGGGCTATATGGGTAACCCCTTAACGCTATTAAAAAGTATGTTTATTTTATATTAGACATTATTATAATAGCGAATATTACTACATAGTATATAGTTTAACGGATCCTTAAGAGACGTGAATCCCGAACATTTCTTAGGTTACTGCACTCACGTTAGACACTGGATAGGATATGTCAAATCCCGTAAACATCTCTGACGCCATTTACACTCATATTTATTTCATTGATTTAACTTACATAAGATCTTTTAGTTCTGACTCGAGTGTTTTGTCTTTTCAATTCGCTCGGGTCAGCCTGAGCTTTTCAGGATTTGAAGGCCTTAATTCTGGAGGACGAAGACGAAGAATTATTATTACTATTTGTTATATATTCCACTACACCATTGTATTCCGCTGCATTAATTATCATTCTCTGGTATGTGTAACTCTGATATGTATTGTATAAGTATAATCAAATGTTTTGTAAAACAGCTTCATGAACTATTATTTGATTATTATATTTTATCGTTCCGCTGCAAGATTCTATTTTGTTTCTTTTATTTCTCCACTTTTTCTTATTTACTCCATAGCAATCCGCCCTTCTGTATGGTTTAAGTTGGCACGTGTTTCTGCTTAAGCGTACAAAAAGGTGGGATGTTACAGTGTCAATCAAATCAATCAAAACAAACAATTTTAATCAAAGCAATCAATTCAAACAAAGTAATCAAATTAAATAAAGCAATCAAATTAAACATTACGAGGAACTTCCACCCATCCTTCTTCTCCGAAAATAGGGTCTGCTTTGATGGCATCCCAATTTTCATTGTCATTTATGAGAGAGATAGGTGGATGTGCTTCATTATCATCCTTGTGCAGGGAAGAAATCATCCATCGAATTGCCTTGAAATGCCTTTCTTGCTCCTTGATCATTTGCATTTGACTCAATTCTAAGTGTCGCTGGTTACGAAGAATGAACGAGAAAATATTCTCGAATGAATTAAGAGTTTCTTCAAGATTCTCGGATAAGTTATGAATTGGATTAGCCATTTTTGAAATTGTGAGAAGAATGAGAGATAGAATAGATAAGAAATAATATTCAGTAATGAATTCTGGAAGAAATGGGTATATATAGGTGTAGAAATTCGTTTGAAATGAATAGACATATGGTAGTTATTCAAATTTCAAATTCAAAATGAAGTGTCATTTCTGACCAGTACATGCCGACATAGTCATAGAGGGTATGTTGACATGAGGCAGTGAAATTTGATGATAATTTTGATTTTGTGAATAATTGTATATATATATATATTTATATAATATACTAACATTTATTTAAGACAAAAGATAAGCTGGATAACAGAAAAGAAATTCAATTTCATTGCATAGAAGATTGATACAATGATTAATCATAAATAACTACATAAACACTCAAATTAAAACAAACTTAAACTAATTCGACACGATATGAAAATATAGAACTAGTTAGAGGATGATGAAGATGAAGATAATCCAAGTTTCTTGCTGAATTTGGAGAAAAACTTGTTCATCTTGGATGATATTATTGTCCAACTTCTTACTAACTGATCTTTTAAGAACCCGTTGATTCTCAACAATAATCTTTTGGTTTTTGAGAAGGGTTTTGTTGGTAGGATTGGAGGGATAATCAATACTTTCTAGGGATTTTTCACCTCCTTCTTCTTCTTCTATTTCCATTTCATCCCATTCTTCTTCTTCCTCTTCCTCTTCCATTTCTTCATGAGCCAAACGCTCTTCTTTTTCGGTAAGACTCTCATAAGGTTGAAAAACATATGGGATTTTCATGAGAGAAATGTTTGAAATATTAAAAACTTTTCTTGAAGTAAATTCTTCTCCTTTGAGATTTACTCCAAAATAGTTGAAAATTCGAGTAAGATAAATTCCATGATATAAAGTGTTTTCTCCCATTTCAAAATTTTTAGGACGAAGTTCATCCAAAATAACTTGCGCCTAATTGATATTATAATTTCCGAAAATAGCAAAAAGAGCTTTGCAAACTTTTGAGGTAGGATTGTTAAAATTCCTCGATCTTGGGGTCAAAGTATGTTGTAAAAGAAGGTTAACAATTCTTGCTTTTGGATGAAAGTTTCGGTTTTTAAATTCAAAGTTTTCATCTCCTTCAAAAATATGATGAAATGTCTCACGATCATGTTCATCAGTTTGAAAACTAGAAAGATCCATTCCCGTATTCTTGCAATTGAGAATGGTACCCAAAAGATCACAATTTAAAACAATTCTAGTGCCTTTGACACTACTCCAAATTTCATCATCATTCCCTTTATAAAATTCTCGATTAAGATTTGCATAGAAAATTTTGACAAGATTTGGATAACAAACAAAATCATTTTGAGAAGCATCAATAAGACTAAGAATATGATTGTTTGCAAAAAGAGTATCAATTTCATAAGAAGCAAAATCTTGAAAAATAGCAAATTTTCCGGGATGGACTTTTCCATAATTAGCATAATTGATGTATGCTTTTATGGCCTTCGGATTATTGAGGAGTTGCTCTTTCAAGTTTCTGGAAAGTCTCATGGTGGAGGGGTTGCTTGAAGAAGCCATTAAAGTAGAGAGTAGAGAGCTTGAAGTTTTGAAGAGAGAGTTTGAATTTGAAAATGAAAGTGAAAAGTTGTGATAAAAGATAGTGAATAAATAGATTTTGAAAGACATGTTCTCTGGTCAAAAGATGCCTTTTCAGAGTATTGAATGAAGTGAAAAGGTGGAGGGAAATTCAACCATTTGAATTCAAATTTTGAATTTCAAATTCTAGTACCTATGTCGACATCTGGGTAGGGACCATGTCGACATATGCTTGTGAATTTCTATGATTTATTTTTCCTAAGTATTCTAATATATATATATATATACTTATTATTTTAGTGTCTATATATATATCTGGAATATTATTGGAATTATAGTATGTTACAGAAAATATTATTATATTATTAAAAAATAATAAAAAATAATAATAAAAAAATATTAATAGGAAAATTATAATAATAATAATAGATAAATTTTAAAATTCAATCAACACATCAATTCAAAATCAATCAATCAAGCAATCAATCATCTAATTCTAAGCATGCAATTTCAATCAATTGTATTGTAAATGTGTACCTTTTTTTGAGTTCGTTTCCTCGAATTTGTTGAAGTCGTGAACTTTCGTGAAACACAAATTTGAGTTATCTGTCTTTTGATCATCATCGCTTGAGGACGAGTCTAAGTCATCTAGAGTAGCAGTAAATGCACGCTTCCGTTTCTTTACTGATTCATTGTTTATAAGAGGATTCTGCCTTTCTGGATACGGACAGTCTCTTTTGATATGGCCTGGTTCGTCACAGTTGAAACATTTGACATTATTTGGCACTGCATTCTGATTTCCAAAATTCTTATAGTTGTTTCTCTTGAGATTATTCATCTTTCTGTATTTTAGGAATTTCCGAAAATTCCTGGTCATAAATGCTATCCCTTAATCATTATCACTGTTTGAGTCTGATCCGTCGGTTAATGCATTGAATGCCATTGATTTCTTTTCAGATGCTTTGCTTTCTCTTCTCCCGATCATTTGGACTTCAAATGACATTAGATTTCCAATCAATTCTTCTATCTTTAAGGTACTGATGTCATTTGCCTCTTCGATTGCAAGTGTCTTTTGATCCCATTCTGGAGTGAGAGAATTTAAAATTTTTCTGACTTGATCTTCTTCCGAAAATTCCTTTCCCAAAGATATTAAAGAATGCACAATATCCTGAAATCGACTATACATATCTGAAATAGACTCATTAGTGTTCATTTTAAATAACTGAAACTGATTTGTGAGCATGGAAATTTTGGTCTGTTTAACTTTGCTTGTTCCTTCGTGAGTCACTTGCAAAGTTTTCCAGATTTCATATGCAGACTTACAAACTGACACTCTATTAAATTCATTCCTATCAAGTGAACAAAAAAGAATATTCATTG
Organism: Allium fistulosum; assembly: GCA_030737815.1. Classification (NCBI taxonomy): domain Eukaryota; kingdom Viridiplantae; phylum Streptophyta; class Magnoliopsida; order Asparagales; family Amaryllidaceae; genus Allium; species Allium fistulosum. Next base: position 717,204,264 of record CM060908.1, read on the forward strand.
ATTTAGAATTATTTTGTGCAACAGTCTTTTGCTCAGCGGTCCACTGTGCAAAATTAGTTGTGGGTTCAGAATATTCAGTTTTTGTGATATTCCAAGTATCTAATCCTACAGATTGTAAATATATTTTCATCCTACATGCCCAATATGCATAGTTACTGCCATTAAAAAGTGGTGGTCTGGCAGTAAACTGACCTTCTACAAATGAACTAGTGACAGAGATACTAGTGTTAGTAACAGTACCAGTGTTGGTAGCCATTTTGAAAACTTTTCAAAATTCAGATTATGAAACTTTTGAAAACCTCGCTCTGATACCAAATGTGAGGAATGCGGATTACGGATCTTAAGGCTAAGAATAACACTAGAGGGAGGGTGAATAGTGTTTTTAAGAAATTACTAAATCTTTTTGAGATTATGTTAATTTGAACACAAATGTATGCAATATTCAGACACAGATATAATCACAGAAACAAACACAGATGCAGAAATAAAGTAAATGCAGTAAAGGAAAGAACACACCGGATTTTATACTGGTTCGGAGTTACCCAACATCTAGTCCCGCACAACTAAGTACGGATTTCCTTTCAAAAAAATTCAACAATTACACCCTCGGTTTCAAGGCTACGAGGTACACCCTCCGGAATCATAATCCTCTTGGTAGAGATACTTGATTTCCGGGGCAACAAGTTCACCCAATTGATTTCCAAGGCTACAATCACACCTTTTCTCGGTTGATTGATTTCCAAGGCTACAATCACACCTTTTCTCGCTAGATAGATTACAAAGAAGCCTATAACTCTGAATAGCACTTGGAACTTGTTGAGATAGTGATAGAGAATCAAACCAGAGATGATCTAGTTAGATTCAATGTTGATTTCGGCAGAGTGATGATAGGATTTTGAATAAGAAAATGCGGAAGAAGAAGAAGAGAAGTGAAACACCAGAAAATCTGTATTAAAATTCGTTGAAACTAACCCTTATTTATAAAAGAACAACAGCCATGTCCATTCGTGAAAGGTTATGACGAATAGACACTTCTTTTGAAATTCAAATTTTTGAATCTAACTGTCACTATGTCGACATAGGGTACTAGGGCATGTCGACATCCCAAAGCATTTTTTGATGATTTGATTTTCTTTGAAAATAACCTTTATCTTATATTAAAAACTATTTAAACTTTATAAATATACTTGACTATAGATAAAATACATAGACAAATATAGAGAATAATATATATATAATTTTACTATAATTTTATATTTAAATCTAAGTATAAATATATTATAATTAAAAGACAGTTTAAAACAAACGAAGTTTAAAACAAGAGTTTATTTAAAAACAAAAACAAAGAATATTTTAAGGCTAAAACATCTTTTTGAAAATCATTTGAAAAGATAATTTTTAAGGCTAAAACATTTTGAAAAGCAGTTTTGAAAATCATTCTGAAGTAGTTTTGAAAATCATTTTGAAGTAGTTTTGCAAGCTTCTTCCTGCAGAATTTCTCATCATATCAGGACTCGAGAACTTGTACAAAACCAGGATGTTCGTGGATTTGTAAGCCACTTGTCATAGGTTTGTAAGCTACTTGTCATGGGTTTGTAAGCCACTAAAAAGGTAGAAATGGGTTCCATCCCAAAAGAAAAATGGAGTGAAGATTTCAGTGCTATTATGAAGTTTTAACATTATTCCAGACTCAATACTTAGCTTGAAATCTTGGACTCTTGATAATCTTGATATTCTTGATACTCATGAGTCTTCAATCTTGATATCTTGAATCTCTATACTGTACAGTCTTCATTCTTTGTACCTGCATGGTTAAATCATGCATATACATATATATCTAAACTATAATGTTAGTATTTATATTTTATAATCTTATTCTAAGGTTGTTGTCATCAAAACCATTATCTCAAGGACTAACAAATATAACTAAGGTCAAACCGAAATAACGATGTGACTGATTTACACAGTTCTCTCGACTTGAGAATACTGTGGATCTTCAATATGAAAGCTCTGCTTTGATTATAACCAAATCATGGCATGGCATCCATCGATTGACTATAGTTGGGTCGAGTGGAAGTATTGGAAGTGAAGCACTATTCAAGAGAGGATTCGTCTCCTCGGTTATATGCGGTTAGTATCACAGTCAACTCAAGTCAACTCAAAGTCAAAGTCTCTTGCTAGAGCATTTCGGTTAATAATAATTGTTATTATTTGACTAAGACTTTGTATTTGGACTATAAAGTTGAATGTGGATGAGGTTGGAATTTTGACCATTACCAAATTCCATAAGTCAAAGTGATATAGTTTTGACGAAGAGAATTAGTGTAAACAAATGTCACAACCGGGTAACGCTTATTAAAGTAAAATTAGATTTTATTGAAAATGAATAAGCGATAAATTTGGCCATAATGCCACACCACCTACTAAGTGACGTGTGAATGTTAACATTAGAATAGTTCGATGTTAATCGCTGACCAAATTTACACACAAGAGTTACACAGCCGAAATGATGAATTCCATTACGACCGAATGATTTAATTAGTTTTTAATTGTTATAAATTAATTAATATTTATGAAATACTAATTATAAAATTTGAATATGATTTGAGAAATAAATAATGTTATATATATTTATAACAGTTATAAATATATTGATCGATATACAATATCGACAAGCGATTAAATTAGATTTAATTGCATAGTATTTTGGCTTGGGCTTAGATGGGTTTAAGGCCCACCATTAGTGTCAAGCTCCGCAAATCCGTACCTCTTGATTAAACACTAATCTTCATTGATTAACTCAAAATGAACGGGAATACGAACCATGATGGTTTAAGAAAGAAGAAAAAAGTAGAAGAAGAAGAAAATAGAAGAAGAAGAAAGAAGGACAACATCAGAAACAGAACAATATCAGAATCTCACATATCGCAGCGGAACAATATATAATAATAGATAATCACTAGTCTTTTAAACAAAGAACTAAATCAGTTTATACATACATCAACAGAGTCAATATACAACTCAATACAACAATGGACAGTTATATAAACTTGTCCTCATACAGAATACACAGCGGAATAAATAATATCAGATACAAATACTACGTCTCGCCATCCAGCTTGCTTCCAAAGCTCCAGAATATCCAGAATATCCTGATAACATAACTCTAGACTGCCCGTGTGGAAATTGGTGGGCACCCAGAGTTTAGAAGGGAAACAATAAACTCCGAGTCAGTCATGGTGACTGGTATGAGATCGTAAAACAGTTTTGTTTATCTTTAAAAAAAATAGCAGAGAATTTTAAAGTCAATTTCGCAATGCTTTTGGAAAATGAGACTACCATAAGGCCTCCCGCACACACACACAATGCAAACGCAGAATCGAAGGAGATTTCTCCTTATGATAGTCAAAGATGCTTGATACGCAAAATCAAATCATTTTTGATATTATTATTAGTGCATAGTGTAGAAAAATCATTTCGAAAGTATAATATAAATCTTAGCCACCATAGGCATTTCACGTTATGCCTACTATAGCTACTATGTTCAATAGCAGGTTACTGCCACATTCCATAGCAGGTAATACAACTAAAACCGTACACGTCACGTATTGTTTCTTTGGATCTCCAACAAATGGTCAGGCTAAGGAACTTCCTATTCCACGAAGGAACGCCTCTGGAAAGACATCCCGAGAACCAAACCGGTTCTCTGCCAATACAAGGTCGGGTTACCTCTGCAAAAATAGGTAACTACTGACACGCGTATGCCATCCCCCGATCGTCACCAATCTTCCCGAGGATCCTCGATTCGCAACAACCACAAAGTAATAAATTTGCAGCAACCACAGAGGTTAAGTATCTGGGCTCCATACCATGATACCACCTTTATCCAGAAGGAATGACATACACTAAGGGGCGCTATTCCCTAGAACCTTGCTGCATCCTTCCTGTTTTGACCATTTCCGGGGTGTGAGGCTCGACGAAGTCTCGTCCACAAAGCTACGCTTTGTTCACAAAGCCATGCCTTGGGTCAACAAATGATCAACCTATGATCACAAAGATAAATGATCAAACAAATGATCATATCACAAATGATCAAACACTGATCATTTCACAGCAACACTCAGCATGTCACGTTACCAAATTGGGAGTATATCGCTGATAAATTTCAACTACATAACCTCTGAGCTCGTACGCTCAGAGAAGGGTGTTAAGCTAAGAGAATAAATTCTCCGCCACCAACATAAATGTATTTGAAAGAAATCAGCTTTATATCTCAATCTGTAACGTCAGACATACAATCCATACAAGTCTGTTCCGGGATTGAACAGAACCGAAGGCACTTCTCACGAAGCCCTTGCAATTCCAGATAATTTTCAATCACGTCCGGACTTCCCGTCACTAAGGGTGATAAAACCTCTAAATCGAAGATCAGTCGATGTAGAGTAACTCGACGGTAATCCTTCCGTTTTCAAAAATATCCGGTCTTCAACACCGGTCATCAAATGCAATTCATAACGACGTATCACATATTCGGAATGGGTTATACGACCCCATGGTCCTTTCCCGGCTAACCCGAATAGTGAGCGCTTATTCAAAAATAAGTGTGGCATTCAAATTCATCCAATTCACAACAAATACCCATTCAAGGTAATTATTGATAGTCGGTTATTTAACTATCAATAAAGATGCGCAACATCATCAGATTCCAAATAATTTTCCCAAATTATTTTATCTTCCAAAATATCCTTACTAGATATATAATTTCCACACTTCAAAAATAAACCAACGTTTATTTTTAAAATGAATTTCATTTCTTTTATAAATTCCATATTGAATTTATATTTTCAAATATCTACTGATATACGATTTTCAAATCGATTTCAAATATTCAATTTCAATTTATCTCTACAAAGATAAATTCTTCAAAAATGTTTCATTTTTATTTTGGAAAACATTTCCATACTTATTTAATAATAAGTATTTCACAAATCTATTTATTTTCAACATTCGAAAATATTCGATATACTTAAATAAATGTTAAGTATATATTTCATTCTTTTAAGGAAATCTATTTGAGTCAAAACGAATGTTACGTAAAACATCGTTACAACGACTCAAAATCACTAGTATAGGGATTCGGAATTTAGATAGATATGTAAATCCCAATACTATATAAAACATTTCCTTTCGGAAATCATTTACTATAACAACAGTGTTATAGTCCATCATTTCCTTCTTCCTCGAAAACGTCTATTTCAACAATAAATGTTGAAATCTATGTTTTCGATATTTAACCTGTTTTAAAACATCTTTCAAAACAATTACTTCATTTCGTAATATCTTTTCCCAAAACAAATTCATTTTACTTAACAATATATTCACTGTCCAAAAATCGTGAATATACTTCACTAACCAAATTTCAATATTTCCTACACATTTGTTTCAATAAAAATTCGCTATCCAAAATCGCGAATATATCTTCTTTAATAACCTTCTATATTAAATTTATCAAATCCAATTGATTTCGAATTTATAAAACAACGTTTATAAATTCTATTTCTATTTTGTAACAACTTTGATTTATCAATCTCCTTTTATTTACTTCTAGAATTTCACTTATCAAAATAAGTAATTTCGGATTTATAAACAACGTTTATAAATCACATTTATATTTATAAAAACTTCAATTTATAAATCTCCTTTGTTAACTAATTCAATTCATAACTAAATTTTTATACCAACTATCCATATCATAAGTTGAATACTTATAATTCATTTATTCTACAAAATCATTTCCATTTATAAGTTCACAATTTATAAATTTCATTCACTTATAAATTCTTAAAAATTCATTTTAACGCTTATAAAAACTCGTTTTATAATCCCAATCTTTTAAAGTTATGAATATCAATTTTGTACATCTTTTATATGCATCGTTTTTAATAATTCAAAAGAAATCCAAACTTAAACTATTTTTTTATAAATTACTTAACTATTTATTTCAAAATCACCTTTCAGTTATATTTCACAATTTATAATTTTCATAACTTTAAATTTATAACATTTATTTATTTAAGATAAATAAATTCAAAAATTTAATAAATCGTATACTTTCCAAAAATCACTTCAAAATCCTTTTTAAAGTAAAAAATCGTTATTTTTAAACTTTAAAATTTGAATCCGATGATGCAACAGCACCAATTAGTCAATCACAACATTCAATATCATATATCAATATGATAACAAAATATACATCAATATCTGTAACTAAATAAATGCTGGTGAGGAATCCAGTTGGATCCCTCCAACCTGTTTCCCTGCATCCACAGACGTTAGCACAATACCAATTCCACTTCGAGGTGGAATATCGCGGTATATAGGATTTATAAAATATCATCCGCTTAATAACGGCGCAATAGGGTCTCATCCGCTATATAATGCGGGAAATCAATCAATCCAATATATACATATGCCAATATGTATATATTGCTATATATATAGATATATCCTACTATATCTAATATCACATCCAAATAGCAATCATATCAATCAATAAATAACTGCAATACCAAATATATTTTGAGTGAGAAAAATCTCACCTTCGCTTTTTATTTGCAATCCATTTTCCAATTTCGGTTTGTTTTCTTCACCGTTTTAGACCTTGTATAAATAATTATACAATTCATTAAAATTTCGAAATAATCGAACAATAAATTTCCATTAATAGTTTTAAATCTTAACTAATAAATTTATTTTAAACCAAATTTTTCCCTTAAATACTTTTGGTAACCCTTAATTAAAACTTGTTTCATAATTTTTCTCTCTATTGATTCAAATTACAAATCAATTTAAATAAATTTCCTTTTAAAAATTTATTTCTAGTAACTAACCGAATTAAGTAAACTTATTAAGCAAATCAAATTTCCATTAGTAAATTTGTTAAATCAAACTAAACTAATTATTTTCCCACAATATCTGTGAATTTCCAAAATGTTTTATGTTCATATCCCTACACATATTTTCCATTCTATAACAACTTCGATTTATATAAATAAAAATTGAAAGTAATTAAGTTAATATACCTCACTAAACTGCTCAACTTAACCCACTGTTAACTCGACTGCACCCAAAGACAAACTCAATGCCGCGATTTCCACCTTCCCGCGAACCGCCTCCGTTTTCAACATCGAGGACCCCCAGATGCACGAACTCGATCGCCACCAACCACCTGACAATCGATCGAACTCCTTCACTTGACAGTACTCGCGAACGAGCTTCCAGACCTGCCGCTCGACCCCGAGACCACCCCAATGTCCACCAAACACCACGACAACGCGCCGTCGAAGATTGCGACCAATCCCAGATTCGCGAGCCAACATCGATCGTCGTCGCCTTGTTCCTCCCACGCGCTCGCCCACGAGCTTCCCTAACACCAGCAAACCCAAAACTCGACGCCTCCTCTCTGCCATTTCGATTTAATTCCAACCCAGTTCGTACCCATCGCAAAAACGAACTCGCGATCTAATTTCTTTACAAATCTCGTTCGACACATTTTTTTTCTTCTTTCGACCCTTTTGTTTCGATCTGGGTTTGAATAGGAGAGGGAATGGATTTGATTTCGAGGAAAGGGGGAAAATTCGCTGTTGAAATTTTGAAGGCAGTAGCCATTATACTTTTGAACGAGATTATTTTGAATTATACAGGGAAGGGGGTTATTTAAAATTGGACGAAGTATGGCCATCACGATTTGGTATCGTGATTTTAATAGGGAGAAGCACGATTTTCTTCCGTAATCCTCTGCATGGTTCAAGGAAGAGAACGTGTTGCAGTTGACCAATTAAAAATTTATATTTAAATTGAATTCGTTTTAAAATCCCAATGCGTTTTCTCACCGTGTGTTCACATAACAATTCCCAATAATACGAAATTTGAAATCCTAAAATAATTCGATATTACGGACCCAATGGAACTGGTTTCGTCGAATTCCGAGACTGTTTGAAAAATAACTATTTTTAAATATTGGTTCAAACAATTAAATTCAAAACTGAGCAAAACAGTTAAAAATTCAATTCTGAAAGTTCTATTACCTTTGGTATTATCAATACGAATTTTAAAAGCTTTCGAAATAATTTTCTTCAGCTTAAAACTGAAGATTCAATTTTTATCCAACATTCAACAGATTAAATTTTATAATTTAATCGCCAATTTCAAAGTACGATCGGGGATTCAAATTAAATCATCGTTCAAATATTTAAATTTAATTAAATATTTTCAATTTATTTTGTTCAAAATTCTGGGTCGTTACAAACTTCCCTCCTTAAAAGAATTTCGTTCCGAAATTACAAGTTAAGAAGAAAGGTCCTTATTCCGTTTACTATTTTTCACAATCCAAATAGTTTTATCAAATTTTCAAAACAAATCTTTCTACTAAAGATTCGTTATTACTTCTACTAGTTTCCAACTTCAATTATAAGTTCAAACAACATTGTTTACTTTAAAATTCAAATTCAAATTTAAATTCAAATTTGAACTTTCAAAATTTTCTCAAAAATTTTCCAACACTCTAAATTTTCGAAAAATTTCGCCAGCGTCTCCTTTGCGTGGCTAATACGGCACGACTACAAAACGTCCCTACAGACTCTCAGGTTTCAAAAAGAAAAGAAAAATGCCAAGCGGCTAGAGAAGAAATCAATAAATCTCATATAGAAATTTAAATACATACCTTTTCGAGCAAATTCAAATTCATCTTTGAAATCAAAATTCCAATTCCTTTATACACATGTATATCCTACTAGCAGTAATATCTAGTTACAACATTCAAATCATTTTGCACATTTCAATTACAAAATTTCCAATATAAACTACTTCTTATACATTTTTTAGTTTACTATTGAAGTTACATATTCATTTTTAAACAAAGCGAATTCATATCCATTCTAGTTTATAACTAATTCAAATTGATACCAGTTCAATTTATTTTAATTCTACTTCATTTATCACAAATCAAATCCAATTTCCAATTTCAGCTTGAATTTCATTTACTATCAAATTCAAAACAAAGTTTAACCTTCAGTTTTAATTTTATTCACTTGCAATTGTAATTTCATTCATTAATTCTTTCATTTCCAATTTGAATCTTATTTCAATCAGATTTCAAATATTTTATAAGTCTTTGACTTATTTACATTTCGATTTGTAAAATCATTTATACACTCACATTACAATCTCATTCCATTAATGAATTTTAATTTCAATTATGTTATAAGTTATTAACTTGTTCACATTCCATTATTGAATTTTTGTTGTAAAGAAAAATATTCTTCTGAAACTCTATTTCAGATTAAAAATCACATTTACAATTTATATTCATAAATTCTATTTGTATATGGATTTTATTTCTTGGTTCTTTGTTTTTTTTTATTTCAATTTCATATATATATAAATTCCACATATATATTAATGATGATAATTAACATCATCACTTCCTAACAACCATACATCCATATATCATAGTAATTCATAGAAAAACATTTCTATTCTATACAAAAATAGTTTTGGGCAAAATTATTTCATTCACCCTATTTAAACAATACTGTGTCAGTTTATCTTGTTTAAGAGTTTAGAAATTCCTATCGATTACAGTTGGCCACCCTGCACCGACCAGAATCTATAAACAATCAACCGATAAGTCAACACAATACAAAACAATTTTATAATCAATAACAAATACGCGCTCATATCTATTATTACACTCAACTCATTCTAGAGTACTACTGACTCTATCTCTAATGAGTAACACCCAACAGAGCAGGGTTGTCGCTTAACCATATGCTCTGATACCACTTTGTCAAGACCCGCAAATCCGTACCTCTTGATTAAACACTAATCTTCATTGATTAACTCAAAATGAACGGGAATACGAACCATGATGGTTTAAGAAAGAAGAAAAAAGTAGAAGAAGAAGAAAATAGAAGAAGAAGAAAGAAGGACAACATCAGAAACAGAACAATATCAGAATCTCACATATCGCAGCGGAACAATATATAATAATAGATAATCACTAGTCTTTTAAACAAAGAACTAAATCAGTTTATACATACATCAACAGAGTCAATATACAACTCAATACAACAATGGACAGTTATATAAACTTGTCCTCATACAGAATACACAGCGGAATAAATAATATCAGATACAAATACCACGTCTCGCCATCCAGCTTGCTTCCAAAGCTCCAGAATATCCAGAATATCCTGATAACATAACTCTAGACTGCCCGTGTGGAAATTGGTGATCACCCAGAGTTTAGAAGGGAAACAATAAACTCCGAGTCAGTCATGGTGACTGGTATGAGATCGTAAAACAGTTTTGTTTATCTTTAAAAAAAATAGCAGAGAATTTTAAAGTCAATTTCACAATGCTTTTGGAAAATGAGACTACCATAAGGCCTCCCGCACACACACACAATGCAAACGCAGAATCGAAGGAGATTTCTCCTTATGATAGTCAAAGATGCTTGATACGCAAAATCAAATCATTTTTGATATTATTATTAGTGCATAGTGTAGAAAAATCATTTCGAAAGTATAATATAAATCTTAGCCACCATAGGCATTTCACGTTATGCCTACTATAGCTACTATGTTCAATAGCAGGTTACCGCCACATTCCATAGCAGGTAATACAACTAAAACCGTACACGTCACGTATTGTTTCTTTGGATCTCCAACAAATGGTCAGGCTAAGGAACTTCCTATTCCACGAAGGAACGCCTCTGGAAAGACATCCCGAGAACCAAACCGGTTCTCTGCCAACACAAGGCCGGGTTACCTCTGCAAAAATAGGTAACTACTGACACGCGTATGCCATCCCCCGATCGTCACCGATCTTCCCGAGGATCCTCGATTCGCAACAACCACAAAGTAATAAATTTGCAGCAACCACAGAGGTTAAGTATCTGGGTTCCATACCATGATACCACCTTTATCCAGAAGGAATGACATACACTAAGGGGTGCTATTCCCTAGAACCTTGCTGCATCCTTCCTGTTTTGACCATTTCCGGGGTGTGAGGCTCGACGAAGTCTCGTCCACAAAGCTACGCTTTGTTCACAAAGCCATGCCTTGGGTCAACAAATGATCAACCTATGATCACAAAGATAAATGATCAAACAAATGATCATATCACAAATGATCAAACACTGATCATTTCACAGCAACACTCAGCATGTCACGTTACCAAATTGGGAGTATATCGCTGATAAATTTCAACTACATAACCTCTGAGCTCGTACGCTCAGAGAAGGGTGTTAAGCTAAGAGAATAAATTCTCCGCCACCAACATAAATGTATTTGAAAGAAATCAGCTTTATATCTCAATCTGTAACGTCAGACATACAATCCATACAAGTCTGTTCCGGGATTGAACAGAACCGAAGGCACTTCTCACGAAGCCCTTGCAATTCCAGATAATTTTCAATCACGTCCGGACTTCCCGTCACTAAGGGTGATAAAACCTCTAAATCGAAGATCAGTCGATGTAGAGTAACTCGACGGTAATCCTTCCGTTTTCAAAAATATCCGGTCTTCAACACCGGTCATCAAATGCAATTCATAACGACGTATCACATATTCGGAATGGGTTATACGACCCCATGGTCCTTTCCCGGCTAACCCGAATAGTGAGCGCTTATTCAAAAATAAGTGTGGCATTCAAATTCATCCAATTCACAACAAATACCCATTCAAGGTAATTATTGATAGTCGGTTATTTAACTATCAATAAAGATGCGCAACATCATCAGATTCCAAATAATTTTCCCAAATTATTTTATCTTCCAAAATATCCTTACTAGATATATAATTTCCACACTTCAAAAATAAACCAACGTTTATTTTTAAAATGAATTTCATTTCTTTTATAAATTCCATATTGAATTTATATTTTCAAATATCTACTGATATACGATTTTCAAATCGATTTCAAATATTCAATTTCAATTTATCTCTACAAAGATAAATTCTTCAAAAATGTTTCATTTTTATTTTGGAAAACATTTCCATACTTATTTAATAATAAGTATTTCACAAATCTATTTATTTTCAACATTCGAAAATATTCGATATACTTAAATAAATGTTAAGTATATATTTCATTCTTTTAAGGAAATCTATTTGAGTCAAAACGAATGTTACGTAAAACATCGTTACAACGACTCAAAATCACTAGTATAGGGATTCGGAATTTAGATAGATATGTAAATCCCAATACTATATAAAACATTTCCTTTCGGAAATCATTTACTATAACAACAGTGTTATAGTCCATCATTTCCTTCTTCCTCGAAAACGTCTATTTCAACAATAAATGTTGAAATCTATGTTTTCGATATTTAACCTGTTTTAAAACATCTTTCAAAACAATTACTTCATTTCGTAATATCTTTTCCCAAAACAAATTCATTTTACTTAACAATATATTCACTGTCCAAAAATCATGAATATACTTCACTAACCAAATTTCAATATTTCCTACACATTTGTTTATATTGCTATATAAATAAAATATCATCCGCTTAATAACGGCGCAATAGGGTCTCATCCGCTATATAATGCGGGAAATCAATCAATCCAATATATACATATGCCAATATGTATATATTGCTATATATATAGATATATCCTACTATATCTAATATCACATCCAAATAGCAATCATATCAATCAATAAATAACTGCAATACCAAATATATTTTGAGTGAGAAAAATCTCACCTTCGCTTTTTATTTGCAATCCATTTTCCAATTTCGGTTTGTTTTCTTCACCGTTTTAGACCATGTATAAATAATTATACAATTCATTAAAATTTCAAAATAATCGAACAATAAATTTCCATTTAATAGTTTTAAATCTTAACTAATAAATTTATTTTAAACCAAATTTTTCCCTTAAATACTTTTGGTAACCCTTAATTAAAACTTGTTTCATAATTTTTCTCTCTATTGATTCAAATTACAAATCAATTTAAATAAATTTCCTTTTAAAAATTTATTTCTAGTAACTAACCGAATTAAGTAAACTTATTAAGCAAATCAAATTTCCATTAGTAAATTTGTTAAATCAAACTAAACTAATTATTTTCCCACAATATCTGTGAATTTCCAAAATGTTTTATGTTCATATCCCTACACATATTTTCCATTCTATAACAACTTCGATTTATATAAATAAAAATTGAAAGTAATTAAGTTAATATACCTCACTAAACTGCTCAACTTAACCCACTGTTAACTCGACTGCACCCAAAGACAAACTCAATGCCGCGATTTCCACCTTCCCGCGAACCGCTTCCGTTTTCAACATCGAGGACCCCCAGATGCACGAACTCGATCGCCACCAACCACCTGACAATCGATCGAACTCCTTCACTTGACAGTACTCGCGAACGAGCTTCCAGACCTGCCGCTCGACCCCGAGACCACCCCAATGTCCACCAAACACCACGACAACGCGCCGCCGAAGATTGCGACCAATCCCAGATTCGCGAGCCAACATCGATCGTCGCCGCCTTGTTCCTCCCACGCGCTCGCCCACGCGCTTCCCTAACACCAGCAAACCCAAAACTCGACGCCTCCTCTCTGCCATTTCGATTTAATTCCAACCCAGTTCGTACCCATCACAAAAACGAACTCGCGATCTAATTTCTTTACAAATCTCGTTCGACACATTTTTTTTCTTCTTTCGACCCTTTTGTTTCGATCTGGGTTTGAATAGGAGAGGGAATAGATTTGATTTCGAGGAAAGGGGGAAAATTCGCTGTTGAAATTTTGAAGGCAGTAGCCATTATACTTTTGAACGAGATTATTTTGAATTATACAGGGAAGGGGGTTATTTAAAATTGGACGAAGTATGGCCATCACGATTTGGTATCGTGATTTTAACAGGGAGAAGCACGATTTTCTTCCGTAATCCTCTACGTGGTTCAAGGAAGAGAACGTGTTGCAGTTGACCAATTAAAAATTTATATTTAAATTGAATTCGTTTTAAAATCCCAATGCGTTTTCTCACCGTGTGTTCACATAACAATTCCGAATAATACGAAATTTGAAATCCTAAAATAATTCGATATTACGGACCCAATGGAACTAGTTTCGTCGAATTCCAAGACTGTTTGAAAAATAACTATTTTTAAATATCGGTTCAAACAATTAAATTCAAAACTGAGCAAAACAGTTAAAAATTCAATTCTGAAAGTTCTATTACCTTTGGTATTATCAATACGAATTTTAAAAGCTTTCGAAATAATTTTCTTCAGCTTAAAACTGAAGATTCAATTTTTATCCAACATTCAACAGATTAAATTTTATAATTTAATCGCCAATTTCAAAGTACGATCGGGGATTCAAATTAAATCATCGTTCAAATATTTAAATTTAATTAAATATTTTCAATTTAATTTGTTCAAAATTCTGGGTCGTTACAATTAGGGGCTGCAAAATTTCGGTTTTGGGAAGGTCTAAGGGTGGCTAAAACATAGGGAATTGGCTTGGAGATAATGGGTTGAGATCAAGTGAGAATAGGTAAAAAGGTTTTCCTCGTTTCTCTCTAATACAACCCTCTATATATTTATATGTATGTATGTATGTATGTATGTATGTATGTATGTATCTCTAAAATAGTGACTAGCCTTTTGGCCGCCATTACCTTCTACATTGCTGGTTAAAACATAGCTCTCAATCCACTCCATACTTCTCAAATATATTTCAAATTAAAATAATACTATTCGATAGTTAGAGGTCGGTGATTCCGGACTTGCAATCTGACGAACCAAGAATAGTAAAAGGAAGGGAAGTCATTACTTCAACGTGGGTTCAAAGGCATCATTAAATTGGTAATTTTAATTCATATTACAGTAATTAAATTATATTCTATGATCCTATAATGAGAAATTTCATATCTGTTTAAATATATTGCTACTATATGTTTAGTTAGGTGAGATTTTGTAAGTAGATGTAGTTGTCACAAATCAGTTTGGTTATGTGCATAATTTGTTTATTATACTATTTGATTTATGCATAAACAAATGTTGTTTACTGTATGAAATCAATTTTTGTCATTAATAATTGTTTTATATATATTTATTAATAAATTCATATATATATATATATATATATTAGTATATATTTCTCTCTCGTAATAGCATATATGCATATATAAGATATATATATATGATTTAAAAAATTTAGTACACTTATTTATATATAATATGAATTTACAAATTCAAAAATTAATTATCATACATATATTCATATTTTTAAATTAACATTTATTGAATTTTGAATTGTTTATTATATATAAAATAATTATTACATTAGAAATTAAATTTTATATTTTTAAAAAATATAATATCATTCCAAAAATGTATAGCAAAAATTTAGGATTTTCTTAATAAAGTTTATTATATTTAATAATTTATATTATTTCAGAAAAACTGTTTATGATTTATTAAAAATAATAATTTAATTGAAAAATTCTTCAAAAAATTTCGTAACCTTTCATTCATGATCCTAGAATTTTTGAAATTTTAAAATTTTAATTTTTAATAATATATTATTTTATATTAAATAATTATTACCGAAATCAATGTATTTGTTTTAAAAAAAATTTCAACTTTGAAAAATCTCTAGATTTTTTCTAAGCTCTATTTTTTAATCCTAGATTTTAGAAAATTGTAAAATTTGAATTTTAACCAATAGATTATTTTATGTTAATTATTTATTGATGAAAACATTATTTTATTCATAATATATACAAATTAAAATTCTAAAATTATTATGTTTGAAAAACTAAGTTAATTTTGAATTATAAATAATTTTTAATAATTGTTTTCTCTCTTTATATATATATATATATTTATCTATATATAAATGTTTTATGTTCATATATTATATAATATATTTATGCATACATGTGTGTGTGTATTGTAACACATATACATGCACATATTTGGACAACATACATGACATACAAAATGAGCTAATATGTCTGTTGTGATGTAAATCCCAACATCTACATATGGGCATATTATACCTTTCATGGATTATTATGTTACACACACACACACACACACACACACACACACACACACACACATATATATATATATATATGATACATTTATGTATAAACTAAATCAAATAAAATTAATTTCATATCTTAATATATTTGAATTTAAATAAAATAAATGGTTTTATTTAAATAAAATTTAGAAATGTTCTAATTCAGTTAGACTTCATAGGCCCAATAAAAATCCAATAGGGTACAAATTTTGAAATTTACCCATAACTTCCGCTGCGGGCTGGTCCAGTTCCAATAGCAATCACACTTTGAACAAGCTTCTTCTTCACTGTTTTTGGACCAAAAATTGAACCTTAATCTATCAATTCTTTAACCATCCAAACTTTATCAAAATTATACTTTGACAACTTCTAGTGGTGTAGATAGGTGTTTAAAAGCTCTATTTAACATTTCATGATTTTTGAATATTTATTTTATATGAATTTTGAAAGAGATACCATTTTTGGGTTTCATGTTGAAAACGAAAACGAAGAATGAAAATGAGTTTGTGGATAATATGTGATGAGGCAAAGCTTTAGAATTCTCTTGATTATAAAAGAATAGAGATTATAAAAAAGAATAAATATATTTCTCTTAGTGCAAATGGGCTTGGCCCTAGGGTTTGTATTACCCGTTTTATTTCAATTCATTTCCTTTCTTGCTTAATCACTTTACTAATCTATTTTCTTCACTTAAACCACTTTCAAATATTATTATACTTCACCCATTTATTTTACCACTCTATTACTTCTTACTAAAATCATAAAAAATATTTTTAGGAGTTATTTCATCATAGTTATTATTAATTAAGTCCAACTATTAATTGATTACACATTAGAATTTAAAATTCATATCTTTTCAAAATCCAAGGTTGGTACATGTTTGGACTTAGAAAAATTCCAGCGTAGGTAAAGTACTTCGCACCAACATGATTAATTTCAAGGTTATTTTGTTGCTACTTCGGGACTTAGGTTAGGAAACTTCGGGAAATATAGAGATGACAAGAGGTATTTGGGGACTTAGAAATATTTGGCTAAGTATTTGCCGCTGAGATGTTTAGAGAAAACTACTTCAAGGAATTAGGTGCATGGCTTCGAGATAGTAAAGTGAAGACGTCGAGCTACTTTGGCATGATGAGAGGTTTGGGTGTCGAAGTACTTAATCAATTTTTTTCGATGAAGCAAACATGATGGTGATAACCATGTGGGGTTCAAGGGGATTTGAAGCGTGGACTTCAGGGTTTGGGCCATGTTCGTTTGTTCGTCCTTTTGACGCATGATTTTGACGTTATGGCTCTACGATTAGCGATTTTGACAGTGAAGTGATGACGCTATGCTTCGACGCGATGACTTTAGAACTTCGATGATATGGCTCTATGGCTTATGTGGGTGTCTAGAGACATTTCAATGATGATGACTCGATGTTTGGAGTTGTGATGATGATCCATAACGAAGAATCCAATGATGGGACTCATGAATAGAGCTATGATTGTGCTCTATTATGTAGATGAATAGGATGGAACTTCAACATTATTCTACTATGGAGACACGTGCTACGGATCGTTGATACAAAGGGGGTGTGTGGAGGCAACACTTGGGTCATGATTGTGACCATATCTCATGACTATATTACCCTAGAGTTAATAATTGTGAGTCTAGTTCCTAGCCTTACAAAGTGGCATGGGTTCAAGCATCGAGAAACTAAGACTTTAATTAAGTTCCCAACTGATGATTGGATGGTACGAGTTATCTTATACCCAATGCACACAAGTGATATGAGGATTGTTTGATGGATGTTGTATTTTGTAAGTTTGTTTTATTACCTTAAGGTTGTCACATGACGTAGGTACTGTTGGCTTGGATACCTAGACATCCGACACTATACTTTGACTTATAGTACACCCATATGATGGTGATGATAGTAGATTAGCATATATTGATGTTATGTGCTAAGTCTTTGGATGTAGGGACATGGCAGGTCAAGTATGATTCTCCATACCTTATGTCATATCTACTATATTGACTTTTATAGTATTTTGAGATTGTTTATCGCCCATAAAGATTATTGTCTAACTTGATATTTTACTCATTTCTTCTTATTATCTCGAGTACTCTTAAGTGAGTGGACTTGATAGTAGGTATGGGATGGCATGTAATGTTGTGCAGATGGACTAGCAGGAGGCTACACTTTTGCATACTACTACTTAGGCTTATTATTGCTTTATTCTGTTATGTAGCATTATGGAGCTTTACTAGTGCTGCTCACTTATATTAGAGACAATTTATTACCGAGTTATTATTTAATAAATAAACTTTATGATCTGCTTTGTATAGATGTATTGAACTTGTGCTCTAATCTGTGATGGTTCAATGGTTATATTTTCATCTCATTTGTTTTATGTCTATTTGACTATATTATACTTTATTCGATGGTGTGAGATATAAGACAGGTTTACTTTGGAGATTTTCTATTATATTTACCTTGATAATCGTCCTACATCGACTGGGTACCATTACAACGTACTATACAGGTGTATTGCGTATTAAAGGTGTAGGGCACTCGTCACACTATACTACAAGACTACACTTAATTCTTTACAAAAAGGAATCAGGATATTCTTAACATTTTGAGAATATCGAATCGGTTGTATTGAAGTTAATTGATCAAAAATGACATTTCAGTGATCGAATTTATAGGTTGGCCTTCATTCTGTGAGCTTTTATTATTTTTTGACACGAAAAAATTCTCATTGTATTCAATTATATTAAACACATGATTTTACACTATTATATACTTGATCATCTCGAGTGGACCAATGTCATTGAGATTTTTTATATTATGAACACGACTGTTCACCATGCAGCTTTTGTATATGATCTAATATTGATCAAATATCCATATCCTTGTATCGCTATAGAGTTTAAGGTTCATATAAGACAATATACAGTTTTAGGCAAATAATAGTTAATTGACTAAGTTATGAATGCATTCGGTTGTTGCATAATTTTTGGCACTTGTAAGGGTATTAAAATGACAACATGCTAGAAATTTATGAGTAATATATTCTACATTTCTTTGTCAATCTTAATTTAATTTATTAGTATATTCTTATTGATAATTTTTTTATTAATTTAGTTGTACAGATTTATCAATGTAGACAATTTTAATTTGTATAATATTCATTCTTACAATATTAGGACAGCAAATTTTGACATTTTATTTTTCTAATATGGCTCCCACTAGATTCTATGTTCCTCAAATCCTAAAAGAAACATGGAAATCTTTTAATTAATCTAGTGAGTGTTATAACTCGCTTGCTTTGTATTTTGACATTGAGTTTACTTAACAAATATAGTCCCTCAAGCGATGGATAACCCTATATCAGTTGTATTGTAAACAACTCTTAACCGTGTTCTTTGTTCTAATCTCAATATAAGTCACAAGTTTTCTCAATAAATTTAAATATATTAATCGCTCACTCCTACCATTTTGTGATGACCTTAGTATAATGTGTATATCTTAAATTTACACAATAAATATATGCATATATCTTATCTCGTCTAATAGTATATGGATAGTACTACACATAACATCCCTACCTTGAGTTTGATCAATAACTAAAGAGTATGTAGGTTATCTATTAATATATAAATGGTAGAAGACAATTATATACTGGAAATTCATAATCTTTAGTATATTTTGAGTGATATCGACTTAAGGAATAATGTATTTCTTATGAAATACCCTTGTGATTCAAGCATCGAATAATCTAAAATCAAGACATCTGGACTATATGTATGTTTTTATTACAAAAAATCTATTTTGAGTTTATTTAAGTTCCACTTTCATTATGTTATATAAATATATAGTAATAATTTATTTATAACTGTTCTAATTTGATTAACTAATTAACATAAACATTTATCTTAATCAATTAAATCATATTTGATTAATTTTCATTATTACTAATTAAATCAAAATTATTTGATTTTCAATTTATTTAGTTAACCAATTTAATTAAATTTTTATGAAAATTTCAATTTTTTACATTTCATCTTAAACTATTTAAGATAAATAACCTACTATAAAATTTGCGGTTTGTTCATTGTATACATATCAATATATGCATATGTACCAACTAATTAACTTTTAATTATTTATTTATTTGATAAATTCTTTTGTTTGATTAAATAATTTACTTAAAAATTTATATTAAATTAAAATTTTAATACTATTCATCTTAAACAAATTTAAGTCAAATATATGGCTATAATAATTATAACTACATACATGTATCACGATATATGTATATATGTCTATATTATTTAACATTTAACTAATTCATTTATCAAAAAAATTATTCATTTAATTACAAAAATTTAATTAAATATTTTTAATGAATTCCAAATTTTATTTATAATTTACCTAAACAATTTAAGATAAATATACATAATATTTATCTTAATTAATTAACCTTTGAGTAATTATTTATTTGTTTAATCATGTTAATTAAATATTAAATAATTTCTGAAAATATTAAATTTACTTTCATAGCCATTTAAAAAAATATTTTATAAATTTTATAAAATTTCATCTTATATTTTGTACTTAACTTTTAAGTTTAAAATATATTTTCAAATTTTCAATTTTCAAATTTACCCAGCGCCCAAAATCAATTTAAGCCTTACATCTATGCCAATCTTTTGTACTTACAGTACCCATTGAGCCAGTCGGTATCCAGGGATGGAAGAATACTTGATTATTCAATCCCGAGCATAGATGCTACTGTTTTAGACACCCGTTAGAAAGATAAGTATAACTAGTTGACCCTAAATGTTGACCAACTAGAGTGTATAGACCATTTGGGCTCCGATGCCATTAATGAGTCCTACCTGTTTCGCAGGGGATGAAAAAGGTAGATTTCAAAAAAAATTCCTGATTGGAACTTAGTGGGCCCAGCTACAAAATCTAATGCTTAATACTACATCTAATCTAGTGTTTTAATAAAATCATATTTTATTAAGATTTTTTCATTATTGATAAATTAAATCTATGTTAATTAATTATGACATTTGATTAAGTATGAATACATCCAATGCATTCGTGTGTGCATGTGTGTGTAAGGTTTGACATTCATATATATAGTGAACATGATTATTTGGTGTTTAATTTAAATATATATATATATACAGCATAATCTGATAGCAAATAGATATAGACATGCGAATAACCATATGTGTACATATATAGATGCTGGATTCATGTATATTATACTAACATATGTATATGATATTCCTCATACATTTCAGGAATATAAATACCTAGTATATACATATGTTTAAATGCAGTATGACATATGTATATGATTTGTATACACATATTAACAGCACCGTATATATACATTTGTATATATATGTATAATTTAGACATTTATATGTATTTATATTATAAATTGCCATGTTTTCTATTTGTGTGCATGTATAGTTAAGAATGTAAATTTATTTAATTGAACTAGAAATAGTTTGGTACGTAAATAGGAAATGTAAAGGACTTTCAACCAGACTTCTAATTATATCCAAATCTAGTCTCTAAATGAAATTGGAAATATGATTCCATAGTTATTCATAATCAAAATGTTTAAGCACTAAATATAAATCTGAAGCATCACATAAACATATAAATCAAAATCACCTGAAAATAATATCATAATTAAAATCATTCCAATAACTATAAATTTTTTATTCGTGTTATTCAAATTCATCGTTTAGTCATATGTTCCAAAAAAAGTTGAATGGAGAAAAGATTAAGTTTAAACATCAAACATTTTAAATATACATATGTACATACAACTGCAACTTTCTTGCCCAATAGCAACGTAGTACACCATGACATGAAATATTAAACATATGTAGATATATGTATGTATGTATGCATGCATGCATATATGTATGTATGTTTGTATGTATATGTATATACATCCGCGTGTGTGTGTAAAGTATGTAAATGTGCATACATAAATTTATTTTGCTAAAACCAACCAAAATTATAAAAACTTAAAATCTAGAATTACATGAAACATTTTGTTCTAATTCAGACATCAATATCTGCTAGCATGCACGCGCACACATGTGTGTATTTTGTACTTTTATAATTGTAATGATTTACAGTTTGAAAAACAAAACAGAAACTCATGATTAAATTTCTTTGTGTGTGTGTGTGTATTATATCAAAAAAAAATATATGTATGTATGTATGTATAAACACATATATAACTGTGTGTGTTAAGTAAGTATATATATAAAGTGTTGGTGACATATGTAAAATAAGATATAAAGAATTACCTAAGTAGATCTATCTTTCATAACACCTTGATCTAAAAATTCTTCACCGGATTCCTGGAATCAACATTCAATTTTGTAGGAACTAGATGAACCATTTGTCTTAATTTTATTTGATTTAAGTCTGGGTACGTGGAGCAAAAAATTTCAACCATGAATGGGGATAGGAGGTGGCAGCTGTGATGCCCCACCTCTATACTCACACAAGCCAAGGACACTACGAGGTAATGTCGTCGACTAGTACGAAGAATAAGGCTGTTGAGGAGTGACCATCTGTGTAATTGCTTTATGTGAGTACCGATATGTCAGATAGTATGACATGCATTTCATTTCAAGAGGAAATCTGACATATCAAATACAAACTCAAAGCTACCACTTAGTGGCTATGTGGCCTTCGGAAACAAATATAGAAATAAGCATAACACAAATCAGTCACAGATATTCATATCACTAAGGTGGAAACAGATATGAATATAACACATAGAAGTGTACATCAAAGTAGTGGTCATATAAGATCCACTACATCACAAAAGAATAGGTACAAGTGCAAGACAAAAAAATATGTATACATCAAGGAGTCTTTATCTCGAATGTATAAAAACAAAAAACTACCGAGCTAAAGTAGTTAGCCAAAAGTCAGAAGCTAGTCCCAGATAATAAGTCAAGTGGAAGCACCTGAAACACCTCAGTCTGACCCGAGTATTATTTAAGAAGAAAAATAATAAACGGATCAGTCTAGCTATAAATATCATATAAGATGAGATAGGAAAAGAGATACAACAAAAATATATGATAACAATAATGTCATACTTTGACAAGCATACATCTGATAACAACAAAAATCATACAATATCTCAAATCATCTCAAATATCCAAAAAGAATATCACATTCTTTAACTTATTCACCAAACCTCAAATATTAACAAAACAAATCAATGTCAATCGTAAAAATTGGTGAAACACAAATTCCAGAAATCAATAATTAGAAATTCAGAAAACACAAAGGGGGAGGCCTATCACAAACGGGGGCATGAAAACTCACCAACGCGTGTATCACAAACGGAACGCAATTCCATGGTCGCTAACCCATCAAATTTGAGCGGAAGCTCCTCAAACGACCCGAAGACCATGGGTCGCTACCCTACCAATTTGAGCTGAAGCTCCACAAATGGCCCGAAGACCATGGGTTGCTACCCCACCAATTTGAGCCGAAGCTCTACAAACGGGGTTTAGTCCCCACGCAAACAAAGGTACATCGCACATCGCTAGTCTAAATCTCAAAATGATCATCATTGATCAATAAGTGTAAATTACATTAAGCTAGTAAATAAATGAGTTAGGCTTCATGTCCCATAACCACTAGCTTAACTTAAATATTTATGAACAGATTGTAGACTTCCACTCGAAAATAAGTGTAAATTACACTAAACTAGTAAATAAATGAGTTAGGCTTCATGTCCCATAACCACTGGCTTAACTTAAATATTTACGAACAAATTGTAGATTTCCACTCGAGGATTGTCACGAGAGTTCAATCGAACAAGTCCAAGAATTAATCGACGAAGTAAACGCAAGTGTTTCATACCACTAGTTTTGCTAAGCCGTTTAATTAGATTTCTCATATGAATGAGGTAAAGGTTTGTATATACTAATAGATTGGAAAACGGTTTTAAAAACGAGATTTGTATTAAAAGTAACGTTGAAATCGGTTTTGTGAAAGAGTCTGAGAATTTACACCTAGTATAGAAACTTTTGTATTTAAAAGTGACAAATCACATAAATGATTGTAAAAACAATCTATCACCAAAAATCCACATTCGACGACGTGAATTCCAACCATAAAAATCGATATCAAATCCCAATCAAATGGATATTCCCAAAAATCCATAAATGAAGTCATCAAAGTTGATAATAATTGACAACAACTAACCGAATCAACAAAAAATGATAAATATTGGAAATCCACTCAAAAACAACCAAAATAGGCAAAATTGAACAGTTCCAGACGTCTGAAATTACCAACCGGACATCTGAATAACTAACCAGAGGTCTGGTTGGATTTCTAGACGTCTGGATTTTGTCTCTGCCTTTTTTCTTTTTCTAGGGACTAATTCCACACATCTGGATTTTTCAACCAGACTTCTGGTTTTCTAATCCAGACGTTTGAAATTTCCTTCTAGGCAAAACCGGCCTAGCCCAAAAAGGGCAAAAATCCAAACCGAAATGCGATCGAACGAGCGATGGATGCTAGGGATTTATGCCAATCGACAACCCAGCCCTATAGGCTCTTCGATACACCACCAAAAACATGTCAAAACATCCAAGATAGGATCTTTAAAGATTTTGACTTTAAAATACCAAAATTGGAAAATTCACCAAATCAATTCAAATCAAAAGCAATTGAACATGAAATAGATGTTAGGAATTCATACCTAACAACAATGAAAGCTATAGACATAGATGTGAGTTCAAGAACTCGCCTTTAAACCCAAAAACAACGAATGAGAAGCTTTACAACAAAGGAAAGATCAACCACTCTTCAACTTCAACTCAAGAAGCTCCAATCCTATTAAGCAGAATGTACCGTATTATTATTCTCCATTGTATCAGTTTACATCTGATATCAATAAAATTTATTTTATCAATACTCTAATTTGGTATCGAGCAAAATAAATTTGCTTAACGGCAAGAAACGCCTTGCCATTAATCCCATCAGATCTATTGTCATCATTTGGAGATTAGGCTGCGTTTTAGAATCATTTGAGGATTCAAGAATTCGAATTCTCATCATCTATTTACTGCTTTAATCAGTTATTCATACCTAACCCAAGATCAAGAAGTGTTGCAGCTGTTCTTTCAAATTCAGTCTTATCACTGACACTCTGCCTCGCCAAGAAACTCTCTGTCAGGAAAACTTCATCATCTAGAGAATCTTTGGCTGCATAGTTGTCATCTCCCAAATCTAAAACCCTCTAATCAATCTGACTCATCACTTCTGCATCATGGCGGACGAAAATCAAGATAACTCAAGTAACACTTCAGCAAATTCAACCCCATGCAATTCTGCAACTGTCCAGAACAGTACTCAAGATCTGATCAAGTCAATCATCAAGCCTCAAAGTCAGTTGATCAACATACAATTGGACGACTCAAACTATCTCCTTTGGAAATTCCAAATTGAAACTGCATCAGAGGATATGGGCATGAAGACCATGTTCTTGGAACTCTTGCCATACCACCTAAATACATCACAAATCAAGAAGGTAGGCTTGTAAGCAACCAAGAACATACAATTCATCAGAGACAAGATAGTTTAATCAGTTCTTGGTTACTGTCATCAGTTAGTGCAAATATACTGCCACAACTGGTTGGGTGCAAAAGTGTTCATGAAATATGGTTACCAATTAAACAAGTATTCAATACACAATCTGCAGCCAAAATAATGTACTATAAAAGACAACTGCAGAGTTGTAGGAAGGAAAACTTATCTATGAGAGATTACTTGACCAAGATTAAAACACTTTGTGATCGGCTAGCCTTTGTTGGCCACAAGATTACTGACACATAGCAAGTTATGTGTATATTAGGAGGACTTGATGATGAATATGAGTCTGTTGTTGCTGTAATATCATCAAAAGAGGTTACACCATCTATCCAATATGTTTATTCCATTCTTCTTGCTCGTGAGGGAAGAATTGAACAAAAGAAACCTGCAATCTTAGAATTCTCTGCTAATTTTTTGAGCAACAGTAAAAGCAAAAATCAAGAAAGGAATACCAATGCAAGAAATCAAACAAGTAGTTATCAAAGAGGATGTATGCAATTCAGAGGAAGAGGAAGAGGAAGGTGGAGCAATAATAACAGCAACAATAGACTTATATGTCAAATTTGCGAAAGGTTTGGACATGGTGCAAACAAGTGCTACTTCAAATTTGATGCAAGTTATATACTATCACAACAAAGCAACAATAACTCAAGAAATTACTCTCCAAATGTTAATATGATTAACACACAACAAGATGGAAAAAGTCACTCAGACACTCTGAATGCAGAATCAGCAAAAATGGAGGACATTCAAGATGAAAATTGGTACCCAGACATAGGGGCAACAAATCATGTGACTAATAACCTTAGCAACCTAAATCTTGGCAACAAAGAGTACAAAGGTACGCATTCTTTACACATCGGAAATGGTAAGCCTATTACAATCACACACTGGATGTGCATGTATAAAGGGAAAAACAATTCTATCTCAATAATTTATTAAGAGTTCTCCTAATTAGAAAAAATTTAATAAGTGTATCTCAATTTGTAAAAGATAATAATGTTTACTTTGAATTTTATCCAAGGTATTTTTTGGTTAAAGACATTCTAACTAGGGAAATTTTTTTGCAAGGTAGAGAAGTTAAGAGATTTTACCAATTCAATGTTGCTAATTCAAGAAATTCTGCAAATAAGAAGTGTAATGTTTCTGAAATCAAACAGAGAGAAAAATGTAAGAAATTTGATGTTTGGCATTGTAAATTGGGACATCCAATTGTAAAGATTGTAAAACAAATTTTAAATGATAATAATATTTCTGTTGACAATGTTCATATGCCTTACATTTGCACTTATTGCCAAATGGGTAAAAGTTATAAACTTCCATTTCCAAATTTAGACACTAAGTACAGCTAACCGCTTGAATTAGTTATTGTAGACTTATGGGGACCAGCCCCAATTACATCCAATTATGGATACAAATACTATATTTCATTTGTTGATGTTTATGGTAGATATGTGTGGATGTATTTCTTAAAGACGAAATATGAAACTTACAATGCAGTTCTACAGTTTATAGTCAGTGCAGAAAAGTAAACAAACTATCAACTAAAGGTTATTCAAACTGACGGTGGGTCAAAATTTATGCCACTAAAGGAGTACTTGAAAAGAGAGGAATAACACAAAGAATGACATGTCCATATACATCAAAACAAAATGCATTTGTAGAAATAAAACATAGACACATTGTTGAGACAGGTCTCACTCTATTAGCACATGCATCAATGCCACCAAAATTTTGGCCAGATGCATTTACAACCTCAGTATACTTGATAAACAGGCTTCCCATAAAAGTGCTCAAGTTTAAAAGTCCATTAGAATTATTGTACAAAATTAAGCCTGATTATCAAGGACTAAAGGTTTTTGGGTGTCTGTGTTTTTCTTATTTAAGATGTTATAATACTAACAAGTTGAGTTTTAGATCATCACCATGCACCTTCCTGGGGTATGCAACAAATCAGAAAGGGTACAAGTGCTTAGACACTAATGGCAGAATCTACATATCAAGACATGTGGTATTTAATGAGCAAATATTTCGTTTTAACAAGTCAGAAATCAAAACCACACAAAAAATATACAATCCAAAGTATTCCTTACCACCAATACCTGCTCAACTGGATGAGATTACATCAGATCAAAGTGAAACAAGATGTGCAAGTCAGGATGATCAGTACTCACCAATGTCAATTCAAGGTGATTTCAATTCAGAATCGGATCATGAGTCAAACAGACAACCAGGGAGCTCAAACCATACCTCACAACAAAACAACAATACTCTATCAGATTCTCATCAAGTATTGGATGATGCACTATCACTCAATACTCAACAAGAAGCTACAACAAATAATAGGAATCAACAACCTGCAAGAGTTGGGCACCATATGATAACAAGAGCAAAGAGTGATATATTCAAACAAAAAATATATAGTGCAAACTTGGAAACTGAAGAACCAAGCACGTATCATCAAGCTATGCAAGATGAAAAATGGATAACTGCTATGAAAGAAAAATATTATGAGAAACAAGACATGGACTCTTGTTCTTCTACCAGCTAACAAAAATGTTGTATGATGGAAGTGGACATATAGATTAAAGAAAAATGTTGATGGTTCAATCTCTAAACACAAGGCAAGATTAGTAGTCAAGGGGTATTCACAGCAACATGAGTTTGATTTTAATGAAACCTTCTCACCAGTTGTGAAACCCACTTCTATTAGAATTATCCTAACTATTGCCTTGCAAAGAAATTGGATCATCAAGCAACTAGATATAAATAATGCATTCTTGAATGGTATATTGCAGGAAGAAGTTTACATGGATCAACCTCAAGGGTTCAGACAGAAAGGAAGTGAAAAACTTGTTTGTAAATTAAACAAGGCAATATATAGGCTTAAGCAAGCTCCAAGTGTGTGGTTTGACAAATTAAAATCAACTTTGGCTAAACTTGGTTATAATTCAACTAAATCAGATAACTCACTGTTTACCAAGTTTAGTAATGATACTGTTACTTATGTTCTAATATATGTTGATGACTTTATCATTACAAGAAACAGTGCAATAGAAATAAACAATCTCACACTGCATCTGGACAAAGAGTTTTCTGTTAAAGATATGGGAAATCTACACTGCTTTCTTGGTATTGAAGTAAAGAAAGTATCATCTACTGCATTGCATTTAAGTCAAAGCAAATACATCTCTGAAATACTGACTAAAGCTAAGATGGATAAGGAAAACTCTCTATGTACACCAATGACAAGCAATTTACATTTATCAAAAAACAAAGGTGATCCAATAACAAATGGCAAGCAATATAGAAGTATCGTTGGAGCACTTCAGTATGTCACAATTACAAGACTAGAGATTACATTTAATGTAAACAAAGTCAGTCAGTTCATGCACAAACCACTTGATGAGCATTGGAAAACAATAAAAAGAACTCTCAGGTATCTTAAAGGAACTATAAATAAGGGATTAGTCCTAGAGTCATGAAAAACACTTAACATTAATGGTTATGCTGATGCAGACCATGATGATCGAAGATCAACTACTGGATATTGCATATTTTTTAGTAAAAACACAATCTCATAGTGCTCAAAAAACAGTCTACGGTGTCAAGATCAAGCACTGAAGTAGAATATAGGAGTGTTGCAAGTGCAATAGCAAAGATAATGTGGATTGAGTCACTGTTAAGTGGGCTAAGAATTGAATCTAACAGTAAAGATACAATATGGTGTGATAATCTAAGTGCAACACTACTTGCAGCAAATCCAGTTTTGCACTCGAGAACCAAACACATGGAATTGGATTTATATTTTGTAAGAGAACAGGTTATGAAAAGAAAATTAACTGTAAATCATACACCTTCAGCTTACCAGAAGGCAGACATCTTAACAAGGCCTTTATCGAAGCAAAGCTTCCTCAGATTGAGGGTGGAGTTACATGTTGAAGATGCCAAGATCGGACCCGAAGTCAAAGATCTGACATCGATTAGAAATGCAAAATTCTCTACAAAACTGTTGCAAAGCAAGGATCTTGCAGAAGCACACCTTTCAGACAAGCAACATGCCGAAGATGTCCAACTCAGTCCAAAAGTCACAGATCTGACATCATTTAGAGATGTGAAATCTTCTACCAAACCATTGCAAAGCAAGGATTTTGCAGAAGCACATCTTCAAAAAAGCAATCGCCTTAATTTCATTCATGGCAGACCATAATTCTGAAATCGAAGCTCAATACTCCCGCAGAGAGCAAGCAAATCTTACAAAATCATAGAAAGCTTATAACTTTGCAAGATTGAGGCATTAATTTCCGAGGAATGAAAAATCGGCTAAGAATTGGGAAAAATCGCAAACCCTAACTTCATTAGGTTTAAAGGGGGGAATAAGAGATAGTGAAGGCTATTGTATATAATATTTGTGTAACAACCCTGTATTTTTCAAATATTTTTTTAATTGATTTTTCCAGATTCAAAAGCTTTATTTATGAAAAGAATAAATTTTGTTATTTTAAATATAAACTTTGACTTTGATGTGGATTTAAATATGACTAAATTTAATATTTCCTGAAAATGTGAATTTTGGTCAATAGTCAAACTTTGACTTTTAAGTTTAAATTTTTAATAGTTTGAAATTATAAATTTTATCTTTTATTATGAAAATAGATTTAATAACTTGAACACTACTTTTTGTTTCGTTGAAAACGGAGTTAAAATGTAAAAGTTATGTACATTTCAATTTTTAGTATAATTTGTTTATTTGTGCAATTTTGCCTATTTTAAATTTTTTAAATCATATTTTCTTTCTTATATTTTGTTTTAATATGTGTTAATATGTTTTTTATGTATATTTTGTCTTTTTATGTTTTTAAATTGATAATAGTATTTTTCCAAAATTTACTGTATTTATTTTTCATTTTTAAAGGCTGTTTTACTATTTTCTGCTATTTTCTTCATTAAAAATTATATGTAAATTAAATTTTAAATATTTATTTTGTGAATATATTTTTATTTTATATATTATTTATGTTTAAAAATATATTGCAAGCTCATATGAATTTTCTAAAAAAATTTCTATTCAATTTCAAAATTTTCTAGTCTAGTTCACTGTTTTAACTATTTTCCTTAATTCTACTTTATATAATCAATAAATATTATATATATTTTTATATTTTATCAAATTTTCGAATTTTTAACTGGAATTTCTGTTATTATCAGAAATATAAACTTATAAAAATGAATTAAAGAAATTTGAAAGGCCTTAAACTTTCTATCTTCCTAAGGCCCTTTTATTTTCTAACCCTTCTACTTTTTAACCTAACTTTTCATTCAATTGGCAACATCTCCTCATTTCTTCAGCCGCCACTTTTTTTTTCTCTCATTCACGAAATTCCAAAGCTCCTAAACCCTAAAAAAAATATGGCTTCCATTCTCCTCTTATCTTCTTCCTTTATCTCTTCTTTACTTCACAATTTCCATTGATTTTGCCTTCCTCCTCTTCTAGCTTTACTTGGCCTCTACCACCTTCATCTCCACCATCCTCTCCACCTTCAGCCCCACCACCATCTACAGCAGCACCTCCTCCTCCTCCACTGACCATGACAAGCCATGCCCATCCATTTAAGTTAGCACCACAAAATTGCACAAAAATCCTTACAAACAATGCCTAAACCACATATGCTTCACCACCACCTTCATCTATCGCCTTGGCCACCCCTAGAACCACCACCACCAGCAACTACATGACCTTTGGCTGCTGCTGCACCATCACCCTCCACTGTCCAGACCTGTACCATGCATGGCTGAGCCAAGCAATGACCAAGTCGAGCCTTGTTGTGACCAAAACTTCACCTATTTGCCTTGTCCATTGATATTCTTCATGTTGCATCTCCTACCCTTCACATCACTTCATGTTGCCATGCTTAGGTGTGCTAAACCTGACCTATATGATGCTAACCTGAGCCCAAACACATCATGGCTGAGCACTTGATCCCCTATGGTCAAGCATTTGAATGGTAAAGGCAAAGTCTTGTCTTTATTGCTTTGTATTTCAATTTGTTCAACATTGTTTTATGTTAAGTATATTCATGTGCTACATTGTTTTGTCTTGTTTGGGTATTGTTTACAAGATGATATCTTGGCTATTTTCTCCACTCA
Organism: Allium fistulosum; assembly: GCA_030737815.1. Lineage (NCBI taxonomy): Eukaryota > Viridiplantae > Streptophyta > Magnoliopsida > Asparagales > Amaryllidaceae > Allium > Allium fistulosum. Next base: position 717,236,189 of record CM060908.1, read on the forward strand.
AATCAAAGGTCGTGCCTTCTGGATCCGTTGTGTCATTCTAATTGATATCTCCAGCATAAAAAGGTGAGTTATTCTCACCAGACAATATGTACCTATATAACTAGTAAATTGACACCCTGCGAATCTGTAGAAATATATTATCAAGTTTTATATGCTTATATTATTATCATATGATGTTCACACCTGTTATTATACCTGTTATATCATATGTTACTGTTATTTAATGTTATTCTATTATTTATATCTGTTATCACCATTGCAAGTTCCCTGTAGATTAGAATCACTATGGGTTGAAATGATACATACCCGAACGGACTTTAGAATAGGGAAAAATCGTTATGGGCTGAAATGATAGGCCTGAACGATTTTTATTTAAAATTATTTTAACTTGGGATTGCGGGTTTGAAATGATAGAACCCGGATTTTTCTTTTTTTTTAACTGCGGATTGAAATGATACATATCCGTATCACTTGACCTAAGTTAGAAAATTATATACAGGCCCGTGGTTATTTTATAAAGTGTTTTGGATATTTTTAAGTATTTTAAAAATTATAAATTTATGAAATTTGATTTAAATAGATTTTGAAATGTTTTAAAATAAAGAAATTATGATTTTTCTATGTGTTAAAAATGTAATTAATGAATGGTTTAACTGGATTTTTGAAATATAACTTAAGTTGGAAATTTGGAATTTTGGTTAAAAGTGATATTTAGGTTATATAAATAAAATGGATATTAAATTTTATTTGGAAATGGTAAATATGATAATTTGATTAAATTTGAATTTAAGTGATTTATTAAAGTATTATTGATTTTTCTATGAATTTAAGTGGTTAAATAAATGAATGTTTAAAAGTGATCTTTTAAAATATAACTTGACTTGGAAATGTGAAATTTGGTTTTAATTAAAGGTTTAAGTTAATTAAATAAAATTGGAAATTTAGTTAAATTTGTGAAATGGTAATTTAAATTTGAAGTGTTAAGTTATTTGTTGAAATGTGAAGAATTGGAAACTTTTACACTTAAATTTATTAAGTAAATTGTTGAAAATTGGATTTAATTATAAGAAATTTATTGTGAAAAAGATACATGTTAAATGATATGTAAATGAACATTTTAAATGTTAAAATATGATTTTTAAAATGTTTATGTGTTTTAAATTGAAGTTATTTAATTGCTGGAAATACACTAACACCTGAAATCTACTTTTAATAGCATTCAGAAATGCTATAGATTCTGTTTTGAACTAAAATTGTGTAAAAAGAGCTATTACAGCATTTCTGAAATGCTGTAGTTGCTGTAATTGAACTTATAGGCTAATATTGAACTCAGGCCTATTATAGCATTCTCTGGAAATGCTATAGTGGTCTGCAGTCTTTGCTGAAACCAAATTTAACCCTTGTTCTGAAATCTGAACTACCGCAGCACTTCTGAAATGCTGTCTTTTCTGTTTTGAACTATAATTCAACTAAAACTGAGTTTTAACAGCAGTTTTAAGTGCTGTCTTTGCTGAATTAAAAATGTTTTCAAATATAACTTATAGCAGTTGTTTTAAATGCTGTGAAATGCTGAAATTTTAATAATTAGGGTTTTTGACTTAGTAAACGAACTCAGAATGGTTTGAAACTTTGGAAATTGAATACTTGATTTGAAAATATAATAATTACACTTTTAAAAGGTTTAAATGAATTATTTTGATTGGAATATAAACTATTTAAAGGTGATTTGAAATGATAGTAAATGAACGATATCTTTGAATTTAAAAGGTATTTAAAGTTGAATATTTGGATTTGAACTGATAGGATATTTTATTTTATTAAAATGATTTGAAATGAAGTTTTATAAGGATATGATATTTTATTATATTAAAATGATTTGAAATGAAGTTTTGAAATTATATGAAAATTTAAATATATGGAAATGGTTTGGAATTGATTTAATCTTTATTTTGATAAAGATATGGTTTGAAATGATATTTTATTTTGAAGTAAAGTATTGTTTTTAAAAGTTATAACCACGGGTTATAATAACGATTGGTTGGCAAAGAGACCGGGATCGGATATGGACATACTCTCTGTCGATACCGAAAACCACTTTGACAACCGTGTACGCGGTGGAGATTCCAGAATGAAGTAGGATGGTGGCGACGTTCTTAAGGTATGTTACGTGGACCCAACTCCCGTGAGTTGGCATAAGGTGGCTAAAACAGGAGCGATCTCGGACCAGTGAGGTAGCACCTCTTCTCGGACACATTTCTTCGATATTATACTCTTACTTGTGATTGATTAGATGGCCATCCTCCGATTTGGGAGTGTTGTTCGAGGTGGAACGGTAGTCGCTGCTATGCGTATCCATCAGTCCGTGTGCGTAATTGGTATATCTACCCTGGCATTGCCTAGTTGTGCCGTGTCACCTACCATATCGAGCTTTACTACGATTATCATTTTAAGATCCGACCGCGTTAAGGTTCTCCATCCCCTTAACGCTATTTTCTATATGATTATACTTTACTTATTTAGACACTATTATAATATCGAATATTAGTACATAGTAGATAGTTTAACGGATCCTTAGAGGATGGGCGGTCCCAAGCATCTTCTAAGTTACTTGTACCTTTATTACAGTTCACTTGATTTGGTTTACATTATATAAGTATATATTGTCCTAATTCGAGTGTTTTGTGTTTTGCTTTACGCTCGGGTCAGCCTGAGTTATTCCCAGATTTGGATTTCCACTCTCTTGGAGATTTGAATCGCTGGAGATTATCTGCTTGTCATGTCCTATCTATTTCAGTTCCGTTGTTCTACTCAGCTTGCACTTGGTTATTTTATTGAGACTTTTGTTGTACTCTATTTCTTCTGTTGTATCTTATGTAACTCTGATATATTTATATAGTAGCTTCATGAACTACTATTTCTTTTACTTCCGCTGCATTATTTTACTCTGTGTCTGTGATCTGTGATTATATTTATTTACTGTATATTCTGAGATTTGCCAAATTTTATTTACAACGTGGTATTTTGAGCAATTCAACTCCGGCATGAGTGTCTACCTATACACTTATAATGGATGCGAATGGTTGAAAATATCGGGTCGTTACAGTTGGTATCAGAGCTTTGGCTTTGAGGCAAAACTCAGCATATGGAGTAGATTTATTTACAGAATCACTTTCGTTCGAGTTTGAATCTCTTCCTTTTGATTCGATTTACTTTGAAATTTGGAACGTTTCCTGCGGTTCCGAAATTCATTCGTGTCCCTCACTATTCATCATCTTTTGATTCTGGAGTATCCCATGACTCCACTTCCAATATCTTTATAGTGAATTGGCGGTCTCGCCAATATTCTAATTTTCTTGTAAAAGGGTGAAAATCCTTTACAGTCAGCATCGATTCACCAGAGATTTTTATTTATCCTTGGTTTAGATGCTAATATCTTTTATTATTCCAAACTCTATCTCTTGAGATTGAACGTAGATTTATCCCAGAAAAATCCACATCGATCTTATTCTTTAAGTCACGGTTGACCCGGTTAAGGTTGTCCGCGATTTATCTAAGCTTACCCATCTCTCATCTCTGTTTAACCATCTTGTCTTTTGTTTCTAAACTATCTCCAAACATTTTGAATTGTACTGGTAAATCTATGTTTTGTTTTATATATGGTGTTGTTTGAGTTGTTGATGTTGATTTGGATTTCCGATCGATTCGTCTGATCAACGCTATCGATAGGATTTCTAAAACACTTTGACAGAACAAACTGACACCATATTATTTTAAATTTGGTTAATGAAATAAAATTTTGAGATATAAGTAAATTTATGGAACTTATCATTTATTATTCTACAAATGAATTTATAAATAGTTGTTTATAAATTTATTTGGCAACTGAAATGAATTTAAAACAAGAAATTTAAAGAATTTAATTTCCGATGGTTTCAAACCTTGTGTTTAAAATTTTTAAAAGGATATTATTTAAAGTATTTTGAATAAAAATTTGTCTCTAAAGGATTTTAAAGTTTAAAAATTTAGTGCTCTTCTCTTTGTCGCTGGAAAATAATTTCGGTGATGACTGCAGCATCATCGACGTTCATTTTCGAGTTTCGAAGTGAAGAAACCATTCTGTAGTCTTGCTACAGCTTTGTTTTGGAAAATCTGATTGATTTGAATTTCTAAAATATGACTGGATTATAATATATATAGATATATGATTTAAATTTGATTTAACATATTATGTATATATAATTACTTATCTCCAAATGGTTTGAAGATGTTCGAAGATTCAAATTCTTAAATTTTATCTTGAAGAATAATTTCAATTAAAAGAAGAAAAAATAAAAAATTTGGATAAATGATTCAAACTTGAGATAATTGAATTGGAAAGTTTTATTTGTATAATACAATTGCATTCAAATATAACTTACCTTAAATTTTTTTTGAAGTTAACAATGTAATTGGATAATATGCAGTACAGAAATGATTTTATAAATAAAATTTGAGTGGTTATAATAAATGTTATACACTTAAATTTTAGTTATAAAAGATTAACAGAGGTAAATAGTGAAAAAGGAATTTAAAGAGATTTTATTTAAATAACTTAATAATCAAATTTGATTTAATATGGAACCTTAAGTCTAACCTAGGAATTTTAATAATGGTTATTTCCTGAAACGAATATGTTGTATAATAAATAATGTATCTTTGAATAGATAAAATAAAATACATTGGAATTGGACATTTTGTAATAAAGTTTATTTAACTTGAATTCATAGTTTAATTGATGTCTAAATGAATAAATGTGTAAAGGAATTTGATTGTTATATTTGCTATGATAAATATTTTATTTATGAAATAGATATGTCTTGAAAAATGAATAATTATGATTTAAATAGTTAAAATGTATTTTAACATCACTAAAATTTGATAATTGAGAATTTGGTTTTCAAATGAAATTTTAAGTGTAACTTATTAAAGGAATATCTATTTATGAAATGGGTATTATAAATAAAGTGTTAGGTTATGTGTTAAATTAAGAGCTAACTAAAATAGTGAACTTTTAACTTAATAAATGAAGTATAGTTTGATTTGAATATTACATTCATAAAGTTTGTTTAATAAGTCATAAGTTAAATGATATCCAAATAAATATTTCTGGAATTGAACTGATTTGAAATATTAATATATCTACTGTAGCATTTTATAAGTACTACTATTTTGAAAATACAATGTTTTGGAAATTTTTATAATTAAATGAACTTAGAAATGTTACAACTTTAAAATGAATATTATTTGACCTTGAATTAAAATGGTTTAAATGAAGATTACTTTTTTTAGGGTGTTATGATTTTCTAAGTATTATGTTTTTTTTTTAAAAAAAGAATAACTTGTCCAAAGTGTTATGATTTTAGCAGTGTGATTTCCAAATGATAAACATCCCTAAATTGTTATGATTTCAAAGCATTATGGTTTTAAATTTATTATCTGGTTTTGTTTTTCCAAACTATCTTTTGGTTGTCCTTATTTCCCTTATCTTGTTACAGAATGGGAAGGCTATTGCTTATACCAGTCTATTTAGAAATCTTTCTGTAATCTATGATAATCTTTGTTACTCATCTGGATCTGAACACTGTTTTTCCATTCATAGACTGTCGGTCAAGTGAAAGGGAGATTCAGACTCTAGAGGATCTTTTTCGTGCTTATATTCTTGATTTGATCACCTCCATCTTGTTAAACTTACCTATAACAATAATTATCAGGTGTAATTCCAATCGTCTTATCATCTTGTCTTAATTCTATTTCATTCTATCTTTTTCTATGCTTTCCCGTACCTCGTTCCTTTTCGGGGACGAAAAGTTTTGAGTGGGGGAGAGTGTAACAACCCTGTATTTTTCAAATATTTTTTTTAATTGATTTTTCCAGATTCAAAAGCTTTATTTATGAAAAGAATAAATTTTGTTATTTTAAATATAAACTTTGACTTTGATGTGGATTAGAATTCCAAATATGACTAAATTTAATATTTCCTGAAAATGTGAATTTTGGTCAATAGTCAAACTTTGACTTTTAAGTTTAAATTTTTAATAGTTTGAAATTATAAATTTTATCTTTTATTATGAAAATAGATTTAATAACTTGAACACTACTTTTTGTTTCGTTGAAAACGGAGTTAAAATGTAAAAGTTATGTACATTTCAATTTTTAGTATAATTTGTTTATTTGTGCAATTTTGCCTATTTTAAATTTTTTAAATCATATTTTCTTTCTTATATTTTGTTTTAATATGTGTTAATATGTTTTTTATGTATATTTTGTCTTTTTATGTTTTTAAATTGATAATAGTATTTTTCCAAAATTTACTGTATTTATTTTTCATTTTTAAAGGTTGTTTTCCTATTTTCTGCTATTTTCTTCATCAAAAATTATATGTAAATTAAATTTTAAATATTTATTTTGTGAATATATTTTTATTTTATATATTATTTATGTTTAAAAATATATTGCAAGCTCATATGAATTTTCTAAAAAAATTTCTATTCAATTTCAAAATTTTCTAGTCTAGTTCACTGTTTTAACTATTTTCCTTAATTCTACTTTATATAATCAATAAATATTATATATATTTTTATATTTTATCAAATTTTCGAATTTTTAACTGGAATTTCTGTTATTATCAGAAATATAAACTTATAAAAATGAATTAAAGAAATTTGAAAGGCCTTAAACTTTCTATCTTCCTAAGGCCCTTTTATTTTCTAACCCTTCTACTTTTTAACCTAACTTTTCATTCAATTGGCAACATCTCCTCATTTCTTCAGCCGCCACTTTTTTCTTCTCTCATTCATGAAATTCCAAAGCTCCTAAACCCTAAAAAAAATATGGCTTCCATTCTCCTCTTATCTTCTTCCTTTATCTCTTCTTTACTTCACAATTTCCATTGATTTTGCCTTCCTCCTCTTCTAGCTTTGCTTGGCCTCTACCACCTTCATCTCCACCATCCTCTCCACCTTCAGCCCCACCACCATCTACAGCAGCACCTCCTCCTCCTCCACTGACCATGACAAGCCATGCCCATCCATTTAAGTTAGCACCACAAAATTGCACAAAAACCCTTCCAAACAATGCCTAAACCACATATGCTTCACCACCACCTTCATCTATCGCCTTGGCCACCCCTAGAACCACCACCACCAGCAACTACATGACCTTTGGCTGCTGCTGCACCATCACCCTCCACTGTCCAGACCTGTACCATGCATGGCTGAGCCAAGCAATGACCAAGTCGAGCCTTGTTGTGACCAAAACTTCACCTATTTGCCTTGTCCATTGATATTCTTCATGTTGCATCTCCTACCCTTCACATCACTTCATGTTGCCATGCTTAGGTGTGCTAAACCTGACCTATATGATGCTAACCTGAGCCCAAACACATCATGGCTGAGCACTTGATCCCCTATGGTCAAGCATTTGAATGGTAAAGGCAAAGTCTTGTCTTTATTGCTTTGTATTTCAATTTGTTCAACATTGTTTTATGTTAAGTATATTCATGTGCTATATTGTTTTGTCTTGTTTGGGTATTGTTTACAAGATGATATCTTGGCTATTTTCTCCACTCAAATCAAAGGTCGTGCCTTCTGGATCCGTTGTGTCATTCTAATTGATATCTCCAGCATAAAAAGGTGAGTTATTCTCACCAGACAATATGTACCTATATAACTAGTAAATTGACACCCTGCGAATCTGTAGAAATATATTATCAAGTTTTATATGCTTATATTATTATCATATGATGTTCACACCTGTTATTATACCTGTTATATCATATGTTACTGTTATTTAATGTTATTCTGTTATTTATATCTGTTATCACCATTGCAAGTTCCCTGTAGATTAGAATCACTATGGGTTGAAATGATACATACCCGAACGGACTTTAGAATAGGGAAAAATCGTTATGGGCTGAAATGATAGGCCTGAACGATTTTTATTTAAAATTATTTTAACTTGGGATTGCGGGTTTGAAATGATAGAACCCGGATTTTTCTTTTTTTTTAACTGCGGATTGAAATGATACATATCCGTATCACTTGACCTAAGTTAGAAAATTATATACAGGCCCGTGGTTATTTTATAAAGTGTTTTGGATATTTTTAAGTATTTTAAAAATTATAAATTTATGAAATTTGATTTAAATAGATTTTGAAATGTTTTAAAATAAAGAAATTATGATTTTTCTATGTGTTAAAAATGTAATTAATGAATGGTTTAACTGGATTTTTGAAATATAACTTAAGTTGGAAATTTGGAATTTTGGTTAAAAGTGATATTTAGGTTATATAAATAAAATGGATATTAAATTTTATTTGGAAATGGTAAATATGATAATTTGATTAAATTTGAATTTAAGTGATTTATTAAAGTATTATTGATTTTTCTATGAATTTAAGTGGTTAAATAAATGAATGTTTAAAAGTGATCTTTTAAAATATAACTTGACTTGGAAATGTGAAATTTGGTTTTAATTAAAGGTTTAAGTTAATTAAATAAAATTGGAAATTTAGTTAAATTTGTGAAATGGTAATTTAAATTTGAAGTGTTAAGTTATTTGTTGAAATGTGAAGAATTGGAAACTTTTACACTTAAATTTATTAAGTAAATTGTTGAAAATTGGATTTAATTATAAGAAATTTATTGTGAAAAAGATACATGTTAAATGATATGTAAATGAACATTTTAAATGTTAAAATATGATTTTTAAAATGTTTATGTGTTTTAAATTGAAGTTATTTAATTGCTGGAAATACACTAACACCTGAAATCTACTTTTAATAGCATTCAGAAATGCTATAGATTCTGTTTTGAACTAAAATTGTGTAAAAAGAGCTATTACAGCATTTCTGAAATGCTGTAGTTGCTGTAATTGAACTTATAGGCTAATATTGAACTCAGGCCTATTATAGCATTCTCTGGAAATGCTATAGTGGTCTGCAGTCTTTGCTGAAACCAAATTTAACCCTTGTTTTGAAATCTGAACTACCGCAGCACTTCTGAAATGCTGTCTTTTCTATTTTGAACTATAATTCAACTAAAACTGAGTTTTAACAGCAGTTTTAAGTGCTGTCTTTGCTGAATTAAAATTTTTTTCAAATATAACTTATAGCAGTTGTTTTAAATGCTGTGAAATGCTGAAATTTTAATAATTAGGGTTTTTGACTTAGTAAACGAACTCAGAATGGTTTGAAACTTTGGAAATTGAATACTTGATTTGAAAATATAATAATTACACTTTTAAAAGGTTTAAATGAATTATTTTGATTGGAATATAAACTATTTAAAGGTGATTTGAAATGATAGTAAATGAACGATATCTTTGAATTTAAAAGGTATTTAAAGTTGAATATTTGGATTTGAACCGATAGGATATTTTATTTTATTAAAATGATTTGAAATGAAGTTTTGTAAGGATATGATATTTTATTATATTAAAATGATTTGAAATGAAGTTTTGAAATTATATGAAAATTTAAATATATGGAAATGGTTTGGAATTGATTTAATCATTATTTTGATAAAGATATGGTTTGAAATGATATTTTATTTTGAAGTAAAGTATTGTTTTTAAAAGTTATAACCACGGGTTATAATAACGTTGGGTTGTTAAAGAGACCGGGATCGGATATGGACATACTCTCTGTCTTACCGAAAACCACTTTGGCAACTGTGTACGCGGTGGAGATTCCAGAATGAAGTAGGATGGTGGCGACGTTCTTAAGGTATGTTACGTAGACCCAACTCCCGTGAGTTGGCATAAGGTGGCTAAAACAGGAGCGATCTCGGACCAGTGAGGTAGCACCTCTTCTCGGACACATTTCTTCGATATAATACTCTTACTTGTGATTGATTAGATGGCCATCCTCCGATTTGGGAGTGTTGTTCGAGGTGGAACGGTAGTGGCTGCTATGCGTATCCATCAGTCCATGTGCGTAATTGGTATATCTACCCTGGCATTGCCTAGTTGTGCCGTGTCACCTACCATATCGAGCTTTACTACGATTATGATTTTAAGATCCGACCGCGTTAAGGTTCTCCATCCCCTTAACGCTATTTTCTATATGATTATACTTTACTTATTTAGACACTATTATAATATCGAATATTACTACATAGTAGATAGTTTAACGGATCCTTAGAGGATGGGCGGTCCCAAGCATCTTCTAAGTTACTTGTACCTTTATTACAGTTCACTTGAGTTGGTTTACATTATATAAGTATATATTGTCCTGACTCGAGTGTTTTGTGTTTTGCTTTACGCTCGGGTCAGCCTGAGTTATTCACAGATTTGGATTTCCACTCTCTTGGAGATTTGAATCGCTGGAGATTATCTGCTTGTCATGTCCTATCTATTTCAGTTCCGTTGTTCTACTCAGCTTGTACTTGGTTATTTTATTGAGACTTTTGTTGTACTCTATTTCTTCTGTTGTATCTTATGTAACTCTGATATATTTATATAGTAGCTTCATGAACTACTATTTCTTTTACTTCCGATGCATTATTTTACTCTGTGTCTGTGATCTGTGATTATATTTATTTACTGTATATTCTGAGATTTGCCAAATTTTATTTACAACGCGGTATTTTGAGCAATTCAACTCCGGCATGAGTGTCTACCTATACACTTATAATGGATGCGAATGGTTGAAAATATCGGGTCGTTACAATTTGCTAATTTATTAATTCTCAACGATCAGATGGAAGGAGTTATTCATCTAACGGCTTCAGACTATTGGGCTTATAACAATAGCCCACTTCAGTATTATTTGCAATATAAATACTGATCAAAGGAATGTATCGTATTATTATTCTCCATTGTATCAGTTTACATCTGATATCAATGAAATTCATTTTATCAAAACTCTAATTCTTACTCTTTCAAATTTATTCACTTATGACTGGACACGATGGATTGATTTTGATAGGACATACAGGGTGTGTTAGTTCCTCCAAATTTTACATCAATGTGGCAACATATAGATGCACAATTGTATTGTATATGGGATTTATAATTGATGATAATAACCACCTTTCCTGGTTTATTTAGCTATACGTGCTTATAAGCAAATAGTAAACTAGAGGATATTGCACATTTACTTCAAACAGTCATAACCATATGCATGTATAAAATTATTGAGCATTAATTTTTAGTTTTTGCAGTAAATTAGAGGAATATGCAGTGGTCTTTCTCTGATTCCTATATACTATATGAACAGCATTAGAGAACTAACAATAATTTGCAGAAAGAAGGCATAATTTATTTGATATAATTTATAAACCAGTTGGTAGTTAATCTCTTCTTGTGATTTCATAGAAATAGTCTATTATTTGAAGCAGTTAATCTATTTTCGGTCATGAAAATTTTCAACATAAAAAACTAATATACATTTAATACATAAGAGAAAGAGATTACTTAGTTTTGGTATGTATATGTAACAAGGTCTATGTTGTAATGCAAAAGCGTGTAGAGAAGAAGAAGAACCTAGATGACTACATAACAAGGTGGAGAAAATCAAAACTTCCATCACAGAAGTTGAAATGAAAATACATTTTATAGCAATATATGTTTCAGTAAGCTAGAAATTCAGTCTATTTTATTTTCTTCTCATCATCTTTAAAAAAGAGATGACAACAAAACGAACTTTGCAGCACATATATTAAATAGCATGGGTTGAAAAGTTGTTGATATAAAATCGAGTTCTACATTTTTGTCTAATGAGTAACAAATTGCGATGCACTTGATGTCCTCCTTTCCATTTAGGAATGAACTCATTTCCTAATAATTGAAAAACATGATCTTGCATCTCATCATTAGTAACAATCAAGCTTTTACATTTGATAACTGCATGTAACCAGCAACTGAACCATATGTTATTTCCTTATTTGATTTCATGCTGCATTTCACAATAAAAGTAGCTTTTAGGAGGAAACTAATAAGTAATGTTATCAATCCTTGGTAATGAAGATTTTTTCATAACATAAGAGACTTGAAGAAAAGGTCAATACTGAAATAATTTCTTAAGAGATCACTAAGGATTTTGTGTTCCATAATAATTGCATTGAAATTCAACGGGAAGGACTATTTAAGTAGCATGCTATATTTCTTATACCATGGTTTCTAACACAAATTTTTATGTTCAATTGCAGTTATGGTATGTGTTTGTGAAGAGCATCATGAAATGATCTCTCCTTGTCGACAATTTATTGTATACTGAAATATTATAAGGTTGTAAGAATAGTTGTCAACGGTAAATTAACTAGTGCTACATATTGTACTACAATTGTAGTTGATGGCAGAATGACTGGAATATGTGCTCTTCTTTTGGTCGAGACATATTATCTATCATTATGTAGGTGTTTAAGCTACTTGCCTATTGATTTGTGTGTTTCCTCAAATTTACTAAAAAAAATTAGTTTATGCCGAAGTTTAAGTAATTATGTATGGGTAGACAACCTCCAAACTAAACAAATGCCAAAGAAATTTTTTGATTAACATCCATGATATTGAACTTGTTTGTATAATTCATCCATGAATTTGGAAGAAGTTTTAGTCTCCTAACAAAGAGTGTTTTAGCACTTTACAATGAAATTTTGCAACCTTGTGCACTTCACAAAGAAGAATCTTGCATGATTATATAGATTTAGTATGTTCATTTACTTCTAAATAGAAACTCAAAGTTTTATTCAGTAGTTTTCTATACCTTGAATGATATGGACTACCTTTTGTGTTTAGTGATTAAAGGTAGAACAATGATTTTAATAGCTTGGTGGATTCAATACATGAGCACTATATGTCAATAGCTTCTTTGTTATATAAAAGCTTGATAAAAGATGTCTTTGTCAAAATCAATAATATTGTATGACCTTTGAGAAAATATATTTGTTAGATATAAACATGTTGTCACATGTTAACTAAAATTAATAAAAAAAATTATAGTTGCAGGGGTATACATCAAACCAAAAAATCGGTTCCCCGTCCTGATTCAATCCAAAATCTTAAAGTCATCCAATATTTTATAATTTTATGTTTAATTGGAATTAAAGAAAATTTGTAACGAATATCCTTTCTTAAATTATGTAATCTTACGGTTGGTTTTTCCACCGTTGTATGGTTGTACTAATTTTACCTTAAGCAGTATCATTAGTGACAATAATTTGCATAAGTTCTCTTTGCCAACACTATATCACTTTAGGATGTATATAATTTGGTATTGTTCAAAACTCCAATATAATCCACATTTAGTTTGATTAGTCCATCAACAAAGTCCATTTTTCAATAATAGCATTTATTATTTAAAGTTTTTACTCTGACTAAATAATTTGAGTTTGAGTTGACAACATTTAACCGTAATACTAACCTCACACAACTAAGGCAACGAATTCTCTATTGAAGAGTGCTTCACTTCTAGTGCTTCAACTCATACACAACAATAGTCGCTTGATGGATTGTCATGTCATGATTTAACTATAATCAAAGTGGAGTGTTCACATTGAAGTTCAACAATATTCTCAAGTTGGGAAAATTGTAAAACATCGTCACATTTGTTTTCATGTTTGACCTAGTTGTTATCATGGAACAGAAATCTCCTAGACGAGTCATTCTATAGTTATCCAATAACTACAATTACTTAACCCCACTGTGCCTCCAACAACCATGATTAATATTGCCCAACATTTAAAGAGCGGTATGCACTATGGTCTCAATGGATAAATCGACATTTTTTTCTCGAAATATTTTGACTAAGAATATTTAAAACATATTGTCATTTTATTTTGTGATTAATTACTCATTTTTTTAAATATCAAAATGAATGGTAATGAGAGTTATATTAATCGCATTTTTTATTCGCATTAAGTAAGTATTAATTAAAATTATTTAGTTATTAATTATCGATTATCGAATTAAATTACTAATCATTGATTGTTGATTTAACTAAATAATACTGATTGTTAACTAAAATTTATGAATTATATTATTTTGCAATTAATAATAATTAATAAAATAGAAAACATTCATGCGGTTTTGTTAAATTATAGATTGCAGTGCATATGTATTGGTTTAGAATATAAAATGGAAGCTCAACCTTCATTGAATCACTAGCTCCCTCCCCTACCTTCATAACTCTTGTTAGAGAACCATGTTAAGATTTCAACATACTTTAGAATTGTTTAATCATGAAACCTTAGATCTGAAGAGGTGATCCATATTGATTTGAATGAGAAAAGTAAGAGGAAGTTAAATAAATTAGCGGAAGTCATACCTAAATCCATAGTTGCTGATTGAAAGAGAAAAAGAATTGGTTTGATCTTCCAAATTGATACAAACCCTAGATTTGATTTATTTCTGTAGAAGAGATTAAAAGAATAACTAGAGTTCGTGTAATTTGAAGACCATAACCCCTAATTAAAAATGTTGGCAGTTTCTAATTTGACCCTTCAATAAAGTAGAATTGCCCCGGTATCTACACATTAATACCATGATAATTATATCCTTAAGCCTTTTAACTTCAATTCATAATTTGACCACTGTAGTTTGGCTTTACACCAAAATAGCACAACACATTTTATTTTACATATGTGACCCACATGTTGGAATTTTCCAACAATCTCCCTCAGACCATATAGTAATAACCTTACAAATGTGTATAACTTTATGAGCTCCTAAATTTGCTATTTATAACATAAGATGTTTCCGAAACAATCTCATCCATTAACTATGTTGGCAAAGGATCAAAGCGGCTTTCATTACTTTTAGCGTAACTAAACCCATCAGTGATCACATATACCAACACAATCAAACGACATAGATCAATCATGGGTACGTAGCATGGAAATTACATGAGATGTGGTCTATACATGTCTATTTCCAACTAGTCCTACTTTAGTGAGATCAAAACATTCTATATTTGAACAACCTATAGTGCAATAAAACTTTATTACTTTATTTCTGATTAGAAAAAAGACTTAATATTTGTCTGTAACCGAAGTACAGAGCAATGTGTCATATGACAGTACCAAATACAAACTCCCTATGAACCAAATTGTCCTTACATAAAAGTTACACCAATTGAGCAGCATGCTCATGAAAGACCTTGAATGATAATCCTTTTGTAAGCGGATCCGCCATAATGGAGTTTGGCACAACATGCTCCATAAATTACAATTTATATTACACTCTTCCATTATTGGAAAATAATATGTTGTTTACTGTCACAATATTACTTTGGTGATCTTTAAATTCTTTTTCTTTAATATTCCATAACTTTGTGACAAAATTTTGCAATTATTTTCCATCATTGGATGCCCCATAACAGAAAATAAATACTAGTTCCAAAATAGAGGAGGCTACAAGTGTCTATATGGCAACTTTCCTTATGTAGCTCCACCAAAAAAAATATCATTATTACCTAAAGTGGATCTTTTATAATCTTGGTATCCAACATATTCGAGTCGTAATGTATTATGATCTTCAACCAATCCGATCTTTTATCTATGAGCATATAATCTTTTGTTTCTTAAAAATATCTCGTAACCATTTTGGTTACAAATCATTGATCCACTTTCAATGTCTGTAAGATACCTGTTAGATAATACACGCAATATCCATATGTGTATATGCTTTAGCATGAATTAGACTTCACAATGCAAATGCATGAGGAATCTTTTGCATTACTTTAGTTTCAAGGACGTTCTTATATTTCTATAAAAGACAACATTTGTCTCCTTTAGCAAAAGAGAATCAACTGATTCGCAGTTTGCATACCAAACCTTTTTAAGCACTTGTATGATAATCCAGATAGCACCACATGAATAATAATGGTGTATTTGAATCCCTAATACAAAAGAGCATAACATAAGTGGATTCCTTAAGTTGTTTCATCAGTATCTTCATTGAGAAACATGACTTTAATATCCATTGGATATTGCTCAAAATAACAATATGAAACAAATCCCAAAATGATTCAAAAGAGTCCTTCGCTAAAACAAAAGAAAAAGTTTCTTTAAAAAAATTATTTTCCTTTTAAGAATAGTCTTTTATATAATAGAGCCTTACACCTTTCCATATTACCCACTTGATCCCTTTTGGTTTTGTATAGTTATTCATAACCAATAATCTTGTTACTTACGCTAGAGGAAAAAATCTCAAACTTTATTGTTCTTATATATTTACACTATATATACATAACTTAAATCCACATTTCAAATTAATACCTTATATGGATTTATGTAAGTTCATAGAATCATCTTGACCAATCCTTTATTTACCTTTACGAAGAAATACTATATAGTCATATGGAATAGTATTTCTTCCTTTTCAAGTGGATTTTCTTAGTGACCTTGCACTTTGAGGTTGTTGAGTTTGGTTTCTTGAAACCTCAACCTTAATTTAAATAAAATTTTGTTTAACATTGTTTTATTATGGTTCCCTATTTACTTCTTATCAATGAAAGGAAATAAATAATATACATTATACGAAGAAGTAACTATAGTTGAATCAAAGATAATGATTCTCTTTAAAGACAATGATCCATATGAAAATTTTATTTAACATTGTCTTATTATGGTTCTTGATTTACTTCTTGTTTGCGCCAAAAATGGTCATAAACCCCAAATGTCGTGAGAGCACCAGTGTATGAACACAAACCAACAATAAATGATCACCAATCATAGATCTAAGTAACGTAGAGGATAAAAAAATGAAGAATAATAAACTTCAAATGGAAAGAAATAGACAGAGACACTAGATTTATAGAGGTTCAACTATCTTCGGCCTACGTCCACTCCAAAAGTTAATCTTTTATTGACTTTCCTTGCTGGTTACAGTTGATTACAGCGATTTACAACGAAGGAATTCGAGTACAATAGTAGCTAAGTAATGCAAAGTTGTTTCCGGCAGAGTCTGGACGTTGGATAGCCAAAAGATCCCTTTTTCTGTAGGCTCCGGGGTGCTATTTATAGGCGCTCCATGCAAATATCTCGCTCAAACTTCGGGAGACTTCTTCTGGCACATGAGCAGGCCCACGCGATCGATCCCATGAAGTTTCGAACTTCCTCAACGTCGTTCGGTTCGCATCGATCAATTCGTATCGATGCTTATTCGCGTCGATACTAAGCACGTGTGCATCGGTGACGTGGAGCTATTTCCAAGGCTCGATCCCATTTTCATGCCGAGTTGAACGCTTCTTCCTTCAAACCGCGCACATTTCCAGTTCGCATCCAGCTTTCGTGCTCTTCGGCTTTGTAACCACTTATTCGCATCCATCTGTTTGCATCGGTCCCATCTGTGTCCATCGATTCATATCCATCAACTGCTTCCTTGTTCGTATCGATCAGGCTATTGCCATGGATCGATACGAACAAGACCGATACGAGTTCTGCCTTCGTATCCATTTGAATTGATACGAAACCTTCGATTCGAAGTATGCCGCCATCTCCATCCAGACCGATACGAACACTATCGACTCAAATCCATGCTGATCGATACGAACAGTATCGATTCGAAGTACACTGCTATGCTCCATCCTGATCGATACGAAATAATCGGGTTGAACAAACCATCGTTTTCCCATCTTTTCAATCCAAGTCCATATTCACCGAGTCGAGACACATCGTCTGTAACAACCCAATATTTTTGCAAATATTTTTAAATTATTTTAAATTAAATTTTATTTCAATATTTTATTTTTAAAACATTTTAGAAGTAAAGTTATAATTTTCCAAAGTTAATTGCATTTTTGTTTGCAATTTTTAATTCTAGTTGCAATATAATAAGCTATTTTCTTTATTTACTTTTTATTTTTCTTAAGAATAATTGTTATTTTCATTTTTCACTTTATTTTTGTTTGTCTTTTATTTTATTTACTGATTTTATTTTGTATAAATATAAAGTGGAAATTCTAAGAGACAAAAAGGCTTTAAAACTTTTGACTTTTCACTTTCTAGACTTTACATTTTTGGTCGTTCTTCTCCTTTATGGTAGCCGTGTGTTTTAATTTCTTTTTCACGTGAAAACTTCTCATTTCCATCATCTATTTGGCCAAAGCATTTCTGAAATTTTTGGTAATGGCTTCTTCCATTTTCTACTTTTTCTTTTCATTTTTCTATTGATTTTTCAATATTTTTGCCTTGATTCTTCTATATGATTGCTCGGCCTAACCCCTTCACCACCTTCACCAACCACCACATCACTTCCTCCTCATCACCATTCACAGCCTGACCTCCATCCCCTCTGACCAGCAAGTGCCGTGACCTCCTCATGATCAAAGCTCCATAGAACTTTGTATAAACTCCAAAAAAATGTACATAGCCGAGCCTATTCAACATCCCCTTCATTGTAGCCACGGCCACCACCCTAGAACGACCACCACCTATTGACATGACCCCTAACCATCATGACCTGACCTGTAGCAGCCCCTGGCTGAGCCACTTGACCCATAGGCCGAGCCTAGATGCAACCAAAATTCTATTTGTTAGTCTTGCCTTTTGACCTTCCACTTTGTAACTCCTACCTCTTCATATTCTCTTGCCTAACCATGCCATATTGATCCATACCCGAGCCTTACCACCTGAAAACATGTTGTGGCTGAACCAATAGAGCATTAAGGCCGAGCATATGTTGATTTAAAAGCAAGCAAATTTGATTTAAAAGCTTAGTTACGTCATTTGTCTAACTCTATTTCCATTTGTTTCAAAATTTATCTTTGTATTGTAAAGGTATATTTATTTTGCTTTGTTTTATTTGTGAATACAAGATTAACATCTTGGCTCTCTCTCCACTCGAATCAAGTCGTGCTATCGTGCTTTTTGGTTTTTTTGTTTGTGTGTTTGATTTGCTAACTCCAGCAAAGAGGTGAGTATTCACACATGACATTTATACTTACATAAATTGTGAAGTGACAACAAGTGAATGTGTAGAAACTATTATATCATGTTATACCTACCTGTGATGTAAATTATATGATGTTAAACCCTGTTATAAACTTGTCACATCATCTGCTATGTTATATTTTATTACACCGTTTATTTATTTCTGTTAAATCAAACTACGAGTTCCCTGTAGAATAGAATCACTAAGGGTTGAAATGATACATACCTGAACGGACTTTTGAATAGGGAAAGATCGTTATGGGCTGAAATGATAAGCCTGAACGATTTTTATTTAATTTTATTTACTTGGGATTGCAAGTTTGAAATGATAAAACCCGGATTTTCTTTGTAAATTACGGATTGAAATGATATATTATCCGTATCACTTGACTTAGGCTAGAAAATATTATATAGACCCGTGGTTATTTTATATATTTTTCTGGAAAATATTAAGTATTTTAAACTGTAAAAATATGATAATTTGATTTAAATAGAATTTAAAATGATTTAATAAAGTGATAATGATTTTTCTATGTATTAAAATGTAAATAAATGAATGGAAAAATTATCATTTGAAACATAACTTAAATTGGAAATTTGTGATTTGATTTTTTCGAAGTTTAAGTTAATTAAATAAAAGTGGAAATTAAGTTTTATTTTGAAATGGAAATATGAAATTAAGTGTAAAGGTAAATTGTTAAAAATGAAAAGAATAAGGAAATAGTACACTTGAATTTAATAAATGAAATTATTGGAAAATTGGATTTTATTGTAAAAATTTACTTTATAAAAATCATGAGTTAAAGGGTATTTATAAGACTATTTTTGAAGAGGGAAAATGTGATTTTTATAAGTTAAAATGATTTAAATTGAAGTTTATTTATGGCTGAAATTCTATTTAAAATCTGAAAATTCTTTTAGTAGCACTTCAGAAAATCTATCGTTTCTGAAAATGAACTAAAAACTAAACTAATAGAATCTGCAGCACTTTGTAAGTGTTGTAGTTGCAGAGGTGCACTAAAAGGCTAAAATCAACTAAGGGCTATTGCAGCACTTTGTAAGTGCGGTGGTTGCAGAAACTAAACTTGAAACTGAAACTAATGAAAGAGCTATTGTAGCACTTGTTAAGTGCAGTAGTTGGCTGAAATGAGATTTTTGAATATAATTGAACTACTGTAACAGTTTTGTAAATTGGAAACGATGTCTTTGCTGAATTGAACTAATTTTCCAAATTGAACCCTAAACTACTACAGCAGTTTTGAAATGCTGTCTTTTCTGAATTGAACTTGTTTTCAAATGTAACTGAATTACTACAGCAGTTTTTAAATGTTGTCTTTGCTGAATTGAATTGTTTTCAACTATAACTTACCACAGCATTTTCTAAGTGCTGTGAAAGCTGAAATTTTAATCTTTTAAAGTATTTAAGTGAATAAATGAACTCGTAAAAGGTTAAATTTTTGGGAATTGAATATTTGATTTAAAGGTATAAATGACTTCACTTTTAAACGGTTTAAATGAAGTATTTTGATTTGAAATATAAACTAATTTGAAATTTATAACCACGGGTTATAATAACGATTGGTTGTTAAAGAGACCGGGATCGGATATGGACATACTCTCTGTCGATACCGAAAACCACTTTAACAACTGTGTACGCGGTGGAGATTCCAAAATGAAGTAGGACGGTGGTGACGATCCTAAAGGTATATTTACGTGTACCCAACTCCCATGAGTTGGCATAAGGTAGCTAAAATAGGAGCGATCGACGGGCCAATGAGGTAGCACCTCTGATCGGACACACTTCTTCGATACCATTCTATTACTTTTGTGATTGATTGGGTGCACCCCTTGATTTGGGAGTGTGGCTCGAGGTGGATGGTAGTGGCTGCTATGCGTTACCACCAGCCCGGATGCGTAATTGGTATATCTACCCTGACATTGCCTAGTTGTGCCGTGTCACCTACCATATCGAACTTTACTACGAGTTGAGATTTCTCCCATATCCTATGGAGTATTGAGGGTAGCCCCTGATCTGGGAGTATGCTAATACTGGATAGACTACTGGGACTATTATGTGTTAAGGGGAATATTGGGTCACTCCTTAATGCTATTTCAAAGTATGTTTATTTTATTTTAGACATTATTATAATTGCGAATATTACTACATAGTAAATAGTTTAACGGGTCTTTAAAGAATGGGCGATCCCAAGCATTCTTTAAGTTACTTGTACCTTTTATTACAGTTCACTTGAGTTGGTTTACATTGTATAAGTATGTATGTCCTGACTCGAGTGTTTGTGTTTTATTTACGCTCGGGTTGGCCTGAGTATTCACAGCTTTGGACTTCACTTTCTGGAGCTAGGAATCGCTGGAGATTCTGCTTATCTAGTTATTTATCTATTTCAGTTTCAGTTGTTCTATTTCAGCTTTTGTATTAGAGACATATGTATTTGGGATTTATACTATACTTGTATTCACACTTCTGCTGTATTTGTTTTCAGACTATGTATTTTGAATCTGTTTTGAGACTTTGTATTGTAGTGGCTTCATGAACCACTATTTATTTTATTTTCCACTACGAGTTATTCTGATATTTCTGTGTCTGTGATTCTGTGATTGGTTTTATTTGCGCCAAATTTTATTACAATCTGTTATTTTGCATTATTCAAGTCTGACATGTGTGAATTATTATCGATTTGAATGATCCAAAATAGTGGGTCGTTACATTTGGTATCAGAGCTTTGGTTTTTAGGCAAACCTTAGCCTATGGAGCAAAATCTCATTAGAGATAGGGTAGAAATAACCTAGAATGAGTGAAATCAACCTCAGAATCATTCCATTGTGAGAGAACGTATTTTCAAAGTATAAAATGATTTTTAAAATGATTTTTTCAGAGGATTTTTGATATAAAAATTCTTCTTCTTTTAAATGCAAATTTTTTAAACTTCCTTCTTTTTGTATCTACCTTGTTAGAAATTTCTTTAATTAGGATATTCATCCAAGTGATTTTACCTTGTCTTGTTTTATCTTATCTTATCTTTGTCTTCTCTGTACCTTTGTCCTAAAATTCATTCTTTATTTTTTAGGATGAATCGTGGAAATACCAGAGGTAGGGGTCGTGGTATTGCCCCAGCTCCTCAACCTGCTGCACCTGTTAGGTTTACTGTTCTCTGTAAGGAATTCTCTCAACTTGGTGGAACCAAGTGTACTGGTTCAGAGAGCATTATCGAAGCCCAACAATGGTTACAGAGTTTAGAGAGGATCTTTACCAGTCTCGAGATTACCAATGCCTAAAAGCGTCAGTTAGTAGCTTGGCAGCTGCAAGAGTCGGCCTTGGATTGGTGGGAGTCTATTACTGCTCACACTAACGAGGGTGATATTTCGTGGGAGCAGTTTAGGTATCCTTTGTGTTATCTTGAATTTTGTTCCCATTTCCTTTCTTTTGAATATATCTTAAGTTTTGTTTCTGTATCTTCTTTCCAGGGAGGTTTTTGTGGCAAAATGGATTCCCGAAGCCGGGAAATCTCAACTTTATCGTGAATTCATGGATCTCAAGCAGGGTACCATGTCCTTTTCTGAGTATGAGCGGAAGTTCAACGAAATTTCCAAGTTTGATCCTGGCCTTATTGACACCCAACTTAAGAAGAATGAAAAGTTCATAGCTAGAGCTCGCCCAGAGTTCTACGATCGTCTCATTTCTCATGTTCATGGCACTTTCACCAAGCTTATGGATATGGCTATTCGTTATGAGAACCCTACTTCTAAGGGTCCTGCTGTTGCTAGTGCTCCTGCATCTCGGTCTTCCTCTGCTAACTCTAAGAAGAGAAAGCCAAATTTCCACCAGTAGAAGAAGAATTGGCTCAAGCATCCGGGTTTAGGATCTTCATCTTCTCCTTTTCAGAGGCACCCTATCGACCTATCTACCATTACCTATTTCAAGTGTGATCAGAAGGGACACTATGCTAATAGTTGCCTTACTTCAGTTGGTGCTGTTGTTCCTCCACCTCAGGGTACCAAGAACAATCTCTGTCATGTCTGTCTTCAGCCTGGTCATTTTTAGAACAATTGTCCTTTGTATCAGAAGGGCAAGCCATCTGGTATTTTTGCTGTTACCTCTGCTTCTTCACCTGCTCCACCTGCTCCTGCTCCTAGTGATGATCTAGGTACTCTTCAGAGCACTTTTTCTTTATTTCATCATCCTGTACGTGTTTTATTTGATACTGGAGCTTCGCATAGTTTTATTTCTGTTGATTTGTGTGATAAGTTTGAGCATCTCCTTTCTCCTGAGTATGCTTCTGTTCCTTTATGTGTTTCAAATCCTATTGGGGGTTCCGCAAATCTTAATAGGATTTGTAAGCATGTGAAACTCTTTCATTTTGGTTATCGGTTTTCTGGAGAATTCTATGTTCTGGATTTCGATGCTTTTGATTTATTGCTTGGAGATGATTGGTTAAGGAATCATGATGCCCGTATCTCTTGCAAATCCCAAATTGTGTCTCTTGTGGGAGATAAGGGTGATCCTTTGATTATTCAGTGCCGCATGCCTTAGGATTTTGCTGGAAATTTTATCTATTCTCTGGATTCTTCTCCTGTTGATCTTCAGTCGACTCGTGTGGTCAAACTTTATCCCGATGTATTTGGTGAAGTCACTACTTTACCCCCTAAGCGGGAAATTAATTTCTGTATTGATCTTATTCCTGGAGCTCGACCTGTAATTCTTCCTCCTAGAAGAATGGCACCCCGTGAGAAGGTTGAGTTAAGGAAACAAATTGAGGACTTGTCCTCCAAGGGTCTGATCAGACCTAGCTATTCTGAATGGGGAGCAGCGGTGGTTTTCGTCACTAAGTCCGATGGTTCTCTCCGGATGTGTGTTGATTATATGGAGCTGAACAAGCTCACTATGAAAAACAGATATCCTATGCCTCACATCAATGATATGTTTGATCAGCTTTATGGTGCTATTGTTTCCTCTCAGCTTGATCTTGCCACAGGTTTCCACCAGCTTAGAGTTGCTGAGGAAAGTATTCCCAAGACTGCTTTCCGTACTGAGAATGGGTTCTTTGAATGGTTAGTCATGCCTTTCGATTTGACTAATGCTCCTGCTTTCTTTATTGATCTGATGAATCGTGTTTTTGTGATGTGCTTAGTAAATTTGTTCTAGTCTTTGTTGATGATATTCTCATTTTCTCTAAGTCTGAGGAAGAGCATGAGTCACATTTGAAATCTGTTCTTGAGACTCTTAGAAATCATCAGTTGAAGGCTAAATTTTCTAAATGCCATTTCTGGAAGGATGAAGTCCGATTCCTCGGGCATATTGTTTTTGGTAATGGAGTTTCTGTTGATCTAGTCAAGATCGCTATGATCAATGTAAGTCCTTCTTTCCTTCTCTTTCCTTGTTTCATTCAATTTATTCTATCTTTCCAGTTGTCCTTATTTATCCCTATTCTGTGCAGGATTGGGAAACTCCTAAGACTCCAACTGATATTCGTAGTTTTCTGGGCCTTGCCGGTTATTACCGGAGATTCATTGATAATTTCGCTCGGATTGCTGCACCTCTCACCGCTTTGACTCGAAAGAATGCTAAGTTTATTTGGAGTGATGAGTGTAAAGCTGCATTCAGTGAGTTAAAGCACAAGCTTACTTCCGCACCAGTTCTTACCGTTCCAAATGGAAATGAGGGATTAACGGTATACACTTATGCTTGTCGTGAAGGTTTGGGAGATGTTCTGATGCAGGATGGGAAGGTCATTGCTTATGCTAGTCGTCAGTTGAAGACCCATGAAGCCAATTATGTTGCCCATGATTTAGAGTTACTTGCTGTGGTTTTTGCTTTGAAGCTTTGGAGGCATCATCTTTTGGGTACTAAGTTTGAGCTCTTCACTGATCATCAGTCTTTGAAGTATATTTTCACTCAGAAGGATTTTAATCAGAGGCAAGTTAGGTGGTTAGAGTTTCTTGCTTCTTATGACCTCGACATCAACTATACCCCTGGGAAAGCTAATGATGTGGCAGATGCTTTGAGTCGGAAGAAGGTCATGTTGTGTCAGCTGGTTGTTTCTTCTTCTCTTTTGGAT
The DNA here is from genome assembly GCA_030737815.1 of Allium fistulosum. Classification (NCBI taxonomy): domain Eukaryota; kingdom Viridiplantae; phylum Streptophyta; class Magnoliopsida; order Asparagales; family Amaryllidaceae; genus Allium; species Allium fistulosum. Next base: position 717,261,172 of record CM060908.1, read on the forward strand.
CGTATCATGGCTAAGTAGGATGAGGATGAGATGCTTGGATTGATGAAGGAGAATGTTCGTAGTAGAGTTGGTAGTAGTAGTCTTGATGGTAGTGGAGCTCAGATCGATGATAGATGTATTTTGAGGATTAATAATAGGATTTGTGTCCCGAATGTTGATGGATTGAGATAGGAATTACTTCGGGAAAATCATCAGTCCAGACTTTCTATTCATCCGAGAGTGACCAAGATGTATCAGGATATGAGGAAGTTGTATTGGTGGAGAGGTATGAGGCGAGATATCTCCATTTTTGTTAGTAGGTGTGCTACTTGTCAGCAAGTCAAGGCCGATCATCAGAAGACCCCTGGTTTGTTGCAGCCTCTTGAGATTCCCAATTGGAAGTAGGAACAAGTTTCTATGGATTTCATTGATGGATTACCGAGGACTAGGATGGGTAATGAGAGTATCTGGGTTATTGTGGATAGATTGACCAAATCAGCTCATTTCATTCCAGTCAAGTCTACCCATTCTGCTTCTAGCTTGTCTGAGATCTACATGAGGGAGATTGTTTGTCTCCGTGGTGTTCCTCTCAGTATTGTGTGTGATCGTGATCCTATCTTTGCTAGTCAGTTTTGGAAATCTTTTCAGGTATCTTTGGGTACTCATCTGAATCTGAGCACTGCTTACCATCCACAGACCGACGGTCAAACGGAAAGAGTGAATCAGATTCTAGAGGATCTTCTTCGTGCTTGTGTGCTTGATTATGGAGGATCTTGGGAAGATCATCTCCATCTTGTCGAATTTACCTATAACAATAGCTATCAGGTATAATCTAATCTTCTGTTTTAAGTTTATCTTAATCCTTTATCTATCTCATTTCTATCTTTGAATTCATGCCAGTATTAAGACGTCTCCATTTGCTGCTCTTTACGGACGACCTTGTAGATCTCCATCTTGCTGGATTGAATCCGGTAATCGTTTGGTTCTTGGTCCTGAGATGGTTTTAGAGGCTTCTAAGAGAGTTGAGGAGATTAAGAGGAAGATGAGGATTGCTCAGGATAGGCAGAAGAAGTATGCTTATATGCGTAGGCGGAGTTTAGAGTTTGCTGTTGGTGATTTGGTTTTCCTTAAGGTCTCTCCCTTAAGGAATGTCATTTGATTTGGTCGTAGAGGGAAGCTTTCTCCTAAGTTCATTGGTCCTTTCCGCATTGTGGAAAGAGTTGGTTCTTTGGCTTATCGTCTGGATTTGCCCAAGAAGTTCTCTTGAGTGCATAATGTATTCCATGTTTCACATCTTCGTCGCTATCTGCATGATCCATCTCTTATTGTTCAGCCTTCTGCTCTTGATAGTTTGGATATTGAGCCTAATCTGACTGTCGAGAGGAAGCCACTTCGTATTGTCGACAGAGGTACGAAGCAACTAAGAAGGAAATCTGTTAATCTGGTCAAAGTACAGTGGAGTACTGATGATCGAGATTGTACCTGGGAGACGGAGGAGAGCATTCGTGCTTCGAATCCGGAATTGTTTATTTCAGGTACTATTTGCTTTTCTATTTTGTTTTCCTTTGTTTTCCTTGTTTCGTTCTTTTCGAGGACAAAAAGATTTGAGTGGGGGAGAGTGTAACAACCCAATATTTTTGCAAATATTTTTAAATTATTTTAAATTAAATTTTATTTCAATATTTTATTTTTAAAACATTTTAGAAGTAAAGTTATAATTTTCCAAAGTTAATTGCATTTTGTTTGCAATTTTTAATTCTAGTTGCAATATAATAAGCTATTTTCTTTTTTACTTTTTATTTTCTTAAGAATAATTGTTATTTTCATTTTTCACTTTATTTTTGTTTGTCTTTTATTTTATTTGGTTTATTTTGTATAAATATAAAGTGGAATTCTAAGAGACAAAAAGGCTTTAAAACTTTTGACTTTTCACTTTCTACACTTTTCATTTTTGGTCGTTCTTCTCCTTTATGGTAGCCGTGTGTTTTAATTTCTTTTTCACGTGAAAACTTCTCATTTCCATCATCTATTTTCGGCCAAAGCATTTCTGAAATTTTTGTAATGGCTTCTTCCATTTTCTACTTTTTCTTTCATTTTTCTATTGATTTTTCAATATTTTTGCCTTGATTCTTCTATATGATTGCTCGGCCTAACCTTTTCACCACCTTCACCGACCACCACATCACTTCCTCCTTATCACCATCCACGGCCTGACCTCCATCCCCTCTGACCAGCAAGTGATGTGACCTCCTCATGATCAAAACTCCACAAAACTTTGTATAAACTCCAAAAAATGTACATAGTCGAGCCAAATATTCAACATCCCCTTTATTGTAGCCACGGCCACTACCCTAGAACCACCACCACCTGTTGACATGACCCCTGACCATCATGACCTGACCTGTAGCAGCCCCTGGCTGAGGCACTTGACCCATAGGCCGAGCCTAGATGCAACCAAAACTCCATTTGTTAGCCTTGCCTTTTGACCTTCCACTTTGTAACTCCTACCTCTTCATATTCTCTTGCCTAACCATGCCATATTGATCCATACCCGAGCCTTACCACCTGAAAACATGATGTGGCTGAACCAATAGAGCATTAAGGCCGAGCATATGTTGAGTTAAGAGCAAGCAAATTTGATTTAAAAGCTTGGTTAAGTCATTTGTCTAACTCTATTTCCATTTGTTTCAAAATTTATCTTTGTATTGTAAACGTATATTTATTTTGCTTTGTTTTATTTGTGAATACAAGGTTAACATCTTGGCTCTCTCTCCACTCGAATCAAGTCATGATATTGTGCTTTCTAGATTTTTTGTTTGTGTGTTTGATTTGCTAACTCCAGCGTAAAGAGGTGAGTATTCACACATGACATTTATACTTATATAAATTGTGAAGTGACAACAAGTGAATGTGTAGAAACTATTATATCATGTTATACCTGCCTGTGATGTAAATTATATGATGTTAAACCCTGTTATAAACTTGTCACATCATCTGCTATGTTATATTTTATTATACTGTTTATTTATTTCTGTTAAATCACACTACAAGTTTCCTGTAGAATAGAATCACTATGGATTGAAATGATACATACCCGAACGGACTTTAGAATAGGGAAAGATCGTTATGGGCTGAAATGATAAGCCTGAATGATTTTTATTTAATTTTAATTACTTGGGTTGCGGGTTTGAAATGATAAAACCCGGATTTTCTTTGTAAATTACGGATTGAAATGATATATTATCCGTATCACTTGACTTAGGCTAGAAAATATTATACAGACACGTGGTTATTTTATATATTTTTCTGGAAAATTTTAAGTATTTTAAAATGTAAAAATATGATAATTTGATTTAAATTGAATTTAAAATGATTTAATAAAGTGATAATGGTTTTTCTATGTATTGAAAATGTAAATAAATGAATGGAAAAATTGTGATTTGAAACATAATTTAAATTGGAAATTTGTGATTTGATTTTTTGGAAGTTTAAGTTAATTAAATAAAAGTGGAAATTAAGTTTTATTTTGAATGGAAATATGAAATTAAGTGTAAAAGTAAATTGTTAAAAATGAAAAGAATAAGAAAATAGTACACTTGAATTTAATAAATGAAATTATTGGAAAATTGGATTTTATTGTAAAAATTTACTTTATAAAAATCATGAGTTAAAGGGTATTTAAAAGACTATTTTTGAAGTGGGAAAATGTGATTTTTATAAGTTAAAATGATTTAAATTGAAGTTTATTTGTGGTTGAAATTCTATTTAAAATCTGGAAATTCTTTTAGTAGCACTTCAGAAAATCTATCGTTTCTGAAAATGAACTAAAAACTGAACTAATAGAATCTGCAGCACTTTGTAAGTGCTGTAGTTGCAGAGGTGAACTAAAAGGCTAAAATCAACTAAGGGCTATTTAGCACTTTGTAAGTGCTGTGGTTGCAGAAACTAAACTTGGACCTGAAACTAATGAAAGAGCTATTGTAGCACTTGTTAAGTGCTGCAGTTGGCTGAAATGAGATTTTTGAATATAATTGAACTAATGTAACAGTTTTGTAAACGTTGTCTTTGCTGAATTGAACTAATTTTCCAAATTGAACCCTGAACTACTACAGCAGTTTTGAAATGCTGTCTTTTCTGAACTGAACTTGTTTTCAAATGTAACTGAATTACTACAGTAGTTTTTAAATGTTGTCTTTGTTGAATTGAATTGTTTTCAACTGTAACGTACCACAGCATTTTCTAAGTGCTGTGAAAACTAAAATTTTAATCTTTTAAAGTATTTAAGTGAATAAATGAACTCGGAAAAGGTTAAATTTTTGGGAATTGAATATTTGATTTAAAGGTATAAATGACTTCACTTTTAAACGGTTTAAATGAAGTATTTTGATTTGAAATATAAACTAATTTGAAATTTATAACCACGGGTTATAATAACGATTGGTTGTTAAAGAGACCGGGATCGGATATGGACATACTCTCTGTCGATACCGAAAACCACTTTAACAACTGTGTACGCGGTGGAGATTCCAGAATGAAGTAGGATGGTGGCGACGATCCTAAAGGTATATTTACGTGGACCTAACTCCCGTGAGATGGCATAAGGTGGCTAAAACGGGAGCGATCGACGGGCCAATGAGGTAGCACCTCTGATCGGACACACTTCTTCGATACCATTGTATTACTTTTGTGATTGATTGGGTGCACCCCTTGATTTGGGAGTGTGGCTCGAGGTGGGCGGTAGTGGCTGCTATGTGTTACCACCAGCCCGGATGCGTAATTGGTATATCTACCCTGGCATTGCCTAGTTGTGCTGTGTCACCTACCATATCGAACTTTACTACGAGTTGAGATTTCTCCCGTAGCCTGTGGAGTATTGAGGGTAGCCCCCGATTTGGGAGTATGCTAATACTGGATAGACTACTGGGACTATTACGTGTTAAGAGGAATATTGGGTCACTCCTTAATGTTATTTTAAAGTATGTTTATTTTATTTTTAAACATTATTATAATAGCGAATATTACTGCATAGTAAATAGTTTAACGGATCCTTAAAGAATGGCGATCCCAAGCATTCTTTAAGTTACTTGTACCTTTTATTACAGTTCACTTGAGTTGGTTTACATTTTATAAGTATGTATGTCCTAACTCGAGTGTTTGTGTTTTATTTATGCTCGGGTCAGCCTGAGTATTCACAGCTTTGGACTTCACTTTCTAGAGCTAGGAATCGGTGGAGATTCTTCTTATCTAGTTATTTATCTATTTCAGTTTCAGTTGTTCTATTTCAGCTTTTGTATTAGTGACATATGTATTTGGGATTTCTACTATACTTGTATTCAGACTTCTGCTGTATTTGTTTTCAGACTATGTATTTTGAATCTGTTTTAAGACTTTGTATTGTAGTGGCTTCATGAACCACTATTTATTTTATTTTCCGCTGCGAGTTATTCTGATATTTCTGTGTCTGTGATTGGTTTTATTTGCTCCAAATTTTATTACAATCTGTTATTTTGCATTATTCAAGTCTGACATGTGTGTATTATTGTCGATTTGAATGGTCCAAAATAGTGGGTCGTTACATCGTCCCCTTCTTTTTGATCGATACGAACAGTGTGTTCGTATCCCTGCCGAATTATTCTCCACGATGGATACGAACGACGTGTTCATATCCATGCCGATCGATACGAACGACATGTTCGCATACATGTAGATCGATGCGAATTCGTATCGATTCGAACAAAAACATCCTTGTGCAAGTATCCATCAATTATCTTGAGCAAATGAACTCTGTTTGACCTGAAATTTGAAACGCAACCTTTCCTAGCCTCGATCATCAATCCCAATCGATCCCGCCTTGATTGGAGCTCGGCCAAATTTTGACGACATCGATTATAGCCTTGTTTCCAATCGATCTCCAATCCTGATATCCATCTTTTCTAGCCAATTTGTTGATATCCCAGCCTTGACCAAAAGGTGGGATAACACTTCTTGTCAATGGAAGGAAACAAATCATATACTTTATCCAAAAAAGTAACTGTTGTTAAATCAAAGATAATGATTCTATTTAAAGACAATGATCTATACTTTATTTCTCCTCCAAACCCAACATCCTTAAAAAAATGTTGCATTTCGCATCTTAATTATTTTTTAGTATGGGTTTATAAAAGTTGTATCTTTTAAATAGCTTAGAATATCAATAAATTATTTGTTATCTTTATTGCCTCAATCTAGAATTATTTAGTAAACTGAAATAAATAATCACATAAATCACCAAATCAAAATTTGAGACTTCATTATAAAAGGTATTTAGCATAAGTAGATATATATATAAGCTATATTTTAAACACTAAGAGCGTTAATTCTAACAATGTTTGAATTTATTCATAAATCAATCTTATTATTTTTAAATGAACAATAATAACCTAATTTGTTCATATTAGAAATAGAAAATCGAAATCTATCGGAATGACAGCATAACAAAAATATCAAATAAATCGAAACAATATAACTGAAATATAAATAATATCTTAAAAATATATAGTAAACTTCTTTGTATATGTCCATAGATTTCATAAAAGAAACAACTATAAATATATCCTTATGTTATTTCTTTTGTTTAGGTCCTTAACGACTTCTTTATTCTTATTTGTACATTTATTTACTATGTACGATAAAAGGGTACTTTCTACCTTATCATGCTTTAATCTCTCCTCTTCTTACCACAACGTGAACTGAGCTCAATAAGTGGTCATTTTATTCTTAAGAAAGTTAATAATAATCTTAAAATGGTTATACTGTGAATAAAGAGAGTACAAAAAAATAACACTTGAGTGCCTTTAACCTTTGAGCAATATTTTCCATATAGTACTCATTTATGTTTCCTTTACTTTGACTTTATGGAATCAAGCAATATAAAACATATTAGTTTTTCCTTACCATTTTGACAAAACAGTTTTCATTCTTAGTAAAGGACCCCTTAAAATTGGTTATCCCTACGGATATCATAGCCTTGAAAGCTTCTGAAATATTTTACTTTATGATCTTTTGACTCTTGCTTTTTGAATTATCCCACCTCTGAATCTTCTTTATAACATTATAGGAGCATGCAACCATAATATGTGTGGGTGTGACCAGCCTAATTGCAAAAGCGAGATCCATGAAGTTAAGAACAAATAACATGTTCTCTTAATAATCCTTAGAGTTAGTTCCAAAATAGATGAGAACATTAAAATTGGCAGACACTTCTGTCAAATTAGTTGAAAATTAAATAAAAATTAAGGATTGACCGTATATGCTCATATTCAAATATCAACTACAGTAAATTCAAATAATTGGTAAGTCTCTTCTCAAGATACCTAGCACAACATTAATATTAAGTCTTTGGACAGTAATATTAACTATAAGTGGTACTCTTGTTATAATGGTCAAATACTGACAATAAATTCAAGTCAAATAACAATCTTCCTTTAGACCGATTAGTTATTTACTTGTAAAACTTTATAATTGTTACATATTTATCATCACGCATATGTATGTTATTCAGCCAAATGTTAGTCTTCCTTTGGGCTGGCTAACATCTGCATGAATAAATACACATAAATATCAAATATTTTCATGAACAGCTAAAATAAGAGAGATTGCTTTGGTGACATGCTATTTCAATTAGCTCACTTGAAATGTAGAATATTTACAATTAGTTTGCAAAGTGACACTAAAATATATTTGAATTTATTTCTTAGTGTATGTACAATATTTCGAGTGCTATAAAACACTCCCAAAAGTACTTTAAGTCTATATAACAGTTGAAAATTTAAAAATTATAATTATGGCACAACATGTTTTAATCGTAGCTTTTATAAACTTTTACTTCAAGTATGTGGTTACATTCATGATATTTTCTAAATAAATAGGATACAAGACATCATAAATAAATTACATAACAAATGCCATGGATGAACGCCGATATTAAATGTCACATAAAATTATACATAAATGACATAGTAAATGTCGTACTAAATAACATGAATGAATGTAGTAGATATGATGTATATCTGAACCATAATATAGCTATACAAAATGCTACTATATCGGTTTATCTTTATTTTATTATTTGAATACTTAATTAAGGTCAGTAACCATGCATTTTGGCAATATGAAAACAGTTGCTCCTTTAAAGCATGAAAGTGAAACAAACATAAATGCATCAAATAATAAACCATATATCTTTTCTTATTCCAAATAAAAAACTTACTACATCATTAAATTTATTATAACCGACACATTTAGTGCATTTATGGTAATAAATTAATTAATTTATTACCATAACAACTACATTTAATGCATTTATGATAAAAATAAATGCAATTGACCGTTATGTGGTCCAAAATATAAATTAGCGCCATGTTAAACTTTATTTCAATAATTAAATAAACATAAACACTTTAAAGGAGCATACTTTATTTCTAAGTAATCAAGATTCAAAATTTCTGAAATAACCAACATACCTTATATATATCCAAATTACTTAATCAAAAATTAATTAAGGAAAATAATCATAGAACCAGATTTCTATTACTTGCATATGACATTAAAGAAGATGACCGTATATATCAGATGCAAAATATTTTTCACATTAAAATTCACAACTTATCTACAATAATAAACATGTGAATGCTTTAATCAACATGAGTTGTTACTGAAATTCAGAGGCATTTTGATTATTTCCCACAAATTTAACGATTTCAAAATTCTAGCTTATTTAAGAATGACATACAAATTAGCCTTTCAAATGATAATATGTAGAAAAAAAATTGATACTAAATAAAATCCAAAATCATTAATAGAAAATTCTTGATATATAGATCAAACAAATCTAAAACTTGAGTAGGAAATTACAGGACTTCTAAAAAAGTTCAATTCAAAACTTACTCGTAAAAAAATGCATAAATTTTTTTTCCAATGAAATCAATGATGGGTGGCTGTGATATCACTTGTTAGAATTTCAACATACTTTAGCATTGTTTAATCATGAAACCTTAGATCTGAATATGTAACCATATTGATTTGAATGAGAAAAATTAGAGGAAGTTAAATAAATTAGTGAAAGTCATACCTAAATCCATAGTTGCTGATTGAAAAAGAAGAAAAACTGGTTTGATCTTCCAAATTAACACAAATTCTAAATCTAATTTTTTTTCTATAGAAAAGATTAAGAGAATAACTAGGGCTCATGTAATTTGAAGACCATAACCCCTTATTTATAATGTTGGCAGTTTCTAATTTGGCCCTTCAACAAATTAGAATTGCCTCGGTATCTACACATTAATACCATAACAATTATATCCTTAAGTCTTTTAACTTCAATTCATATTTTGACCACTTTAGTTAGGCTTTACACCAAAATAACACAACATATTTTATTTCACACATGTGGCTCATATGTTGGAATTTTCCAACAAACCCGGCTTGAATTTGAACTTAGTGTGAAGAATAAAACGTTTCGCATTTTGGTTAATAATGTTATATAACTTATTGGAAGCCAAAAGGCTTATAAAACACTGCATACAAATCTCTTGAAAGTAGCAACAAAAAAATAAAAAATCATAAATTTCTCATAAAATACATTCGAAATAATTACAAGTTACCAATTCCCTACAACAAATAGTCGGCCAAAAAATGCAATAACTACGGAAAAAAACAATTAATTTCTTTTGAGGATTATAGACTCCCCACATCCAAAGATACTTTGAGGCAAATCACCAACCATCTCAACTCCTTCCTCAAACACAATCCCCATCCCCATAGCAAAATGGGCCTCAATATGACAATGAAAGGCCCAAACCCCCGGATTATTCGCAACAAACCTAATCGCCGTCCATCCATAAGGGTGCACCGGCACCGTATTCTTCATTATCGGATCCACCAAATTGTACTTCTTCGGATCCTCTTCCGGATTGAATTTCCCTTCCCCATACCCCAAAATCCAAAAATCATGTCCGTGCAAATGCCACGGGTGCGTCTCACTGTTGTTCACATTCATCGTGTTCGCATTCTGCAGCACCACGTCCACCGTCGAATTGAACTCCAGTCTGTACGCCGCGTTGCTCGAGCTCGTGTTTCTGTACTTCTGCACTCCATGAATGTCGTAGTTCTTGTAGTCATATGTATCCGGCGGTGCAACGCGATCGATCAGTTTGGTCATTTTCTCCTTGAACGCGACTAAGTAAGGCGTGTGAGGCAATGTGAAGGAGACGTTGTTGATTGCCCATTTCGTGTATCCATCTATTAAATTCTGGGTGTTCAGTAAAATGATCGTACGGTCGGAGGTTTTAGGAGGGGTATGGATGTAATTTGGGTGCGAGCGGATTGCGTGACTTTGTTCAACTCTAGGTCTAGTATCGTTCCATAACGGACCAGTTGGGGGAAACGAAGAAGGAGATTTAGAAGGGTGATTTGGGTAGTAGTTTATGATTGATACTGCGGTTGGTGTGTTGGGTTTTCGCCCTACTACATTAAGGGCAGCCCAGTAATTTCGTCCAGGGTTTTGGTCTGCCTTCAGTAGAACGGAGTACGTCTCGCCAGAGTAAATGTTTATGTTCTTCACTACGAAGGGTTTTACGTAATGCCCATCTGCTTCTACTACTGTTAAGTTGTGATTCTCAATTTCAAAATTGAAGGCAGATAAAGAAGCGATGCTGACAAGTCGAAGTCTGTAAGTTTTTCCTGGAACTACAGTAAAAGAACTGATAGCACATTCGGGATTTGTTAGGTTACATGCACCATTCACTCCCGGAGTAGAGCAGTTGAACCTTCCTCTTCCATTGATCAAAAGTGACTGCATGATGAAATTCAGCAGGTTAAAATTCTGCTATAATCAGAGAAATTGGTTTCAGAACAATGAATATAGAGGATGAAATACCTGAGGTTCACCAACCCAAATGAAGGGCTTAGAATTGAGACCAGTAATTTGTTCATAAGTGCTCTTATGCCACCAGTCATTAAGAACGAAACTATGTTCATGATCATAAGAAAAAGGTTCGACAACACCATCAGCAACAGCAACTTTGATCATGCCGTTCAATCCTGCTGATCTTTGCATACCGTAATGCGCATGATACATGTAAGTTCCAGGCTGAAATTATAGGAGACTTTGTATTTAGTACAAAACTACTGGCTATAATCCATGTTTACATCTAGAATTTTGAAAAACACTTACTCTGTCAACTACAAATTTATATATGAATGTGTCCCCTGGCATGATTGGGCATTGTGTTACTCCTTCTGTTCCATCACACCATGGCGTTCCTTTCTGCACAAAAAAGAATGTAAATGAGTAAATTTGTGCTAATTTGATGCATAAGAAGACCAAAATATATAACCAGATAGATTACCTGTCTAATTCCATGCCAATGTATGGCGGAATTCTCGGTAATAAGTCCGTTCTTGACCTCGACAACAATGGTGTCTCCTTGCTGAGCATTTATGGTTGGCCCTGGAGATTGTCCGTTTATTGTTACAGTGAGTTTTTGAAAGCAATCGGGAGATTTGTACTGATAAGCGAGTTCCCATCTATAATGCCGAACTTTTGCATCGGATATGGAGGCAGTTGCTATGACTACGAAGAAGAGAAGAATTAAGGGTTGATAATTTCTAATGAAAGACATTGCTTCTTATGTTGAATAATATTAATGCGTTGTGAGTATACAAAGAACTCATGCTGGCTTTCCGTAGATTTATAGTGAGGTGGGCACGTTTATTATCTTTTTTAATCAATAATGTGAGTTGGTGAAGTATTATTCAAATGAGGATCTGGTCTTGGAAAAAAAAAAGGAAAAAAGAAGAAGAAGAAGGAGGAAGGAAAGAAAGATACAACTTTTTAGCTGATAGATTGGATGGTAAACTTTTGCTTTTGCTTTTGGAACCATAGAATATTTGTAAAGGCGCTCACATGAGCAGTGTTTTTATAAATCGAAGTATGTGCTTTTGACTATCCAACCGATCGAATTATCAAGAACCCCACACGTTTGTTTACGGTGAAAATATGAATATTCAAGGTTTATGTATGCTTAGAAAGAAGGGTACTTTTGGCACAGGTCTTAACATAAAAATAAACGAAAAACCTTTTACTAAATTTCAGTGTAAAGTAGATTCTATTTTTTATTCACGATTATTGCAGAGCATGGTGCAACTTTTCATAAAAGTTGCTGACATTTCCTCAATTTTTCTGTACAATGTGAACATAGTGTATGAAAGTTACTGAAATATCAGCACTTATTTATAAAAGTTGCTGACATTTCAACAACATTTATGTACACTGTGAACACATTGTATGAAAGTTGCTGAAATAACAGCACTTATTTATAAAAGTTGCTGACATTTCAACAATAATTTTTCTTTCTTTCTAGAAAATAGGAACCAGATTTACAATGAAACTTTGACAGGGAAAGTTGTTGAAATATTAGCATTTATTTATAAAAGTTGCAGACATTTCAGCAATAATTTTTCTTTGTTTTTAGAAAATATGGACCAGATTTACAATAAAACTTTGACAGGATCCGCTTTACAATATGAAAGTATGATAGGAATGCCTTCCTAATTTCCACTAATGTGATTAATTATTTCCCTTTTAAATCTCTTACATACGAAGATGTTTTCCAATCCCGACTCATTAACATGACCATAGTTCATCTTTATGGCTCAAAATGCTTTGTAAAGCGACAAAGTTCATTGCAAATCTTGTTGGCGCCGGACAAAGTAAACTTCTTCCATTTGTGAATCGCCGCATCATTGACAACACAAAACAATGACAATAGACAAACTTTGTTATCTTTGATGTTTGAGATAATGTATTGGAAACCCGCTCGAGTTTCCCAATATAACAATAAATTTAAGCAATGAGCAACACAAGAGGACCATGAAATGGTAGGAAATTCTCCTTCAATTAAATCTTTCGACAGCCACATAATTTGCCGCATTATCGGTTATCACTTGTATCATATTTTTAGCTCCGATTAACAAAATTACCTTTTTAAATATGTTGAAAAGAATTGAAGTCGTTTTCGAAGCCGCCAACACATCAACAGATTTCAAAAACAATGTACCTATATAAAAATAAACAATGAAAATTGTAAAAAAAAATTCAAAAATGTAAGATCAATTATAATTATATACCATAAACTTCTACCGTTTTGATTCGACCATCCATCCGCCATAGCGTACAGTCGGTTTCCTTTCATGAATCTCGATGTTTTTTGACTTCATATTCCCTGGTTCAACACAATTCTTTAGTAATTTGTCACGCAATGCATAAAGGTTCGGTTCTTCGTACTGGTTTCCAAAACTAACAATGGCATTTATCATATGTAGATACTACATAGAATTCATGACACTGAATGGAATTGATGCATCATAGAACCACTTCGCAACCGCTATATCCACATTATCGTTTGAAGTACACTTTTTATAGCTGGTTGAGAGCCAGTGGTGATTCTTAGAATTAAAGTGGGACTTAGAAGATTGTTAGAATCCGAAGGTTGTACACTAGTAATGTGAATCTTTTCTTTAAATCTAAAGGCATATCACCCTCTTCATTTCGAAAAGCACAATCTCTAGACTTTTTGTTACGATATTCTTTTTTAAAACTTCTCCACTTTCAATATTCAACTTCATAGTGTGTTTGACTCCATCGTTCACACGTATACAAGGATTACATCCACCTCCAAATAACTTGAAAGATGATATTTGAAACGACGAATCCCGCCACCATTAAAAACTTTGTTGCAGTACATACACTTTATCTTTGAATGCCCATTAGCGATTGTTTCAGTGCAATATTGTCATGGTGGATCAGATTTAGTTCTACTTGATTTTTGAATAGTGCTTTGAATACTAGGATTAGATGCTTCTTCAGAAACTGGATTTAATGTCATTTTATAAGTAGTTTTGAGAAAAGGACATTGTTTTAACATTAAAAAACCAATAAATTATAAACTGGTTCTAAAACTGAAGTTTTTAAATCAAAATGAACAATAAAAGAAATTAGTGAGTAATATGAGCATTAAACTAAATATTAGTAGCAAATTTGGTCATTGTATTGTCGTAACTTCAATTATGTTTTACAATTTGATGCACTTGCCTTCACTATCAAATGTTAAAACTTCATCAAATTATTGCATTAGCTGCACTAATTAATTGGCAAATAAAAGAATTCAAAAAAAAAAAAATAGTATAGGTGTTTGTTTGCAAATTGCAGTAAATTGTAATAAAAACTTCATCAATCATCACTTCCATCAAATTTGATTTAGCCATTTAGGTGTTTGCAAATTGCATTATTTCAAGTTTTCAACAACTACTTACCTCATTTACATTCATCGGTTCAACTATTCAAGAATTAATAACCGACAACAAATCTTTACCACTTCAAATTTTAGTAGGAAATAACAATTCAACTAACAGAAAAGGAAAAGAAATCATACGATGCCTATTTGGTAGATTCGGTAAATTGAAAGTAATCGGTGGCGATGCTTGTGATTGGCAAATGTGGGTGACGGATGTAGCAACAGGCGGCGACGACATTTGGAGCGACGAAGATGGCGAAGGCGATTTGGAGTTAGGGTTTGAAGAGGGAAAAATACGGAAGAGAAGGTCGGACGGTTGAAAGAAACGATTGAATCAACGGTTGGAGGGTTAAACCACGGTTTGTGCATGGACCCGGACCCGATGGGTCTCGGTTCTAGGCATGTTGGGTTTTTTCGGTTCCAAATTACACATTTTAAAAACCTAGATTCAACCCGATTCAAGCTTCAGTTCGGGTTTGGTTGGCTCAATAAAAATGTATACATTTCAATGTTTTTTAGTATGGTCTTTCGAGTCGGGTCTCTTCGGGTCAGGTTTTTATGGACCACGGCCCGTGGGTATTCGTTGTTCGACTGCGTCCGGGTTGGGTCTTAAAATCTATGCGTGAGGTACAGTAAGAAAACATCTGTCGACATATTCATCAACATACTGTATAGTATAGAACGTGCATGTTATATATAATCTTTATGTTGTTAACATTATATTTGTTAACAAAGTTGTGATTGCAACACTATAATCTATACGTTTCATTAACTGGGACTGTGAAGACTTTTTTAAGTAGTGAAAGTGGACCCAACTTGTTAATTTAAAATGTTTTGTGCCAAATTATTATGGTATATATAGGTCGTTAAATTCATTTACTCCAACGTAAATATGTGATATCAGCTGAATTTGACCTACGAATGTGTAAACAAATATGTTCTTTTTTAATCATATGATAATTTTTTTGTATTTTAGTTAATAACTTTCATTCTTAACATGATAAACATTAACAAAGCCCATGGAGTATTATTGCACGGACTTATTAAAAAAAACCACGTGCTGTTATGGCTAATGAAAGTTTCACTCAGGGAACAAGTCAACGGTCAAAATCCGTATATACGTCAGCTTCTCGTGCTCTTTGCTTTTGGTGATTTCAACACGATTTCGTTGGCAGAAAGGTTCAATTTTTGGTAGGTGACATCCAAATGTCAATAATCATCGGGTAAGGGCTTGATTGCAAAAAAATGTTTTGACTACGTTATGCTACATATATAACTAGTATAACCGTACAACGGTGGAAAAACCGACCGTTTAGTTATTTGATATTAAAAAGAAAAGGTATTTGTTAAATTTTTTCTTTATTATTAATTTGATGAAAATTTTACTGTATTTTTTGAAAAATAAAATTGAAAGTAATTGAAAAAGTTTAAATTCAATTGTACTAAAGATTGTAAATGTAAGCCAGTTTGATATTAGGGATCTGCTATCAATGTATTGGTATGAATCACTACATTTCTTCGATTAGCTTGTACATTTGATTAGCTTGTACTAATGATTATATCTTATCTCTACATGAGCATGTTTTAGAATCTAAAATATGTAAAGATAATTTATCCATGATGAATTTTATTTAGTTGCTCTTAACTGTTAAAAAAAGTATTGAACTCAATCGGTAGCTAAAAGATAATTTCAAGGTGACTACAACACATTGCGGTTCCGCACTTGAATCTCATAATGAGGGATGTTACAACTAATGAAGACAAATTGATCCAATTCCAAAAGAAAGCTGGGTCATAATGTATGTTCTTATAGAGATTGCGACATTACTTCATCCTGAAGCAACTTACTCCTGGAAAGTATAGATATCCCATTTCTAATTAATTCGTCTTGTAATTTAATTAAAAGATAGAGATTTGTATTTCGTTTTCATTGAAGATCTCTATATCCAATGTAAGCACTCTTGCATCTTCTCAAAATGAATAATAAAGTTTGAAATAAAAATAAATAAAAAATAAAGACCCTTTACTTTAATATCTTATAGTATGTGATTAGAGACCTTAAATGTTTATTTATTCGACATAAATAGGGAACTTGGGGCATCACAAAATTTCCAAATAGCATCATATTGTTGTATCACAAAATTTCTAAATAGCATCATATTGTTGCATCACGCTTATCCTTGTATACTTATCGAATTTATCTTTGTATTTTTACTTTTTTACTGGCTGTCTGGTATATCATTTTTACCATTGCACAGGAGTTACGGTCTAGGGCAGGCTGTTCTACAAATTTTGAATAAGATCTGAAGAGTGGCTATATTAACTTAAAACTATTAACTTTGCAAATGGGGTGGAAAAACATGAAAATCATAGGACATAACAGTCCTCTGCAATAACTGATAATTTTGATCAAGATCTGAAAATTCACAATATCAATCACATGTATTTCCAGGACAATCTAAATATGTAATGATTAACTAAATATCTGTACATCTTGGACAAAAAATAATAATCAATATTCCAAAACAAGAACAAAATCAACATCTGCATAACAAAAATACATTAGTTAATCCTTTGTTTTAAAACCTTATAGCAAACAAATCTTAATACTGGACATTCAAGTCGCAACAACTTCATGGTTTGAGTTCGGAAGATGTTTTAATTATAACTGCATATAATTAACTTTTCTAGGCACAAAAATAAAAGAATATTCAAGTTACATTAGATGGGCTGGATAACCTTTTTTTTCCCTTTGTAGATATTATGATGTGTGCTCACTCGAATAGAGTATCACTCTTGTTATAAAAAAAACGAGGATGTGATTTTCTACAAAACTGAAGTGATATATTTCACAAAATTCTGGGTTATGTGCAAAAAGAAAGAGATCTTGAGCATCAACCGTTTAGCCCAACTTGCCAAGCGCCATCTTTTTCTTAATTGCTTGATGGCCATGGTACAAAATGGCATCAATAATTCCAGATACAGTGAATACTCCTGTATTGACAAATTACATTTAATTATACGGTACAAAAACTCCCCCTTTATAGAGAAATAAATAGCCATGTCCGAGACAAGGGAGCAGATAGACCAACAGGAACTTAAATTTAAAGATTATTATATCAGGTATTAATAATCACTGGAATAAAAAGTTGACATTATATTTTAAAGATATGCTAATAACATAGAGAAGAACAGAAAATAATCAACTCCGGCATAACATTGGATTTTATTTTTATTTTTATTCTTCTGCATTATTATGTAAAAAGGTATAAATTATACTATCTAAGTGAAATAGGAAATTTATATAACATAAAAGGATATTTGTACACCACCAACACAATTACTTGTATATAATTTTATTATTACTAGGGAATGTGTATGGTTAAATGGCACTTGAACACTCACAATCACATTTGGACAAAAACTCAGACTAGCCCTAGGAACAACATGAATTTAAACAAAGGACAACTTGTGAGCTTTAGCTTCCATTATATAGCTAAACAAACTAGAAAACTACATGTTCAACTATTGTCTTGTGTATCATTTACAAAAAGGATTTGGAAATGGAACTTCCTATTGTGGAGATAATATTGCCTACTGAGCAGCGAGTCATTTGTTATTTAAGTATTTATATAGAAAAATGATGAAAAACAGATATAGCATTCAAACCTCCAATTATGGCACATATATGCGTCAGAAAATGCAAAAGCGACCTATTTTCTTCTATAAAAATCACCTTCATGGATATCATAGAATGAGTTAAACAAACCCACAAACAAATAGTACAGATAAGGTCATAAAGGCAACTTCAAAAATCCCTAATAATTAAAGCTTTTTAATCATGGAATGAAGAATGCACAAAAGCAAAAAAACATACCAAAATATAATTATATAGGAGAGCCGCTTATTAAGAATGCAGATGAGATTCATTCATAGTTGCATGATAAATACATTAAAATGAAAAAGAGTTGGGAAACTTTTATTACCACTATGTCAAAAATATAACATCTGCACAGAAATCTAATACTAGAAAAAAAATGAAATGCAAAAGTGTAAATGATTTAAGACTTTGTTTTAATCTAAATACTTAGATAGAAACTACCCATTTTCTCATATATATATATTGCACTTTTAAGAAAAGCAGTATAGAATATGACCTATTCAAAAATCTTTGTATACATACATCTAGATTAAAAAGAAAATTAGATATCTTAAATACATGTATTCTGTGGGAAATAAAAAACATCCCAAAGAAAGTATTTATGAGTATCTACTATCCATTATTGTAGTAAACCATTTATGATTATTTATTATTATTGTATAATAATATAAATTCTTGCCATAAACCTTGATAGGTGAGAAATCATAGACAAATAATACTCCAGGAACTGGTTTAGGATAACCATCACCATTCCTATAGTGCTCTGTCACCGAGAACTGCAAGAAAGAGAATTTAAGTATTTTACTTTTAACTTGATTAGATTTTGAGGGGGAATTTCAAGATAACAGTACCTGATTTGTGTGAGTTTTATGTCCAGTTAAATGGGTGTAGATAGTTGGAACAACCTGATAATATCAAGTAATTTATGATGATGTCCATATTTATAAATAATTTTACGACCGTGGAAGGTTTAAGTAGAACAAAATAACAACAACAACAACAAAATAATAAATGAGTAACGGTTCTGACTTCTGATCCAAAACATTACTGTTATATTCAATTACAGAAATGCACATTCTATAGGGCTTATTCAAGTAAAGGGTATTATTAGGTCATTTTAAGAATTGGACATCCTACGTTTATTTTTCTATGAAGAATAAGAACACTTTTGACTGTAGTTGACAGGAGTTCCCAGCATTCCAGCAGAAGAAGATGGTTCGAGCCCTGACAACTACACTTCAGCAGCTTGTTATTTGCGGAGGCATGTAATAATCCCTTAGATAAAGGTGCTTATTTTAGTCCGCGTCTCTAGTGGAGTTGACAGGGGTTTCCAGCTCCCCAGCAGACGAAGAGGGTTCAAACCCTGACAGCTACACTTAAGCAGCTTGTTATTTGCGGAGGCATTTAATAATCCATTAGATGAGTGAAAGCGTTGGAATCAAAAAGTTCCTCTGCGAGAGTTCGACTTAAAAGGGGGGTCGGTAGGGGTGGGCCTATTGAATTCTCTATCTCTACTCTCCGGGGTAGGTTTTTTTTTTAAAAAGGTTCTTATTTTTGTATGAAAAGCACTTTCATTGGATTAAATACACTTTTTCTTTTAACAAATTATTAAGGAAAACTCAATTTGGCAAAGCACTTGCTTATAGAAAAGATTAAAAAGAAAACAATAGTCAAATCTTTTAATAAAAGACAGCAGATAAATAAAACAAAATGATTTCAACTAATGTGAAAACATAATTTCCCAAAGTTGTTTATTTTTCATATCCAAACCAAATATTCAACTTTGTATTTTAGAAAGCAAAAAAAACAAAGGTGAAACCTATTCAAGGAGCCCTCAACAGGTAAAAAGGTAGGCATACCTTGACAAAATACTGATAGATCATCGAAGATTTTCCTTGCATCCACTGTGCACTGCAAAATTATACAAGTAGTAAGAGTAAGTTTACTATAAAACTTGAAAGCCGCATTAAAATGTAATCGCCCCACTAAGTTTGTGTAAAAATGTGATTTACCCATCAAGTGGATTAACAACACCTGGAAACTCTTTTCCAAAGGACAGCTTGTTTATTTTATGACTAATCTGGTTTCATAAGACAACTGAATATCAGAATTTTGTCAACAGTGAAGCAAGCTCCATATTTGAAATTTCATTCCAAGAAAAGAAAAAAAATGGCTTACAATGTATTCTCTTTGAATGGTTGAAATGTCATAAAGATACAAGTTAAATTGGTGGAAGCTTTTTCCAGGAGCAAAATGTATACTTCCAGCAACTTTACTAACTTCCAAGAAGCCATGGATATTACATCCTTCGCCTACCTCATCCTTGATTTTTTGAAAGTAACCTTCTCTCTTACACTGGAAAAAGTTACGTAAGTTTAACTGTATTTTACTAAAATAAACACAATACAGATGTACACACGTACAAACAAGGGATATATAAGAACATAACTGTAGGCGTCAGTGCTTGAATGTATGATGTATGAGGTAGGTAAAGCCTGATCCACCATACTGCTGATAATTGATACTTATTCAATATATCCTCCGGCATGGAGTTCTTGCACACTAACCATAGTAATAGGTGTCGTTCACTTATATTCTCCCTATTGTTCTACTCTATTGCTCGTGTGTGTTGCTCAAATGACGTAATAACTACATGTTCTAATGAATGAATTTGTGTGAGGTATGAAAGCAAGTATGAATCCAGATTATACAATCTGCATTAATCAGTCAGTAAGAACCTAATGGAATTTGCTCTCATCTCTAAAACATTAATTAAAAATATCAGCCATGTGGCCACACATTAAATACAAGTATAAGCAAAATTAGGATTAACCTGATCAATTGTATCTAGATTAGTTATTCCCCAGTGTTTCTTTCAATAAGCTTCTTGAACTTCTTTACATGAGTTACAACAGTCATCTGCAGACTGCAGGGAAAAAAACATTTTCTTATAAAATGAATATTTAGAATAATCTCATGCTATCATTTATAATCATAATGATACAATTCTCTACAATGAATAACTATAACACATAATTTCAGCTGTGGCCCCATGAAATGACGTTTGTAACCCTACACATTTTCATTAATCACTACTAATAAAGGCAATTAATTGTATAGAATTCTTAGGTGCACGTCGTTTCAGCCATCATCGAAGTTACATAAACGCTGTTTCGATTTTCATTTTCTATCTAATCTGTACATCGCACACATAAGTGCACACATCATGCATGCAATACAGTAGAAGTTTATTTTGAAAACGTTCCATTTTATCAAAAAATAATAACTGTTATACAGGTAGAAGACAAAGCAAGACTATATTTAAACAGCCTATTAAGCAAACGACCACTTACTTGAAGCAACTGTTGTCGTTTTTTGAGAGCTCTACGTTGCATTTCATCCTTGATAGCATCCCTCAGCTTATGAATCTGCTCTCCCAAAAATCCATCACCATTACTATCAGCTGAAGTATCCAACAAATTCTCTGCTCTTGCGCCTATATCATTTTCACCAGATACACCTTCCAAAGAGTGAAGCAAATACAAAATCCCTTCCTCTTCAATGCACTTCTGAGTTGCCAAGTGACCTTTGGATAACCCTCTCAACATGGATAGTATAAGCGGTATTGATGGGAGTTTTAGACCTGTAATTTAGAAAAATACATGTGTTACCCACTCAAGTGAAATTTAGAAAATACAGTAGTAATTATACAAAAAGAATTAATACAAATATTTTATATAAAGTTGGCTTCATGTATCTGAATATAACTTAGCTTCAGCTCATTGCTCGTGCAACTAAACAATAAAGTACAACAAACCATGTAATAACATGAGAAATATCAGCAACAAATGTTTAGATCTGGAAACTCAAAGCTCAAAAAGACTTCAAAAAAACCAAGCTGTAGTACAACACTAATAAATCAAAATAAATAATTAAAGACTCTATATAATACTAAGTAACACATAAACTGCATGTAAACCAAATCATTAGCTAAAATTACAAACTGTGATATCTATGAATAATTTGCAGGTACATAAACCATCATAGCAAGCAAATTAAACACTAAAGTGACAACTAAAATATAACTTATCTTGATTTCTACTACTAAAATCTCAATGTAAAGAAAATAATCAAAATGTATAAGTCGCAAGTATAGGACTTGCTCTGTCTATACAAATTTAAATTACAACAACCAAGTTTTGCCAGTTACCTTTGATCGAAGGAGTGATGGTCTAAAGGAGCAGCTCGAAGGCATGATGTTCGGTATTTTTTTGGGATGACCACTAGAAAATGATTTAGAGTGTTTTGATTTGAGTTGAAGTCAAATTAGGAATTATGAAAATCATCAAAATAGAAGCATGAGAAATCGAATAGGGAATTTTTGATTACTGTTACTATTCAAGGAAATCTAAATTGAAATTTTTGTCTTCTCCAGCATTTTCTAAACTGAAATTACTGTTACTATTCAAGCAAAGAAGTTGCGAGAACCTAATTTTCCATACCAGCAGATGATGTTTGTAACAGCCAGGTGATGTGGATGTAGTAAAACTGTGATGGCATGATGAATCTAGCAGTCTATATTCCAAAAAATCATGGCGACTTGGTGGATCTGGTGATGTTAATGGTGCGATGGTTGGTTGTATTGATGCGGTTAGGTTACCTAACGGCGAAGAGGATATAATTAGAGAATTAGGGTTTGTATTTGATGGCGGTTAGGTTAGTGATGGAGATACTAATTTGCGATGGATTTTGGATTTGAGAGTTGGGAGAATTTGTTGTGAGGATAGAAAATGCGACGAAGGCAGAAAACAAAGGCGGTGACAAATATGCAGAATTATTTTGGCTTCAGAAAAATTGATTTTGGCTAGTAGAAGTAAGCAAACCTCCCTACGGTCAGTTTGATTAAGTTTCCCTTCCTTGGAAGACACTAAACTCTCCGCAAAATTTTATTACTAATCAAGCTTCTCGAACGTTATATCTAAATTTTACTTTTCAACACGCATTCCCATGTGAAACCGTACATATTTTGGGTCAAACTTGTAAAAACATATTCAACAAACATATTAAAGCCCATCATTGATGCATATAAACAAATACATGTAAGTGTTGTAATATTATAAAGTATGAATATGCTATACAATGTTTATTATATTTTGTTTAGTCCCACATTATGGGATATGTCCAATGCTATGCTTCATGGCCTATATATAATGGAGTTTATGTAATGTAAATCTATGACTAATATCTGAGTAATAACATTTTCTTCTTTCTCCTTCTCTAATGGCTTCTTATCTCCTTCTATTTTATAACACGTTATCAGCACGATCTCTAAACAATTTTTTTTATAGATTTGAATTGTGATAATCTAGAAGATCAGGTCTACTTTGTTTTTCAGATCTAATTATAGTTCTCAAGATGGTAAGTAATTTTTCATATTTAATTATATTGATCTTATCTTTTTCAGATCTGATTCTATTAATTTTATCTTCTTAGATCTCATTAAATCATAGATCTAATTTTTTGGATCTCATTCTATTGTAGATTTTATGTTCTAATTTTTTAGATCTTTTGTAGATCTTGATATCATGCTCAAATGATATATCTTTGAGATCTATATATTTTTATCATGAGATCTATTCTTTTTCATGTGTATTCATCCTTTTCTGTTATTTAATTATTAAAATTAGATATGACTTCTGCGATTGCTTATTTTCACATATCTTCCAGTTGAAATCAATTTTATTTATTCTTTCAGAATTTGTACTTGATAAATAATTCAGTTTGAATTGATTCAAAATTTCTAACAAGTGGTATTAGATCAACTCATCTTTGATTTCATTATGAATTTTTGATTTTTTTGAGTAAGTTTTGAATCGACTTATTTATAAGTCATTGAATTCTTATAATATCTTACTCAAATTTCATATGGATTTATGTTTTAATTGATCTTATCTTTTCAAGATCTTATTTTGTCATAGATCTAAATTTATAGATCTTATTCCACTGTACATGTATTTTTATCATTATATTTCAGATCTCATCCTATAGTAGATTCGATTTTTTTGTTGTTTTTATTTTTCCGATCTCATTATATTGTAGATTTCAAAATCACACTCAAATAATATATCTTTGAAATTTGTACGTTGTTTATAAATAAAATGTAGTGATTTTTTGAATCTGGATTTGAATTGATTTCAAACTTGCTTATTATTGCATGTTTTTTTTGAGTTCATTATTTTGGAAAGCAAGTTTTGAATTTGATAATTTCTGTTCTTGATTCAAATAAATTTATTGATCTTGATTGCATTTTGGTTTGTGATATAGATCTAAGTAATCTATACATGTTTGATAAATGAAGTTTTCATTTTGAAAACTCTTTGATTTAGATTTGAATGCAGGCTTTGAAAACTATTTTGATATATGATTTATATTTCCAGAAGAAATATTTTATTGTTTCTTAGAGAAACAAATATAAAGATAATACGTATCTAGAAGATCGTATTAAGTTTAGATCTAATATTGATTTTGATTTAGCACATCTGAAGTGAATGGAAACATTAATAAAAGCTTACATGATAAGCTTAATATCTTCCAATATTTCCTTTAAAAAAAGGGGGAAAAGGAAAAGGAAATAAGAATTGAGAACCTGCAGTTTCTATAATGATAAAATGTTGAGTTTCCATAAATTAGTGAATTACAAATTTCCTTAAAATAAAGAACCAGAAGTTCTAACCAAAAAAAAAGAGGATTAGAAAATTTAATCATCAAACAGAAATAGGTTTTGACAATAACCTGAAGTCGTGCAAAGAAATTATTTTAATAGAAGTTTTATAACTCAAAGTCCAAGACCCGAAGTCTTGAATTATGAAAAGACTTTCTGATAAAGTTGACAAGTTCGAATTCTTATCAGTATTTTTTTTTTAAATTTGTCAAAATGTACAAGCTAAAAAAAAGGAGATCTTATCTGTAACATTCCAAGTATCCAGAAGATACTCTTTTTATTATCTTTGTTGTAATTTTTTTTGCAGAACTCTCAAGAGAGATGTGTAGAAATGTCTACATGCAATTTCAAATTATTCTTTGATATGTAATCATAATTAATGTTCAAAACTGATATTTGAGATATAATTGAGGAATAGAACTTAACAACTTGAAGTTGTGTGTATTTTGTTCGAACCAGAAGTTCGATATGGTTCCAAACCAGAAGTTTTCCTTTGAACTATATGAAAACATTTTAGCTAAAAATTTCAACCATAGCAAATATGCTAATATAATTGAAGGGTCCGGAAGAGCCCATATAGTATTAACAAATGGTACATATATCTTAATTCAAAGTACATTATACTCAAGCAAATTTAAAAGAAATTTGTTGAGTTTTGAGGATATATAAATGAATGACTACCATATTGGAACTATAATGAAAACGTCAAAGAATATCTTTGCGTTATTTCTAAAATTGAAAGCTGGAAGCTTATTTTAGAAAAATTTGGTACAATTTCAACTGGATTATATTTCACAAAATTTGGCATAATTGAATCCCATATTTAAACATGAGCCAGAAGCTCACAAATATCACTTGAATGCATCATACCAATTGATAAAAGAATTATCCTCCTATTATTAATATGTATGGTGTATTGCTAGTAGCAATATGATAATGGATCAAAATGAGAATCCAAATATGATTATTTTTTAATTTTACAATGTTTGTCAACATTGAGGGGGAGTATAAAGGGATACAAGTTCATTTTGATCATCAGTGTCAAATATTTGTTAACATATATAATGATGCAAAATATTAAGTAACTTGAATAAATTATTAATAATATCCCTTGTAGACTTTCTCTAATATTGATTTGAATCCTCGAAGGATCAAAATGTGTAAACCATATTTGGAATATGTACAAAAGTCAGTTTGAAATACTTTTGGAGTAAATAATAAAGATGTCAAATAAAAGATGTGAGTGTTCTGAAGAAACACTTAAGGGTGCTCTTGAAGAGACTAATGACATGATTATCAAATAACCCTAGAAGTGGTTTAGGTACCTAAAACATGGTAATTAAATAGATCTACATAAATCATGTCTAGAACTGACAAGAAACAATCATCGATGATAAATTTATAAATAATAAAGCGCTTATGTTTATAAATAGATTAAAGATCTTGAATTAAGGGAAAACATAACTGGCCATCATGAATCCTTTACTAATAGAGAAATATGGACATGTAGTCTGCAAAGTAGCGAAAGTACTTGAAATGCTTAATATACCCCGAAGGTATAAATATGGTTTAAATCATATTAAATGATGAAAGTATACAAATTCCTGAAGAATATAAATAACTTTCGTGGTTATAAAGAATGCAAAGAACAAGGAGCATAGATTACAACCTACTTTTAAGTATTGTTGTAATGAAAATCTTGATATAATTCATGATGAGTAGATTACTTCCTATTTTTAAGTATTATTGTAATGAAACTCTTAATATCCATTGAAGTGGTAGTTGCGATATGCAAATACTTATTAAAGTATACAAATTCCTGAAGAATATATATAACTTTTATAGTTATAAAGAATGCAAAAGACATGAAGTGTAGATTACAAATTTCTTCTAAGTATTGTTGTAATGAAAATCTTGATATACTTCAAGACGAGTAGATTACTTCCTGCTTTCTAGTAATGTTGTAATGAAATTTTAAATATTCATCAAAGATGTATAGTTGCAATATGCAAAACTAATTTGAAGCACAAAAATGAAAGCACGTGAAGTGTTTTTCATAAAAGTAGCATACAAAATGCATAAAATGCAAATCATATTCGGAAGAAACAATCTTAGAAAATTTGATTGTATTGAAGGAAACTATTAATAAATTGTATTATTAATGAGATTCATATTTATGGATCCAGAAGTATCTATAACCAATTTGAGTTATCAAAAGACGAATATGAATTCAGAGGAAATTTTAAATCAGGAGGAGCATCCATAAGTATTTTATAATGCACTCTTTTTCCTTAACTAAGATTTTTCTCACTGGGTTTTTATTAGTAAGGTTTTAATGAGGCATTATCTTGATCCAGAAGTATCAACTCCCCAGTAACATTTGAAATAAGTTATAATGTACTCTTTTCCTTATTTAAGATTTTTTCCACTGGGTTTTTCTTACTAAGGTTTAACGAGGCATTATCTTGATCTAGAAGAATCAAACGTCTTTAAAGAAATAACATCTCAAATATGTTATTTAAGTTAAATTGTATTTTTATCCTTGACTAAGGTTTTTCCCATCGGATTTTCCTTTGTAAGGTTATTAATGAAGTAGTGTATTGGTCCAGAAGTATCAAACTCTATTTGATTCTGTAAATATTGAAATATGTCATACTATATTGTACTCTTTTTCCTTCACTAAGATTTTTCCCACAGGGTTTTTCTTAGTAAGGTTTTAACGAGGCATTAGTTTGATCCAGAAGCATCAAACTTCATTCGAAGAAATGAGAAAATAAAATATGTCATTGTACTCTTTTTCCTTCACTAAGATTTTTCCCATAGGGTTTTTCTTAGTAAGGTTTTAATGAGGCATTATTTTGATCCCGAATTATCAAACTATTTAGAAGGAATATCATTTTATGATATCTATTCTTTTACAAGTCGCACTCTTTTTCTTGTCCAAGATTTTTCCCATTGGGTTTTCGTAATAGAGGATTTCAATGAGGCAACATACAATATCTATATAGATGAATGGATATATGCAAGCAAGATAATAATGAAGGGGAGCAATTATCATATATGTTTCAAAAGTGACAACTTCAAGTTAATAGAGCATCCAAGATTTTGAAGACGCATATTCAAGGGGGAGTGTTGTAATATTATAAAGTGTGAATATGCTATACAATGTTTATTATATTTTGTTTAGTCCCACATTATGGGATAGGTCCAATGCTATGCTCCATGGCCTATATATAAAGGAGTCTATGTAATGTAAATCTATGACTAATATCTGAGTAATAACATTTTCTTCTTTCTCCTTCTCTAATGACTTCTTATCTCCTTCTATTTTATAACAGTAAGAGCCTTTTTTCGAATTCGAAAAATGTTAATTCAGTTTGTTTTGCCAAATCAATGAACGACTGAAGTTAAATTACTCAGATAAGAAAATGCAGAATGATCCAAAGATATTTTCACTGGACCAGTTTTAATGGTACCTATCATTGTTCCTTTACAGGTATTAAGTGATATATAAATAAGTAAATAAAGTTGATTAGTTCTGAATGTATAACTGTATGCATTCTGTGAACTTTATGATTGAGTCTTTGTATATTTAAAATTTTCCACATGCATGCTCGTTTTGTTATATAATTTAAGTGTACAAAGTTCTCATACCTTTGTTTTATACTATATCATTATATGAAAGGTTAAAGTGTATTTCTCAATAGCAACTTTCTTTAATAAAACTCATACAAACTGTAGATCAACTTTACTTTTTTAAAATAATAATAATAATAATAATAATAATAATAATATGAAAGGTAGCTGCACGTTGAAAACAATTGCGTACGTAAATTATAATCTTGCGCATTTTTCAATTTTTATGAAAAGTATACTTAACGATCCTTATCTATTTTTTAAATTAGATAAATTTATTGTAGCAAAAAAGTCGCAAGTAAAAAATTAAAAGTAATTTTGTAACTTACATATTTTTGCCGGCCAATAAAAATAAACTTTTAAAAAAATTAATTAAACAACTGAAGTTGACCATCAATGTTTTGATTTTCTATTTTGTAGAAAAGTTTTAGAAAACAATTGAAGTTAACCATCACTATTACGATCAATATCAATGTTAAAATTGGATGATTCAAATATTTACCAAGAAAGTAAAATTTTTAGCTAATTAATCATCAATTAGGTTATATATGGAAAAAATAAAAGAAAATGTATAAAAAGATAATTTATGCTGAAAGGATACTAATTATTTAGTCAATTAATTAATTGATTAGTGAATGCATAAATGAGGAAATAAGTAGTTAATTGATTTTATAACACGAAGAAAGAAAAGATCGTTTAATTCAAACAACGTAAATTATAGAAACCAAAATCACCATTGTCTATTTGCATTGAAATCAAATCATCGATATTTGGAAAGGTGTCAAGATAATTGGGCAAGTAATTTCTTCATTATCACGTCTACTTAAATTAAGAGTTTTGAGCGTAAATAAGTCTCTGGAAAAATTTATTTTTTAATTTGTAGTTGTATGTTAGGCTCTTAAATTAAGGGTTTTGTAGTTTAAAGCTTTGATGGTATATGATATAATTGCAGACGAAAAACATGGATGAAGATCAGATCCTGATACATAGAAATGTATTAAAGATTTGATGGCTACAGGCAATTTTAGCTAATGAATGCAGTAAACTTCTGGATGTTGGATGTTGGTTGTTAGCTTTTAGACGTTGATATTAGATGTTAGACATTGATGTTAGACATTGATTGTTAGATGTTAGACATATGATATACATTAATTGTTTGATTTTCAGTGTCAGATGTTAGCTTTTAGATAGCTGCATGTTTGATGTTAGATTTTCACCGTTGTATGTTTGTATACATTGTTTGATATCAGATTTTGAATGTTGCATATGTTTTTCTAGCTGAAAGGTAATATGAAATATTCAGAAAAAATGTTGTTGTTTTTATACATTATAAAATTGTAAAACATCGAATATTCAATTCAATATATGGTTATATATTTTTGACCAACAAAGGTTTGCCAAGGCAAATATTTGTCGGGTAAATAACTGCCAGACAAATATTTGCCTGGCAAATAACTGCCTGGCAAATATTTGCCAAGCAAATGTTTCCAGACAATTTTTTTATAAATGAGTAAGATTACTACATTTCCTTATAATTGCATTGACATATTGCTATAATTTTCATACAGAAAAAAACTTCAGTAAAACAACAACTACCAACACAAATACAAAGTTCCTATCAAAGAAAAAGAGCAAAAATTATGAAGTTAAAAACAAATAAAAGTTCTCTTTTTATTTACTAACATTCCATTCTATAAAGAATACTTTTCCTAACTTACAAGAAGCAAATTCCAGTTCTGAATTGTATGCAAATACCTTTTTCAGTTCCTTAAAATAATGATTTGCTATATCACCAGAACATACAAAATTGAAAACCTATATTTTTCTATCAGGATGGAGGAAGATTTCAATTTACATAGTCTCACATTTGAAATCAGAGAAAAGTAGTGTTTCCCTTCCCAAAATCTATAATCGCACGATCGCCATCCCTATTTGATCTTTCTATATATTCTGACTCTTCAACTTCATTTCTTTCCTCCGAATCCTCCATATGCATTCAAGTAGACCCGAACCTGAGGCTATTAAAGGAGGATGGTTGGGGGCTCGGAAAGCAGAGAAAGATGGGAAGTGGTTACCACCTTGAAGAGAAAGAAGCAAACAGAGGAGAGCGAGTAACTACAGCGGCTATCGAGCCAGCACTCCTTTTAGTTTGAGTACTGATAAAATAATACAAAAAACACCATCGGTACTCAAACTAAAAAGGATTGCTAACTAGACAGGAAAAAATAGGAGATAATAGTGTAGCCGGTCATAAGAAAAAACTTAAAGATATAATTTTTCACTAAAGAAGAATATGAAAAGCAAAAAAGAAAAAAAGAAGAAGAATATACCCAAAAAAAAATCTTAGCGGCATATCTACAAATTAGCCAACCAATCTCAGCCTAAGAAATATGGTCAAGGGATAGGACCGAAAACTGATTCAATGACATTAATACTGGACTATTTTGTTTCTATATTAGAAACGGGTCAACATATAACTGCTTTTTATGATTCAATGACAGACGCTTTTTATGATTCAATGACAGACGCTTTTGACTAACGCAAACATGTTGCGTAAATATTAAAACAGTTTACTAAATATTAAAACAACTTACTAAACATTTTTTTAAGAAAGAATGAAAAACAAACAGAGTAACCGCTGATACTTGAAAAAAAACTCAAAGCTACTAAATATTTATCTGACAATTATAAGCCGAGCAAATATATGCCTGGCAAATACTTACCTTCTGATATTTGCTATTCTACAAAATATTATAATACTGATTCAAAGACATCAATAGTAAAATGTTTTATTTAAAATGATGCAGAATTGACTGTGCGAAATTTACAAAAAAACAATCAGAATAAATATTCAAACTCAAAGCCACTAAATATTCATATGACAAGTATAAGCCGGGAAAATATTTGCCCTAAGATATTTTCTATTCTATAAAATATTAGTATACTAATTCAATAACATCAATAGTGAAATATTTTGTTTCTACCTCCACAACAGCAACTATTACAACTCACTCATTTGAACAATTCATATCAATATTTATAACTAGGTGCATATCATACCTATTATTGTGTGCATCACCATTCCCTGAACTCATTTGCATTGGCAAACAAGAACGTACTTGAACTATTTTATAATCATGCACTAATGCAGCATCATTCATTAATAATAGAATAGCATAATCAAAGTCAGAAATATATGCCCGACAAATATTTTCCCGACAAAATAGTCTCTACCTCCATTCCCTTATCATTTGAACAACAGTCTCTACCACCACAATAAGAAAAACAAGAAAACGGTCTCTACCTCCACAACAGCAACTATTATAACTCACTCATTTGAACAATTCATATCAATATTTACAACTAGGTGCATATCATGCCTATTATTGTGTGCATGACCCTTCCCCTAACTCATTTGCATTGACAAACAAGAACATACTTGAACTATTTATGATCATGCACTAATGCAACATCATTCTTTAATAGTAGAATAGCATGATTAAATTCAGAAATATATGCTTGGAAAATATTCGTCGGGGAAAATAGTCTCTACCTCCATTCCCCTATCATTTGAATAACAGTCCCTACCTCCACAACAAGAAAACAGTCTCTACCTCCATTCCCTTGTCACCGACAAACAAGAAAACAATCTTTACCTCCACAACAACAACTATTACAACTCACTCATTTGAACAAATCATATAAACATTTACAACTTGGCGCATATCATGCCTATTATTGTGTGCATCACTGTTCCCCTAACTCCCTTGCATTGGCAAACAAGAACATACTTGAACTATTTTATAATCATGCACTAATGCAGCATCGCTCAGCAATAGTAGAATAGCATGATCAAAGTCAGAAACATATGCCCAACAAATATTTGCTCGACAAATATTTGCCCAACAAATATTTGCCGGTCAAACAAATTTATAAAAGTATTCTTTGAACGTTAAAAATACCATTTAGTTTGAAGTGATGTAGAATTGATTATGCAATATTTGTAAAAGATTACAACATTTGTTAATAACTGTATTGACATATAGCTATAATTTTCATATAGAAATAAACTTCAATAAAACAACAACTACAAACACAAATACAAAGTTCATATCAACTAGAGATGAGTTTATATCATTTTTCAGTTTCGGACTAGGTGTAAATACACAACCTAGTACACAACATGTTAATGCATTAATGTATTATTATATTTCTTATAAAAAGATAAACTTTATTAAAACAACATTTAAGTACAGATGAGTTTACAACAACATGAATATCGTAAATCACTTTCCTTTGATTTCAGTTTCGGACTGTGCATAAATACATTTTTCAGTTCCTTTTGCTTGGGTAGATTGCTCTCATTTTCTAAGGCTCTCATTTTATCTTTGAGACTCAAGCGTTCATTTTTATATATGTCTAGATGTTTAGAAGAAATCAAGTTCAATCAAGTAGAGATGATTTTACAGCAGTCACTATTTGAACTTTCATTTCTTCTTATAACCCATCCTGTTCATCTCTTTACTTCGAGAAGAAGTAGATTATGGAGAACAAGTAAGTACAACGGCTATCGAACCGGCACTCATTTCAGTTTGAGTACTGATAGAGTAATAAACAAAAAAACACCATTAGTACTCAAACTAAAAAGGATTGCCAACAAGACAAGGAAAAATAAGAAATAACAGTAGTCAACCATAGAAGAAAATTTAAGATATAATTTTTTTTACTAAAGAAGGAGATGAAAAGCTAAAAATTTGATCTATAAAGAAGAAGAAAAAGAAGAAGATGTAGACACAAAAAAAAATCTCAGCCGTAGATCTAAAAATTAGCCAAGCAATCCCAGCCTTAGAAATTTGGTTAAGGGATAAGACCGAAAACTGATTCAACGACATCAATACTGGACGATTTTGTTTCTATATCAGGAATAGGTCAAAATATAACCTCTTTTTATGATTCAATGACAAACACATTTGACCAACATTTTAAGCTAATAGGCAAATTAACCAACTGCATCTGACTAATGCACACATGTTGAATAAATATTAAAACAACTTACTAAATATTAAAACAGCTTACAACTTACTAAATATTAAAATAGCTTACTAAATATTTTTTGAGACAGAAAGAAAACAAACAGACTAAGTGCTAATACTTTAAATCAAACTTGAAGCTACTAAATATTTATATGACAATTATAAACCGGGTAAATATTTTCCCTCTGATATATGCTATTCTATAAAATATTAGAATACCGATTCAACGACATCAATAGTGAAATCTTTTGTTTGAAATGATGAAGAACTAATTATACGAGATTTACAAAGGAAAAAAAAGAGACTAACTACTTAAACTTTAAATCAAACTCAAAGCTACTATCATATGACAAGTACATGCTATCTGCCCTCTAATATTTGGTATTATACAAAATATCAGAATACCGATTCAACAACATTAATAGTGAAATGTTTTGTTTGAATTGATGCAGAACTGATTGTACCAGAATTGTTTCCAACATCTAATGAGTCTTTTTCAATCACATAATTTTGTTATATTCTTAGATACCTAGAGCAGCGAGCCAAAACATCTATGTTCACAAATATTTACAGGGCAAATATTTGCAAAAGATAGTTATCCAAATTTAACAAACAAATTTATATATTTGTTCTTAATTTTCAGGGAGATAATTTGATGAACCTGCTTAGAAACAAATATTCAAGAAATGGAAAGAAACCATCAGAGTTAAAAAACAATACAGTCAAATTCTTAGCTTCCCTACAACGGGAGTCTCATTCTTAAGTAATACTTATTATTTACAAAAGTACTTTTCAAAACATTAAAAATTTCAATTTTTTTGAAATGATTCAAAATTGATTGTGAAATATTTGTCATGAGATTCATGGAAGATGTTTCCGAAGACAAAAACATTAAAGACAATCCTAAGTTGAATAATTTTGATTCCATACAGGGTATTGAAGCTTTGATAGTATATGATATAGTTGTAGATGAAAAACATGGATGGAAATATGATCCTGATACACAGAAATGTCTCAAAGATTTGCTGACTAAAGGCAATTTTGGATAATGAATGCAATAAACATCTTAATGTAGGATTTTTTTATTAGCTTTTAAATGTAGGTATTAGATATTAGACATTGATTGCTTTAAAAACACATGTTTGATTTAGATTGTGACTATTGTATGTTTATATACATTGTTTGATATTAGATTTTGAATGTTTCATATGTTTTTTTAACTGAAATGTAATATGGAATATTCAGATAAAATGTTGTTATTTTTATACATTATAAAATTATAAAACATTGTAAATTCATTTCAATATATGATCAAATACTTTTGACCATGCAACTATTTACCAGGCAAATATTGGCCAAGCAAATATTTGCCTGGCAAATATTTGCAGGACAAATATTTTCTTAGCAAATGTTTTTAGACAAACTTTTAAAAATTAGAAAGACTACTGCATTTTCTAATAGCTGCATTGATGTATTGCTATAATTTTCATATAGAAAAAAAAACTTCAATGAAACAACGTCTACCAACACAAATACAAAGTTCATATCAACTATATAACTCTTATAGTGTAGCAATCCGAATTCCAGTGGGTTCGGATTTTTCGCAAAAATGCTAAAACCCAAGCCCACTGAAGCCCGAGTTGGGTATCTGGTATCCTGCAAATAGGCAAAGACAAATATATCAGAGCTCAAGTAAATATCTCACAGCAGAACTGACTAAAATATAATAGTAAATAAATACTCATCAAGATAATAACACTTTCTAAACAAGTGTCTCAAAGCTAGAAAGCTCTGCCATATACCTAACTTGTGGGATGTAATGAGGAGGGGGTCAGAACTAAAGTTCTGGTGAACGGACAAATCATACACTTCTAAGCTTAATTCTACATATACTGTTTTATTTTCATTTTCTGTTATGTTAGGTTTATTGGTTTATAATACTCTCGCCTCTGTGCGTGAATCATAACCGTCTACTCCCTAGTATATTAAAACCTAATAACAAATATATATGTAGCAACATGCCCAATGATCACATCGGTCCTAGGTACTACCCATAGTACCTTCCGTGTCCTCCTCGAAAAGGACTCCATCGTCTTTCTCCTAGAGTGCACTGTAACTACATCTGTAAAGGACAGCTTCGTGAGGCCTACAATATAGATGTTCCGTCGTCTACTATGAAAAAGTAAAACTACGACCGCACTAGCCTATACTAATGCTCAGACATCCACAATGTACCACCCAGTGCGTACCTTGAGGACTATACGTAATTGTTCTGTCTACTTCCTGAATCCCGCCAACAAGGTCTACCTTGTACGGAACCTAGTCGGGGATTTTCTATATCTGTAAAGGACAACTTCATTAGGCCTACAATACAGATATTCTACTTGGTCAGTCTCTTTTCTCATCATGGCTATGGCCCCTCACAGCCATCCCTCGACTAATCAAAAGACCTCTAAAGAGCTAAGTGGCTGTGCCCTACTGCAAAAAATCTAAACATCCAATTGGCTGTGCCCCTCATCCAATGTCTCGATAGTG
The DNA here is from genome assembly GCA_030737815.1 of Allium fistulosum. NCBI lineage: Eukaryota > Viridiplantae > Streptophyta > Magnoliopsida > Asparagales > Amaryllidaceae > Allium > Allium fistulosum. The sequence goes on from CM060908.1 coordinate 717,297,070, forward strand.
AAAGAACCATTGGCCTATTGGTTTAACTGTAGTCTTTCCCGAACTCGTTCTTGATTGATGATGGCTTGATATCCACATGCGACTATCCTTTTGGGTCCTTCCCATTAAAACCTACTCCCAATTCAAAGTACGGTGTCATACGAATATCCTACTCCATTCATTAACCTTTTGACTGCCTATAAAGGTCCAGGCCTGCAATGCAAAAGCAGTCAAGGTATACGCTCTTTATGGAACACGTACAGACCTGCCTTCGGGGATGCAACTTCGTTAGGCCTACCCTTGGGGCCATCCTAGAGTACCCTCACGTCCCGTTGAAGTCTCGTACTTCTTTCTAGCCCAAATTAACTAAGTTGGACGTGCTATTTCTGTGCTAAAAATCTGTGATGGACTACTTCGTTAGGCTCTTCATCCTTTGGGCTACTCCAAACATATCTTACCATTTTATTAGACCCTGCATCTAATCTTTTATTATGCGTTTAGTTTACTTTTCTAATTATGTTGGCTACTTATTTACTCTAATCAGCATAAGTATGTCCCACTCTCACCTAACTATTGTGAGACCATCAGTTCCTGACTGAAAGGGAATGCTGCCGGTACGGTCCACTTCTATTATTTTTCTTATTAACTTAATCCAAGATCTAAGTTTGATAAAATAAGCCTCTTCTATTTCTTTCTTTTTAATTATAACCTATGCGTTACAATTATACTTGCAATTTGTTACTTTTATATTCTTTTATAACCTACATGTTATAAATGTAATTGCAAGTGTCTCTTTCTATTCTAGTCTGTCTCTTTAATTATTGGATAATGAAAAATATAGAAATGTTTCTATTTTACACTAACTCCCTTTTCTTTCTTTTATTCTTGCAATTACGTTTATAATTATTTTTGCAATATTAAGCTATGGAAATGAATTCTCTTTTCTAAACCAACCAACTAATCTATCACTAACTTCCAAATCTAGTTATTAGATTTACCCTTTTTAATCAATTTCTCCCGTTTTAGCATAATTTACTGTAAATTTCTTACTTTTAGGCTTATGCATTTTTCTATAACTGTTAAGCCTAATATTATTCATATTTAATTGGACTCCTATCTTTCTTTTCCACATATATAATAATTAAATATAAGCTCTCTTATAGAATTTACAGTTTCAACATAACTAATTAGCAGAACTAATTACTGAAATAAATGTTGAATTAAAATATTTAACGAATTTAACGATAATATATCATAAACGTAAAAAATATATAATTTAACTCCACTCACCTGTCGTCCATAGCTTTTGCTCCATGGCCTTCCTGGATCCCCTTCTAAGGTGTCTAATATTTTTATTGAAAAGATCTTCTCCCCAGAAATATTTTCTATTTAGGGTCCAACCTCAGGCAATGAACCCAATTGGGAGAAAATCTAATTGTGAGAAAATAGCTAGGCTTAGTGTCCTATTTATAGTATAGCTTAGGGATCTCAGACCATTGGATTTAGCAGATTGAATCTAAAGCCACCACGTCACAGGGTCGTTTGGAGCCATTAGATCCATCAACGTATGGCTCCAATTTAATAAAAATCAAATCTATTTGGTTCGGCACGTCCCTGGATGATTTAATGTCCAGGGGCAAACACAGGTCGACCTGTGTTCTCTTTGGGTCGACCTGTGGCTTTGTGGGTCGACCTATATATATATATATTTCTACTTTCTTGTTCTTTTTGTAACTTCTTCGTATTAACTCGGATTTCAACAAGTTATATATGGAAATCGATCAGAAAATCGCCATGGACACAATGATATAAATTTCGAGGTCATATTCTGACAATTCCAAAAATGTTTATTTTCACTATTCGTCGTTATTTGATTATTTAATTATCTAAAAATGTGGGGTGTTACATTCTCCCACCCTTTAGAAAATTTCATCCCCGAAATTCGACAAGGGTAAATCTATGTAATTCCTCGCATCAATCACATCCATTTTGTGTACATCCAATTTTACCATCTGTGTCCTTGTGTAAAGTGTTATTCAACACAAAATATATGCATGTACATGAATTTCTAAGCGGTACCTCCTATATGAATGCTTTTCTTCTTTAAAAATTTATTGTAAAACATAATGCACACACCCTAAATATACTTGCAATTTCTATATGAGTGCAATCTTTTTAAAACTCAAAACGTTTTTCATCCAATTTTTTCCACACTCCTACTGAATAAGGGTGTAGTTCAACGAATTTTACATCCAATCCTACCACACAACTTTTAATATTCGAATTTTAGAAAAAATCTAATTTTCCGAACTCGATTTCTTATGTCAGAAAGAAGGTAGAAAATGGAAAACCTTACATTTACCGTTTACTTTTGTGCACCTCTTTCTCTTTACTAGGAACTTATGCCGCTATTCTGTAAAAATCTCTATTTTCTTTCCCAAGCACGATTTACATAAGAAAAACTTTCCTTTTCAATTTTTTTTCCAAGCTTAATTTTTGGAAAAATGCAATTTTCTTTTGCAATTCTCATTTATTTTTTATTGACGTTTCTGTTGCTTTTTTTTAAATCTTACTTTTTTTTATTATGATATTGAATTCTCTTTAGTTCTGTTATATTATATGACAATCTTGGCTTGGGACTACGTCTGACTGTCACAAATTTACTTATCATAATAACTGCTTTGCTTTTATTCTACTATCTGCGCAGTAAATGCAGATTTAGACACATTTCTGTTTATTGTTTCTAGTATTGTCAAATAATTAACTTGATTTCTTCTTTAGTTTCTTTAATGCTTCACCTTATTTTCTTTTTTTCTAGGAAGTAGTTCTATTCTATTTGGTTGGTTACAAAAACTGTGCTAAAAATCCATTTCCATATTTTAATAATAAATAATGCTATAAACAATAACTCGTAATTGCAAGATATTTCTTTTATTGTCTCTTTATAGCTTTTTGAATTTAAACAATTCCCCAAACCTAGAGAAGAAAACTTACAAATTCTAAGTTCAAAACTATTCCACCTTTTATTTTAAAGACTTTTACAACTTTCCTTAAAAATATTTTGGACTTTTTAAATTTAACCGTTTACTAAGTTTTTCTCTTCCAAAAACTTATTTACTTTTTCACCAAACCATTTTTCTTTAAAACATGTCTTCTTGTTCTTAAAACATTTTTCTTTTTCTTAACTTCCAGAAATGTCCTCACATGTTTTCAAAACATATTCTTTTCATAAATTTTCAAATTTACTAAAACTGGAGTAGATAAGAACAATTATTCTATCAAAAATCCCTTAACATTCCTACTCTTTCAATTACCTAACCTTGGAGGAGTTTCTAATTTACTACAAATGAGGACTTTCTACAAAGGCAAGCAACCAATGCACATAATCAATGAAAAAATATGAAATTTCCATTGCTTAGCTTTCCTACTAAGGCTCTCTATAATATCTCTTCTAACTAACATTGTCTTTAATTATTACACTTCTTATTACACCTAATGGCTTTATACCTTAATGTATCGAAACTACTTTCTCTTAGACAAACCATTAATGCTAAAACCTTCTATGAATCCTTTAAAATAGGATTTCATGTTTATGTGAAATTACAAGGAACTTATTTTATATTTTATCAAAATAGGCTATACAAAATATGGTGCTTTCCATACCTTATACATTTCTTTCACGTATTCCTTATAACTTGCATAAAACATCTTTATTTGTGTTTTGGTTTCATAAAAAATTATATCATTATTCATTTCATTCCAATAGATTAAAGTATGTTTAATCTATATTCACTTATAATAGTCATTTCCTACGAAATTTATTAATTTCCTAATATTTAACTTACATCTTTTCTTCTTCAAAAACTCATTTTCAAAACTGTTTTTAATATTTTCATAACTAGAAAACATTTTCATATACTTATTTAAATAATAAGTGTACTTACACACCACTTTATTTCTATACGTAGAAATTATCTTTTAAACACATTTTTATTTGGGTCAAAACAGATGTTGCGTAAAACACGTTACTACAACCCAAAAAATACTAGTATATGGATTCAATTAAAATAAATATTAATAAATCTCATATGCTATGTAAAAACATTTCCTTTAGGAGTCACCTACTATAACAATAGTGTCATAGTCTATGCTTCCTTTATTTTTACCGAAAACATCTATTACAACAATAAATGTTGTAACCTACGTTTTCAATACTTAACACATTCTAGGTTTTTTATATTTAAAATCTTTGTTTACCTACAAAGAAATCAACGAGCTATACATGCTCTATAATTCTTCAAAAAGAATCTCACTTTTAACAAAATTTACATCATATAAAAACCAATTTAAATTTCATACCACTTATTTTTTTTCAAAAACCCAATATTTACTTCCTCAAACATATTAACAATTATATTTTTCAACTTTTCAAAAAGTTTCGTTTTATTGGGCTAGACAAAAAGTGGATTTTCTTCTTACTAAAATCTCTTATTCTTTCCAAAATAAAAATACTCTTCCTACTATCCCTAGGGAACTTTCCCACTTCTTATAACATATGGATACCAATCTTCTCTCAAAACTTAACTTATTGTATACTATAAATTGGTAATAACTTATGGCTCAACACTCTTGGGTCATCCCAATCCCAACTAGCAAACTATGCACAAATGTATTTCTAAAAACTTTCCATATGTTAAAATCTATAATTGGGGACTATTTGGATTTTAGTCATAATATTTTTATATTTTATTCAAAAATACAAATACGTTCACCCACCATCTACCTAGGAACCCTAAACCTAAGTCTGATACCAAATGTATCAACCCGAATTCCAGTGGATCCAGATTTTTCGCAAAAATACTAAAACCCAAGCCCACTGAAGCCCAAATTGGGTATCTGGTATCCTGCAAATAGGCAAAGAAAAATATATCAGATCTCAAGTAAATATCTCAGAGTGGAACTGACTAAAATATAATAGTAAGTAAATACTCACCAAGATAATAACACTTTCTACACAAGTGTCTCAAAGCTGGAAAGTCTCTGCCATCTACCTAACCTGTGGGATGTTATGAGGATGGGGTCAGAATTAAAGTTCTCGTGAATGGAAAAATTATACACTTCTAAGCTTAATTCTACATATACCGTTTTATTTCAATTTTCTGTTATGTTAGGTTTATTGGGTTTATAATACTCTCGCCTCTATGTGTGAATCGTACCTATCTACTCCCTAGTAGATTAAAACCTAATAACAAATATATGTATAGCTACATGCCCAATGACCGCATCGGTCCTAGGTACTACCCATAGACCTTCCGTATCCTCCTCGTAAAAGACTCCATCGTCTTGCTCCTAGAGCATACTGTAACTACATCTATAAAGGACAACTTCATGAGGCCTATAATACAGATGTTCCTTTGTCTACTATGAAAACGTAAAGCTGCTTCCGCACTAGCCTATACTAATGCTCGGACATCCACAATGTACCAGCCAGTGCGTACCTTGAGGACTATACGTAATAGTTCTGTCTACTCTCTGAATCCCGCCAACAAGGTCTACCTTATACGGAACCTAGTCGGGGATTTTCTATATCTGTAAAGGACACTTTCATTAGGCCTACAATACAGATATTCTACTTGGTATGTCTCTTTTCTCATCATGGCTATGGCCCCACACAGCCACCCCTCAACTAATCGAAAGACCTCTAAAGAGCTAAGTGGCTGTGCCCTACTGTAAAAAATCTAAACATCCAATTGGTCGCGCCCCTCATCCAATTCTCGATAGTGAAAGAATCATTGGCCTATTGGTTTAACTCTAGTCTTTCACGAACTCGTTCTTGATTGATGATGGCTTGATATCCGCATGCGACTATCCTTTTGGGTCCTGCCCACTAAAACCTACTCGCAAGTTAGAGTACGGTGTCATACAAATATCCTACTCCATTCATCAACCTTTTGGCTGCCTACAAAGGTTCGCTTTGTTAGGCCTGAAATGCAAAAGCAGTCAAGGTATACTCTCTTGATGCAACACCTATAGACCTGCCTCCGGGGGTGTAGCTTCGTTAGGCCTACCCAGAGGGCCATCCTAGAGTACCCTCACGTCCCGTTGAAGTCTAGTACTTCCTTCTAGCCCAAATTAACTAAGTTGGATGTGCTATTTCTGTGCTAAAAATCTATGATGAACTACTTCGTTAGGCTCTTCATCCTTTGGGCTGCTCCAAACGCATCTTACCATTTTATTAGACCCTACGTCTAATCTTTTATTATGTGTTTAGTTTACTTTTCTAATTCTGTTGGCTACATATTCTAATCAGCATAAGTGTGTCCCAGCCTCACCTAACTATTGTGAGACCATCAGTTCCTGACTGAAAGGGAATGCTACCAGTATGGGCCACTTCTATTATTTTGCTTATTAACTTAATCCAAGATCTAAGTTTGATCAAATAAGCCTCTTATATCTCTTCTTTTTAGCTATAACCTATACGTTACAATTATACTTGCAATTTGTTACTTTTATATTATTTTATAACCTACATGTTATAAATGTAATTGCAAGTGTCTCTTTCTATTCTAGTCTGTCTCTTTAATTATTGGATAATGCAAAATACAGAAATGTCTCTATTTTGCACTAATTCCCTTTTTCTTTCTTTTATTCTTGCAATTACGTTTATCATTATTTTTGCAATATTAAACTATGAAAATTTATTCTCTTTTCTAAACCAACCAACTAATATATCACTAACTTCCAAATCAAGTTATTAGATTTTCCCCTTTTTAATTTATTTCTCCCGTTTTAGCATAATTTACTGTAAATTTCTTACTTTTAAGCTTATGCCTTTCTTTATAACTGTTAAGCCTAATATTATTCATATTTAATTGGATTCCTATCTTTCTTTTCCATATAAATAATAATTAAATATAAGCTCTCTTATAGAATTTACAGTTTCAACATAACTAATTAGCAGAACTAATTACTGAAATAAATGTTGAATTAAAATATTTCACGGGAATTTAACGATAATATATCATAAATGTAAAAGATATATAATTTAAATCCACTCACCTGTCGTCCTTAGCTTTTGCTCCATGGCCTTCCTAGATCCCCTTCTAAGGTGTCTAATATTTTTATTGAAAGATCTTCTCCCTAGAAATATTTTCTGTTTAGGGTCCAGTCTCAAGCAATGAACCCAATTAGGAGAAAATCTGATTGTGAGAAAATAGCTAGGCCTAGGGTCCTATTTATAGTGTAGCTTAGGGATCTCAGACCATTGGATTTAGTAGATTGAATCTGAAGCCACTACAACCTGTGTTCTTTTTGGGTCGACCTTAGGGTCGACCTGTGGCTTTGTGGGTTGACCTCTCTCTCTCTCTCTCTATATATATATATATTTCTCTGCTTTCTTGTTCTTTTTGTAACTTCTTCGTATCTACTCGGATTTCGATAAGTTATATATGGAAATTGATCAGAAAATCACCACGGACACAATGGTAAAAGTTTCAAGGTCATATTCTGACAATTCCAAAAATGTTTAATTTCACCATTCGTCGTTATTTGATTATTTAATTATCTAAAAATGCAGGGTGTTATATATTGCATTGACTAAATTTGCGAAGGCTATCATCTAACCATATGCTAATCATTCTCTCGCTTCTTTCTCACATTTTAGCAGTGGACAAAAATGAGGATCTTGAAAAAATACACGAAACACTTCATAAGTAGACTCCACTAGTTTAATCACTTCGTCCTTTTTCTTTATGCTAAATGGAAAGTCCATCTTCTCTGGCCGTATATTTAAAGCAGAATTACCTAATGGCATCTCACATCCTTCAGATTTATCCCTTTCAAATATATTCTCTCGCTCACAAACATTATCAATGTGCTTAATGAGACAATTTGATTCTCTTCAATGCTATCCACTGAGCTTTGAGTAATGATGTCATTCAAAGGTATCTCCGCACTGATGTTATAATTTGTAACGGAAAATGTTTGGTTATTTCTTTCAAACTCTAAAGGAATTTGTAAATAAATTAGTCAGATGCAACTCATTTCCTAAAGCTTCATGATTAGATATAATTTCTTTTTGTAATATCAGGGAAAAAAATGTTGATAGGTATCTTACCCTTTGATGAAATGTTGATGTTATCTAGTGCCTTGAGGGGAAAGAAGCAGATTGAGGAGATGAGTAGGTATAGCGGCTATCAACCCGGCACTCCTTTTAGTTTGAGTGCCGATAGAATAATACACAAAAAAAACCATCAGTACTCAAACTAAAAAGGTTTGCCAACCAGACAAGGAATAATAGGAGTTAATAGTAGTTAGCCATTGGAGAAAGCTTAAAGATATAATTTTTCACTAAAGAAGAAGATGAATAGCAAAGAAGAAAAAACCGAAGAAGATATAAACACAAAAAAAACCCTCAGCCGTAGATCTAAAAATTAGCCAACCAATCCCAGCATTAGAACTCTGGTCAAGGGATAAGAGTAAAAATTTATAATTTCTTTTTATGATTCAATGACAGACATATTTGACCAACATTTTAAAATAATAGGCAAATTAACCAAATGCATCTGACTAATGCACACACGTTGCAAAATTATTGAAACAACTTACTAAATATTAAAACACCTTAGCAAATAATAAACGTCTTACTAAATATTCTTATAAGACAGAAAGAAAAACAAATAGACTGATTGCTAATACTTGAAATCGAACTCAAAACTACTATATATTTATATAACAATTATAAGCCGGGAAAATATTTTTCTTTTGATATTTGCTATTCTACAAAATATTAGAATACCGATTCAACGACATCAATAGTGAAATGTTTTTTATGAATTGATGCAGAGTTGATTCTATGAGATTTAAAAAAGAACAAACTAACTAACTACTGAAACTTAAAATCAAACTCAAAGCCACTAAATATTCATATGACAAGTATAAGCCAAGAAAATATTTGCCTTGTTATATTTTCCATGGCTTGGTCATGGGTCCAGTCATGGATTCGATCATGGGCTCAGTCATTGGCTCTGTCATTGGCTCGGTCATGGGCTCGGTCATGAGCTCGGTCAATGGCTTGGTCAAGGGCTCGGTCAAGGGTTTGGTTATGCGCTCGGTCATGCACTCGATCATGGGCTCGGTCATGGCTCGGTCATGCAATCGGTCATGAGCTCGGTATGGGCTCGGTTATGGCCAGGTTATGGGCTTTTTCATGCAGTTGGTCATGGGCTTGGTCATAGGCTCAGTCAGGGCTCGATTATGGGTACGTGGCTTGGTCATGTAGTCGGTCACGAGCTCGGTCATGGGCTCGGTCATAGGCTAAGTCATGGCTCAATCATGGGCTTGGTCGGTCATGCACTTGGTCATGGGCGCAGTCATGCACACAGTTATGACCTCGATTATGGGTACATAACCAAGATATATTGTTTAACCAAGGATATAATGGAATATAAAATTAACCAAATGCTAGATCGAATACCAAACCAAAAGCTAACCGGATGTCAAGCCTAATCGGGTATGTATGGATGCAAAAGCTAACCAGATGCCAAGCCTAATTGCGTATATACGAGACAAATATTTACCCTAGATATATTGTTTAACCGAGCATACCATCAAATGTAAAAGCTGACCGGATGCCAAGCCTAATCAGGTACATACGGATGTAAAAGCTAATTGGATGCCAAGCCTAATCGGGTACACATGAAACCAATCTATACCCTAGATATATTGTTTAACTGAGTGTACCATCGAATGTAGAAGCTGACCGAATGCCAAGCCTAATCGGGTATGTATGGATGCAAAAGCTAACCGGATGCCAAGCCTAATCGGGTACGTATGGATGCAAAAGCTAACCAGATGTCAAGCCTAGTTGGATACCTATGCATGCAAAAGCTAACCGAATGCCAAGCCTAATCGGGTATATATTGAACCAATCTATACCCGAGATATATTATTTAATCGAGTGTACCATCGAATGTAAAAGTTGATTGAATGCCAAGCCTAATCGGGTACATATGAATGCAAAAGCTAACTGATGCCAAGCCTAATTGGGAACGTATGCATGCAAAAGCTAATTGAATGTCAAGCCTAATCGGGTACATATTTAACCATTCTATACTCAAGATGTATTGTTTAACCATGCATACCATTGAATGTAAAAGAAAACCGATTGCCAAGTCTAATTGGGTACATATTGATGCAAAAGCTAACCGAAAGCCAAGCCTAATCGGGTAGTATGGATGCAAAAGCCGACCGGATGTCAAGCCTAATCGGGTACATATGAAACCAAAATAAATCCTAGATATATTGTCTATCCAAGCGTACCATCGAAGGTAAAAGCTGACCGGATGCCAAGCCTAATCTAATATATATAGATGTAAAAGTTGAAGTCCAATCGAGTACATATGGAACCAATCTATACACTTGATATATTGTTTAACCAAGCATGCCATCAAATGTGAAAGCGAACTGGATGCCAAGCCTAATTAGTTACGTATGGTTGCAAATGCTAACCAGATGCCAAGCCTAATCGGGTACATATGGAACCAATCTATACCCTAGATATATTGTTTAACCGAGTGTACCACCAAATGCAAAAGCTTACTGGATACCAAGCCTAATTGGGTACATATGGATGCAAAAGCTAACCAGATGCCAAGCCTAATCGGGTATGTATACATGCAAAAGCTAACTGAATGTCAAGCCTAATTGGTTACATAAACATGCAAAAGCTAACCGAATGCTAAGCCTAATCAGGTACGTATAATGCAAAATCTAACCGAACGCCAAGCCTAATCGAGTACATATGAAACCACTCTATACCCTACATATATTATTTAACCAAACGTACCATCAAATGAAAAATCTAATCGGACGCCAAACCTAATCGGGTATGTATGGATTCAAAAGCTAATCGGATGTCATGCTTAATCGGGTACATATGAATGCAAAAGCTAACCGGATGCCAAGCCTGATCGGATACACATGAAAATGGTCTATACCTAATATATATTGTTTAATCGAGAAAACTATGGAATGCAAAAATGAACCGAATGCTAAACCGAATCGGGTACGTATGGAATGCAAAAGCGAACCGAATGCCAAACCTAATCAGGTACGTTGGACGCAAAATCCAACCGAATGCCAAAACTAAACAGGTACGTATAAAAACGATCTATACCCAAGATATATTGTTTAGCCGAGCAAACCATGGAATGTAATAACTAACTGAATGCCAAACCTAACTGTAACAACCCCATTGCAATACCTATATTAGCAAAGAACATTACAAGTAATGTCGTCTGCTAATCCGAAGAATACGGCTTGTTAAGGGCGATCGAATGTGAATATATCTTTATACTAGCACTGACATGTCATTTATACCTTTTCACCTAATATCTGAACTAGATTTGATATGTGCAATATTAATACAAAGTAATAGACACACCGATTTCTTAGAATCAGAACAATATATCATATAAATAACAGTCGCAGATCACAGCGGAATAAATCTCAAGTTACACATATACAAATTTTGAGTTAACAAAATGAAATACTAAACTTGATTGTTATACAAGTTTTACAATTCTCTAATCTCAATTGTACATCTTATAAACATATTCACAAATTTCCTAAATGAGATAAACTAAAAAGTCAAAAGTGTTTATCTCCTTTCTAGACCAAACATCCAAAGATCAACTTGTCCTATAACCTGAAAAGTCACGACCTGACCCGAGCAAAATAACACTCGGGTCAGACTATCCCTAATAACCAATAGGGTGAGAACATAATATAACAAAAGAATAAGCAACATAAGTAAATTCAGATGTCCAGGGCATAACGAGTAAGGAAATTAATTTAACTCAGAACAGGGTTATAAGTTTGAGTTACAGACATGAACTAGTCACTAAACACGGAATAATAGAATTAACTTAATTTAGCATCCATCACAAGACACAAGAATATATATATTTATTTCATGAACACAAGACAAAAAAATATTTATTTCACGAACACAAGGCACAAGAATATATATTTATTTCACTAACACAAGACATAAGAATATATATTTATTTCACGAACACAAGACCCAAGAATATATATTTATTTCACGAACACAGTATAGTCAGAGAATCCAGATATCCAGAATCTTAGAGATCTTACTCCAAACGATCGTAATTATCGTACATAGAACCGTAGCAAACAAACAAACAATTTGGTATCATATGAGTCGATCTGATACAGGGGATCGTACACGGGACGGGAATCACAGGATCATAAGACGATCTCAAGAATAACAGCTATGACTGAATCTTTCAGATTTATTATAGATTATTATACTTGAAAAGAAATCCAGAAGTAACTTCTTAAGGATCTAGCAGCCGCTTTCCATACACCAAAAGAGAGTAAACTCTAAAGTGCCAAATACTATCGCCTTTAGTAATTACTACGACTAAACCAATACGTCCCATACCGTATGGTGAAATCCATGTATTTATTGAATGCTAGTAAATATCACATATTAAAGATACCATTGGAAAACCTGAACTACATTCTCTTAAGGATCTAGCAACCACTTGTCGCATACTAGAAGAGAATACAACTCCAAAGCGTTAAGTACTTTCCCAAATACGATCACAAAAATTTAACCAAGCCATCCCATACTACTTGGTGGAATTCGAGTATTCGCTATTGGGTTAGTAAATTCCACTCAAACATTCTATTCAATGAGTTATACCGTATTCAACGAAGCATTATTCAAAAGCATTTAAAACAATCGATAACATTAATTCGAATAATAGTACTTCCCAAATTATAGAATTAAGGTTCTCAAAACAATTTCTCTCTCTGATTTTTAATTATTTAAAAAAACACATGTTATGATTTTCCACAAATCCACTTATTATTTAACTTTAAATAAGTGTTCAGTTGTTTAATAAAATATTCTATAACCCCGAATTGTTCTAAGATTCCACATATATACACAAAGTTGTCTCAAATTTCCATATAATTGTATTATTCACAAAACTATATTTAAAACCATATTTAATTACTCTTCTAAATCCATATTAAAATATAACCATTTTATTTAAAAATAAATTAAGTTTGCAATTTTCAAATTTTATTTCCAAATTCCATGAATTCTATATTATTTATTTAATAAAACCATAATACTTATATTCCAAATCCATAATCACTTTTATGTAAAAATAGATTAAATTTGTATTTCCAAAGTCATGTTTCCAAATCCCTAAATATTTTACTAACCATGCTTAACATATGAAATAACTTGCTAAAATAATCATTTTTCATATTTATTAACTTATTTTAGAAATAATTCTAAGATTTATAAATATAAATAATTCTCTTTTGTAAAATTACTTGTATGTGAAGCTTATCAACATATTTCATTTAACTCAAATTTAGGGTCTAAAAATCTACAGTTACGACCACTTAAATATCATAACCTTACAAAACTTGAAACATGAAAGTTGTAAATAAAAGTCTATGATTTCCAGAACATCAAGAATTATTGAATTCTGATAAGTATCGAAAAATTTACGACTAAAAAAATTCTTAGATTTTTAACTTCATTATCGATGCGTTTATTCTCGGAACAACGACACTAAAACATATTTTCGATCATGTAAACTATAAAATATCACAAAACTTAAAACAAGAAAGTTGTAGCAGATAGTCTAAGCTTTCTCAAACCTCAAGAATCATCTAATTCCGATAAGCAAAGAAAAAGTTATGGTCATTTTAATTTCAGGTTTTAACTCAGAAAATCAACAGAGTAGAGCATGTATATCAGTTTCAAATCCAATTTCAACCCTTTAAACTGCCGAATTTTAAAAAGTGATTAAAATATAAATTGTAGATTATTGAAAGAACTTTCTACCACACATATATTGAGTCAATTTAGGGCATTTTACACTAAGATATCGCTGTTTTACTGCAACGATTTTCATAATTTATTTTCAGCAAATAATAAAATAATCACCAAATTCGAATAACCAATTCACAATCAAATTGAAAGCAATTCAATCAACAAACCAACCAATTCAATTCAAACAGCAATTAACAATTATTCTCATGGGTTAGAGATAGTCGTGCGAGTAATTAACTAACATATTATTTTCCTATAGCTTGTTAAATCCTCTTTTAAGCCTTGCTAACCTCCTAGCTTTTCCAAAATCACCTAAAAACTCCATAATTTTTTTTGAATAGCAAGCAATTTGATCAAAAATGGGATCAAAATCATTCTTTTAGAGTTCTAAAGGATAGAGATAGGGTTTAAAACACTTATTCTACATTACTGGACAAAATCCCTTTGATTTGAGCTTTAAATTTGGAAATTAGGATTTTAAATCTTTGAGAATGAAGAGTTTAGTTTTTGGTTTTCTCTTTTCTGACTTTAGAATGAACGTAAATGTATACTAAGGAGAGATACTTTCTCTTATTTGCACCAATGGGTCAAGAGAGTTGAGATGAGGAATCACTAACAAGGTGTTGCTAATTCTCCTAAGTGTTACTAATATTTGTTTAGTTCTATCATTAATAAACCAAAATTTTCTTTAATAATGTTTTAATAAAATTATTCATTAATTTCTCAAATTTGAAAAAACCAATAAACAATTTAAAATTTGTATTTTAACAAAAAATATCAATATTAATACTTTACTCTGAACACTAAATTCAAATAATTGATTTAATAATATTTCAAAATTTTAAATCGAAATCCTATTTAAAAACTAAAACTCGTTTCTTAATTAAATATAATCAATTATTATCAACACTAAATTTACTTCCATAATTAAATTTCATAAATTATAATTATAAATTAATTATCCTTAATTAACTTTAATTAATTAGGTAATTAACAACAGGGTTGTTACAGTGATTGGGTATGTATGGATGCAAAAGCGAAACAAATGCCAAACCTAATCGGTTATGTATGGACGCAAAAGCCAACCGAATGCCATACCTAGTCGGGTACACACGAAAACGATCTATACACAAGATATATTATTTAACCGAGCAATCCATGGAATGCAAAACCCAACTTAAAATCAAACCTAATAAGGTGTGTATGGATGCAAAAGACCGAATGCCAAACCTAATCAAGTACATATATATGTAGAAGCCCACCGAATGCCAAATCTAATTGGGTACACATGGAAATGATCAATACCCAAATATTAGCTTGATAAATATTTGTCGGGCAAATATTTGCTAAGCAAATATTTGCCTAATATTTGCCGGATTTTTAATTGCAAAACTGTTACTGACCAAACAAAGTAAATTACACTGGTAACAAAACAAATAAATAAAATAACAAAAATATATTTAATTCAGAAAAAAAAGCATGAAATCAAAGCATCCAACTCAACGCTGCTTAAAATTTGAATGGTAAATATAAGCAGGGCAAATATAAGCAGGGCAATATTTGCCAAGAAAATATTTGTCCTCTAATACTTCCCATTCATACAAATTTACTAGAATAACTTATAGTCAAAAAGAAAAAAAGAAAAAAATTAATAAGACAAAAAGGAACACATATTTAATTCAGTCAAATAGAATACGACAGTCAAAACATAAAGCATACAATGCATTAAAATTACATTTTATTTCTTAACAAACGAGACCTTTTGTTATGTCTTAGTTTCTTACATAAACTGCAGTGATTAGACTTATTCAACTCACCAGCCGACTTAATCTGGTCTGAAAATGGAGGCCTTCCTGCACCACATCCTCTCTTAGGTGGATGAACTTTAGCATCTTCCAGTAAAACATCTTCCATTCAAAAATTAACAAGTGGATGAATCAGATGAGAATAAGATGCTTGAAAAAAGGATACTTTGAAAGCCCTCAGTGCACTAAAAGTTACAGCTACATCATCGAACACTCAAACAGCATGAGCACATCCAAATCGAAAGCAACTATACTTCTAATAGCATGAGCACATGGAAAGTCCTCAATGCGCCACATGTTATAGCTACATCGTCGAATACTCAAATCTACATGATAAGTTTGAGTTGATTAAACCTCATAAATATCAATAATAGATCTAGTAACGTTCCATTGAATACCCTAAAGGTATAAATCCCTTACACATTTTTCCATAACATGACACAAATAACTATTCCAAGTTTTACTTATCACACGTCGATACGACAAATGAATTCTATCCAAACATCCAGTGATAGGTAAATGTCTTTCCTCAAAATCCAACGGTTAAAGCTTTTAGCATAGTTAAAACTTATTTCCCCATAATGATTTCCAACAAAAAAAATGTTATCAAACTTTTCAAAAGACAAACCATTTAAAAAACTTGCTACTGCAGCCCCATCTACAAGCCTAAACTCAGATAAAGCATGATTAAATATATCTAATGTAGCAACATGGAAAACTTTAAAAAATAAGGAAATGATCCATTTCCTTTTGCCTTAAGGACACACTTTAGTTAAAAAACTCTTTAAATTATTTTTTAAATGATAGTAACAATAACCATGAGCTGAACTTGGGAAAACTTGAGGAATAGTGTAACGACCCAGAATTTCTGTCATTTGAAATTCGTATATTTAATTGATTTTAAATATTAACGAGTAAGTTTTATAAGCTGAATAAATTTAGTTTCGAATATAGAGATTTACTAACTCATAAATAAATCCTTAATTATTTAATTAATTAAGTATTCAATATAACTTAATTAATTCTTACTTCATCAATTAATAATCATAAATTAAAATACAACTCTTATTTAATTAATGATTCTTAATTTTCCATTTATCACCAATTGATTATCTTAAACCTTAATTAACCAATTTAACCTTTAATTATTAAATTAATTAATTCAATCATTAATTAATCAAATTAGCTAATTATTTATTTTAATTAACTTAATAATTACAAATCTATAAATCTATATTTATATAAAAAGTAAGGCATTTTCTTATTCCAAAAGCTAGATTCAATTAAATACAAAATTTAACTTAGCTAAATTTACACACTACAAAATATACTTAAGACATTTTTAATGTTGTTAAACATTCTATTTTTTTTTAAAACTTGTATTTTGAAAACTAGGATTCAAACTCATTTGAATTCAGATTTAAACTTATTTCAAAGCCTTTGTATTAACTTGCTCTATTTTTATTTAAAGTCTGAAATCTAAAAACTGTAACAATGACAGTTCGAAATCCCATAACAAAAACTACTCGAGCCATCTTCCCTTTACTTCGAGTCGTAAACCAAATTACACGAGAATGAAACAAAGCCCCAAAAAAACAGCGACAGTTCAACTTGGAACCAACTCCATCTTCACTGCTTCGAGTCCCCCCCTTGCACGACTTCGAGTAAATACTCAAATCTCTCGAACACATGGGAACTGTCGTCCCAATTCCAAGATCTTCCACCAGAAATAAGAGTGCACGGTGCACGTGCACCGTGACTTCGATCAACTCCGGCCTCCCACCAGAATTCCATCTCATCGGCAACCTCCCACTCTCCATCCCATGATCATCTACACATCATCCCAGACTCGAATTCAAACTCGAGCTGTTAAACCAAACCTGGAACCCATCGACATGCACTCACCCAAACCTGGCAACACGCTAATGCTCGCCGACCAACCATCTGACAGTCGACCCTTCCGGCCTCGTCTCCCTCTTCACGTCTACGACCAATTCCCAAAGACTCGCCGAACTCGATCAACCAGGGAGAGAGAACGAATCGAAAACTCCCGAGCTCACAAAACGAGGGTTAAAAATTTCAAACTCAAACTGTTGTCGCCACCGTGGCCATGGCCATCTACCACTATTTTTCCAATCACCCTCATAGACTCCTCCACCACCTCACACAACCCCGACCACCCTCGACCCCGCGATCATCGGAAATGCTCGAAAACATGATTTCTAGACAAACCCAAATAACCCATTCAATACTACATTAAAAATCATGAACTTGATCTTAAAAATCCTAGCTTTTATATACGATTCCAGTTATATACTTATATCAACAAATTACAAGTTTTGATTTTTAACTAAACTCTAACTCCTCTGTGTTTTCTTCTTTCCAGACAAAGTTTCCTATCTATAATTTTGGCAATTATTTTTAAAGCTTTGTTAAATTTAAAACAACCAACTTTGTTTTAAATACCTAAGTCTAAAGAAATTTGAGTGAGAAGAAATTGAAATTAAAGCTAAGTTTTATATCTCAAATGTTTAAAACAGAGATGATCACAACAGTTTATCTAAACATACTCATATGTTTCTAGAGCCTTTAAAGCAATCATACAAACCCACTTCCATACATACATCACATATAACTTCAACCATAGGTCATATGCATCTAAACTGAAGACATCTCAAGTTAACAGTTAAAGTCAGGGGCTTGAACTAAAATCTGAGGTGTTAAAGCTACAGATATGCACACATACATAAGTTCACAAGTATTGCACATACACATACATATAAACAAACATAATCACAGAAATTCATAGATTACTTAAGTTTTGTTTAAAAAAGTTTACTCACTTGGCTATAAAACAGAGAGCTTATTCTTTAGTTTGAAAAGAGGCAGCTTGAAACAAGCATGTGAAAACTTGTATTATTTTGTTGTTGATTCCAGAAAATCTGAACTAGCTTGAACTTGAAAACTGAGATGTTTGACTAGCTTTGAAACTGAAGTGCTTTGTTTTTCTTATTGATTTCCAGGTTTGTATACTTCTTTTATTCTTTCTTTTACTTGGTTGTATTTGTTTTAAGACTTTTAGAAACTGGGATTTGCAAAGCTTTGAAATGAAATAAAATGAGACAAGTTTGATAAATACAACAAGTATACTCATTTGTTTATTATCCTAGTACACGAGAAATCAGAGATTTTTATCTCTTTGGGGCTGAAAGGAAATGTTTCGTGTACTTGCAGTGATGGTATTCAATGCCTTATGCCATATCAAGTCTACACAGCCATACTTTATTCCTTTATGTACAAAATTACAAACATATGTTTATTATTTAACTTAAACTTAGCATACTTACCCTATCTTCATTCGTATGCATAGAGATGATTCTACTGCCTACTCATGTACAATGCTAAAATGTAAAAATATTTACTTGCCTTATCTTATTGTCTTGTACTTAGGTGAATTTTCAAGCCTACAACATATGTTTCTAAAGTGTACATAATATTTTACTTAAGCTTCTACTTGTAATTGTTATGGTTATGGCATTAAGTTAGCTTGTTAATTTATCTCTATCCACTAGCATAAATGTATTTATTTATTACTCTTTTATTTTACAACTTATACTATTAAATACTAGTAAATTAATTATTTTATTTCAAACATTTGATTTATACTTAAGTTTAATATTTATAAAGTTTATTTTATTGTAACTTCAAACCATAGTTTCTTCCCATTATATGCATATATATATATATCCATTTCTATTTATTTTTAAAATCTACTTGTAAAACTATTACATTAATAATATTGCTCATTATTAAATTAAAATGATTTATAAAAGAATTCACTCTTTATTACTTATTTTTTTATTAAGCTATACTCTAAAAGAACAAAGTCATTTATTTAATTTAAATCTAAGCTAAAACCATTTAAACAACTTAACTTAAATCTTGAGTATATTTTAAAGCCATATGATTATTTATTTAATATAGAATTTAAATCAAATTTAAAACAGACATTGACTATTTACAATATATACAAATATATATATAAATAAATAGAAAACAATTTATTAGCCTTTAAAATATAATTTATCAGTTAAATATCCATTTAAAAGAAATTATTAATTCAATTCATATCTTATTATCAAAGATATATCAAATCAATTTAATATTTTATATAGATTATTAAATTGATATTGCTCGAAATTCCGGGATATCACATTCCTCCCCTCTTAAAAGTATTTCGTCCCCGAAATTTAAAACAAAGGTAATTTAATAATCTCATTAATGATTTAATTTTAAACACAAGCATATATCATCAATATATACTAACAACCATAGCAATCAATCATCCAATCAAACAAATCTAACCATTCCTACAAAATACTGGGTAGAATTTCCTCGAGTTTCCCCGAGTATAAATACCGGGCTACTCGCTTTATAGAATCCAAACAATCAATACTACAAAGCTACACACAACTAGATCTACAAACAAGATAGGATATCAGACTATAGACAAGTCTGACTCAACATCCAAAACTCCTAAACCGCTGGTTCTACAACCAAAGATAACTCATACACGTACTCCCTCAGAGACACGTGAAACACATCGAATCCCAGTTATCCAAACTGACAATTCACTCCCGAAGATCAAACACTTATCCAAAATCAAATCTCCGATTCTGAAATCCAAATTCCTTCGGACGATCTTGGGTCTCCTACATCCTTACTGATCAGCTTATCCTTCGCTGATGCCCTCGAAACGACCTGAACCAAAACAATCTAACAAAATGATCTTTCCAAGATCAACTAAAACTCAGAACTCCACTCTACTCCAAGATCCAAAGACAGATCTCACTACTCTTATCCGGAAGAGATAAAACAGATGCTCTCCAAACTGCTTCCGCTGCACAACTCTGATCCGAGCAGATGAAAATGCTGATGACGAACACAAGCAAAGACTGGGAAAAACACTTCCTAAAAATATGGTTCAACAGATCCAAAAATAAAACTCAGAAGTTCCTCCAAAACCTGAGCTACTTCACTAAAATCTTCCTCCCGAAACCATCCTACTACTAAGCGGAACCATCGGTACCACTCCTGGAATCCAGTCGATACCAAACTCGATCTCCAGATGCTAACAAAACTCTGACTTCCTAAAGACATCCAGAAAAGAAAATCTCTAACAACCCAAGAGAACACTCAGACTATCACAAGTCACTTTTGCGATCAACCCAAACTAATATCCAAAGAAAAACTGTTCTCTCTTTACCAATCAGAACAGCTTACGCTTAACTAGCCAATCCAACAAAGAAACGAAACCACTCTGCTGCTTCTGAACTCCACTGCTAAGCTAGAAAGCTTCCTTGCCAACATACAGGACCTTCCGAACTACACTGCTGACACCAATGCTAAGGAATTTCCAAATCCAAAGCTCTTCAAGAAACTCGAACCTCAAACTAAACAGAAACACTCCACTGCACTCAGCCGCATCACCGAAGCAGACACACTTCTTTAAAACTTGTTCCAAAGAAAACATCTTCGGAAACATCCATAGTCACTGCGTCTCATCACACAGCTACTAATCCCTGAGATATCAAGATATCATTCTAGCTTCTACCCAACCGACAGATCCTGACTTTACTCATCCAAATTCTCGAGAATCCGCTCACACGAGCGCGATCATCTTACACTTCGAAGATGAACTCCAAACCTTAACAGGTTACCTTCAGAGATCGATGAAATCCTTACATCAACAAAGCTCACTCGAGACAGTATTAGGTCTACAGTCTCGACAGATACACTCCCAAACATTGGTAGTCGTGTTACACACACCACTACCCTATCTACCTTTATAACTTATATTGGAAAACCCAAACAGGTAACCCAACAGATAGGTAGAAATAGATATATATATATATATGTATATATAGATAAAAATTACAGGTACGCTCTCTCAGGATAGACATCACTCCAGAGCCTAGGTATTCGCTCAACCTAATGCTCTGATACCACCTGTGACGACCCGAAATTCCGTGCTCAGAAAATCGCATCATCGAAAAGAAAGAAAGGGGTGAGAAAGTAGAAAAGATAGAGAAGAAGAAGAAACAACAACAGAATCTCAACAGCGGAACGATTGAAATATAATATATCACATAATAGATTACATAGTATCATATACATCAGAGTTACACAGATAATACAACACATACTAGACAGTTATAAACACCTGTCTAGTTAATACAACTCGATACATCTCAAAACAACACAGAAATATAACACAGCGAAAATACAGATAAACACTAACACAACGGAACCAATATATATCTACACGCTGAAGCCTCCTGCTCCATTGCTCCTACATAATTCGTCAAAGCTAACCTGAATCCCTTGGCTACCCGTAAAAATTTGGGTACCCGAGAGTTTATGAAAAACAGAAATAAACTTCGGGTCAGACATGGGTCTGGTATGAGTAAACGGTTAAAGTTGCTTAACTTTCAAAAACCTTTGAAAACAAAAGGTATCACGTAAGACTTCCCACACATAAACATGGAAAAGTTTTTACCTTACGCTAACCAAAACTTTGATAGAAAATCCAGTGATATTATATTAGGTTTAGGGTTTTCAAGTAAATAAGAAATAGCTGAAATTGTTACATGATTAAATTCCAGCATACATAGGTATACAATCAAATCCGATGGCACTTATTGGATTTTGGATTCCATACAATGGCAGGGCTACTGGGGTACCGCCCGTCACAGTACGTGGCCTAGATCACCGTACCGAGGACCCACCCTAAGTCCCCTGCAACACAAGGTCGGAACATCCCTTACTGGATAATTCCCGCACAAGATACCCCACGGTTGTCATGATCAACCGCACACAAAGCCGAATAATAAGGGACATCTAGACAGGGGTAATCTCGTCCTACTTGGGTGCTACCCACTAACCTTGCTGCACCTCCCCTGTTTTAGCCATTCCCGGTTGATGAGGCTTGAGGTCACGATTACCTTTAGAAAACACATCTCTTAGAATGCTCATCGTCCACCTGACGATGTTCTGAAAGCATTCAATCCATACAAGTTCGTTCCGGGTTCGAACGAAACCGAAGGCATTATCTCGTTACACTCGTATTGGAATCACCCTCAGAGTTAACGACAATAACCCTTGCATTCTGAATCACCATCTCGAATCTATAAGTACTATCTTCGTCAAACTCATTACGGAATCACCCACAGAGTTATACTGACGTATAATTCTTATACCTCGAGTCTTCACTTGCTCCATTTGAATATCACGACCTAACGTTATTTTGGATCGATGTGGTATTCGGGTCTCCAGACCTAGAATCCCGGTATACGGAAACCCGATCCCGGTCTCATCGAAATCCAAACCGTGTCTTTTAAGGCCAAGTTGTTTTAAAGTTAAAACAATTTAAATTCAATTATCTATATACACACAGATAGATAAATAACAATATCACAATGGATAATAACATCATCATCATAAACAGCTAATCCATATTATCTACTCAAACAGATAATCAATATCATCATACTGAACCAAACATCCATAACACAATAGGTATATATCTGAGATCACAATCAATCATGGAAATAAATATCATCCATCATATATAAACAAAGATTAATAATCACCTCATTTATAATTAATTTAAAATGAATTAAATTAATTACAAATCTCTAATTAATTTAAAGTAAATTAATTTAATTACCCCATCAATATTAATCTTGCTTACATAACCATTAATTAATTCCAAGTCAATTAATTAATCATTCTCTACTTTCCATCTTAATTTACTTCCTAGATTAATTATCTTTAATTACATTTGTGTAATTATCCTTTATTTATTTTCACAAATTTATTACCTTATACCAATTATAGAAAGTAAACTTTTAATTTACTAAAATCAATTACATTACTTCTTTAATTAATTTCATAAGTGAATTCGTTCATTTATTAATTATTTCCAAATAAATCCATTTTAACTTACATCATTAATTACAATAATTAATGATCTCTAATTACATTTATTTCATTTAGTAATTTATCTTAAATTAAACCAAATTTGTTAATCACCTAGATTAACTCCATATAGTAATTAACTACCCTTAATTACTTCATCAAATAATTTAATTACTCCATAATTAATTATTCTCTAATTAATCCCTTGATTAATTTATACAAAGTAATTATACTCAAATTACTTTCATTTTTAAATCATTTCCAATAAATTACTTCCTTATGTAATTATACTCATCCCATCCTCAAAGTTTTATTTAAATTAATTACTTAAACAATTCACATTTAACTTAATTAATTTTAATGAGAAATAAATTTCTCATTTATTTCCATAAGTAATTTATATTTAGCTAATTCACAATTTATTATCTTAAATTAATAAACTTAATTAATTATCTAGATTAATCATATTTATTCCTTTATTTAATCATCCTAGTTAATAACATTCATTAACTATTTACACTTCTTAAATTACTTTTCTAAATTAATTAAATTAAGATTTATTATTAATTACAATTAAATTTCATCTTTACTAACTCATAAATAAACCCTTAATTATTTAATTAATTAAGTATTCAATATAACTTAATTAATTCTTACTTCATCAATTAATAATCATAAATTAAAATTCAACTCTTATTTAATTAATGATTCTTAATTTTCCATTTATTACCAATTGATTATCTTAAACCTTAATTAACCAATTTAACCTTTAATTATTAAATTAATTAATTCAATCATTAATTAATCAAATTAGCTAATTATTTATTTTAATTAATTTAATAATTACAAATCTATAAATCTATATTTATATAAAAAGTAAGGCATTTTCTTATTCCAAAAGCTGGATTCAATTAAATACAAAATTTAACTTAGCTAAATTTACACACTACAAAATATACTTAAGACATTTTTAATGTTGTTAAACATTCTATTTTTTTTTAAAACTTGTATTTTGAAAACTAGGATTCAAACTCATTTGAATTCAGATTTAAACTTATTTCAAAGCCTTTGTATTAACTTGCTCTATTTTTATTTAAAGTCTGAAATCTAAAAACTGTAACAATGACAGTTCGAAATCCCATAACAAAAACTACTCGAGCCATCTTCCCTTTACTTCGAGTCGTAAACCAAATTACACGAGAATGAAACAAAGCCCCAAAAAAACAGCGACAGTTCAACTTGGAACCAACTCCATCTTCACTGCTTCGAGTCCCCTCCTTGCACGACTTCGAGTAAATACTCAAATCTCTCGAACACATGGGAACTGTCGTCCCAATTCCAAGATCTTCCACCAGAAACAAGAGTGCACGGTGTGTTTGTACCAAAAATGGGCACAACACTCTTTGGGAGTTATTTGAAGAGATAAAATGAAGATTATAAATGTAAAACAGAGATTATCTAACAAAAACTCCAACAAACAGGAATGTAAAGTGCACAGACAAGCAATTTAGAGTGGTTCGGCGTATAGCCTACGTCCACTATGAAGTTTTGATGGTTTTATTGATTCTCTTTCAATGATTACAAGCGTTTACAGCAATGAACAGCGGATTACAGTTTAGAATTTGAAATTGACAGCAAAAGTAGGATGCAAATCTCAATCCGGCAGAGTCTGGACGCTTCAGAGAAAAAAGGTCCTTTTTCCGTTGATTCTGGGGCTCTATTTATAGGCGTAGGAGGCTTAGATTTCGCTCAAACTCCGGGAGACTTGGCCTGACACGTGAGGGGACCCATTCGACCACTTCCAGAGAGTTTCAAGTCAATCTGTGATCGATACGAAATCATTTCGTATCGATCAAGATTACTTCCAATTGAGCTCAAAATTGGTGGAGATGTTCCTCGGTATGTGTGCAGCCTTCAGTTAAAATTTCATGGTATTTGGATCAGTGGATTGAGAGATATCATCGATACGAGGCGATGTTCTTCGCTAGGCTGTCTGGTTCGAATCCATTTCTCTGAGCTGAGGGCTTCGAATCGATGGTATCACGCGCCTCTATGAAGACGTGGAACGCACACTTCGCCTCGATCCGGTCTTTACTCCGAGTCGATCGTGTCGACTCCATATATCTTGGCGCATTCGCATCGAGGGATGACGTAACGCGCGCGCTTCGCCTCGATCCGGTATTTGCTCCGTGTTGACTGCTTCGACTCCATGTATCTCGCCCCGTTTCCTTCGAGATATGACACGTTATCCAAGCTGGTTGACCTGATGGATTCGAGTAGGACTTCATCCATGGATACGAAGCAAACACTGGCTGATGGATACGAAGTAGACACTGGATGATGGATACGAAGCAGGCACTAACTGATGGATACGAAGTAGACATCAAGTGACCGTTACAAACCAGGTGACTAACTGATGGATACGAACAAGTCTTTCCGGCTGAAGGTTCTATCGATACGAAGTTTATGACTATGTGGACTTAATCGTTCTGATGGGTATGAGATCGATGGATGCGAAAACGAGGACCGCCGATGGATACGAAACCCATCGATACGAACTGCTGCTTCCCGATGGATACGAAAAAGTGCTCTTCCCTTTGCCTTGCATCCATCATAACTTGAGCATATGAACTCGGATCGATCTGAAACTTGGAGCGTTGGTTCGCTTTATTTTCCCGATCATGTTCCATCGATTGGGGCTTGATCCGGACTTGGTCAAAATTCAACGATATCCATGACAAACGACATTTGGAACCCAACTCCTTGGTGTCCTGGCCTTGCCAAAAGGCGGGATAACATTTGCCCCCCAAAGTACGTCTTGTGAAAACATGACGTGCTTTGAAAAGCTGCAGGTCTTCTTTGAATAACTTTGGAAGTCATACCCTTTAGCCATTCTCTTGTATCGGTCCTCTCATGAGTCGATGCTAAAAGTTGGAAAGCCTTTCTTCGTGTCGATGTGGGTTGATTTGTTGGATACGAAAACGGTCATTCGTATCGATAGTCACGAATCATGGTGAATTATGATTTGAATTGGCGATATCGGGTGGATACGAAATGAATGTTCGTATCGACAGGTCTGCTCTGTTTTGAATCGATGGCTCATAATTTGGATGTTTCGAAACGATGATGTCTGGTGAACATTTCGCCTCGATGAATGCTCAGCTTGATGGATTCGAAGAGAGCGTTTGCACTGATCCATCGTACTCAAGTGGCCTCCCTGTGCGCTTTGAACCGATAAAGTCTGGTGGGTTCGAAACGAGCCTTCGTTTCGATGCGCCGTCTGACTGGTTGCGACCGGTCAGGTTGACTGGGAGTCGAATCGACTCGGTTCCATCCTAGGCTTCATATAAATACCTGGGACTTCGTCACTAAGGACCTTTTTTACCTTCTATTTTTTACTGTTGTTCTCTGTTCCTCTTTTATCCCCGTATCGATAGACCGAGAGGAAGTATTGTTCACTTTCGAATCGACCCAAACCTTCGATCCTTCGAGATTTAACTTCTAAAATCAGGTGATTAGCAGATAAGATTACGTTAATAATGATAAAACTCAAGACTCCAATCACCCTCCTTGCTTCTATGGCCGAGTTTGATAAATTCGAGATCTGGACGAGAGAAAACGAGATCTGGGGATGGAGCGTGGCCATGGAGTTAAAACCCTTTGGGGAAGAAGGAGACAAGGAGGAAAACATTTCAAATCCACTTCGTATCGTCCTGGACTGGGAGTATTCGTATCGATCCAGACTGTATATGTTCGCATCGATATGGAGACGGGGGCGGCGGTCGATATGAAGCCACTGCCTTCAGATCGATGCGAAATTGGTGCTCTCGATCGACACGATATGCGTCGAGTCGAACCTGATCGACACGAAGCATTCCTACTTCAGTATGATCGATACGAAGCATTCCCACTTCAGCCTGATCGATACGAAGCATTCCTACGCCAGGGCGATCGATACGAAAGTATCGATTCGAACGTTGTCATGTCGAAATACGTGATCCCCCTGTCTCGATATGGGAGTGAGGTGCGGTGATCGATTCGAAATTAAATCTTTGACAAACATATGGTGTTTCTGAAAACCCGACCACTTGACTCCGACGAGCTTCTGCCTTGCATAATTGAACTCGATCATAGCATTGCATACTTGACTGCCTCTTGAAGCTCGTTGATGGAACTGCTATTTAACAAAAACAAGAGTATAAGCAAACTTTAACTTGAATCGATCGTCGTCATCTGGATGGCGCGGTCGCGACGGTCAGCGATGACGATCATGCCTGTCTGATTTCCAGAATTTCGTCGCTTGCATGTTTTCTTTAATTCTGCAGAATTTGTTCAAGTCACACACAACATTTGCACTACACAACACACTCATGCACTTTACACTGGGGAATTCACGGGCTTTTTATCATCTAATGATGGTTTCTCGTGAGTTAGCTAGTGATTGAACCGTCAAGGTCGCAGCAGCAAGAAACTCAGAACCCTATCCCTCCCAGACTTGAGATTCCGGTCATCGAGACCGAAGCTATTGGTCCAGCTCCGGATGAGTTGCCCGATGTGTCCTTCATTAACAGTCCACCTGACTCTGTCCCGTCCAATATCTCTGAAGACATGCTAGGGAGAATATGCTTAAGGCATGGCTTATCTTTGGATGAGGTACTGTTGCCTGGACCGGATGACAGGCCACATAATCCCCCGGAGGGGTATACTGCTTTTAATCGACATGCGTGCGCAGCCGGCACATTTCCTCCGTTCAATGTTTACATAAGAGAAGTGTTGGCTTATCTGGACATCGCTCCATCTCAATTGCATCCAAACGGATATGCCTCACTCAACAGCTTGTTCATTGTATTCATAGAGTACCTCCATCGCCCTCCCCGTATGACCGACCTAAGATACTTGTTTAATTTCAAGAGTCGGACTGACAGCCCATCTTATACGTTCTTGGAGTCTGTAAGGAACTGCCAAGTTGTCACGGGGTAGTGGACTAGGCTAAGCTACTTTAAGTCGGAGTGGTTCTATGTCCGATGTTCTCCGGGGTTTGCCAGAAGATGGCTGTTCAGACGTGAGCATTGTCTTTTTTCCCAAGTAATTGACAGGGCAATTTTCGGAGTGAAATTAAACTTACGTCTTCTTCTCTTTTTCTTTCAGTTATCATCCAGCGGCCTGAGGGTGGCTACTATAAAGAGATAGTTCGGGTCCTCCAAGAGATTCCTAGCGAAGAAAGGAATATTGAACTGTTATTGACAGATCGGAATCTTAGAGTTCTTGGGCTGATCGGCCGGAGGCAGAGCATAAGACTCGATGGTGCATTAAAGACCGTCTCCAGGAAAAAGGTCAAGCGGATGAAGCCCAGGGTTGTGATAATTGAGGAACCCGATTCCGAGAAAACTCATACTGACGAGGAACCGTTGGTCGGACCTGCTAATGCAACCCCGGAGTCCGATGCAAAGAGGAAAGGCAAAGCAGTGGCCTCGAAACAGCCTAAGTCTGGAAGGCGGAAGTCTGTGGTTTTGCACCGTCCTTCGCCAAGAGTTAGGATTACGGAAGCATCCTCCCTGCAAGCTGAAGATCAATTCGAAGGGCCTGCTGACCCTCCAATCTCGGACATCGAGCCGGAGCAACACGATGTTGGGTCGGGTGGACCGCGACATATCGTCGATGTTAGCGAGTCTGATCTTGCCAGTGCGATTGACACTTCTGGTTGGTCCGGGGGGTTACACATTCACACACTCTTCACGGCACAACACACTTTCCTAACCATAAACAACACATCGCAAACGGTTACTGATTCTTCGTGGTTTTCTTTTCAGGTACGATGTCTGGGCAAGGTTCTGTGCTTGGTAGTTTGCGCAATAAGCGCCGTTATCATGAGCCACGTAGGAGAGAGGGCGAGAGGGATTACGACTCAGGACACTCTGGTTAGGAGAAGTCTGACAGAGATAGGGGATACGTTCGCCGATCCCGATCTCGCTCTCCTCCCCCCAGGACCTCTGCACCTCCTACGGCCGCAGTTACTCGTCCTCCCGAAACTTCACGGCCTAGGCCGCCTTCTCAAGCTTTGAGGTCCGATCCTCCGCGCAGGACTGAAATAGCCACCTCTTCGGCTACTGTACCGGTCCCGACCGAGGCGTCTAGTGAAGGAGCACTTAAACTGGCACAGATGAGGAAGGAATTTCCCGACATCTGTTTTGATGGTTATGTCTTCTCTCCGCACTTGAAGAGAATTCCGCCAACCGCGGAAACCACTATCCATGATTATGTTGCGGACATCTTTTTCCAGTACAGGGAATGGGGACGGGCCGCGAGGAAGGCGTCTAAAGTGGCATTCGATCGGGGCATCACCATTGAGAAGCTCGAGAAGGAGCTGGGTCACAACGACCAATTCATAAAAGCGCTCAACTCGGAGGCTGAGTCTTCCCGTAAATCCGAGATGGAGGCCCTAAAGAAGGTTGATGAAGTGAACGCGGTCATGACCAGGATGAAGCAAGAGCATTATACTGCCATCGAGGACATGGGTCACAGGAACACTTCTATTACTGCCGAGAGGGACGCCGCTCTTAAGGAGCTTAATGAGCTGAAATCAAAGTTTTCAGAGATGGCGAAGGAAAAAGACGCAGCTAATGTCTCTGCGCAGGAGGCCTGTGATCAGGCAGTGACGCTCCGAAAGGAGAAGGAAGCGGCTATACAACAAGCCCATGAAGCTGAGGCTGGGGTTGACGAGAAAGTACGGCAGGCGGAGGCCAGGATTGAGGCCGAGGTGGAAGAGCTACTCGTCACTTATAATGCCAATGTGCTAAGGCACCAAGATTTGACATGGCTTGACGATTACCCCACGCATCTCTATAACGCCTGGAACCTACTGGTTGACGAGGAGAAGTCTGGGCACCCTGATGAAGCCCTTGATGAATTCGAGCTGGAGAACCGCATCCTCAATGATGACGAAAAGAAGGTTCTCCATGACTCCATGATTTTCCACGACAAGGTGAGGCTTGGTGCCCAAATCCAGAAAGTCGGAGAGAGCTCTGGTGCAGAACATCATGTTATGAGTTCTGAGTTAGTTGTGTCATCTCTGTCTGAGCCAACTCCGATGATCTACCCCCAGCCTATTCTGGCATACGATCCAGATCAACCGCATTTATCTCCTATTAAGGAACATCCTTCTGAAGTTGTTCAGACGACCTCGAGCCAGACCGAGGAAGGTACTCTGAACTAACTTCTTGTATATTTGGATTGAAGAATCTGTGATGAAATGTTGTTAATGACGTGTCCTTTTCCTTTGATCAGTGACAGGAGTTGCACCGGCCGCGCCTCTTATCACCCAAGAATCAGGTCAAGCGCCAGGAGCCATCATCTCTGAGGCGACCTCCGTCGCAGCAATGGCACCAGTTGGAGTGACGCAGGGGAGCTCACTTTCTTTCGATGAGCAGATGATAAACGAGCTCCTTGGCCGTCAAAGTGATCCTTTTGCGGACTTGCAATTCGGCTTGGGTGGATTCACGGCTACTTCTGACACCCCGTCTCAGACTACTACGGCTCCTAGCGAAGCTAGGGCACGGCGGGAAGCGGCGATGTTGGCCGAGATTAATGCCGAGATGGCGGCCGCGGCGCACGGCGGTGAAGTAGATGGCGGAGCAGCAGCACAGTGCCCTACTCCTCTTATGACTGTGTCTCCTGAGGGCACACATACTGATACAAATGTGCCAGCCCCTCCTCCGGCTGCGGAGTCTGTTCCTCCCACTCCTCCCGCGGGAAGCATCTCTATAGAGTCCAGCTCAGACGAGGACGTTGACATTATGCCTTCACCCGAAGGGAGCCTGCCTAAGGAGAAAAGCTCCAAGCGAAAGGGTACTGGTGGTTCCAGTAGCTCCTCGAGGAAGAAGAAGTTGAGGAAGCATAAGGATCAGACATTCTTTTCATAGGCAGTTAGGGACTTTTGTTATTTTTTCTGCTTTTCCCTTTCGTAGGCCGTGTTTAGATGCAGGCTCGGCCCCTGCTAGTAGGAATATTTTGGAAAAAACTCATGTATGAACCATTGTTCTTGAGTTAGTTGGAATAAAATTTTGTTTTCTAGCTTCAGCTCATGTTCCTTTCTATGCTTGAATATTGCAGTGTTCGGACTTTGGTCCAGTGTACTTGCATTATCTGATTGCTTCAAGAATAGCTCATTTTACTTGTTAAGTATGGAAATCTCGGACTTGAGTTGTGATAGGGGATCGCATCGGAGCTGAGCATCGCATAGTTTCAGGTAATGACTAACATTTGCCTCTGCCCCCAGTTCCGGGGTCAAGTTGTGATGATCAGCTTGTGATGGCACCAAGCGAGGACCGAGTGGTCGAACTACGCTTGTTCTCTTATGAATCGTTTCATCCACACTCCGGGGATATATGTCATCTCGTAAGCGGTTGTTTGCACTTTGGGAACATGGAGTTGACTGATGTTTGTACTCTACATCGCACTCTGGGAATGTGGAGTTAAATGTTTATACTCTGCATCGCACTCTGGGAATGCGGAGTTGAATGTTTATACTCCACTTCGCACTCTGGGAATATGGAGTTAAATGTTTATACTCCTCTTCGCACTCTGGGAATGCGGAGTTGAATGTTTATACTCCACTTCGCACTCTGGGAATATGGAGTTAAATGTTTATACTCCGCTTCACGCTCTGGGAGGACGAAGTCGAATGTTTATACTCCACTTCGCACTCTGGGAATATGGAGTTAAATGTTTATACTCCGCTTCACGCTCTGGGAGGATGGAGTCGAATGTTTATACTCCACTTCGCACTCTGGGAATATGGAGTTAAATGTTTATACTCCACTTCGCACTCTGGGAATATGGAGTTAAATGTTTATACTCCGCTTCGCACTCTGGGAATGCGGAGTTGAATGTTTATACTCCACTTCGCACTCTGGGAATATGGAGTTAAATGTTTATACTCCGCTTCGCGCTCTGGGAGGACGGAGTCGAATGTTTATACTCCACTTCGCACTCTGGGAATATGGAGTTAAATGTTTATACTCCGCTTCGCGCTCTGGGAGGACGGAGTCGAATGTTTATACTCCACTTCGCACTCTGGGAATATGGAGTTAAATGTTTATACTCCGTCTCGCGCTCTGGGAGGACGGAGTCGAATGTTTATACTCCACTTCGCACTATGGGAATATGGAGTTAAATATAGGATTGTCGTGTGTCAACCCTATTAATATCGGTGTCATGGCTTGTCCCCGAGCTCGGGTTTCACCTAGTGAGTGGCCGGTCGTATCACAGCCACTCTCCATTTGAATAAGTCCCATTGCATGATGTGATTTAGCTCTTCGTGCATCGTGGTGTTGTATATCGTACATAATGAATCACAGCTCTGGCTCGAAGAAGTGGCATTTTATTGCTGAAATAAGAAAATGCGGCAAAGTCAGTTGCCTTATTACAAAATTCAAATTTCGAAATGCAGAAACAAATTGCTAAATAGAATGAAATAAATAAAGCCTGTCATATGTAATAGCGGCGGAGACTTTCGCTGTTCCAAGCCCTTGGTAAATCGAGA
Organism: Allium fistulosum; assembly: GCA_030737815.1. Lineage (NCBI taxonomy): Eukaryota > Viridiplantae > Streptophyta > Magnoliopsida > Asparagales > Amaryllidaceae > Allium > Allium fistulosum. The sequence continues at coordinate 717,330,260 of CM060908.1, forward strand.
CCGTCAACAGTCGATAGCTTGAATGTACCATCTCCGAGCTTTCGTGTAATTACATACGGTCCTCCCCAGTTTGGCTTCATGTGCGAAGGAACTGGGTAGATTCTCTTGAGTACCAGGTCGTCGAGTCCAAAGGTTCGGGGTCGAACCTTGGTGGTGTACAGTCGGGCGACCCGGCTTCGATGTGCAGCTGCTCTCAAATCGGCCTCTTCCCGTTTTTCATCCAATAGATCCAAAGACTCGGCCAGGAGTATGGCGTTTGTTTTTGGATCATAATAAGTCACGCGATGAGAGAACACTTCTGTCTCGACCGGAATAACGGCCTCTGAGCCATAAGATAAGGAAAACGGAGTGTGTCCGGTCGCGGTTTTGTGGGTCGTTCGATAGGCCCATAGTGCCATAGGAAGTTCATCGACCCACTTGCCCCCAGCCTTCTCCAATCGTTTCTTCAGGATTGATTTTATAACTTTGTTGACAGCTTCAACCTGTCCATTCGCTTGGGGGTGTGCGACAGCCGAGAACTTTTTGCGGATATGAAACCGTTGACAGAAATTCTTGAATTCCGCACTTTCGAATTGGGCTCCGTTATCAGTGATGATAGTATGTGGGAGTCCAAATCGACAGATGATGTTGCGAACCACGAAATTTATCACTTTCTTTGTCGTAATGGTGGCAAGGGCTTCGGCCTCGGCCCACTTCGTGAAGTAGTCAACGGCAACAATGGCGTACTTCGCAACGCCTTTTGCTAAAGGTAAAGCGCCGATTATATCGATGCCCCACATTGTGAATGGCCAGGGACTGACCATTTGGGTTATTTCAGTTGGCGGAGCTCTCGGAATTCGGGCATGTATCTGGCATTTATCGCATTTCCGGGCATAGTTTGCCGCATCTCGGTTCACTGTCGGCCAGTAGTACCCATATCGGAGTACCTTCTTAGCGAGAGCTTGTCCTCCGGTATGATCGCCACACTCTACTTCGTGCACGTCATGCAGCACTCGTTTGATTTCCTCGTGGGCGATACACCTGAGGAGAGGAACGGAATAACCTCTCCTGTACATGACTCCGTTCTGGATGACGAACCGCGAAGCTTTTCGCTGAATTTGTCTCTTCTCATTTCTAGGTTCAGGCAGCGTCCCGTTCTCAATGTAGTTCCGATATGGAGTCATCCAGGATTCTCTACTGGGAGCGGTTTCAAACACAGAGTTCATTTCTATTCGGTCGATGCTCGGGGAGGTCAAAGTTTCAACAGGGACAAGTCCCATTTGTTGCGCTTCACCTGTGCTGGCTAACTTTGCCAGTGAATCGGCTTTCTGATTGTGCTCCCGAGGCACATAATAGATGGCGTAATAATCAAACTGGTCTAGTATTTCCTAAACTCGTGCCAAGTAAGCGGCCAATCTTCGGTCTCTTGCCTGGTATTCTCCTCGTACTTGGCATACCACTAACTGTGAATCGCAATAAATTTCTACAGCGATAATTTTCAAATCTCTGGCAAGCTTTAGGCCGGTTAGGAGGGCTTCATATTTGGCTTCATTATTAGTTGCACAAAAGTCGAATTTAAGAGCATAACATATGGATCGGCCCTCGGGAGTCTCAAGTACAACCCCAGCCCCGAACACCGGTCATTTGACGCACCATCAGTATACAGCTTCCAAATGTATTCGGGGGATTCACTGGTCTCGGGAAAGTCTTCTGGAACGGTGAATTCGGCTATGAAATCAGCCAGGACTTGTCCTTGAATGGCCCTTCGCGGAGCGTATGCGATATCAAATTGGCTTAGCTCAATGTTCCACTTGAGTAACCTACCGGACGTCTCAGGCCGCGTAAGGACCTGTCGTAACGGCTGGTCGGTGTACACAGTAAGCGGATGAGCTTGGAAGTAAGGACGGAGCTTCCTTGAGGCAATGACCAGGCAGTAGGCCAGTTTCTCCAGTCTCGGATAATTTCTTTCAGCTTCTGTTAGTCGCTTACTGACATAGTAGACCGGGTTTTGCACTTTGTCTTCTTCCCGGACTAGAGCAGCACTGATCGCATGTTCTGATACTGCCAGGTAGAGATATAGTTGCTCGTGGTCAACCGGTTTTGATAGGATCGGAGGTGTGGAGAGATGTTGAACTAATGATCAGAACGCGCCCTCACACTCCGTGGTCCATTCAAAGTTTCGTTTGCCCTTCCGGATCAGGTCGAAGAAAGGAATGCATTTATCGGTGGACTTTGAAATGAACCTGCTCAATGCTGCGACCTTCCCGTTAAGACTCTGGACTTGCTTTATAGTTCTAGGGGTTTGCAGATTTCTAATAGCCTAGATCTTCTCAGGATTTGCCTCTATTCCTCGAGCGTTGACGATGAACCCAAGGAATTTCCCGGATGCAACGCCAAAGTGACATTTGAGTGGGTTGAGCTTCATTCCGTACTCCCGGAGGATGCTGAACATTGAATTCAAATCTCTGACGTGATCGGTGGAAAATCGGGACTTCACCAGCATGTCATGCACGTAAACCTCCATGGTCTTCCCGATCTGATCAGCGAACATTCGGTTGACTAAGCGTTGGTATGTTGCTCCAGCGTTCTTAAGACCAAACGGCATGACTTTGTAACAATAGAGTCCCAGATCGGTCACGAAGCTGGTATGTTCCTGATCAGGTAAATGCATGGGTATCTGGTTGTAGCCGGAATAAGCGTCCATAAAGGATAGTAGTTCATGTCCGGCCGTTGAATCAACGAGCTGATCGATTCGCGGAAGTGGGAAGCTATCTTTTGGACAAGCCTTGTTTAGGTCAGAGTAATCAACGCAGGTTCTCCACTTCCCGTTTGGTTTCCGAACTAGTACAGGGTTGGACACCCATTCCGGATACAAAGCATCTCGAATGAACCCGTTCGATTGTAGTTTATCAACTTCTTCCTTAAGGGCAGCAGATCTCTCTGGATCCATACCGCGCCTTTTCTGCTTTACTGGGACATGTCGCGGATCTATATTCAGGGAGTGACTTGCAATGCTCGGCGAGATCCCGCACATGTCAGAGTGTGTCCAGGCGAAGACGTCGAGATTCGCCCGAAGAAATTCGACCAATTCCTGCTGTGTCTGTTTGCTTAGTTGAGACCCAACTTTCAACATCTTTGAATCATCATCCTCACTGATTGGGACGTCCACAGTCAGTTCGGCTGGAGAGGCTCGACTCTCCGTTGATTCGTCTTTATCCTCGTTGCCTCTGGGGTCCAGGTCTTTCAGGAATTGGCCGTGGTGCCCGGGCCGAAGCCCAGGCATCAATTGTCAATTATCGATAGAACGGACGCAGAGAAATTCCTCTACGCCCTTTCCCTTCTCTTTACGTTGCGCCCCGCGCAACTCAGCAACATAACAGGCCCTTCCTGTGGCCTGATCTCCTTGAACAACTCCAATCCCATGATCAGTGGGAAATTTCAAAGTCAGACACCATGGGGCGATCGCCGCCCTGAATTCAGCTAAGGCCGATCGACCCAAAAACGCATTATATGGCGAATCGATTTCTAGCACAACAAATTGTAACATTCGGACCCTCCGGCGTTCTCCAACGCCTAACTCGACTGGGAGTTCAGTTATTCTGATGGGTATCGTGGCACTTCCGTTGAAACCATGGATTCTGGATAAACAGGGTTTCAAATCCTTTGTCTCCATTTTCATTAGATCGTAAGCCCGTTTAAGCAAGATGTTCACAGAGCTCCCACTGTCGACCAGGATCCTCTTCATCCAAGCAGGACCTACCTGGGCAGAGATGACTAGTGGGTCGATTGTAGGGGCTTCGACTTTATCGGCGTCTCGGCTCCTGACCACGATATCATCGGACATTATCTTTTGTTTCTTTGCCGGGGTTCCATCCTCGCAATTACTATAATACTCGAAGTCCGCATGCCTGATAGAACTGGCATACGACTCCATTTCCCCCCAGCTTCTGTCTGTCGGATGGGAACCACCACTTATTGTGTTGATAACTAATCTCCCGCCCGCACGGGCGGGTTCCTCCTCTCTTTCCTGATTTTGTGAACGATTTTGATTCGAGGGGCCCGCTCCGCCAGACTGCGGCGCCCGTACAAACTGATCTAGCTTCCTCTCTCTAATCAGCTTCTCGATGAGGTCCTGTAAGTGCCGACACTCATTGGTATTGTGTCCATAGCTCTCATGGAACCTACAGAATTTCCCTGTCTGAATCTGTCTCTCCGATGAGGGCTTCGGAGCAGGCTTCTTATACTGTACAGTGTTACAAGTCTGTAAGTATACGTTTTCCAATGACGTGTTTAGCGGTGTATAACTGTCAAACATCTGAGCTCTACATCGTGGACCTCGGTTCTCGTCTCTCTTCTTATTCTGGCCATTGTTTCCTCTCTGTTGGGTTTGCTTGTTTTGTATATTCAGTTGAACTTTCCCGGAACTCTCGCCGGACTGTTTAACTACCACATTGCTCTGTATTCCCTCAATGCTGGGCCTCGCATCGTCCTGCTTCCTAGACTGTTTTGTGTCCTCCTGCCGCAGGAATTGAGCGGCCTTGGAGTAAAAACAGTCCAACGACGCGGGCGGTTTTCCAGCTAGCCAGTTTCCGAATTCAGAATCAGGATCAATCCCCTTGGTCAGAGCCATTAAGATTGAATTATCGTTGGGATTGGTGATCTCGACGCATGCTGCGTGGAACCTCTCCAGGTAACGCCTGAGTGTTTCTCCAGGAGCTTGAGTGACGCTAGACAAGGTGTTGACGTCTTTTGGCCTAGCAACATGCATTCGGAATTGCTCCACAAACTTCTTGGCCAATTGATCGAACGAAGAAATTGATCTAGGTGGTAGGCGGGTAAACCACATTGTCGCGATTCCCCCCAGAGAGATGGGGAAACTCCGACACTTCACTGCATCGTCGGCCCTTGCAGCGCTCATCGACCATTCATACTTCAGAATATGCTGGTTGGGGTCACTATTCCCTTCATACATCGGGAGAGTCGGCATTCTGAATCGCCTAGGGGGTTCGGCATGTAACACTTCGTCTGTGAAAGGGGTATGACTACGGGAAATCCCCCAGTCATCATTAGTGAGCCCCTGACTCTCGCGGATCATTTGACGTATCATGGTTGATATATCCGAAACGGGCAGATTCGGAGCGTGATGAGCTAAGGCGTGGTCGGGTTCCACGGTGCGAGTTGGGATCGGGCGCTGTCGACGATCCGTATCTCGCCTCCTTGGCTCAACGTCTTTTGGGACATAAGGTTTAGGAGTATGTCCTCGCTGTTGATTGATCGGCTCTGATTGATTTCGGGTATCGACCCTTGTCTCTGCTGCGGCGGTTGTGGCGCGGTTATCCGTGGTGTACTGTGGGGCAGTACCTCCTCGTGTTGAGGGACCCGTTTGGAAGCTGGTTGACGGTCCTACCCTCAGTTGCCCAACAGTTAAGGCGGGCTGATATTCAGCAGCTTGAGCGCGACTCCCCTCTAGTCGAGGACGGGTAGTTCGGTGGTGATAATCAGATGAAGCTGGGCTTTCGGTAGACGCTCTGGAGACATCATCTCTCCTGGACCTTCTGTGCCCCCGGCGGTTTAGCTGGTTGGTCAGCTCGATATTGGCGCGTAACTGTTCCGCCAACTGCTGACGGCTTTGGGTCAGCTCCTGGAGCAATACCTGAAACTCCTATCGGGTGACTAGCCCCGTTGAGTCTGAGTGAGTGGTATTGTCTTGATTGGAGGAAGGCGGCTGTGTGGGATTCTGCCTATCTCTGCCTTCTTGCTCTGCAGCGGTAGCGCCAGTTCTTGTGCTGACCATTCTCGGTGGTGGAGTCCTTTCCTAGATTTTGAGAAAATCTGAATAGAATGGAAGGATTCCAGACTGGATATCTGGATCTTCCTCTTGGATTTGTGCAATCCGGTATCGACGGCAGATCCAATGAGCAGGAGAAAAAGCTGGTTCTCTCAGTGAAAGCACCAAAGTGTTTGTACCAAAAATGGGCACAACACTCTTCGGGAGTTATTTGAAGAGATAAAATGAAGATTATAAATGTAAAACAGAGATTATCTAACAAAAACTCCAACAAACAGGAATGTAAAGTGCACAGACAAGCAATTTAGAGTGGTTCGGCGTATAGCCTACGTCCACTATGAAGTTTTGATGGTTTTATTGATTCTCTTTCAATGATTACAAGCGTTTACAGCAATGAACAGCGGATTACAGTTTAGAATTTGAAATTGACAGCAAAAGTAGGATGCAAATCTCAATCCGGCAGAGTCTGGACGCTTCAGAGAAAAAAGGTCCTTTTTCCGTTGATTCTGGGGCTCTATTTATAGGCGTAGGAGGCTTAGATTTCGCTCAAACTCCGGGAGACTTGGCCTGACACGTGAGGGGACCCATTCGACCACTTCCAGAGAGTTTCAAGTCAATCTGTGATCGATACGAAATCATTTCGTATCGATCAAGATTACTTCCAATTGAGCTCAAAATTGGTGGAGATGTTCCTCGGTATGTGTGCAGCCTTCAGTTAAAATTTCATGGTATTTGGATCAGTGGATTGAGAGATATCATCGATACGAGGCGATGTTCTTCGCTAGGCTGTCTGGTTCGAATCCATTTCTCTGAGCTGAGGGCTTCGAATCGATGGTATCACGCGCCTCTATGAAGACGTGGAACGCACACTTCGCCTCGATCCGGTCTTTACTCCGAGTCGACCGTGTCGACTCCATATATCTTGGCGCATTCGCATCGAGGGATGACGTAACGCGCGCGCTTCGCCTCGATCCGGTATTTGCTCCGTGTTGACTGCTTCGACTCCATGTATCTCGCCCCGTTTCCTTCGAGATATGACACGTTATCCAAGCTGGTTGACCTGATGGATTCGAGTAGGACTTCATCCATGGATACGAAGCAAACACTGGCTGATGGATACGAAGTAGACACTGGATGATGGATACGAAGCAGGCACTAACTGATGGATACGAAGTAGACATCAAGTGACCGTTACAAACCAGGTGACTAACTGATGGATACGAACAAGTCTTTCCGGCTGAAGGTTCTATCGATACGAAGCTTATGACTATGTGGACTTAATCGTTCTGATGGGTATGAGATCGATGGATGCGAAAACGAGGACCGCCGATGGATACGAAACCCATCGATACGAACTGCTGCTTCCCGATGGATACGAAAAAGTGCTCTTCCCTTTGCCTTGCATCCATCATAACTTGAGCATATGAACTCGGATCGATCTGAAACTTGGAGCGTTGGTTCGCTTTATTTTCCCGATCATGTCCCATCGATTGGGGCTTGATCCGGACTTGGTCAAAATTCAACGATATCCATGACAAACGACATTTGGAACCCAACTCCTTGGTGTCCTGGCCTTGCCAATAGGCGAGATAACACGGTGCACGTGCACCGTGACTTCGATCAACTCCGGCCTCCCACCAGAATTCCATCTCATCGGCAACCTCCCACTCTCCATCCCACGATCATCTACACATCATCCCAGACTCGAATTCAAACTCGAGCTGTTAAACCAAACCTGGAACCCATCGACATGCACTCACCCAAACCTGGCAACACGCTGATGCTCACCGACCAACCATCTGACAGTCGACCCTTCCGGCCTCGTCTCCCTCTTCACGTCTACGACCAATTCCCAAAGACTCGCCGAACTCGATCAACCAGGGAGAGAGAACGAATCGAAAACTCCCGAGCTCACAAAACTAGGGTTAAAAATTTCAAACTCAAACTGTTGTCGCCACCGTGGCCATGGCCATCTACCACTATTTTTCCAATCACCCCCATATACTCCTCCACCACCTCACACAACCCCGACCACCCTCGACCCCGCGATCATCGGAAATGCTCGAAAACATGATTTCCAGACAAACCCAAATAACCCATTCAATACTACATTAAAAATCATGAACTTGATCTTAAAAATCCTAGCTTTTATATACGATTCCAGTTATATACTTATATCAACAAATTACAAGTTTTGATTTTTAACTAAACTCTAACTCCTCTGTGTTTTCTTCTTTCCAAACAAAGTTTCCTATCTATAATTTTGGCAATTATTTTTAAAGCTTTGTTAAATTTAAAACAACCAACTTTGTTTTAAATACCTAAGTCTAAAGAAATTTGAGTGAGAAGAAATTGAAATTAAAGCTAAGTTTTATATCTCAAATGTTTAAAACATAGATGATCACAACAGTTTATCTAAACATACTCATATGTTTCCAGAGCCTTTAAAGCAATCATACAAACCCACTTCCATACATACATCACATATAACTTCAACCATAGGTCATATGCATCTAAACTGAAGACATCTCAAGTTAACAGGTAAAGTCAGGGGCTTGAAATAAAATCTGAGGTGTTAAAGCTACAGATATGCACACATACATAAGTTCACAAGTATTGCACATACACATACATATAAACAAACATAATCACAGAAATTCATAGATTACTTAAGTTTTGTTTAAAAAAGTTTACTCACTTGGCTATAAAACAGAGAGCTTATTCTTTAGTTTGAAAAGAGGCAGCTTGAAACAGGCATGTGAAAACTTGTATTATTTTGTTGTTGATTCCAGAAAATCTGAACTAGCTTGAACTTGAAAACTGAGATGTTTGACTAGCTTTGAAATTGAAGTGCTTTGTTTTTCTTATTGATTTCCAGGTTTGTATACTTCTTTTATTCTTTCTTTTACTTGGTTGTATTTGTTTTAAGACTTTTAGAAACCGGGATTTGCAAAGCTTTGAAATGAAATAAAATGAGGCAAGTTTGATAAATACAACAAGTATACTCATTTGTTTATTATCCTAGTACACGAGAAATCAGAGATTTTTATCTCTTTGGGGCTGAAAGGAAATGTTTCGTGTACTTGCAGTGATGGTATTCAATGCCTTATGCCATATCAAGTCTACACAGCCATACTTTATTCCTTTATGTACAAAATTACAAACATATGTTTATTATTTAACTTAAACTTAGCATACTTACCCTATCTTCATTCGTATGCATAGAGATGATTCTACTGCCTACTCATGTACAATGCTAAAATGTAAAAATATTTACTTGCCTTATCTTATTGTCTTGTACTTAGGTGAATTTTCAAGCCTACAACGTATGTTTCTAAAGTGTACATAATATTTTACTTAAGCTTCTACTTGTAATTGTTATGGTTATGGCATTAAGTTAGCTTGTTAATTTATCTCTATCTCCTAGCATAAATGTATTTATTTATTACTCTTTTATTTTACAACTTATACTATTAAATACTAGTAAATTAATTATTTTATTTCATACATTTGATTTATACTTAAGTTTAATATTTATAAAGTTTATTTTATTGTAACTTCAAACAATAGTTTCTTCCCATTATATGCATATATATATATCCATTTCTATTTATTTTTAAAATCTACTTGTAAAACTATTACATTAATAATATTGCTCATTATTAAATTAAAATGATTTATAAAAGAATTCACTCTTTATTACTTATTTTTTTATTAAGCTATACTCTAAAAGAACAAAGTCATTTATTTAATTTAAATCTAAGCTAAAACCATTTAAACAACTTAACTTAAATCTTGAGTATATTTTAAAGCCATATGATTATTTATTTAATATAGAATTTAAATCAAATTTAAAACAGACATTGACTATTTACAATATATACAAATATATATATAAATAAATAGAAAACAATTTATTAGCCTTTAAAAGATAATTTATCAGTTAAATATCCATTTAAAAGAAATTATTAATTCAATTCATATCTTATTATCAAAGATATATCAAATCAATTTAATATTTTATATAGATTATTAAATTGATATTGCTCGAAATTCCGGGATATCACATTGTGTGGGGTTTTGTTCCTTAAAAGGCCTCAACGTTTTTATGAGGTGAAGGCTTTGGTATATAAGCACCCACTTCATAGTGTTTTTCCACGATGTTGGACTATTATTCCCATTTTGAAGGGGTGTTACACTGGGGCTACCTAAGGCGGGTTGTAGTGGCATATGGGGGACCAAGACCATGGTGGTATGTGGAAGAACGAGGTCAGGGTTTTGAATAATGGGACCTAAATTTGATTGATATTAGGGTAGGTTAATTAGGTGATTAAGTGATGTAATTAAATTATTAATTATATTATTTAGTTCGCAAATATTATAAAACCCATATCTATGTCATATGAGGTCAGATTCGAATGCAGTCAGTCACATTGGACTCGTATCGACAATATCTTTGCTTTGGAATTGATTCATGGAAAATGGAGTTTGTAGAATTTTCAAGCTAAAATCGAACGTTGTTCGATTTTTGACGAAACTAGAACACTTCGGCGATAACTGGAATTGCGATGAGTTAACTCACCTCTGAATGAATACTATAATGATATGTAGTAGATAAAAATTATTAACGACATGCTTGGATCTTTTATTTGTTGGAATGTTGGGTTTAGATAAATTATTGTTTTTGAAAGAGGATAATATATGAATTGATAAAATAATATTGATTTAATATAATTACATTGTTTAGATAATAATGTAGTTAATTTAAGCATACTTCTTTGGTGTTATCTATTTAGCCAAATAAATACCGTCGAGTTTATTTTGAATGACATTTATTTGGCAGAATAAATCCTCGTTCTACTATTATATTAATTTGGACATTTATTTAAGTGTTAGTTGATTAATACTGGATAAGTAATGTCTTAACGATTAATTGTTAATTATGGATTTGGTTACATATATGTTTGCTTATGTAAATACTAGTAATTTAACATGGGAAGTTAAATTGAATAAAATGGTAGCTTGTTTAAGTACCATTAGGGCCGCTAAGCCTCTTTATCAATTTGGAAAGTTATGGAGTTAAATTAACTTTGATTTTATAATTTGAAGTAATATGATTATTTAATTATTATTATTACAAAATGTTTTATATAATTATTTCTATAGTAAAATTAATTATTATAGTAGTTAAATTATTTTAAGGTTAATTATTATATTTATAATTTTTTAGAATTAACTATTTTAGTAGTTTTGTTTAAAGATATTTAATTAGTTATTAAGGTTATTGAAAGGAAATAATTTATTTTATTAATGATTGTTTAAAGCTAGTTAATTACTTTATTAATTTATTCTTTAAAAGTTAAGTATTACATTTTAAAATTTGTTTAATGTTATTTTACTATACTATTTAAAATGTTTTTAAAAGTTAATTATTTTATTGAATTTAAAGTTTCTATTCATTATAATTAAATAATAAATGGTTTATAAAAGGATTTCTTTTTATAAAAAGGATTTATTAAAGGAGTTTATGAATTTGAAAGGGATTTGAAATTGGAAAAGAAGTTTTTTTTTAAAATGATTCCAAATGGAGGTTTTTAAATGGTTTTAGAGATTTGAAAGGAAAGTTTTATAAATGAGCTTTTGAGATTTATAAAGAGTATTTTATAATAAACTTGGGGATTTATAAAGAAGTCCTTTAAATAGATTGGAGAATTATAAAGAAGTTTTATAAATAGATTGGAGATTTACAAAGAAGCTTTATAAATTGATATGGAGATTTATAAAGTATATATTTATAAAATATAAGAGATTTATGGAAAGGAATGTTGTTTTGGGTTACTTATATCTCTATTTTAATAAAATTTGGGTTTGATTATTTTAATATTATTTTGAAATAGAAAATCTTTCTAAATGTTCAGTGAATATATTTATACCGTTTTATAAGTATGTGAAAAAGGTTTTCCAAGTTTTGAAAGAAATGGTTTGTGAATATACTTATACTGGTGAGATAAGTATATGAATATTTTGATATATATTTTGGAAAGAGATTTAATTAATGGAAGGTTAATCTAAGAGGCTTGGTGATTTCCATGGGAAATGTAATCTCTGTTTGGAATGTTTGTTTATTCGATAGTTAAATAACCGAATATAAAATCTTGGCCTAAATATGTAATCCTTCTTAATTTTGGTGGTACGGAAATATTCTTTCCCTACTTAACATCGAAGGATTTAACTCTGGAAATATCTAAGGAAACACAGGGATTATATGGTACAGTTACCGTCGATGGTGCTGTATTGTATGTATAAACTCGTTTTGTTCTCCGAGGATAAATGATAAGGAAATCCGTCAGCTTAAAAGGTTACGAGGTGATCTCCACTCTTATGTATTGTCTGATTATTTCCAAAAGAACCGATATTGAGTATTCCAAAATTCGATCGGTTGGTTTTGGAGCGACCGGTAAGCAGGAAGAGTGTACTTACATGAGATGACTTGAAACCGTAACCATTCCAAAACCATATATGGGTTCTATGCTTGGAGGAGATTCGAGTTTTGTTTGAAATGTTGGAATCCATGATTGATTCCCAAACTTGTTGGGGTATGAGAATCCATGTATGATTTAGAGATCTATGTTGAGATGTGGGAATCCATGCATGATTCCGAGACCCGTTAGGGTATGGGAATCCGTGTGTGATTCTGAGATCTTTATTGAGATGTGGGAATCCATGTGTGATTCCGAGACCTGTTGAGGTATGGGAATCCATGTGTGGCTCCGATATCTGTTTAAGTAGAGTCTCGTATGTTGGAATACTGGACGTAGCCTCACCAGCGGTAATGACTAAAACCAAGGATAGGATGCATAGCCAGAGGTTTAACTAATCCATAAGGGTACAGTCGTCTCCTTCCTAGAGTTACCTACAGTTGTTATGCATGTATGAAGCAATGCATTTGGCCTGCGTAGCTAGCTATGTATTTCCTATTGTACATCACTAGGGATGTATTATTGTTTCGGAAGGATAACTCTGATCCTTATGCAGGAGGACCATTCTCGAAGTACCGAGGGCACCTCCATGGAATCCTACACAATTAGCGAACATGCCTTGATGGTTTTTGATTTATACCTATTATTGTAGTAATGTGCCCTAACGAGCATCACAGCTACTTGATTATTGATATTCTCACCATTAGACGTTATTATAATATCACTGGATTTCAAATAGAAAGGGTTTGGTTGTCGTAAGGTAAAACCCGTCTGTGTTTATGAGCAGCGTGGTCTTATGAGATACCTTTGTCTTTTAAGGGTTTAAAATTATAAAAATTCATATAATTGTGCTTCTCATGCTGGTTTACCAGACTGATCCGAAAGTTATTTTGCTATAATGCTCAGGTCAGCTCGAGTATGTTTCAGATTTAGTTCTGAATGCTTTAGAGCTTAAGGAGACAAGTGGTTGCCTCCAAGAGATATTCACATATCTTTTTATTTCAATGCACTTCCTATTTTGTTGTATTTATCAGTAATTATAAAGGAAGGCTGTTACAACATTACAAGTTGATGATAGGATTGGTTTACTCTGATTGATGTATGTATATTATGGTTTTCTTTTGTAAAGATCATTGTGTATATTATAGGTTACTCGTTACGATGTAAGATTCTATTCTATCTTTTATTTTCTTTCACCCTAACAATCTATCTTTCCGGCACTTAGATGCTCAGTACGTGAATACCGTGGATGTAGTAGTGTCGATTTCTAAGGGTAAAGGCTGGTCGTTACATTTGTCTTCATTAAGACCATCAACATCAGCATTTATACCTACATCATCACCATCGCCATGTTCACCTTTACCAGTACCATCACTATCATCATCTTTATCATTACCAACATATTTATCTTTGTCAGCACCATCTCCATCTTCATCTTTGTCTTTATCTTGTTCATAATTATCATCATCGTCTATTGTTTCATCATCATTAATTTGATTATTATCAACTTCGTCACCATTATCATCTTCATCAACTTCTGCTTTTTCTTTCCTTTTTTTTCAAATCTTTATTTTCTTTTTTTAGGAGCTTGTTCTCTTTTTTTAGAGCTGCATTCTCCTTTTTCAGCTTCTTCATTTCTAATTTTATATCTTTCCGTTGTTTATTGATATTTTCATTTATTTTTTTATCGACAACTGAAGTTTTTTCTTTAGGAGATTTAGCTTTGGTAGATTCTAGCTCCTTTTTCTTTTTTTGTTTTTCTGCCTTTCTCTACAAACTAGAGAAAAAAAATTAACTTTTGTATTTGCTTGGCAAGTATTAGGCAGGCAACTATTTTCCAGGTAAATATTTGTCTGCCAACTATTTTTTAGGCAGTTATTTATCATTCACTTTTTATAACATCATTTCTGCATATTGTTAAGAGATTTGCCTTTTTTCAAGGAAGCATTTCATTTTTCTTGGAGTAACTTCTAGTGGTGTCCATTTAGAAAAAGTTGGTTCATTCTGTTGATAACTTAATTTTAGGGGAATTATTTCCCTACTATCATAGAACCAATACTACACAAAGAGGTATTAGATGTTAGTTAAGTTTATAACATAAATTAAAAAGGATAAAATGAGTTATTAAAGTTTACCAATAGCATGGTTATTACGCATGCCCGTATTTTTCTTGGACTGCCTTTATTTTTTCTCACTTGCTCTATCAAATGTTTTCCTAATGTTGCTAGCCAAGAAACAGTTTTCATTTGCTTTAATATATGAACATATGGTAACAGCACCAAAGGAAATGCTAAGTTTGGATTGGAGAACAAGTATGTTGAAATCAAATACATAATAAGAAACCTTGCAACATCAACTATATTTTCTGTTTTCGGCTTTTTAAAGCTAACCGGATGCTTATTTCGATATCCTTTTCTTTGATCATTTTTGAATTACTAAAATATTTCTGTTTGAATGCTTTTATTTTAGAGTTCATGTCAGATTCTTTTAAATGAGATGCCATGTTAATTGTGATGCCTTCATTTGGTAATCTGAAAATTGTTGCGATGTCACATTCTTTTAAAATTGCTTTCATGTCTCCATAATAAAAATGGTTCTTCAATTGAAAAAGATTCTATTAGCATATCTATTAGAGGTAATTCTTCCGATATGTCCTCAGTTGTTATAGCTCCTTCAAAAAACAGATTGACGATGTTGAAGAATGGAGTTTTCTTCAATAATTCCATGTGTGCTTCTAGAAGTAGCTTTTTTATTTAATTTTCTATTAATGTATGGAAAGACTTAAAGCTACTTCTATAGCTTTCTGAATTTTCTTTTAGCTCTTCTTTTTTCTATTTCTTTACAGATGTTTTTTACTACTACTTCTTGTTGCTGATTATTTCACTTGAGGGATGAAAGGGGAACATCGTCTTCTAATGTTATATATTATGACGATTCTGATGTTGGAGTTGCTGGAGCTTATGAATTTGATGATTTAGTGTTTTGAAGTGATTCGGGTTTGTGAGAAGATTAAGGTAACTTTACAAATTTCCTAGTTTTTAATGGTAGTGTTCTTTTTTGTGCTACGACTTTGTGTCTTCGTCGTTGTACCAGTAATTAGCGTCACATATATAAGTAGCAAATATGGACATGGCAAATATTTGCTAGTAATATATCCCATGATCTCTCTTTTATTCCACTTTGATATACTTTTCATTCATTTCTTTTTACCCATTTTAAGTCAAAGTTTTATGCATCTTTTCAGGCATGTTGAAGGGAAAACAACCCTAATTTAGATGGAAATGAAACATTGGAATAGTTCAGCAAATCACATGGGTACTCTTAGTTGTTTCAACATGCATATTGGGTAAAATCCATTTGATCAAGTTTGTTTAAATTCTTTTTCAAAAAAAATAGTGTATGCTTTTTATATAAATTTATATATACAAAAATTTCTATCTACTAAAAATTTAAACTTTGTTTCACAAATGTTTAATATTTTTAGTATTTGCAATAAAAAAATTAAATGCACAAAATTACAATCATAAATATTTTGGCAAATATTTACCATCCTTGTTTGATCGTCTAACTGTATTTGATACTAGTTTCCACTAATTTCAATCCACAATGATTTGGAGCAACACATGGTAAGTATTTGACACTCTCGATATTTGTGTTAAAGGTTTTTGTAATATATACTGCTTTTTTTAAACTAAATTTATTAATGCAAATATTTGCTATACTCACTTCATCATTTATTTTTACACTACATTTAGAATCTACCATCGATCAAAACTACGGTTATGAGTTATTAGACATTTTTGGTACTTGTATTAAAAATATTTTGATATTTGCCAGGTAAACATTATGGCATATATTTTCCAAGTAAATATTTCCATTAATAATTCCTCATCACCCCCTATCGATCTCACGATATTTTCCAGGTCAATATTATGACAAATTACTTGCAATTATTTAGCCATGTAATCTACATATATAAGCAACTAGTGATAATAACCTATGGCAAATATTTGCCAAGAAATATTTTCCATTTATTATTTTTCATCTCATTGTACACGAATCTACAATTCCGATCTATCAGGTACCAAAATAATGGATGTCAAATATTTTACATAAGTTCCTTTTCATTTAATATTTGAATCGATGCGTGTTCTACACAATAATTATCTTTGATTGCTGTATTCGAACATTGAAGATCATTTTTTATAAATTTGCATATATTTTCCATTTTTTGGGAAACGACTTAATATCTTCTTGCTTTCATATGGTTTCTCGATTGAAACTATAAGTGGCAAGTTTCACCTCTATTCCATCGATCGAAAGTGCAATGAAAACCTAATTTGCAAATTATGTATTTTGTACGATTTCGAGCTTTCATGCATTTTTCTGGTTCGATCGATTGACAAAAGAAAGTGGGTAGGGTTATACTGGTTTATGTTTTTTAATTATTTAAAAATAGGGACGTATATTATAATTTGTAAATGGGACAAATGTGGGCCTAATTATTTTCAAATGGAGGGATGTGGGTCAAAATTTCCCTTTCTTAAAGCCCGTTGAATAATAATCTTTATTCAAACCCATTTAAATAAACACCGATGTTCTATATCGATACATGCATATATACTATTGTATACACATCCAAATAATTACTAACATCACCTAAAAATTAGATTAATTAATAATTAATATTTCTTAAATACTATTATTTTGTAAATTTTTATAAACTAATTAAATTATGTGGCTTTTTTTAGAGAATTCGCAAATTTGGTTGTGTGACTTCGAGGTGTGAATCCAGTTAGTGATTAGTATTTAGTCATTCAAATACTAACATTCACACGTCACCTTAGCTACTGATGTGATATGCCGAATTCATTGCTTATAGACCTTTTTAGTAAAAAATATATTTTATTTTATCTTTAGCGGTACCAAACCACTTTAGGATGTATGGAATTTGATATTGGTCAAAACTCCAATATTATATGCATTCAACTTGATTAGTCATAAACAAATTCCTTAGTTCAATAATAACATTTATTATTAACCTTCATCTATACAGAGATTTTGACTTTGAATTAGCTATAATTGACCGTGACACTAAATTTTTACAACTGAGGAGACGAATTTTATATTGAATAGTGCTTCACTTCCAATGCTTCAACTCTGACCTCGCTATAATTGCTTGATGGATTGTTTGACCTAGTTGTTATCAACCAATATGCAACATTCGAATGAGTCTAGTTATCCAATAACTATAAGTCCGCTTGTTTTTGCCTCTAGTACCCATAAGTAATACACTACCCAACATTTGAAGAGCATTACGGATTCTGTTCTCAATGGACGAATCGTTATTTTTCCCTTAAAATTGACCAGGAATATTTAAAACAAAATATCATTTTATTTTGTGATTAATTACTCGCAATTGCATCTATTTGCAACTACAATCACCTAACATTTATTTTAAGTATTTTCTTATTATATACTTTAAATTAATTACTTAATTAATTATATTATGGTATAATTGACTATAGAGTTAGATATATGTAACGAATTACATAATTTCCCTTATGGCATACCACTAACTCTTTCGCTCTCCTACTTGCACATGGGATCAATTATGGAATCTTAACCATATTCCACTTATTGGTCCAGAAAAGATAAATTATGGCATATTTACTGTGTTAACCACCATCTCTTCATTGTTGATAAACCGCCTTTGTCGTGTTGAACTTTGAGAGCATGTATCTGGACATTTCATGCGCCCTAATTTCTTTTACTAGCTTTATCGTGACATTGTTTTCACAAAACAATGTCATGGGATTTTCAACATATGAAATCACTATTGGTTCAGTTATAAAATTGTTATTTTTAAACTGCTTTTATTTTGACGTTACTCAAAGCGATATACTTAGTATTTCAGTTGAATTAGCAACTATCTCTTATTTGGAACATTTCAAACTTAAAGCTTCTTAACTAATGTTGAACATGAATTTAGGATTAAAATACTATATTTGACATTACTTATGAAGTTCGAGTGCAACCTCTATTTCATTGGGAGTTCATTGTTTCCATAAACAATTCTCTGATTTCCATACATACTCGAGAACACTCATAACTACCATTTAGCAAATTTAATTCGAAATTGAAACTCGCTCAATGTACCGATTACATAAGTGAATTACTATATAGTAGACAGTGTGACACATATGATAACTTCTATTGTTGATGCATAAGGAATCCATGTCATATGTTCTATATTAAACATTTTAATATAGTGTTTGTATTTATCACTTGGGACAATCCCAAACATCCTTGTTAACAGTTTTAGAAATATTTTATCACCTCTTAATATTCCTTTGTATAGACACATGCTTCCTTCATTTTGGTTGAAAATCGAACTATTTGATTTCTTTATCAAAATGTTTTCTCAACACTAATGTTTATCGAACGGTACTGCATATTCGTTCTTGGATCTTATCCAACATTTACAATTTCAACTGTTACACCCACTAACGTCCTAACATTTTGGTTATCCTGTGCAAATAGTCACTCCAAATCATTATTCATAATTTCTATTTCAAAAAATACTTACCGTAATTCAAATTCATACGGTGAAATAATTTTGTGAGCAGGATCAGAATTAACTCAATCATTATGACTAATGAATCTCCCACGTTGATCTCAGTAATTGAAATTTACCAGGTTATTCTCAGCAATGTTACTTTCTGTATTCCAACAACATCGGTCTACCTTTTGAAAACACAACTGTGGCTGATGGATCATATCCCTTTGGGTACAACTATCAAAATCATATTTCGATAATGTACTTAGAATCTTTTATGGATTTAAACATCCTGATATTTGGTAAAGTCTATACTCTTTATGGCTTATTGATAATTAGAAAATTGTTATTAATAACAATTTTTTTTCTCAACATTGAAAAGAAACTGATGGTGTCTCTTTAAAGTGCGAGAATTTTTGTTAGACATTTAATGAATTATATCTGTTTTAGGCTTAGTTAATTTCAGTTCATCTTATATAATCAGTTTTTATATTAGAGTCTTTAGACCATATTTAATGCTTATGTAAAACTGATTCAATTTTGAATTCATGAAACTTATGTTCATAACATAAATTAGTAGATCATTGTTGGTCGGTCACGAACTCCTTTGGGGTGATCCATATAAGATTCCTTATGTTAAATTGAAATTTGGTTTAACGTTCAAGATGTGTGTACAAGGAGGCATATCCAAAGAAATTCTAATAATACCCATTAGTTTTATGATAATTCATAAGATTGTTCGAAATATTTCATAAGTTTAAAAGATAAAATAGGCAAGTCCAAAAAACTATAGGCTATAGGCTCAAGCTATGTTCTTTATTCAATCATGAGTATGTTTTAAAATATGCAAATATGCAATTGTTTAATTGCATAGGCCTTTGTTTACAAATATGTTATCTTCACCCACGTTATCCTTTATGCCATTAGTTTTCCTCGAGCTCTCAATAAAGTGAACTTGGAGAAGATCCTAATTGAAAAAAGTGACAATGGTGAGAAAGAGGTTAAGGGTCCCTTTCCATGAAGGGATGCATCTCTATTTACAATGGTTGGAAGGAGCTTGACTTGCTTCCATTAGCGATTTGTGACTTATGGTGCCATTTATTACTATCTTAGTGGTGGTCTTAATATGGAGCATATGATAAAGTGTGAAGCCTTGGAAGCTTTATGAAGAAAATATTCCAAGTCCTCTTGAATTTGCTCTTGTGAATGACTTTATTCCCCTTTCTTTGCATGACCTTCAACATCATCATCGTAACCATTCATTATTCTTTCGTTTTGATATCATTCGGAAACCTCTTATTGGCAATCTTTGACATTGACTTTCTTAATTTCTTACGACATGCTTTTATTCAACATTCTTTGTTGATTTAATGACATACGACATTAATAAAGCGTGGTGCGACATAGAATAAGCGTGGCATTACTTGAAAGACAACATTGAAGGGTGGTGACATAAGATAGAGGTGGCATAGGCGGCATTGGAGAAGAGCCAACCTCAAAGAGTTGGGATGTTGACTAAGTGCGATATTGGCTAGATATGTTATTGATGAAATGCACCATGGAATTTATGCGGCATTGATTAAGTGCAGCATTGAAGTAGTGTGGCACCATTATCAGTAATAGGCCTTCGATATTAATTACTTCCTTGCCTAAGCATTTGAAGACTTGAACTTTGACATAAATCTTTAGTTTCGGCATTGATTCCTTTACTTGCCTCCCTTAGAAAATATGTGGATAACATTTGACCCCTCTCTTTGTATAAAAGATGCTTTTTACACTTTAGTGTAAAACCAAGATTTTCGTCATTACCCACTTCTCTGCGAGGTTTTCCTAGCCTGTTTTCCTATGAAGCACAAAACAAGTGACAATTTTATTATAAAATAGTTTTGACTAATCCTTCTTGGATTTAATTAAGCTACGAGTTGATATATACTCTTTGTGTGGAGAATCCTCAATATTTTCTATATAAGTCAAGATTACTTTTAGGATATTATAAATTTTCTTGAATCGATCAATAGTAATAATCCTTGAATGGAAGTCCATTAGTCCATCCGATGATAATATCTCTTTTAGCGATAATGATTTCATAAATGTCAAATTAGAAGACCACTTGGCAATTGTATAGACAATCAGAAAATCATCTAAAGATATCATAGGAGAGAGGATCAGAATTCTTCTGGCAATATCAGAAAACCTATTTGATAATAATAATCTATTAATTAGGAAACCAGAAAAACATCTGGCAATAAGAATAATATCTTGAACAGAATATCAGAAAACCATTTGGTAATAAGAACAATATTTCCAAAGAATCATTTGGCAGTAATAGAAGACCAGAAATCTATTTGGCAATAATAGAGGATCAGAAAATCCATCTATCGATAATAATAGAAGATTGAAAAATCCATCTGTCGATAATAATAGAAGACCAGAAAATCCATCTGGTAATAACAGAAGGCCAGAAAACCAACGTGGTAATAATAGAAAGCCAGAAAATCCATCTGGCAATAATAGAAGACCATAAAATCCATCTGGCAATAAGAATTAAAGACCATAAAATCCATCTAGCAATGACATAAGACCGGAAAACCTATCTGGCAATAATAGAAGATTGAAAAACCCGTTTGTTAATAATAGAAGACCAGAAAATCCATCTGCGAATAAGAATAGAAAAACAAAAAAATCCATCTAGCAATAATAGAAGACCAGAAAACCTATCTAGCAATAATAGAAGACCAAAAAATTCGTCCAGCAATAACAGAAGGTCAAAAAATCCATTTGGCAATAAGAATAGAACACCAAAAAAATACATCTGGTAGTAATAATGTCTTATAGAACTCCATTTTTTTCTGAAGATTAATTTATCTTTCCTTGAGGACTAAGTTGCACGTGCTTGATTGTTCTTCCTCTAGAAGATTGCTTTAATCATGTCCTTAGGACAGGGTTACTTTGTTACCATTTCTAGGTGTTGATTTTGCTTTGGGTTTCTGATTACTACAATAGGTAATAGATCTCTATTGCTTTCTCTGTCAACATCTTTAGGTAATGATCACAACTTGGGTCAAACCCTTTATGACCATATTAGGTGATGGTTTAGGTCTTTCATCTAGTGAATTTGGTTAGCTATCTTGAGCAGAACCAAAGGCTTACCTTACCTCTGTCTATGAGGCGCTTCAATGAGGCCTTTGATGACGGTACTTAAGGCTAGTCCGATGCTCTGGGTAGCTATCTTAAGCAGAACCATACACTTACCTGACCTCCCTCTAGGAGGCACTTCAATGAGGCCTTTGATAACTATATAGAAGGCTGGTCTGGTGCTCTGGGTAGCTATCTTAAGCAGAACTGGAGACTTACCCGACCTTCCTCTAGGAGGCACTTCAATGAGACCTTTGATGGCGGCACTGAAGGCTGGCGTGGTGCTCTGGTTAGCCAACTTAAGCAGAACTTGAGACTTACCTGACCTCCCTCTAGGAGGCGCTTCAGTGAGGCCTTTGATCATAGCATTGAAGGCTTGTTGATGCTTTAGTCAGGCCTTTTCAGATATAACCGAAGGCTTACTGTAACAACCCTGTTTTCGAAGCCATAATATTCTACAAATTTAATTAAAATAATAATATGCGAATTCAATTTGGATAATTATTATTTTGGAATTTGATTATTATTCTATTAAAGTCTGTTTGATAAAGGATTTTGTTATAGTAAAATTGAATTAGTTAATAAATTTCATTTTAGATAATATATTAAAATTCAAATAAAATGTGTTATTAAGTATGAAATATTTTAAAAGCATAAATAATTTTGTATAATTAAAATAGATGAAAAGGAATTCTATTCGATATTCACTCAAATTGATAAATTAACGAAGATGAATAAATTTATTTATATCAGTTCGATGGATAATTAGAAAGAACGAAACAATATTGAATTGAATTGTGTAGTTAATAAATTACATTTCATAATATGAAGTGTAATCAATTTAAAATTTAAAATTTGAGGTATAAATTTTAACAAACAAAAAGTGAATAAATAGAAATGAAAAGAGAAAACACATTATTTATACTTCATGGCTTAAGCTCATGCAACCCAAACCCACCTTTTCGCTTATTCCTAAATTACCTTAACTTGGTACACTACTTTCCGGGTCTAGCCTAATTCCCGAAATCAACAAATCAATACCTAAGTCCTGAAATTCTTCAGCAAAATGAAAACAAAAATAAATAAAAATATCGTGCAGCCAAGAACGAATGTCTGGAGGTTCACATCGTTAGCTCAGGTAGGGAAGGAAGGCTCACGTGTGGTAAGGCGGTTGATCTAGAGCCATGATCCCTAGGAGCGACGTGTGCATGATCGATTAAGAAGGATTCGCATTCGAGAGAGGGATCCGTGACTTGAGTTCTTGTCGAGGTGATGTCGATCTAGGTGCATGGATTATGGTGCGACGATATGTGGATGGTGATGGTGGGCCTACAGTGAAGGTTGTTGGCTGTGATTGTTGGCGGCAAAGAAGTGAGGGTGCGACCTAGGCTATTGATGCCGGTGCATGTATGTGATGGAGAGGAGGATGCACGAATCATGTCGATGTGTGGATAGTGGCACAACAAAAGCGGTGGGCTACGCTCAGTGATTCGGTGAGTTATTTCTAACTCACACTTCTATATCTATCAATATGAATTCCTTTTTCATGCCTTGATATGGTTGATTATGTTATAATACTTGGGTGTTAATGATTGAATTGAGCGACATATTATTGCATACTTATGTTTGATGGATTGTTTGGTGATATATGAATTGTTATGTGGATTTAAAAGGCTAATTTGCAAACAGAACCATGTTCGATTGCAAATTGGATTCTATATACTTATGTAAAAGTACATACATTGTTGTGTGACGAAGTTGTTGAAAAGCAACTTGGATCGCTAAATAATTTCGTATTAAGAAATTAAATTTTATATAGTGATGTTGGCTCTAGAAGTTGCATTTTTTATGAATTTATTGTTTGAATTGTTTAAATATTTTAAAAGACTCTCAAGATGAGATTTTATCTATTTTATCCTTATTTGAATTTAGTTAATAGAATATAATTAAATTATATTGTATTATTAACTTATTATTAATTCAAAAAATTTATTCAAAGCTTTTAAAAACGAGTAACATTTAACTATAAAAACTTTATAAAATTACTATTTTAAGTATAAAATTATGGAAATGTCTTAGAGGAAAAAGATATGTATTATTTTGTAAAAGCAGTTATGAAAGCAATAACTTTATTTTCTAGTGATTTTGTTATAAAAGAGGTTTAACTGATTTTGAAAGAGTTCAAAAGATTTTGTAAATAAGTAACTCTTCTTTAAAATGAGTTTATGGATTTAAGAGTGATTTGGAAAATTATATCTTTGTATATATAAAATTAATTTAAAGCTCATTTATTTTATTTATTATGGATTTGGGATTTTATTGAAATTTCATTTTTTTATGAAACAAAGAATTCTAATAAACATTGTCTGCGAGCATAGCTCAGTTGGTCAGGGCCACTTAGCGACTATGGAACAAAGTTCCTTGAGGTCGTGGATTCGAGTCCTGGTAGATTGCGATGTGTTTCCCATTCAAGGCGCGGAGGTGGACTCTTAGAAAACCTACATAAATGGTAGGGGACATCAAACCTCTAAGCTGGGCTGGCATTAAATCCCTCCTGTCTGTGGTCGGACCAGGCGGGTTAGGGCTCATCCCATCCCTTCGATTTCATCAGGGCTCTGGGTTGATTTTAAAAAAAAAATAGAATTCTAATAAAAAATTGAATTATCGGATTGATATGGGACATTTCGTACAATTCTTTCGTTTATTATTATAATTTGTTAAATAGAGTTTGAGTGGAATTTACTAGCTCTTAGTAAATGCTAGAGTTTCACTTTCTAGTATGGGATAGTTTGTTAGATTCTAGTGATTACTGGAGTGACAGTAATTAACACTTTAGAGTTATACTATCTTAAGGTGATCGGATTTCAGGCCGATAGATCCTCGAGAGATGATGACTTTTTAGCATCGATCTGCAAATCGATACATTCTTAATTTTGGGTAGTCAGACCTACTTTTTTAGTTTGGTTTGTTATGGTGTAACATGGCTGTCCTTTCGTTTCTTGGATAGGTGTTTACATGCATGATTAGTCTATTGACCGGATGACTAATACCTATCAGTTTATTTTCAGTACATGGTTGGATGGTGTTTACTTACTTTGTTTCATTAGATAAATTCGCATAGTTTTGTCATAAACACGGCTGCCTATTAGGAGTCAGGGTTTATACATGGTAGTCTATTTATTTTCATTAGGCTACTACGCTATGTGGTGGGTTTTATTTATTTTAGATAGGCCTCGTGCGCACGGTATTAAACTGATAGTTGACTGTCATTATTATTTCGTTGGTGATGATTGGTCTTCAGAGATTTTGGGATGGATATTTATTATCTTTTGGTTTTGAAGAATTTTGAATTGTTATCACTATAATTTTGATGATAGTCCATTTGAAACTTGATATGTATTTATGAAATGGTGATTTTAATTGATATGCCTTATTATGATTATTTGGTTTCAAGCATATTTCTATTATGGCTTTTTTTATTGTTATGTCATATATTTATGATATGGATTTATGAAATGGTGATTCTAAGAGATATGCTTTTTTATGATTATTTGGTTTCAGAGATATTTCTATTATGGCTTATATTATTATTAAGTTATGTATTTATAATATCGGTATCTCACCCTTTTTTATTTAGATGCAGTCTGACCCGTTTATTTTATAATACTTGGGTCAAGTCAAGAATCTACATGTACAAAGATTCGTTAACTTTCGGATTTGTACTAGCACTAGAGTAGACTGTTTTGATTGTTTTAGTTTACTTCATCGTTGTATATATTGACATTTAGGAGGATATGTCATGTGTATTATTAGTAATTGCTGTGTATCTGATACAGTATTTTGGATGTGATGTATATAATATGTGGGTCTAGTACTGATATTTTGTAGACTCACATTTTATTACGTATATGATGTCTATTATTCCGCTGTGATCTGTGACTCTAGTTTTGATTTATTTATATTATATACTACTCTGAATATTTTTTAATCGGTATGTTTATTACTTTGTATTAACACTGTACATGTCAAATTTTCAGTTCAGATCCTCAAAAAGGTAATAAAGACGTGTCAATGTTAGTCCAAAGATATATTCACATTCAATCCTCCTTAACCAGCCATATTCTCCGTATTTTTAGACGACGTTACTTGTAATATTTTTTATTAATATGAGTATAGTGGTGGGGTCATTACACTTACTCTGACCTCAGAAGGTGCTTTGACCAGGCCATCCTGGCGGGGACAAAGGCTTTTTCTTTTATTTAAGGAGAGTCATACTCCTTTTTATGGTTGATCCAGTAGATACACTTGAGAAATTTTCCTTTATTCATCCGCTATTTGGAAATGTAGCCTCAAAACATTTGGCATCTCACTTTTATTATCATATTGTCACTATATGGGCATAGTCAGTAAATTCCGATGAGATTATTCCAAGCATAATTTTTTCAGAATATCCAATCTCCTTTTAGTATGGTCTTTTCTAAATTTGTAATCATTGTGTTTTGATATCCTTGGTTAATATCTAGGCACTTACTTGGTCGTCTTATTCCTTAGTTCAATGATGAAACTTAGGGATTTTCCTTTATCTCTTAACTTTTTGATGGGATGCCATTTCAACTTCGATTGGAAGCTCTATTTCTTATGTGTATGAAGTTCACCCTGTTATGGCTTGATATGCCTAAAGTGTGAGTGGTAGTTATTCCATTTAATTTGCTTTTCATAAAGTATGTAGTAAGAGCTGGGGTGTACTCTTTTGTATATGTAACTCTTTAGTGAATCCACGCTTTTAGGTGTAATTTTCCTTTTCGATATACTTCATACTCAAATACACTTTGTAGTTTCATTGGTAATCAAAAACTAGCTTTCTATAATTAATACTCTCGATCTTGTAGATGATAATCTCATGATTATTCAGGATACTTTGCATTGGTTTCATGCTGAATCCATACTAATGTAGGAATCATAAATGCTTTTAGAATTTGATAGAAGTTATAAACATAGTCATGTTGAAGTCACGCGATCCCGGACTCAATCTATGTAGAACAATTTTATCCAAGTAGAAATCGATATTACGAGTGTTTTAGAATTCGAAGCAAGTTATAATCGGAGATATCTTTTACCGCTTTGTAACCTTATTATTCTACTTTCGGATGATCTTTGTAGATCAACATTGGATAGTGATTCTACTCCTGAGTTGTAGATTTACTTGAATTTCTCCCTTATTTTGTATCGATGTAGTGATCTTCT
Source organism: Allium fistulosum (assembly GCA_030737815.1). NCBI lineage: Eukaryota > Viridiplantae > Streptophyta > Magnoliopsida > Asparagales > Amaryllidaceae > Allium > Allium fistulosum. The sequence goes on from CM060908.1 coordinate 717,357,444, forward strand.
TGCTAATGATTTCTTATCTTTTGCTTTGCTCTACCTGGCTAAGATAATCCACATAAAAATCCTTTCATAAATCTTTTGTTGTTTGAAGTAAGGGTAACTCCTTGAAAGATTTTCCTCCCTTTTTTGATAAAAAAGTGATTATGAAGTAATTTATTAATGACCTTGGATCCTTCCTTCCTCAACAAATATCAGTTTGATTAATTTGTCCCTTCTGGCTGCTCATGATCATGACCCTTAATAGATGCCTTTTCATTCCTTACTTTTCATAAGTTATTTGGTGCATCCTGATGGTATGAATGAGAAATTCTATTCCTAGTGTTTGAAATTCAAAGAAAGTTTTTGTAAAACTTATAATCCCATAACAGAAATGTAAATCCTGAATAAGGGACTAAGCGGTCATGATTCATGAATCAATATTCCTTTAGTTGAGAGTGGACTCTTCTTATTAGAGTTTTAATAGCACAAATAAACCATGGTTATTCTGAAAAATTTTCTAAGAAACATAGTTTTGAATAGTACATACTTTAAAGATTTTATAATTTCCTTCTAAAATAATGCCATATATATTTTCCCGATCCGTAGGGTAATTGGCAATAATTCCCTTGAACAAACGTTGGTGTATATTGTTGTCCCATCTCAGGTTTTTCTTAGCAAAAAGAAATATCTTGATTGCAAGTCTGAAAAGTCATAATCCATGAACTAATAAACTCTATAGACAAGAGCATGCTTTTCTATAAGAATCTCTTATTTTAAAATAACTTTTATTTAGAAAACAATTTATAACAAAGAATTATATTATCATATCTTTACTATTAATAATGAGAATTCACTGAATGGAAATCAATCGTGTCTTTCTGAAATGCCTAAATTGCCTTTTTCTTTCCCGGTATCTTTTTTCCGTTTCATTTCACTTCTAAACTAAATCTATCGCCATCTTCATACCCAATTCGTTGATGTTATGGCTAATTCTTCAACAACCCTATCTATTCTCTTCTTCTCTTCTCTTGCTAATAATAACAAGGATGGCTGATTTGGTATGTATGTATTCTCTGCAAGCAACCAACCCCAAAATCAGTTGACAGCTAATTAAATCACCACCATTACAATGAATACAATCGAACATACTACCTCCATCTACATCGAATCTATTCGTCCTCATTTAGATGAATGCACACCTGCTAGCACCAAATCAAGCAGTGGCTCTCATCACCAACTCAATCGACGTACACCTGCAATCGCCAAATTAATTGATGCCTCTCATTACCTAATCAATCGACACAATGTTATCACTAAACCGACCGATGTCGCTGTCCTCACAAAAAACACCAACACTGCTTCCATCACTAAATCGAACGTCGATGTCATCACCAAACCGTTTGATGTTGACCACCACTGCCTCCAAACCGTTTGATGTTGAGCACCACTGCCTGCCATATTGCATTTAGGTATGAATGGACTTAACTTTATGTTGATTTATTCCATATGCTTTGAACCTGTTAGTTGCCAAATTAGGGACTATTATTTAGTTTTAATACCGTTAGTAATCCATATGTTTAGGACTGAGGTTAGTATCCAGTTTATTTTTGGAATTTTTTTGCTTATTATAATCTATTCCAACATTCCATCCAAATAGTGATAATGAGGTTAAGATGTCTGTACTTATTCCCAATTGAGGTTTTTTAGCCAAGGTGATAAGGATATTGACATATGTATGGATAATCCTCATATATACTCCTGCTTGGATGTTAAATAACAACTTATTTCGTTTAACTTAGTTATGTACTTTACTTATTTTGATACAAGACATTTACTTACAAATATCAATGCTAATATTGATTTACAACATACATAAAACAACCTATTAACCAATTCGAATGCACTAATGTAAGCTAAAACACTAAAATGGTTCTTTCTTAATTTGTACTCAGATATGGATGTTGTTCTTATCCTATGCTAACCATTTAATGCAAGTATTTAAATTCTTGAGTTCTCTGTTTGTCTAACTCTGAGAACTAATTAGATGAAACTATTAGGTTTCAACTGTTCGGTGGATTGATTAGGATTAGCATTATAGTTTTGTTTTTGAGTTATGTTGAGTATGACTGAAAAATGGTTCATCTGTTAATGCTTATATTATTTACTAACTGAAAGTGGGTTGATGTATAAATTTCAATTCTACAAGTGTAGTATAACTGAGGAGTGCAACAATTAAGTATGTGTACTGTTCAATTGCAGAATAATAAATATCAAGACAAGAGCAACATTTAGTATGTTTATGAAAAAACTAGAGTTACCAAATATTATAATTCATAGAATCAGATGATGGAAATTAATAATTGCATCAGAATAAGAAATCTAAAGAAACTAACCAAAGGTAGTACGACTGTACATATGCCAGTTCATGTAAAGGGAGATGAAAATAGAACATTTTTAGCAAGTAAATATTTGTATCATGCTTATGAGTGGGATTTGAAATTTTATATTTACTTTTGTAGTATAAATAAATTGAAAGTGTGGTAATAGTAAAAGAACATAAGTAGATAAGTGTCATAATATTATTCCTTTCCATGCTATGTTCATCCTTAGATATGCTATGGAGTATAGTCTGAAATTATCATTATTGAAGGCATAAACCTTCACAATAAATATCATATTGGAATTTAATTCTAATAGAGTGATCATTCCAAAGTATTGTTTGAAACATCGAATGACCAAAAATTTCACTCAGTGACACTCTATTTTCAGATGTATTGATTTTGATTTAGCACCTCCCTGAGGTCCTCAACCTTACTATGTAACAATAACTTAGTTATGTATTTTATTTAGATTGTGGCATTTATTAATTTAAACTAGAATTTAATATTACAAAACTTTAAACTGATACTCAAAGTATTAAAAGAAAAGGTGTACTTGAAAGTGGATGTCTACATGAAAGATCAGAATATTTAACCATTGAATGCTAACTGAAAATGAACTTACAGCATAAAAATTACTCTATTCTAATTCCAGTTTGCCTTAGTTTGAAGTCATGTTCATGCATAAGATTACTTCAAATTATGATTTTTGACTTGGCTTCACTTAATATTTGTTCTTTAAGGCTTGATTTACTTTGCCAATAGGGCTTTCCACTCCATATAATATCAAAGGAGGATTAATGAGTCTGAACCACCATATATTTTCAGTATTTTGCACTAAGAATGCAATAAACTTAATTTATGAATTGCTATTATGGACTCCTCTTTATAAGAAGGTCTTGCTTGCAAGTTGCAACATTGCAAGTTGTGTAGTAGAGACATAATTAACATTCGTTAGGTTTCAGTTTGATATAGATACAAGTATTGATGTGTGTATTTGCAGATCATATTTGTATGGATTTTTCTAACTTGGGAATATGGCTTTTCCCTAACACATTTTCTTCCTCCAGGGCACATAAAGAGTTTTCAACTATATTAATGCCATGGTAATGATATACGATTAGCGAATTAAACTTGAGCATCTCATCTATTTATTTATTTGACTCGGTGTCTTTTTGAAATACCATTGATTTACTCGGTGTCTTTTTGAAATACCTATAATACCATTCATCCTTCTTTCATTTTACATTGTTGCTTTGCAAAGTACTAAGTCTAATCTTTTAGAAACGAAACATATAGAGTATTCTCTGTTGTACGTGAAGTTTTACCTGTCAAATTTCAAATAATAAACATTCGTCTATGCCTTGCTATTAAAGTACATTGATATACAATGTACATGATCATGAAGTCTCGCTTTTCTTCTGCATGTACAGTAAAGTTTTACATAAGGAGTATGGGTTTATTTATAGTCTCATCTGCGCTTTAGCTATTATACCACTAAGTTAATGGAGTATTGACTTCTAACACATTGGTATACAATCAAAATGTGATATTCACAAGTTCTGAAGCCTCAATCCATTAGCATTGCTTCACCATATGATTGATGATTTTAAAATATATCTCTCTTTGATGCATATAAATATTTCATTCCATTGATTTTACTCGGTGTCTTTTTGAAATACCTATAATACCCTTCATCCTTCTTTCATTTTACATCCATATGCCCTTCACCCTTTTTCCCCTCTACATCAGCTTGAAAAAGTGCATCAATTCATTTATACATGCCATCAAAGTTAGGGGCATGCTACGTTTATCAATGTTATTTTGATTGTTGCTTCACCTATTAGCTTATATATACTAAGAAAAGATATGTCTTGGAAGATGTGAGACTAACCTAATATTAGTAGAAGCGGTTCCATAGCCAGTATTGATGTTTACATTATTTTCTGCTGGTTGTTGTGCTCCTACTTTCTGCTATAGTATGATTACAATTTTGCAACAGTTACATTTTAGTGCAATTCAATTTAATTAAGGTTTTCCCTCGCAGTCCCAAAAGATCGCTACAGTCGGTACTGCACATATGAAAGTCAAAATACATTGTTAAAAAATGTTCTCTGATCTTTTTTGTAGTGCTGTCGTGAACAAAGCTTATGCATAAGCAAGCATAATTTTAGCAATACATATTTGATTTCCGTTGTATAGGTTAATTGTTTTTTTGTTTCTGTGAGTTGTACACAAACTAAAATTTGAATATTTATGCAGGCACTAAAGGAGAATGAAGGCTAATATTAACAAACTAAATTATTGTTGATGCATGGTTAATTAGCCTAATTAATATAGTTAAAAGCTGCAATAAAATGCAACTTTCTATCATAGTATTTGAAGCACCAACTGCAATGGTAGATATCATACCATTAGAATAGTTGAACTTCTACAAGTCAATAAATCCGATCATACAATTTTCTCTATCTACAAGCTAAGTTACAGAGACTGATGTTATTTATTTCCATTCAATTTTCATAATGAATTGGTCCCTTTTTTCTTCTCTCTAACGTAAATGTACTGTAGTTTTTCAATAGGGAAAGAAATATGATACTGCCAGTATCAAAGCTTTCGTGAGCTTATGCTTTTGTTTTTTTTGCCTTGCAATGAAATCATTTGGTCTCAAATTATCTTTTTCTCTAAAGCACTGTTTAATCAAATAAATATGATGATGTTACTGTATGCTGTAATTTAACTTCACACCGGGTTTGGTTTAATTGGGCCTTATCCTTTTGTTATGAAAAATTATATTACTTGCAGATGCTATTTGGGTTAGAACAATAATCAATGTGTGAGACAAGCAAAAGCGGATGTAAAAGCAACAAGTTGTACAACATGAAATGGTTTAGATTTTGTTTGTTGTCACGATCATATATTTGTTATCATCATTTATCTTTTTCTAAGTTGTATTTCAAACTATATGCTATATTTCAAAAGCAGTATGTGAAGGATGGAAGAAAATTAAATTCGTTAATAGATTTCCAGAAAATTCAAACCGTTCGTATCCTTATTTAAGAAAAGCATTATTAAAGAAACTCTGCTTTTGAATAAGAGGTTTTTCAACATGCATGGTTATCGAATTTGGGTGGGTTTTTGGTAATTAGTCATCAAACACCGAACATAGTGTAATTATTTTGACGATTGGGTCTGACCAGATTTTTTTGCCCTTTCTTATCCAGAAGTGTAGTCCCTTTAATAATGGACTTTGAAAAATAGCTAAATATTGATATGCAAAAAAAAAGTGGATACAGATACGAGAAATATTGTAAAGATTATATGTTGCTTGATTTTTTGTATGATGAATGATGTATTATTTTATCAGTAATAATTATATGCATTGAATGCACCCTCAAACTATAATTTCCATCCCAAATTAATAGCCTCTCAAAATCAAACATTACCTCTTGGGTTGTAGGCTGGATCTCTATGTTTAATTTTATGATCAGTGCATATTATCCAACTCAAATTCATAAAGATTGCTAAGGTTTCAAACATTAATTTGCGACCGAACCATGTATATTTTATGAATTAACGCATGCACATTGTGATTAAATGCAGGGCCATATGGACGTGTGTAACGACCCCGGATTTTAATTAAGTTTAAATTGATAAATAATTTAGTTTTTGAATAAAAATTGTGAAATAATTGGTAATTAATATAAAATTTTAGTTAAATTATGAATTATAATTGAGAAATTAATTGAGAAATGTATTTGAATTGAATTTGAATTGGGATTTATAAATAATGTAAAGATCAAAATATACTACAAAAATAATAAAAATAAATATATATGTAGACATACATGATAATAAAATTTAAGTTTGAAATACACTCATGTATGTAAAATATAAAATAAACAAATTTGCTAAATTTAAACAACATATTAACTATAGAATTTCATTTTTATTATAAAGTAAGAAGACAAAGCAAAAGAAAAGAAAGGAAATAAATATATAAGTATGTACACATGAAAAAAAAGACAAGTTCAAGTAAAACATTCAAATATGTACAAGTATCTTTAGCCACCGAAATATATAAGTGTAGCTTGCAAAATAGATAAGGTTGAAAACATAAAGGACATTAGCATTGAATGTTTACATCTCTAAGTACATACAATATCATTTCAGCCGCCACTTGAGAAAAAAATCATTGTGAGCAAACTCTTTTATATTGGCCCATATTCTTTGATATTGTGAGTGAAGCTTTAAACATGCTCTGGAAGTATTGATTAATAGGCCTATGTGTTTGAATATGTCAGTGCATATCTGTTATACAGGCATATGCATACCTGTTCTTAGTTACAGAGTTGAAATTGTAATCAAAATCTAAAATATTATCATTCAACCTTAGTTAGGCTTAAGGTATCAAACGAAACAAGTTTGTTTAAACTTAAACCATGGCCCAGAAATTATTTGAGCTTGAAAATGAAGAACTTGACACAGTAAACTCAGTTTTACAGTTAAATAAGAAATCACATGATTTATTCGAGTAGTTTAAATTATGGATTTGATTATATAACTTGAATAAACATACAAAAATAGGATTTTTAAAATTAATATGATGATTTTTAATTAAGTATTCCAAGTGCAGTTCATATTTGAACAAAATTTGTTTTTCCCCATTTTCTGATGATCGATCAAATATTGAGTGATGAAATTTCGTTTGAAGCAAGTTTGAACATCGATGATTACATGAAAATTGTCAAATAATTTTCCTATTGCATGAATTAAAAGAACGAGGCTGGATTAGGGTTTTTGTTCGAGTTTTTGGACATGTCAGAAACGAGACGAGTTCGTCTCCTATGCTTGATCGAGCATCTCGAAACTCTGGGAAATGAAAGAGTGGGTTGTCGGCGAGGTGAGGCCGGAATTGTGTCGCCTCTGATGGACGGCGTTGGCGAGGCAAAGCAAATTCGTTGTATGGGTCAAGTTCGAGTTTTCAAACTGAAAGCTTGTTTTAGTTTTGGAAATTTTCGCGATGAATTGAGCTATGCTTTCGAGTGAAGTGTTGTTTCATGACTTGCTGGAGGTACCATGGTTCGCTAGAACGACGGCGAGGTGTCGTGCACGTGAACGGCAGCGTATAGGTGTCAAGGGGTCTTTGTAATGAACGACTCGAGTTATTACTCGAGAAAGATGAGGAGTTGCACGAGTGGAACCTGGGTGCGTGAGTGTTGCCTGTTATCGAAGTTTATAACTGAACCTTAAAAAAATAAAAAATAAAATAAAACAAGGGAAGAATAAAAAAAGTAGGAGGAGAAGAAAGAGAGGGGACTCGGGAAATGGTGTGAGGAACTTGAGTTTAACTCGAGTAGATTGGGGTTTTTCTCGGGTTTGCTTCAAATGGGTTAAGCCCAATAAATTTCAAGTTATAATGTTAAGCAAATTTTAGTATTTATGAAGTAACTAATGTTGACTATTTTAAGTTAAGAATTTGTTTCAAGTTTTAATTTACCAAGCAAATACTTAACAATGTTTTAAAATCTAATTAATACTTTAACTAAATAATTAATTTAAGATAAGTGTTAAAGTTAATTAGCATTAAAGCTTTTTGTAATTGTAATAAATTGATTATTAGTATACCATGATTAGCAAATTTTTCATAGAAATTTATCTGATTTAAATCAATCAGATAATTAAATTGATCCTATCTATGGATGTTTAGATTGTATCGGATGTTGAATTGTTGATATCCCTGATATGTGATGCTTTGTGATATATTCTGATTTATGTGTTATCTGTACTGTAGTTCATTTATCTGGGAGGAATGTAAATTATTATCTGTAACTTATATATCTGTGATCTGTGAATGAACGATAAGCGTTATAGTTTATACCGCTTATCAACTATATTTCTGTGTTGAATCTGTGACGATTGAATGTTGTTGCACTATTGTGTTAAACCCCTGAACTACACTTTTACACACACAAATATGGATTTCACGAGGAAATCGGTTAAGTCACAGATGATTTAAATTTAATGTTTTGAAATTGAAATTTTAATTCCAATTAATTTTGGAAATGGATTTGGGTTAAAGGTTAAAGCTTTTGGAAATGAGTTTTTAAGATAAAAGTTATTTTGAATAACTTGGTAAAGTTTCCAATTTCAATAATTTAATTTGAATTTGAATTCAAAATTTGGAATTGAATTCCATGTTTGGAAATTATGGTTAAAGATGTTATAAATGTGTTTATATGAAGTTAAACCATTTCAAAAGTATGGTTTTGAGAATTTGAATTTAACCCAAAGACTTTAACTCGTATAAATGAATCAGATTTTCCAAAATGAAAACTATTTGTTTTCAAATAATAGAAGCTTTCATATAAGGAATGAATTTCCAATTTGTGTTAAAATAATTTCAAGTTTGAAATGAAAATGGTTTTCCGAGTTATGAATAAATCTTTGTGAAAGATTGTTGAACTTTGTTTTGAAATTGGAAAGGCGTACCTTTTGTATAAAAGGTCGAAATGGAATTGTTTTGAAAGCTATCAATTAAATCTTTGATTTAAAGATTTAACGAGTTAATTCAAATTGAAATGGAAATTGATTTGGAAAATCTATGAATGGATCTTTGTGAAACTGGGTGAACTTTGTGAGATGGATCTTTTTGTGTAAAAGATAAAAATGGTAATTTGTTTAAACCATTTAAAGAAAAGTTTTGGGTAATAAGTTGTGACTTAATCAAAATCCCAATATCCATATGATTTTAAATATTGCGCTCATTATTCAGTTTAGCCGGGAGAGGACTTTGTGTCATATAACCCATTCCGAATAATGATACGACGTTATGGATAGCATTTGAAGACCGGTGGTGAAGGCCGGATATTTTCTAAAATGAAAGGACAACTCGTCGAATGTCTCTGCATCGACTGGTTCCCGATATAGAGATTTTAGCACCCTTTGTGATGGGAAGTCCGGACGTGATTAGAAATTATCCGGATTTGCAAGGGCTTCTTCGGAAGTGCCTTCGGTTCTATTCGAACCCGGAACAGACTTGTATAGTTGTATGTCTGACATTACACTTTGAGATATAAAGCTGATTTCTTTCAAATACATTTCTGTTTGGTGGCGGAGAATTTATTCTCTTAGCTTAACACCCTTCTCTGAGACGTACGAGCTCAGAGGTAATGTAATTGAAGGTTATCGGTGATATACTCCCAATTTGGTAGTGTGGCATGCTAAGTGTTGCTGCTGTGTGCTGATCATTTGCTGATCATTTGTTGATCAAAGCATGGCTTTGTGAAAAAGCGTAGCTTTGTGGACGAGACCTCATCGAGCCTCACAAACCGGAAATGGTCGAAACAGGAAAGATGCGGCAAGGTTTCAGGGGTAGCTCTCCTAGGGTATGACCATTCCTTCTAGAAAAAGGTGGTATTATGGTATGGAGCCCAGATATTTACCTGTGTGGTTGCTCCAATCTCATTTTCTGTGTGGTTGTTGCTTTGTGATCGAGAGCTCTCGGATAAAGGTCCCAAAGGACCGGGGGTGGCATATCTCAGGTTTACTACCCGGGAAGGGGGTAACCGGCCTTGTGTTGGCAGAGTGCCAAGTGGTTCTTGAGGCGTCCCTCCAGAGGCGTTCCCATGTGGCATAGGAAGTTCCTTAGCCTGACCATTTGTTGGAAAAATCCAAAGAAACAATACGAGCCCTTTACGATTGCAGTTGTATAACATGTCTCCTCAGGCGGCAGCTATAGCAGGCATAATATAATGGTACCTATGCTGGCTAAGATTAATATTATATTTTCGAAATGTTTTCACACTATGCACTAGTAATAATATCAAAAGAGTTTTCTTTTGTGTAGTAAGCATGTTTGACTATCATAAGAAGAAATCTCCTCCAAGTCTGCGATTGCATTGTGTGTGTGGTGGGAGGTCTTATGGTAGTTTCATTTTCCAAAAAGCATTGCGGATTTCAATGTCTAAAATTCTTTTGTTGTTTGTTTAAAGATAAACTTTTTTTGTTACTCACACCAGTCCCATGACTGACTCGGAGTTTATTGTTCCCTTCCTAAACTCTGGGTGCCCACAATTTTCCACACGGGCAGTCTAGAGCTAGGTTTTTCAAATAGTCAGGTTTAGTAGATTATCTGGAGCTAGTTCACTTCATCGGAGTGCATGACTGACGTTGCTTATCTTGGTGCATCGTGTTGGTGTTTTGAGCTTGATGTTGGAGTTGTTGGAGTCATTCTCTTTTGTAGATCATTTGGAGTGATCTCTTCCATTGTTGTTATTTCCATTGTAGCATTGTATCATGTCTCTGATGTTGTTGTATCGTATTGATATCATTGTTGTATATCATTCTAGATATTGTATTTATTGGAATTGTATATGATATTATTCATTTCTTTCTTCCGCTGTGTTGTTATACTTAATGGTGTTATAAGCTCCGGGTAGCCAGATTCGGCGTTTGAATCTACGACATTTGAGTACAAGTGAAGTACGGGTACCGATTTTCGAAGGCCGAGTCCGAGATCATCACATTTGGTATCAGAGCTAAGGTTGAACTTTAACTCAGGAGTATAACACATTAAGTAGCTCATTAGAGATAGGGTGAAGTATACCCTAGAATGAGTATCCTTAAGATATCCGTCCGTATGCCTCAGTAAATTCTCTTACTATCTATTGATAGTAAGTATGAGTGTAAGAAGAGGATGAGATAGGGGATAGGGGAATACCACCACGAAATGGTCAATACCCTATAACAACAAGGAAACAATCTTTTCTCTATCAATCTCTTATGTTCGTCATCTTTTCTCAATTCTTCAATAATTCCTGGTAGATCCAGGAAGGAAATTCGATATATTAATATGGGACATAAACTCCGGATGGACCAAAATTATTTGTTTAGATGAATTGGTTGCTTTGATTGCTATGGTTGATAAGGTATACTTTAGTTTCTAAACTAAAAGTTTTGAAATTGTACCCAAAAATAGACAGATATATGAATACAATTTGGGTCCGGATATGTTCTACGAATGGTTAGTTATCCCTTTGAACTAACCGATGCCACTACATATTTCGTAGATCTGGATAACCCGAGTATCTTGTGAAAAAAAAGATTTGTTCTTGTATTTATTATTGATATTCTGGTTTGGTAAGCCAAATTCAGAATAGATATTCAGTTGATTTGATGAAACATGCTTCATCTATCTTTGTGTCTCCCTGGCAAATTTCGGGGACGAAAATTTTTTAAGGGGGAAAGCCTGTAACGACCCCGGATTTTAATTAAGTTTAAATTGATAAATAAGTTAGTTTTTGAATAAAAATTGTGAAATAATTGGTAATTAATATAAAATTTTAGTTAAATTATGAATTATAATTGAGAAATTAATTGAGAAATTTATTTGAATTGAATTTGAATTGGGATTTATAAATAATGTAAAGATCAAAATATACTACAAAAATAATAAAAATAAATATATATGTAGACATACATGATAATAAAATTTAAGTTTGAAATACACTCATGTATGTAAAATATAAAATAAACAAATTTGCTAAATTTAAACAACATATTAACTATAGAATTTCATTTTTATTATAAAGTAAGAAGACAAAGCAAAAGAAAAGAAAGGAAATAAATATATAAGTATGTACACATGAAAAAAAAGACAAGTTCAAGTAAAACATTCAAATATGTACAAGTATCTTTGGCCACCGAAATATATAAGTGTAGCTTGCAAAATAGATAAGGTTGAAAACATAAAGGACATTAGCATTGAATGTTTGCATCTCTAAGTACATACAATATCATTTCAGCCGCCACTTGAGAAAAAAATCATTATGAGCAAACTCTTTTATATTGGCCTATATTCTTTGATATTGTGAGTGAAGCTTTAAACATGCTCTGGAAGTATTAATTAATAGGCCTGTGTGTTTGAATATGTCAGTGCATATCTGTTATACTAGCATATGCATACCTGTTCTTAGTTACAAAGTTGAAATTGTAATCAAAATCTAAAATATTATCATTCAACCTTAGTTAGGCTTACGGTATCAAACGAAACAAGTTTGTTTAAACTTAAACCATGGCCCAGAAATTATTTGAGCTTGAAAATGAAGAACTTGACACAGTAAACTCAGTTTTACAGTTAAATAAGAAATCATATGATTTATTCGAGTAGTTTAAATTATGGATTTGATTATATAACTTAAATAAAAATACAAAGATAGGATTTTTAAAATTAATATGATGATTTTTAATTAAGTATTCCAAGTGCAGTTCATATTTGAACAAAATTTGTTTTTCCCCATTTTCTGATGATCGATCAAATATTGAGTGTTGAAATTTTGTTTGAAGCAAGTTTGAACATCGATGATTACATGAAAATTGTCAAATAATTTTCCTATTGCATGAATTAAAAGAACGAGGCCGGATTAGGGTTTTTGTTCAAGTTTTTGGACATGTCAGAAACGAGACGAGTTCGTCTCCTATGCTTGATCGAGCATCTCGAAACTCTGGGAAATGAAAGAGTGGGGTGTCGGCGAGGTGAGGCCGGAATTGTGTCGCCTCTGATGGACGGCGTTGGCGAGGCAAAGCAAATTCGTTGAATGGGTCAAGTTCGAGTTTTCGAACTGGAAGCTTGTTTTAGTTTTGGAAATTTTCGCGATGAATTGAGCTATGCTTTCGAGTGAAGTGTTGTTTCGCGACTTGCTGGAGGTACCGTGGTTCGCCAGAACGACGGCGAGGTGTTGTGCACGTGCACGGCAGCGTATAGGTGTCAGGGGGTCTTTGTAATGAACGACTCGAGTTATTACTCGAGAAAGATGAGGATTTGCACGAGTGGAACCTGGGTGCATGAGTGTTGCCTGTTATCGAAGTTTATAACTGAACCTTAAAAAAATAAAAAAAATAAAAAAAACAAAATAAAACAAGGGAAGAAGAAAAAAAGTAGGAGGAGAAGAAAGAGAGGGGACTCGGGAAATGGTGTGAGGAACTTGAGTTTAACTCGAGTAGATTGGGGTTTTTCTCGGGTTTGCTTCAAATGGGTTAAGCCCAATAAATTTCAAGTTATAATGTTAAGCAAATTTTAGTATTTATGAAGTAACTAATGTTGACTATTTTAAGTTAAGAATTTGTTTCAAGTTTTAATTTACCAAGCAAATACTTAACAATGTTTTAAAATCTAATTAATACTTTAACTAAATAATTAATTTAAGATAAGTGTTAAAGTTAATTAGCATTAAAGCTTTTTGTAATTGTAATAAATTGATTATTAGTATACCATGATTAGCAAAATTTTCATAGAAATTTATCTGATTTAAATCAATCAAATAATTAAATTGATCCTATCTATGGATGTTTAGATTGTATCGGATGTTGAATTGTTAATATCCCTTATATGTGATGCTTTGTGATATATTCTGATTTGTGTGTGATCTGTACTGTAGTTCATTTATCTGGGAGGAATGTAAATTATTATCTGTAACTTATATATCTGTGATCTGTGAATGAACGATAAGCGTTATAGTTTATACCGCTTATCAACTATATTTCTGTGTTGAATCTGTGACGATTGAATGTTGTTGCACTATTGTGTTAAACCCCTGGACTACACTTTTACACACACAAATATGGATTTCACGAGGAAATCGGTTAAGTCACAGATGATTTAAATTTAATGTTTTGAAATTGAAATTTTAATTCCAATTAATTTTGGAAATGGATTTGGGTTAAAGGTTAAAGCTTTTGGAAAGGAGTTTTTAAGATAAAAGTTATTTTGAATAACTTGGTAAAGTTTCCAATTTCAATAATTTAATTTGAATTTGAATTCAAAATTTGGAATTGAATTCCATGTTTGGAAATTATGGTTATAGATGTTATAAATGTGTTTATATGAAGTTAAACCATTTCAAAAGTATGGTTTTGAGAATTTGAATTTAACCCAAAGACTTTAACTCGTATAAATGAATCAGATTTTCCAAAATGAAAACTATTTGTTTTCAAATAATAGAAGCTTTCATATAAGGAATGAATTTCCAATTTGTGTTAAAATAATTTCAAGTTTGAAATGAAAATGGTTTTCCGAGTTATGAATAAATCTTTGTGAAAGATTGTTGAACTTTGTTTTGAAATTGGAAAGGCGTACCTTTTGTATAAAAGGTCGAAATGGAATTGTTTTGAAAGCTATCAATTAAATCTTTGATTTAAAGATTTAACGAGTTAATTCAAATTGAAATGAAAGTTGATTTGGAAAATCTATGAATGGATCTTTGTGAAACTGGGTGAACTTTGTGAGATGAATCTTTTTGTGTAAAAGATAAAAATGGTAATTTGTTTAAACCATTTGAAGAAAAGTTTTGGGTAATAAGTTGTGACTTAATCGAAATCCCAATATCCATATGTTTTTAAATATTGCGCTCATTATTCGGTTTAGCCGGGAGAGGACTTTGTGTCATATAACCCATTTCGAATAATGATACGACGTTATGGATAGCATTTGAAGACAGGTGGTGAAGACCGAATATTTTCGAAAACGAAAGGACAACTCGTCGAATGTCTTTGCATCGACTGGTCCCCGATATAGAGATTTTAGCACCCTTTGTGATGGGAAGTCCGAAAGTGATTAGAAATTATCCGGATTTGCAAGGGCTTCTTCGGAAGTGCATTCGGTTCTGTTCGTACCCGGAACAGACTTGTATGGTTGTATGTCTAACATTACACTTTGAGATATAAAGCTGATTTCTTTCAAATACATTTCTGTTTGGTGGCAGAGAATTTATTCTCTTAGCTTAACACCCTTCTCTGAGACGTACGAGCTCAGAGGTTATGTAATTGAAGGTTATCAGTGATATAATCCTAATTTGGTAGTGTGGCATGCTAAGTGTTGCTGTTGTGTGCTGATCATTTGTTGATCAAAGCATGGCTTTGTGAAAAAATGTAGCTTTGTGGACGAGACCTCATCGAGCCTCACAAACCGAAAATGGTCGAAACAGGAAAGATGCGGCAAGGTTTCAGGGGTAGCTTCCCTAGGGTATGACCATTTCTTCTGGAAAAAGGTGGTATCATGGTATGGAGCCCAGATATTTACCTATGTGGTTGCTCCAATCTCATTTTCTTTGTGGTTGTTGCTTTGTGATCGAGAGCTCTCGGATAAAGGTCCCAAAGGACCCGGGGTGGCATATCTCAGGTTTACTACCCGAGAAGGGGGTAACCGGCCTTGTGTTGGTAGAGAGCCAGGTGGTTCTCGGGGCGTCCCTCCAGAGGCATTCCCATGTGGCATAAGAAGTTCCTCAGCCTGACCATTTGTTGGAAAAATCCAAAGAAACAATACAAACCCTTTACGATTGTAGTTGTATAACCTGTCTCCTCAGACGCCAGCTATAGTAGGCATAATATAATGGTACCTATGCTGGCTAAGATTAATATTAAATTTTCGAAATGTTTTCACACAATGCACTAGTAATAATATCAAAAGAGTTTTGTTTTGCGTAGTAAGCATGTTTGACTATCATAAGAAGAAATCTCCTCCAAGTCTGCGATTGCATTGTGTGTGTGGTGGGAGGTCTTATGGTAGTTTCATTTTCCAAAAAGCATTGCGGATTTCAATGTCTAAAATTCTTTTGTTGTTTGTTTAAAGATAAACTGTTTTTGTTACTCACACCAGTCTCATGACTGACTCGGAGTTTATTGTTCCCTTCCTAAACTCTGGGTGCCCACAATTTTCCACACAGGCAGTCTAGAGTTGGCTTTTTCAGATAGTCAGGTTTAGTAGATTATCTGGAGCTAGTTCACTTCATCGGAGTGCATGGCTGATGTTGCTTATCTTGGTGCATCGTGTTGGTGTTTCGAGCTTGATGTTGGAGTTGTTGGAGTCATTCTCTTTTGTAGATCATTTGGAGTGATCTCTTCCATTGTTGTTATTTCCGTTGTAGCATTGTATCATGTCTTTGATGTTGTTGTATCGTATTGGTATCATTGTTGTATATCATTCTGGATATTGTATATATTGGAATTGTATATGATATTATTTATTTCTTTCTTCCGCTGTGTTGTTATACTTAATAGTGTTATAAACTCCGGGGAGGCAGATTCGGCGTTTGAATCTACGGCATTTGAGTACAAGTGAAGTACGGGTGCCGATTTTCGAAGGCCGAGTCCGGGATCCTCACAACGTGCATATATACTTGTATAAATTATGCTTTTTAAGTGGAAATCAGAGTTTTATACACCATCAGAATTTCACTAGTATAAGATCTATTTTATAGAACTTTAAAATTTGAAGTCATAAATATATACATGTTTAAAATCATGCTATATAAAATCGTATATGAGATACTTAATATACACAAAACATTGTGTATGAAACCATTTTAATGCACATAAACCCACTGATGCAGCAGGCATCCCTTGATGTTATGTTATCTGATATAGCGGAGGTCACTTGTCACTCCCGACATCGATTGATGGATAATATTTTTGACAACTATAATATTATCGGTGCCATCCCACATCACTTGATATGTCCCTAAAATTTTCGAAGCTTATGACATCATTTGATCCATACAACATCACTTATCCATACAGATTCACTTGCCCATACATTATTACTTAAGCCATATGACATCACTTGATAATTTTTGGAACCACCTTACACTTACGCCTTTACCTAAAGCTCGAAGTTTTCGTTGAACTTGAAATCTTGCATTTATCTTTCTTACATAAAATAATACATGTCTCGAAATTATGCAAACTTGAAACTGTGTACATGCCCTAAATCACTTTTGTTTGAACCTTGATGAGAAATATTTCTAAATTGATTCCTCACACACTCAAAAGCTCTTATATTTGAAATCATATGCATTTATGCAAAGGCTGTACATTTATTTTAAAAACTAATATTTTGTATCGATTTATATGAAACTGTCATGTATAAAAAATTTATATCCATGATATCAAAAACATGTTTAAAGTTTGCACTTATGAAACCAACTTCTATGAATATCTGAAGCTAACATACTTCCAGAAGCTTGCATATATACAAAACTATATATATATATATTTGAAAATCTTTATATACATGAAACCTTATACTCACATATACTTGAAATCTCTTTATAAATGAAACTCGAGTACTTGAGGAATTTCATATTTGAAAATTGACAAGCATTTAAACTTTATATTTACTCGAAACTTATGTATTTGAAACTTATGCATTCAAAATATGTTTTTGTGAAACTTGCATACTTTAAAACCCATATACGTTTGAAGATGATACACATTCAAAATTGTTATTATTCGATACTTATGTCCTTATATTTAAAACTAATATATATTTGATACTTATTTGTATTCAAAATTTAATACATTTCCAAAAGCCTGACATTCCCAAAACCTCCATGTACAAAATTGGTATGCCCAACACTTTGGAATCTGAGGTATATCGAAAGCGAGTCCAACCTGATGATATATACTTCCAAGACTTGTTACATTTTCGAAAGTGGAAATTAGTCACAAGGGCCTCTTTAGCTAGTGCAATTAGTTTCTAGGACGCACAACTGAAATAATTACTTTTAAGGACAAAATGTAAAATAATTAGTTTCTAAGGTCTAAAAATCTATGAAATTATGTCCTTGAAAGTAATTGGACTACTGACTTTGTCCTTAAAAGTAATTATTCTGCTGACTTTGGCCTTGAAATTAATTTTTGCGGATGTGTGTCCTAAAAACTAATTGGACTGCAAAGTTTGTCCTTCTAGTGAAATGCCCCTTATATGAAACCTGATAGTAACCATCCTCAAAACCTTTATATACGTAATTGGCAGTGGCGTAGGCAGGATGTAAAGCGTGGGCACAAAGTGAAACGGGTTTCGATTGTGACAACCTCCATTGCAAATTTTTTTAATGGCGTTGATTTTGGACTATATTAAGATAAATAAAACCTTGAGCATTTAATAGACTTTGGGTTTCATTGCAAAATATCAGTAATTGACCTTTCGAAATATGCCCATCACAAGAAACCGAACAAAAAACAAAAAAGTTGCGCATTTTACAAATTTTCTGAGTTCCATGAAAGGTAACTCAATTGAAGTTTCCGAAAGGAAGAAGGTGCCCGCACCAGATTGTTGTCTGATGGAGAAGGAAAAAAAGGTGGACGTCTCGAAAGACCAGAAAACCAAAAAAGACGGGACCTAATTTTTTTCTTTAGACAAAGAAGCTGTTGTCCCTCTGTTTTTTGTTTTTTTTTTTTAAGACTGGATAGGCACGTGCCTACCCCATTTGCAATAGGACTCAGCCCCCGGTAATTGGTATGCTCAACAATTTATATATGTTTACTTGGAAATTGACGAAAGCTCGTTTATTTGGAACACTTTATACTGAAAAGCTGGTATTCAAAATCATTGATGCTTATCTTTTCAAAAGCTTGAAACTGTTCATGTTTGAAAACATGTATATACATACAAAACTTATACATATATTTAAAACTTTATCTATATTTAAAACCATACGTACCTAGAACTTTATGAACCATTGTATATATCCAGAAGCTGATATACACTTAAAACCATATATATGTTCAAAGCGTGGTAACATTTATATTTGAATTCTTCTGGTACGAGACTGTGCATTTGCACGAACCATATACACTTGCAACCTGATGTCCTCTGCTTTGGCACGAGCCTGATGATTTACGACATAAAGATAGACTTTGACGTTGATCTGGACTTTGGTATTGATTTCATTGCTTCGACATAGATGTGGATCCGAGCCTTGATATGGATCCGAGTCACGATATCAGAAAACCTCCGACATTTTTTATTTTGGCATAACCATCTTACGATATAAGTCTACTTGCGGCATGGTCCTTCTTGCGGTATAACCGTATAAGCATGTTTGCGGCATCATGACTTACGGTATTGAGATGTGGCCGACATTAATAACTTACGACATTACCTAATCTGCGGCATGACTTTTCTTTGCGCTTATAAAACACTGCGGCGTTATATATCGCAACATTGTCTAACCTTAGCTGCATCATTTGCTTTACGGCACCATCATTTTTGCGACATAGATTACCTGTGACATTACTTAGCCTTCAGCATTCCTCAATAATTCCAATATCATCCTCCATGCTTTGATATCAATGTCGCACTCTTCATCATAAAACCCAGCGGTATTGATAAGTCTCTGGCATTAACAAACTTTGACATTGGATTTGCGGCATCCTCTGTTATTCCATAGCCTGATATTGTCTATAAATATAAAACTCTCTAGATTTCCAAATCTGCCTTCATCTAGATCCGTGAGCTCATTATCATCTAGATCCACAAAGTCGATTCCATCTGGATCTACAAACATAATTTTGCCTAGATCTATAACTTCAATACCACTTGGATTTAGAGACTCAACTTCATTTGGATCTAAAACTAGCTGAGAGAAATTTACGTCAAATGAGGAAGAGAAATTGATGTCGAATATAGTCAGGATGGAAATGGCAGTGGAATCGGTGGCGAATGGTAGGGACTGAGGTTGAGTAACTAACGAGTTGGAGTTGGATCCAATTTTTGACAATTTGATATTGAATAAGCAGATGGTGGTTGAGGAAAATTTATAAGGAAACAGTGTCAAGTTAGTAATGACCGTGGATTTAAAATTAAATAATTGATAAGCTGGAGACGGAATGATGTATAAGCTGGAGACGGAATGATTTACAATTAAATAATTGAAAGTATAAGGCCTACAATCTGCTAAGTATAAGTCAACTATGCGATAAAGGATATAAAATTAATTTTGAAAAAGATAAGTATCGCATTGAAGATAATAATTCAATCATAATATTTGAGGGAATTAGAAAAAAGAATATTTATATTTTTAGTATGAAAATTTCAAATGATAACTTGTGTCTTTTGGCAAATGCAAGTGACCCTTGGATTTGGCATAAGAGATTTGGGCATTTGAATTTCAAACTCTTATCTAGACTATCAAAACATGATCTAGTAAGAGTTCTCCCTAAAATGAATTTTAAAGTAGATAGTCTATGTGATGCATGTCAACTAGGAAAACTTAGAAAAAGCTCATTTAAATTAAAAGATATGATTTCAACTTCAAAACCTCTTGAATTACTTATCTTGATTTATTTGGTCCATCTCAAATTCAGTCAATAAATCACAGTAAATATGTTTTTGTAATTGTAGATGATTATTCTAGATTTACATGGACAATATTTTTGAAACATAAAAGTGATACTTTTGAATGTTTTAAGAATTTTTCAAAAAGGGTTCAAAATCAATTTTCTCAAAAAATTATAACCATTCGTAGTGATCACGGGGTGAATTTGAAAATGAAAAGTTTGAAGAATTCTGCAATAAAAAGGGAATAATTCACAATTTTTCATTTTCAAGAACTCCACAACAAAACGGAGTAGTAGAACGTAAAAATAGGACGATTCAAGAGTGTGTGAGAACTATGCTTTCTGATAGTAATTTGCCAATGTACTTTTGGGCAGAAGCAGTTGCTACCGTCTGTTATATTTTAAATAGAATTTTAATTAGACCTTTAACTGATAAGACATCTTATGAACTTATTTACTCAAAGAAACCTAAGGTATCTTATTTTAGAATTTTTGAAAGTAAATGTTGTATTTTAAATACAAAAGATAACTTAGATAAAGTTGATCCTAAATCCGACAAAGGTATCTTTATCGGATACTCTAATAGAAGTAAAGCATACAGAGTATTTAATTTAAGAACTAATACCATCGAAGAAACAATGCATGTTTCATTTGATGAAAATTTAAATTTTTTTGAAGAAATAAATGATGAAGTGGATTTAATCACTCAAAACCAAGAATCAACTGAAACTAATAATGAATTAAATCATCCTAATAAAAGGATTAAACTTTTAAAAGATCACCCATTAGAAAATATACTTGGAGATATGCAATCTGTTGTTAAAAGTAGAAACCAACTAAGTCAAATGAGTAATGTAGCTTTTATATCAACTATTGAACCCAAAAATCCAGAAAAAGCATCAACTGATGATTCAAGGATTTTAGCTATGCAAGAAGAATTAAATCAATTAACTAGAAATGATGTTTGGGAACTTGTTCCTAGATCTGAAAATAAAACAATAATTGGAACTAAATGGATTTATAAAAATAAAATGAATGAACAAGGAGAGGTTGTTAGAAATAAAGCTCGGTTAGTTGCTCAAGGTTATTGTCAAGAAGAAGGAATAGATTTTGATGAAACCTTTGCCCTTGTAGCAAGATTAGAAGCTATTAGGATTTTACTTGCTTTCGCAAATCATAATAATTTCAAATTATTTAAAATGGATGTTAAAAGTGCATTTTTAAATGGTTTTGTAAAAGAAGAAGTATTTGTTAAACAACCACCACTTTTTGAAAATGATAAATTTCCAAATCATGTTTACAAACTTAAGAAAGCTCTATATGGTCTAAAGCAAGCTCCTAGAGCCTGGTATGCTAGACAAAGATCTTACTTGTTACAATCAAATTTTGAAATAGGTAAAATAGATAATACTCTTTTTATTAAAAGAAATAAAATTGATATTCAACTAGTACAAGTCTACGTAGATGATATCATTTTTGGATCAACTAATTTTGAAATGAATAAAGAATTTTCTGAAATAATGACAAAAGAGTTTGAGATGAGTCATATGGGTGAATTAAACTTCTTTTTAAGATTACAAATAAAATAATTAGATAATGGTATCTTTATTAGTCAAGAAAAATATGCTAAAGACCTAGTTAGTAAATTTGGTTTGACTACTGCGAGTGGAAAACCAACTCCCATGGCAACCAATGAGTACCTTAGTAAAGAAGATCTCTCGAAAGATGTAGATCAAAAATTATATAGAGGAATGATTGGATCACTACTCTATATCACTGCGAGTAGACCTGATATCATGTGCAAGGTATCAATCCCAACCTAAAGAAACTCACTTAAAAGCTGTAAAACGTATTATAAGATATATTAAACACACCTTTGATTATGGCTTATTTTATCCTAAAAATGATTCGTTTGGCTTAATATCTTACTATGATGCTGATTATGCTGGTTGTAAATCAGACCGAAAAAGTACAAGTGGAACTTATCACTTTTTAGGGCATTCTCTAATTTCCTGGTTTAGTAAAAAGCAAAATACAGTTTCTCTATCAACAACTGAAGCAGAGTATATTTCTGCTGCTTTGGCTTGTTCTCAAGTAATATATATGCAACAAACTTTAAAAGATTTTGTTTTAAATATCTCAAAATCACCAATTTATTGTGATAATACTAGTACAATAAATTTATCCAAAAATACTACTCAACATGCTCGAACTAAACATATTGATACCAGACACCATTTTCTCAGAGATAATATAAGTAGAGAAGTAATTACTCTCGACTATATCAATTCTGAAAATCAAATTGCTGATATTTTAACAAACCCCTTAAATGAATCTACATTTACTAAATTAAGAAGAGAATTAGGTATTTGTTCATTAACTGAAATATAAAATATAAATAACAAGTATAATTAAAAATTAATTCAAAATAAATTAAATAGGCAAAAATTCAAGAACCATGTCGACATCCCCCCATACCCATGTCGACATATAACGTTTTTTAATTTTTAAAATTTTTTCCCACCAAAATTCAAATAATTAGTTATATATTCTTCTTATTTTCGAAATTTTCTTCATTCTCTCTGTTCTCTTTTTGTTCTATCTTCTGAAATCAATTTATCAATGGCCTCCTCTTCCAAATCAAACATAAAATCAACCTTTTCTTTCCCTTCTCCTACCTCTGGTTCGTTCCAACGTACTACGCTCGCCCGAGTGTCAAAAATGGAGGATTCTCTGAAGGATGCACTTCAGTTAATGACTGAAATCCAAGTGATGCAACTTCGAATGGCCAAAGAACAAGAGAGGCAAGGCAAAATCCTTAGAAATTTGCAAAAATTTCTAATGGACAATCATGCTAATCCAA
The DNA here is from genome assembly GCA_030737815.1 of Allium fistulosum. NCBI lineage: Eukaryota > Viridiplantae > Streptophyta > Magnoliopsida > Asparagales > Amaryllidaceae > Allium > Allium fistulosum. The sequence goes on from CM060908.1 coordinate 717,380,775, forward strand.
TCTTGATTGACGAGGACTCTTCAGGAGACCATGAACAGGAGGAAAGTGAAGAAGAAGAAGAAGAACCAATGGAAGAAGAGCATGCGGAAGACAACAACAAAGTCATTTGCGTTGGCGAAGTATGTTTTGACAAGGACAGAAACTTGGTTGAACAACGTGGAAATTTCTGTTTCCATTATCCAAATTGTTCGATCCATAGATCTCCAATTGCCAAAGATACTCTGTAGTTTCTTCTCTTTCATTTTCATCGTTTTGTGTATACTTGTCACGTTTTACGAAAATGTAAATTTAATCAAATATATAAAAAAAAATATTGTGTGTTCTTATATATGATTCCTATATATGATATATATAAGTATTATATAGATACTTGGTTAAGAATGTTAGTAGTTTAGGACTAAGTTTTAGGTTTACAAGTAAGTATTGATTATGTATGATAACACTATCATTATAATCATATAGGATATTAGACTAAGAGTTATATAGTTTGGAGTTAGTTTGTTTTTGTTGATGACAAAGAGGGAGAAATATAAAATAGGAGAGTTAGGCATAGATTAAGGAGGAGTTATTAGATTTAGGGGGAGTTATTAGGATAGAAGTAATATTTTATAAACAAAGGTTGTCATCATCAAAATAGGGGAGATTGTAGTCCATGAGTTGATGGTTTTGATGACAACAACCTTAGAATAAGATTATAAAATATAAATACTAGCAATATAGTTTAGATATATATATATATATATATATATATATATGTATATGCAGGATTTAACCATGCAGGTACCAAGAATGAAGACTGTACAGTATAGAGTTTCAAGATATCAAGATTGAAGACTCATGAGTATCAAGAATATCAAGATTATCAAGAGTTCAAGATTTCAAGATAAGTATTGAGTCTAGAATTATGTTAAAACTTCATAATAGCACTGAAATCTTCACTCCATTTTTCTTTTGGGATGGAACCCATTTCTACCTTTTTAGTGGCTTACAAACCCACAACAAGTAGCTTACAAACCTACGACAAGTGGCTTACAAACCCACGAACATCCTGGTTTTGTACAAGTTCTCGAGTCCTGATATGATGAGATATTCTACAGGAAGAAGCTTGCAAAACTACTTCAAAATGGTTTTCAAAACTACTTCAAAATGATTTTCAAAACTGCTTTTCAAAATGTTTTAGCCTTAAAAATTATCTTTTCAAATGATTTTCAAAAAGATGTTTTAGCCTTAAAATATTCTTTGTTTTTGTTTTTAATAAACTCGTGTTTTTAAACTTCGTTTGTTTTAAACTATCTTTATACTTAGATTTAAATATAAAATGATAGTGCAATTTTATATATATTATTCTCTATATTTATTTATGTATTTTATCTATAGTCAAGTATATTTATAAAGTTTAAAATAGTTTTGATATAAGATAAATGTTATTTTCAAAGAAAAACAAAACATCAAAATTTCCTTTGGGATGTCGACATGCCCTAGTACTCCATGTCGACATAGTGACAGTTAGATTCAAAATTTTGAATTTCAAAAGAAGTGTCTATTCGCCATAACCTTTCACGAATGGACATTGCTGTTGTTCTTCTATAAATAGGGGTTAGTTTCAATGAATTTTTTAACAGATTTTCTGGTTTTTCACTTCTCTTCTTCTTCTACATTTTCTTATTCAAAATCCTATCATCACTCTGCCGAAATCAACATTGAATCTAACTAGATCATCTCTAGTTTGATTCTCTATCACTATCTCAACAAGATCCAAGTGCTATTCAGAGTTATAGGCTTCTTTGTAATCTATCTAGCGAGAAAAGGTGTGATTGTAGCCTTGGAAATCAATCAAGCGAGAAAAGGTGTGATTGTAGCCTTGGAAATCAATTGGGTGAACTTGTTGCCTCGGAAATCAAGTATCTCTACCCAGAGGATTGTGATTCTGAAAGGTGTACCTCATAGCCTTGAAACCGAGGGTTGTAATTGTTGAATTGCTTTTGAAAGAAAATCCGTACTTAGTTGTGCGGGACTAGATGTAGGGTAACTCTGAACCAGTATAAAATCCGGTGTGTTCTTTCCTTTACTGCATTTACTTTATTTCTACATCTGCGTTTGTTTATGTGATTATATCTATGTCTGAATATTGCATACATTTGTGTTCAAATTAACATAAACTCAAAAATATTTAGTATTTTCTTATAAATACTATTCACCCCCCCTCTAGTGTTATTCCTAGCCTTAAGATCCGTAATCCGCATTTCTCACAGTATTGATAAAATGTACGATGGAATCTATGCGGCATTGATTAAGTGCAATATAGAAGTAGCGGTGCCATTATCAGTTGTAGGCCTTCGATATTAACTACTCTCTTACCTTGACATCCGAAACCTTGATCTTTGACATAAATCTATAGTTTCGGCATTGATTCCTTTGATTGCCTCCCTAAGAAAATATGTGAATAAAACCTTATTATCGTATTGTTCATGCAACCACTCAACTTGCACAACATGTCATCTCCTTGACCTAGGACGTATAGTTGCTTCTAATCAACTCACATCTTATAATATTTTGTAAACTTTGCTTAGATTAAATTAAATTTAACATATGTGTTTACTCTTAATTACGTATCCTTATATTAGAAACTAACTCAACATCAATCATATTATGCCCAATACAGTATGATTGCTCCTTATCGATATATCGTGATATATCAAAGGGAGGAGTGACTTTGAGATTGAATTTTATTCATTTTTAGGTACTTTTGAAACGTTTTCCAATATTCTCACTTATCTGATCAAATTGAATAATTTTATTTCCGTAGCATGCTATTTTCTACTTATGTTTTATATTCGATGAACTTATCAAAGGTATACTACTTGTGTATCAAATACACATGTCTATATCTATAATGATTGGTGAATTTCATCAAGTAAGTAGATTTTTTTGGCATCTTGTGACATTTGATTTCATACATCTATATGTATAGATCTAAAGAGTTCATTAACTCTTCAGTCGCTTCCACTAAATGGACGTTTAGAAATCCATCCTTGAGGTATAATTCCCCAGTATCATGTGGTTCACAATCAAATGACAAAGAATTATTCCCCTAAGATATGAACTAGTCTATAATCCTAAAAATAATTGTTAAGATTTTAGATACTTCTGTATTATGTAACTAATGCAATAATTATCTTCATACTAGATTTGTTTTGCAATGACCATTCGCAATATTCATAACAAAATAAAACTATACACATGTATTATTTCATAAATAATATTTAGTATATATATGAACACAATCTATCGTATCTTGATGCATCCAAGTATAAGTGTCATAGCGTATGCTCCCTCTATTTCTACTATAATAGCGCATGAAATACGAAGTTCTATTCAACTACTTATTATGAGACATTTATTTCTTTTGCTGTAACTAATTGATAGTCAAGAGTTATCGATAAAATATCTTAAATTCTTACAAATAAATTTTATAGAAAATAATATTATATAATATAATACATTTAGAATAGAAATGGCATTTCTTATTCCATATTAAGTATCTTACTAAATTTATACAATCCTCAGTTCCATTGTCCTTTATAAAGGAGAAGTAACCATTCACACTCTTCATCCTAACCATGCCTATTTTACATTCACTCTGTAAAATTTTCTTTCTTTTCAAATGGTCGCATTGAAAATGTAACTTTGGAAAATATCGAGTAGTGACACTTTTGAGCCTTAGAAATTTTATTGGATGGTTTTAACAATGAAAAATGAAATGTCTATAACTCTTGATAGGAGCTAGATTAGGGGTCGAGAACATTTTCGCTGGAAAGTTACAATGGTTTCACTTTCTATAGAGTGGTTACAATAACTTTTTTAATTTACCACTTAGGTGATATGGCATTTGAAGTTTGGATAGTTACTATTCGGTAGGTAGTTAGTAAATTTGGGGTTAAGCCCAAATACGCATTTTTGGATTAGAGCCAATTAGGGCTGATGGGATATCTCCCTAGTCATTACACTTCCAAAAAATAGTAAGAAACTGCCATTAATCTTCTCCATGCCAAACAACCACATTTTTCCTTACTTTAATAGTCAAATCTTTTCATTAGAAGAAGAATAGTAAAGATATTAGCTTAATTATGGATTTGGGTGCGGTGGGATTCAGGAATTTGCTATTCACTTTAGATCTTGCTTTTATTTATGTGTATTTGGGTAATTGTGAGTGGTTTTGCATATCTCACTCTTATATGTTAGTTAACATAGTAAATTAACGTTTTAAAAATAATTTTGAATACTAAAAAATTTTAAAACTTAAATTTAACCTTAATAACACTTTTAAAATGGTTTTAAAAAGACAAATGTGTCTTTTGATTCGTTTTGGACTATTTCGTCATACCACTCATCATTTATGTATGTAGTTAGATCGAGGACAATATAAATGTTTCAATCATGTTTAGATTGCTTGTATATGTTTTTTGGATGTTATGTAATGTTTGTGTGATGCCATTTGCTTGTATTTTAATTTATCCGGGGTATGATTTGAGAGTGGTTGTCATTTGAGTGATTCGACGAGAAAAACTGTTCGAAATGTAAAAAAATCAATGTGTAGTGTTTGTGAAAGCCTAGGAACATTATAGATTCTATCACATGAAGTATGGACAAAAAATGATAAAGTTTTGGCAAGGTTAAAAACAACTCCGTTGTAGTGCAAAAACAATTCGGTGGTGGTGGTACTTTGTGGATTTTGATGCATCGCTTTAGGCTAGAGTATGCGAGACTTCAAGGCAGAAACTTAGATGAGAGGTTTTACATGTTTTGTAACACCCCCCTTTTATACTCATACCATCAAAGGGAATTACTAGGTAATCCTGTCGAATAATGCAGAGAATGAGGCGATGTTGGTGTTTGCAAATGAATATTCTCTTGGGCTAACACTAGTACATATTTAAATCTCCCAAATAAAATCACCTTACATACTCAGTATTGGCACAAAGAAATAATGTAACGACCCAGAAATTTTAACGATTTCAATAACGTAATTAGCTAAAATTTTCATGAAAATAAACAATAAAATTTAACAATGAAAATTTGATTTTTGGGATACGTCTATTTTAACATAGCAAGTGGTAGAATTTCATCGGAAATTATGTAAGTTTGTTCGGTTGCGAAATTTTAATTTAAAATCAGTTAAAAATTTAATGGAAATAAAATATTTTCGAAACCTAAATATTTTTACATAAGAAAAACGTAAAACATTTTCTGAGTGAGACATCATAATTCGTGTCACCAAATTTGGAATGCTCTAGCCCCGTTTATATTATTTTCGGCGATATAGCTGCATTTTCGGCAACGAAAATGGAGTTTTGATAGGTAGGTCATGTCTCTCGTATTTGTGTACCATCGTGTTCGTCTCATCGCGCTGATCCCCGTAGTATATTCATTTGTGTATTTCGACGTCCGGTACGTGACGAAATCAACAAAATGGTTAGCCGTATCGGTACCTATTTTGGGTCTTTTGGGTTTCCCTGTGTCCATTCATTTATCCACCGGGAGAAAACAAATGGCCTTTAGCTATTAATATTTCCAGAATTCAACCCCTGGCCTTTTCTATTCCCATTGTTTGATATATATATTGGTTCGTTTCCTTCTCTTCCCCTTTCATTTCATTTTGTGCTTTGCAATATAAAAATATATATAAAGTATATACACATGAGAAACTTGCTCGTCCATCCTTCTTCTCAACCCGAACCATCCATGTCGCCTTCCACCTCCCTCCACCTTCAGCCCACCACCGCTCTCCTCCCCTCACACAGCCTCCTCCCTCTTCACCGCCTTTCCCCCTCCTCCGCAAACCCACTGCCACACCAGCCGAACGCCTTCCCTCCTCCCTGATCGCACCCAGCACCCTTCTTCCCCTCTGCCACCTTGGCCTTCCGCCTCCACACCCCATAGCCGCAGTAGCCCCTCTCCCACCTGAGCACGCAACACCAGCCGCACGCCCCTTGCTCCACGTCCACCGCTGTGCTCCGCCACCCAGCCCGCCATTCCCCACTCCATGCGATAGCACCTAGCACCCCTTCGGCCTCCAACCCCTCTCCAGTCAGCGCTCCGCCACTTGAACCCATCCGCCTCCCCTCTCTAGCTATCCCTTGGCCGCAACCCCAGCCTTCCCACTGAGCGAGCGGCCATACCCAAAATCCAAGCAGCCAACCTCCTCTTCCTACTGTGCCGAACCAAGCTCTATGCCCGCTCGTCGCAGCCATCTTCTTGTTGTCCAGTCTAATATTTGCTGTCCCGACCAGTTGTCGCAGCAGCTTTTTGCTTTGCTTTGTCGCTGTCCGAAAAATTTCAGCAGCAGTTTGTCACGTTCTTCGCCGTCCCGTTGCTTGCTCATGTCCATTTGATGATTTGTTGCTTTTCCGTGCTTATTAGTGTTTGTTTGCTTCTTATTCTTGTTATTTCTCTAGCCTCGAAAGGTGAGCGATCACTCAATTGACATTCAGATGTTAGTAAATTTATTTCACATGAAATGATGATTGAAACATGTTGTTAAATTAGAATTGGTTAGTAATTAAATTGTTAATGAAATTTTGGGATTGCGGGTTGAAATGATATATACCCGTAAATTTTAAATTATTACGGATTGAAATGATAAATATCCGTATCACTTGACCATAGGATATAAAACTATATACGAACACCGTTGGTCTATTTTTAAAATGATTTCCAAAATTTTAAAAAATATATGTGTTTTAATAAATATTGATTTTAAATATAATATAAAGATTTTATTTTAATATGTGTGTAAATTTTAAAATTTTAAAATCATATGTTTGGAAATTTTAAAATTATATGTTAAATTTTGAAAATGTAAATTTGTAAGATTTTACATATAACTTTATTATTTTTAAATATATAAAATAATATTTAATATAAAATAAAATAAATTTAATAAAATAATATTTAATATAATAAGATTTAATTTAATAAAATTTAATTTGATAATATATATATATTATGCTAAATTATTTATTTAAATTTATGTTAATATTTTTAAAAATAGATTTTTGTAATAACTCTAATAAATAAAGGTTGGAAAGATAAATTAAAATTGATTTGTAATTTAATTTGTTAAGAATTAAATTTAAATAAGAATTGATTTGAACTTATTGATTTTGAGAATTAAAGGGCATGATTTTATAATTTGATTTGATTAAAAGTGATTTAGTGAATATTTTTAAAATTAAATATAATTGAAGTGGAATATTTAATTTTGATTTAAATTTGTAATTTGTAATTTTATTTAATTGTTTATAAAGTGATTTTATAAAATGACCACGGTGTGAAATAAGCGTTTGGTTGTTAAAGAGACCGGGATCGGATATTGTCATACTCTCTGCCAATACTGAAAACCACTTTAACAACGGTGCACGTGGTGGAGAATCCAAAACGAAGTAGGATGGTTTGGCGAACGCTACTATATGAGGTATGAACGCAGCCTTAACCCACTCGAGTCAGCTTGATATGACTAAAACAGGAGCTATACCTGGGCCAAGTGAGGTTGCACCTCCGATCGAGCATGCTTCTTTGAAACCATATCTATTACTTTGTGATTTGATTGGTGCGCACCTTTGATTAAGGGAGTGTGTCTCGAGGTGGGCGATAGTAGTTGCTATGCGTTACCACCAGCCCGGTTCTTCAAAACAGTAGTATCCTACCCTGGGCATTGCCTCACGTGCCTTGTCATATGTCTTATCGAGCCCACTACGAGTTTGGTTTGTGTCATACACTATGGAGTGCCCTCTGATAGCCCTTCAGTTTATGGAGGAATTACGGTACTGTATAGACTACGGTATTTATATAAAAATGTGTTAAGGGGGTTATGGGTAACGCCTTAACGCTATTTTAATACTTTACTTTACTGTAGACATTATCTATGTAGCGTATTGTATTATTTATGTAGATAGTTTGATGGATCCTTAAAGGATGAGAATCCCAAACATCCTTTAAGTTATATTGCATTTCACTTGGACATTTCACTTGAGTTGATTTACTTACATAAGAATGTTAATCCTGACTCGAGTGTTTTGTGTTTTACTTTATACTCGGGTCAGCTTGAGTATCACAGCATTTGAGACTCAGCTTTGGAGCTTGGAGCTTTGCTTGGAGATCTATCTTTATCTATTCAGCTTTTCAGTCATTTCCAATTATTTATGTTCAGACTTGTCATTTGCTTTTGTATTAGAGACTTCTTTGTATTTGGACTTATGTTGTATTTGCTTTAAACTCTGATGTTTTTGTAGTAGCTTTATGAATTACTATTTATCTATTCTGCTATGTATTGTTGTATTTCTCTGTGTCTGTGATTCTGTGATTGATTTATTTACTATATATGCTTAGTTTTGCCAAATATAAATAACAATATGTTGTTTTGAGCAATTCAAGTCTGACATGTGTGGTTTATTGTCAATTCGAATGGTTCGAAATGGCAGATCGTTACAGTTGGTATCAGAGCTATGGTTTAGGCAAACTTAGCTTATGGAGTAAAAACTCATTAGAGATAGGGTAGTAATACCCTAGAATGAGTAGAATTAATTATAGAATCATCTTCGTTCGAGATTTAAATTCTTGGTTAGGTTCCTCTTTGATTAGGATTTCTTTTGAATTTTAGAACTTTACCTTTGTTCTAAAATCCATTCTTGTCTTTTCCAGATGAGTAACCGTAGGAACGTTCGAGGTAGGGGTTGTTGAAATGCACCTGCACCACTAGTTGTTGCACCTGTTCCACCAGCTCAGCCAGTTAGGTTCACCACTCTTTGTAAGGAGTACGCTAAGCTTGGAGGTACCAAGTTCACTGGAGCAGAGAGTATTATTAAGGCTCAGCAGTGGCTGAAGAGTTTAGAGAGGATTTTCACTAGATTTGAGATCACCGATGCTCAGATGCGTCAGTTAGCTACTTGGCAGTTGCAGGAGTCTGCTCAGGATTGGTGGGAGTCAATTACTACTCAGACTGTCATGGCTAATATCACTTGGCAGCAGTTTATGTGAGATCTTTAGTTGTCTATTTGCTAGGTTATCTCTATGGAATCTATCCCTTTGGACTTTATCTTTATCTTGGATCTGTATTTTCAAGGATGCTTTTGTGGCTAAGTGGATGCCCGAAGCCGAAAAGTCTCAGTTATATAGGGCATTTATGGACCTTTAGCAAGGGGATATGACCTTTGCAGAATATGAGAGGAAGTTTAATGAGTTGTCTAAGTTTGGACCCAATTTGATTGACACCCCGCTCAAGAAGAATGAGAAGTTTATCCATGGTGCTCGCCCGGAGTATTTTGATCCACTACACCAGAAAAGGCCTTTTGTAGCGCAAAAAAAACGTACCAAATTTTTTAGTAGCATTTCGATAAACGCTGCGATACGACATGCAACTAAAATTCTGAAACTTTTTGTAGCGTTGTAGAAAACGCAACCAAAACTTGACCTATTGTAGGATTTTAGAAACGCTACAAAAAGTTTTAGACTTTTAGTTGCATGTCGTATCGCAGTGTTTATCGAAACGCTACTAAAAGTTTTTGTAGCATTTTTTCAATGCTTCAAAAGTCGTATCGCATCTGTTTACATTTATTTTAGTAGCATTTTTTAAACGCTACTAAAAGTTATTAATTGTTTTGTAGCATGCTGTACACTCCACTATTTCATGTTAATGGCTTGTACCATTTCCAGCCATCGCTTACATAATAGTCTTATTACAACCAACAATCAATCACATAATCGTCGCATTTAAATAGTCAAACAATCAGTCACATAATCATCATATTCAAACAATTAAAAAAACACGTTAATCACTTAATCAAATATAATATCCATAACCATTTTGATAATAGTTTTTCGACAAACCGAGCATCACATAAAATCCATAACCATTCATAAATAAGTTTACACAATAAGTACTAACAAAATGATATAGTATATATAACAATTAAAGAATTGTTTATTACTTGATTACCCACAATTCTTTGCTACAGCTCGTCTTTACTCCTAAAAAGCTAATTACCTATAGACAAGTTTAACAATCAACAAATGATTATGAAACTGTTTCATATTTAAAGTATATCAAACATCTTTTTTTTAAAATTAGTTAAATTTTTATAATGCTCGGTTAACTTATTTACAAATTTATTTATATTAACTCAATCTTGTAAATTATCTCAATTAGTAAAACTTAAATGGCATGACTTATATTTTAATTAACTTAAACTTATAAATTATCCTAAACTTAAATTTTATTAACTTGGTTAATTTTTTATAAATTATCTCAAACTTATAAATTTTTCATAAACATAGTTAATTTATTATTATTATTACTATTATTATAAACTTGTTAATTTTATAATACTTGGTTAATTTTTATATAAAATTTAGTTAACTTAAATTTTTTATTAATTACATGCACAACTAAGTTAACTATTATTAATTAATCCCAGCAAGTAAATTGTTAACCAAGCTAAGTATAGATAAGGTGATCCTTCGTTTGGATTACATCACTAATTATAGTGTTGATTTTCATTTAGGCTTACAGATTTTAAATTAATGTTGATCATATTGTATATCATCAAAGAACTGTATTGAAAATTTTAATATCATGACTACCAACCTATTTAGAACTACAGATTCACTGAACAGGAGGATAAGAAATTCAATAAATGAGTTAGTAGAATAACAGAGTACCTGAGGAACATGCCTAAATGAGACATTATACATCAAAGAATAAAAGAGCACTCCACAAGTAGAAGTCTTCAATTCCTTGTGTCCTTCAATTACAATGGATTTCTCCATTTGAATCAACATCAAGAAAAAACAAGCAAAGCAACATCAAAATGGAACTATGTGCTAAAAATGAATCATACAATGTAACACTATGCATTGTAACTGAGTTTGAAATCCCATTTTAACCAATTCTAACATGCACACAAAGATCACCATGCATTGAATCATTCTACCTCATATCCGACGCGCTGCTCTTTATTTCTCTCCCTCTTTCAACCCAATCTGCCACCTCGTTATCATGACTCAACGTAGAAGCACATTGTACAAACACTAATCTTATTTTCCTACACCAAAATTTTTTTACATACATAATGTTACATTGGTCACTCTTCTAAATAGCCTTATAAAATAACAAGATACTCAGTCACAGAACATACAACCATATTTTAGTCTTTTAGAACTGTTATATTATTGAAGTATCAAGCACAATGATATTACTTCGGAAAAGATTTAAAACGTACCAATATCCTGGAAGCATTGGCAAAGCATCGATGACTATGACACAGATAAGTGTAGCGACTGTACATCCCCAAATTGATACATGTGTCATCCAATTCCATCTAAATACATCAACTGAAACATGAATATTGACAATCATGACAAATGCAATGGTCCATAAATCACCTATGCTCGATGAATCAATTTCACTACGTACATATGCAAGATACGGAATGAAGAATATAGCTGCACTTTCTTCTCTTAGCTCAGCAATATAATATAATTACCGCTTCGAGTAAGGGAACCAGGAGAGAAGCAATGACAATTTATCATCTTGCGGACAAGCTTATATAAGATGACCAGTGCTAGAAATAGGCTTCCAGCAAGACCAAACTTTTCACCCATGATAGTCAAATTACTTACAGCATAGTAGATATTATCTAGGAAGTTGACCTAAAAGAAAAGCCTTTAAAATTACAATAATAAGTACTCCAGAGTTGTAACGACCCCGGATTTTATATAAATTTAAATTGATAATTAATTTAGTTTTGAATAAAATTTGTGAAATTAATTGATAAATTAATGTGAGTTTCCCCAAATTCAAATAAATTCTATATAAATCATTTAAATTTAAAATATTGTGTATATATATATATATTTGATTTGAATTTAAATCGTAAATAAATGGTTTAAAATAAAAATACAAATTATATAAGATAAAGTATAAAAATATAAAAGTAACCATTAACTAAATTTTAACAACAGATTAAAATATAGAAATTCACCTATATTACAAAATTATAAGTATAATTCAAGAAAGAAAAATAGAAATAAATATATAAGAGAATATAAGTAAACACATTACATAAATTCTAACAACATGTTAACTATAGAAATTCATTTAGATGCAAGACTGTAAGACATAAGAAAAAAATATTCATGTTTGTACAGGAAAAATAGGGTAAGTATGGCAGTGTGAGGCAAGAAAATTGATATCTCAGTACATACGAAATAAGATAAAGGATAAGTATTTGTAGACTTGAAGGAGACAAGCATTTAATGTTATTATCTCTAGTACACAAGTAAGATCAATTCAGCCTCTAAGAAGAAGAAAAATCTCTGACCCTATTGTACAAAAATAAAAATATTGTACCTGTAAACAATTCTGTGTAAACTCTTTTCCATATATCAACCTTTCTCACTCCATTTTCGTTTACAAAAAGACTAAGCAAACCAGAAAAATATATCACCATTTTACAAACTTAAAACATCTCAACTAATCAACTTCAAAATCAAGTATCAAACCATCTCAAACAACTACAAGCCTGAAATCAAGTCTTAAAGCATTCCAGTTTCAAAGCTTCTTCAGTTTTAAGTTTCAAGTAAGACAAAGTTTCAGAAATCAAAACAACAGTGGTATTCAAATTTTCAGAGCAGTCAAGTTTCAAATCCAGTTTCCCAAACTCTGTCTTTTTAATAAGGTGAGTAACACTCTTTTAAAAACCTCAAGCATGATTCTGGTTGCAAGTTAAGTTCTAGAATGAATGTGTTTTCGTGTGAATATATATATATATATATGAATGTATGATGTGTGCATGTCTGCTAAAGTCTGGAACATCTCTATCCCTGTTTTAAGTTCAGTTTTTAATTTAAATCCTCTATCTCTTGATCTAGTCATTGATATGATTTAAGTTACAAACAAAACTTGTTTGTTTGATCATAGAGTAGGTTTTAGAATTTTATGCAAGTTAAAATAAATTTAAATTTGCTCTGGAAAACCATAAGAACAGTAAAGCTTGAGTTAAGTAAAAATTTAAATATCCTGATTCTTTGATTCATGTATATGAATCAAATGCTTAAACAAAAACATGATTTTTGAAACAAAAATCACTATTTTTAGTTTTGGGATGTGAGAGCAGTTTTGAGATGATTGAAAATTGGGTTTCGATCAAATTCCGGCGATGGGCGACATTCTGGAGGCTGGGGTTCCGCGTGGAGGTGGAGGAGCTTACGGCGATGGTAGGAAAAATAGTGAGATGGTCGATAGTTGGTTGTGATGGCGACGACGAGTGATTTTAGTCTGGAAACCTAGTTTTTGTTGAGGCTACATATTTGATTCGTTCGACATCTGTAGTTGACCGAGTGTTACAAGGGTTTGGGAGATGGTAGAGGGGATGACGACGAGTAGTTGGCCGGAATTTCGGGTTGTCTGGTGATCGAGGTTGCGAAAACGGCGGTGGTTTCCAGGTCGATGATGGTTCCAGTTTGTTTCCAGGTTAGGTCTAAGCAGCTCGAACGTGATTTCGAGTTGAAGGTGATGTTTTGATGGTTGGAGAAGGTTGCGGTGATGTTGGTCGGTGTGTCGGAGGGTTCGTCAGTGGTCGGAGTAGCTTCGGCGACTTGTACACGTGCACAAGTCGATGATCGTGACAGTTGATGTTTGGGTTTAGATAGCTCGAAGTAATCTTCGGGGAACTAGGGTGATGGCTCGAGTATGAGTCCGGGGGATTTGGTGAACATACGGGTTAAATACTTAAACAAAAATTTAAGTTTGAAAATAGAAGTATATGGGTTGTTTCCTAGGAAAACTCGAAGCAAGCATGCTTTTGTCTCGGGAAACACACAGGGAGGACTCGGGTTTGTTATAAAACCAGTTTTCAAAGTTTTAAACTAATTCAAATTTAAACATGTTAAAATTTTCTTTTGAAAAAGTATTTTGTTTTAAAACACGGGATTAGTTTTGAAGTTTAAAAATAAATTATTTTTAATGTAATTAAGTTTTAATTTAATTAATTTATGACATTATTTATTTATTAATTATTTTAAATAAATAATGAAATTAATTAAGATAAATTGATATTTAGATTAACCTTAATTTTTGGAATAAATTAATGTATTAAAAATGATAAATTGTAAGGTTGTTATTTAAAGATTTTGATATCAATGAAGATAATTAAGAATAATCACTTATTGTAATTAATTAAAGGTAATTAATTAATGTGACAAATTAATTAAGGTAATTAATTTGAGAATAATTAGTTAAGTAAAGGTTAATTCATTAATGAAAGTGATTAAGGGATGATTATTGATTGAGGATTAATTATTGTAATTAATTAAGGATAATTAATCAAAGGATTAATTATTAATTTAAGGTTAATTAATAGGAATGGTTTGCAATTAATAATTAATTAACCAGGATTAGTGTTTGTTCATAGGTAATAGATCTGATTTAAATTAATCAGATAATTAATTAGTCATTACTTATCCATTGAATGTTGTGAATTGTTTGATATCCCTGATATATGATGCTGTGTAATATATTCTGATTTGTGTGTAACCTGTAGTGTAGTTATTTATTTGGGATGAATGTAAATTATTATCTGTGACTTATATATCTGTGAATGAAAAGATAAGCATTATAGTTATAACGCTTATCAACTATATTTACGTATTTTGATCTGTGATGATTTATTGATGTTGCACTACTGTGTGAAACCCCTCGACCACACTTTTACACACACAAATATGGATTTCACGTGGAAATCAGTTAAGTCACAGATGATTTAAATTTAATGTTTTTGAAATTGAAATTTTAATTTCAATTGATTTTTGAAAAAGGATTTGGGTTAAATGTTAAAGCTTTTGGAAAGGAGTTTGTAAGAGAAAAGTTATTTTGAATAACTAGAAAAAGGTTTTTCAATCTAAATAATTTAATTTGAATTTGAATTCAAGATTTGGAATTGAATTCCATGTTTGGAAATTATGGTTAAGATGTTATAAATGTGTTTATATGGGCTTAAACCATTTTTAAAAGTATGGTTTTGAGAATTTGGATTTAACCCAAGGACTTTAACTCGTATAAATGAATCAGATTTCCGAAATGAAAAGTATTTGTTTTCAAACAATAATAGCTTTCATATAAGGAAAGGATTTTCAATCTGTGTTAAAAGGATTTCAAATTTGAAATAAAAATAGTTTGGATACTATGAATAATATATCTTTTGTATAAAAGGTCAAAATGGAATTGTTTTGAAAGCTATTAGTTAAATCTTTGATTTAAAGATTTGACGAGTTAATCCAAATTGAAAAGAAAATCGATTTGAAAATCTATGAATAGATCTTTGTGAAACTGGGTGAACTTTGTGAAATGAATCTTTTTATGTAAAAGATTGAAAATGGTAATGTGTTTAAACCATTTGAAAAAAAAGTTTTGGATAATAAGTTGTGACTTAACCGAAATCCCAATATTCATATGTTTTTAAATATTGCGCTCATTATTCGGTTTAGCCGGGAGAGGACTTTGTGTCATATAACCCATTTCGAATAATGATACGACGTTATGGATAACATTTGAAGACCGGTGCTAAAGACTGGATATTTTCGAAAATGGAAGGACAACTCGTCGAATGTCTCTGCATCGACTGGATCCCCGATATAGAGATTTGATTACCCTTTGTGATGGGAAGTCTGGACGTGATTAGAAATTATCCGGATTTGCAAGGGCTTCTTTGGAAGTGCCTTCGGTTCTGTTCGAACCCAGAACAGACTTGTATGGATGTATGTTTGACACTACACTTTGAGATATAAAGCTGGTTTCTATCAAATACATTTCTGTTTGGTGGCGGAGATTTATTCTCTTAGCTTAACACCCTTCTCTGAGACGTACAAGCTCAGAGGTTATGTAGTTGATGGTTACTAGTGATACATTCCCAATTTGGTAATATGGCATGCTAAGTGTTGCTGTGTGTTGCTGATCATTTGTTGATCAAAGTATGGCTTTGTGAAAAAGCGTAGCTTTGTGGACGAGACTGCATCAGGACCTCACAACCCGGAAATGGTCGAAATAGGAAAGATGCGACAAGGTTTCAGGGGTAGCTCCCCTAGGATATGTCCATTCCTTCTGGAAAAAGGTGGTATCATGGTATGGAGCCCAGATATTTACCTGTGTGGTTTCTCCAATCTCATTTTCTGTGTGATTGTTGCTGTGTGATCGAGGGCCCTCAGATAAAGGTCGCAAACGACCGGGGGTGGCATATCTCAGGTTTACTACCCGAGAAGGGGGTAACCGGCCTTGTGTTGGTAGAGAGCAAGGTGGTTCTCGGGGCGTTCCTCCAGAGCCGTTCCCATGTGGCATAGAAAGTTCCTTAGCCTGACCATTTGTTGGAAAATCCAAAGAAATAATACGAGCCATGTACGATTTTAGTTGTATAACCTGCCATGCAGCGTGGCGGTAACCTACCATAAAACATGGTAGCTATAGTAGGCATACAACGAAATGTGGTATGCTGGCTAAGATTAATATTATATTTTCAAAATGTTTTCCACTATGCACTAATAATAATAATCTAATGATTTTGCGTAGTAAGCATGTTTGACTATCATAAGAAGAAATCTCCTCCAATTCTGCGATTGCATTGTGTGTGTGGTGGGAGGTCTTATGGTAGTTTCATTTTCCAAAAGCATTGCGAATTTCAATGTTTAAAAATTCTTTTGTTGTTTGGTTAAAGATAAACTGTTTTTGTTGCTCACACCAGTCCCATGACTGACTCAGAGTTTATTGTTCCCTTCCTAAACTCTAGGTGCCCACAATTTTCCACACGGGCAGTCTAGAGTTGGGTTTTTCAGATAGTCAAGTTTAGTAGACTAGTTGGAGCTAGTTCAGTGTTTGGAGTTCACTCACCGACAGTTCGAGCTTGATGTTGGAGTTGTTGGACTCATTCTCTTTTGAAGATCATTTGGAGTTATCACTTCTGTTTTTCCGCTGTATCATTATTTATTTCCGATATTCTTGTATCATATTGATATCATTGTTGTATATCATTCTAGATATTGTATTCATTTGAGTTGTATATGATATTATCCGTTTCTTTCTTCCGCTGTGTTGTTATACTTAATGGTGTTATAAGCTCCGGGGAGCCAGATTCGGCGTTTGAATCTACGGCATTTGAGTACAAGTGAAGTACGGGTGCCGATTTTCGAAGGCCGAGTTTCAGGACTCTTACAAGAGTGAACATGCAACTTCACTTCTGAGAAATTACAATCATAAGCTTATATAGTGTCACCAAAATTCAACAGTTGCCTAAATAACACACATATAGATGTATAATACAAACATAAGTTATGATGTGTGAAAATTAAGATGTAGAAGATGTTGCCATGTTCACACTATCACAATATATATATACCCTGCCTAATGCCTACATGGTAAATTCAAACTGGCATGCATTTATTGTATGCTTACCAGTTTAACATATCACATTAGCATATAAGGCTCTAATGTGAACTTATGCGTAATTGTTAGCAGATTTTTTTTTCTTCCTCTTAAAAAAAAGAAAAGAAAAAAAGCAAGTGAACCAGGAAAATATGTTATATATTTGGGTTTGAAAAAAACATACACAAACTTATATTTTTGTACATGCTCCTAGATGACTTAAATGAAACCAAGGAGATACAATTTACACACAATATGTTTCTTTTTGTGACTAAATTATCTCGGTTTATAAATATATAAGGAAAAATGCGTTCAATGAGGGTATCGGTAACGTATTAAAAAATGATTTATTTTTTTTGTCATGGTTCATAATTAAAAAATTCAAGCAATATAGCCTAAAATGACTGCATAAGAAGAAATTTTTAATCAAAAAATGAAACTGCACGGGTGAGTCATTTCTTGAACATGTATCCTCAAGTTCAAAAATTCTGATATATGTGCAAATTCAATAATAGAGCGATAGTATGCTTAAAATTTCAAACCTTTGGATAGAGACCCCTTGAAACAGCAAATTCATCTGATATTTCCATCACCCCATCCTTATGCTTCTCAGGATGAGTTGCAATCTAATAAAGAGCTTGTGTTCATGAGTCCCAGGTATTCTTCTCGGTTATCTTTTCATCCATGTGACTTAATTTAGTTAACTTGTCCACTTCAGTTTTTGCTGCACATAGGACCTGTGTTATATTGTTGGGGAAAAAAACAATATTTCCTTGCAATAAAATCGAATCGTTACAATTGTATACGTTATAAAACCTATTATTCATAGTGAGATAGCTTACATAACATTCTAAAAGTGGGAATATTTATACATTAGGAAAAGTCAATGTAAGCAAATCATGGTGGACTGACAATTATAAGTTATAACTTACTGAGAGTATTCTTACTGAAAATAAAACAGCTATGCTAGAAACAATCACCTACATTTTTTATTACTCTCAATATCAACGTGGATGTCTCGCTTGAGTGGATGACTATTACTGCTTCCTTCTTCAGCTTTGCTGGAAAACTCTAAAGATGGCGGAGTATGCTAAGAATCGCTGTTCTTTTCTTCCATAGTTTTAATATTTTTTGCAATATTAGCAAAATTTAGGGATTTATAGGCATCACGAAGAACAATGCTTCCTTTAACATAGTCGTCTTTAAGGCAGTTTGGCCTCTGAGGGTTCATATTTGGTCCAAGAATATAACATGAGCTACTCCCTCTGTCATGTAGAGTGGAGAAGAAGATGGAAGAGAATTTGCACTACAAAAAATGATGGATTTAAAGACTGAAAAGTAAAGACTGAAGTTCATTGGTCTTTAATTAAAAACCGATTAAAGACCGTAAAATTCAGTCTCTAAAACTTTAATTTAGAGACAGCTTTTCAGTTTCTAATCAATCTGTAAAGTTTGATACTGAATAAAGACCAAATTTCAGTCTTTAATTCAGTTTTTAACTCGGTCTCTAATTAGTTTCAAAATAAAAGGTTTTATATGTTTATGTAGAGCATATGCACATACATAAATTTATATGTGTGCATATAGTTCGTAACATAATATTACATTATATACAAATATTGCTTCCCAATTTTAGGCCCGGTATCATTAAAAATGGTAGTATTATCAATTAGGAAATTAGGCTTTAGGCTTCTAAGCTAAATTTATAGGATAGTCCTTCAATATAATGAATTTAATGATAAAAGATAAATGATTATATATATTTTTTAAATAAAAATGATAAATGATAAATAATAAAAGAAACATCATTATTCTAAAGGAAAACGATAAATGTTACATGCGATGAAGTCGAATCCTTGTGGCTGCAATTAATCAAAGTTTAAAAAATGGATATCAGGAACCTTAAAATGCTCGTGATTTCATATGCCAAAACTAACATACCAGCGCAAAAAAAATGAAACATTTGTAAAGGAAAAATTTGATAGAGAACCAATGTTTCCAAATATATATTTTCGGTTTCTGATGGAACTCCGGTTTCATTTTTATGTCTTATAATATGCATGATCGATGATATTTTGTTGATGCATTGCCAATTCAAAACATTTTTAACTTGGGTGCAAGCAGTAACCTAGGAACTAATTTAACAAACTTCTATATTTGAATATTGATTAAATGATGTAGATAGGATTCGATTTCGATGCCTCTAAATAATCAATTTGGAGACACCTCATTATTTCGTATGAGGCATTTAATAATATTTCTAATTTTGAGTCAATTTGACATGTTCAACAAAAAGTAATCGCATATCATAAACAGAAGAATTGAAGTTGAGGCGAAAGCGCTGGGGAAAAAATATCACACACACCATGCCGACCTCAAGTAGAACCCAAAGCGAACCATATGCTGACCCAAAGTAGAACCCGAAGCAACTCTATGCCGACCCGGAGTAACAATGCCGACCCGGAGCAACACCATGCCGACCCGAAGTAGAACCCGCAGCGAACCCTATGCCGACCCGAAGTAGAACCTGAAGCGAACCCTATGCTGACTTGAAGTAGAACCCGAAGTAACTCTATGCCGACCCGAAGTTAGCAAATAACCTACTACATCCCTATAATTGAACTCCGACTAAGCAGAAGCCGCTATTTTTTTATTCAAATTACAATAACTTCTTCGTCCTAACTCGAAATCAGGCAAGACCTGGACTGATGAACTCTTATCTAAATTACCGACAATATGGAACATTATGGTACTTCGTCTTTTGAATGCACACTGTAGTTCTCTATAACAAATAATAGTTGTACTTAGAAAATAACAGACTAAATTCTCATATTTGAATTAGAATTATTTTATATCTTCTTTTATTAATCAAATCAAATCAAATTTAAATATATTGGCGGATGAATTGGCTAGCAACACCCAATTATAAGTGAAAGCACCAATATCCAATCACATATGAGAGATAGAATAAATATAGAGAATATAATATGAAGAATAACCAAAATAAAAATGAAAGCAAGTAAAAGAAAGACAAGATTTATAGTGGTTTGGCCACCTCTGGCCTACATCCACTCTAGACCAATCCTTTTTATTATACTGAAATTTGATTACAGTTATAATCCAGAAAAGCATAATAAAGATGGCGGAGTAGCCTCTAGGTAGAAGATGAAGAGAAGCCGAATGAAGATCCTTTCTTGAAGACAAGCCTACTGTATTTATAGGTGAAATCTCGGCTACAGGGCCTTTTCACCTACATGGGCCCACCATAATGATCGTCGAGCCCAACTCGTCCGTCCTATGCCGACCCGGAGCAACACCATGCCGATCCGAAGTAGAACCCAAAGTGAACCCTATGCCGACGCAAAGTAGAACCCAAAGCGAACCCTATGCGCGCCGACCCGAAGTAGAATCCGAAGCAACTCTTTGCCGGCCTGGAGTAACAATGCCGACCCGGAGTAACACCATACCGACCCGAAGTAGAACCCAAAGCGAACCATATGCCGACCCAAAGTAGAACCCAAAGCGAACCGTATGCCGACCCGAAGTAGAACCCGAAGCAACTCTTTGCCGACCCGGAGTAACAATGCCGACCCGGAGCAACACCATGCCGACCCAAAGTAGAACCCGAAGCAACTATATGTCGACTCGGAGTAGCAATGCCGACCCAGAGCAACACCATGCTGACCCAAAGTAGAACCCAAAGCGAACCCTATGCCGACCCGAAGTAGAACCCGAAGCAACTCTATGCCGACCCGAAATAACAATGCCGACTAGAGCAACACCATATCGACCTGTAACAACCCGGGGTTTTGTAACAATTAATTATCGTCAAATGACGATTAAATTAGTTGTTAATTGCTATTGGAATTTTTAATCGGTTGAAATTCTTTGAAAAATGGGTTAAGCGGGCTTTAAATTGAAAATGGCCCACGTTCCTATTGGTGTTGTGATACTTATCAAGGCCGATGACCGTTCCTCCATCCCCATTCACTTCTCTTCGCAACCCTAACCTAAACAAACGGCAAAAACTAATGGCGGCTCGTTCCTTTTCTTTGTTCGATCAAAAATTAGGGTTTGCAAATTCGTGCTACGGCGATCTGAAGGGGGGAAAGAGGAGGACTTCGGCTGCAATTGGATTTGAGTTCTTCGACAAAGGTGAGTGATATTTTCACTCACATCTATTTCAATCTTCTGATTATATATGGTTCGAGATCTTGATTTCGTTTATTTGAGTTCATTCTCCTTTATTTGCGTTCATATATGTTTGTCTGATGTTGTCAATCTGATTTGCGTTGGCCATTCGATCTCTATTTGGATGTTCGAGATGGCTACTGGCTTGTTCCAATTTGTGTAATTTGTTACCTGATACCCTCAGTGTTGATTTGCGACTTGGTTACTTTACTTGGTCACCACGGTCTCGAATTGATTTTGCTGATGTTGATTCGATGTTGGTGATTGATTACTGACTTTTCAATTTACATGAATAATACAGTTTTGATTTCTCTGATGTTTTCAATTCACTCAGTTTTGAACACTTGATTGACTTATGGTTTTAGTTTGAAACTGTTACAATTGAATTTAGTTGACGATGTTGATTTCTTTTGTGACTTCGATCTTGTTGATCATGGCTTCGACTTGATTACCATTTGAACTTCGGCATTGAATCATTGTTGTTGCCACTGCATGTTTCAATTTGCTTGTGGTTTTGGGTTGTAGCCTTGTTCTGTCCACTGTTTTAGTCGAGTGGCTTTGGGACAGTGTTGTTTCACTGTTTTGATTAAGTTGTGACGATTTTGGTTTTGTCGACTTTCGACCTTGTTCGATTTCATCTGCCGTTTAGTGTCTTCGACATTGACTATTTAAACTTGATTTTTGCCTCGGCTTGTACTTGAGCATTTCATACACTTCGTGTATTGGCTTCGGCCGTGCTCGGGTTGCTTCACCTGATTCATTTGAAGTTGTAGCCTTGTTTTTGCACTGTGTCTTGATACATTACCGCACCTTCATCTTGTTTATGCATATATTGCTGTTGTAGATGTTGGTGTTGTAGTGTTCGAACTGGCATTTGATCCGTAGTTGGTCTTGTTTCATGTTTGAACTGGTTTTAGTGGTCATTGACACTTTGGGTTTTTGAGCTACAGTTTGTAATCTCCTCTGTCTTGATTTTAAAACATACTGTTTATGTTGCATAGTAGATTGGGTTGTCATTATAGTGCTTCTGGTCACTGCACATGTACCATTCGATATGTGTTGTACTGATTTGATATTGCTTCAATTTAGTTTGATTCACCTTGAACTTGATCTCGAGTTGGTGCCATTTGCTTTTGATTTATCGAGCTTTTGTGTATTTCATCACTGTTGTGGCGAAGCAGTGCACGCGTGCGTGTACTGCAGCCAAACAGAAGTGATGTTTTAATCGATGTTTCAATTGTTTGAATTGGTTTGTGTGTTCAGTTCAATATTTTGAAATTGTATTCTTATTTGATTTGATTTGATCATTTTGTTGTTGTCTAATTATCTATTTGATAATTAGATTATGAGTTTCTAATTATTTATTTAATAATTGGATTTTGTTGTTAATTGCTGTTTAGGCAATTCTGTGGTTTTCATATTATCTTCATTGATAATCCTTTCTTTTATCTTTGTTGATGATTTGAATTTGCTGATTTGTTGTTTAACACTATTTAGTGTTATATCTATCGTTATCCGATTTCCTTGTTAAAGGATTGGATAGACGAGATTTCTGTGACTGTCGTCTATTTGGTTATTTAATTATTATTGCTTCTGTGCATTAATAACTGAGTTTGAATTAGACTGACCTGTGTAATATTTTCTTTTGAATTTAATACTCGGGTCAGACCGAGTTATTTCAGGTTGTTGATATCTTGCTTTGGGTTGCTGCTTGAGCTATGAAGTCTTTTCATACCTTTTGGAGTAGTCGTTGTCATAGTATAGGATGATATGTATTCATGTATATTATTTACAATAATGTACTTGTATATGTAACTTCCAGCGTCGACAGTTGTAGTTGTATCATATGTATTGTATCACATGTATTGTAACTAACTTCAGTTATATATATATATATATGGGATTTTGTATTATCTGTGTTCTGCATTTAGCTTATCTGTGTTATTATTATATATGTTGTCCTAAACTATTATGAACCATCATAGTTCGTTTTATACTAGAATTGAATATGTCGATGGGAGTAAATAAACAAAGATATAAAGAGATGAAAGTAAATATACCACTCCTATCGAGATAATTAATACTAGTGTAAGGCCTAACTACGGATGGCCGCTCCTATCCAGCCTTATTCTTCGTAATAACAGACAGTATTTCTTTTAATATCCTTTGTTATTGTGAGCATAGAGGTGGGGCGTCACAGTCCGAAGTAGAACCCGAAGCGAACCCTATGCCGACTCGAAGTAGAACCCAAAGCAACTCTATATCGACCCAGAGTAACAATGCCGACCCAGAGCAACACCATGACAACCCAAAGTAGAACCCAAAGCGAACCCTATGCCGACCCGAAGTAGAACTCGAAGCAACTCTATGCCGATCTGAGGTAACAATGCCAACCCAGAGCAACACCATGCCGACCCGAAGTAGAACCCAAAGCGAACCCTATGTTGAACCCAAAGTAAAACCCGAAGCAACTCTATGTCGATCCGTAGTAACAATGCCGACCCGAAGTGAAGCCAATTCTGCGTTGTTTATCCATGGACTATGCTTAAACATGGCTTCATATTTGTAACTGATTATCCATCCATCCATTTAAACCAAATCCATAATATTCCAGCTTCGATAACCGTGAAATCTATTGGATTGAATCCGATCCACCTGTATACTGCCTTACCAAAAGACGGGTTAACAAAATAATTAAATGAGTTAAATGAGTAACCAACTTATAAAATAGGTTGGGTCAAACTGACCTTTGTATTAAATGTATCAAAAGGAATGGGTTATACTTCAGTTGGGTCAAAATCAACCTATCCCATTTTGATCTTACCCAACTTGTTTATGGGTCTACCAGTTTATACCAAGCCAGAGACAAGAAGATCTCAAAATATTTAATACCAACTAAAATAATTATATATGAACCACACACATATATTTGACTGTAATTGGAAATAATTAGAGAATTAATTACAATTCATTCTTTATTTTGGATTCCGATTAATTACAAAACCAATTACATATTAATTATTCTAGAAAATTAATTGTATTATATTATATTTACAAATTTTAAATTACATCATTAAGTAATTGTTGGAAGTTTTTGCATAAATTTGTTTAAATTGATTGCCATTACGAAGAGGGGATCCAGGGGGAGTGCCAACCCCCCTAGGTGGGGGTGCGGGGGTAACGCCCCTGCTGACGGCGGTCGACCTGGCCGGTCAGGTCGTGGGGGTCAAGGGGGCAGCGTCCCCTGGCGGGGTGCGGGGCAGCGCCCCGTCCGAAAATGGTACGTTTCGTTTAATGTTTGAATTTGAATTCAAACAGCAAACAGGTATGACTGTTGGAAGATTCCTGTTCATTTTGAACAGTCAACACCAACAGACGTCTTCCCCTATATATACTTGGCAGCCTTCGTTTTCGAAAATCACTTTTTCTGTTTTCTAAATCATAACTCTATTAGCATCATCTGATAAAAGTCGAGCGTTCTTCTGATTTGTGCGAGTAATCACAACTTTCGCAAAACAAACTCTATTGTATTCTGACAGAACGTTTTTTGAAAGCCTCCGTGATCTAAGAAAGACGAAAACATTCTTGAAAGAAAGCGATTTAATCGTGCCATACAGTGATATATCTTTACAATACTACAACACTAATTATATGTAATTTGTGTCCTCGGTTATAATATTTCTTAATTTTCATGTACTTAAGGAAAATCATAAGTTGTAGATGACGTATCAATTTTGAAATCAGATATAATATTAAGTAAAAAATGATGCATCTAATTTTAGTAAAATTTTCGGTATATGTATAGCAATTTATAGTGGATGGGTAGAATTTGCCAATATTATAACAACATTCCCATCAAAAGTAGGTTACTTTTTATATGATTATTGTTTCTAAAAATTAAAAAGTTAAACTGATTAGAAGTTCGGATTTCATTTGAATAATAATTAATTAAATGGTATTTAAAACTAGGAAGAGTTATAAATGTAAACAATGAAACTTAATAAAAATATACATTAAACATTAAGTTATGTTAACGTTTAATTGACCACTTCCCCTCCCACTTTCCACTTGCAGCGCATCTCATCACAGTACGTATCTCACGCAAGTATCTCATGCAAATATCTCACGCATAGAACTTTTCGTCTCCCGCTAAAACTTTTTACACTACATCCGCTTGCTTTCTCATCTGATCATCTGATTCACACTCACATCAAATTCAGATTTATGCTTCTCCTGTCTGCAGATTAAGAGTTTACAGGTAATTATTTCTCATAATTTCTACCTTTATTTGTTGTTTGAAGAGTTTTTTTAATTCAATAATTAATTTTCTTATGTAGAAGGAAGCTAAAATTGATTAGCTACATGATGTTTCCTTTTTGAAATTTTGGTGAAGAAAGTGACCAAGGCCATTGTTAGGTAATTATTTTGCCTCTGATTATTACCTTAGATTTTGCTTATTTCAATCCAATGCATTTCTATCTCAAGATATGTTCATGAACTGAGTTTTCTCTCTTCACTTAATGAATTTGATTGTTGCTAATAGGCAATGTTCGTTTGTAATCATTGAGATTACCACAGAATTATCTCTTTGGTATTGAGATGAATCAAACACCAATGGAACTAGGTTGATTGTATGTATATTGTTACACCTTTGAATGTTCTATAACATTTTACCATTTTACATCTACAACCAGTCATGCTTCATCAACATCACATATGGTAAAAAAAACCACTCCTAAAATATATTGTTTTTTCCCTCTTTTAAGTTTGTTATCTACTCTATTGCTTCAAACGAAATGTATATCTAGTACAAGTCCTTCACCTCGTAATTGACAAATGGCCAATTGACAACTTGATATACAAGTTAGCTTCTACAACCAAAGCTTACACACAAAAATGCTTATTCATTTATACTAGTTTCTAAACAGACTTATTTACATCAAAATTATTTTGTAATTAAATAGGCCATTTAGTCACGTAGAATAATAAATTTAATATACTAAATAATACGAAAAAAAGTTTGATGTCATCCAAATATGATTCTCAGCATTGGTTCTTAAAAAGAAAAAAAGAAAAAAAGGAAAGAAAAGTAATAGCCATAAAAAAGAGGGAAAAAACACTTGCAAAAAACTTGAAGTTAGTCAGTGTAAACTATTTCTCTTAATTTTTGTAATGGTTGTGAAACATAAACACGACAAAAATTGATGTTAACTATATACGAAAATTAACTTGTAGATAATATATTATACAAAATCTGAAAATGCGTACTACTGGTTATCAGAAAAAACATAATATTTTCTACTTCCCACAATTGTCCGAAACAAAATTGTGATTTACATATATAAAATAAGAGAAATTTCATGTTTCAAATTATTTTAATATAAGACGTGTCGTCTGCACTATTGGTTGGATAATATATTTGCATTTTCATTGTCCAACGTCTGAACTAAACTACCTATATGATTATTTCTAAAATATTAAACATATGTATTTACATCATATCATTAATAAAATAACCAGAGAGTCGCTTAAACGTTAAAATGTTGTTTTAGTATCGATATATTTAGTTACCTTTGTTATTTGTAGTTTTGTGTGTTACTTTGTTTTATAATCCGATATAACCGTTTCTTTTTGCCTCGACTTGCATTTTTGATGTTCAAATTTCATGTACTGTAGGGTTATTTAATAAATGGATGATCGATCATGGATGTATCATAGGACTAATGAAAGTAGTTTTGTAACTCGAGAATTCATTGATGGTGTTGGAAGATTTGTTAATTTTGCATTTTCCCAAGTAGTATCAGAAAGGGTTGTTGATGTTGCTAGATGTCCCTGTGTGAAATGCGATAATACAAAATATCTGAATAAAGATGTTGTCATAGAGCATTTGCTAACAAAAGGATTTACACCACTTTATTCACGTTGGGTATACCATGGGGAGATGGATTTTGAAGAAACTTTGATGCCTCCAACATCAAATAGTAACGTGAATGATGTAGATCCTTTTAGAGAAATGATTATAGATGCAACTGGTGAAAATTATATCCATGCAAATGATAATTTTGATAATGAAAATGATGAAGCGCCTAATTATGAAGCTAAAAGATTCTTAGATATGTTAAAAGCTGTTGATTAGCCTTTATACGAGGGATGCAAAATTGAAACAGTGTTATCGGCATGTGTGAATATGATGGTTTTGAAGTCCCAAACAAGATTGACACATGTAGGTTTTAACCATGCAAGTTCTATGATCAAAATTTTTTTGCCAGAAGATAATAAGCTGGTTAACAATTTTTATGAGGCAAAAAAATTGTTAAAACCTTTAGGACTTGGTTATGAAAAGATTGATGCTTGTCATAATTTTTGCATGTTGTATTATAAAGAGAATGAAGAAAAGATGGTCTGTGATATTTGTAAAGAACCCAGATATAAGTCTGATAATTCCAATTGTCGTAGAAAAAAAACGTCTGAAGTACAACTACGTTATTTTCCAATCATACCACGACTTAAAAGGCTATTCATGTCTTCAATGCATGCTAAAGACATGACATGGCATTATTTCAATCGTTCTACAAGTGGTAGAATGGCGCACCCAGTTGACGGTGATGCGTGGAAGCATTTTGATAATTGTTATCCTGACTTTGCTAATTCTCCACGAAATGTTAGACTTGGACTTTGTACAGACGGTTTTAGTCCATTTGGAACTAGATCCACTACTTATTCATGTTGGCCTGTGATTTTGGAAGTTTATAATTTACCACCATGGAAGTGTATGAAAAAGCCTTTCATGTTCTTAAACATGGTTATCCCAAGTCCCAAAAGTCCAGGAAAAATTTTGGATGTTTTCTTACAACCTTTGATTCACGAGTTATTGGATTTATGGCGTGGTGTAATATCCTATGACATGCATAAAAAAGAAAATTTTATTTTAAGGGCATCACTGATGTGGACAATCAGTGACTTTCCAGCATACGGAATGTTGTCTGGTTGGAGTACACATGGTAGACTGTCATGTCCTTACTGTATGGAGCAAACAAAGTCCTTTACTCTTGAACATGGTGGAAAGCCTTCGTGGTTTGATTGTCATCGATGTTTTCTACCATTAGATCATCCATTTAGGAAACAAAAAGACAAGTTCAAGAGGAATAAAATTGAATTAGATGGTGCTCCTATTCAACGTTCCGATAATGAGTTGAAAAATATTGTGTCACAGTTGCCTTATATTGCACCTGGGTTTAAATCTGGAAACAAAAAAATACCAGGCTTTGGTGAAGCACACAACTGGATTCGTAGAAGTATTTTCTGGGATCTTCCATATTGGGAGAACAATTTGATTCGTCATACTATAGATGTAATGCATGTAGAGAAAAACTTTTTTGATAACATATTTGAGACATTAATGGACACCGATAAAACAAAAGACAATTTAAAAGCTAGATTTGATCTTGAAAAGTATTGTAGCAAAACACGATGGATGAGCTTGGTTCGCCATCCTAATGGTCGTTACTAAAAACCAAAAGATCCTTATTGTCTTACAAAAAACAACCAGAAAGAAGTTTGCAAGTGGGTTAAATGTATACAATTTCCCGATGGGTACGCTTCTAACATCAAAAGATGTGTTAATGTGCCAGAAACCAAAATAAGTGGGTTCAAGAGCCATGACTGTCACGTGTTTATGCAAAGACTTCTTCCTACAGCTTTTAAATCATTTGTACCAAAAAGTATATGGGACACTTTGGTAGAGCTAAGCAATTTTTTTCGTGAACTTTGTGCAAAGAATATAAATACTCACAAAATGATTCTTCTACAAAAAAATATCATTGAGATAATTTGTAAACTTGAGAAAATATTCCCTCCTGGATTTTTCAATTCTATGGAACATTTAGTAGTTCACCTGCCATATGAGGCTAAGGTTGGTGGTCCAGTTGAATATCATTGGATGTATCCATTTGAACGGTACGTTATTATTATAATGTTTAAAGCTTCCTTGATATTTTTTATCAATTAATGTTCAAACAGTAACTTTAATTTGGTGCAGATATCTATTTTATTTAAAATGAAAAGTAGGTAATAAAGCACACATTGAGGGATCCATTGCGGAAGCTTATGTCATTGATGAGATTTCAAACTTCTCATCATGTTATTTTGGTCCAAACGTTGAAACAATTTGGAACAAACCTCCAAGAAATGATGATGGTGGAGAAGTTATGCCCGATGGAAGGTTATCCATATTTTGTCATCCAGGCAAAGTCTTATCTAATGCGTTCGTTGTAAGGAAACTCTCTCAACTTGAACATCATGCCATACATAAATATGTGCTTTTCAACTGTACCGAAGTGGAAGACTATGTGAAGTATGTGTACTAAAATTTATAAATATGTAGTTGAAGCATATTACATTTAATTTAACTCTTTTTTTTTGTTACAGTCAATGTAGAAATGAACTAAAAAGTAATCATCCCACGGAAAACGAAAACTTTATCGTTAAGAAGCTTGAGTCAATATTTGCTGATTGGTTAAAAGACCGTGTAAGTTTTTTAAATTATAATGTACTTGTTAATAAAAATAAGTTGAATACTATTATTAATTAGCTCATACTATTTTGTAGATTCCATTTCAAGCAAATGGTGTTGGACATCAATTATATTTGCTTGCACAAAAACCAGACTATGTAGTACATTGCTACAATGGTTATTATGTTAATGGTTTTAAATTTCATACGGTTAGCTATGGCAAAAACAAGGCAACAATGAATAGTGGTGTGTGTGTGAAAGGGAGTTACTACGATGATTTGGAAAACGATTATTATGGATTGTTAAAGGAAGTTATCAAGGTTAGATATCTCGGTGAAAAAAATGAGATATTTATATTTAACTGTGAATGGTTCGACACATTAAGTAGAAATGGAATAAAAGTGCACCCCACAAATGGACTGATAGAACTGAACAAAAATGCTAGACTGCAAACCGATGACGTCTTTGTGTTTGCCCAACAATGCCAACAAATGTATTTATTGTGTAAACCTGGAAGTGGTTCAAATGAATGGGTAACAGCTATTAAAACTGGAGCTAGGAGTAGTTATGCAGTTGATGTGGTAAGCCATAACGAAATGGAGGACGGTACATATGTAGATCAAGTAGATGAAATATATCAATCCTCTACTGTTACTATAGACAATAGTCTTGATCAAGCGGTTATGGTGGAGTATTTTGATGAGGTCAATGGCGAAGAGTTGGAATGTGCAATGCGAACAAATGATATTTATGTTAGTGGGTCGGATGATGATGAAAATGCAGATGATGTAGAGGTAGACTATGATGAGGATGTTGATCATGACGATGAGGAGGGGAACAAAGATATTGATAGCGATAAAATTATTGATGATGAGTTTGCATTTTAATTAAGTAGCAAATATTAATGTATTAAACAAAGTCCTTGGAACCTACATAAGATTAATGCTCTCGTTTTCACTGTAAATGTATGGAAGTTGTTGGTATTATTGGTTTGTTGCATTTTAACTTTTGATTCTATGATGCTAAGTCTTAATGAATTATTTACACTCTACACAACTCACTTTAATTTTAACTCTCAAGTATCCACTAAAATAACATGACTGTGATGCTGCACAGCTCATCACTAAAGTGCAATCAATACACCTAAAGCCATTGACAGGTGAGAACTACATGTAGTCATTCTTTTTTACCTTTATAAATTGTTTGTTAATTGCTAATATATATGATATATATTCTATGAAGTTTGTGAATTTTAGGTTTGCATATGAATTGCTATTTATATAGTATATTTTGCTAAATGTTCAAAGTTGCAGATTGTATTCTACTCAATTATTATGGAGACTGACAACATGTTGTGATCTGGAGCCTTGAAAGTAATATAACATAAAATACATTGATAAAGGAGATATTTAGCATAACAAACATGGTCGAATGGTCGCCTACCATTTGATTGAAATTTAAATACAGAATTGAGACGAATTGGTAGAAGGTAACAATCTAACAAATTACTGCTCGTCTAATATTAGAAAGCCCTTGAATCTTCTATTTGATACATCATATCTTAATTAAATAGACAATATTTTTCTTCCGTGACTATTATTATGTTTAATTTCTCTTAATTATGTAATAATATTTTGAACAAAATATCTTGGAGAAAAAAAGAGAGATTATTATAAAGCCCTTGGACATCCATGCACTTGGCCACTCGGGTTGACGGACTGTATATTTGAGAATTATAGTGTAAATTAAGTGGTACAATACACATGAAATTAACTTTTTGAAAACAATATTTTGTAAGGTATACGGAAAGGAAATCAGTATCTTAAATGAAAATGAAACATGCTACAAAGTTCATTTTACACTAACTTTGAAGTAAATCTATCACCACTGTGTTTTCCTTAATCAGTAAAATAATAAATGTCTACGAAAGTTCATAAATCTCTACGTCGATCATAATGTACATCTCTTCATGATACTTCCTACACATATAAAACCTTACAACGTAACGTACTTCTGCTTAAGCTCTTTTACCTTCACAAACCTACTCCACCCTGTCGTCATCACATAACTCCGACTGTTCTTGTAAAAATTATACCTAAAATCTACCCATTCATAGTTTTGCCTGTCAATAAACCGATTGAAAATGCCTTTACCATTCTTATCTGCTAATTCTGGAAAAAAACTCTTCTTCATCTTTCTTTGATATGACAAGTCCTTTACGCTGTCCTACGTCGTTGTGCGTGAGTACTTTTCTGAATAGTTCTTGGATGGAAATGTTTTCATGTTTTCTTGCTCCTTTGGAGGATTGATTTTGTTCAAGAATGCCAAGAGTTTTGAACCATATGTGCCTTCTTTGATCATGTTTAGTACTGTTTCGGGTGTGTGTTCACGTAGAAAATCTTTTTCTGTCTTTGTTATTATGGATTTTGATGGGAACTTGTAAACTTTCTCCATTGGAATGTGATTCGATAACTCGTATTTCCTTGTATATATATAGGATAGGTGCTAGTAATAAGATGTTAAATAACTAGAACTGTAAAAAGATGCTAAAATAATTGGAATTAACGAATGATTTTGATGTATCTGATGATGGTTGAAATTTGTAATTTGGTTTATTTGCATCCTGACTATGATGGATTGATTAATTACTTAAACGATGAAATACTCATTGTTCCAAACAATACAAATATAAGTGTGTCAGGATCCCTCTTTTTGTTTAGGTATAAAAATGTAGTAATACATTTATTACATATTTTCCTTAATCAGTAAAATAATAAATGTCTATGAAAGTTCATAATTTGCATATTATTTTTTCAGAAAAAATATAATATCCAGTCCACTTGATTATTTCAATTCAGAAAAATATATATGTATTCTGATACGGTCTCAAACCATAATTCCACTTCTAATGAATTTATCATGCAGCTATAGACAATTTCTTAAAGAGTAAAATAATTGAATATAATATTATCTTGTGATAAATGAGAAGCTAAGTCATGAGATCAGACAATTGTAGCCATAAAAATTGACTGAAAGCAATTGGTGAATCAAGACATATAACAGTCATCAACACCTGGAAGAAGAAAAGAAATAATCTTTTTAATTTATACTAAGGGTACATATTATCCAAAACTATCACAGATAACTGACTCTTAATGTCTACATAACACAACCAAAAACAATTCTTATGAAAACTGCTTGAGCGTCATGATGTCTTCATCGGTTTAAAGAACACATTTAATCAATATTGACAGGATTTTTTTTTCCCAGAAGTTATATATTAACTGTAACAGTAAGAAGCTGCTGATTTCAGCTAAATATGCTTCTGACAATAATAAAACATGTACAGAGTTTGTTGATTTCTTTCGGCAAAACTAAATTTGCAGCCACTTCAAATAAGAACTTGAGCAATTCATACTTGATTTCTTAGCAGTTGTCGCATCTAGTTTTAGTGGCTTATTTATAATACTACAGTCATTTCTAGCTATGACACTTATCGCCTCTTGATCCTACAGTTTTAGATTAACACTAGGTCTGGCCAGCTTACTCATGTAATCCTTCAATACTTCAGTAAAATACAAGTTGAACTAAAATATAAGAAGTGTGTTAAATGACTACAAAAGTGCATGGCCAATCCAACTGCTACAGTTCTCATTCCTGCTATATATATAGTCTGTTTGTGCCTATGCACAACATACGCACGTAGATAAATAATTAAGAGTTTTTGGCTCAAAGTTGGAATATGGGTGAAGCATGGACATTTAAGTTTTTACCAATTTAGATTAAATAAATAATTTTATAAGTTAGTAGTTGTTAATTTTATAATAATCAGCAAAAAATTAGTGGTATTTGATGTAGTTAGTCCTGTACAATGTGTTAAGTTTCAGCACTTCCGCAGAGGTTTAAAATGTTAATTTTTTAGCCAACTTTGTTTCTTTTTCTACATGTGTGTGCATGATTAAATATACTACCAACTTTTTGTAAACAAAAAATATCAAGAAGGCCTGATAATTAATTTTCAACATGTAAGGGTTTTATATAATATAATGGTTCAGCTTCAAAGTAATTTGTCATTTGCTTTTGTGTTCTTGTTCGTTCATTGTAGGTTGTTTTCAAGTACAATGCCAGGTGGATCCATACAACGATGCCTACTTCAAAGAGGAACAAATTTGGACCGATCCAGAAATGTTGACACATCTACTTCTCAACATAGTGATATTCCGCCAAATGGAGAAGAGTTACAAAGAGATAACAAAGTTAACGAGCAAGACGAACAAGTTGAAGAAGACGATTCTGTAATCATTCCTACTCAAGGTTACAATCCGGCAATTGACCCTATAACAAAAAAACCTCCATTGGAATGGAAAGAAAATTGGTAAGTATTTCATTTTACTAAGGTTGAATACATTTTTCTATAAATATATACGTTTGAAGATAACATTGGTTTTTTATTAGTTTTCTCAATCAAAAGGCCTCACGTATAATTGGGAAAATATGGTCTAGACGTTTTACGGGACCGTGGTTCGAATTCAAACAGGTTCCTCCAGAAATTAAAAATATACTCTTTGACGAATTCAAGGTATCTACTCCCTAAATAGCTATTGTTATTTTTCAGGAAAGTTGACAGTAGGTTATGTTATTGTCAATTTTTAATGAATCATTGTATCGTTAGTTATTTTTACTAAACAAGAAATCAATCGTCACAGCTGCAAAATGGTCATCATTTATTTCCTCCCAATTTAACTTGTAGAATTTAACAGTATAGCCACTAGGTCCTGGACTTTTTTCATTATTAATAAAGTCAAAAGCTTCCTTGATTTCTGACATTTGAACTGGGGATGACAGATAAGTGTTTTCATGCTGATTAATAACAATTTTGGGCTTAATTTGAGGGAAAATAAGGAAATTCCCTCAATTTAATAAACTACTATGATAGTCTATAGATTTTTGAACTATTACATCTTTGTTATAAGCATATCCACCTTCTGCATTTAGAAGAGCTTGAATAGATTCCTAGTTGTCCTCATAGACATTTTAGTGAACGAAAATTTTGAATATGTGCCACCTTCTAATAACCAATAGGTTTTCCTTTTTTGCTTAAGTGATTCATATTGCAGTTTTGTTTGGTTTCTCAGTTCAACAATAATTTGTATCATTTTGTCAATATAGATATAAGTTTTCTGGATTATCATCAGTTTGTAGAAAAGTTTTCTACTTTGAAGTAAACACATATCGTCGATGCGTAAGCTTGCTTAGTACAAACATTTTTATACGTCAACAGTTTCTGGTTTGTCATGCAATATGTAAAGTTTTCTATTTTGATACCTGATATTTGGTTTGCTTCACAGGTTAGTGCTTAACATGCACCATATTAACTTATTAAGTTGAGTCCTTTTATGCAGCGACATTTCACATATGATGAATTTCATGAGTCAACAATACGTAGATTATGGGAGGTTAAAGCAAAAGATATCTTAAACAAAAAACTAAATCGTGCACGAGAAGGAGCAAAAAAGGCTAAGAAGACCACAAGTATACTAGAATGCAAGGATCATCCTCCTGTTTGGATTCAGTCAAATATATGGAATGAGATTATTGATATTCGTTGGGGAAAAGAGGAATATGAAGAGAAAAGGAAAATAATGCGAAATAATCGTCTTACACTAAAAGAGGGGACTTGCACTCGTCATTGTGCAGGCTCCGTTTCAATTGCCTCACATAATGAACAAATTGTAAGTCAATTTTGTTTTAACAATATTCATTCATAAACGATTAATTATTCTAGTTAAATTGTACACTTCTATAGGCCACCTTATTATTATGCAATCAATAATTTAAGTAAATGTAATACGATCTAATGTATTCGTTTCATCATTACTACTAATATCATCCATGATAACATTTATCACATATTCATGTAAATGAATGCAGAAAACTGTAACTGGAAAGGAACCGACGTTTCATGAGACATTTCAATATTGGCATGTTTCTGGAGATCCATCAAACACTTTGAAAAATTCCAAAAAGATATCAAAAAGTAGTGCATATGTGGATAATAAATCTGCAAAGACCATGGTAATCATTTTGTAGTTGAAATAATGTTGTTTCAGTAAACTAATACATTATAATTTTCTAACAGGAGAACTATCTCAAAAAAAAGGCCGAGTCAGGAGAAGCAATGGATAACTTTAATCCAAATTATTGGGTGGATTCATCGGGTGGACTTATGAAAGGCAAGATATATGG
Organism: Allium fistulosum; assembly: GCA_030737815.1. Lineage (NCBI taxonomy): Eukaryota > Viridiplantae > Streptophyta > Magnoliopsida > Asparagales > Amaryllidaceae > Allium > Allium fistulosum. The sequence goes on from CM060908.1 coordinate 717,417,188, forward strand.
AGCACCTCATGTGGATGTTAGTAGTTTACATGGTGGTTCTCAATCTTCTTCCGCCGAATCTCATCAAAGGTCTACTCCTACTCAATGTCCGTCTACCCAGCAAATGCATACCCAGTTTTCATTGGAAGAAATTGGTCAATGGTGAGAACTATAAATCACTAAACACTAAATGTGTATATAATCGTTGATGCATGTATTATGTCAAAATAGGGTGCTCGAAAAGTTAAGGCAATCAAATACGCCGATGCAGTCCACTATACACACACAGACCACTAATCCTTCGCATGTCACCGTGTCTTCGCAACCTACTGTACCAGCACCACATTCTATTCCTACTCAATCCAGCATGTTTACACGAAGCACCATACCTACACAATCACAGCAAATGGGTTTTACTGGATTTAATGGTACATTTCCTCATATGACAGGTGATAAAATTTTCACTTCCACCCTTTCTATATTTGATTTCAAAACAAATAAACTCGTATATAGTTCATTTCTTTATTGCAAACATGGTAGAAAATTTTGACAGGGAAAGTTATAATTAGAAGATAAATTAATATAATTAGAAGATAAATTAATAATGGAGGGATGGTTTTGGGAAATAATGACTTACTAAGGAGAAACCTTTTTATAGTTTACCTTTCTTTAGTATATACTGCTTCAAATAAATTTGCTTCCCCGAAGCAATTGTGGGCATCCTTTTAATATATCCCTTTTTATACAGATTATGCATCATTATAGCCTAATTCGCCAACTATTTAGATCATATACATATATGTATGTATGTGTATGTATATTATTAAAAGAATAAAATAATCTATCCTTATTTAACCCCCAAAATGAAATAAGTATAGGACTAACCTATTAATAGTAATAGTAATAGCTGTAACTGCTCATTTTGTTCTTGTCTTTTGATTATTTTCCAACACTCCATAGTTGAAGTTTAAAAATTTACTAACCTTTTTATGGTATAAAAGATAACCACTCTCATTTTGCTTTTGTCATTTGATTATTTTTCAACAGTCATTAATTGAATTTTAAAAGTTCACTTCTATCCATCAAACTTGTAGTATCTCATGTTAATTTTTTTTATCCATCATCTTAAATTTTAACCTACTGATGATATTAATTCATTTACTGCTAAATTAAACCATACATACTTTAAATGGATAACTTGTAGTCTAAATTTATATTCGGTACTATTACAATGGAAAACATCTATTAATGACCATTAAGTTTACATCATAAATTATGTCAGTTTCAAAAAAGAAATTTACTTCAAAGTCAAATAAATTGTAAGCAAGTATAAACTTTAAAAATTTCCAACTAACTGCAAAATCTTGCTAAGAATACACTCTCAGTTAGAGTTTTCTATTCAAATCAAATTGAACATTCTGTTGGAATACCAAGGTTTATTAAAAAAAATTCAATGTGATGTAGAATTCATGAAAGAGAAGGTGGCCACCACCTAATTAATAATTTATATTTTACAAAAAGAAATGCATTCACATAATCAATTCTAATTATAATTTTCTAAGTTTGGATTTTATCTTCCCATTATTTGATCGTCTCTTTAGTTTTTTTAGCACAAACAAATATGGTCATTCATTTTCAATTTACTGATTTGGAATCTTAACTGTGTACTATCACTTATATTTCACATCTTTAACATCAAACATTGCAGCCTAATCTCAATTTTCAACGAACTATAATAAGTTGAGTTAATTTCTCTTATTTTGTTTTTGTCAATTGATTTGTTTAGCGCTACTTGTTAACTGAAAGTTAGGCACTCACTATTTCTTTAAATTTGCAATGTCTTATCAATCATAGTAAAAAGATTAATTAATTTCCATTTACTATAACGATGACATTCATTTCATTTATTGACGAATTAACCTTTTAAGCTTTGAACATTAAACTTGAAGTTTAATGTTATATTTGGGCACATATAATTACATGACAATTAAGTCATGAATTGGAAATTATTCTCAACTTTAATTAATGACATACTATGTGCTAAATTTGCAGCTTTGAATTTTTATTTAGTACTGTCATATTTACATACAACTGTGAACAAATGTTACAACACATGAATGAGAAATTATTCTACATTTTAAATGATAATATAATATATGTAATGCTTCCTTAAATAATGACTTATGTTCTATTGTGATTTGACATATGGTTAAAATCTACTCCAGAACCTAGCATTTTTGAATATTTGAAATATGCTAGCACCTAGCAGCAAACATATATTGAATAATGATATATTTGACTATCTAACTATTAAGTCATGAGTTAGAATTTATTCTCAACTTCAATTAATGGTATAATACATACACCTACCATATTTGAATAAGTTGTATAGTTGAGGTATATTTTTTAAGAATGTTAGGCGCAAGTATTCAAATAAATAAGTAACACGATTCTTAAAGTTTATGATGCTAGGTTGCGAAAATTAAAGTATTCTCAAATATATTCAAGCAACATGATTCTTGAAGAATGTATATCTACCCTGCACCTAGCATCTATCTTATTTCACATGTTGTGTTTCCCTGTCCATAAAATGATCTTAGCAGTTTGATATTTTTACCTGAAAATAAAATGGGCAAATCTTTTGATCCATAAATCAGAATTAGGTGATTCATTTTTTGAATTCAAGATAAAGTTATCGTCTTCAACTTTCATGTTTTGATTTTTACAAGATTTTGAGTTTTAGACTGTCGAAATGGCAATTGAATGCCTCAGCCCTGTGAATATCGATTTCCCGAGTTTGATATTTTTACCTGAAAATAAAATGGGCATATCTTTTGATCCATAAATCGGAATTAGGTGATTCTTTTTTTGAATTCAAGATAAAGTTATCGTCTTCAACTTTCATGTTTTAATTTTTAAAAGATTTTGAGTTTTAGACTGTCGAAATGGAAATTGAATGCCTCAGCCCTGTGAATATCGATTTCCTGAGTTTGATATTTTTACCTGAAAATAAAATTGCCATATCTTTTGATGCATACATCGGAATCAGGTGATTCTTTTTTTGAAATCAAGATAAGATTAACATCTTCAACTTTCATGTTTTGAGTTTTACAAGATTTTTAGTTTTAAATTATCGAAATGGCAGTTGAATGCTACAGCCCTGTGAATATAAATGTCTTGGGTTTGATATTTTTTTTACTGTTTTTTTTTAATCTCATTCATGTAACAGGTTATGTGTCTTTACCATTTGAAGCACAACCGCCACAACATTCACCTGTGCCTTCAAATAAATTTAGAGCACAACCATCACAGCATTCACCAATGCCTTCAAATACATTTTGGAGCACAACCATCGCAGCATTCACCTATGCCTTCAAATACATTTGGGACCACTATATCATTTGGAGCACAACCATCACAACATTCACCTATGCCTACAAATGCATTTGGCACCGCAGAACAAAATATGACATTTTTTGATCTAATGCAACAACAATATCCATTTATGCAAGAATTTTTGCAACCTTCTACTTCTTGTCAAACGCCGCACAATTTGGCAGAAAATCAACATGGTGAAGGTATAGAGTGATTGGCATTCTAGCTTTACTTGTTTGCTTTGTTTTTTTCCATGTTGAAGTAATATATGTACATATATAGTAGACACGCATGTTCTGTTACTTTTCTTGTATGTATTATCATTGGTGTTACGTAGTTAATATTGTGTTTTTCACATGATATTGAATAAATTTCTTTTGTTTTGTTTGGTTACCATTACTATTGCACTGTTTATTCTTCTACATATTGTATGTTGATTGTTTATGAAATATATGTATCCATAATAATAAACGATGCAATAACATGGGTAATCATACAAATGTATATGTATATGTTTCTAGTAAATGTATGTATGTATATTAAATTTGTATGCAATTTAGTATAAATATAAATTTTAATTATTAATGATTTAAAGACTGAATATAGACCGTTTAAAAACTACAGTTGGGTAGTTAGAGTCACAATTTAAGACCGACTAAAGACTGTAATTCAGTCTTTAACATTCAGTTCCAAATATATTTGTAACCGAAATATCGGTCTCAAAATTTTCAAATTTAAGACCGTTCAAAGACTGCAATTCAGTCTTTAAAGTTCAGTTTCAAATATTTTTAAGAATGAAATATCGGTCCCTATGTTTTTAGACCGAATTTTCGGTCTTAATTTATGTTTAAGACTAGGGATTTAAAGACTGAAATTTCGGTCTTTGTTCAGTCTCTGGATATAACCTAGAGACCGAATCATTACATTAAAGACCAAAAATTTCGGTCTTTAATTCACTATTTTTTTTGTAGTGTTGCAATAGAATTTCTAGGTGCTAACGTATTAATCTTCTCCTTTGTTGCAGTTTCCAGGGCTACACCTGCTGCTTTGAATATGACTGCATTTACTACTCCACCTACAGGTTTTAGTCTCCTACAATAATAAACATATTTTGTTTAAACTATATTATTACATAATTCATCTTATGTGATGCTTCTAGATTAAGAAAAGTAACATAAAGATAGATAAGGATACTGATGTCAATGTTTCGTAGTATTTAAGTTTCTGAGAAATTCTATTGACTGACTATGTTGCTTGTCTAGAAACCTGTCTCTCCTCAATAAATAAATAATACGAGTTCATCAGAACAATTCTAGCTAAAAGATTCTACTCGATTATACAAATGTCCATTCCATCAAACAAACAGAAAGAAAAATGATCGGAGTAGGTTTAATATGTTAGGATTCATTGATTCCCGATAGAATAAAAAACATATCCAGGCAGGTAAATTTGACAGATTTCAAATACAAGTGCCTACTCAAGACCGTTGAAAATTCATCCATCACAACAGAATTATAAACCATTTCCTTTTAGTGAAAAAATGAACTGTGAGTACGTTTAGTTTCAGTAATTTGCAACTGTATCAACTTTTAACAGAATATTAAACAAAAGTCAATTGGCTTGATTTTCTTGCTGCAAGTAAGAATGCAGGGAAGCATCAAATGAAATCCCTTTGATTGATTAAAAGTCACAAGCCTCAGTTTACCTATAAATGAATAATCTGACATGTGGATAGACTAATAGCTTTAAAAATGAAAGCTCCAAACTTTAGTGGCAAAAATTTGGGTAGGAATTTTTTTAAAAGATGCATCATCAAACTCCAATCCAAGTCTATACACTGCTCGACATGTATAGGTACGAGTAAAAAGTTACTTCAGTTTCTAAATTAGCTGGACAAGACTCCACTAGCAGCAGCTAATTTGGTTGGCTGGACAGCAAACAAGAGAATAAGGGAAAGAACCAACAAAGCTTGACGCGTACTGAAGCTATCACTAATGTTGCTTTTACTACATTTTTATCCAGCTTTTATGTGTGCTTATTTCACTACACCTAAAACTGTCATCTTTGGCTAGCAAGTTAATTAGAAAGTGTAAAAAACATGTTGCATGGCACAATTGCCAATTACATGCGATAGCAAAGCTATATGTTAAATTAGATATTTCCTTTGTCGGTAATATCGAAAATGGTGATATACCTACTCTTACCAGTTTGCAGCATTTGCAATAATAGGACAAGGTAGGTTCCCATTTGTACAAAGCTTAGTTATATCACCAACAAATGTGAAAAACATTTTGGGATCAATATTTTTCTTCTCGACTTTGGTCTTAACTAAAGACAAAATGTGAGAAGAGATTATGTCTACTAAAACCAGCCTGACACCGTTAACCTTGTTTAAGAAGTCAGCAATAGTCTCCACAATAATATCAGATGCCTTGTCATGATCAAACTGAAAATCAGCTATCGATGTAGAAGGAAAAGCCAACATAGTTAAATAATGTTTGAAACTGTCACTAGCTATTCTACTTGTCGGATTATTTTGAATCACCTCTTTGCTCTTGTTGGGAAATCTCGGGCTTTCCCGCTTCGTGAAGTTAAGATAGGCACTTTAAGGTTGAAAGTAGTAATGGTAGCATGAGAGTTTATAATTCTCCAATATGGAGATTCTTCCACTATACCAAAGAATAGTAGGATTACAAGAATATGATTACAAAAGCAACTCACACTCGGTGACTCACTCAAGCTTGAGGATAGAGACTTCCCAAGCTATCTCTCTTTTTCTCTCAAAGAGGCTCTCTTTTATAATTCTTGGATTGATTGATTGATGATTAAGAATGAAGCCTCCTACCCCTATTTATACTACTCAACCTCCACGATGAATGGTGGAGATTACTTATATCCAAGGGTGGAGATTGATTCTCTAGAATGCTCCACACTCTCTAGGAATCTCTACACTCTTTCATTCCCTTCTACATCCTTCCATACTCTTCCGTAAGGTTCCAAAAGGTTCCACACATCTCCAGAATATTTCAGAGGGTTTCACACTCTTCCACAAGCTTCTAGAGAGTTCTCCAGAATGGTCTAGAAAATTCTATACTTCTCTAGAAAGATCTAGAATTTTTCTAGAAACTCCCCAATTAAGGAGGGATCCCAACAAATCTCCCCCTCCCGACTTAATTGGCGGGTAGTAGCAAACTGACACCTTGATAGCAATCTTCAAACTTCTTTGTTGGTATTACCTTGGTCATTATTGTAGACCAGTTCTCATCTGTGTAAACCTTGTCAAGATGTATTTGCTTTTCCTCAAGGACTTCTCGGATACAATGATATCTTGTATCAATGTGCTTTGTGCGGGAATGAAATGTTGAATTATTTGCCAAGTAAATTACACTTTGATTGTCACACTTCAAGACATACTTTTCTTGATCTATTCCCAACTCATGCAATAATTTCTTTATCCACAACATCTCCTTGCAAGCTTCGGTAGCTGCGATATACTCTGCCTCTGTAGTGGATAATGCAACACACTTTTGCAGCTTTGATTGCCATGAAATAGCTCCCCCTACAAAAGTAGTTAAGTATCCCGATGTTAATTTTCTTGAATCAATGTCACCGGCCAAGTCTGCATCCGTGTATCCTTATAATATAGGTTTTCCTTTTCCAAAGCATAAACATCTTTTGGAAGTTCCACGTAGATATCGGAGGATCCATTTGACTGCAACCCAATGTTCATTCCCTGGGTTAGCCAAGAAGCGACTGACAACACCAACTGCATAGGCGATATGTGGTCTTGTGCATATCATTGCATACATGAGACTGCCTACTACAGATGAGTATGGTATCTTCTTCATTTTCTCCATGTCTTTTTCACTTGGCAGACTTTGCTTCGAACTTAGCTTGAAGTGTCCAGTAAGTGGAGTGTTAACCGGCTTTGATTTGTGCATATTGAACCTTTCCAACACTTTCTCAATGTACCTTTCTTGGGATAGCCATAACAGTCTTTTTGATCTATCACGAGTTATTCTCATCCCAAGGATTTGTTTAGCTGGTCCCAAATCTTTCATGGCGAAGCTCTTGCTTAGATCTTTCTTTAAAGCAGCTATCTTTATGCGATCTTGACCAATAATTAACATATCATCAACATAGAGCAGAAGTATGAGAAAATCACCACTTACATACCTTTTTATGAAGACACAATGATCGCTTTCCGCCTTTTTGAAATCATGTTCTTCCACGAATGCGTCGAACTTCTTGTACCATTGCCTTGGTGCTTGCTTAAGCCCGTATAAACTCTTCGTGAGGAGGCACACTAAATTTTCTTTGCTTGGAACTTTGAATATCTCAGGCTACTCCATGTAGATCTCTTCCTCTAGGTCACCATGAAGAAATGCCGTCTTGACATCGAGTTGTTCAATCTCCAAATCTTGCACGGCTGCTAGGCCAAGGACAACTCGGATGGATGACATCTTTACCACGGGAGAGAATATCTCTTCAAAGTCGATACCTTTTTCTTGTCCGAATCCTTTGACGACTAACCGAGCTTTGTAGCGAGGCTTTGAACAGTTCTCTTCGGTCTTGATTCTATACACCCACTTATTCTTCAAAGCTCTCCTCCCTTTTGGCAGCTCCACTAGTTCATATGTGTTATTCTCATGCAAGGATTGCATTTCTTCTTGCATGGCTATTCTCCATTCTTCTTTATGACAATCACTCGTTGCTTCTTTATAGCTTTGAGGCTCCCCCTCATCAGTGAGCATAACGTCCTCCTCTGTGTTGTATCGGGTGGATGGTCTTCTGTCCCTTGAGGATATTCTCGGCTCTGGTGCAGTTGGAGTGCTAGATTGAGGTTCTTCCTGAACTGGTTCATCATGAATTTCATGATCTTCAGCATCACTACTTTCTTGTATGTTATTACCTTCATGTCGAACTAGAGTAGGTTCGTTGTTCTTACTGCTTCTCAATCTTGGCCTCTCTAAATTCTTGATATCTTCAATTGTTTGATCTTCGAAGAATACAACGTCTCTACTGCGAACAATCTTCTTGTTAGTTGGATCCCAGAGCCGGTACCCAAATTCATCCTTTGGTGAACGAAGGTAGATACACTCCTTTGTCTTTTCATCAAGCTTAGCTCTCTCATCTTTGGAAATGTGAACAAATGCCCTGCACCCGAACACTTGAGATGATTGTATGAAGCCCTCTTGCCTGTCCAAACTTCCTTTGGGATGGCCCCATCCAAAGGAACTGATGGTGTGAGGTTGACAATGTCAACCATGGTCATTATAGCTTCTCCCCAAAATGATTTGGGTAACTTAGCATGAGAGAGCACACAACGGACTCTTTCTTCAATGGTACGGTTCATTCTCTTAGCTAGCCCATTCAATTGTGGTGTCTTGGGTGGAGTCTTCTCAAGCCTAATGCCATATTTCTTGCAATAGGCACCAAAAGGACCTCTATACTCATCTCCGTTATCTGATCGTACACACTTGATCTTCCGTCCAGTTTCACGCTCCACTAGAGCATGGAATTCTTTGAAGGCATCAAGCACTTGATCCTTTGATTTTAACAGGTGCAACCACACTTTCTTTGAATGATCATCAATGAAGGTGACAAAATGTAAAGCACCACCAATGGATCTGATAAACATCGAACACACGTCAGCGTGCACGAGGTCTAGAATGTTCTTTCTCCTTGTGGGCTGAGAAGATCTTTGGAAGGAAACTCTGTGTTGTTTTCCAGCTAAACAATGAGCACAAGGATTGAGTGGTTTACCTTTCACGTCAGGGAGGAGTTGTTTCTGAGCAAGTATGTGAAGGCCCTTCTCACTGATGTGCCCAAGTCGTTTATGCCAAGTGTCTATATATCAGTGGTGATGTTTACATCTCCTTTGTAGAGCTTAGCTTGCATTATGTACAATGATCCTACCTTCTTTCCTCGAGCCATTATTAAACTTCCTTTGGTGAGCTTCCACTTTCCTTCACCAAAGTAATTCATCAGATCATCATCATCTAGCTTTCCGGCGGAGATAAGATTGAGGCGCATGGCCGGGACATGCCTCACATCTTTCAGAACAAGCTTGCACCCATTGCTTATTGTCCGAATGATGTCTCCTATCCCAGCGATCTTGCTCCTATCTTGATTTCCCATTTGCACCGTACCAAAGTCACCGCTTTGGTAGGATGAGAAGAAGCTTTTATGTGGAGTAACATAGAAGGAAGCACCAGAATCAACAATCCAAGAACTCTCATCTTAAGCAATGTTTAGAATGTTACCTTCACCAACGAGATATAGCAGATCTTCTTTTAATACTATAGCAGTAGTACTCTTCTCTTCTTGCTTCTTCGTTAGGCTTATTTAGTTTGGATTAACGTTACCGGCCTTTTGGTCTTTCTTGAAGGATCGACATTCCATTTTCTTATGACCCATCCTTCCACAGTAATAGCATGCAATCTTCGAGCGTGACTTGGATCTACCTTGAGATTGATGCGGATCTTGGCTCTTGCTACGTCCATGAATTTCATTCCTACCCTGATTCTCAACAACATTTGCTTCGGGATGGATAGACTCACCTCGTTTCATTCTCCTTGCTTCTTCACCAAGAAGACTGTCACTGACGGTACCCATGGTTAGCTTTCCTTCCGGAGCTGAGTTACTAAGTGTAACTATGAGTATGTCTCAGCTTTCCGGTAAGGAACTAGGGAGTAGAAGGGCTTGTAACTCATCATCAATCTTCATATCAATTTTTTAGTTGATTTACGAGCCTCTTGAAATTATTCAAGTGCTCAATCATACTATGACCATCCTTATACTCCAACTTCACCAACCGTCGAACTAAATTAGCCTTGTTACAAGGCGTTTTCTTCTGAATCATGGACTCTAGTTTTGTCCATAATTCATAAGCATTTGTATAAGTAGAAACATGCTCGAAGAGAGTTTTGTCAATGTACTTACGGATCATAGCAATAGCTTTCCAGTTCAATAGTTCCCACTGAGCATCACTCTTTCCTTCTACCCTGTCTTTGTAAATGATGGGCTCATGCAAATCCTTGCAATACAAGTGGTCCTCCATCATCGGCTTCCAATAGGAGTAGTTGTTGGCTGTGAGCTTGAACATGTCTCCATCATGAGCGACATTATCCTCCATCTTGAACTTGCATGAGCTTGATTATGGCTACGGATGAACCTGGCTCCGATACCACTGTTGGGAAATCTCGGGCTTTCCTGCTTCGTGAAGTTAAAATGGGCACTTTAAGATTGAAAGTAGTAATGGGAGCACTAGAGTTTATAATTCTCCAGTATGGAGATTCTTCCACTATACCAAAGAATAGTAGGATTGCAAGAATATGATTACAAAAGCAACTCACGCTCGGTGACTCACTCAAGCTTGAGGATAGAGACTTCCCAAGCTATCTCTCTTTTTCTCTCGAAATGGCTTTCTTTTATAATTCTTGGATTGATTGATTGATGATTAAGAATGAAGGCTCCTACCCCTATTTATACTACTCAACCTCCATAATGAATGGTGGAGATTACTTGTATCCAAGGGTGGAGATTGATTCTCTAGAATGCTCCACACTCTCTAGGAATCTCTATACTCTTTCATTTCCTTCAACATCCTTCCATACTCTTCCATAAGGTTCCGGAAGGTTACACACATCTCCAGAATATTCTAGAGGGTTGCACAATCTTCCATAAGATTCTAGAGAGTTCTCCGGAACGTTCTAGAAAATTCTATACTTCTCTAGAAAGATCTAGAATTTTTTTAGAAACTCTCCAATTAAGGAGTGATCCCAACAGCTCTGTCCTGTACTTTCTCTAACGTTATTCTTTGGGCTCTCAACTTTCTTAAAGAAACTCATTATCCTAGGTTGAACTTTGGCAGCCAATTTTTCTGACCATAAATTCCAGATGGAAGGCTACCAAATATACCAAGATGGCTATATACTTTCACAGCATCTTTAACATCATTTTTATTCTGACATATTGTAATTCTGCATAATCCTTCATTTAATTTAGGTATTTCTTTCTTCTGTAACATGCGATTAAAAACAGCAACAGCCTTTCCACCATGCAAATTACCATCATGGCCCGTGTGATTTACAACCCTAGAAATACAGAGCTTAGCAGGAAGATCAAGGACTACTGTGTGCACATCTACTTAATCATTTCCAAGCTTAACGAACTCAGATCTCTGGTCTTTTTCCAAATTACACTTGTCGATGAAAACACTCTTATTTTCCTTCAGTGCATCACCAGCACTTTTCAAGCATTGTAATTTTGTACCAGCCTTCCCATTTCCAATAGTATCATGTAGACAAGTTCACATTGAGTTTGTGTTGGACAAACTTCCAACAATATGGTGTTTAAAAGCCTCACATTGCTACAGTTTAAATGAAATACAATACAATTATACAAAACATCCTATTATACATACATGCACACCAACAGTAAAAATCTCAAAGGGACATAAAAGATGTAGGCTTCAAAATATCACTGCAGACATAGGGAGATGACACCAGGTGTACCGTGTACGGTTCAAACCAAAAGCTACTGATATATCTCTTCACGATTCTAGTAGAGTCTTAACTAAGCTTTCCCAATTTGAAACAAGCTCATATTAGATCTAATAGCAATAGAAGCTCACAAAATCATATATGAATTACCATATAATATTCACAAAAATCATTTATGAATTACCATATCATATTATGACTCTAGTAGAGTCTTTACTAAACTTTCTTGAAATATTAACGCATAAATGTCTCTTATTTAGTAGGTATACTTTATGAAGATCACAAAAATCATTTATGAATTACCATATCATATTCATCTCTAAATGAAAAATAAAGTGAATGTGACTAAATCATTGTTCTTCCTATGACGAAATCATTGTTCTTCCTTATGTTTAGGTTTATTTAAACTACGAACTTTCTAAATCTAAGCTTAAACAAATGACTTTCATGTCCATGTTGGCTGCCTCATTATATCCCTATTAACTGTACATTGTACTATTAAATATAGTTTATGCAATAAGCCAAGTAATTACTTTCACTATCTGCTCCACATCGATCGAGTACAGATATTTGATATTTAAATATAGTGATATAATATCCAACATGTTAGCAAGAAGCTGTAAATGTTATTAAAAACATGCAACAAATCACAAATATGTTTGTCTTTTACAGAGTTTACTATACAAATATAGATAATACATACATGTGTGTGTAAAATCCCATGTGGTGACCCAGTTAGTATGATGTGGGAGGGAATATTGCACAAATTATTAATGTTGCACAAATTATTGATGTTGCGCAAGTTAATGAATAAGGTGTGCACATGTTGCCGAGCAAATTAAGATGAGTAAACTTCATCCAAATTATATGGGTGATTAATTATAATACCTAGAAGCAAGCAAAAACAAGTGAACAGATACAAGTGCAATGAAATAACAATAAAAGAAAAAATGACATAAACTAATGGATTTACATACATGTTTTATATCTGGTTTGAATATAAAAAATGTATACAACACACAAAGTTTTCAAATAACTATGTTATGATAAAGAAATGTTTAATATAGACTAGCCAAATATATACATGCTAATTGAACTCAAAACTTGTAGTGTGATCACAGAAAAAGGAAGAGTACCAGTTGAGTTTTCAAACAAGCCCGTAGGTTTCGACATACATCTGATGAGGGATCCAGCTCAATCAGTCTGTTCACATCAAAAAGTGCGGACTAGTAGTCATTAAGTGTAACAAGTGTTTAGGAATGCAACATCAGTGCTCCTGTGTGGTTCATATCTAACTTGAGAATTGATGTGCATTCTTCTCCGGCCTATACATTAAAATAATGTTCGGTAGTTAAACCAAAATCATGGTGTATGTATGGGCTAAGATGAATAAGTCGTGGCCGAAAGGATAATAACATTAACATGCTGTAGATTTTAATGCCATATTGCTTTTGGTACAGTCGAGAGGAGAATTACTGTGGCATATTAACTTCACTTTTGAGAAATTTTCAATATATAAACACTAGGTTACCTCTTTTCCAAACCGGATTTTTTTCTTATTTATACCAGTCCTCAAGAATATGAGGATATATGCCACTAATTCAAAGTTATTTTAAATATAAAGCCAACATGATTATCATATGTATATTATATTTCACATATGTATATTATATTTCAGATGAGTAATCAATCTGGACTGTTAAGTTTGATTGTATACATATGTGCTCCTATCAAACTGTATAATATAATCTCAATCAGTAGGATAGGAGCACATATACATGAGTAAATGTATTTCACATCAATTGTATAATATAATCTCAATCAGTAAAGTCTAAGCCTGATAGGAGCACATATGTATATTATATTTCACATGAGTAATCAATCTGGACTGTTAAGCAAAACTTGAACTATTCAAGGTCTTATCTTCATATAGGGTAAAAAATTGTTAACAATATCTATTAAGTTCAAAACACATATTAAAAAATTAAAATTCAGTGCAAATGCTCAATTTTTAAAGAGGGAAACTAATCCATAATAAATAAATAACCCCAGAGTTTGATGGGTACTAAAAAGAAGCAGCATACCGCTTATAATAGAAGAGGGGATTAAACATCCACTATTATCACAACCACGTCCAGCTAATGCTCGAATTAAACTCTTTACAAGTGTATCAAAATGATATTCGTCACTAGAAAAGACTTTTACAACCTGCAATAATGAGGCACATTACATAATTTAACAATAAGTTCAAAAACTTGTTTTGACAAGTAATATATACAATCATTTCGAGAAAGTTAGCAAACTTCAATGTGATAAGCCTAAAAACACCAATGCAATAAGCCTAAAAAGCAATCAATTCACTTAATCCTCAAAATAGAATCAAATATTTGTTTTAAAATAATCCAAGTGCCTCAATATAGGTTTAGGCTTCCCCCAATTTAACAAATCCAGCACACCCACACAAAACTTATATTGTAAAAGATCAAACCTAATGTTAAAAGTTGTAGCATAAAGCACCTTCCACGCTAGTACCAATATATTAAGAGGTGGTGGATATTAAAAGTTGTTCACCACTCAAACAAAGGCAGACTGTAGTAACATTTCACTAAGGTTACATATCCATTTAAACCTTTTCTATATGTATAATGTAACGACTAATTCTGATGCTTCAATTTCGTACAAATTTAAAGTGCAAATGTTAGAAGAGTACTATAAGAGAATAACATGTATAAGAATGCATAACTATATCAATGCATCCATGTCACAATGCTTCCACTGCAACAATGTATAATGATGCTTCCACTTCACACAAAGACACAATGCTTAAAACCAGCACTACAACAATGCATAATTATAATTTAAAAGAATAAGAACAAAGAAAATCAGGTATAACTTGGTATTATTTTTTCTATAACAAATACAAGTGTCCACCTTGGTAGAAAAATGTAATTCAATCCTATATGAATATGCGCTCAAAGACTACATATTACACAACATAAACAAACCTCCAATAATGAGTCTCTAGTTGCACTCCAAATTCTGGCATAATTATAATAGACTCTACATGATTTGAAAATAATTATGAAATCCTTTGACTACATGAAAAAATTAGCTAATCAACCAACATATTTATTATGTGACTTCGAACATAAATGAATTGTAAAAAACTGCACTTGTGCAGCACTGCCTTGTACAAAACTGTAAATATAAAGCATCTATTTAAATAAGAGTAACATGTGCATAATAATACTTTTATTATTAACATCTGTAAATATATTACAGACCATGGGATGATTATATGTAACAAAGGATACTCACCACATTTAAAATTCTAGGAGCATCAGGTCCAATCTCAAGATCATGCCAGGGATGGGCAGCTACTGATCTCTTTGAAAATGAGAACAGAATTCTCAGATTCAATCAAGGAGTTAGGTGGTCCTCTGAAGGTTTCACTACATTCTCTTCTTCCATAACTCTGAAAATCGAATGAAACACAATTTAATTTAATTGATATAGTAGAATACCTTAATTTAATTTAAATCACAAATTAGTTTAATTTAGATCGTTTGAACCCATTAAACCGTGCTTGTACAGCTAAAGAAGGTTGTTTCTTGTTGTGTAGTTTGAATAGCATTGAACTTTTGACCATCACTTGCATATTCACTATGTAATGCAAAAATACTGTCATAAGGATCATGCATTTTTGTTTCTAATATGCATGCCTCCTTATTTTGATGTATGTTATTAGCATCTAAAAATCAAACAACGAAATTATGAAAAAAAATTGAAAATAATTATAATAACAATAACAGGTTAGCAGAATGAGCTCAAAAACCTGGACAGTGCGATGCATGACAAATAACAATAAAATCAGCTATTAGAGCATGTGTATATAGAGCACTACTACCACGCCTGAAAAATTATTTTGAATTTAGGTTTCTTGCCTTACTTGAACCGCTTGGAAACAGCGGCGGAAGGTTGAGTGGCAGTACGACGGCTAATCGACGATCGTCAATCAGAGAAATGCCTCGTTGGTGTCGAAATCGCAAATGACTCGAAGCTCTAATTAACCTTAGCATTAGGGTTGAACCAACCAAGCTTAAGCACAGGGCCAAGGGAGAGATCGAGTTTTGCAGAGTCGAGATGAAGATCAAAATTAAGTGAGTGATGCAAGACTCATCTCACATAAGATTTAATCATTTATTGTCTCTTTTTTAGTATAAAGGAGAATGAGTTTTTCTTTTAATTTTAGGGAAGAAGGTAAAAAAAGAAAGAAAAATAGGTTGGCATGGAAAGCGGGAAATGAAAACAGAGCTCGCCTAAAAATATTATCCTACGGTAGCGCGCAATTAAAATTAAAACGCTACAATTATATTAGATCAAGTGAAACAGTTGCATTTCATGTTTAAACACTACCATTTAGTGCAAGTAAAAGCACATTTTTTTGTAGTGTGATCATTTGATTAGTCATATTCACGGCACCTTCACTTCTCTTATGGATATGGCCACTAGATTCGAGAACCCTAATTCCAAGGGAAAGGAGGCTGTATTAGCATCTCAGGGAAATTCCAACGGCTCAAAGAAGAGAAAGACCAACTTTCATCAGCAGAAGAAGAATTGGCAGAATTCTCAGGATATTGGTTATTCTTCTCAGAAGCGATCTCTTGACTTATCTTCCATCACTTGTTTCAAGTGCAACCAGCAGGGTCATTATGCCAACAGCTGCCCATCTACCGGAGCTGCTATTCCTCCAGCCCAGATAACCAGGATCAACCTTTATCACATTTATTTACAGCCAGGCCACTTTAAGAAAGACTATCCCACTCAGCAGAGAGGCAAGACATCTGGAGTATTTTCCATGACCTCTTCCACTCCTCCTTCTACCAGTGATACCCAACGTACTCTTCAGAGCACCTTTACTTTCCATGATTTTCCTGTTCGTATTCTTTTTGATATTGGAGCATCCCATAGCTTTATTTCTGTTGATATTTGTAATAAATTTGAGCACATCTTGCAACTTCAATTGGCAACTTCATCCTTATGTGTGACTAATCCCATCGGCAGTCTCACCAATCTTAGTATGATTTGTAAAGGGGTTAAACTCCTTTATAACAGGCATAGATTCACTGGAGATTTCTATGTCCTCGGTTTTGATGCATTTGATATCTTACTTGGGGTGATTGGTTAAAGCGTTATGATGTTGTTATTTCTTACAAAGCCCGAACCGTTTCTCTAGTACACGACCAGGATAATTCTCTTGTGATCGAATGTCAAATGCCTTAAGATTATGCAGGCAGTTTTATCTTTTCGCTTGATTCTCGGCCTAGTGATCTTGACTCCACCCCGATAGTTAGGGATTATCTTGATGTTTTTGGTGAAGTCACTTCTCTACCGACCAAGCGGAAAATTGAATTCCACATCAATCTTATTCCTGGAGCTCGACCTGTTGTTCTTCCTCCTAGACGGATGGCACCCAGGGAGAAAGTCGAGTTAAAGAAGCAGATTGAAGACCTGGTCTCCAAGAGTTTGATTAGGCAGAGTTTTTCAGAATGGGGAGTGGCTATGGTCTTTGTCACTAAATCTGATGGTTCTTTGAGGATGTGTGTTGATTATAGAGAGTTAAACAAGCTTACTCTTAAGAACAGATATCCTATGCCTCGTATCAATGATATGTTCGATCATCTCTACGGAGCTCTCTCAGCTTGATCTTGCTACCGGTTTTCACCAGCTTCGTGTAGCTGAGGAGAGCATCCCCAAGACAGCTTTTCGAACAGATAATGGTTTCTATGAATGGTTAGTTATGCCCTTTGGATTAACCAATGCTCTTGCCTTCTTCGTTGATCTCATGAATCGCGTTTTCCGCGATGTTCTCAACAAGTTTGTCATAGTTTTCGTTGATGATATTCTCGTCTTTTCTAAGTCGGAGAAGGAGCATGAATCTCATTTGAGCTATGTCCTTCAAACTCTTGGGAAACATCAGTTGAAAGATAAATTTTCTAAATGCCATTTCTGGAGGGATGAAATCCGATTTCTTGGGCACATTGTTTCTGAAAATGGAGTCTCGATTGACCCGGTTAAGGTCGCCGCGATTAATGTAAGTCTATCCACCTTTCCTCTTTTGTAATTTAATTTTCTTATCTTCCCTTGAACTCATTCACCCTATTCTATTCCAGGAATGGGAGACACCTAAAAATTCTTCTGATATTCGTAGCTTTTTGGGCCTTGTCGGTTATTATCGGAGATTCATTGAGAATTTTGCTCAAATAGCTGCACCTCTTACTGCTTTGACTTGTAAGAATGCTAAGTTTGTTTGGAATGATAAGTGTGAAGCAGCATTTAATGAGTTAAAGCAAAAGCTTACTTCTGCTCCTGTTCTCACCGTTCCGAATAGGAGTGAAGGATTATCTATTTATACCGATGCTAGTCGAGAAGGTTTGGGTGTTGTGTTGATGCAAGATGGGAAGGTTATTGCTTATGCCAGTCGTTAGTTGAAACCCCACGAAGCTAACTATGCCACTCATGATTTGGAATTGCTTACTGTTGTGTTTGCTTTTAAGTTATGGAGGCACCATCTTTTAGGAACCAAGTTTGAGCTTTTTACGAATCATCGGTCTCTTAAATATATTTTCACCCAAAATGATTTGGACCAAAGGCAGGTTAGATGGCTTGAGTTCTTAGCATCTTATGACCTCGACATCAACTACACTCCCAGAAAAGCCAATGTTGTGGCCGGTGCTCTAAGTCGGAAGAGAGCCTTGTTATGTCAGATTACAGCTTCTTCGTCTCTTATGGATCGTATCGCAGCCAAGCAGGATGAAGATGAGATGCTTAAGCTCATGAAGGAGAATATTTGTAGTAGGGAAGGTGATAACCAGAGTGAGTTAGGAGCACAAATTGATCAAAATGGAGTTTTGAAGATTAATAACCGAATTTGTGTTCCGAATGTCGACGGATTAAGGCAAGAGGTTCTTAAGGAAAATCATCAGTCTCGACTCTCTATCCATCCAGGTGTCACAAAGATGTTTCAGAATATGAAGAGGCTATATTGGTGGAGTGGTATGAAGCGGGATATCTCTATTTATGTTAGTAGATGTGCCACTTGCCAATAGGTTAAGGTTGATCACCAGACGATCGTTGGATTGCTGCAACTCCTTGAGATTCCCATTTGGAAGTGGGATCAGGTTTCTATGGACTTTATTGATGGATTACCGAGGACTAGAATGGGTAACGAGAGTGTATGGGTAGTTGTCGATCGATTGACCAAATTCGCTTATTTTATTCTGGTCAAGTCGAATCGAACCGCTTCGAGCTTAGCTGAGGTTTATATGAGACAGATTGTCCGACTCCATGATGTTCCGTCTAGTATTGTTTATGATCGTGACCCTACCTTTACCAGCAAGTTCTGGAAAGCTTTTCAGGAAGCTTTAGGTACCCGTTTGAACCTTAGTACTGTTTACCATACCCAAACTGATGGTCAGACGGAAAGGATGAATCAGATTCTGGAAGATCTTCTTTGTGTCTGTGTTCTTGATTATGGAGGATCTTGGGAAGATCATATCCATCTCGTTGAATTCACTTATAATAACAGCTATCAGGTATAACTTTATTTTGAATTTTAAATCATCTTAAGCTTAAATCTATTAAATCCTATTCTTTTAAATTCAGGCAAGTATCGAGATGTCTCCGTTTGCTGCTCTTTACGGACGATCTTGCAAATCTCCATCTTGCTGGATTGAATCCGGTGATCATTTGGTTTTTGGACTTGATATGATTCTGGAAGCATCCGAGAAGGTTGAGGAAATTAGGAGGAAGATATGGATTGCTCAGGATAGGCAGAAAAGTATGCTGATAGGTGGAGAAGGGATTTGGAATTTTCAGTGGGTGATCAGGTCTTTTTTAAGATCTCGCCACTGAAGAATGTGGTCCGCTTTGGTTGAACAGGGAAGCTTGCTCCTAGATTCATTGGTCCTTTCCGCATTCTGGATACAGTTGGTCCTTTAGCTTATAGAGTGGATTTACTAGAGAAGCTATCGGGTGTGCATAACGTGTTCCACGTATCTCACCTTCGCAAATATTTTCATGATCCATCTTTGATTGTTCAGCCTGCTTTATTAGAGAATTTGTTCATCGAGCCAAATCTCACTATCGAAAAGAAGCCATTCCTTTTTTTGATAGAGGTACGAAGCAGCTTAGGAGGAAATCTATCGGTCTGCTCAAAGTACAGTGGAGTACAGATGATCAGGATTACACCTGGGAAACTGAGGAGTCCATGCGTGCTTCAAATCCTGAATTGTTTATCTCAGGTACTATTCGTTGAATTTATCTTATCTTTCCGTTTGCTTTTGTTCTTCTATCTTGTTTCTTTTCGGGAATGAAAAGTTTTGAGTGGGGGAGAGTGTAACGACCCGGAAATTTTAACGATTTCAATAACGTAATTAACTAAAATTTTCATGAAAATAAACAATAAAATTTAACAATGAAAATTTGATTTTTGGGACACGTCTATTTTAATATAGCAAGTGGTAGAATTTCATCGGAAATTATGTAAGTTTGTTCGGTTGTGAAATTTTAATTTAAAATCAGTTAAAAATTTGATGGAAATAAAATATTTTCGAAACCTAAATATTTTTACATAAGAAAATTGTAAAACATTTTCTAAGTGAGACATCATAATTCGTTTCACCAAATTTGGACTGCTCTAGCCCCATTTATATTATTTTCGGTGATTTAGCTGCATTTTCGACAGCGAAATGGAGTATTGATAGGTAGGCCGTGTCTCTCGTATCTATGTACCATCTTGTTCGTCTCATCGCGTTGATCTCCGCAGCATATTCATTTGTGTATTTCGACGTCCGGTATGCGGCGAAATCAACAAAACGGTTGGCCGTATTGGTACCCATTTTGGGTCTTTTGGGTTTCTGTGTGTCCATTCTTCTATCCACCGAGAGAAAACAAATGACCTCTAGCTATTAATATTTCCAGAATTCAACCCCCGGCTTTTCTATACCCATTGTTTGATATATATACTGGTTCGTTTCCTTCTCTTCCCCTATCTCTTCGTTCCGTGCTTTGCAATATAAAAAATATAAATATATATATATGTGTATATATATATAAAGTATATGCACCTGAGAAACTTGCTCGTCCATCCTTCTTCTCAACCCAAAACCCGAACAATCCACGTCGCCTATCCACCTCCCTCGACCTTCAGCCCTCCGCCACTCTCCTCCCCTCACACAGCCGCCTCCCTCTTCACTGCCTTTCCTCCTCCTCCGCAAACCCACTGCCATGCCAGCCGAATGCCTTTCCTCCTCCCTGACCGCACCCAGCACCCTTCTCCTCTCCGCCACCTTGGCCTTCTGCCTCCACACTCCATAGCCACAACAGCCCCTTTCCCATCTGAGCATGCAACACTTGCCGCATGCCCCTTGCTCCACGTCCACCACTGTGCTCCACCACCCAGCCCGCCATTCCCCACTCCATGCGACAACACTTAGCACCCTTTCGGCCTCCATCCCCTCTCCAGTATTTGCTCCGCCACTTGAACCCATCCGCCTCCCCTCTCCAGCCATCCCTTGGCCGCAACCCCAGCCTTCCCAACGAGCGAGCAGCCACACCCAAAAACCAAGCAACCAATCTCCACTTCCCGCTGTGCCGAACCAAGCTCTATAGCTCGCTCGTCGCAACCATCTTCTCGTTGTCCAGTCTAATATCCACTGCCCCGACTAGTTGTCGCAGCAGCTTTTTGCTTTGCTTTGTCGCTGTCCAGAAAATTTTAGCAGCAGTTTGTCGCATTCTTCGCTGTTCCGTTGCTTGCTCGTGTCTGTTTGGTGATTTGTTGCTTTTCTGTGCTTATCCATGTTTGTTTGCTTCTTATTCTCGTTATTTCTCTAGTCTCGAAAGGTGAGCGATCACTCACGATTGACATGCAAATGTTAGTAAATTTATTTCACATGAAATGACGATTGAATGTATTGTTAAATTAGAATTGGTTAGTAATTAGATCGTTAAGTATGATATGTTATTTTTTTCAATTTGTTCACCTATGTTAATTGACATATGACACCTATAACATGTCAGTATATATTATATTTAGTTGTTAATTACGATATATGCTTGTCATTGATATGTTATGTCATTTTATGTTATTATTTTATCGTTCTCACACTACAAGTTCCCTGTTAGTTAGGAAAATCACTATGGGTTGAAATGGTTCATACTCGAATGATCTTATAGATTAGGGAAAAATCGTTACGGGTTGAAATGATAAACCCGAGCGATTTTACTGATTTGAAATTTTGGGATTGCGAATTGAAATGATATATACCCGTAAATTTTAAATTATTGCGTATTGAAATGATAAATATCTGTATCACTTGACCATAGGGTAGAAAACTATATACGGACACCGTTGGTCTATTTTTAAAATGTTTTCCAAAATTTTAAAAATATATGTGTGTTTTAATAAATATTGTATATAAAGATTTTTTTTAATATGTGTGAATTTTAGATTTTTAAAATTATATGTTTGGGAATTTTAAAATTATTAGTTAAGTTTTAAAAATGTAAATTTGTAAGATTTTACTTATAACTTTATTATTTTTAAATAGTTAAAATAAGATTTAATATAAAATAAAATAAAATTTAAGAAAATAAGATTTAATTTAATAAGATTTAATATAATAAATTTTAATTTAATAAAATTTAATTTGATAAATATATATATTGTGCTAAATTATTTATTTAAATTTATGTTAATATTTTTAGAAATAGATTTTTGTAATAACTCTAATAAATAAAGGTTAGAAAGATAAATTAAAATTTATTTGTAATTTAATTTGTTAAGAATTGAATTTAAATAAGAATTGATTTGAATTATTGATTTTGAGGTTTAAAGGACATGATTTTATAATTTGATTTGATTAAAAGTGATTAAGTGAATATTTTTAAAATTAAATATAATTGAAGTGGAATATTTAATTTTGATTTAAAATTGTAATTTGAGATTTTATTTAAATGTTTATAAAGTGATTTTATAAAATGACAGTATGAAATAAGCGTTTGATTGTTAAAGAGACCGGGATCGGATATTGTCATACTCTCAGCCAATACCGAAAACCACTTTAACAACTGTGCACATGGTGGAGAATCCAGAATGAAGTAGGATGGTTTGGCGAATGCTACTGTATGAGGTATGAACGCAGCCCTAACCCCCTCGGGTCTGCTTGATATGACTAAAACATGGGCTATACCTAGGCCAAATGAGGTCGCACCTCCGATCGAGCATGCTTCTTCGAAACCATATCTATTACTTTGTGATTTGATTGGTGCACACCTTTGATTATAGGAATGTGTCTCAAGGTGGGCGATAGTAGCTGCTATGCGTTACCACTAACCCGGTTCTGCAAAATGGTAGTATCCTCCCTGGGCATTGCCTCGCGTGCCTTGTCATATGCCTTATTGAGCCCATTATGAGTTTGGTTTGTGTCGTACACTATGGAGTGCCATCTGATTGCTCTCCAGTTTATGGAGGAATTACGGTATTGTGTAGACTACAACATTTATATAAAAATGTGTTAAGGGGGATATGGGTAACACCTTAGCGCTATTTTAATACTTTACTTTACTATAGACATTTTCTATGTAGTGTATTGTATTATGCGTGTAGATAGTTTGATGGATCCTTAAAGGATGGGAATCCCAAACATACTTTAAGTTATATTGCATTTCACTTGGACATTTCACTTGAGTTGATTTACTTACATAAGAATATTAATCCTAACTCAAGTGTTTTGTGTTTTGCTTTATGCTCTGGTCAGCCTAAGTATCACAGCATTTGAGACCACCTATGGAGCTTGGAGCTTGGAGCTTTGCTTGGAGATCTATCTTTATGTATTCATCTTTTCAGCCATTTCCAGTTATTTGTGTTCAGACTTGTCATTTTCTTATGTATTAGAGACTGCTTTGTATTTGGACTTATGTTGTATTTTCTTTAGACTCTTATGTTTCTGTAGTAGCTTCATGCACTACTATATATCTATTCCATTGCGTATTTTTGTATTTCTCTGTGTCTGTGATTTTGTGATTGATTTATTTACTGTATATGCTAAGTTTTGCCAAATATAAATAACAATCTGTTGTTTTGAGCAATTCAAGTCTGACATGTGTGGTTTATTGTCGTTTTGAATGGTTCGAAATGGCGGGTTGTTACAAATAAACACATGTTTTTAAGATAGAACAATGTAAAAATAATAGCCTCATATATAAAAATATCCTATCACACTCTAAAGGAAGCAAATACTGTATATTACACAATTTAACATTCCATACAATATCCGAATTCTTTTTATGCATTCCAAACCATTTAATTTAAATATAAACTATATCAATTTCTAATACATATGTATACATAGACTACATTGACTCAACCTATCCATCACCTCATATCCAAAAGTATGTCAACTAAAACTTACAATTAACCTTTGGTCTGACCCGCGGATTGTCGAATAAAAGCAAATCCTCGAGTTAGGCTAATTCTAGCTGTGAGTTCATAAACCATAATAAGATTTTATAATATTCACTATAACATAAGTAGTCACAAAGTAAACTAAAATCCATATTCCGAGATTAAATAAACTTAATCATGAGTAAAGAGTATAACTATTCAACTTGAAAATTAATCATAATCGTTGAACTTTTGCAAACAATTTGCAGCAAGAACGCATTATATTCACCTCTGTAAAAACACTTTTTATGTGATCAAAAATAATATTTTTTAATGAAAATTTTACATATTGTTCAAAATTAACTTGATAATAACAAACTCAAATTTTATAATTTTTGGAATTTTCTACAATTTATTACAAATTTCATACCAACATGCGTTTTCTGCCCAAATTTTCCATGAAAATCATGTTGTTAAACCCTATCTGGCGCATCAAAAATCAATGAAAATCCTTCAAATTCGGACCAGAGGTTCTGGATCTTAAATAATATATCAAAAATTCAGAATTTTTAAAATTAATATGAATTAAACACAAATTTTATAGTGAAGATGGTTTAAAAACACAGATTTTTTAAACATACATGCACATCAACGAATATCGTCACCAATCAAATTTGCAACCATATAAACACAAGATATTTATATTACATGGAGCTATGAGTCTACGAAACTTACCTTAAATATTTGAAGCCATAATAATTAATTTTGATGCACACAATTGATAGAGTTAGGGTTATGCCCTAGGGGTAATTATGTAATTTGTTACACACATCTAACTCGTTGACCAATCTTGTTCGAAATAAAAGGTATTTTCTTCCTATCATATACTTGATATAATGTGATTATATTAATTAATTAACTTAATTAAAAGTGTATTTAATAGATAAATCCATAAATGGTATATTTTGTGATAGTAGTTGCAAAGTGTTGTAACCGTGAGTAATTTATCACAACGAAACAAATATACTATTTTAAATGTTCCTAGTCAAGATGCATCGAGACTGGATATCGATGTATCCATTGAGACTGAAGTACGTAACGCTCTCCAAATGTTGGGCAGTGTATTACTCATGACTACTGGGGGCACCTAGAGGTTACGTACTAATAGTTACTGGATAACTATGGAATGACTCACTCGATAGTTTTCTGTTGGTTAATATTATGAGGAATGCGGATTACAGATCTTAAGGCTAGGAATAACACTAGAGGGGGGTGAATAGTGTTTTTAAGAAATTACTAAATATTTTTGAGATTATGTTTATTTGAACACAAATGTATGCAATATTCAGACACGGATATAATCACAAAAACAAACACAGATGCAGAAATAAAGTAAATGCAGTAAAGGAAAGAACACACCGGATTTTATACTGGTTCGGAGTTACCCTACATCCATTCCCGCACAACTAAGTATGGATTTCCTTTCAAAAACAATTCAACAATTACACCCTCGGTTTCAAGGCTATGAGGTACACCCTCCAGAATCACAATCCTCTGGGTAGAGATACTTGATTTCCGGAGCAACAAGTTCACCCAATTGATTTCCAAGGCTACAATCACACCTTTTCTCGCTTGATTGATTTCCAAGGCAACAATCACACCTTTTCTCGCTAGATAGATTACAAAGAAGCCTATACCTCTGAATAGCACTTGGATCTTGTTGAGATAGTGATAGAGAATCAAACCAGAGATGATCTAGTTAGATTCAATGTTGATTTCGGTAGAGTGATGATAGGATTTTGAATAAGAAAATGTGGAAGAAGAAGAGAAGTGAAACACCAGAAAATCTGTATTAAAATTCGTTGAAACTAACCCCTATTTATAGAAGAACAACAGCCATGTCCATTCGTGAAAGGTTATGGCGAATAGACACTTCTTTTGAAATTCAAATTTTTGAATCTAACTGTCACTATGTCGACATGGGGTACTAGGGCATCTCGACATGGGGTACTAGGGCATGTCGACATCCCAAAGCATTTTTTGATGATTTGATTTTCTTTGAAAATAACCTTTATCTTATATTAAAAACTATTTAAACTTTATAAATATACTTGACTATAGATAAAATACATAGATAAATATAGAATAATATATATATAATTTTACTATAATTTTATATTTAAATCTAAGTATAAATATATTATAATTAAAAGATAGTTTAAAACAAACGAAGTTTAAAACAAGAGTTTATTTAAAAACAAAGAATATTTTAAGGCTAAAACATCTTTTTGAAAATCATTTGAAAAGATAATTTTTAAGGCTAAAACATTTTGAAAAGCAGTTTTGAAAATCATTCTGAAGTAGTTTTGAAAATCGTTTTGAAGTAGTTCTGCAAGCTTCTTCCTGCAGAATTTCTCATCATATCAGGACTCGAGAACTTGTACAAAACCAGGATGTTTGTGGGTTTGTAAGCCACTTGTCATAGGTTTGTAAGCTACTTGTCGTGGGTTTGTAAGCCACTAAAAAGGTAGAAATGGGTTCCATCCCAAAAGAAAATGGAGTGAAGATTTCAGTGCTATTATGAAGTTTTAACATAATTCTAGACTCAATACTTATCTTGAAATCTTGGACTCTTGATAATCTTGATATTCTTGATACTCATGAGTCTTCAATCTTGATATCTTGAATCTCTATACTATACAGTCTTCATTCTTTCTACCTGCATGGTTAAATCCTGCATATACATATATATCTAAAGTATAATGTTAGTATTTATATTTTATAATCTTATTTCAAGGTTGTTGTAATCAAAACCATCATCTCAAGGACTAACGATTTCCCCTTTTTGATTATGACAACCTTTGTTTATAAAATATTACTTCTATCCTATTGACTCCCCCTAAAACTAATAACTCCCCCTTAATCTATGCCTAACTACCCTATTTTATATTTCTCCCCCTTTGTCATCAACAAAATCAAACAAACTCTAAACTATATAACTCCCCCTCATTCTTATACTCAAGTACCTGCATTAATAAACTATATAATAGAGTATATTAAGAAATAACTATACTTATAGACATGATATTCAATCAACGATTATAAATATATCAATGTATATTTATACATTCATAAATCCACACCAAGTGTTTGTAACGACCCGTAAATTTTGATAATTTAATTGGTTAAATTAATAAGATTTTCGTAATTAAATTTAGAAAGGAATAGAAATTTTATAATAAATATTGAAGTAAATGTTAAGAATGAATTGTAGTAATGGTTATTAGAACTAATTGTTGAAAATTTAAGTGAATTTAAAATAAGTAATAAAAGGTAAGCATTTAATTTACCAATGTAATAATATATTGATTTAAAGTAACTGAATGTAAATTTAGGCAATAATGTTAATGCAAGGTAAACATTATGTAATAAATTGTAGTTGATAGGATTTATGCTAGAGAGTAAGTATAATAGTTGTTTTGATAATAAAGTAAGAATGTGAACTAAATTTTTTAAAATAAATGTAATTAAGTGGATTTATTGGAATTTAATAAAATTTGATGTTGGAATATTACAAAAATAAGGATTGTGATGAAATTTGGAAATATTAATGCATCAAGATATAGCCAATGCTAATTGAAGGTTAATAATTAATGGATTGAATGAAATGAGATTTATGTAGATGTTATACTTAGCTACAAATTGAATATATGGTAATAAATGTAAGCATTCAATTAATTAATGAATTTATTTAATTTGTAAAGTAATAATATAATAGGTGGTAACTAGTTGGGAAGAATGAGCATACAAAATAATTAAATATTACTTTAATGAAAATAAGTGTAGTAAAGGAAGTGTGAATGTAAAATTTACAGAAACGTGAATTATATTAAGGTAAATTCATTAATTAGATTTAAACCTAAATTAATGTGTTCAATTGATAAAAGTACACATTTAGAATGTAATATTTATTCAAGTAAAGATGTGATTAGGCGTATATTAATGTAATGAAATAATTAGCGTTATATATGGAATTATAATATTGATTGATAAGTAACGAACTTTTAAATGCAATCAAAAGCAATAGGTGACATTTAATATAGGTTGTTTATTTATTTTGTGAATAAACTTTGGTAATCAATTACAGTAAATCCAAATTTAACGTTTGGTTAATGTAAATTTAAGTAATGTTAATTTTACTCATAATATGAATTGATTGATTTAAAGAATGGAAACCAAGATTTTATTTAATTGAAATATAAAATTCAATAATTGGATTTATTGCAATTTAACGAAATTGAATATAGCTAAATAATACTTTATTTGCAATGAAGATGGAATATGAGAAAATTTATGTAATAGTTTGAATCCAATGGTAAACCCATCTATTTGACAATAATTAATGGAATAACGTTTATGCAAACTAATTTAGCGCAGTCACTATTAATTGAAACCTATTGCAATAAATGGAATTAAATATTACGTTAGTGTGGATTTAAGGTAATTTGGTAATAATGTATTGTTAATGGTTATGAATGAATTGATAATTAAAAGGAAGGGTAGTGATGTTAATATAGGTTGACTATACATAAGTTGAATGAAATCCCAATAAAGGAAGTAATGCAAATGTATATTTAGCAAAAATTTCAATACTAGTGGAAAAATTAGTTAATACGCAATAAAGAAAGAAAGTTGATGTAATAAAAGAATGGAACCAAGATGAAATGATTAATGTGATTTAAAATCTTAATCTGGGTGTGCATTAATTTATAATGGGATATAAAAGCTAAATTAATAATTTAAAGTGTTGACATTACCTTTAAGATGGTAAATTTACAATTGATTCATAATAAGGAAAATAAGGAAAGATTCAAATAAATGGATTCATTTGGATAGCAATTGACAATTTATAAATTATATAAAATAGTAAGTTATAATTGATTGAAATAGTGGGGATAATACAATTTGTTAAGTGAAACATAGGTAAACAAATGTAAGTATTGAATTTATACGAGAGAGAACATTAAATTGTAAGTTTATAAGTGTAATTAAACGTAGCTTATGTTTTGTGAAAATATAAGGAAAGTTTGATTTAATGAAAAGAAGAACGTTTATATCAAATAAAATGAATGGTTCATTTGTGAATGTAGATTTAGTTTCATTAGAGTAAAGAATAGAATGATTTCTAACAAATAAAAATAAAAGGGAATATATATATATTTATTTGAACATTGTTTTAGCATATAGATTGATTATAAGAATAGGAGTATAATTTAAGTAAGTTATTTATTACTATGATGTATAAACAACAAATGTCTAAACATCTTTAAATGACTTAAGGAAACAATTGTTCTATTTTTCATCCATTTTTGT
Source organism: Allium fistulosum (assembly GCA_030737815.1). Taxonomy (NCBI): domain Eukaryota; kingdom Viridiplantae; phylum Streptophyta; class Magnoliopsida; order Asparagales; family Amaryllidaceae; genus Allium; species Allium fistulosum. Next base: position 717,446,867 of record CM060908.1, read on the forward strand.
TTATCTATTTTGAAATTTAACTTGTATTAATTGCAATCAATGTAATGAAAATATTTTAATTAAAAGGAAAGAGAACGTAAAAGGAAAGAAACGTTGATTGTAATTAATAGATTTAATAAAAGAAATGCGTGTTTTGTGTTAAACAGAAATGGTGCTTTAAAGGAAATAAAAGAATTGAACGTTTTCATTTTTAAGCTAAGTATAATTTTATTAATTGTGCGTAGATAAAAATTATATGTGTATAAATTGAGTATTATTTGAGTGAATGAAATTAATTTGGTTACGTTTTGGAGAAATTGAATTTCAAAATGTGTATGTGGTCCCTTCATTTCTTTTTTATCACATGTACGTTTTAAAATAGTTATCTCATTATTAATACTTGGTCCGTTCATTTCTCCTTCTATTTTGTAACGACCCTGAATTTCGAACAAATTAAATTGAGAATATTTAATTTATTTTAAATATTTGAACGATAATTAATTTGAATCCCCGATCTAATTTTGAAATCTGCGATTAAACTTTAAAATTTAATCGATTGAAAGTTGAATAAAAATTTAAATCTTCAATTTTAAGCTGAAGAAAAATATTTCAAAAGCTTTTAAAATTCGTATTGATAATACCGAAGCTAACCGAACTGTCAGGATTGAATTTTTAACCGTTTTGCTCAGTTTTGAATTTAATTGTTTTAAACCGATATTTAAAAATAGTCATTTTTCAAACAGTCTCGGAATTCGACGAAAACAGTTTCATTGGATCCGTAATATTGAATTATTGTCGGATTCCAATTTTCGTAATTTTCAGAGTTGTTATGTGAACGTACGACATATAAACGCGTTGGAAATTTTATCGAGACGTTTTGATATTTGAATTTAAACTTAAAGATTTGTAAAACGACAATACGTACATCACGCACCCGGATTGTTTCCTTCGTACCTATTCTCTGCTGCATCGCGTACTCCTGTCTCCCTCCATCTCTTTTAAAATCATCACGCAAAACAGTTTTGAAAAGAAAAAAAATGGCTAACAAGATAAAGTATTCGACTGTGAATTTATATTCTTCATTCCCCTTCTCATCTCAATTCAAAAATCGAAACTTCAAAGAAAAAAAAATAGCAGCCATGTTCTTCTCAACTATAAATGAAATCGAACGAAATCAACGTTCGTTTAAAATCAGGGTTTTCCTCTCAAAGAAAAAGAAAAGGGGATAGGGTACGAAATCGATTTCGATTTCGAAATCGATCGCGAGTTGATCGATTCAGCTCGAGGGCTCGCTAGGTCTCGCGCTCGATCGATGGGGCTGGGGTTGTTCTCGAGCACACTGGAAGTGGCGATCTCGGTGGAGCGGCGACCATCAGGCGAGTCGATCTCGCGTGCGAGATGACAGGGGTTGGCTCGCGTGGGTTTCGATCAATGAAGGCTGGCGATGGCAGAAGTCGCGATCGAAGCATTGGATTATGGCGATTCGTGGACTTGGCGATCGTTGGAGTTTTGAATAGCCGAGGTCGGAGTAGCAATGTCAGCAAGGAGGAAGGCACGCCTGTAGCCGTGATTTGGGGATGGGGTTTCGATCTGGGGTTCATCGAGTTGGTTCAGGCAGTGAGGTATAATAGTATCTTTATTTTAATTTTTGTATAAATATTTTAAAAGGGAAATTTTTGGTTAAAATCAAATTTCCAGTTTAAGGAATTTTATATCACTGTTTTGTTTAATTTATTTAAAAAGGAAGTTTGTAAAAAAAATATAATAATAATATTAAATATATATGTATGTAGGTTTAAAACATATATGTAGTTTAAAAGGAAAATCATTTAAAAGAAATTTTATATAGATTAAGATTTGAAGAAGGAAAAATTTATTACTATTTTATTTTCAGAAAATAAAAATATAAATGTATTATTGAGTTATCTAAAATTTATTTAAGTTACTAAAAAGACTTTCTAAAGGGAATTCAGTTAATTTAATAAATTGATAAGAGAAAGTTTGTTAATAAAAATACTTTAGCTAATTTAATTTATCTAATAGAAAATAAATTTTTAGATTAGTTCAAATTAAAAGTGTTGATTTATTTAATCTATTGAAAAGAAATTAAAATGTTCGATTTGTTCGAATATTAACGAAATGTATAAAATTGTTTATACCAGGCTACAATCGAGAAAAAAAAACTGAAATGGAAATGGATTGCAAAAATAAAAAGCTAAGGTGAGATTTTCTCACTCGAAGGAAAAATTTAATATTGCAGTTATTTATTGACTGATTGATTGCTATTGAATGTGCTATTAGATATGATAGGATATATCTATATATATAGCAGTATATACATATTGGCATATGTATATATTGGATTGATTGATTTCCCGCCTCGTATAGCGGATGAGACCCTATTGCGCCGTTAGTAAGCGGATTTATAAAAACCTATATACCACGATAATTCCGTACTGGAGCGGAATTGGTATTGTGCTAACATCTTTGGGTGCAGGGAAACAGGTTGGAGGGATCCAACTGGACCCCTCACATTGATTGATTTTATTTATACTGTGGTATGAATCTGTGAATGATTATATTGATGTTATTGATCATATCGATGTCTGGAAATTGATTGAAAGTTAAAAATTTAGCTGAATGGATGTTTGATATCATTGGATTCCAAAAATAAATGAAATTGAATTTTTGAAATCGAAGTAGAAATTTTTAAGTGAATTAATTTTAGGAATTGAATAAATTTTGAAGAAAGGAATTTTTTGAAGTATAAAAAGTAAAATTTTATAATCTTATCGAATTAATTCCAGAATCAAGTGGAAATGTTAAATAAATGGATTTCGTAAAATAGTGATTATGATTTGAAGAATTTAATTTAAGAATTTGGATTTTTAAATAGATTGAAAGAAACGATTGAAATTTATTTTCTTAAAAAGGAATTTATTTAAAAGGAGATAAGTTGGAAATCAAATTAGAAATTTAAATCGGTAAATTGAACTGATTTGGGAAATCCATGTAAAATGATTTCAATTTGAAGAATCCATTTAAAAACAGGATATTGAATAATATGAAAGAAAAATAAGGAATTTATTTTAGTAGTGATAAATAAAATTAGAAATCAATCTGTAATTGATTTAATATCTGGAAATGAATCTTTGAGAAATCAGCATGGGAATTTTATTTAAAGTTGAAAATAAATTTAGAAATCAATATTGAAATTGATTTGATATGAAGTTTTTATAAATAGAATTGAAACTTATAAAAGTGTTTATAAACCCAAAGTCACTTATTTTGGATAAGTTAAATATAGAAGTTGATAAAAAAAAAGGGTTTATAAGTCGAAGTTGTTATAAAAAAAAAAAGAGAAATAGAATTTGTAAATGTGTTTATAAATTCGAAATAGATTGAATGTGATAAATTAAATATAGAAGGTTATTAAAGAAGTTATATTCACGATTTTGGACAGTGAATATATTATTGAATAAAATGGATTCATTTTTGAAGAAGTAATATTAAAAACGAAGTTAAACATTTTAAAGATGTTTTTAAAATGTATTGTGAATTGAAAGCATAGATTTCAACAGTTCTTGTTGAAATAGACGTTTTCGAGAAATTTAAGGAAATGGTGGACTATAATATTGTTGTTATAGTAAATGATTTCCGGAAGGAAATATTTTATATAGTATTGGGATTTATATACCTATCTTAATTTCGAATCCCTATACTAGTGATTTTGAGTCGTCGTAACGATGTTTTACGTAACATTCGTTTTGACTCAAATAAATTGTTGTTATAGTAAATGATTTCCTTAAAGAATGAATATATACTTAATTTTGATTTAAGTATATCGAATATTTTAAAATGTTGAAAATAAAAGATTGGTGAAACACTTATTATTGAATAAGTATGGAATGATTTCCAAAATGAAAATGAGACGTTTTGAGATTTAATCTTCTTAGAGATAAATTGAAATTGAATGTTTGGAATCGATTTGAAAATCGTATTTCAGTAGATGTTTTTGAAATATAAATTCGATATGGAATTTATAAAAGGAAAGGGAAACTGTTTAGGAAAAATAAATATTGATTTATTTTTTGAAGTGTGGAAATTTTATATCTAGTAAAGATATTTTTGAAGATGAAATAATTCGGAAAATTATTTGGAATCTGATGATGTTGCGCATCTTTATTGATAGTTAAATAACCGACTATCAATATTTACCTTTAGATAGGTATTTGTTGTGAATTGGATGAATTTGAATGCCACACTTATTTTTGAATAAACGCTCACTATTCGGGTTAACCGGGAAAGGACCATGGGGTCGTATAACCCATTCCGAATATGTGATACGTCGTTATGAATTGCATTTGAAGACCGGTGTTGAAGACCGGATATTTTTGAAAACGGAAGGATTACCGTCGAGTTACTCTACATCGACTGATCTTCGATTTAGAGGTTTTATCACCCTTAGTGACGGGAAGTCCTGACGTGATTGAAAATTATCCGGAAATGCAAGGGCTTCGTGAGAAGTGCCTTCGGTTCTGTTCGATCCCGGAACAGACTTGTATGGATTGTGTGTCTGACGTTACAATTTGAGATGTAAAGCTGATTTCTTTCAAATACATTTCTGTTGGTGGCGGAGAATTTATTCTCTTAGCTTAACACCCTTCTCTGAGACGTACGAGCTCAGAGGTTATGTAATTGAAATTTATCAGCGATATATCCCAATTTGGTAACGTGGCATACTGAGTGTTGCTGTGAAATGATCAGTGTTTGATCATTTGTGATATGATCATTTGTTTGATCTTATATCTTTGTGATCATAGGTTGATCATTTTGTTTGACCCGAAGCAGGGCTTTTTGAGAAAGCATAGCTTTGTGGACGAGACTTCGTCGAGCCTCACACCCCGGAAATGGTCAAAACAGGACGAATGCGGCAAGGTTCTAGGGAGTAGCGCCCCTTAGTGTATGTCATTCCTTCTGGATAAAGGTGGTATCATGGTATGGAGCCCAGATACTTAACCTCTGTGGTTACTGCATTATTATTATCTATGTGGTTTGTTGCGAATCGGGGATCCTCGGGAAGATCGGTGACGATCGGGGGATGGCATACGCGTGTCAGTAGTTACCTATTTTTGCAGAGGTAACCCGGCCTTGTGTTGGCAGAGATCCGGTTAGGTTCTCGGGTCGTCTATTCCAGGGACGTACCCATCGTGGATAGGAAGTTCCTTAGCCTGACCATTTGTTGGAAATCCAAAGAAACAATACGTGACTTGTACGGTTTTAGTTGTAGAACCTGCCATCTAATATGGCAGCTATAGCAAGCATACTATAATGGTACCTATGCTGGCTAAGATTTATATTCTACTTTCGAAATGTTTTCTACACTATGCACTAATAATAATATCAAAAAGAATTTGATTTTCGCGTAGTAAGCATCTTTGACTATCATAAGAAGAAATCTCCTCCAAGTCTGCGTTTGCATTGTGTGTGTGGCGGGAGGTCTTATGGTAGTTTCATTTTCCAAAAGCATTGCGAATTGACTTTAAAATTCTTCTGTTGTTTATTTTAAAGAAGAATAACTGTTTTACGATCTCACACCAGTCACCATGACTGACTCGGAGTTTATTGTTCCCTTCTAAACTCTGGGTGCCCACCAATTTCCACACGGGCAGCCTAGAGTTATGTTATCAGGATATTCTGGATATTCTGGAGCTTTGGAAGCAAGCTGGATGACGAGACGTAGTATTTGTATTTGATAGTATTTATTCCGCTGTGTATTCTGTATGAGGACAAGTTATATAACTGTCCATTGTTGTATCTTGACTCTGATGACTGATGTATGTATAAACTGATAAAATTCTTTGTTTTAAAGATTATTCATTTATCTATTATATATTGTTCCGCTGCGATATGTGAGATTCTGATATTGTCTCTGTTCTGTATCTGTTGTTGTTTTGTCGTTCTTCTTCTCTTTTTCTTCTATCTTCTCTTCCTCCTCTTCTTTTAAATATTAAAGTTTCGCGTTTTCGCCATCCGATTGTTCGGCAATTGCTACAGTGGACGTAGCAGTGTCGGGTTTTCGGAAGACGGATTTGCGGGTCTTTACAGTTGGTATCAGAGCATATGGTTAAGCGACAACCCTGCTCTGTTGGGTGTTACTCATTAGAGATAGAGTCAGCAGTACTCTAGAATGAGTTGAGTGTAATAATAGATATGAGCGCGTATTTGTTAGTTAATATAAAATTGTTTTGTATTGTGATGATTGGTTTATTGAGTGGCATATGAACCTTCGTCGGCACAGTCTTGCAAAACTGTATCGAAGGGGTTTCTAAACGCTCGAATAGAACAATTCGGCACAGTATTGGTTTGAATAGGGTGAATGAGATAATTTTACCCAAAACTATTTTTGTATAGAAAAGAAATGATTTTCTGTAAATTATTACAGTATATGGTTGCATGGTTGCTAGAAGTAATAATATTAATCTATTATCATTGAAATTAAATAAGAAATTGAAATCGTAACTCCAAAGTTAAGAAATAAATTCATATACAAATGAAATTTGAGAATGTAAATTATAAATGTGAATTGTAATTTAAAACGGAATTCCAGAGGAGTTTTTGGAAAAGTTTTGAAGAGAATTTGAAAATTTTGGAGATTTGTAAAGTTTAAATTCCTTTTTGATTTGAAAATGAATTTCAAAGGGTTTGAAAAGTATTTTGAAGAGATGAAAAGCTCTAAACTTTTTTCGGTCGCTGGAAAATAACTTCGATGATGATCGCGACATCACCGGTGTTCATTTTCGGGTTTCCAAAAGAGGAATTGCTGCCAAATTGTTTTAAATGGAAGTGGTTTGAAAATTTTGGGTTTGGTTTTAGAAAATTCAAAGGATAATTTGAATTGTTTTCAAAAGAGATTTTTGAAATGTTGGTAAGACTCTGGAATACCATATTTATGGGAACAAGAAATGAGTTGATAACTTATACAATTTGAATTTTGATTGAATAAATTTAACTTAAGAAATTTTAAGTTGAATTAAAGTAAGTATAAGTGAATCAATAAAAAATCCAAGTGGAAATTTTTGAATATAAGTTGTATAACTTATAAAATGAGAAAATGAAAGTGAAATAAATGATGTTTAATGGGAATATAACTTAAGAAATGACGAATGAATTTGATTTTGGGTATCAAAATTTATTACTGAAATGAATATGAACTTGAGTTATATAAGTGAAATTCAACTTGAAATGTTAAATGAATTAGCAATTGAATAAATAAATGTATTGGAGGTAAATCAATCTAATGAAAGTAAATTGATATGGAAGAATGAATGTAAGTGTAAATTCATTAAAGCTAATTGGATGAAGTAAATAAGATTTAAACTGAATATTGAAAACGAATTTGAAATTGTGTGAAATAAAAGGAAGTTAATCGATGAAATTCAATATTCAGAAGTTAAATTGAATCCAAATTAGATTGAAATTGTGAATTGAATTCAAATGAAATTGAAATGAAAATTGAACGAAACTGAATGATGTAACTTCAATAGTGAATTTAAAAATGATATAAGAAGTAGGTATCGAAATTTTTGTAATAGAATTTGCAAAATGTTTGAATGCTGTAACTAGATATAATGGCTAGTAGGATATACAGGTATAAAGGAATTGGAATTTAATTTCGAAGATAAATTTGAATGGCTCGACAAAAGGTAAGTATTTGAATTCAAATATGAGTTTTTGATGATTTCTCTCTAGCCGCTTGGTTTTTTCTTTTTCTTTTTGAAATCTGAGAGTCCGTAGGGACGTTTTGTAGTCGTGCCGTATTAGCCGCGCAAAGGAGACGCTGGCGAAATTTTTCGGAAACTTAGGGCGTTAGAAAATTTTGAGAAATTTTGAAAGTTTAAAATTTGAATTTAAACTCGAATTTGAATTTAGAAGTTAAGCAATGTTGTTTGAAACTTAAAATTTAAGTTGGAAAGTTAGTTGAGATGATAACGAATCTTTAGTAGGAAGATCCGTTTGAAAATTGATAAAACTATTAGATGTTGAAAGATAGTAGACGAGTTAAGGACCACTTTTTCCTAACTTGTAATTTCGAGGACGAAATTCTTTTAAGGGGGGAAGTCTGTAACGACCCTGAATTTCGAACAAATTAAATTGAGAATATTTAATTTATTTTAAATATTTGAACGATAATTTAATTTGAATCCCCGATCTAATTTTGAAATCTGCGATTAAACTTTAAAATTTAATCGATTGAAAGTTGAATAAAAATTTAAATCTTCAATTTTAAGCTGAAGAAAAATATTTCAAAAGCTTTTAAAATTCGTATTGATAATACCGAAGCTAACCGAACTGTCAGGATTGAATTTTTAACCGTTTTGCTCAGTTTTGAATTTAATTGTTTTAAACCGATATTTAAAAATAGTCATTTTTCAAACAGTCTCGGAATTCGACGAAAACAGTTTCATTGGATCCGTAATATTGAATTATTGTCGGATTCCAATTTTCGTAATTTTCAGAGTTGTTATGTGAACGTACGACATATAAACGCGTTGGAAATTTTATCGAGACGTTTTGATATTTGAATTTAAACTTAAAGATTTGTAAAACGACAATACGTACATCACGCACCCGGATTGTTTCCTTCGTACCTATTCTCTGCTGCATCGCGTACTCCTGTCTCCCTCCATCTCTTTTAAAATCATCACGCAAAACAGTTTTGAAAAGAAAAAAAATGGCTAACAAGATAAAGTATTCGACTGTGAATTTATATTCTTCATTCCCCTTCTCATCTCAATTCAAAAATCGAAACTTCAAAGAAAAAAAAATAGCAGCCATGTTCTTCTCAACTATAAATGAAATCGAACGAAATCAACGTTCGTTTAAAATCAGGGTTTTCCTCTCAAAGAAAAAGAAAAGGGGATAGGGTACGAAATCGATTTCGATTTCGAAATCGATCGCGAGTTGATCGATTCAGCTCGAGGGCTCGCTAGGTCTCGCGCTCGATCGATGGGGCTGGGGTTGTTCTCGAGCACACTGGAAGTGGCGATCTCGGTGGAGCGGCGACCATCAGGCGAGTCGATCTCGCGTGCGAGATGACAGGGGTTGGCTCGCGTGGGTTTCGATCAATGAAGGCTGGCGATGGCAGAAGTCGCGATCGAAGCATTGGATTATGGCGATTCGTGGACTTGGCGATCGTTGGAGTTTTGAATAGCCGAGGTCGGAGTAGCAATGTCAGCAAGGAGGAAGGCACGCCTGTAGCCGTGATTTGGGGATGGGGTTTCGATCTGGGGTTCATCGAGTTGGTTCAGGCAGTGAGGTATAATAGTATCTTTATTTTAATTTTTGTATAAATATTTTAAAAGGGAAATTTTTGGTTAAAATCAAATTTCCAGTTTAAGGAATTTTATATCACTGTTTTGTTTAATTTATTTAAAAAGGAAGTTTGTAAAAAAAATATAATAATAATATTAAATATATATGTATGTAGGTTTAAAACATATATGTAGTTTAAAAGGAAAATCATTTAAAAGAAATTTTATATAGATTAAGATTTGAAGAAGGAAAAATTTATTACTATTTTATTTTCAGAAAATAAAAATATAAATGTATTATTGAGTTATCTAAAATTTATTTAAGTTACTAAAAAGACTTTCTAAAGGGAATTCAGTTAATTTAATAAATTGATAAGAGAAAGTTTGTTAATAAAAATACTTTAGCTAATTTAATTTATCTAATAGAAAATAAATTTTTAGATTAGTTCAAATTAAAAGTGTTGATTTATTTAATCTATTGAAAAGAAATTAAAATGTTCGATTTGTTCGAATATTAACGAAATGTATAAAATTGTTTATACCAGGCTACAATCGAGAAAAAAAAACTGAAATGGAAATGGATTGCAAAAATAAAAAGCTAAGGTGAGATTTTCTCACTCGAAGGAAAAATTTAATATTGCAGTTATTTATTGACTGATTGATTGCTATTGAATGTGCTATTAGATATGATAGGATATATCTATATATATAGCAGTATATACATATTGGCATATGTATATATTGGATTGATTGATTTCCCGCCTCGTATAGCGGATGAGACCCTATTGCGCCGTTAGTAAGCGGATTTATAAAAACCTATATACCACGATAATTCCGTACTGGAGCGGAATTGGTATTGTGCTAACATCTTTGGGTGCAGGGAAACAGGTTGGAGGGATCCAACTGGACCCCTCACATTGATTGATTTTATTTATACTGTGGTATGAATCTGTGAATGATTATATTGATGTTATTGATCATATCGATGTCTGGAAATTGATTGAAAGCTAAAAATTTAGCTGAATGGATGTTTGATATCATTGGATTCCAAAAATAAATGAAATTGAATTTTTGAAATCGAAGTAGAAATTTTTAAGTGAATTAATTTTAGGAATTGAATAAATTTTGAAGAAAGGAATTTTTTGAAGTATAAAAAGTAAAATTTTATAATCTTATCGAATTAATTCCAGAATCAAGTGGAAATGTTAAATAAATGGATTTCGTAAAATAGTGATTATGATTTGAAGAATTTAATTTAAGAATTTGGATTTTTAAATAGATTGAAAGAAACGATTGAAATTTATTTTCTTAAAAAGGAATTTATTTAAAAGGAGATAAGTTGGAAATCAAATTAGAAATTTAAATCGGTAAATTGAACTGATTTGGGAAATCCATGTAAAATGATTTCAATTTGAAGAATCCATTTAAAAACAGGATATTGAATAATATGAAAGAAAAATAAGGAATTTATTTTAGTAGTGATAAATAAAATTAGAAATCAATCTGTAATTGATTTAATATCTGGAAATGAATCTTTGAGAAATCAGCATGGGAATTTTATTTAAAGTTGAAAATAAATTTAGAAATCAATATTGAAATTGATTTGATATGAAGTTTTTATAAATAGAATTGAAACTTATAAAAGTGTTTATAAACCCAAAGTCACTTATTTTGGATAAGTTAAATATAGAAGTTGATAAAAAAAAAAGGGTTTATAAGTCGAAGTTGTTATAAAAAAAAAAAGAGAAATAGAATTTGTAAATGTGTTTATAAATTCGAAATAGATTGAATGTGATAAATTAAATATAGAAGGTTATTAAAGAAGTTATATTCACGATTTTGGACAGTGAATATATTATTGAATAAAATGGATTCATTTTTGAAGAAGTAATATTAAAAACGAAGTTAAACATTTTAAAGATGTTTTTAAAATGTATTGTGAATTGAAAGCATAGATTTCAACAGTTCTTGTTGAAATAGACGTTTTCGAGAAATTTAAGGAAATGGTGGACTATAATATTGTTGTTATAGTAAATGATTTCCGGAAGGAAATGTTTTATATAGTATTGGGATTTATATACCTATCTTAATTTCGAATCCCTATACTAGTGATTTTGAGTCGTCGTAACGATGTTTTACGTAACATTCGTTTTGACTCAAATAAATTGTTGTTATAGTAAATGATTTCCTTAAAGAATGAATATATACTTAATTTTGATTTAAGTATATCGAATATTTTAAAATGTTGAAAATAAAAGATTGGTGAAACACTTATTATTGAATAAGTATGGAATGATTTCCAAAATGAAAATGAGACGTTTTGAGATTTAATCTTCTTAGAGATAAATTGAAATTGAATGTTTGGAATCGATTTGAAAATCGTATTTCAGTAGATGTTTTTGAAATATAAATTCGATATGGAATTTATAAAAGGAAAGGGAAACTGTTTAGGAAAAATAAATATTGATTTATTTTTTGAAGTGTGGAAATTTTATATCTAGTAAAGATATTTTTGAAGATGAAATAATTCGGAAAATTATTTGGAATCTGATGATGTTGCGCATCTTTATTGATAGTTAAATAACCGACTATCAATATTTACCTTTAGATAGGTATTTGTTGTGAATTGGATGAATTTGAATGCCACACTTATTTTTGAATAAACGCTCACTATTCGGGTTAACCGGGAAAGGACCATGGGGTCGTATAACCCATTCCGAATATGTGATACGTCGTTATGAATTGCATTTGAAGACCGGTGTTGAAGACCGGATATTTTTGAAAACGGAAGGATTACCGTCGAGTTACTCTACATCGACTGATCTTCGATTTAGAGGTTTTATCACCCTTAGTGACGGGAAGTCCTGACGTGATTGAAAATTATCCGGAAATGCAAGGGCTTCGTGAGAAGTGCCTTCGGTTCTGTTCGATCCCGGAACAGACTTGTATGGATTGTGTGTCTGACGTTACAATTTGAGATGTAAAGCTGATTTCTTTCAAATACATTTCTGTTGGTGGCGGAGAATTTATTCTCTTAGCTTAACACCCTTCTCTGAGACGTACGAGCTCAGAGGTTATGTAATTGAAATTTATCAGCGATATATCCCAATTTGGTAACGTGGCATACTGAGTGTTGCTGTGAAATGATCAGTGTTTGATCATTTGTGATATGATCATTTGTTTGATCTTATATCTTTGTGATCATAGGTTGATCATTTTGTTTGACCCGAAGCAGGGCTTTTTGAGAAAGCATAGCTTTGTGGACGAGACTTCGTCGAGCCTCACACCCCGGAAATGGTCAAAACAGGACGAATGCGGCAAGGTTCTAGGGAGTAGCGCCCCTTAGTGTATGTCATTCCTTCTGGATAAAGGTGGTATCATGGTATGGAGCCCAGATACTTAACCTCTGTGGTTACTGCATTATTATTATCTATGTGGTTTGTTGCGAATCGGGGATCCTCGGGAAGATCGGTGACGATCGGGGGATGGCATACGCGTGTCAGTAGTTACCTATTTTTGCAGAGGTAACCCGGCCTTGTGTTGGCAGAGATCCGGTTAGGTTCTCGGGTCGTCTATTCCAGGGACGTACCCATCGTGGATAGGAAGTTCCTTAGCCTGACCATTTGTTGGAAATCCAAAGAAACAATACGTGACTTGTACGGTTTTAGTTGTAGAACCTGCCATCTAATATGGCAGCTATAGCAAGCATACTATAATGGTACCTATGCTGGCTAAGATTTATATTCTACTTTCGAAATGTTTTCTACACTATGCACTAATAATAATATCAAAAAGAATTTGATTTTCGCGTAGTAAGCATCTTTGACTATCATAAGAAGAAATCTCCTCCAAGTCTGCGTTTGCATTGTGTGTGTGGCGGGAGGTCTTATGGTAGTTTCATTTTCCAAAAGCATTGCGAATTGACTTTAAAATTCTTCTGTTGTTTATTTTAAAGAAGAATAACTGTTTTACGATCTCACACCAGTCACCATGACTGACTCGGAGTTTATTGTTCCCTTCTAAACTCTGGGTGCCCACCAATTTCCACACGGGCAGCCTAGAGTTATGTTATCAGGATATTCTGGATATTCTGGAGCTTTGGAAGCAAGCTGGATGACGAGACGTAGTATTTGTATTTGATAGTATTTATTCCGCTGTGTATTCTGTATGAGGACAAGTTATATAACTGTCCATTGTTGTATCTTGACTCTGATGACTGATGTATGTATAAACTGATAAAATTCTTTGTTTTAAAGATTATTCATTTATCTATTATATATTGTTCCGCTGCGATATGTGAGATTCTGATATTGTCTCTGTTCTGTATCTGTTGTTGTTTTGTCGTTCTTCTTCTCTTTTTCTTCTATCTTCTCTTCCTCCTCTTCTTTTAAATATTAAAGTTTCGCGTTTTCGCCATCCGATTGTTCGGCAATTGCTACAGTGGACGTAGCAGTGTCGGGTTTTCGGAAGACGGATTTGCGGGTCTTTACATATTTAATACCTAAGCCTAGACCTTTAGGCTACATTTAATTCTTTCCATCTCATTTCTTTTCTCTCTTCACCTTCCTCCTTTCTTTTTCATTTTTTTTCTTTCTTTTTCAAATCTTCTTCTTCTTCTTTTTGAAAGCTTCTTTTCTTTTTCAATTCTTATCTTCTTTAAATTTTCTTCTTCTTTTTCAAACATTCTTTTTTTTTTCCAAATCTTCTTCTTCAAATCCAGATCCATACAAACTTCTCTGTCTCTTCCAAAACATTCTTAAAAAAAAGATTAAGATAGCAAGGAAACAAATCAAAAGGAGGAAAAATTAAAGTAAATCAAAATAAAAGATTACGGAACAAGATAGCAATCAAGAAGGAGACTAAGGAAACATAGAGCGGAGCTATGGATTAGAAGTTTATTTTTTTAGATTCGTATAAAGGTGAGTGTTTTAACCCACTCACAACTTCTAAAATTTCTTATGTTTGTAAAATTGATTTATGATATGAATTGAAATTTATTTATAGTTGTTTGGCATAATTTATCATCATTCCAGTTAAATTTAATTTATTCAATTAAAATGTTATTTAATTCATTATTGCATATAAACTGCCAGTTAAATAGTTATTTAATTTGTTATTGGATATAAACTGCCAGTAAATGCCTGTTATTTATTATATGTTGTATTTTGATGTTATTGATTTAATTGGATGATGATTGTGATAAATACTTGATGATTGATATTGGATGAATGGATGTTTTATTTGATATCATTATAATCTGCGAGTTCGTTATGGATTGATTTTTATTCGGGATTGCAGTTTGAAATGATATATAACCGTAATTTTATTTTAAATTGCGGATTGAAATGATAAATATCTGTATCACTTGACCATAGGATAGAAAATTATATACAAACACAATTGGTCTATATATATATATATATCTATTTTTGAAATGATTTCTATGGCTTTTGGAAAAATAAGGGTTTAAATACTGATTTTGATATTAAATAAATAGTATTAAATTCTTAAAATTTAAGCTATATATAACTTGATGATGTTTTAAGTTGATTTATGAATATTTCAAGTTTGAGCTTTATGTAAATGCTATTGAATTTATTTGATAAATAATTTTAAACTAAATAATAGTAAATTGAATTAAGAAACATATGAGATTATCAGGTTTGGTTTGGAAATTTTGGAATATTTAAAGACTTGAAATATATCAAAATTGAAATGTTTTATTGAAATTAAGGTATTATTGTTTTCAAAGTATTGGTTTTCGAAATTGTTATAACTTTGAAAGTAATATGGTTTGAAAAATGAATTTATTTGAAATAGAATTTATTTAAGAATTATCTGTGAATATATGGATTGGAAACCTATTGAAATTGAAAATTTAGAATATGACTTCAAAATGTGGTTTGGGTTTAAGATGATTTAAAAGAATATTGCAAGTTATCTAAATTTAAGAAAGATTAGTGATTGGAAATTTGGTTTTATTTAAATAAGATATTATTGAATTGTTTTGGAAATGGAAATGATATATTATTGAATTAGGTTTTTGTGACATCCCGGAATTTCTAGCAATATCAATTCAATAATCTGTGTGAAAATTAAATTGATTTGATTATTTTTGTTGATAAATTCAAATTGATTTAATAATCTTCTTTTAAATAAATATTTAACTGATAATTTATCTTTTAAAAGCTAATAAATTGTTTTCTATTTATAATGTATATATATTTGTATATATTACAAATAGAAATCTTTTGTTTGAATTTAATAAATAAATAAATCTTATTTTCAAATTCTAATATATTTTTGGTAATTTGCGAATTAGGATCTAATATAAAATATATGGTTTTAAAATAGTTAAGGTAAATGTTTAATTGATTTAAATATATATCTTAGCTTAAGTTCAAGAATTAAATAAAAAGGTTTGTTTTAAAATATGGTTTAATAAATATGAGATATTAATTCATTTAAATAAAAATAGGAAGTTATAATCTCTTTTATAAATTATTTAATTTGACAAATTATTGTTTTTAAATAACATTTAGTAATGTATTGTTATATATATAGATATATATATATATATTTAAAATAGAAGCGTTATTTTCAAATTAAATATGTTGTTATATATATATGTATAAGTTTTTAATCGTATATATATATATATATATTTACATAGTTTGTTTTATTTTCTCTAAAATGTAATTCATAAATATAAACAATAAATATATATACATAGGGAAAGAAAAGAAAATAAAAATTTAAGTTAGAATGGAAAATATACATTGGATAAATTCTTTCATCTTGTTAAATATAGAAAACTTATTTATATTACAATACAAAGCATAAGACACTTGAAGTTCTGGAAAATATATGTTGTAAGGCTGTAAGTAATCATGCTAGGCAAGAAAATGAAACACTTTGATAGTTCTGGAAACAAATGTAGATGCAAGGCTGTAAGTAATTTGTAGGCAAGAATAAACTAAGTATAAAAGGAAAAAAATATATGTCTTCATGTTGTACAGGAAATTGAGCATCTGCACTTGAAAAAGAAATAAGGAAAACATATGTTCTTGTTTGCTCAGTAAACAACTATGTACATATAAAAAGAAAAATATATACAAAGGCAAGTACATATGAAATTTGAAATAAAAGATATATGTGTAGACATAAGGACACAAGGCATTAAATGTTGATATCTCTAGTACATTTTATATCTCATTTCAGCCTCCTAAGGAGATAAAAATCTCTGACCAATATTTATGAAATCGTGTACAAAAGAAAATAATATCCTGTACTTGTTACACATATATCTTCTGTATCTCATTTCATTTCGGTTACAAAGATAAAAAAACTTAGCATTTTCATTTTTTCAAAACTGAAGCAAGCAACAACTCAACTATAAACAACAATTCAAACTTAAACAAAAAAACTCAGTTTAAACATCAACAAAAATCAGAGATCTAGAGAAGAAGTTTTCAGCTTGCAACTTCATGCCTGGGTCAAAATTGATGTACTCTGTCTTCATTCTAGAACCTGGTGAGTAACATCACAAATTTAAAAAGTTTAAGTTTATAAATTCTGTTGCATACTCATCACTGAAAATAACATGTTTGTGAGTATATGTATAAGTATGTCTCTGTGCATATATATGAATATCTAATTGTGTGCATACTGTGTTTATGAATTGTGCTCTGCTTTGTCTCCCAGGGTCAAGTTTTTATTTAAAATTCCTTCCACATGATCTAGCTCTTGTTAGGATCTGATTATCAAACAAATATTGTTTGATTCAACCTATATTAATGTTTAAAGATCGAAGTAGTTAAAATAAGGCTTATTTGTCTCTGGAAATATTTAATCAACTGTGTATGTTAAATAAGATCAAATATCAAACTTTTAAATTTATAAAATTCAGTATCATAAATTGAATACTAAAATAAAAATATGATTTTTAAAACAAAAATGGAAATTTTTAATTGAGAAATAAAGGAGCAGTTTACAGATGAACAAAAATCATTCTTTTACAAAAGTCTGTTGATTTAATAAATTGTTGATGCTGAAATTTGTTATGGAGTTAGATAATTGATTCGTGGATATAGGAAAAATGTTGGAAAAATTTTCTAATGCAAGAATTTGTAACTCGAATTGAATTTAGGGTTTAAGTATGGTTTTGGAGAGGCTAAGTTTTTCGATTCGTTCGTCTGCTTCGAACAACCGAGTTCAACGTTGTTCTGGGGGATGGAAGAGGGGAGGTTGACGAGTGTTTGGCCTGAGTTTCCGACCTCCTGGTGGTTGAGATCGCGGAGGCGACGTGTTGCCAGGTTATGGAGGCGTTTCCTGTTCGTGTTCCAGAATTCGTGTTCGTACTCGAATTCGTCTTCGAGAGGAGGATGGGATTCTGGTGGTAGGGGATTGTGTTGTAGATGGTAGTCGACTTGCTCGACGAGGCGACTGGAGATGTTCATCGGAGCTGTGCACGTGCACGTGCATTCTGGTGCCTGGGTGTATTGTTGCCTAGGAAGAAGCAGGGGAAGTTTGCGTGATACTCGAGTAGTTCGAGCGTTTTACTCGAAGTGGTGTAGGGTTGTACTCGGGGGATTTAGGGATTGCTCGAGTATAGTTTGGTTACAGGTTTTTGGTAAAACCTGTCATTGTTTGTTTTCTCTTTGATAAACTTGAATTTTAAACAAAATTAAATGAATTTAAAGGTTGTGATAATAGATTTAAATAAGTTTAAATCCAGTTTCAAGTTAGTTTCAAATAAACTTTGAATTTAAAAGTAAATTTGTTTTCAAACAAATAATTAGATTTGATTTTGATAAGTTCTTTTATAAAAGAGATTTTGAATGGGAGTTAAAGGATTAGATAACTTGAATTTGCAAGTTGAATAGCGATGTATTTTAAAGGCTTAATTTTTAAATAAAATTAAGTAAACTTGTTAAAGGCTTTCCTTATATAAGTTTCCTATGTAAATAATAAATGTTCTTCACATTTATTTTAAGATTTATAAAAGGATATTTTAAATTGGTTAATGTTTTAAATATATAATCATTTTGGAACCTTAAATTCAAAATGAAATGTGGATCTAAATTTAGAAGTGTAAGGTTTAAATACACTTGAATACTAATGAAGTTATTAATAAAGAAATGGATTACCTTAAAAATGATTAAGGTAATTAAGTGATTTAATTAATAAGATAATTAAGGGATAAATTATTTTTATAAATTAATGATTTAGATTAATTTATAATTAAAGATTAATTAAAAGTGGTTAAGAAATGTTATTAGTTAATAAAGATAATTAACTAAAGAGTATTAAGTATTAATTAAGGTGATTAATTTTAATAATAAATTAGATTGATTAATTAAAGATAATCATTTATGAAATGTTTAAGTAATTACATAATAGAAGTAATTAAAGGAATTTATTGCTTAATATAATTTATTGAGGTTAATTTGATTTGTTTAGGTTAATTAATTAAGTTTAATTAATTTAAATTAATCATTGGATGATTTAATAAGTAATTGCTTAATGTAATAAATGAAGTATAATTACGTAGTGAAGTAATTAATGGTAATTACTATATGTAATTAATTGAAGAAGATTTAAGTATGATAGTAATTTGGATTAAATTACTTGGTGAAATTAATCAAGGGATTAATTGAGATAATTAATTAAGGAGTAATTAATTTATTAAGTGAAGTAATTAAGGGTAGTTAATTACTGAATGGGATTAATCAAGACTGATTAATAAATGTGGTTTAGTCAAAGATTAATTACTTAATGGAATAAATTTAAATAGAATAATTAATTAAGAATGTAATTAAGGATCATTAATGTATATAATTAATGATGTAATTTAGGATTGATTCATTATGATTAATTAATCAGTAATAAGTGATTTTGAGTAATTAATTAATGTAATTAATTAAGAATAAATGTAATTAATTATAGTTAATTAATAAATAGATTAATTAAAGAGTAATTACTGTATTTGGTTATGGATAATTAATTTGTGAAATTAATTAAAGGATAATTACTTGAATGTAATTAAAGGTTAGTTAATCCAGGATGATTAATTAAGATGGAAATTAGAGAATGATTAATTAATTGATTTGAAATTAATTAATGATTATGTAAGCAAGATTTATAATGATGAAGTAATTAATTTAATTTACTTTAAATTAATTAGAGATAAAGTAATTAATTTAATTCATTTTAAATTAATTATAAATGGTGTGTTTATGAATCCTTGCTTATGTATTGATGGATGATCTTGATTTCCTTGAATGGTTGAGATCTCAGATATGAGATAAATAATGCTGTGTGATATGGATTGTCTATTTATGATGATATTGTAGATTATCTATCTGTGGTATTGTAGATTATCTATCTGTGATATTGTGAATTATCTATCTTTGTGTATATAGATAATGAAATGAATTGTTTTAACTTTAAAACAACTTGGCCTTAAAAGATACGGTTTGGATTTCGATGAGACCGGGATTGGGTTTCCAGATTTGGATATCCGAAAACCACATCGATCCAAATTAACGATAGGTCGTGAATCTTAAGTGAAGATGAAGATTCAGAGTGCAAGGGTTATTGTCGTTAACTTTGAGGATGATTTCAAAATGAGTGTAACGAGATAATGCCTTCGGTTTCGTTCGAACCCGGAACGAACTTCTATGGATTGAATGCTTTCAGAACATCGTTAGGTGGACGATGAGCATTCTAAGAGATGTGTTCTCTAAAGGTAATCGTGACCTCAAGCCTCATCAACCGGGAATGGCTAAAACAAGGGAGGTGCAGCAAGGCTTCGTGGGTCGCACCCACTTGAGAGCGAGATTTTCCCCTGTCTAGATGTGTAACAACCCGTATATTTATCGATTTTATATTTAAATATTTTATTTAAATATTTTATCGTCAATCGAATTTTAGTCCGAAAAGTTACTTTTTGCATTCGGTCGAATTAGGACTCGAGACCACTTCCATTGAGTTCAAAACGCCGTTTGCGATCTTTTTAAGTATAAATTTTGATATGTTTGGAGTTAGTAGAATTTTGCTACTTTTTCCACTTTGGGCTTTGGTCTTGTTTCAGCTCACAAGACCCAAGCTTCACCCCTCCTCTCTTCATTACCTTACTTCTATTTCCTAATACTCAAGCTTTTACAACAATGGAGAGAGGAATGGGAAATTAAAACTCCAAGCCCTAGTTTTCTTTTGCAAATCAAGTTCTAGCTCCAAACTAATAGAAGAAGCTTTGGTAAGCCTCCTCTTCTTCTTCTCCAACTCATTCTCTTATCAATTTCAAAAATTCCTAAACCTAACTTAGGAAATGTTTCTCTTTTTAGCCTAGATTCAAGGTTGTTGAGTTGGAATTGAAGTGTGATTTCTCTTGCCATTGCTCTATAGCTTCTTCATCATTTGTTTTGGGTTTAAAGGTGAGATTTTTATCTCACATCTTAGTCTATAATTATCTTCGATTGTTAGGTATGAATTCCTAACACTTATTCTTGTGTAATTGATTTTGGTTTGGATTGATTTTGGGTATATTCCAATTTTTGGTGTTTTGGTTCAATTTTTGTGATAATCCTATTATGGACATTTGGACACTGATATTTGAGACGTATCGATGAGCTGTTAAGGCTGGGTTGTCACATGGCATAATTCCTTAGTCGTTGTTGCTCGTCCGATCGTTATCAATATCATTTTGGCCATCATTGGTCCAGGTTCAGGAAATGCCTAAAATTCCAGTTTCAGACGTCTGAATTGATATTTCAGACGTCTGAATATGATTCTGGGAAAATTTCTATCCCCAGATTCAGACGTCTGAATCAAAGGCTTCAAACGTCTGAATTGGTTTGTTTTGAACCAGAAAGGAAATAGGCCAAAAAGTGCCTATTTCAGACGTCTGAAATCAAGGATTCAGACGTCTGAATTCTGTTCTGGAAAATACTTTATTTTCCAGATTCAGACGTCTGAATCCTTGATTTCAGACGTCTGAATCTGCAGTCTTTTGCCTGTTTGCCTATTGAGCTTGAATTTCCAACTTTAATCAATTCGTATTGATTCCCTTTTTGTTGTTATCATTTATTATCGGCTTTGATGACATTTTCTTCGTGATTTTTGGGAATATCCATTTTGATGGATTCGGTATCGATTCTTTGGATTTTATTCACGTCTTTGAATGTGAATTTTGGTGATTGATTGTTCCACAATCATTTTTGTGATTTGTCACTTTAAAAATATAAAGGTTTCAATACTGGTAGTAAATATCAAAACTTCTTCGTTAAAACGATTTCAACTCTATTTTCAATATCAAACCCGTTTATAAAACCGCTTTCCAATCTACTAGTATATACAAACCTTTACCTCACTCGTATGAGAAATCTAATTAAACGACTTAGTAAAACGAGTGGTATGAAACGCTTGCGTTTACTTCGCCGGTTAATTCTTGGACTTGTTCGATTGAACCTCTTGTGACAATTTTCTAGTGAAGATCTATAGTTTGTTCGTAAATATTTAAGTTAAGCAAGTGGTTATGGGACATGAAGCTAAAGTCATATATTTACGGACTTAGTGTAATTGACACTTCTCGATGATCATTGACGATCATTTTTGTGTTTTAGACTAGCAATTGTGCGATGTCTCTTTGTCTACGAGGGAGACTAAACCCCGTTTGTGTCATGTTTCGACTCACATATGTGGGGTAGCGACCCACGGTCTTCGGACCATTCTTGTGGAGTTTCGGCTCAAAATTAATGGTTAGCTACCATGAGATAGCGTCTCGTCTTGTGTTACACGTGTTGGTGAGTTTTCATACTCCCGTTTTGTGATAAGCCTCCCCCTTCTTGTGATTTCCGGATTTCTTGAGATGATTTCTGGAATTTTGTGCTTCACCAGTTTTAGTGATTTCCATTGATATGTTTATCAATTTTTGTCCATTGGTGAATTTGTGTGTCATTGACTTGTTATGAATACAAGTTTAGGGTATGATACCCTATTTTATCTTTGAGAAGATTCTTGTGATATTGATTAATCTCATGTTGATTTTCAATTACATACTTATAGTAGTATGCCATTATGGTTATTACATGTTTATGCCAAACCTTTTATTCTATATCATATCGTCTGATATTTATAACTAGACTGATCCGTTTATTATTTTCTTATGAAATAATACTCGGGTCAGACCTAGATGTTACAGGTGCTTCTGCTTGACCTCTCTTCTGGGATTACTCTGACTTTTAGCTAACTACTTAGATTAGTAGTTTTTGTTGTATACATTTGAGATATAAACTCCGTAATGTATACTTATTCTTTTGTGTAGCTTGTAGCTATTCTTTTGTATTATCGTGGATCTTTCAGACCGCTACTCTGATGTACACTTTCATGTGTTATATATATATATTCATATCTTTTTCCGCCTTTGTGATATGGATGTTTGTGACTGATTTGTGTTATGTTTATTTCTATATTTGTCTCCGAAGATTATATATAGCCACTATGTGATAGCTTTGAGTTTGTATCAGTATGTCGGATTTCCTCCTTAAATGAAATGCATGCTATACTATCTGACATATCGGTGCTCGCACAAAGAAGTTACATGGATGGTCACTCCTCAACAGCCTTATTCTCTGTGATATCCCGAAATTTCGAGAAGTTTAAAATGTGATAATCTCTAAATTTAAACTATTTTAAATTGATAAAATTGTTATTTTCAAATATAGATAACCAAATAAAAAATAATGTGATGTTTTAATTATGATATAGATTGAATTATAATAAGAATAATTATTTTAATTATGTTATTTTATAAATTTGATTTTTAATAGATTTATCATTTCTAAAATTAATAAGTATTGTTTTAATATATTTGGGTATAAGAATATACGAACAAGACTTTTATTTAAAATAAGGCTTTTATTTTATTTTTGTCTTCCTTAAAGAGATTTTGTATATAAATTTAGAAAGTATTTATTTAATAGTAAATAAATACAAAAGATATTTTTACACTTAAAAATGAATGAAATACATTGTATATGATTTTTAGAATATAAATGGGTTTTTATTTTATTTTTCTTTCAAAGGTTTTATTTATTTATAATATAGAAAAGCATTTATAACTAATAAATGTATTTATCTATTTAGGAAATACATATAAAAGTTTTAAAACTCTTTTTAAAAATAAATTAGGACAAGTGTTAAGTTCTAAGCATCTTAAGTAACATGTGTTAACATAATAAGAATGGTAGAGACAAGTGTCATTTTATTATCATTTTCTTTGATTTTTAATAAACCATAAAATTAAGTTTATAAAAGCCTACATCTCTATTTCCTTTTTCTTTTCTAATCTCATTTCTAAACAAAGACAAAGCAAAAACCAGATAATTATTCAAACCGAAATCATCTTCAAACCAAATCTGAAATCATCTCCACAAACCAAAATCAGAAAATCTACATACTGAAATGATCATCTTCAAAACCAAAACCAGATAATTATTCAAACCAAAATCATCTCACAACCAAAAGCTAGATTCATTTCTCAAACCAAAAATATACAACCTGAAGCCATTGTTCTCAGACCTGTAACCAATTTCCAGTTCAAAAATCTCTGTAGCCATTCTCTAAACCAAGCTGAGATGTTTAATCAAGAACTGGAACCATTTGTTCTTTAAAGCCAGTAATTATTTCCAAGGGTTTATGCAATATAATCTGAGGCAACAGCAAGTTTTCAAAAGCTTTTCAAGTTTAAAAGAAATCAAAACAAGTATTCCAGATTTCAAAGGGAATTCAGTTTCAAAGCTCTGGCTTTTTGAAATAGGTGAGTAAACATCTTTTTCAAAAGTTAAAATGAAATTAAATTGCTTTCGAATGATTTCTGAATGAAGTATATTTGCATGTTCATGTGTGTATACTGTTTGTATGTGAGAATTGAAGTATGTATGCCTGGTTTCATTTATAATTGTTCTGTTATCTTCTATCGAGTAATATCTTTTTTTATAAGACCTTGTACCATATATATATCTCTTGATTCCAGTAGTATAATATGAGATGTACTTGAATGTTTGAGTGAAATTGTTTTGCATGTTTATAAATAGGTAGGAATAATTATATGCAGGTCTGTATACCTATATATCTCTGTTTTTATATCAATACAGGCTTCAAAATTTTTAGGAAAATTCATATCTTTACATCTGTTTGATTTTAGTCTAGGTAGTGTTAATGAAAAAGGTTTCTAACTATATATTTTAGGTTGTAAAAATAGATTCAATGATATGTAATAGACATTTAACCCAAAATATAAAGTTTACAGTAGAACTAAATGAAATGGGTAAATTTCGAAAATGTTAATTTTAAACTTTGATTCTAAAATCTGTTTAGTAATTACAAATGATGAATTTAGAAAAAGAATTCAAGAATTTTAAGATAGAAATGGTAGAGAAATTGTAAGATGAACGGAAATGTCATTTTCGTCATTTTCAGACAAACGATGGGGCTGGGACCATCGTGATTGATGTCGGAGGTAGGTTGAAGGCTGTAGATGATGGGAAAAATAATGGATGAATTTATTATTCGTCGTGGTGATCGATAGATGGAGTTTTAGGGTTTAATGATGGTTTTGGGGTTGATCGGAATCGCGATTTTTCCTGACGTCGTGGGTGAACTGGAGGCTACCGCACGTGGGGGAATGGAAGCGTGGGTCGGAGGCGAAGCTCTGGTCAAAGGCGAAGGGGTTCTGGTGGTCAGAAGTAGTCTGACGAGGTGGTTCTTGTTCGGAGTGTTGTTCCAGGAAGTGGTCGAGATGGCTCTTATTTGATTTTCAAATTGTCTCGATGATCAGAGTTGACGTGGTGATCGAGGAGAAGGAGTGCGACTAGATGGTGATTGGCAGCATGGTCGGAGGGGCAACGTTCACCTGTGCACGTGCACGAGCAAGGGTGTGTGTCAGTGGGTTCTAGTTTGGGGAAGATGAAGATACTCGAGCGTTCTCGGGGAGGATCTCGCGTAGATGTTGTTTTTGCTCGAAGTCGTTTCCAGGGTGATACGTGAGAGAAGAAGAGAAACTGTTAAAGTTTTTAACAGTTTAAAAATTTAACAAACAAGTTTTTAAAATTTTCGGGGAGGTCTCGAGTAGATTAGGAGCTGGCTCGGGTTTTTCTTCGTGTCGTTTGTGAGCTGAGTGAAAAACTGTTAGCAGTTTAATTTTCTTTAAATTCAAAACAGTTTTAAAATCTAAAATTTAATCTCTGTTTTAAATATAAGTTGCTGATGTATTGGTTTAGATTCAAATACACATGGGTTAAAACCCAAAGTAAGATGTTTAAGTCAGTTTTTAAATTTAAATAAAGATAGGATTTAAATTTAAAATAATCAAGTTAAAACAATTGTTTTGAAAATTCTTTCCTTTGAAATAAATGTTTTGACTAGATTTAATTTGTATAGTTGTTAACTTAAATAATATTAAGTTAAATTTTAAGTTATTTTCAAACTTAATTTGAAAATAAGGTTAATTAATAAGGAAAGGTTTCATTTTAAAACTTAATTAAAGTTTGATAGTATATGAGATAAATAAAGAGTGATTTATTAAATTAATTGATGATTAATAATTTGAGATAAGTAATTGATGATTATTGATGTTAAAACTTAATTAATGATTTTAATTAAGTAATTTAATTACTAAGATTAAATGTTTTAATGATAATATTAAATCTCAAGGATAATTAGGATTTTTAAGAGTTGAAATTAATTAAGTTAATTAAGAAATTTAAGTTTAATTAATTTAATTAATTTTTTGATAAGGATTAATGAAATGATTAAGGGTTAATTAAACTAGTAATTAAGAAGTACTTAATAAAGTTTTATTAAGTAATAATTAAGTTTTCTTAATTAATAATTAAGAAATTATTAATTTATAATTAAAGTTAATTAAGGATTAATTAACTGTTATTAAGGTTAGTTAATTATCATTAAAGATTGATTAATAGATAATTATGGATTAATTAAATTGGTAATTAAGGTTGTTAATTAATAATTAAGTTTTATTAATTAATAATTAAGAAGTAATTAATTAGTTAATTAAGTTTAATTAATTAATTATAAAAGTAATTAAGGAATTGATTACTTTGTATTAAAAGAATATTGTTAATAATTAAGGTTTATTAATTAATAGTTAAAGAATAATTAATCAAGGATTAATTAATTTGTTTAAAGGGTAATTAAGGATGAGTTACTCAGTTATGATTTAAGAAATGAATGTGATTTATTTAAGTTAATTAATTTGTTAATTAATTAAAGATAGTCACTTGGTAATTAAGTATAATTACTTAATAAGATTGGATAAGAGTAATTACTTAGTGTAAGTAATTGATAAATGAATTATTGTATGAAATTGGTGTAATTAATCAAAAAGGATTTATAAAAGAAATTAAAGTAATTAAGAATAGTTAATTACTGTTGATGATTATTTAAGGTTGATTAATGGAAGTAATTAATTAAGGATCATTAATTATTGTAATTAAGAAGAGTAATTAAAGGTTAATTACTATAAATGATTAAGGATAATTAATTTGTTAAATTAATTAAAGGATAATTACTTTATGTAATTAATGAATAATTTAATCAAGAGTGATTAATGGTTAATTAATTAAATGGTTGTAATTAATTAATGTTGATTAAGCAAGAATAGGAATTAATTCTTAAGTAATTAATTTAATTTAAGTTGATTAAATTAATTATAATAGAGATTAATAAATGGTTGCTTATAAATGATGGTTGAGTAGAATGTCTGATTTGGTTGATATCTATTGGATGATATACTATGATATATCTGTGATAAATGTGTGATATTTATCTATGTTAATGCTCTGTGAATTCAAGTATTAAATTGAATTGAATTGTTTAAACCTTTAAACAACTTGGCCTTAAAAGATACGTTTTGGATTTCGATGAGACCGGGATCGGGTTTCCGTATACCGGATTTCCAGGTCTGGAGACCCGAATACCACATCGATCCAAATTAACGATAGGTCGTGAATCTCAAGTGAAGATGAAGATTCAGAGTGCAAGGGTTATTGTCGTTAACTCTGAGGGTGATTCCAAAACGAGTGTAACGAGATAACGCCTTCGGTTTCGTTCGAACCCGGAACGAACTTGTATGGATTGAATGCTTTCAGAACATCGTCAGGTGGACGATGAGCATTCTAAGTGATGTGTTCTTTTCTAAGGTAATCGTAGCCTCAAGCCTCACAAACCGGGAATGGCTAAAACAGGGGAGGTGCAGCAAGGCTTCGTGGGTAGCGCCCACTGAGAGTAAGGTCATCCCTGTCTAGATGTCCCTTTCTATTTCGACTTAGTGGTACGGTTGCAGTACACAACCGTGGGGTGATTTTATTCGGAATTATCCAGTAAGGGATGGTTCCGGCTTTGTGTTGCAGGGGAGCGGGCGTACTCCTCGGTACGGTGATCTAGGCCACGTACTGTGACGGGCGGTACCCCAGTAGCCCTGCCATTGTATGGAAATCCAACTTCCAATAAGTGCCGTACGTGTTAGTTGTGCCCAACTATGTTGGAACGTGAGATGTAAGCATTCCAGCTATTTCTGTATTTTACTTGAAAATCCTAGACCTATTATAATACAATCGAATTTCCTATCAAATGTTTTGGTTAGCGTAAGGTAAAAACTTACCCATGTTTATGTGTGGGAAGTCTTACGTGATACCTTTTGATTTCAAAGGTTTTGAAGTTAAGCAAGTTTAAACCGTTTACTCACACCAGACCCATGTCTGACCCAAGTGTTTATTTCTGTTTTATATAAACTCTTGGGTACTCAAATTTTTATGAGTAGCCAAGGGAGTCAGGTTTGCTTTGACGAATATTCTGGAGGAGCAATGGAGCAGGAGGCTTCGGCGTTCGTAGATATAGTATTCCGCTGTGTTGATCTCTGAGTCATTGTTATCTGTGTTGTATCTTAGACAGGTGTTATAACTGTCTAGTATGTGTTGTATATGTTGTAACTCTGATAGTTGTTGTATATGAAACTATGTAATAGTTTATGTTATTAATATAATTTATTCATTCCGCTGTTTAGATTCTGATGTTGTTCCTTTCTTTCTTCTCTTCTTTTCTCTTTCTATCCCTTTCTTTCTTATTAGCGATACGACTTTCTGGTCGATGAAAGCCGGGTCGTCACATTTGGTATCAGAGCTATAGGTTGAGTGAATACCTAGGCTCTGGAATGGTGTCTATCTTGAGAGAGCGTATTTGTAATTTTTCTATATATAACTATATATATATATTTCTACCTATTTGTTGGGTTACCTGTTCGGGTTTTCCAATATAAGATATAAAGGTAGATAGGGTGGTGGTGTGTGAAACACGACTACCAATGGTTGGAATTTGAATGTTTGAGTTTGGAAGTATTTGTCGAGACTGTAGACCTAATACCGTCTCGAGTAAACTTTGATATGATATAAGGATTTCTCTGATCTCTGAAGGAAACCTGTTAAGGTTCGGAGTCCATCATTGAAGTATAAGTTTGATAGCGCTCGTGTGAGCGGATTTTCAGGAGTTTGGATCTTTTTGTTAGACAGAAGTGTGTGATGGTACCTCAGGAAATTGTAGCTGTGTGATGAGACGCAGTGACTATGGATATCTCAGAAGATGTTTTCTTTTGGAGTAAGTTTGAGGAAGTGTGTCTGCTTCGGTGTTGTGGCTGAGTTCAGCAGGATGTTTGTGTTTGGTCTGAGGTCCGGGTTCTCTAGAAGCCTTGGATAAGGAGTCTTTGGCATCTGTGGCAGCAGTGCAGCTCGAGTGTTATGTGTTCTTGTTGGAAGATCTTTTGGCTTAGCAGTTTTCTTAGAGTGGAGTTCAGAAGCTGCAGAGTAGATTCATTTTTCAAATGGATTGGTCAAGCACTAGACTGTTCTAATGGATTAAGAAAGAACATTATTTTTGGATATTGGACTGGATAGAATCGCAAAAGTGACTTGCGATAGTTTGAGTGTTCTCTTGGGAAATCTTTTGCTTGAGTTTGAGGCATCTCTAGAAGATGTAGGAGTTATAGAGTTGTCAGAGATTTTATGGGAAGTGTTGATCTAGTTTGTGTTCGAGTTCATAGACGACATCTAGATCAGAGTTGAGCAGCGAAAGCTTGGTAGTAGTTGTTCTAGAGAAGAAGCAACCGGAAGTTGCAGTGTTTGGATTAAAGGGTTCCTACAGGAAGCTTTTCAAGATTTGAAGGTCAGATTGGTGAGAGAATCTGTTTTGTCTTGATAAAAGAAGTATTTGGAATCTACTGATGATTGAGGAGTAGAGTTTGTGTTCTGGATTTCTGTAGATCTAGAGAGGATTCGTTTATTGGATTGTTTTTGGTTCTGTTTGTTTTGAGAAGCGTCAGCGAAGATTAAGCTGATCAGGAAAGGTGAAGGCAGCCTAGAATCATCAGAAGAGTTCTGTGGATTAGAGATGGAGAATTTTGGAATTCGAAGTTGGAGACTTCGTTGTTATTTCTTCGGTAAAGGAAGCAATTGAGTTTGGGTAAGACTAGGAAGATAGCTCCGAGTATATTAGATCTTTCTGAGTTTTTGTGAGGATAAGTGTTTGGCTTCGGTATTGAATTTCCAGTTTGGATTTAATAGAGCGAGTAACCCAGTATCTATATCTGGGAAACTCGGGATAATTTTAGGTAGTTTATCCGGATCTATGTTCGGATAACTAGAATTGTTGTTTGTATGAATTGTTGCTTGGATGAAATTGTTTGTTTGGATGAATGGTTGTTTGTTTGATAGTGTATGGCTGATAAGTATGCTTGAATTGTTTTAAAATGGATTGAAATAAAATAAAAATTTGGATTATCTTTTGTTTTAAATTTCGAGGACGAAATTCTTTTAAGGGGGAAGGAATGTGATATCCCGGAATTTCGAGAAGTTTAAAATGTGATAATCTCTAAATTTAAACTATTTTAAATTGATAAAATTGTTATTTTCAAATATAGATAACCAAATAAAAAATAATGTGATGTTTTAATTATGATATAGATTGAATTATAATAAGAATAATTATTTTAATTATGTTATTTTATAAATTTGATTTTTAATAGATTTATCATTTCTAAAATTAATAAGTATTGTTTTAATATATTTGGGTATAAGAATATACGAACAAGACTTTTATTTAAAATAAGGCTTTTATTTTATTTTTGTCTTCCTTAAAGAGATTTTGTATATAAATTTAGAAAGTATTTATTTAATAGTAAATAAATACAAAAGATATTTTTACACTTAAAAATGAATGAAATACATTGTATATGATTTTTAGAATATAAATGGGTTTTTATTTTATTTTTCTTTCAAAGGTTTTATTTATTTATAATATAGAAAAGCATTTATAACTAATAAATGTATTTATCTATTTAGGAAATACATATAAAAGTTTTAAAACTCTTTTTAAAAATAAATTAGGACAAGTGTTAAGTTCTAAGCATCTTAAGTAACATGTGTTAACATAATAAGAATGGTAGAGACAAGTGTCATTTTATTATCATTTTCTTTGATTTTTAATAAACAATAAAATTAAGTTTATAAAAGCCTACATCTCTATTTCCTTTTTCTTTTCTAATCTCATTTCTAAACAAAGACAAAGCAAAAACCAGATAATTATTCAAACCGAAATCATCTTCAAACCAAATCTGAAATCATCTCCACAAACCAAAATCAGAAAATCTACATACTGAAATGATCATCTTCAAAACCAAAACCAGATAATTATTCAAACCAAAATCATCTCACAACCAAAAGCTAGATTCATTTCTCAAACCAAAAATATACAACCTGAAGCCATTGTTCTCAGACCTGTAACCAATTTCCAGTTCAAAAATCTCTGTAGCCATTCTCTAAACCAAGCTGAGATGTTTAATCAAGAACTGGAACCATTTGTTCTTTAAAGCCAGTAATTATTTCCAAGGGTTTATGCAATATAATCTGAGGCAACAGCAAGTTTTCAAAAGCTTTTCAAGTTTAAAAGAAATCAAAACAAGTATTCCAGATTTCAAAGGGAATTCAGTTTCAAAGCTCTGGCTTTTTGAAATAGGTGAGTAAACATCTTTTTCAAAAGTTAAAA
The DNA here is from genome assembly GCA_030737815.1 of Allium fistulosum. NCBI lineage: Eukaryota > Viridiplantae > Streptophyta > Magnoliopsida > Asparagales > Amaryllidaceae > Allium > Allium fistulosum. The sequence goes on from CM060908.1 coordinate 717,478,276, forward strand.
TGAAATTAAATTGCTTTCGAATGATTTCTGAATGAAGTATATTTGCATGTTCATGTGTGTATACTGTTTGTATGTGAGAATTGAAGTATGTATGCCTGGTTTCATTTATAATTGTTCTGTTATCTTCTATCGAGTAATATCTTTTTTTATAAGACCTTGTACCATATATATATATATCTCTTGATTCCAGTAGTATAATATGAGATGTACTTGAATGTTTGAGTGAAATTGTTTTGCATGTTTATAAATAGGTAGGAATAATTATATGCAGGTCTGTATACCTATATATCTCTGTTTTTATATCAATACAGGCTTCAAAATTTTTAGGAAAATTCATATCTTTACATCTGTTTGATTTTAGTCTAGGTAGTGTTAATGAAAAAGGTTTCTAACTATATATTTTAGGTTGTAAAAATAGATTCAATGATATGTAATAGACATTTAACCCAAAATATAAAGTTTACAGTAGAACTAAATGAAATGGGTAAATTTCGAAAATGTTAATTTTAAACTTTGATTCTAAAATCTGTTTAGTAATTACAAATGATGAATTTAGAAAAAGAATTCAAGAATTTTAAGATAGAAATGGTGGAGAAATTGTAAGATGAACGGAAATGTCATTTTCGTCATTTTCAGACAAACGATGGGGCTGGGTCCATCGTGATTGATGTCGGAGGTAGGTTGAAGGCTGTAGATGATGGGAAAAATAATGGATGAATTTATTATTCGTCGTGGTGATCGATAGATGGAGTTTTAGGGTTTAATGATGGTTTTGGGGTTGATCGGAATCGCGATTTTTCCTGACGTCGTGGGTGAACTGGAGGCTACCGCACGTGGGGGAATGGAAGCGTGGGTCGGAGGCGAAGCTCTGGTCAAAGGCGAAGGGGTTCTGGTGGTCAGAAGTAGTCTGACGAGGTGGTTCTTGTTCGGAGTGTTGTTCCAGGAAGTGGTCGAGATGGCTCTTATTTGATTTTCAAATTGTCTCGATGATCAGAGTTGACGTGGTGATCGAGGAGAAGGAGTGCGACTAGATGGTGATTGGCAGCATGGTCGGAGGGGCAACGTTCACCTGTGCACGTGCACGAGCAAGGGTGTGTGTCAGTGGGTTCTAGTTTGGGGAAGATGAAGATACTCGAGCGTTCACGGGGAGGATCTCGCGTAGATGTTGTTTTTGCTCGAAGTCGTTTCCAGGGTGATACGTGAGAGAAGAAGAGAAACTGTTAAAGTTTTTAACAGTTTAAAAATTTAACAAACAAGTTTTTAAAATTTTCGGGGAGGTCTCGAGTAGATTAGGAGCTGGCTCGGGTTTTTCTTCGTGTCGTTTGTGAGCTGAGTGAAAAACTGTTAGCAGTTTAATTTTCTTTAAATTCAAAACAGTTTTAAAATCTAAAATTTAATCTCTGTTTTAAATATAAGTTGCTGATGTATTGGTTTAGATTCAAATACACATGGGTTAAAACCCAAAGTAAGATGTTTAAGTCAGTTTTTAAATTTAAATAAAGATAGGATTTAAATTTAAAATAATCAAGTTAAAACAATTGTTTTGAAAATTCTTTCCTTTGAAATAAATGTTTTGACTAGATTTAATTTGTATAGTTGTTAACTTAAATAATATTAAGTTAAATTTTAAGTTATTTTCAAACTTAATTTGAAAATAAGGTTAATTAATAAGGAAAGGTTTCATTTTAAAACTTAATTAAAGTTTGATAGTATATGAGATAAATAAAGAGTGATTTATTAAATTAATTGATGATTAATAATTTGAGATAAGTAATTGATGATTATTGATGTTAAAACTTAATTAATGATTTTAATTAAGTAATTTAATTACTAAGATTAAATGTTTTAATGATAATATTAAATCTCAAGGATAATTAGGATTTTTAAGAGTTGAAATTAATTAAGTTAATTAAGAAATTTAAGTTTAATTAATTTAATTAATTTTTTGATAAGGATTAATGAAATGATTAAGGGTTAATTAAACTAGTAATTAAGAAGTACTTAATAAAGTTTTATTAAGTAATAATTAAGTTTTCTTAATTAATAATTAAGAAATTATTAATTTATAATTAAAGTTAATTAAGGATTAATTAACTGTTATTAAGGTTAGTTAATTATCATTAAAGATTGATTAATAGATAATTATGGATTAATTAAATTGGTAATTAAGGTTGTTAATTAATAATTAAGTTTTATTAATTAATAATTAAGAAGTAATTAATTAGTTAATTAAGTTTAATTAATTAATTATAAAAGTAATTAAGGAATTGATTACTTTGTATTAAAAGAATATTGTTAATAATTAAGGTTTATTAATTAATAGTTAAAGAATAATTAATCAAGGATTAATTAATTTGTTTAAAGGGTAATTAAGGATGAGTTACTCAGTTATGATTTAAGAAATGAATGTGATTTATTTAAGTTAATTAATTTGTTAATTAATTAAAGATAGTCACTTGGTAATTAAGTATAATTACTTAATAAGATTGGATAAGAGTAATTACTTAGTGTAAGTAATTGATAAATGAATTATTGTATGAAATTGGTGTAATTAATCAAAAAGGATTTATAAAAGAAATTAAAGTAATTAAGAATAGTTAATTACTGTTGATGATTATTTAAGGTTGATTAATGGAAGTAATTAATTAAGGATCATTAATTATTGTAATTAAGAAGAGTAATTAAAGGTTAATTACTATAAATGATTAAGGATAATTAATTTGTTAAATTAATTAAAGGATAATTACTTTATGTAATTAATGAATAATTTAATCAAGAGTGATTAATGGTTAATTAATTAAATGGTTGTAATTAATTAATGTTGATTAAGCAAGAATAGGAATTAATTCTTAAGTAATTAATTTAATTTAAGTTGATTAAATTAATTATAATAGAGATTAATAAATGGTTGCTTATAAATGATGGTTGAGTAGAATGTCTGATTTGGTTGATATCTATTGGATGATATACTATGATATATCTGTGATAAATGTGTGATATTTATCTATGTTAATGCTCTGTGAATTCAAGTATTAAATTGAATTGAATTGTTTAAACCTTTAAACAACTTGGCCTTAAAAGATACGTTTTGGATTTCGATGAGACCGGGATCGGGTTTCCGTATACCGGATTTCCAGGTCTGGAGACCCGAATACCACATCGATCCAAATTAACGATAGGTCGTGAATCTCAAGTGAAGATGAAGATTCAGAGTGCAAGGGTTATTGTCGTTAACTCTGAGGGTGATTCCAAAACGAGTGTAACGAGATAATGCCTTCGGTTTCGTTCGAACCCGGAACGAACTTGTATGGATTGAATGCTTTCAGAACATCGTCAGGTGGACGATGAGCATTCTAAGTGATGTGTTCTTTTCTAAGGTAATCGTAGCCTCAAGCCTCACAAACCGGGAATGGCTAAAACAGGGGAGGTGCAGCAAGGCTTCGTGGGTAGCGCCCACTGAGAGTAAGGTCATCCCTGTCTAGATGTCCCTTTCTATTTCGACTTAGTGGTACGGTTGCAGTACACAACCGTGGGGTGATTTTATTCGGAATTATCCAGTAAGGGATGGTTCCGGCTTTGTGTTGCAGGGGAGCGGGCGTACTCCTCGGTACGGTGATCTAGGCCACGTACTGTGACGGGCGGTACCCCAGTAGCCCTGCCATTGTATGGAAATCCAACTTCCAATAAGTGCCGTACGTGTTAGTTGTGCCCAACTATGTTGGAACGTGAGATGTAAGCATTCCAGCTATTTCTGTATTTTACTTGAAAATCCTAGACCTATTATAATACAATCGAATTTCCTATCAAATGTTTTGGTTAGCGTAAGGTAAAAACTTACCCATGTTTATGTGTGGGAAGTCTTACGTGATACCTTTTGATTTCAAAGGTTTTGAAGTTAAGCAAGTTTAAACCGTTTACTCACACCAGACCCATGTCTGACCCAAGTGTTTATTTCTGTTTTATATAAACTCTTGGGTACTCAAATTTTTATGAGTAGCCAAGGGAGTCAGGTTTGCTTTGACGAATATTCTGGAGGAGCAATGGAGCAGGAGGCTTCGGCGTTCGTAGATATAGTATTCCGCTGTGTTGATCTCTGAGTCATTGTTATCTGTGTTGTATCTTAGACAGGTGTTATAACTGTCTAGTATGTGTTGTATATGTTGTAACTCTGATAGTTGTTGTATATGAAACTATGTAATAGTTTATGTTATTAATATAATTTATTCATTCCGCTGTTTAGATTCTGATGTTGTTCCTTTCTTTCTTCTCTTCTTTTCTCTTTCTATCCCTTTCTTTCTTATTAGCGATACGACTTTCTGGTCGATGAAAGCCGGGTCGTCACATTCTCCGTGCTAGTTGACAACACTACTTCGTAGTGTTCTTGGCTAGCGTGGGTATAGAGGTGGGGCGTCACAGCTTGGTATCGGAGCCAAACTTCGGAATATTGTAGAATAATTTAACAAGGATCATCGTCCTAAGTCCACCTTAGGAGTCGTGCTTCAGGATTTAGTTCGAGTCTTCGAACCGATTCATCCTATTTCCTTTTATGTATCCTTGTTTTATCTATCAAGATTTGCTTGATATTTATTTGGAGAATAACTTTTCTTCTTCTCTCTTTCTTAAAGAAGAGAATGTCTAGACCAGGCCGTCCCAGAGCCGGACCATCTATTGTTACTCCCCAGGATGGAGTTTTTATGACTGCTCAACAGCTTCTTGATTTAGTAAAGAATGCTCAAGCAGTTGGTCCTAATCAGGAACCTACCCATCCTAAGTCTGGATTTGCACGCTTGTGCAACGATTATACCAACTTAGGTGGGAAGCCATTCAAAGGTTTTGAAACTATTATTGAAGTCCAGGCTTGGCTAAGAGCATGCGATCGAATCTTTTCTTGTATGAACCTTATTGATCTTCACCGAGTTCAGGTGGCCTCTAGTATGCTCCAAGAAAGAGCATTGGACTGGTACGAACTTCTTATTTCTGAGATTAATGAAGCGGATCTCACCTGGGAGCAATTCTGGGAATGCTTTGAATTGAAATTTGTACCAGAAGCTGAGAAAGTAACATTGGCTCGACGTTTCATAGACCTTGTTCAAGGTGAATCCTCTATGACAGATTATGTCGCATCTTTCGAGTCACTGTCCAAATATGGGGCTGAATACATCAACACCCCATTGAAGAAGAACCAAAGATTTGTCTATGGCTTAAACAAAAATCTCAAGAAGCCATTACTTCTAAAATTAGAAGTTCCTTTCGACCAACTCATTGATATCGCTCTTCGTCCTAAAGAGGTGGATAGGGAAAGTGATGTTGAAGTGGTGGGTTCCAAACCAAACCTGTAACGACCCAGAATTTTGACCAAATTAAATTGAGAATATTTAATTAATTTTAAATATTTGAACGATGATTTAATTTGAATCCCCGATTTAAATTTGAAGCTGACGATTAAATTATAAAATTTAATCTATTGATAGTCGAATAAAAATTTGAATCTTCTATTTTTAGCTGAAGAAAAATATTTCGAAAGCTTTTAAAATTCATATTGATAATTCTGGAGGTAATAGAACTTTCAGAATTGAAATTGAAAGTGTTTCGTTCAGTTTTGAAATTTTATTGTTCGAATCGATATTTAAAAATAGTTAATTTTCAAACAGTCTCGGAATTCGACGAAACCAGTTCCATTGGGTCCGGAATGTTGTATTATTGCCGGATTTCAACTTTCGTATTTTTCGGAGTTCGTATGTGAGAATACGACACAAAAACGCATTGAAGTTTTTATCGAGATTTAAATTTATGGTCAAAATCATCACCACGTTCTCCTCCCTGAAATCGCGCCTGCAATCGCGAAAAGGATCGTGCCAACCATCTCCTTTCATTTTCAAATACTCTTCTCCCTTCCCAGATTAAAAACAAATTCTCGTTCAAATTTAAAACAATGGCCGATGCTTCAAAAATTTATCCCTATTTCCTCCAGTAAATCGCAACCTCCTTCCCTTTGTTTTAAAAACCAAACTCTCTCCCTTCGTTCCTAAATCAACTCACGAAAATAAAAACAAATGGCAGCTTCCCTCTTTAAATTTTCGAAATCCTTTAGATTCAAACAATCGAAGAAAAAGATAGAATTCAAAATCAATGGCCACGGCATAGAGGCGACGTAGCCAAGGCTTGAGCACGCGCGTTCTTAAGTGGTTGAAGTGATGTCGTCGTTGCCTGGGAGTGCGCGCGCGAGAGAAGGGTTGGCAGACGTTTGCCAGAGCGACTAGGGTTTCGATTTGGGGAGTTCGTCGCGACCTGGGAGGCATCGCAAGGGGGATGCGAATGTGGCGGTGACTGTTCGTGGATGAAGTCGCGAGGTTGGAGGGAATGCAGTTCGACTTGGGCTCGGCGTCGCGCGCGAGAGGCGGAGGATGGTCGCGAGTCGTTCGATCGAAGCAGACGATGGTCGATGGGAATTTCGATTATCAGTAAGGTATAAACGGTTATTTTAATTAAAAGGTTAATTAGGCAGTTTTTTCCAGTAATATGGATTTAAAATTAATAACATATTTATGCAAAGCAGTTATTTTAGTAAGTTATATATATCTAAAAATATATATACCTAGATAAGCGTTTAAAAAGGGGAAAATTTTAAAATATGTGATGTACGAAAAATCAGATTTTTTAATTATGTATGTATATATATTCCATAAGTATGTACATATGTAGTTTCCAGGAAATAGAATAAGTATGATATTTTGAAAATTTATTTATTGAAAATAATTTATTAAGGGAGTGGAAAAATCTGTTTAAAGGAGAGGTACTAGTTTAGAATGTAATTCCTTGATTTAAATTAAATCATTGGTAAATAAAAATTTGTTAAAAAGAAGTATTAGTTTAAATTTAATCTTTAGTTAAATCAATTTATTAAAGACAAAATTGGGTTAAACAAAAACTATCAGTTAATTAAAACTATTAAATGGTAACTGGTTATTCGATTGATGTGAATATTAATAAAACTGTATAATTGTTTATACCAGGTTAAAATCGAGAAAACAAAACTGAAATGGAAATGGATAGCAAATAAAAAGCTAAGGTGAGATTTTTCTCACTCGATTGAAAAGTGGAAATTTTCAGTTATTGATTTGATTGACTGTTTGATTGCTATTGAATGTGCTATTAGATATAATAGGATATATCTATATATATATAGCAGTATATACATATTGGCATATGTATATATTGGATTGATGATTTCCCGCCTCGTATAGCGGATGAGACCCTATTGCGCCGTTAGTAAGCGGATTTATAAAAACCTATATACCGCGATAATTCCGTACTGGAGCGGAATTGGTATTGTGCTAACATCTTTGGATGCAGGGAAACAGGTTGGAGGGATCCAACTGGATTCCTCAACTGTATTTATTTATTTACAGATGTTGATATATATTCTGTTGTCATATGTTGAGATATGATATTGACTGTTGTGATTGACTAATTGATGCGTTGCATCATCGGATTCAAATTTTGAAATTTAAAAATAACGATGTTGATTTTAAAAGTGAAATTTTAAAAGTGATCTTTGAAAATATACGTTTATTTAAATTGTTGAATTGATTTACTTTTAAAAGATAAACGTTAAAACTTTTAAGTTATAAAAGTTGAGATTTTGTGAATTTTAACAAAGAAGTAATTTCTTTTGAAATAAAGAGTTAAGAAATTTATGAAATGGTTTAAGTTGAGATTTTTGAATTCTTAAACCAATGTATATAAAAAGATGTATCAAATTGATATTTATCAATTAAAGTTATTGGAATTTTAAAATAAGTTTTATAAGAGATATGAAATTTATAATTATAAAATGTGAAGATATGAAATTTATAATTATAAAATGTGAAGATATGAGATTTATAATTATAAAATGTGAAGATATGAAATTTATAGATTTATAAAGAATGAAGTTGTAGAATGAATGATTATAAGAAAATTTACTTATAAATTGGATTTCTGCTTTTAAATGGAATATTGATCGGATCGTTAATAAAGAAGATTTATAAATCAAAGTTGTTAAAAAAATATAGAAATAGGATTTATAAACGTTGTTTTATAAATTCAAAATCGATGGAGTTTGATAAATTAAATATAGAAGATTTTTAAAGAAGATATATTCGCGATTTTGAATAGCGAATCTTTATTGAAATAAAACGTGTAGAGATGGCTGAAATTTAGTTAAGTGAATTATATTCATGATTTTGGACAGTGAATATATTGTTAAGTAAAATGGATTCATTTTTGAAGAAGTGATATAAAAAAAATGAAGTTAAACATTTTAAAGATGTTTTAAAATGTATTGTGAATCGAAAGCATAGATTTCAACAGTTCTTGTTGAAATAGGCGTTTTCGAGAAATAAGGAAATGGTGGACTATAACACTGTTGTTATAGTAAATGATTGTCCGAAAGGAAATGTTTTTATCTAGTATTGGGTTTTTCATATCTATCTTAATTTCGAATCCCTATACTAGTGATTTTTGAGTCGTCGTAACGATGTTTTACGTAACATTCGTTTTTGACTCAAATTGATGTTGTTATAGAAAATAGATTTCCTTAAAGAATAAATATATACTTAATTTGATTTTAAATATATTGAATATTTTCAAATGTTGAAAATGAATGGATTTGTGAATTACTGACTTATTTTTAAATAAGTATGGAATGTTTTCCAATATGAAATGAATGTTTTGAGATTTATCTTCTTAAAGATAAATCGAAATCGAATATTGAAAACGATTGAAAATCGTATATCAATAGACATTTTTGAAACATAAATTCACTATGGAATTTATAAAAAGAAAAGGGAAACTGTTTAGAAAAATAAACGTTGTTTTATTTTTGAAGTGTGGAAATTTTATATGTAGTAAAAGATATTTTTGAAGATAAATAATTTGGAAAATTATTTGGAATCTGATGATGTCGCGCATCTTTATTGATAGTTAAATAACCGACTATCAATAATTACCTTAAATAGGTATTTGTTGTGAATTGGATGAATTTGAATGCCACACTTATTTTTGAATAATCGCTCACTATTCGGGTTAGCCGGGAAAGGACCATGGGGTCGTATAACCCATTCCGAATATGTGATACGTCGTTATGAATCGCATTTGAAGACCGGTGTTGAAGACCGGATATTTTTGAAAACGGAAGGATTACCGTCGAGTTACTCTACATCGACTGATCTTCGATTTAGAGGTTTTATCACCCTTAGTGACGGGAAGTCCGGACGTGATTAGAAAATTATCCGGAATTGCAAGGGCTTCGTGAGAAGTGCCTTCGGTTCTGTTCGATCCCGGAACAGACTTGTATGGATTGTGTGTCTGACGTTACAATTTGAGATATAAAGCTGATTTCTTTCAAATACATTTCTGTTGGTGGCGGAGAATTTATTCTCTTAGCTTAACACCCTTCTCTGAGACGTACGAGCTCAGAGGTTATGTAGTTGAAATTTATCAGCGATATATCCCAATTTGGTAACGTGGCATACTGAGTGTTGCTGTGAAATGATCGGTGTTTGATCATTTGTGATATGATCATTTGTTTGATCTTATATCTTTGTGATCATAGGTTGATCATTTTGTTTGACCCGAAGCAGGGCTTTTTGAGAAAGCGTAGCTTTGTGGACGAGACTTCGTCGAGCCTCACACCCCGGAAATGGTCGAAACAGGAAGGATGCGGCAAGGTTCTAGGGAGTAGCGCCCCTTAGTGTATGTCATTCCTTCTGGATAAAGGTGGTATCATGGTATGGAGCCCAGATACTTAACCTCTGTGGTTACTGCATTTATTATTATCTATGTGGTTTGTTGGAAATCGGGGATCCTCGGGAAGATCGGTGACGATCGGGGGATGACATACGCGTGTCAGTAGTTACCTATTTTTGCAGAGGTAACCCGGCCTTGTGTTGGCAGAGATCCGGTTAGGTTCTCGGGTCGTCTATTCCAAGGACGTACCCATCGTGGATAGGAAGTTCCTTAGCCTGACCATTTGTTGGAAATCCAAAGAAACAATACGAGCCTTGTACGGTTTTAGTTGTAGAACCTGCCATTTAATATGGTAGCTATAGCAAGCATACTATAATGGTACCTATGCTGGCTAAGATTTATATTCTACTTTCAAAATGTTTTCTACACTATGCACTAATAATAATATCAAAATGAATTTGATTTTTGCGTAGTAAGCATCTTTGACTATCATAAGAAGAAATCTCCTCCAAGTCTGCGTTTGCATTGTGTGTGTGGCGGGAGGTCTTATGGTAGTTTCATTTTCCAAAAGCATTTCGAATTGACTTTAAAATCATCCTGTTGTTTATTTTAAAGAATAACTGTTTTACGATCTCACACCAGTCTCCATGACTGACTCGGAGTTTATTGTTTCCCTTCTAAACTCTGGGTGCCCACCAATTTCCACACGGGCAGCCTAGAGTTATATTATCAGGATATTCTGGATATTCTGGAGCTTTGGAGATAAGCTGGAGGACGAGACATAGTATTTGTATCTGATAGTATTTATTCCGCTGTGTATTCTGTATGAGGACAAGTTATATAACTGTCCATTGTTGTATATTGACTCTGATGATTGGTGTATATATAAAATGATATAGTTCTTTGTTTTAAAGATTATTCATTTATCTATTATATGTTGTTCCGCTGCGATGTGTAAGATTCTGATATTGTTCTGTTTCTGTTCTCTGTTGTTGTTTTGTTATTCTTCTTTCTTCTCTTCCTTCTTCTTTTCTTTTTCTTCTATCTTTTCTTCTATTTCTTTTTCTTAAAACCCTCACTATTGAAGTTTCCGGCACTCGATTGTTCGACAGTCGATAAAGTGAGTATCGATGTCGAATTTTCGAAAGTCGAAAATTTCGGTATGTGACAAAGTGGTATCAGAGCATATGGTTAAGCGACAACCCTGCTCTGTTGGGTGTTACTCATTAGAGATAGAGTCAGCAGTACTCTAGAATGAGTTGAGTGTAATAATAGATATGAGTGCGTATTTGTTATTTTAATATAAAATTGTTTTGTATTGTGTTGAATTATCGGTTGATTGTTTATGGATTCTGGTCGGTGCAGTCTAGCTAACTGTAATCGATAGGAGTTTCTAAACTCTAAACAAGATAAACTGACACAGTATTGATTTTAAATAGGGTAAATGAAATAATTTTACCCAAAACTATTTTTGTATAGAAAAGAAATGATTTTCTATGAATTATCATAATATATGGATGTTTGGTTGTTATAAAATAATAACATTGAATTATTATCATTGTTATATGAAATGGAATGAGGAATTAAAATAATAACCAAAGATTGAAGATAAATTCATTTAATGAATGAAATCTATAAATATGAATTGAAAGATAAAGAAATAAATCCATATACAAATGAAATTTGAGAATATAAATTATAAATGTGATTTGTAATTTAAAACGGAATTCCAGAGAGGATTCTTGAAAATGTTTTGAAAAGAATTTGAAAATTTTGGAGATTTGGAAAGTTTAAATTCTTTTTGGAGTTGAAAATGAATTTCAAAGGTTTTGAAAAATATTCTGAAGAGATGAAAGCTCTAAACTCTTTTCGGTCGCTGGAAAATAACTTCGGTAATGACTGCAGCATTACTGATGTTCATTTTCGGGTTTCCAAAAGAGAAATTTGCTGCCAAATTATTTTAAATGGAAAGTTGTTTGAAATTTGGGTTTTGTTTGAAAATTCAAAAGGATAATTTGAATTGTTTTCAAAATGGTTTTGAAAAGGTTGAAAAGACTCTGGAATAGAATTCAAGAAGGTAATTGAAAATTTAAAAATTCAATAATGGAATGAAATTGTGAATATGAATTTATAATTGAAAATAGAATTCTAATGGGACGAAATTGTAAAGTGAAAGTATAAATGATTGTATAAATCGGAATGTAAGTAAGTTGAAGACTTATAAATATTTGAAATTTGATTGAAAATGAGATTCAAATCGAAATGAATGAATGTGTGAATAAATAAATTTGAAATTGCAAGTGCAAGAAAATGAAATTGAAAGTTAAAATTCATTTTGAATTTGAAAGTAAATAAAATGGGAATTGAACTTGATTTGTGAAAAAAATGAAGTGAAGTATTAAACTCAAATTAGTAAGTGAAGCTAATTGAATATTGATCAAATGAATTAGTAATTGGAACTAATTTAAGATAGTGCAGTTGTAAATGACAGATAATTGATAAAATTCAATATTTCAGAATTTAAAGTAAATTGAATCCAAATTTAGTTGAAATGGTAAACTAAATTCAAATGAATGTGAAATGTGAAATTGAATGATAATGGATATAACTTCAATAGTAAACTAGAAATGGTATAAGAAGTTGATATTAGAAGTTGTAATAAAATTTGCAAAATAGTTGGATGTTATAACTAGATATTATGGCTAGTAGATATACAGGTATAAAGGAAATTGAATTTGATTTCACAGATAATTTGAATTGCTCGACAAAAGGTACGTATTTGAATTTCTATATGAGTTTTTGATGATTTCTCTCTAGCCGCTTGGCTTTTTCTTTTTCTTTTTGAAATCTGAGAGTCCGTAGGGACGTTTTGTAGTTGTACCGTATCAGCCGCGCAAAGGAGACGCTGGCGAAATTTTTAGGAAATTTAGAGCGTTAGAAAATTTTTGAGAAATTTTTGAAAGTTTAAATTTGAATTTGAACTCGAATTTGAATTTTGAAGTTAAACAATGTTGTTTTGAAACTTAGAATTGAAGTTGGAAATTTAGTTGAATGATAACGAATCTTTAATAGAAAGATTTGTTTTGATGAATTGATAAAACTATTGGATTGTGAAAAGTAGTAGACGAGTTAAGGACCACTTTTCCTAACTTGTAATTTCGAGGACGAAATTCTTTTAAGGAGGGAAGTCTGTAACGACTCAGAATTTTGACCAAATTAAATTGAGAATATTTAATTAATTTTAAATATTTGAACGATGATTTAATTTGAATCCCCGATTTAAATTTGAAGCTGACGATTAAATTATAAAATTTAATCTATTGATAGTCGAATAAAAATTTGAATCTTCTATTTTTAGCTGAAGAAAAATATTTCGAAAGCTTTTAAAATTCATATTGATAATTCTGGAGGTAATAGAACTTTCAGAATTGAAATTGAAAGTGTTTCGTTCAGTTTTGAAATTTTATTGTTCGAATCGATATTTAAAAATAGTTAATTTTCAAACAGTCTCGGAATTCGACGAAACCAGTTCCATTGGGTCCGGAATGTTGTATTATTGCCGGATTTCAACTTTCGTATTTTTCGGAGTTCGTATGTGAGAATACGACACAAAAACGCATTGAAGTTTTTATCGAGATTTAAATTTATGGTCAAAATCATCACCACGTTCTCCTCCCTGAAATCGCGCCTGCAATCGCGAAAAGGATCGTGCCAACCATCTCCTTTCATTTTCAAATACTCTTCTCCCTTCCCAGATTAAAAACAAATTCTCGTTCAAATTTAAAACAATGGCCGATGCTTCAAAAATTTATCCCTATTTCCTCCAGTAAATCGCAACCTCCTTCCCTTTGTTTTAAAAACCAAACTCTCTCCCTTCGTTCCTAAATCAACTCACGAAAATAAAAACAAATGGCAGCTTCCCTCTTTAAATTTTCGAAATCCTTTAGATTCAAACAATCGAAGAAAAAGATAGAATTCAAAATCAATGGCCACGGCATAGAGGCGACGTAGCCAAGGCTTGAGCACGCGCGTTCTTAAGTGGTTGAAGTGATGTCGTCGTTGCCTGGGAGTGCGCGCGCGAGAGAAGGGTTGGCAGACGTTTGCCAGAGCGACTAGGGTTTCGATTTGGGGAGTTCGTCGCGACCTGGGAGGCATCGCAAGGGGGATGCGAATGTGGCGGTGACTGTTCGTGGATGAAGTCGCGAGGTTGGAGGGAATGCAGTTCGACTTGGGCTCGGCGTCACGCGCGAGAGGCGGAGGATGGTCGCGAGTCGTTCGATCGAAGCAGACGATGGTCGATGGGAATTTCGATTATCAGTAAGGTATAAACGGTTATTTTAATTAAAAGGTTAATTAGGCAGTTTTTTCCAGTAATATGGATTTAAAATTAATAACATATTTATGCAAAGCAGTTATTTTAGTAAGTTATATATATCTAAAAATATATATACCTAGATAAGCGTTTAAAAAGGGGAAAATTTTAAAATATGTGATGTACGAAAAATCAGATTTTTTAATTATGTATGTATATATATTCCATAAGTATGTACATATGTAGTTTCCAGGAAATAGAATAAGTATGATATTTTGAAAATTTATTTATTGAAAATAATTTATTAAGGGAGTGGAAAAATCTGTTTAAAGGAGAGGTACTAGTTTAGAATGTAATTCCTTGATTTAAATTAAATCATTGGTAAATAAAAATTTGTTAAAAAGAAGTATTAGTTTAAATTTAATCTTTAGTTAAATCAATTTATTAAAGACAAAATTGGGTTAAACAAAAACTATCAGTTAATTAAAACTATTAAATGGAACTGGTTCTTCGATTGATGTGAATATTAATAAAACTGTATAATTGTTTATACCAGGTTAAAATCGAGAAAACAAAACTGAAATGGAAATGGATAGCAAATAAAAAGCTAAGGTGAGATTTTTCTCACTCGATTGAAAAGTGGAAATTTTCAGTTATTGATTTGATTGACTGTTTGATTGCTATTGAATGTGCTATTAGATATAATAGGATATATCTATATATATATAGCAGTATATACATATTGGCATATGTATATATTGGATTGATGATTTCCCGCCTCGTATAGCGGATGAGACCCTATTGCGCCGTTAGTAAGCGGATTTATAAAAACCTATATACCGCGATAATTCCGTACTGGAGCGGAATTGGTATTGTGCTAACATCTTTGGATGCAGGGAAACAGGTTGGAGGGATCCAACTGGATTCCTCAACTGTATTTATTTATTTACAGATGTTGATATATATTCTGTTGTCATATGTTGAGATATGATATTGACTGTTGTGATTGACTAATTGATGCGTTGCATCATCGGATTCAAATTTTGAAATTTAAAAATAACGATGTTGATTTTAAAAGTGAAATTTTAAAAGTGATCTTTGAAAATATACGTTTATTTAAATTGTTGAATTGATTTACTTTAAAAAGATAAACGTTAAATCTTTTAAGTTATAAAAGTTGAGATTTTGTGAATTTTAACAAAGAAGTAATTTCTTTTGAAATAAAGAGTTAAGAAATTTATGAAATGGTTTAAGTTGAGATTTTTGAATTCTTAAACCAATGTATATAAAAAGATGTATCAAATTGATATTTATCAATTAAAGTTATTGGAATTTTAAAATAAGTTTTATAAGAGATATGAAATTTATAATTATAAAATGTGAAGATATGAAATTTATAATTATAAAATGTGAAGATATGAGATTTATAATTATAAAATGTGAAGATATGAAATTTATAGATTTATAAAGAATGAAGTTGTAGAATGAATGATTATAAGAAAATTTACTTATAAATTGGATTTCTGCTTTTAAATGGAATATTGATCGGATCGTTAATAAAGAAGATTTATAAATCAAAGTTGTTAAAAAAATATAGAAATAGGATTTATAAACGTTGTTTTATAAAT
Source organism: Allium fistulosum (assembly GCA_030737815.1). NCBI lineage: Eukaryota > Viridiplantae > Streptophyta > Magnoliopsida > Asparagales > Amaryllidaceae > Allium > Allium fistulosum. Next base: position 717,493,945 of record CM060908.1, read on the forward strand.
TCAAAATCGATGGAGTTTGATAAATTAAATATAGAAGATTTTTAAAGAAGATATATTCGCGATTTTGAATAGCGAATCTTTATTGAAATAAAACGTGTAGAGATGGCTGAAATTTAGTTAAGTGAATTATATTCATGATTTTGGACAGTGAATATATTGTTAAGTAAAATGGATTCATTTTTGAAGAAGTGATATAAAAAAAAATGAAGTTAAACATTTTAAAGATGTTTTAAAATGTATTGTGAATCGAAAGCATAGATTTCAACAGTTCTTGTTGAAATAGGCGTTTTCGAGAAATAAGGAAATGGTGGACTATAACACTGTTGTTATAGTAAATGATTGTCCGAAAGGAAATGTTTTTATCTAGTATTGGGTTTTTCATATCTATCTTAATTTCGAATCCCTATACTAGTGATTTTTGAGTCGTCGTAACGATGTTTTACGTAACATTCGTTTTTGACTCAAATTGATGTTGTTATAGAAAATAGATTTCCTTAAAGAATAAATATATACTTAATTTGATTTTAAGTATATTGAATATTTTCAAATGTTGAAAATGAATGGATTTGTGAATTACTGACTTATTTTTAAATAAGTATGGAATGTTTTCCAATATGAAATGAACGTTTTGAGATTTATCTTCTTAAAGATAAATCGAAATCGAATATTGAAAACGATTTGAAAATCGTATATCAATAGACATTTTTGAAACATAAATTCACTATGGAATTTATAAAAAGAAAAGGGAAACTGTTTAGAAAAATAAACGTTGTTTTATTTTTGAAGTGTGGAAATTTTATATGTAGTAAAAGATATTTTTGAAGATAAATAATTTGGAAAATTATTTGGAATCTGATGATGTCGCGCATCTTTATTGATAGTTAAATAACCGACTATCAATAATTACCTTAAATAGGTATTTGTTGTGAATTGGATGAATTTGAATGCCACACTTATTTTTGAATAATCGCTCACTATTCGGGTTAGCCGGGAAAGGACCATGGGGTCGTATAACCCATTCCGAATATGTGATACGTCGTTATGAATCGCATTTGAAGACCGGTGTTGAAGACCGGATATTTTTGAAAACGGAAGGATTACCGTCGAGTTACTCTACATCGATTGATCTTCGATTTAGAGGTTTTATCACCCTTAGTGACGGGAAGTCCGGACGTGATTAGAAAATTATCCGGAATTGCAAGGGCTTCGTGAGAAGTGCCTTCGGTTCTGTTCGATCCCGGAACAGACTTGTATGGATTGTGTGTCTGACGTTACAATTTGAGATATAAAGCTGATTTCTTTCAAATACATTTCTGTTGGTGGCGGAGAATTTATTCTCTTAGCTTAACACCCTTCTCTGAGACGTACGAGCTCAGAGGTTATGTAGTTGAAATTTATCAGCGATATATCCCAATTTGGTAACGTGGCATACTGAGTGTTGCTGTGAAATGATCGGTGTTTGATCATTTGTGATATGATCATTTGTTTGATCTTATATCTTTGTGATCATAGGTTGATCATTTTGTTTGACCCGAAGCAGGGCTTTTTGAGAAAGCGTAGCTTTGTGGACGAGACTTCGTCGAGCCTCACACCCCGGAAATGGTCGAAACAGGAAGGATGCGGCAAGGTTCTAGGGAGTAGCGCCCCTTAGTGTATGTCATTCCTTCTGGATAAAGGTGGTATCATGGTATGGAGCCCAGATACTTAACCTCTGTGGTTACTGCATTTATTATTATCTATGTGGTTTGTTGGAAATCGGGGATCCTCGGGAAGATCGGTGACGATCGGGGGATGACATACGCGTGTCAGTAGTTACCTATTTTTGCAGAGGTAACCCGGCCTTGTGTTGGCAGAGATCCGGTTAGGTTCTCGGGTCGTCTATTCCAGGGACGTACCCATCGTGGATAGGAAGTTCCTTAGCCTGACCATTTGTTGGAAATCCAAAGAAACAATACGAGCCTTGTACGGTTTTAGTTGTAGAACCTGCCATTTAATATGGTAGCTATAGCAAGCATACTATAATGGTACCTATGCTGGCTAAGATTTATATTCTACTTTCGAAATGTTTTCTACACTATGCACTAATAATAATATCAAAATGAATTTGATTTTTGCGTAGTAAGCATCTTTGACTATCATAAGAAGAAATCTCCTCCAAGTCTGCGTTTGCATTGTGTGTGTGGCGGGAGGTCTTATGGTAGTTTCATTTTCCAAAAGCATTTCGAATTGACTTTAAAATCATCCTGTTGTTTATTTTAAAGAATAACTGTTTTACGATCTCACACCAGTCTCCATGACTGACTCGGAGTTTATTGTTTCCCTTCTAAACTCTGGGTGCCCACCAATTTCCACACGGGCAGCCTAGAGTTATATTATCAGGATATTCTGGATATTCTGGAGCTTTGGAGATAAGCTGGAGGACGAGACGTAGTATTTGTATCTGATAGTATTTATTCCGCTGTGTATTCTGTATGAGGACAAGTTATATAACTGTCCATTGTTGTATATTGACTCTGATGATTGGTGTATATATAAAATGATATAGTTCTTTGTTTTAAAGATTATTCATTTATCTATTATATGTTGTTCCGCTGCGATGTGTAAGATTCTGATATTGTTCTGTTTCTGTTCTCTGTTGTTGTTTTGTTATTCTTCTTTCTTCTCTTCCTTCTTCTTTTCTTTTTCTTCTATCTTTTCTTCTATTTCTTTTTCTTAAAACCCTCACTATTGAAGTTTCCGGCACTCGATTGTTCGACAGTCGATAAAGTGAGTATCGATGTCGAATTTTCGAAAGTCGAAAATTTCGGTATGTGACAAAACCTCAACAACAAGAAGAGGCCAAACAAATTCAAAGGTCCTTATCCCAACAAAAAGGGGAAACCTGCACCTCCGGCAGCAAAGGCTTCTACCCCTAGTAGCGGGCAATGCTATAACTGTGGTTCTAAGGACCATTTTGCATCGAAGCCCCGTTCTTGTCGCTAAAGTAAGAGCCCAGATCATTATATACATTTATGCCCCAGACTTCAAGGCAAGAAGGAGGGAAAGTTAAACGTGGCTCAAGCCCCTGGCAACACATCTCACGGTCAAGGTATGTCTCATTCTGTCCTTGATGGCATTATTATATTTCGTGATCAACCTATTAGAGTTCTCTTTGATACGGGTGCATCCCATTCCTTTATATCAAAGGAACTTGTCGATACTTTTTCTTTAAGTGTTGTTGCTTTAATGACTTCTTTGAGAATTGCGAATCCGGTTGGTGGGTCCGCAACTCTTAGTTTGCTTTGTAAAGATGTGGAGATTATTTTGTGTGATTTTCCTTTCCTAGCCGATTTGCATGTCATGCGTTATTTAGGCTTTGGAATGATTTTGGGTATGGATTGGCTTAACCGTTATGAATCTCATATCCTATGTCCTGAGCGGACTATTTATCTCTGACATCCGCAATTCGTAAAGCAGATTTCAATTGTTCTTAAAGATTTGGATTCCACTTTGGCTGCATCTTTATATTCTCTAAATCCTCTTGATGAAGACAATGATGATGAGGAAGATGTCATTTCTCTTATTCACGTCGTCCGTGAATTTTCCGACATATTTGAGCCCGCTCAAGGATTGCCACCTAAGCGAGCAATTGAGTTCACAATTAATCTTATCCCTGGAGCTCAACCTATCACTCGTCCTCCTTATCGCATGTCCAATAAAGAAAATGAGGAGATGCGCAAACAATTATCCGAATTGGAAGCGAAACAATTTATTCAATCTAGTTCCTCTCCATGGGGAGCTTCGGCTATTTTTGTGAAGAAATCTGATGGTACACTTAGGCTCTGCGTGGACTACCGCAAGCTTAATGATCTCACTATCAAGAATAAATATCTGTTGCCTCGGATTGATGATCTATTTGATCAACTTAGTGGTGCTAGAGTCTTTTCGCAATTGGACTTGGCTACCAATTTTCATCAGCTTCGTATTGCAAAGGATAGTATTCCTTTGACTTCGTTCCGTACTCGTTATGGATCTTATGAATGGCTAGTTATGCCATTTGGTTTAACGAATGCTCCGGCTTATTTCGTTGACCTTATGAATCGAGTTTTCAAAGATTTCCTCGATCAGTTTGTTCTCATCTTTATTGATGATATTCTTGTGTATTCTAAAACCGGGGAGGAACATGAAAAGCATCTTCGTATCGTATTGGAAACTCTTAGGAGTAATCAGTTAAAAGAAAAATGTTCTAAATGTTATTTTTGGCAATTTAGTGTGAAGTTTCTCGGTCATATTATTTTCGAATCTGGAATATCAGTGGATCCTTCAAAGATTGAAGCGATTCAAAATTGGAAGAGACCGGAGAGTGTAACGGAAATCCGTAGCTTCCTTGGATTGGCGGGTTATTACCGTCGTTTTATCAAGGACTTTTCAAAAATTGTCGTGCCTCTCATTAGCTTAACAAAGAAAGGTGTTAAATACATTTGGTCGGACAAATGTGAAACTTCTTTTCAGAAATTAAAAGAACTCCTTTCTGATGCTCCTATTATTGTTATTCCCGAAGGGAATCAAGATTTTGTAGTTTATACCGATGCTAGGCGCATTGGTTTGGGTGCCGTTCTTATGCAAAAAGAACGTGTTATTGCTTATGCTTCTAGGTAATTGAAGCCGGTTGAGACTAGATATGCCACACATGATTTAGAACTCGCGGCTATCGTTTTCGCCCTTCGTATTTGGCGACATTATCTTTTGGGAGAGAAATTTATACTTTATACCGATCATAAGTCTTTGAAATATTTATTTTCTCAAAAGGAACTTAACTTGCGTCAACAGCGTTGGCTCGAATTCCTTGCCTCTTATGATCTTGATATTCTTTATACTCCTGAAAAAGGGAATCGAGTTGCTGATGCTCTTAGTCGTAAGCAGCAAGTGGTTGTTTCTATGATGATATCCGAATGGAATGATCTCGAGGTTTTATCCACTTGTGAAATTCGAGATCGTTTTTCCACTTTGTGTTCATCTCTGGTTTTATGTAGCCTTGAGGCTCATCCTTCTCTTTTAGACCGCATTCTTGAAGCTCAAAAGCTAGATCCCGAATTGGCTCTTCTTGGCCAAAATATTAAGGATAAAGTTGATATTGAAGACCTGAAAGACTTTGATATTGATTCTCGAGGCGGCATTCGAAGATTTGGTAGACTTATCGTACCAAATATTAGTGATCTTCGTAAAGATATTCTAGAAGATTCTCATCATTCCAAATATTCCATTCATCCCGGTAGTAGTAAAATGTACGCGGATATGAAGCGACTTTATTACTGGGAGGGAATGAAATCAGACATTGCTAACTTCGTTAAGTGTTGCATGACTTGCCAACTTGTTAAGGCTGAACATCAAAGGCCCGGTGGGTTACTGCAACCTTTGGAAATTCCAATTTGGAAGTGGGATCATATTTCCATGGATTTTATTGATGGCCTTCCCCGTTCTCGTTAGGGTCATGATAGCTTATGGGTGATTGTTGATAGACTTACTAAATCCGCCCATTTTATTCCCGTTCGGTCTAACCGAACCGTTCCTCTTTTGGCCAAACTCTTCATTAAAGAAATTGTTAAATTGCATGGAGTTCCTACTTCTATAGTTTGTGATCGTGACCCATTGTTTACTAGTGGATTCTGGAAGATTCTTCAAAAAGCTTTGGGAACGAAGCTTAATTTTAGCACCGCTTATCACCCCCAGTCCGATGGACAAACTGAGCGTGTGAATCAAACTCTTGAAGATCTTCTTCGATCTTGTGTGCTTGATTTCGGTGGAAGTTGGGAAGATCATATTTCTCTCGTTGAGTTTTCCTATAATAATAGCTTCCAATCTAGGATTGGTATGGCGCCTTTCGAGGCACTCTATGGAAGGTCATGCCGATCTCCTTCTTGTTGGCTTGAGACTCGTGAGAAGCTGGTTTTAGGTCCAGATTTTATTCGTGATTCCACAGAAAAGATTGAACTTATTCGACATAGGATGAAAGAAGCCCAGAGTAGACAAAAATCCTATGCCGATAATCGAAGAAGGAAATTAGAATTTTCTGTTGGAGATCTTGTATTTATTCGTGTTTCCCCTATGAAGGGTGTTGTACATTTCAGTCGATCGGGAAAGTTAGCGCCTCGATATATTGGGCCATTTCCTATCACCGAACATATTGGTTCCATGGCTTACCGCCTTTCATTACCGGCTCAGTTTTCTGCCATGCATGACGTGTTTCACGTTTCTCAATTACGGAAGTGCCTTCGGGATTCCGATTCTATTCTTGAGCCCGGTGTTGTGGAAGAGATTGAAGTTTCGCCTAATTTAACTTATGAGCAGCATCCTATTCGAATTATTGCTTCGAAGGTCAAACGACTTCGAAATAAAGATGTTCTGCTTGTTAAGGTTCAATGGTCCTCAAATCCTAAGGATTGCTCTTGGGAATCTAGAGAATTCATCGAGCGTACACATCCGGACTTACTTTCTCATGCTCTTTAAGGTACTTCTTGTTTCAAATTTCTTTTATGTTAATATGCTTTCATGGTTGTTACTTTTTTTATTTCCATCTTATATATTGCGAGGACGCAATTTCTTTAAGGAGGGGAGTCTGTAACAACCCATATATTTATCGATTTTATATTTAAATATTTTATTTAAATATTTTATCGTCAATCAGATTTTAGTCCGAAAAGTTACTTTTTGCATACGGTCGAATTAGGACTCGAGACCACTTCCATTGAGTTCAAAACGCCGTTTGCGATCTTTTTAAGTATAAACTTTGATATGTTTGGAGTTAGTAGAATTTTGCTACTTTTTCCACTTAGGGCTTTGGTCTTGTTTCAGCTCACAAGACCCAAGCTTCACCCCTCCTCTCTTCATTACCTTACTTCTATTTCCTAATACTCAAGCTTTTACAACAATGGAGAGAGGAATGGGAAATTAAAACTCCAAGCCCTAGTTTTCTTTTGCAAATCAAGTTCTAGCTCCAAACTAATAGAAGAAGCTTTGGTAAGCCTCCTCTTCTTCTTCTCCAACTCATTCTCTTATCAATTTCAGAAATTCCTAAACCTAACTTAGGAAATGTTTCTCTTTTTAGCCTAGATTCAAGGTTATTGAGTTGGAATTGAAGTGTGATTGCTCTTGCCATTGCTCTATAGCTTCTTCTTCATTTGTTTTGGGTTTAAAGGTGAGATTTTTATCTCACATCTTAGTCTATAATTATCTTCGATTGTTAGGTATGAATTCCTAACACTTATTCTTGTGTAATTGATTTTGGTTTGGATTGATTTTGGGTATATTCCAATTTTTGGTGTTTTGGTTCAATTTTTGTGATAATCCTATTATGGACATTTGGACATTGATATTTGAGACGTATCGATGAGCTGTTAAGGCTGGGTTGTCACATGGCATAATTCCTTAGTCGTTGTTGCTCGTCCGATCGTTATCAATATCGTTTTTGCCATCATTGGTCCAGGTTCTAGAAATGCCTGAAATTCCAGTTTCAGACATCTGAATTGATATTTCAGACGTCTGAATATGATTCTGGGAAAATTTCTATCCCCAGATTCAGACGTCTAAATCAAAGGCTTCAGACGTCTGAATTGGTTCGTTTTGAACCAGAAAGGAAATAGGCCAAAAAGTGCCTATTTCAGACGTCTGAAATCAAGGATTCAGACGTCTGAATTTTGTTATGGAAAATACTTTATTTTCCAGATTCAGACGTCTGAATCCTTGATTTCAGACGTCTGAATCTGCAGTCTTTTGCCTGTTTGCCTATTGAGCTTGAATTTCCAACTTTAATCGATTCGTATTGATTCCCTTTTTGTTGTTATCATTTATTATCGGCTTTGATGACATTTTCTTCGTGATTTTTGGGAATATCCATTTTGATGGATTCGGTATCGATTTCTTTGGATTTTATTCACGTCTTTGAATGTGAATTTTGGTGATTGATTGTTCCACAATCATTTTTGTGATTTGTCACTTTGAAAATATAAAGGTTTCAATACTGGTAGTAAATATCAAAACTTCTTTGTTAAAACGATTTCAACTCTATTTTCAATATCAAACCCGTTTATAAAACTGCTTTCCAATCTACTAGTATATACAAACCTTTACCTCACTCGTATGAGAAATCTAATTAAAGACTTAGTAAAACGAGTGGTATGAAACGCTTGCGTTTACTTCACCGGTTAATTCTCGAACTTGTTCGATTGAACCTCTTGTGACAATTTTCTAGTGAAGATCTACAGTTTGTTCGTAAATATTTAAGTTAAGCAAGTGGTTATGGGACATGAAGCTAAACTCATATATTTACGGACTTAGTGTAATTGACACTTCTCTGTGTTGTATTTGAGTTGTATCGAGTTGTATTAACTAGACAGGTGTTTATAACTGTCTAGTATGTGATGTATTATCTGTGTAAATCTGATGTATATGATATTTTGTAATCTCTTATGTGATATATTATATTTCATTCGTTCCGCTGTTAAGATTCTGATGTTGTTTCTTCTTTCTTCTTTATCTTTTCTATTTCTCACCCCTTTCTTTTTTAAAGATGATGCAACTTTCTGGTGATAGAAAGTTGGGTCGTTTCAGTTTTGAAATGGAAATAATACATTGATAATTTGGGTTTGAAATAGCAATAATATTTTGGTTTTAAAGTATATACTATTTTGAAGTTAAGGATATGTTTTGAAATGGCTAAAATATTTTGGTTTTAAAGTATATACTATTTTGAAGTAAAGGATATGTTTTGAAAGGGCAATGATTGAGTTTTTAAAAGTATATATATATATTTTTAAATGACCACGGTGTTATAATAACGTTTGGTTGTTAAAGAGACCGGGATCGGATATGGACATACTCTCTGTCGATACCGAAAACCACTTTAACAACTGTGTACGCGGTGGAGTTTCCAGAATGAAGTAGGATGGTGGCGATGATCCTTAGGTATATACGTGGACCCAACTCCCGTGAGTTGGCATAAGGTGGCTAAAACAGGAGCGATCTCGGACCAGTGAGGTAGCACCTCTTATCGGACGCACTTCTTCGATTCCATTCTATTACTTTTTGATTTTTGGTGGCCACCCTTCGATTTGGGAGTGTTGTTCGAGGTGGAGCGGTAGTTGTTGCTATGTGTTTCCATCAGTCTGTGTGCGTAATTGGTATATCTACCCTGGCATTGCCTTGTGTGCCGTGTCACCTACCATATCGAGCTTTACTACGAGTTGTGATTTCTCCCGTAGCCTGTGGAGTATCGAGGGTAGCCCCCATTTTTGGGAGTATGCTAATACTGGATAGACTACTGGGACTATTACATGTTAAGGGCTATATGGGTAACCCCTTGACGCTATTAAAAAGTATGTTTATTTTATATTAGACATTATTATAATAGCGAATATTACTACATAGTAGATAGTTTAACGGATCCTTAAGAGATGTGAATCCCGAACATTTCTTAAGTTACTGCACTCACGTTAGACACTGGATAGGAGATGTCAAATCCCGTAAACATCTCTGACGCCATTTACACTTATATTTATTTCATTGATTTAACTTACATAAGTCTTTTAGTTCTGAATCGAGTGTTTTGTCTTTTCAATTCGCTCGGGTCAGCCTGAGCATTTCCGGATTTGAAGGCCTTAATTCTGGAGGACGAAGACGAAGAATTATTATTACTATTTGTTATATATTCCACTACACCATTGTATTCCGCTGCATTAATTATCATTCTCTGGTATGTGTAACTCTGATATGTATTATATAAGTATAATCAAATGTTTTGTAAAACAGCTTCATGAAATGTTATTTGATTATTATATTTTATCGTTCCGCTGCAAGATTCTATTTTGTTTCTTTTATTTCTCCACTTTTTCTTATTTACTCCATAACAATCCTCCCTTCTGTATGGTTTAAGTTGGCATGTGTGTCTGCTTAAGCGTACAAAAAGGTGGGATGTTACATCTGGTATCAGAGCGAGGTTTAGCGATAAACCTTAGCTTTGTGGGGTCTGACGCTTTACTAATAGGGTAGTAATACCCTATGATGGGTCACTAAGTGTATATATATGAGAGAGCGTATTTGTTAGTGTTATAAAAAGGTTTTAATATTGTGTTAATCTGTTCCGTTTTGTATTTATAAGTTCTGGTTGGTGCATGGGACGCTATGACATCAATAGGGATTTCTAAACTCTTAATAGGACAGACCGACATAATATTTGTTTTTAATATAGGTGAATGAAATAATTTTGCCTATTATATTTTCTATATATAAAATAAATTTTTATAAATGATATATATATATATATATATATTTAGTTGCATATATTGGTTGTTAGGTAGTGTAATCTATAAATATTAGTAAAAAAAATAAAAATTGGAAACTTAGAATCTAAAATCCCTGGATTTTTGAAAATTTCCTTTTAAATGATTTTGAAATATAATGATAATATTATTAGAAGTATTTTCTGATATAAATATTTCAATATAATTTGAAAAATAATTATTTTAAAGAAACTTTGGAAAGAAATAAGTTCTGTACTTCCCTCTCTGTCGCTGGAAAATAATTTCGGTGATGGCGGCCGCATCATCGACATTCTTTTTTGAGTTTCGAAGTGGGAAGGCCACTGTAGTAGTTTTACTACAGATTTATTTTGATAAGCAAATATAAATTTTAAATTGTTTTAATTAAAATTGGATATATAAAATTTAAGTATATATTTAGCTGTTATTTTAAAATGATTTGAAACTTAACCTGGTATTTAGTTCTTGAGTTTCCATTAATTAATAGTTTCAATTAGTGTAGTGAAATGGAATTTAACTAATAATTGAAGCCTCTAAAGGATATAAGTGATTTAATGCTAAGTTATAAATTAAATAAAGAGAAAATTTAAATTTGTAACATATAAAACAAAGGATTATTATTGAACATTTAAATTAATTAAAAGAATTGAGAGAAACTTGTATAACTTTCAATTACATTCTTTAAAAGCACATATATAACTTACCAAATATTAAAAGTTGAAATGTTTAATAAGAAAATGTAATGGAAATTGTATAAGTAAACTTATATAATGAAAGTGTTCGGTAAATTGCTTTTATTAATAAGAATTAAGGTTATAATTGTTATGCCAAGTAACCGAATTGAACATGAATATTATTAATAAATGAATGTAAATAAATGGAATCAAGTAATGGATGAATATAATACAATAAGAAGAGAATTGACATGATGAGAATAAATTTAATGAAGATAAGTATTAATTGAATGACGAGGAAATCAAACAACAATATATGGAATGAAATTAATAAGAATGAACTTGATCTATTTTTTGAATTTGTTGTTTGTTTAATTTATGGTTGTTTGGGCAAGGATACTTTACAATTGTTGGATGAATAAATAATCTATTTAATTCGCCTAAGACTGGTGAGTAAAAGGGTACACTTAGTAGTTATTTTTTATTCCGTACAATTTAAAGTTTTGAACCCGAACAACTATTTGTTTGTTTGATATGAATGGATGATTGATTTGTGTTGATGTGATGGTTGTATGCCTTGTTGCAAGTGATTGTTGTTTGTATTGATTGGTTTTTTTATGGTTGAAACAACTTCAAATATTTCATTGTATTTAATTTTTAACTCTTCTAGATATTATAAGTGAAATACAGGTTATGGAAGCAATTGCTACTGCTTTTGGTTTCATAATTTAAGCGTTGTTTGCCCGACAAATAGGCACGTTTTCGGATTTCGGTTTTATAGCGTTATTATATTTTTCTTGTGTTGGGATATATTATTTTGAAATTTTAAGTTATATATTGTTATTATATTTTCTTCGGAGCCTCTCCGTACAAAGGAAAGTCTACCGAAATTTTCCGTAAATTTTGGACTTAGAAAATTTTGAAAATGTTTCCAAACGTTAATAATTTAAGTATAAAAAGATGTAAATGGTTATAAATTGGTATATTTTATTTTAAATTATTTTATTTTGTAAATTTATTTGTTTATAAATTTAATATTTTAAGTAAGATATATTGATTTCTTAATTCTTCTTTTTCCCTTCTTTTTCCTTTTCGGGGATGAAAAGTTTTGAGTGGGGGAGAGTAAATGTTAAATTGGTTAAATTAATAAGATTTTCGTAATTAAATTTAGAAAGGTATAGAAATTTTATAATAAATATTGAAGTAAATGTTAAGAATGAATTGTAGTAATGGTTATTAGAACTAATTATTGAAAATTTAAGTGAATTTAAAATAAGTAATAAAAGGTAAGCATTTAATTTACCAATGTAATAATATATTGATTTAAAGTAACTGAATGTAAATTTAGGCAATAATGTTAATGCAAGGTAAACATTATGTAATAAATTGTAGTTGATAGGATTTATGCTATAGAGTAAGTATAATAGTTGTTTTGATAATAAAGTAAGAATGTGAACTAAATTTTTTAAAATAAATGTAATTAAGTGGATTTATTGGAATTTAATAAAATTTGATGTTGGAATATTACATAAATAAGGATTGTGATGAAATTTGGAAATATTAATGCATCAAGATATAGCCAATGCTAATTGAAAGTTAATAATTAATGGATTGAATGAAATGAGATTTACGTAGATGTTATACTTAGCTACAAATTGGATATATGGTAATAAATGTAAGCATTCAATTAATTAATGAATTTATTTAATTTGTAAAGTAATAATATAATAGGTGGTAACTAGTTGGGAAGAATGAGCATACAAAATAATTAAATATTACTTTAATGAAAATAAGTGTAGTAAAGGAAGTGTGAATGTAAAATTTATAGAAACGTGAATTATATTAAGGTAAATTCATTAGTTGGATTTAAACCTAAATTAATGTGTTCAATTGATAAAAATACACATTTAGAATGTAATATTTATTCAAGTAAAGATGTGATTAGGCATATATTAATGTAATGAAATAATTAGCGTTATATATGGAATTATAATCTGGATTGATAAGTAACGAACTTTTAAATGCAATCAAAAGCAATAGGTGACATTTAATATAGGTTGTTTATTTATTTTGTAAATAAACTTTGGTAATCAATTACAGTAAATCCAAATTTAACGTTTGGTTAATGTAAATTTAAGTAATGTTAATTTTACTCATAATATGAATTGATTGATTTAAAGAATGGAAACCAAGATTTTATTTAATTGAAATATAAAATTCAACAATTGGATTTATTGCAATTTAACGAAATTGAATATAGTAAAATAATACGTTATTTGCAATGAAGATGGAATATGAGAAAATTTATGTAATAGTTTGAATCCAATGGTAAACCCATCTATTTGACAATAATTAATGGAATAATGTTTATGCAAACTAATTTAGCGCAGTCACTATTAATTGAAACCTATTGCAATAAATGGAATTAAATATTACGTTAGTGTGGATATAAGGTAATTTGGTAATAATGTATTGTTAATGGTTATGAATGAATTGATAATTAAAAGGAAGAGTAGTGATGTTAATATAGGTTGACTATATAAGTTGAATGAAATCCCAATAAAGGAAGTAATGCCAATGTATATTTAGCAAAAATTTCAATACTAGTGGAAAAATTGGTTAATACACAATAAAGAAAGAAAGTTGATGTAATAAAAGAATGGAACCAAGATGAAATGATTAATGTGATTTAAAATGTTAATCTGGGTGTGCATTAATTTATAATGGGATATAAAAGCTAAATTAATAATTTAAAGTGTTGACATTACCTTTAAGATGGTAAATTTACAATTGATTCATAATAAGGAAAATAAGGAAAGATTCAAATGAATGGATTCATTTGGATAGCAATTGACAATTTATTAATTTATATAAAATAGTAAGTTATAATTGATTGAAATAGTGGGGATAATACAATTTGTTAAGTGAAACATAGGTAAACAAATGTAAGTATTGAATTTATAAGAGAGAGAACATTAAATTGTAAGTTTATAAGTGTAATTAAACGTAGCTTATGTTTTGTGAAAATATAAGGAAAGTTTGATTTAATGAAAAGAAGAACGTTTATATCAAATAAAATGAATGGTTCATTTGTGAATGTAGATTTAGTTTCATTAGAGTAAAGAATAGAATGATTTCTAAAAAATAAAAATAAAAGGGAATATATATATATATATATTTATTTATTTGAACGTTGTTTTAGCATATAGATTGATTACAAGAATAGGAGTATAATTTAAGTAAGTTATTTATTACTATGGTGTATAAACAACAAATGTCTAAACATCTTTAAATGACTTAAGGAAACAATTGTTCTATTTTTCATCCATTTTTGTTTATCTATGTTGAAATTTAACTTTGTTATTAATTGCAATCAATGTAATGGAAATATTTTAATTAAAAGGAAAGAGAACATAAAAGGAAAGAAACGTTGATTGTAATTAATAGATTCAATAAAAGAAACCCGCGTTTTGTGTTAAACAGAAATGGTGCTTTAATGGAAATAAAAGAATTGAACGTTTTCATTTTTAAGGTAAGTATAATTTTATTAATTGTGCGTAGATAAAAATTATATGTGTACAAATTGAGTATTATTTGAGTGAATGAAATTAATTTGGTTACGTTTCGGAGAAATTGAATTTCAAAATGTGTATGTGGTCCCTTCATTTCTTTTTTATCACATGTACGTTTTAAAATAGTTATCTCATTATTAATACTTGGTCCGTTCATTTCTCTTTCTATTTAATACCTAAGCCTAGACCTTTAGGCTACATTTAATTCTTTCCATCTCATTTCTTTTCTCTCTTCACCTTCCTCCTTTCTTTTTCTTTTTTTTCTTTCTTCTTCAAATCTTCTTCTTCTTTTTGAAAGCTTCTTTTCTTTTTTAATTCTTCATCTTCTTTAAATTTTCTTCTTCTTTTTCAAACATTCTTCTTTTTTTCCAAATCTTCTTCTTCAAATCCAGATCCATACAAACTTCTCTGTCTCTTCCAAAACATTCTTAAAAAAAAGATTAAGATAGCAAGGAAACAAATCAAAAGGAGGAAAATTTTAAGTAAATCAAAATAAAAGATTACGGAACAAGATAGCTGTAACGACCCAGAATTTTGAACAAATTAAATTGAGAATATTTAATTTATTTTAAATATTTGAATGATGATTTAATTTGAATCCCCGATATAATTTTGAAATCTGCGATTAAACTTTAAAATTTAATCTGTTGAATGTTGAATAAAAATTTAAATCTTCAATTTTAAGCTAAAGAAAAATATTTCAAACGCTTGTAAAATTTATATTGATAACACTGAAGATAACAACAGCTTCAGAATTTAATTTTAAACTGTTTTGCTCAGTTTTGAATATAATTGTTTGAACCGATATTTAAAAATAGTCATTTTTCAAACAGTCTCAGAATTCGACGAAACCAGTTCCATTGGATCCGTAACGTTAAATTATTATCGGATTTCAAATTTCGTATTAATCGGGGATGTTATGAGAGCACACGGTAGATCAACGCGTTGAAGTTATAGAACGAATTCAAACTTAAAATTTAAATTTGGTCAACCTTGGTATATTATTTCCTAAATTTACGCCATCGATTATGGAAGAGATCGTGCAAACCATGCTGCGTTCATTTTTAAATACCTTCCCCTTTCTCTTCAGTGAATTCACGAGATTCAACTTCGTTATAGATCTAAAATACTCTTTCAATTCCCTTCCAGTTCAAATGAGGCCGAGTGTAACGACCCGACTTCCTATACCCAGGAAGACGTATCGTTAATAAGAAAGAAAGGGGTGAGAAGAGAAAAGAGAAGAAGAGAAAAGAAACAAACACAAATACTCACAGCGGAAACGAACAAAATATATTATATCACATAAATATTACATAGTATCATATACAACACTTATCAGAGTTACACAGATTCACATCATATACTAGACAGTTATAAACATCTGTCTAGTTATTACATCTCAATACAAACAAAGATCTAAACAAGATCAACACAGCGGAAACTACTATCTATATCTACAACGCTGAAGCCTCCTGCTCCATTGCTCCTCCAGATTACTCGTCAAAGCTAAACCTGAATTCCCTTGGCTACTCGTAAAAATTTGAGTACCCAAGAGTTTATAAAACAGAAATAAACAACTTGGGTCAGACATGGGTCTGGTGTGAGTAACAGGTTAAACTTGTTTAACTTCAAAACCTTTTGAAAGAAAAAGTATCACGTAAGACTCCCCACAAATAAACATGGGTAAGTTTTTACCTTACGCTAACCAAAACATTTGATAAGAAATTCGATTGTATTATAATAGGGTCTAGGGTTTTCAAGTAAAATACAGAAATAGCTGAAATGCTTACATCTCACATTCCAACATAGTTGGGCACAACTAATACGTACGGCACTTATTGGAGTTTGGATTCCATACAATGGCAGGGCTACTGGGGTACCGCCCGTCACAGTACGTGGCCTAGATCACCGTACCGAGGAGTACGCCCGCTCCCCTGCAACACAAAGCCGGAACCATCCCTTACTGGATAATCCCGAACAAGATAACCCCGTAGTTGGCGCGACCAACCACACACTAAGCCGAATAAAAGAAAAGGGACCTCTAGACAGGGATCTATCTTGCTCTCAGTGGGTGCTACCCACGAAGCCTTGCTGCACCTCCCCTGTTTTAGCCATTCCCGGTTGATGAGGCTTGAGGTTACGATTACCTTTAATCAGAACATATCACTTAGAATGCTCATCGTCCGCCTGACGATGTGCTGAAAGCATTCAATCCATACAAGTTCGTTCCGGGTTCGAACGAAACCGAAGGCATTATCTCGTTACACTCGTTTTGGAATCACCCTCAGAGTTAACGACAATAACCCTTGCACTCTGAATCTTCATCTTCACTTGAGATTCACGACCTATCGTTAATTTGGATCGATGTGGTATTCGGGTCTCCAGACCTGGAATACCGGTATACGGAAACCCGATCCCGGTCTCATCGAAATCCAAAACGTATCCTTTTAGGCCAAGTTGTTTAAAGGTTTAAACATTTAACTTATATTCAATTCTTATCTATATACACAAAGATAGATAATTCAATAGATAATCTACATTATCATCCCAAACAGATAATTCACATTATCATTATAATTCAACCAAACATCCATATCATATATTAATCATATCTCATCAGAGATATCAAACAATGAAATACATTCAATCTCATTCATCCATTCTTAAGCAATGATTTATATCATCTAATTAATTTAAAGTGAATTAAACTAATTACTTCATTCTATAAATCCTGCTTACTTAATTATTAATTAAACCAATTAATTAATCATTACTCTAAGTATCCATCTTAATTAATCATTCCTGATTAATAATCCTTTAATTACTTTAAGTAATTAATTCTTAATTAATTTCACAAATTAATTAACTTAAACCATTACAGTAATTAATCTTTAATTACTTCATAAACTAATTAACTATAATTAATTACATTAATCCATAATTAATTACATTAATTAATTACTTTTTAAATTACTTATTATTGATTAATTAGTTTTAATTAATCATTCCTTAATTACATCATTAATTGTATTAATTAATGATCCCTAATTACTCTTAATTAATTATCATATTTAAATTAATTACATTAAGTAATTATTCTTTAATTAATTACAGAAATCAATTTACTATTAATCACTTACCTTTAATTAATTAAACCTTAATTAATTAGTTATACTAAGTAATTATTTCCTAATTACTTCCATTAATTAACCTCAAATCATTTCCATTAAGTAATCATCCACAAATTACTTTCATTAATTATCCACTAATTACTTTTAAATTAAGTAATTATCCTTTTATTAATCATCTCTATTAATTAATTAATTTAAACTTAATTAATCACATTAATTAACCTTAATTAATTATCTAAGTAATTAATCTTTAATTATCTTCCATTAATTACTTCCATAAAGTAATTATCCTTTTTAATTAATTAACCTCTAATTTCTTTCATTAACTAATTATTCTTTCATTAATTACATTCAGAAATTACCCATTTATTACTTTGCTAAGTAATTTCTCTTAATTAAACATAAGTGATTATATTTAATTAATTAGACTTATTAATTAACTTAAAATTTATTACATTAATTAATTGACTAATTAATCATCACTTAATCATTAATTAACCTTAAACTTATTTTAATTAATTATCCTAAATTAACCTCAACTTAACTAATTAAGAATAACTTGCATTTATATTAAATATTTACTCAAACCATTTACTTCATTAAAATCAATTTAGAAATCAATTTTAAAAATCAATTTGGATTATGATTCTACTTTAATCAAAAACAATTCAAACATTTAAATTTTTATATACTTATATCTTTGAAAAATCAAATTAAATTAACCAATATTTATCTTTAAATTCTCCATCACATAACCTATTTTACTAATTACAACATTATGGGCCGAAGCCCAAACCCAATCGAAGAAAACAACGAAGCCTTCTCACCTTCTTCCCTCTCCAAAATTCTCTGCTACCAGTTCAATTCCAGGAACACAACCAAAACACTTGAATCCTGATGCCTCGAACCGGAAGATCACCTCCGATCAACTCTACATCCCATGTGATCATCACGCAACACGATACGACCTGGAATCGAGCCCCTATCCTCTTCGTTCGATCGCCAGCCGAGGAAACTCCCACGTACACGCTGTGCACGTGCACAATCCCACCTCCGACCAACTCATCGACGCGACACTACGGCCGAGTCGCACATCACCATCATATTCCAGTCGCCACATCGCCGAAGCCTATCATACTTCCGATCAAAATCGAGCGATTTGATTTCACTGGAACCCATCATCACATCCAAGAATTGCCTCGACCAACCAACGCCGATCACCGGAAGTCCCAAGATTCCGACCACACATCCCCCGATCACCCACACTGTTTTCCCTCAAGCCTCGCACCACTCGATGCAATGATGACGTCGCAGCGATCAAGTTTCCGACCTCAACCCATTTCGAGTTTCAAACCCTACTTCGATCGATTATCGTCGCCATGGTGGATGATACATCCACTTAGCATTTTTTCCGAGACCACCAACCTCCCTTCTATCTCCAGTCGAAGCCACGACCACCATAGATATTCCGACCACCAGAATTTTTCCAAAATGCAATTTCCGTTCATCCCACGATTTCTCTTTCAAAACACTGTTAAAAATCTTGATTCCAATTTCAAAAATCATCGTTTTCGAAAACGATTTAGATTATGTAAGTAAATCAAATAATTTAGGAAATCGAATTTTTATCATATATTGAGTTTCCCACTGCATATTCTCGTTCCAGGTTAAACTATTTGTTAACCATACTTACAAGTATTTTTAAAATTAAGTTCTGGTAATTTTAAATGTATTTTGTTTTAACATAACAATCTATAGAAGATTATGGGAAGAGGAATTTGAATTTTTGAACAGGTTTTTAAAAACTGGAAACAATGAACAGAAGCAATGATATCATACAAACATGCACACACAAATTTACACATATATATACATATATACAAGCATGCAGGCCTATTAAACCATTAAACAAACATTTTCATAATATACTTCCACTGTCAATTCAATCATCAAGCCATAGAAGTAAAATCAAGCAGGTTAGCTTACTGGAAAAATTAAACAGAGGAACAATTTATATGTATACAAATATATTCATACCCATCCATCTATTCAACATGATATACTATACTAATACACGGATCTACCACATGTATTAAAATTAAAAGACTTTTAGGTTTGAAAAGTTTGTTTACTCACCTTATTAATTAAATGCAGAGAGCTTGATTTTTGATGAGCAGAGCACCAGTTTTAAAAAGCTTTGTGAATCCTTTGAAAACTTGCTTTTAAAAAACTTTAAACTTGAATGTTGCTGAGGTCTTTAACTTGCATGCAGAGGCTACTTTCCAGATTGAAATAAAAGTGCACAGCTTGAATTGAAATGCAGTTGCAATGCAGAAATGACTTCATCTCAGGTTTGAAGAAGTTCAGGCTTTTGGTTTTAAAACTTGCAATTGATCTCAGTTTTAAAATGCAGGCTTATGGTTACATGATTGTTGAATTAGATTTCTGGTTTTAGGCAATGGTTCCGGTTTATGGTTTGATTTCAGATTTGTTTTTGAGAGAAGATTTTACAGGTTTTAATTTCTTAGTTTTAGAATTTGAGAATAGGAAAGAAATGAAGAGGAGGAAGAATAGGTTTGAACTGAAAAATGAGAAAACAGATTTTCTTCTAAATGAAATATTATTTTTAGTATAAATTTTTAAACAAAAGATTGCCACTTGTTAACTACAAGTGATCCTTAGCTTACAAATGTATTTTGCATGAATACATTATTTTACAAATGTAAAAACAAGAGATTTTATGTTTAAGCCCTTATCTTAAAAGTAATTATGCTTTTATATATATATGTTTTAAAATCCAAAATATTTTAAATATCTATTCTTTAAAACTTTTTAAATTCAAATTTTAATCGAAGAAAATCAATCAACTTGTATATATATATACATATATAACTACACATTAATTTGAAAATAACAATTTATCAAATCTTAATAATTTATAAAAGAAATTATCCCTTAATATAAATTACTTATTTTACTTATCTTACCAAATGAATTAATGTTTCTTTTGTAAAATTGTATTTTAAACTATATATATATATACATTATTCAAATCATATTTAGCAAGCTATATTCTAAAATAAAATAAAACAAACCTTTTAGTTAATTCATTTCTATTTTAAACTTAATGCTAAAAATAAATTTAAACAATTAACATTTATCTTGAGTATTTAAAAACCATATAATTTATTTATTAAATAACTTTGAAAAGCTTTATATTAAATTAAATCATAAATCCCAAATTACCAAAATATATTAGAATTTGAAAATTATGTTTTTATTTGTTAAATTCAATCCAAAGCTTTTCTATTTACAATATATACAATTACATATACATTATAAATAGAAAACAATTTAATTAGCTTTTAAAAGATGAAATCTACAAATTAAATATTTATTAAATCTGGATTATTAAATCAATTCAACTCTTATTAACAATAATTATCAAATCAATTTAATTTTTAATACAGATTATTAAATTGATTTTGCCCAAAATTCCGGGATATCACATTCCTCCCCCCTTAAAATAATTTCGTCCCCGAAATTTAAAACAAAGGTAATTTAATAATCTATTTAAGATTTAATTTTAAATCACAAGCATATGTCAATCATATGCTAACAACCATAGCAACCAATCATCCAAACAAACAATTCTAACTATCCGAACAAAATTCTGGATAGAATTTCCTCGAGTTTCCCCAAGTATATATATATATACCGAGATACTCGCTCTTCAAACAATCTAAACTACGAAGCTACAAAGCTCCTACTCATCTAGAACTACAAAACTAAACAGGATATCAGACTACAGACGAGTCCGACTCAATAACCAAATCTCTTTGAACTGCTGGTTCCAAAAGCAGAGATAGATCAAACACGTACTCCCTCCCTCTGAGATACGTGAAATACATTAAATCTCAGTTATCCAAACTGGCAATTCAATTCTGTAGATCAAGCTCTTATCCAAACCAGAACACAGAAGAGAACCAAAATACCTCGGAGCTGACTTTCCGGCCTTACCAAATCTTTATAGCTCCTTCGATCGGAGAAAACTTATCCAAAATCAAATCTCCGTCTTCGCAATCCAAATTCTTTCGTCTCTTGTCCACAAAATTCTTCACACGATCCTGGGCTGCCTACAACCTTCTGATCAGCTCACCTTTCGCTGATGCCTCTAGAAACAAACTGAATCAAAACAACCCAACACAATGATCTTTCCAAGATCAACCTAAACCCAAGACACCAATTCTACTCTTCAAACAACAGAAGACTAAACTTACTCCTTCAATCCAGAAAAGACAAACAGGAGCACTCGCCAAACTGCTTTCGCTGTACAACTCTGATCTGGAGCAGAAGAAAATGCTGATGAAGAACACGATCAGAAACTGGACAACACATCCCAGAAATATGGTTCCATAAATCCATAAAGAAACCTAGAAACTCCATCAAAATCTGAGCTGCTTCACCAAACTCTATCTCCAGGAACCATCCTTACTAAGCTGAACCAACGGTATCACTCCTGGAATCCAAGTCGATAAGAGAACTCAATCTCCAGATGCGGACAAAACTTCTGACTTCCCTGAAGATATCCAGAAAAACTCTGATAACCCAAGAGAGCACTCAGCAATCGCAAGTCACTTTTGCGATCAACCCAGCCTAATTCCAAACAAACTGTTTTCCCTTTACCAATCAGAACAGCTTACACATATCTATCCAATCCATCGAAGAAATGAATCCACTCTGCTGCTTCTGAACTCCTCCTCAAGAAAACTGCTCACCCATAAAACTTCCTGCCAACACACAGAACACTCTGAGCTGCATTGTTGCCACAGATGCCAAAGATTTCCTAACCAAAGCCCTTCGAGAAACTCGATCCTCAAACCAAACAGAATAACCATGCTGAACTCAGCCACAATACTGAAGCGGACATTCTTCCTTAAACTTTCTCCAAAAGAAAACATCTTCGGAGACATCCATAGTCACTGCGTCTCATCACACAGCTACTATTACATGAGGTATCAAGATACCATCACTCGCTTCTGCTCAACCGACAGATCCAAATTCTACTCACCCAACTTCAAAGATAGACTCCGAACCTTAACAGGTTTCCTTCAGAGATTGTGAAATCCTTACACAACTGTAAAGTTCACTCGAGACGGTATTAGGTTTACAGTCTCGACAGATACTCTTCCAACCTCAACACTCAGACTCCTAATCCTAGATGATAAATTATTATCATCTCAACCAATCATTACAAATACCATATACATTTAAAATGATACTTTTTTATATAGAAATTATATCTGGGTAAAATTATTTCATCTACCTTTTTTAAAACAATATTGTGTCCGTTGGCCTAGTCCAAGTGTTTAGAGATCCCTATCAATAACGTTAGCTACTCGTATTGACCAGAATCCATATACCACCCAACCGATCAATTAACACAATATAAAACCATTTTATATAACTAACAAATACACGCTCTCGTATATATATATACTCAGACTCAAATAGGTTGCTACAGATCCTATCTCTAATGAACAATCCTTCTGAACCTAGGTATTCACTCAACCTAGTGCTCCGATACCACTGTAACGACCCGACTTCCTATACCCAGGAAGACGTATCGTTAATAAGAAAGAAAGGGGTGAGAAGAGAAAAGAGAAGAAGAGAAAAGAAACAAACACAAATACTCACAGCGGAAACGAACAAAATATATTATATCACATAAATATTACATAGTATCATATACAACACTTATCAGAGTTACACAGATTCACATCATATACTAGACAGTTATAAACATCTGTCTAGTTATTACATCTCAATACAAACAAAGATCTAAACAAGATCAACACAGCGGAAACTACTATCTATATCTACAACGCTGAAGCCTCCTGCTCCATTGCTCCTCCAGATTACTCGTCAAAGCTAAACCTGAATTCCCTTGGCTACTCGTAAAAATTTGAGTACCCAAGAGTTTATAAAACAGAAATAAACAACTTGGGTCAGACATGGGTCTGGTGTGAGTAACAGGTTAAACTTGTTTAACTTCAAAACCTTTTGAAAGAAAAAGTATCACGTAAGACTCCCCACAAATA
This sequence comes from Allium fistulosum, assembly GCA_030737815.1. NCBI lineage: Eukaryota > Viridiplantae > Streptophyta > Magnoliopsida > Asparagales > Amaryllidaceae > Allium > Allium fistulosum. The sequence goes on from CM060908.1 coordinate 717,517,715, forward strand.
AACATGGGTAAGTTTTTACCTTACGCTAACCAAAACATTTGATAAGAAATTCGATTGTATTATAATAGGGTCTAGGGTTTTCAAGTAAAATACAGAAATAGCTGAAATGCTTACATCTCACATTCCAACATAGTTGGGCACAACTAATACGTACGGCACTTATTGGAGTTTGGATTCCATACAATGGCAGGGCTACTGGGGTACCGCCCGTCACAGTACGTGGCCTAGATCACCGTACCGAGGAGTACGCCCGCTCCCCTGCAACACAAAGCCGGAACCATCCCTTACTGGATAATCCCGAACAAGATAACCCCGTAGTTGGCGCGACCAACCACACACTAAGCCGAATAAAAGAAAAGGGACCTCTAGACAAGGATCTATCTTGCTCTCAGTGGGTGCTACCCACGAAGCCTTGCTGCACCTCCCCTGTTTTAGCCATTCCCGGTTGATGAGGTTTGAGGTTACGATTACCTTTAATCAGAACATATCACTTAGAATGCTCATCGTCCGCCTGACGATGTGCTGAAAGCATTCAATCCATACAAGTTCGTTCCGGGTTCGAACGAAACCGAAGGCATTATCTCGTTACACTCGTTTTGGAATCACCCTCAGAGTTAACGACAATAACCCTTGCACTCTGAATCTTCATCTTCACTTGAGATTCACGACCTATCGTTAATTTGGATCGATGTGGTATTCGGGTCTCCAGACCTGGAATACCGGTATACGGAAACCCGATCCCGGTCTCATCGAAATCCAAAACGTATCTTTTAAGGCCAAGTTGTTTAAAGGTTTAAACATTTAACTTATATTCAATTCTTATCTATATACACAAAGATAGATAATTCAATAGATAATCTACATTATCATCCCAAACAGATAATTCACATTATCATTATAATTCAACCAAACATCCATATCATATATCAATCATATCTCATCAGAGATATCAAACAATGAAATACATTCAATCTCATTCATCCATTCTTAAGCAATGATTTATATCATCTAATTAATTTAAAGTGAATTAAACTAATTACTTCATTCTATAAATCCTGCTTACTTAATTATTAATTAAACCAATTAATTAATCATTACTCTAAGTATCCATCTTAATTAATCATTCCTGATTAATAATCCTTTAATTACTTTAAGTAATTAATTCTTAATTAATTTCACAAATTAATTAACTTAAACCATTACAGTAATTAATCTTTAATTACTTCATAAACTAATTAACTATAATTAATTACATTAATCCATAATTAATTACATTAATTAATTACTTTTTAAATTACTTATTATTGATTAATTAGTTTTAATTAATCATTCCTTAATTACATCATTAATTGTATTAATTAATGATCCCTAATTACTCTTAATTAATTATCATATTTAAATTAATTACATTAAGTAATTATTCTTTAATTAATTACAGAAATCAATTTACTATTAATCACTTACCTTTAATTAATTAAACCTTAATTAATTAGTTATACTAAGTAATTATTTCCTAATTACTTCCATTAATTAACCTCAAATCATTTCCATTAAGTAATCATCCACAAATTACTTTCATTAATTATCCACTAATTACTTTTAAATTAAGTAATTATCCTTTTATTAATCATCTCTATTAATTAATTAATTTAAACTTAATTAATCACATTAATTAACCTTAATTAATTATCTAAGTAATTAATCTTTAATTATCTTCCATTAATTACTTCCATAAAGTAATTATCCTTTTTAATTAATTAACCTCTAATTTCTTTCATTAACTAATTATTCTTTCATTAATTACATTCAGAAATTACCCATTTATTACTTTGCTAAGTAATTTCTCTTAATTAAACATAAGTGATTATATTTAATTAATTAGACTTATTAATTAACTTAAAATTTATTACATTAATTAATTGACTAATTAATCATCACTTAATCATTAATTAACCTTAAACTTATTTTAATTAATTATCCTAAATTAACCTCAACTTAACTAATTAAGAATAACTTGCATTTATATTAAATATTTACTCAAACCATTTACTTCATTAAAATCAATTTAGAAATCAATTTTAAAAATCAATTTGGATTATGATTCTACTTTAATCAAAAACAATTCAAACATTTAAATTTTTATATACTTATATCTTTGAAAAATCAAATTAAATTAACCAATATTTATCTTTAAATTCTCCATCACATAACCTATTTTACTAATTACAACATTATGGGCCGAAGCCCAAACCCAATCGAAGAAAACAACGAAGCCTTCTCACCTTCTTCCCTCTCCAAAATTCTCTGCTACCAGTTCAATTCCAGGAACACAACCAAAACACTTGAATCCTGATGCCTCGAACCGGAAGATCACCTCCGATCAACTCTACATCCCATGTGATCATCACGCAACACGATACGACCTGGAATCGAACCCCTATCCTCTTCGTTCGATCGCCAGCCGAGGAAACTCCCACGTACACGCTGTGCACGTGCACAATCCCACCTCCGACCAACTCATCGACGCGACACTACGGCCGAGTCGCACATCACCACCATATTCCAGTCGCCACATCGCCGAAGCCTATCATACTTCCGATCAAAATCAAGCGATTTGATTTCACTGGAACCCATCATCACATCCAAGAATTGCCTCGACCAACCAACGCCGATCACCGGAAGTCCCAAGATTCCGACCACACATCCCCCGATCACCCACACTGTTTTCCCTCAAGCCTCGCACCACTCGATGCAATGATGACGTCGCAGCGATCAAGTTTCCGACCTCAACCCATTTCGAGTTTCAAACCCTACTTCGATCGATTATCGTCGCCATGGTGGATGATACATCCACTTAGCATTTTTTCCGAGACCACCAACCTCCCTTCTATCTCCAGTCGAAACCACGACCACCATAGATATTCCGACCACCAGAATTTTTCCAAAATGCAATTTCCGTTCATCCCACGATTTCTCTTTCAAAACACTGTTAAAAATCTTGATTCCAATTTCAAAAATCATCGTTTTCGAAAACGATTTAGATTATGTAAGTAAATCAAATAATTTAGGAAATCGAATTTTTATCATATATTGAGTTTCCCACTGCATATTCTCGTTCCAGGTTAAACTATTTGTTAACCATACTTACAAGTATTTTTAAAATTAAGTTCTGGTAATTTTAAATGTATTTTGTTTTAACATAACAATCTATAGAAGATTATGGGAAGAGGAATTTGAATTTTTGAACAGGTTTTTAAAAACTGGAAACAATGAACAGAAGCAATGATATCATACAAACATGCACACACAAATTTACACATATATATACATATATACAAGCATGCAGGCCTATTAAACCATTAAACAAACATTTTCATAATATACTTCCACTGTCAATTCAATCATCAAGCCATAGAAGTAAAATCAAGCAGGTTAGCTTACTGGAAAAATTAAACAGAGGAACAATTTATATGTATACAAATATATTCATACCCATCCATCTATTCAACATGATATACTATACTAATACACGGATCTACCACATGTATTAAAATTAAAAGACTTTTAGGTTTGAAAAGTTTGTTTACTCACCTTATTAATTAAATGCAGAGAGCTTGATTTTTGATGAGCAGAGCACCAGTTTTAAAAAGCTTTGTGAATCCTTTGAAAACTTGCTTTTAAAAAACTTTAAACTTGAATGTTGCTGAGGTCTTTAACTTGCATGCAGAGGCTACTTTCCAGATTGAAATAAAAGTGCACAGCTTGAATTGAAATGCAGTTGCAATGCAGAAATGACTTCATCTCAGGTTTGAAGAAGTTCAGGCTTTTGGTTTTAAAACTTGCAATTGATCTCAGTTTTAAAATGCAGGCTTATGGTTACATGATTGTTGAATTAGATTTCTGGTTTTAGGCAATGGTTCCGGTTTATGGTTTGATTTCAGATTTGTTTTTGAGAGAAGATTTTACAGGTTTTAATTTCTTAGTTTTAGAATTTGAGAATAGGAAAGAAATGAAGAGGAGGAAGAATAGGTTTGAACTGAAAAATGAGAAAACAGATTTTCTTCTAAATGAAATATTATTTTTAGTATAAATTTTTAAACAAAAGATTGCCACTTGTTAACTACAAGTGATCCTTAGCTTACAAATGTATTTTGCATGAATACATTATTTTACAAATGTAAAAACAAGAGATTTTATGTTTAAGCCCTTGTCTTAAAAGTAATTATGCTTTTATATATATATGTTTTAAAATCCAAAATATTTTAAATATCTATTCTTTAAAACTTTTTAAATTCAAATTTTAATCGAAGAAAATCAATCAACTTGTATATATATACATATATAACTACACATTAATTTGAAAATAACAATTTATCAAATCTTAATAATTTATAAAAGAAATTATCCCTTAATATAAATTACTTATTTTACTTATCTTACCAAATGAATTAATGTTTCTTTTGTAAAATTGTATTTTAAACTATATATATATATACATTATTCAAATCATATTTAGCAAGCTATATTCTAAAATAAAATAAAACAAACCTTTTAGTTAATTCATTTCTATTTTAAACTTAATGTTAAAAATAAATTTAAACAATTAACATTTATCTTGAGTATTTAAAAACCATATAATTTATTTATTAAATAACTTTGAAAAGCTTTATATTAAATTAAATCATAAATCCCAAATTACCAAAATATATTAGAATTTGAAAATTATGTTTTTATTTGTTAAATTCAATCCAAAGCTTTTCTATTTACAATATATACAATTACATATACATTATAAATAGAAAACAATTTAATTAGCTTTTAAAAGATGAAATCTACAAATTAAATATTTATTAAATCTGGATTATTAAATCAATTCAACTCTTATTAACAATAATTATCAAATCAATTTAATTTTTAATACAGATTATTAAATTGATTTTGCCCAAAATTCCGGGATATCACACCGAGCATTTCTTTTTTTTCCTCCACCTTTAAGATTTCATTCGAATAAAAAGAAATCCTCAAGCCTTCGTATCCATTCCACCCCTTTCTCTTTAAATTTTGAAAACGATCGAATGATAATTTCGTTCGATTCAAGACGAGGCTCGCGTGCGCTGCCACCACGCGATGGAAGAATGAGTATCGCAGGGGATTGCGATGATGGCCAGGGACGGCAGTAGGCGTTCGAAGATCTGGAGGCTCGCGAGCACGAGAAATGGAGACGGCGACGAGCACATGGTGGCTTCGACGGCATCGCGATGGCGTTCTGGCGAGGGTCGATGGTCGCGAAAAATCAAAGGGGAGATTCACGTATGTCAAATTGGGGGGCTCGAGTTTGAGCATCGAGAGGGCGGCGATGTCGATCAAGTCTGGAAGGCGCGAGGGAAGGAGACGAAGTGAGTGCGAGGTCTCGTCGTCAACCGAGTCACGTACGCAGGCGGCAAAACTTCGATCTCGAGGTGAAGTGGTGCTCGCGAGAACTAGGGCTCGAGTCGTTTTTGGGCACGTTTTGGTCGATCGCGGATTCGTCAAACGATTACTGTGAGGTAATCACCGCTTTCATTTCTTGTTTGATTAGAAGAAAAAAAAAATATATGAATAAGGATATTAGAAATAATAATAACTGCAGTAGGTATGTTAACATAAGTTTTTAAAGTGTTTTCGAAAAAGCAGTAAAGTATATATAAATATGTATGGATGCAGTTTATACAAATGTATATATATACAGAAAGATTTTTGGAAATTTATATTTTTAATGCTTAAAATTGTGTAAAAGTTCGATTTTTATTTTAGTAGTTTAATTTAAGATATGTATGTATAGGATTTTGAAGGTATAGAAATTTTAAAAACAATATAGAGTGTAAAGACTAGATTTTTAAAGAGGAAATTAACTTGTTAAAAATAGCTTATATAATGATTGAGAAATTTTTGTAAAAGAAAAGAATTAGTTTAAAACTAATTTATAGCTAAGTCAGATTTTAAATGAAAGTTAATCATTCGATTTTTCGAATATTGATAAGTTGTATAATTATTTATACAAGGTTAAAAATCAAGAAAATCGAGTCAAAGATGGAAATGGATGGCAAATTAAAAAGCTAAGGTGAGATCTTCTCACTCAAGAATTGAAAAGTGGAATTTTCAGTTATTTATTGATTGCTATGTGGATGTGATATTAGATATAGTAGGATATATATCTATATATAGCAATATATACATATTGGCATATGTATATATTGGATTGATGATTTCCCGCCTCGTATAGCGGATGAGACCCTATTGCGCCGTTAGTAAGCGGATTTTTATAAAACCCATTGTAACGACCACGACTTTCTTTCCACAGAAAGTCGCATCGTTAATAAGAAAGAAAGGGGTAGAAAATAGAAAAGAAGAGAAGAAAGAAACAACAACAACGATCTCACAGCGGAACGAATAAATTATATTAATAACATAAACTATTACATAGTATACAACACTTATCAGAGTTTACACAACTATACAACACATACTAGACAGTTATAAACATCTGTCTAGATATTACAACTCAAATATAATACAAGACTCTAACACAGATATCAACACAGCGGAATACTATATCTACGAACGCCGAAGCCTCCTGCTCCATTGCTCCTCCAGAATATTCGTCAAAGCTAAACCTGAATCCCTTGGCTACTCGTAAAAATTTGAGTACCCAAGAGTTTATAAAACAGAAATAAACACTTGGGTCAGACATGGGTCTGGTGTGAGTAACAGGTTAAACTTGCTTAACTTCAAAACCTTTAGAAAGAAAAGGTATCACGTAAGACTCCCCACAAATAAACATGGGTAAGTTTTTACCTTACGCTAACCAAAACATTTGATAGGAAATCTGATTTTATTATAATAGGGTCTAGGGTTTTCAAGTAAAATATAGAAATAGCTGAAATGCTTACATCTCACATTCCAACATAGTTGGGCACATCTAATACGTACGGCACTTATTGGAGTTTGGATTCCATACAATGGCAAGGCTACTGGGGTACCGCCCGTCACAGTACGTGGCCTAGATCACCGTACCGAGGAGTACGCCCGCTCCCCTGCAACACAAAGCCAGAACCATCCCTTACTGGATAATTCCGAACAAGATAACCCCGTAGTTGGCGCGACCAACCACACACTAAGCCGAATAAAAAGAAAAGGGACCTCTAGACAGGGATCTATCTTGCTCTTAGTGGGTGCTACCCACGAAGCCTTGCTGCACCTCCCCTGTTTTAGCCATTTCCGGGTTGATGAGGCTTGAGGTTACGATTACCTTTAATCAGAACATATCACTTAGAATGCTCATCGTCCGCCTGACGATGTGCTGAAAGCATTCAATCCATACAAGTTCGTTCCGGGTTCGAACGAAACCGAAGGCATTATCTCGTTACACTCGTTTTGGAATCACCCTCAGAGTTAACGACAATAACCCTTGCACTCTGAATCTTCATCTTCACTTGAGATTCACGACCTATCGTAAATTTGGATCGATGTGGTATTCGGGTCTCCAGACCTGGAATTCCGGTATACGGAAACCCGATCCCGGTCTCATCGAAATCCAAAACGTATCTTTTAAGGGCCAAGTTGTTTTAAGGTTAAAACAATTCAATTCTTATCTATACTACACACAGATAGATAATTTACAATAGATAATCCATATTATCATCCAAACAGATAATTCATATTATCATTTCAATCCAACCAAACATCTATATCATAGATCAGTACATCTCTTATCAGAGATATCAACAATGCAAAGCATTCAATATCATTCATCCATTCTTAAGTAATGATTTATCATCTCTAATTAATTTAAAGTGAATTAAATTAATTACTTCATCCTATAAATCCTGCTTAATTAATTATTAATTAAACCAATTAATTAATCATTACTCTAAGTATCCATCTACATTAATCATTCCTGATTAATTACCCTTTAATTACTTTAAGTAATTAATACTTAATTAATTTCACAAATTAATTATCTTAAACCATTCAGTAATTAATCTTTAATTACTTCATTAGTTAATTAACTATACTTGATTACATTAATCCTTAATTAATTACAATTAATTAATTACTTTAATCACTAATTATTTATTAATTAATCTTAATTAACCAATCCTTAATTACATCATTTAAATTAATTATATTTAATAATTAATTCTTAATTAAACCACATTTATTAATCACCTTTGATTAATAACATTTAGTAATTAACTACCCTTAATTACTCTTCCATAAATTAATTTCTCTAAAATTAATTATCCTTTAATTAATCCCTTGATTAATTATACAAAAGTAATTAAACTAAAATTACTTTTATTATTAAATATCTTCTTTAGTTAATTACATCCTCTAATTAACTTTAATTACTTTCCTAAGTAATTACTCTTCACTAATTACATTTAAGTAATTATATTTATCACATCTCTAAATGATTATCTTAAATTAATTTAATTAATTAATTTAACTTAATCAAATTTATTTAATTAATTACCTTAAGTAATTAATTCCTTTAATTACTTCCATTAAGTAATTCTACTTAACCAATTTCATATAAATTAATTAATCTAATTGATTATCAAAATTAATCATATTAATTAATTATTTAATAATCCTTAATTAATGATCCCTCATTAATTTTTATCAATTCTTTAATTATTTCTTTAGGTAATTAATCTTTAATCAATTATTTATTTTAAAACAACTTGATAAACTCTTAATTACCAATTAATTAATTAAATTATCAATTATTCTTTAATTACCTTATTAATTTAATTACTCCTATATAGTTAAATCTTAATTACTTTCTGAACTAAAGTATTAACCTTTAACTACTTTAGTTATTATTAACAAAAGTCTTTAAAACATTTTACTTTAAAATCTTTCTTTTAATTCATTTTAAATTAAAAGATTTAAAATAGATTACAATTTAACTTTAACCAATATTTAAATCAAATATACAAAATCTTTTTAAACCAAATGTTAAGAACACTTAACATTTATAAAAGAAATTTACAAGATTTTTAAACCAATTTATTTAAAATCAAACCTTTAAAAAAAATATACTTTTAACATTTTAGATTTGTTTAAAACATTTACATTGTTATAAACTTATTTATTTCAAACTAGTGATACAAATTAAATTTGAATCCTTACTTTACAATTTGATTTAAACTTTGTTTTAAATCCTACTCTTCATTTTGAACTCAAATTTTAAATTTTAAACCCTGTCAGATTTAAAACTGCACTCACAAAGTTACCCGAGCCCAACATCAAATTTCCCGAGTAAAAACTGGAAATCCCTGAGTTCAACTTCGAGTTTCCCCCCCTTCCTTTTCCCTTCGAGTCACACTCGGCAACTACTCGAGATCAACCCAAGTTCAAGCTTTCTTCCCCAACTAGCATACTTCCAGATGCACAGGACGTACACCGTGCACGTGCACGTGACATCGGAGACATTCCAGCCACCATCGCCGACACCTCTGAGTCGCCGCCGACCCCTTCCAACCTTCCGATCACCCAAATCCAACAATAGGACAAAAATCAAAAATCGAGCATAGAGATTCGACTGAAACACAGACTCGACCAAACTGGAATCACCTCGTGCCGCCGCCAACGTTCATCTGAGACCACGCGATCCCACCCAGAGCAGCGCCTCCGATTATAGCTTCGATCCCACCACCCTTTACTATTTCCGATGCACTCTCGACACCGCGATGACCATTTTCCCGACCAAATCAAAACTAGGGTTATAATCTTTAATTCAAAATTTCCAATGCCACACTGCTTTGATTCACTCTCACCATTTTTCCATGATTCTACCATCACCATTCCATCATCAGAGAAAACCATGGCCACCCCGACCTGCTAGGTTGACAGTTCCAACCCAAAACTCCAATTCTAGACAAACCAGAAATGCTCTTCTAATTCTAAACTAAAAATTCTAATTTTAGTTTTAAAATTTAAGTTCTTGTTTAAGTAATCGATTTATACTCCTAATTCACGAATTCAGGATTTTTAAAATTTTACTTATATAAAGTTCCTCTGTTATTTATTCCATCCCAAAGTCATTTACAAGTTTATTAACCTAAATAAAATTTTAGACTTTAATTTATGATACACTAACACGTTTTGTTTGCAATTTGCATCTAAACATGGATTAGATCATGAGTTCATGAAGTTTGAATCAGATCTTTAAGTTTGGAATCTAGAACAGGGAAGAATAAAGCAACAGCAAACATGCATTCAAAACCCATACATATATACAAACTATTTCATCATATTCATCCACACACAAATCAAGGTTATCTCAGGAAACAATTCAAGCAACCATAATTACTTAAGTTTATTTTAAATAAAGATGTTACTCACCTAATTTTAAGAACAGAGAAATTTCCCAGGCTTTAAATTTTGATCTGGCAGTTGCTTTTGATTAAAAACTTGAATTGCCTTTTTCTCCTTCGATTTAAAACTTGAGTTGCTTGCTAGAAAACTTGCATGCATGCAAAAATCTTGCTTTATTGAGATGTTGCTCAAATCTTGATTTTAAACTTGCTTTTGAACATGCTTCCAGATTTTGAAAAATGCAGGCTTTGTTTTCAGATTGAAGAGAGGTTACAGGCTTTCATTCCAGGTTTTAAACAAATGCAGATTGGAGTTCCAGATTTTGAAAAAGTATTGCATACTTTTGTTTTGATTTGGAAAATGTTTTTACTGGTTTGAAGAAGAAGATTTTTAGAGGATTGATTACAGATTTTGGTTGAGAGGAATGTTTGATTACTAATTTGTTTATGAGGAGAATTTTGTTACAGATTTTGAAGAATGGTTACAGGCTGAAAGTTTCTTACTTCAGATTTTTATTTCCTCTTAGCTTTTAAATGTTGCCAAAGAATAGATAGAGAAAAGTATATGTATTTAGGCTGAAAATCATTTAATAAAAATAAAAGAAAATTTAATCTAAAAATGCCACTTGTTTTAGGATTCAACACTTGTCATATATCTTAGTTCATAAATTTACACATATTATTTTGAGTCTTAATATGATAACACTTGTATTTTAAGTAATTTGCATATATTTAAATATAAATAAAAGCCTCTACTTAATTTATAAATGCTTATCTATATATATATATATATATAAAGTATTTTAAAGAAAATAAAACCAATTATGTATATAAATAAAAGCTTATCCATATATTTAAAAATCCAATTTAAACTCAAGTTATATATATACCTATATAACAACACATTAATTTTGAAAACAACAATTCTATTCTCTTAAAAATCTATTATATCTATACAAAAACAACATATTATTAATATTGTTTGAAACAATTAAATATTCATTGAAGAAGATTATTAAACCAATTTAAACATTTTTAATAAGGATTATCAAATCAATTTAATTATTTAAACAGATTATTAAATTGATATTGCCCCAAATTTCCGGGATATTACATTCCTCCCCCCTTAAAATAATTTCGTCCCCGAAATTTAAAACAAAGGTAATTTAATAATCTATTTAAATCACAACCATAAATTATCATCCATATGCTAACAACCATAGAAACCAATTCACCCAATCAAACAATTTTAATTATCCAGACAAAATTCTGAATAGAATTTCCTAGAGTTTCCCAAATATAAATATCGGGATACTCGCTTTACAGAATCCAAACAATCAATACTACTAAGCTATAGAGCTTTTACTCATCTAGATCTACAGAACTAAACAAGATATCAGACTACAGACGAGTCTGACTCAACAACCAAATCCTCCAAAACTGCTGGTTCCAAAACCAAAGATAGATCAAACACGTACTCCCTCAGAGATACGTAAAACACAATGAATTCCAGTTATCCAAACTGATAATTCAATCCAGTAGATCAAAGCTTTTATCCAAATAAAAACACAGAAGAGATCCAAAACAACTCGGAGCTGACTTCCCAGACTTACCCAATCTTATAGCTCCCTTTTACCAGAGAAAACTTCAACAACAACGAAGTCTCCAACTTCGAATTCCAAAATTCCTCCGTCTCTTATCCACAAAATCTTCAGACGATCTCGGCTTCCTACAAATCCTTCCTGATCAGCTCAACCTTCGCTGATGCTCTTCGAAACAAACAAGACCAAAAATAACTCAACAAAATGATTCCCTTCAAGATCAACTCAATCCAAAACACAACACTACTACCATCAGTAGACTGAACTAACTTCTCCTATCTGGAAAAGACAAACACAAACAGGAGCACTCGCCAAACTACTTCCGCTGCACCACTCTAATCTGGAAAAGAATGAAAATGCTGATGAAGAACACAAGGACGGACTGGACAACACATCCCAGAAATTTCAAATAACTCAAGAGAATACTCAGCAATCGCAAGTCACTTTTGCGATCAACCCAGCCAAATTCCAAAGAAAACCGTTCTCTCTTTACCAATCAGAACAGCTCATACTTAACTATCCAATCCATCGAAGAAATGGATCCACTCTGTTGCTTCTGAACTCCACCTCCAGAAAAATTGCTCAGTCAGAAAATTTCCTGCCAACACAAAGAATACTCCCGAGCTGCACTGCTGCCACAGATGCCAAAGACTTCCTTATCCAAAGCTCTTCGAGAAACTCGGACCTCAACCAAAAGAATCACCATGCTGAACTCAGCCACAACACCGAAATAGACACACTTCATTAACTTGTTCCAAAGAAAACATCTTCGGGAACATCCATAGTCACTGCGTCTCATCACACAGCTACTATTACCTGAGGTACCATCACTCGCTTCTGCCTAACCGACAGATCTAACTCTACTCATCCAAACTTTCACTTCAAAGATAAACTCCGAACCTTTAAAAGGTTTCCTTCAGAGATCGATGAAATCCTTCACCACAGTAAAGTTTACTCGAGACGGTATTCGGTCTACAGTCTCGACAAATACACTTCCAACCTCAACACTCAGACTCCTAATCCTAGATGATAAATTATTATCATCTCAACCAATCATTACAAATACCATATACATTTAAAATGATACTTTTTTTTTATATAGAAATTATATCTGGGTAAAATTATTTCATCTACCTTTTTAAAACAATATTGTGTCTGTTGGCCTGGTCCAAGTGTTTAGAGATCCCTATCAATAACGTTAGCTACTCGTATTGACCAGAATCCATATACCACCCAACCGATCAATTAACACAATATAAAATCATTTTACATAACTAACAAATACGCGCTCTCGTATATATATACACTCAGACTCAAACAGGTTGCTACAAATCCTATCTTTAATAAACAACCCTTCCGAACCTAGGTATTCACTCAACCTAGTGCTCTGATACCACTGTAACGACCACGACTTTCTTTCCACAGAAAGTCGCATCGTTAATAAGAAAGAAAGGGGTAGAAAATAGAAAAGAAGAGAAGAAAGAAACAACAACAACGATCTCACAGCGGAACGAATAAATTATATTAATAACATAAACTATTACATAGTATACAACACTTATCAGAGTTTACACAACTATACAACACATACTAGACAGTTATAAACATCTGTCTAGATATTACAACTCAAATATAATACAAGACTCTAACACAGATATCAACACAGCGGAATACTATATCTACGAAAGCCGAAGCCTCCTGCTCCATTGCTCCTCCAGAATATTCGTCAAAGCTAAACCTGAATCCCTTGGCTACTCGTAAAAATTTGAGTACCCAAGAGTTTATAAAACAGAAATAAACACTTGGGTCAGACATGGGTCTGGTGTGAGTAACAGGTTAAACTTGCTTAACTTCAAAACCTTTAGAAAGAAAAGGTATCATGTAAGACTCCCCACAAATAAACATGGGTAAGTTTTTACCTTACGCTAACCAAAACATTTGATAGGAAATCTGATTTTATTATAATAGGGTCTAGGGTTTTCAAGTAAAATATAGAAATAGCTGAAATGCTTACATCTCACATTCCAACATAGTTGGGCACATCTAATACGTACGGCACTTATTGGAGTTTGGATTCCATACAATGGCAAGGCTACTGGGGTACCGCCCGTCACAGTACGTGGCCTAGATCACCGTACCGAGGAGTACGCCCGCTCCCCTGCAACACAAAGCCGGAACCATCCCTTACTGGATAATTCCGAACAAGATAACCCCGTAGTTGGCGCGACCAACCACACACTAAGCCGAATAAAAAGAAAAGGGACCTCTAGACAGGGATCTATCTTGCTCTCAGTGGGTGCTACCCACGAAGCCTTGCTGCACCTCCCCTGTTTTAGCCATTTCCGGGTTGATGAGGCTTGAGGTTACGATTACCTTTAATCAGAACATATCACTTAGAGTGCTCATCGTCCGCCTGACGATGTGCTGAAAGCATTCAATCCATACAAGTTCGTTCCGGGTTCGAACGAAACCGAAGGCATTATCTCGTTACACTCGTTTTGGAATCACCCTCAGAGTTAACGACAATAACCCTTGCACTCTGAATCTTCATCTTCACTTGAGATTCACGACCTATCGTAAATTTGGATCGATGTGGTATTCGGGTCTCCAGACCTGGAATTCCGGTATACTGAAACCCGATCCCGGTCTCATCGAAATCCAAAACGTATCTTTTAAGGGCCAAGTTGTTTTAAGGTTAAAACAATTCAATTCTTATCTATACTACACACAGATAGATAATTTACAATAGATAATCCATATTATCATCCAAACAGATAATTCATATTATCATTTCAATCCAACCAAACATCTATATCATAGATCAGTACATCTCTTATCAGAGATATCAACAATGCAAAGCATTCAATATCATTCATCCATTCTTAAGTAATGATTTATCATCTCTAATTAATTTAAAGTGAATTAAATTAATTACTTCATCCTATAAATCCTGCTTAATTAATTATTAATTAAACCAATTAATTAATCATTACTCTAAGTATCCATCTACATTAATCATTCCTGATTAATTACCCTTTAATTACTTTAAGTAATTAATACTTAATTAATTTCACAAATTAATTATCTTAAACCATTCAGTAATTAATCTTTAATTACTTCATTAGTTAATTAACTATACTTGATTACATTAATCCTTAATTAATTACAATTAATTAATTACTTTAATCACTAATTATTTATTAATTAATCTTAATTAACCAATCCTTAATTACATCATTTAAATTAATTATATTTAATAATTAATTCTTAATTAAACCACATTTATTAATCACCTTTGATTAATAACATTTAGTAATTAACTACCCTTAATTACTCTTCCATAAATTAATTTCTCTAAAATTAATTATCCTTTAATTAATCCCTTGATTAATTATACAAAAGTAATTAAACTAAAATTACTTTTATTATTAAATATCTTCTTTAGTTAATTACATCCTCTAATTAACTTTAATTACTTTCCTAAGTAATTACTCTTCACTAATTACATTTAAGTAATTATATTTATCACATCTCTAAATGATTATCTTAAATTAATTTAATTAATTAATTTAACTTAATCAAATTTATTTAATTAATTACCTTAAGTAATTAATTCCTTTAATTACTTCCATTAAGTAATTCTACTTAACCAATTTCATATAAATTAATTAATCTAATTGATTATCAAAATTAATCATATTAATTAATTATTTAATAATCCTTAATTAATGATCCCTCATTAATTTTTATCAATTCTTTAATTATTTCTTTAGGTAATTAATCTTTAATCAATTATTTATTTTAAAACAACTTGATAAACTCTTAATTACCAATTAATTAATTAAATTATCAATTATTCTTTAATTACCTTATTAATTTAATTACTCCTATATAGTTAAATCTTAATTACTTTCTGAACTAAAGTATTAACCTTTAACTACTTTAGTTATTATTAACAAAAGTCTTTAAAACATTTTACTTTAAAATCTTTCTTTTAATTCATTTTAAATTAAAAGATTTAAAATAGATTACAATTTAACTTTAACCAATATTTAAATCAAATATACAAAATCTTTTTAAATCAAATGTTAAGAACACTTAACATTTATAAAAGAAATTTACAAGATTTTTAAACCAATTTATTTAAAATCAAACCTTTAAAAAAATATACTTTTAACATTTTAGATTTGTTTAAAACATTTACATTGTTATAAACTTATTTATTTCAAACTAGTGATACAAATTAAATTTGAATCCTTACTTTACAATTTGATTTAAACTTTGTTTTAAATCCTACTCTTCATTTTGAACTCAAATTTTAAATTTTAAACCCTGTCAGATTTAAAACTGCACTCACAAAGTTACCCGAGCCCAACATCAAATTTCCCGAGTAAAAACTGGAAATCCCTGAGTTCAACTACGAGTTTCCCCCCCTTCCTTTTCCCTTCGAGTCACACTCGGCAACTACTCGAGATCAACCCAAGTTCAAGCTTTCTTCCCCAACTAGCATACTTCCAGATGCACAGGACGTACACCGTGCACGTGCACGTGACATCGGAGACATTCCAGCCACCATCGCCGACACCTCTGAGTCGCCGCCGACCCCTTCCAACCTTCCGATCACCCAAATCCAACAATAGGACAAAAATAAAAAATCGAGCATAGAGATTCGACTGAAACACAGACTCGACCAAACTGGAATCACCTCGTGCCGCCGCCAACGTTCATCTGAGACCACGCGATCCCACCCAGAGCAGCGCCTCCGATTATAGCTTCGATCCCACCACCCTTTACTATTTCCGATGCACTCTCGACACCGCGATGACCATTTTCCCGACCAAATCAAAACTAGGGTTATAATCTTTAATTCAAAATTTCCAATGCCACACTGCTTTGATTCACTTCTCACCATTTTTCCATGATTCTACCATCACCATTCCATCATCAGAGAAAACCATGGCCACCCCGACCTGCTAGGTTGACAGTTCCAACCCAAAACTCCAATTCTAGACAAACCAGAAATGCTCTTCTAATTCTAAACTAAAAATTCTAATTTTAGTTTTAAAATTTAAGTTCTTGTTTAAGTAATCGATTTATACTCCTAATTCACGAATTCAGGATTTTTAAAATTTTACTTATATAAAGTTCCTCTGTTATTTATTCCATCCCAAAGTCATTTACAAGTTTATTAACCTAAATAAAATTTTAGACTTTAATTTATGATACACTAACACGTTTTGTTTGCAATTTGCATCTAAACATGGATTAGATCATGAGTTCATGAAGTTTGAATCAGATCTTTAAGTTTGGAATCTAGAACAGGGAAGAATAAAGCAACAGCAAACATGCATTCAAAACCCATACATATATACAAACTATTTCATCATATTCATCCACACACAAATCAAGGTTATCTCAGGAAACAATTCAAGCAACCATAATTACTTAAGTTTATTTTAAATAAAGATGTTACTCACCTAATTTTAAGAACAGAGAAATTTCCCAGGCTTTAAATTTTGATCTGGCAGTTGCTTTTGATTAAAAACTTGAATTGCCTTTTTCTCCTTCGATTTAAAACTTGAGTTGCTTGCTAGAAAACTTGCATGCATGCCAAAATCTTGCTTTATTGAGATGTTGCTCAAATCTTGATTTTAAACTTGCTTTTGAACATGCTTCCAGATTTTGAAAAATGCAGGCTTTGTTTTCAGATTGAAGAGAGGTTACAGGCTTTCATTCCAGGTTTTAAACAAATGCAGATTGGAGTTCCAGATTTTGAAAAAGTATTGCATACTTTTGTTTTGATTTGGAAAATGTTTTTACTGGTTCGAAGAAGAAGATTTTTAGAGGATTGATTACAGATTTTGGTTGAGAGGAATGTTTGATTACTAATTTGTTTATGAGGAGAATTTTGTTACAGATTTTGAAGAATGGTTACAGGCTGAAAGTTTCTTACTTAAGATTTTTATTTCCTCTTAGCTTTTAAATGTTGCCAAAGAATAGATAGAGAAAAGTATATGTATTTAGGCTGAAAATCATTTAATAAAAATAAAAGAAAATTTAATCTAAAAATGCCACTTGTTTTAGGATTCAACACTTGTCATATATCTTAGTTCATAAATTTACACATATTATTTTGAGTCTTAATATGATAACACTTGTATTTTAAGTAATTTGCATATATTTAAATATAAATAAAAGCCTCTACTTAATTTATAAATGCTTATCTATATATATATATATATATATAAAGTATTTTAAAGAAAATAAAACCAATTATGTATATAAATAAAAGCTTATCCATATATTTAAAAATCTAATTTAAACTCAAGTTATATATATACCTATATAACAACACATTAATTTTGAAAACAACAATTCTATTCTCTTAAAAATCTATTATATCTATACAAAAACAACATATTATTAATATTGTTTGAAACAATTAAATATTCATTGAAGAAGATTATTAAACCAATTTAAACATTTTTAATAAGGATTATCAAATCAATTTAATTATTTAAACAGATTATTAAATTGATATTGCCCCAAATTTCCGGGATATTACACCCATATACCGCGATAATTCCGTACTGGAGCGGAATTGGTATTGTGCTAACATCTTTGGATGCAGGGAAACAGGTTGGAGGGATCCAACTGGACCCCTCACATTGATTGATTTTATTTATACTGTGATATGAATCTGTGAATGATTATATTGATGTTATTGATCATATCGATATCTGGAAATTGATTGAAAGCTAAAATTTAGCTGAATGGATGTTTGATATCATTGGATTCCAAAAATAAATGAAATTGAATTTTTGTAATTCAAGCAGAAAATTTTAAGTGAATTGATTTTTTTGAAATTGAATAAAATTTGAAGAAAAGAATTTAAAGGCATAAAAGTTGATTTTTATAGTATTATCGAATTTATTCCAGAATAAAATGGAAATGATTAAATAAATGAATTTCGTATAATAGTGATTTTAAATTGAGGAATTTAGTTTAAAATTTGGATCTTTAAATAGATTGAAAGAAACAATTGAAATTTATTTTCCTAAAAAGGAATTTATTTAAAAAGGAGATAAGTTGGATTTTGAAACCAATATAAAAATGATTTCAATTTGAAGAATCCATTTTAAAACAGAATATTGAATAACTTGAGAAAAATAAGGAATTTATTTAGTAGGGATAAATACAATTAGAGATCAATCTGAAATTGATTTAATATTTGGAAATGAATTCTTGAGAAATCAGTATGGAAATTTTATTTAAAATTGAAAATAAATGTAGAAATCAATATTGAAATTGATTTGATATTGAAGTTTTTATAAATAGAATTGAAATTTATAAAAGTTGTTTATAAATCCGAAATCACTTATTTTTATAAGTGAATTATAGAAGTTAATAAAATGAGATTTATAACCCGGAGTTGTTATAGAAGATAGGAAATGGAATTTATAAACGTTGTTTTATAAATTCGAAATCGGTTGAATTTGATAAATTGAATATAGAAGATTATTAAAGAAGATATATTCGCGATTTTGGATAGCGAATTTTTATTGAAATAAAAATGTGCAGAAATGATTGAAATTGGGTTAAGTGAATTATATTCACGATTTTGGACAGTGAATATATTATTGAATAAAATGGATTCATTTTTGAAGAAGTGATATTTTAAAATAAAGATTGTTTTAAAGATGTTTTTAAAACGTGTTAAATATCGAAACATAGATTTCAACATTTATTGTTGAAATAGACGTTTTCGAGAAATTTAAGGAAATGGTGGACTATAACACTGTTGTTATAGTAAATGATTTCCGGAAGGAAATGTTTTATGTAGTATTGGGATTTATATATCTATCTTAAATCCGAATCCCCATACTAGTGATTTCGAGTCGTCGTAACGATGTTTTACGTAACATTCGTTTTGACTCAAATAGATGTTAAAATTAATGATTTCCGTAAAGAATGAACCATATACTTAATTTGATTTAAGTATATCGAATATTTTCAAATGTTGAAAATAAATAGATTTGTGAAATACTTATTATTAAATAAGTATGGAATTGCTTTTCCAAAATGAAATGGAACGTTTGAGAATTTATCCTTGTAAAGATAAATTGAAATTGAATATTGAAAACGATTTGAAAATCGAATATCAGTAGATATTCGAAAATATAAATTCAATACGGAATTTATAAAAGAAAGCGAAGTTGTTTAAAAATAAATATTGATTTATTTTTGAAGTGTGGAAATTGATTTGAAATTGTTTTCAAATGGTTAAGTGTGGAAATTTTATATCTAGTAAAGATATTTTTGAAGATGAAATAATTTGGGAAAATTATTTGGAATCTGATGATGTTGCGCATCTTTATTGATAGTTAAATAACCGACTATCAATAATTACCTTGAATTGTATTTGTTGTGAATTGGATGAATTGAATGCCACACTTATTTTTAAATAATCGCTCACTATTCGGGTTAGCCGGGAAAGGACCATGGGGTCGTATAACCCATTCCGAATATGTGATACGTCGTTATGAATTGCATTCGAAGACCGGTGTTGAAGACCGGATATTTTTGAAAACGGAAGGATTACCGTCGAGTTACTCTACATCGGCTGATCTCCGGTTTAGAGGTTTTATCACCCTTAGTGACGGGAAGTCCTGACGTGATTGAAAATTATCCGGATATGCAAGGGCTTCGTGAGAAGTGCCTTCGGTTCTGTTCGATCCCGGAACAGACTTATATGGATTGTGTGTCTGACGTTACAATTTGAGATATAAAGCTGATTTCTTTCAAATACATTTCTGTTGGTGGCGGAGAATTTATTCTCTTAGCTTAACACCCTTCTCTGAGACGTACGAGCTCAGAGGTTATGTAGTTGAAATTTATCAGCGATATATCCCAATTTGGTAACGTGGCATACTGAGTGTTGCTGTGAAGTGATCAGTGTTTGATCATTTGCGATATGATCATTTGTTTGATCTTATATCTTTGTGATCATAGGTTGATCTTTTTGTTTGACCCGAAGCAGGGCTTTGTAGAAAACGTAGCTTTGTGGACGAGACTTTGTCGAGCCTCACACCCCGGAAATGGTCGATACAGGAAGGATGCGGCAAGGTTCTAGGGAGTAGCGCCCCTTAGTGTATGTCATTCCTTCTGAATAGAGGTGGTATCATGGTATGGAGCCCAGATACTTAACCTATGTGGTTGCTGCATTATTATCTATGTGGTTTGTTGGAAATCGGGGATCCTCGGGAAGATCGGTTACGATCGGGGGATGGCATACGCGTGTTAGTAGTTACCTATTTTTGCAGAGGTAACCCGGCCTTGTGTTTGCAGAGATCTAACCGTAATGTTAGGTTATTTCTCGGGTCGTCTATTCCAGGGACGTACCCATCGTGGAAAAGGAAGTTCCTTAGCCTGACCATTTGTTGGAAATCCAAACTCCAATACGAACTTTGTACGGTATTAGTTGTAGAACCTGCCATTTACGTACGGTGGTCACCACTGTTTAGATGGTAGCTATAGTAGGCATACGATACTGGTCGTATATTGGCTAAGATTAATATTATACTTTCGAAATGATTTCTACACTATGCACTAATAATAATATCCAAAAGAATTTGATTTTTGCGTAGTAAGCATCTTTGACTATCATAAGAAGAAATCTCCTCCAATTTTGCGTTTGCATTGTGTGTGTGGTGGGAGGTCTTATGGTAGTTTCATTTTCCAAAAGCATTGCGAATTTGTTTTATTTTCTTTGTGAAAAATAACTGTTTTACGATCTCACACCAGTCACCATGACTGACTCGGAGTTTATTGTTCCCTTCTAAACTCTGGGTGCCCACAAATTTTCCACACGGGCAACCTAGAGTTATGTTATCAGGATAGTCTGGATATTCTGGAGCTTTGGAGATAAGCTGGATGACGAGACGTAGTATTTGTATCTGATAGTATTTATTCCGCTGTGTATTCTGTATGAGGACAAGTTATATAACTGTCTATTGTTGTATATTGACTCCGATGATTGATGTATGTATAAACCGATATAGCTCTTTGTTTTAAAAGACTGGTGTTTATTTATTATATATTGTTCCGCTGCGATATGTGAGATTCTGATATTGTTTTCTGTTTCTGTTTCTGCTCTTGTTCTGTTGTTGTTCTTCTCTATTTTCTTCTTCTCTTTCTTCTTTTTCTTCTTCTTCTACTTTTTCTTTCTTTCTAAAACCCTCACTATTGGAGTTTCCGGCGTTCGATTTCTCGGCAGTCGATAAAGTGAGTATCGATGTCGAATTTTCGAAAGTCGAAAATTCCGGTATGTGACAAAGTGGTATCAGAGCATATGGTTAAGCGACAACCCTGCTCTGTTGGGTGTTACTCATTAGAGATAGAGTCAGTAGTACTCTAGAATGAGTTTGAGTGTAATAATAGATATGAGCGCGTATTTGTTATTGAATATAAAAAAAATTGTTTTGTATTGTGTTGACTTATCGGTTGATTGTTTATGGATTCCGGTCGGTGCAGTCTAGCTAACTGTAATCGATAGGGGTTTCTAAACTCTAAACAAGATAAACTGACACAGTATTGTTTTAAATAGGGTAAATGGAATAATTTTACCCAAAACTATTTTTTTGTATATAAAAGAAATCATTTTCTATGAATTATCATAGTATATGGATGCATGGATGTTAGGAAAGTGATAATATTGAAATGTTATCATTATTATATGAAATTGAATAAGAAAATTGAAATCGTAACTCCAAGGTTAAGAAATAAAATTCATATACAAATGAAATTAAAGAATGTAAATTATAATTGTGACTTATAATTTAAAACGGAATTCCAGGGAAGTTTTTGGAAATGTTTTTGAAAAGAATTTGAAAATTTTGGAGATTTGGAAAGTTTAAATCATTTTTGTGTTGGAAATGAATTTCAAAAGTTTTGAAAAATGTTCTGAAGGAATGAAAAGCTCTAAACTCTTTTTCGGTCGCTGGAAAATAACTTCGATGATGACCGCGGCATCATTGGTGTTCATTTTCGGGTTTCCAAAAGAGGAAATTGCTGTCAAATTGTTTTAAATGAGAGTTGTTTGGAAAATTGGGTTTTGTTTGGAAATTCAAAAGGATAATTTGAATTGTTTTCAAAATGGCTTTGAAAGGTTGAAAAGACTCTGGAATGCTATATAAAAATATTTATGGAATATTATTGAATTGATAACTTATACAAATTGAATCTTGATAGAATAAATTTAACTTAAAAGAATGAAGTTAAATCAATGCAAGTATAAGTGAATCAATTAAATGAAAATGAAATTGAAAGTTAAAATTCATTTCGAATTCGTAAGCAAATGAATTGAATTGAATAATATAAATGAAAGGTGAATTAAAATTCATATGGAATTTGAAATCCAGTTTAAATGTAAGTAGATTTAACCAAAATAGTGAATTGAAAATAAATTTTCGAATAAAGAGAATAGAATTTGTGATGAATTAGTAATTGGAACTAATTTAAAATAAGCAGTTGTAAATGAAAGTTAATCGATGAAATTCAATATTCAGAAGTTAAATCGAATCCAAATTAGATTGGAAATTGTGAATTAAATTCAAATGAATGTGAAATGTAAAATTGAATGAAAATGAATAGATAACTTCAATAGTGAAGTAAAGATGATATAAGCAGTTATACTGAAAAAATTTGTAATCGAATTTGCAAAATGATTTGAATGCTGTAACTAGATATTGTGGCTAGTAGGATATACAGGTGTTAAAAAGGAATTGGATTTGATTTCAAAGATAATTCGAATTGCTCGAAAAGGTAAGTATTTGAATTTGAATATGAGATTTGATGACTTTCTTCTCTAGCCGCTTGGCATTTTCCTTTTCTTTTTGAAATCTGAGAGTCCGTAGGGACGTTTTGTAGTCGTACCGTATTAGCCGCGCAAAGGAGACGCTGGCGAAATTTTTCGAAAATTTAGAGTGTTAGAAAAATTTTGATAAATTTTTGAAAGTTAAAATTTGAATTTAAGTTTAAATTTGAATTTTGAAGTAAAACAATGTTGTTTGAAAACTATGAAAGTGTTTGGAAAGTTAGTTGAAATAATAACGAATCTTTAGTAGAAAGATTTGTTTTGAAAAATTTGATAAAACGATTGGATTATGAAAAATAGTAGACGAGTTAAGAACTACTTTTCCTAACTTGTAATTCCGAGGACGAAATTCTTTTAAGGAGGGAGGTTTGTAACGACCCAGAATTTTGAACAAATTAAATTGAGAATATTTAATTTATTTTAAATATTTGAACGATGATTTAATTTGAATCCCCGATATAATTTTGAAATCTGCGATTAAACTTTAAAATTTAATCTGTTGAATGTTGAATAAAAATTTAAATCTTCAATTTTAAGCTAAAGAAAAATATTTCAAACGCTTGTAAAAGTTATATTGAGAACACTGAAGATAACAACAGCTTTGGAATTTAATTTTAAACTGTTTTGCTCAGTTTTGAATTTAATTGTTTGAACCGATATTTAAAAATAGTCATTTTTCAAACAGTCTCGGAATTCGACGAAACCGGTTCCATTGGATCCGTAACGTTAAATTATTATCGGATTTCAAATTTCGTATTAATCGGGGTTGTTATGAGAGCACACGGTAGATCAACGCGTTGAAGTTATAGAACGAATTCAAACTTAAAATTTAAATTTGGTCAACCTTGGTATATTATTTCCTAAATTTACGCCATCGATCATGGAAGAGATCGTGCAAACCATGCTGCATTCATTTTTAAATACCTTCCCCTTTCTCTTCAGTGAATTCACGAGATTGAACTTCGTTATAGATCTAAAATACTCTTTCAATTCCCTTCCAGTTCAAATGAGGCCGAGTATTTCTTTTTTTTCCTCCACCTTTAAGATTTCATTCGAATAAAAAGAAATCCTCAAGCCTTCGTATCCATTCCACCCCTTTCTCTTTAAATTTTGAAAACGATCGAACGATAATTTCGTTCGATTCAAGACGAGGCTCGCGTGCGCTGCCACCACGCGATGGAAGAATGAGTATCGCAGGGGATTGCGATGATGGCCAGGGACGGCAGTAGGCGTTCGAAGATCTGGAGGCTCGCGAGCACGAGAAATGGAGACGGCGACGAGCACATGGTGGCTTCGACGGCATCGCGATGGCGTTCTGGCGAGGGTCGATGGTCGCGAAAAATCAAAGGGGAGATTCACGTATGTCAAATTGGGGGGCTCGAGTTTGAGCATCGAGAGGGCGGCGATGTCGATCAAGTCTGGAAGGCGCGAGGGAAGGAGACGAAGTCAGTGCGAGGTCTCGTCGTCAACCGAGTCACGTACGCAGGCGGCAAAACTTCGATCTCGAGGTGAAGTGGTGCTCGCGAGAACTAGGGCTCGAGTCGTTTTTGGGCACGTTTTGGTCGATCGCGGATTCGTCAAACGATTACTGTGAGGTAATCACCGCTTTCATTTCTTGTTTGATTAGAAGAAAAAAAAAATATATGAATAAGGATATTAGAAATAATAATAACTGCAGTAGGTATGTTAACATAAGTTTTTAAAGTGTTTTCGAAAAAGCAGTAAAGTATATATAAATATGTATGGATGCAGTTTATACAAATGTATATATATACAGAAAGATTTTTGGAAATTTATATTTTTAATGCTTAAAATTGTGTAAAAGTTCGATTTTTATTTTAGTAGTTTATTTTAAGATATGTATGTATAGGATTTTGAAGGTATAGAAATTTTAAAAACAATATAGAGTGTAAAGACTAGATTTTTAAAGAGGAAATTAACTTGTTAAAAATAGCTTATATAATGATTGAGAAATTTTTGTAAAAGAAAAGAATTAGTTTAAAACTAATTTATAGCTAAGTCAGATTTTAAATGAAAGTTGATCATTCGATTTTTCGAATATTGATAAGTTGTATAATTATTTATACAAGGTTAAAAATCAAGAAAATCGAGTCAAAGATGGAAATGGATGGCAAATTAAAAAGCTAAGGTGAGATCTTCTCACTCAAGAATTGAAAAGTGGAATTTTCAGTTATTTATTAATTGCTATGTGGATGTGATATTAGATATAGTAGGATATATATCTATATATAGCAATATATACATATTGGCATATGTATATATTGGATTGATGATTTCCCGCCTCGTATAGCGGATGAGACCCTATTGCGCCGTTAGTAAGCGGATTTTTATAAAACCCATATACCGCGATAATTCCGTACTGGAGCGGAATTGGTATTGTGCTAACATCTTTGGATGCAGGGAAACAGGTTGGAGGGATCCAACTGGACCCCTCACATTGATTGATTTTATTTATACTGTGATATGAATCTGTGAATGATTATATTGATGTTATCGATCATATCGATGTCTGGAAATTGATTGAAAGCTAAAATTTAGCTGAATGGATGTTTGATATCATTGGATTCCAAAAATAAATGAAATTGAATTTTTGTAATTCAAGCAGAAAATTTTAAGTGAATTGATTTTTTTGAAATTGAATAAAATTTGAAGAAAAGAATTTAAAGGCATAAAAGTTGATTTTTATAGTATTATCGAATTTATTCCAGAATAAAATGGAAATGATTAAATAAATGAATTTCGTATAATAGTGATTTTAAATTGAGGAATTTAGTTTAAAATTTGGATCTTTAAATAGATTGAAAGAAACAATTGAAATTTATTTTCCTAAAAAGGAATTTATTTAAAAAGGAGATAAGTTGGATTTTGAAACCAATATAAAAATGATTTCAATTTGAAGAATCCATTTTAAAACAGAATATTGAATAACTTGAGAAAAATAAGGAATTTATTTAGTAGGGATAAATACAATTAGAGATCAATCTGAAATTGATTTAATATTTGGAAATGAATTCTTGAGAAATCAGTATGGAAATTTTATTTAAAATTGAAAATAAATGTAGAAATCAATATTGAAATTGATTTAATATTGAAGTTTTTATAAATAGAATTGAAATTTATAAAAGTTGTTTATAAATCCGAAATCACTTATTTTTATAAGTGAATTATAGAAGTTAATAAAATGAGATTTATAACCCGGAGTTGTTATAGAAGATAGGAAATGGAATTTATAAACGTTGTTTTATAAATTCGAAATCGGTTGAATTTGATAAATTGAATATAGAAGATTATTAAAGAAGATATATTCGCGATTTTGGATAGCGAATTTTTATTGAAATAAAAATGTGCAGAAATGATTGAAATTGGGTTAAGTGAATTATATTCATGATTTTGGACAGTGAATATATTATTGAATAAAATGGATTCATTTTTGAAGAAGTGATATTTTAAAATAAAGATTGTTTTAAAGATGTTTTTAAAACGTGTTAAATATCGAAACATAGATTTCAACATTTATTGTTGAAATAGACGTTTTCGAGAAATTTAAGGAAATGGTGGACTATAACACTGTTGTTATAGTAAATGATTTCCAGAAGGAAATGTTTTATGTAGTATTGGGATTTATATATCTATCTTAAATCCGAATCCCCATACTAGTGATTTCGAGTCGTCGTAACGATGTTTTACGTAACATTCGTTTTGACTCAAATAGATGTTAAAATTAATGATTTCCGTAAAGAATGAACCATATACTTAATTTGATTTAAGTATATCGAATATTTTCAAATGTTGAAAATAAATAGATTTGGGAAATACTTATTATTAAATAAGTATGGAATTGCTTTTCCAAAATGAAATGGAACGTTTGAGAATTTATCCTTGTAAAGATAAATTGAAATTGAATATTGAAAACGATTTGAAAATCGAATATCAGTAGATATTCGAAAATATAAATTCAATACGGAATTTATAAAAGAAAGCGAAGTTGTTTAAAAATAAATATTGATTTATTTTTGAAGTGTGGAAATTGATTTGAAATTGTTTTCAAATGGTTAAGTGTGGAAATTTTATATCTAGTAAAGATATTTTTGAAGATGAAATAATTTGGAAAAATTATTTGGAATCTGATGATGTTGCGCATCTTTATTGATAGTTAAATAACCGACTATCAATAATTACCTTGAATTGTATTTGTTGTGAATTGGATGAATTGAATGCCACACTTATTTTTAAATAATCGCTCACTATTCGGGTTAGCCGGGAAAGGACCATGGGGTCGTATAACCCATTCCGAATATGTGATACGTCGTTATGAATTGCATTCGAAGACCGGTGTTGAAGACCGGATATTTTTGAAAACGGAAGGATTACCGTCGAGTTACTCTACATCGGCTGATCTCCGGTTTAGAGGTTTTATCACCCTTAGTGACGGGAAGTCCTGACGTGATTGAAAATTATCCGGATATGCAAGGGCTTCGTGAGAAGTGCCTTCGGTTCTGTTCGATCCCGGAACAGACTTATATGGATTGTGTGTCTGACGTTACAATTTGAGATATAAAGCTGATTTCTTTCAAATACATTTCTGTTGGTGGCGGAGAATTTATTCTCTTAGCTTAACACCCTTCTCTGAGACGTACGAGCTCAGAGGTTATGTAGTTGAAATTTATCAGCGATATATCCCAATTTGGTAACGTGGCATACTGAGTGTTGCTGTGAAGTGATCAGTGTTTGATCATTTGCGATATGATCATTTGTTTGATCTTATATCTTTGTGATCATAGGTTGATCATTTTGTTTGACCCGAAGCAGGGCTTTGTAGAAAGCGTAGCTTTGTGGACGAGACTTCGTCGAGCCTCACACCCCGGAAATGGTCGAAACAGGAAGGATGCGGCAAGGTTCTAGGGAGTAGCGCCCCTTAGTGTATGTCATTCCTTCTGGATAGAGGTGGTATCATGGTATGGAGTCCAGATACTTAACCTATGTGGTTGCTGCATTATTATCTATGTGGTTTGTTGGAAATCGGGGATCCTCGGGAAGATCGGTTACGATCGGGGGATGGCATACGTGTGTTAGTAGTTACCTATTTTTGCAGAGGTAACCCGGCCTTGTGTTGGCAGAGATCTAACCGTAATGTTAGGTTATTTCTCGGGTCGTCTATTCCAGGGACGTACCCATCGTGGAAAAGGAAGTTCCTTAGCCTGACCATTTGTTGGAAATCCAAACTCCAATACGAACTTTGTACGGTATTAGTTGTAGAACCTGCCATTTACGTACGGTGGTCACCACTGTTTAGATGGTAGCTATAGTAGGCATACGATACTGGTCGTATGTTGGCTAAGATTAATATTATACTTTCGAAATGATTTCTACACTATGCACTAATAATAATATCCAAAAGAATTTGATTTTTGCGTAGTAAGCATCTTTGACTATCATAAGAAGAAATCTCCTCCAATTCTGCGTTTGCATTGTGTGTGTGGTGGGAGGTCTTATGGTAGTTTCATTTTCCAAAAGCATTGCGAATTTGTTTTATTTTCTTTGTGAAAAATAACTGTTTTACGATCTCACACCAGTCACCATGACTGACTCGGAGTTTATTGTTCCCTTCTAAACTCTGGGTGCCCACAAATTTTCCACACGGGCAGCCTAGAGTTATGTTATCAGGATAGTCTGGATATTCTGGAGCTTTGGAGATAAGCTGGATGACGAGACGTAGTATTTGTATCTGATAGTATTTATTCCGCTGTGTATTCTGTATGAGGACAAGTTATATAACTGTCCATTGTTGTATATTGACTCCGATGATTGATGTATGTATAAACCGATATAGCTCTTTGTTTTAAAAGACTGGTGTTTATTTATTATATATTGTTCCGCTGCGATATGTGAGATTCTGATATTGTTTTCTGTTTCTGTTTCTGCTCTTGTTCTGTTGTTGTTCTTCTCTATTTTCTTCTTCTCTTTCTTCTTTTTCTTCTTCTTCTACTTTTTCTTTCTTTCTAAAACCCTCACTATTGGAGTTTCCGGCGTTCGATTTCTCGGCAGTCGATAAAGTGAGTATCGATGTCGAATTTTCGAAAGTCGAAAATTCCGGTATGTGACAATAGCAATCAAGAAGGATACTAAGGAAACATAGAGCGGAGCTATGGATTAGAAGTTTATTTTTTTTAGATTCGTATAAAGGTGAGTGTTTTAACCCACTCACAACTTCTAAAATTTCTTATGTTTGTTAAATTGATTTATGATATGAATTGAAATTTATTTATAATTGCTTGGCATAATTTATCATAATTCCAGTTAAATTTAATTTATTCAATTAAAATGTTATTTAATTCATTATTGCATATAAACTGCCAGTTAAATAGTTATTTAATTTGTTATTGGATATAAACTGCCAGTAAATGCCTGCTATTTATTATATGTTGTATTTTGATGTTATTGATTTAATTGGATGATGATTGTGATAAATACTTTATGATTGATATTGGATGAATGTATGTTTTATTTGATATCATTATAATCTGCAAGTTCGTTATGGATTGATTTTTATTCGGGATTGCGGTTTGAAATGATATATAACCGTAATTTTATTTTAAATTGCTGATTGAAATGATAAATATCCGTATCACTTGACCATTGGATAGAAAATTATATACAGACACAATTGGTCTATATATATCTATTTTTGAAATGATTTCTATGGCTTTTGGAAAAATAAGGGTTTATATAAATACTGATTTTGATATTAAATAAATATTATTAAATTCTTAAAATTTAAGCTATATATAACTTGATGATGTTTTAAGTTGATTTACGAATATTTCAAGTTTGAGCTTTATGTAAATGCTATTGAATTTATTTGATAAATAATTTTAAACTAAATAATAGTAAATTGAATTAAGAAACATATGAGATTATCAGGTTTGGTTTGGAAATTTTGGAATATTTAAAGACTTGAAATATATCAAAATTGAAATGTTTTATTGAAATTAAGGTATTATTGTTTTCAAAGTATTGGTTTTCGAAATTGTTATAACTTTGAAAGTAATATGGTTTGAAAAATGAATTTATTTGAAATAGAATTTATTTAAGAATTATCTGTGAATATATGGATTGGAAACCTATTGAAATTGAAAATTTAGAATATGACTTCAAAATGTGGTTTGGGTTTAAGATGATCTAAAAGAATATTGCAAGTCACCTAAATTTAAGAAAGATTAGTGATTTGAAATTCGGTTTTATTTAAATAATATATTATTGAATTGTTTTGGAAATGGAAATGATATATTATTGAATTAGGTTTTGAAATGGAAATAATACATTGATAATTTGGGTTTGAAATAGCAATAATATTTTGGTTTTAAAATATATACTATTTTGAAGTTAAGGATATGTTTTGAAATGGCTAAAATATTTTGGTTTTAAAGTATATACTATTTTGAAGTAAAGGATATGTTTTGAAAGGGCAATGATTGAGTTTTTAAAAGTATATATATATTTTTAAATGACCACGTTGTTATAATAACGTTTGGTTGTTAAAGAGACCGGGATCGGATATGGACATACTCTCCGTCGATACTGAAAACCACTTTGACAACTGTGTACGCAGTGGAGTTTCCAGAATGAGTAGGATGGTGGCGACGATCCTAAGGTATATACGTGGACCCCACTTCCGTGAGTTGGCATAAGGTGGCTAAAACATGAGCGATCTCGGACCAGTGAGGTTGCACCTCTTATCGGACGCAGTTCTTCGATTCCATTCTATTACTTTGTGATTTTTGGTGGCCACCCTTAGATTTGGGAGTGTTGTTCGAGGTGGAGCGGTAGTGGCTACTATGTGTTTCCATCAGTCTGTGTGCATAATTGGTATATCTACCCTGGCATTGCCTTGTGTGCCGTGTCACCTACCATATCGAGCTTTACTATGAGTTGTGATTTCTCCCGTAGCCCGTGGAGTATCGAGGGTAGCCCCCATTTTTGGGAGTATGCTAATACTGGATAGACTACTGGGACTATTACGTGTTAAGGGTTATATGGGTAACCCCTTGACGATATTAAAAAGTATGTTTATTTTATATTAGACATTATTATAATAGCGAATATTACTACATAGTAGATAGTTTAACGGATCCTTAAGAGATGTGAATCGCGAACATTTCTTAAGTTACTGCACTCACGTTAAACACTGGATAGGAGATGTCAAATCCCGTAAACATCTCTGACGCCATTTACACTCATATTTATTTCATTGATTTAATGTAACAACCCATATTTTTACGGATCGAAACTTCCTAAAACAGTTGACATTTGATCACACTGTTGATAAGTCATTTATAGTTTAATTCCTAGGTCGTTTGGGTTTAGGTCGGCAAGGGGTTAAGTCGGAGAAGTCTGGTAGGTCGTAAGTAAGCTTAGGCTTAGGTCGTAGCCGACTTAAGGGGAATAGGCGACCTAAGGATGTTGGGGTTGGCGACCTAAAGATTTGGAGTTAGGTCGTATGAAGGATGGTAAGGGTTTAGGTCGTAGACGACCTAAGAGATAGGAGACTTAAGGGTTTTTGG
Source organism: Allium fistulosum (assembly GCA_030737815.1). Lineage (NCBI taxonomy): Eukaryota > Viridiplantae > Streptophyta > Magnoliopsida > Asparagales > Amaryllidaceae > Allium > Allium fistulosum. The sequence goes on from CM060908.1 coordinate 717,550,137, forward strand.
CGAGTTAAGGTTTTGAGCGACCTAAGGGATAGGTCGGCAGCGACCTAAGGAGGACCAGTAGTTAGTGTGGTTAGGTCGTAGACGACCTAAGAGTTAGGTCGTGGATGGGTTAAGTGTTAGGTCAGTTGAGTAAGTTAGCGACTTAAGTATTTTAGGTCGTATGGTAGGGTAGGTCGGTCGAGCGACCTAAGTGTTGACGACTTATAAAGGTTAGCAGGTTAGCGACCTAGTGGTTAGCGAAGTTAGGTTGTTAGACGACTTAAGGAAGTTAGGTCGTAGCATAGTGAGTCGTAGAGTTGCTAAGTTATTAAGTCGTGAGCGACTTAGGGGTTAAGCCGCTAAGTCGTAAGTCGTATCTCCTGTTAGGTCGCGCATATTAGTTAAGTCGTAGGTCGTATGGATGCGGTTATCTACTAAGTCGTTAGGTCGTATGCGCATGTGTTAGGCGGAGCTGCTGTTTAGTCATAAGTCGTATACCCTGTTAAGGCGCGTGCTTTAGGTCGGGGATCTGCTAGGTCGTAGGCTGGGAGATTTGTTAGGTCGTAGGTCGGAAGAGATAGGTCATGGACGACCTAATTCTGAGTGTACGACTTAGGGGGAATTTCAGCTATAAATAGGAGGGCTTTGTTCCATTTTTGGGATCCGAATTTCGAAGCGACGAAGTGCTGCCATTTTGAGAGCTCGACTCCTACACTTCTTCACTTCTTTTCTCCACTCTAATCTAGTGATTCTATCCATCCAAGTTGAAGATCAAATTGACGATTCAAGAGCTTGGATTGAAGATCTTCATCCTTTGAAGTGAGATTTCTTCGTTTGAAGCGGATTCGTGATAGATCAAGCTTGATCCTTCGCTGTCCAGTTCTGAAGCGTGTTGATTTGAGGTTGTTTAGGTGATTTGGTGAGTGGTGATTATCTCTCACACGGATCCAAAGGAGTATATCGGATTGTTGGCTCGATTTGGTGTTAAAATAGTGATTTCCATACATTTTCTTTATCCTAAGTGTAGATCCATATAGATCCATTGTTCATGATGATTTGACAACCATTTTATTACATGTTAACCTATGCAAGTTCATTCATCAAGATTATAGAGACATTGTTCATGTTTTCATGCTTATTAGACTTTCAACTCTTTAATTACGAAATTGCCATTATTGTGATAATTGTCTACTTAGATCATATTTGAATGCTTGATTGCTTGGATTAATGTTTGATTTGGTTGATTGCTATGAATTAGATGATTGATGATTTGATTTAGATCGAGGATGATTCAAAAGCTAAGGGAAAGGCTCTTGAATGGGAAAAGCTGTTTGTGGCATTTGTAGCGGATGATGAAGCTCTTATGCATAGATTTGATGATGATGTTGAGATGAGACTTTGCGAGGATGTGATGAAGCGAAGTATAATATGAGATAGTCTTGGTCTAATCCAGACGGGATCATTCCAAGCAGGTTGAGGATAATGGATTGCTCGAGAGGCGCTTGAGCTAGTATGGAAATAGTCGTCGAGGAGGATGACTAGAAGGCTGAGATCTCATCATTGTTAAAGGTTCTAGCATGCTCAAAGCAAGAGTACGTTGGGCAGATTCGATAGTCCCTGAAGGCTACTGATTGGGTAGTCAAGTACTCTGGGCAGATTCGATAGTCCTAGGCACGGGTCACGATGACGTGCGGGAGTTATGTCTAGAACCGGGGTTTCCATTAGCCCTTGACGGACGGCTGAAAGAATGTGCCGGTCATTCAATTAACGGTGATATCGAAGCAATGGTAACAGTGATAGCCAGAGTCATGGATGTTTGGTTGTATCGTCATTCGGTCTCAAGAGCAGTGTTTTCTGGGTGCTTATCTGATCTTGGTTTAGGCCTAGGGGGTTTGTACTTGGAAAACATCACCCTTGACTCGAGTGATAATTGATTTACTTTACATTGTATGCTCTGTTATGTTTGCTTCTACTTAGTGTGTGTCTGGGGGCTATCACTGTAGGAAGATGTTGGAGTGGGAGGGTTGCATTCCTATTCCTTTTTCCCTTATGCTCTTTTGGTATGTTGTTAGTTAATTTACTGCTCACTAAGACTGTTGTCTGACTCAAGGCTTTATGTTTTAACTCTTATTGCCTTGGGATGTTCGTCCATTTTTGGGACGGGCAGACTAGGTAGCAGGTGACAGGTGCTGCTCTTGCTTTCCACGATGCTGATGACGAAGACGAGCTGGAGTATTGCATATTACTTCTTACTATATGTACTGGATGTTCCGCTGCTTTGTATTCTCTGAGTGATATGTAGTGAGGCTTGTTGTATTGACTATTCAGATGTTTGTATACAACTACTATGAAGTTTTATTGATGAGATTCTATTCTGTAAAGCTTCACTATATATTTATATGTTCTATTGTATTTTGTCCATGCGCTGTGAGTAATACGATAGATTCTGTTGTTTTAATTTACCTTGACAATCGTCCATGGCTGCCTGGCACACTTTACAGCGCACTTTCTTTAGGTTCAGTGCAGGGGTTATGGGCGGTTGTCACATTTAACTTACATAAGATCTTTTAGTTCTGACTCGAGTGTTTTGTCTTTTCAATTCGCTCGGGTCAGCCTGAGCATTTCCGGATTTGAAGGCCTTAATTCTGGAGGACGAAGACGAAGAATTATTATTACTATTTGTTATATATTCCACTACACCATTGTATTCCGCTGCATTAATTATCATTCTCTGGTATGTGTAACTCTGATATGTATTGTATAAGTATAATCAAATGTTTTGTAAAACAACTTCATGAACTGTTATTTGATTATTATATTTTATCGTTCCGGTGCAAGATTCTATTTTGTTTCTTTTATTTCTCCACTTTTTCTTATTTACTCCATAACAATCCGCCCTTCTGTATGGTTTAAGTTGGCACGTGTGTCTGCTTAAGCGTATAAAAAGGTGGGATGTTACATCTGGTATCAGAGCGAGGTTTAGCGATAAACCTTAGCTTTTTGGGGTCTGACTCTTTACTAATAGGGTAGTAATACCATATGATGGGTCGTTGAGTGTATATATATGAGAGAGCGTATTTGTTAGTGTTATAAAAAGGTTTTAATATTGTGTTAACCTGTTCCGTTTTGTATTTATAAGTTCTGGTTGGTGCATGGGACGCTATGACATCAATAGGGATTTCTAAACACTTAATAGGACAGACCGACATAATATTTGTTTTTAGTATAGGTGAATGAAATAATTTTGCCTATTATATTTTCTATATATAAAATAAATTTTTATAAATGATATATATATAAATATATATATATATAAATATATATATATATATATATTTGGTTGCATATATTGGTTGTTAGGTAGTGTAATCTATAAATATTAGTAAAATAAATAAAAAATGGAAACTTAGAATCTAAAATCCCTGGATTTTTGAAAATTTCCTTTTAATTGATTTTGAAATATAATGATAATATTATTAGAAGTATTTTTTGATATAAATATTTCAATATAATTTGAAAAAAAAATATTTTAAATAAACTTTGGAAAGAAATAAGTTCTGTACTTCCCTCTCTATCGCTGGAAAATAATTTCGGTGAAGGCGGCCGCATCATCGACATTCTTTTTCGAGTTTCGAAGTGGGAAGGCCACTATAGTAGTTTTACTACAGATTTATTTTGATAAGCAAATATAAATTTTCAATTGTTTTAATTAAAATTGGATATATAAAATTTAAGTATATATTTAGCTGTTATTTTAAAATGATTTGAAACTTAACCTGGTATTTAGTTCTTGAGTTTCCATTAATTAATAGTTTCAATTAGTGTAGTGAAATAAAATTTAACTAATAAGTGATTTAATGCTAAGTTATAAATTAAATAAAAAGGAAATTTAAATTTATAACATATAAAACAAAGGATTATTATTGAACATTTAAATTAATTAAAAGAATTGAGAGAAACTTGTATAACTTTCAATTACATTCTTTAAAAGCACATATATAACTTACCAAATATTAAAAGTTGAAATGTTTAATAAGAAAATGTAATGGAAATTGTACAAGTAAACTTATATAATGAAAGTGTTCAGTAAATTGCTTTTATTAATAAGAATTAAGGTTATAATTGTTATGCCAAGTAACTGAATCGAACATGAATATTATTAATAAATGAATGTAAATAAATGGAATCAAGTAATGGATGAATATAATACAATAAGAAGAGAATTGACATGATAAGAATAATTTTAATGAAGATAAGTATTAATTGAATGAAGAGGAAATCAAGCAACAATATATGGAAAGAAATTAATAAGAATGAACTCGATATATTGTTTGAATTTGTTGTTTGTTTAATTTATGGTTGTTTGGGCAAGGATACTTTATAATTGTTGGATGAATAAATAATCTATTTAGTTCGCCTAAGACTGGTGAGTAAAAGGGTACACTTAGTAGTTATTTCTCATTCCGAACAATTTAAAGTTTTGAACCCGAACAACTATTTGTTTGTTTGATATGAATGGATGATTGATTTGTGTTGATGTGATGGTTGTATGCCTTGTTGCAAGTGATTGTTGTTTGTATTGATTGGTTTTTTTTATGGTTTAAACAACTTCAAATATTTCATTCTATATAATTTTTAACTCTTCTAGATATTATAAGTGAAATACAGGTTATGGAAGCAATTTCTACTGCTTTTGGTTTCATAATTTAAGCGTTGTTTGCCCGACAAATTGGTACGTTTTCGAATTTCGGTTTTATAGCGTTATTATATTTTTCCTGTGTTGGGACATATTATTTTGAAATTTTAAGTTATATATTGTTATTATATTTTCTTTGGAGCCACTCCGTACAAAGGAAACTCTGCCGAAATTTTCCGTAAATTTTGGACTTAGAAAATTTTGAAAATGTTTCCAAACGTTAATAATTTAAGTATAAAAAGATGTAAATGGTTATAAATTGGTATATTTTATTTTAAATTATTTTATTTTGTAAATTTATTTGTTTATAAATTTAATATTTTAAGTAAGATATATTGATTTCTTAATTCTTCTTTTTCCCTTCTTTTTCCTTTTCGGGGACGAAAAGTTTTGAGTGGGGGAGAGTGTAATGACCCGTAAATTTTGATAATTTAATTAGTTAAATTAATAAGATTTTTGTAATTAAATTTCGAAAGGAATAGAAATTTTATAATAAATATTGAAGTAAATGTTAAGAATGAATTGTAGTAATGGTTATTAGAACTAATTGTTGAAAATTTAAGTGAATTTAAAATAAGTAATAAAAGGTAAGCATTTAATTTACCAATGTAATAATATATTGATTTAAAGTAACCGAATGTAAATTTAGGCAATAATGTTAATGCAAGGTAAACATTATGTAATAAATTGTAGTTGATAGGATTTATGCTAGAGAGTAAGCATAATAGTTGTTTTGATAATAAAGTAAGAATGTGAACTAAATTTTTTAAAATAAATGTAATTAAGTGGATTTATTGGAATTTACTAAAATTTGATGTTGGAATATTACATAAATAAGGACTTTGATGAAATTTGGAAATATTAATGCATCAAGATATAGCCAATGCTAATTGAAGGTTAATAAATAATGGATTGAATGAAATGAGATTTATGTAGATGTTATACTTAGCTACAAATTGGATATATGGTAAAAAATGTAAGCATTCAATTAATTAATGAATTTATTTAATTTGTAAAGTAATAATATAATAGGTGGTAACTAGTTGGGAAGAATGAGCATACAAAATAATTAAATATTACTTTAATGAAAATAAGTGTAATAAAGGAAGTGTGAATGTAAAATTTATAGAAACGTGAATTATATTAAGGTAAATTCATTAATTGGATTTAAACCTAAATTAATGTGTTCAATTGATAAAAGTACACATTTAGTATGTAATATTTATTCAAGTAAAGATGTGATTAGGCGTATATTAATGTAATGAAATAATTAGTGTTATATATGGAATTATAATCTGGATTGATAAGTAACGAACTTTTAAATGCAATCAAAAGCAATAGGTGACATTTAATATAGGTTGTTTATTTATTTTGTGAATAAACTTTGGTAATCAATTACAGTAAATCCAAATTTAACGTTTGGTTAATGTAAATTTAAGTAATGTTAATTTTACTCATAATATGAATTGATTGATTTAAAGAATGGAAACCAAGATTTTATTTAATTGAAATATAAAATTCAATAATTGGATTTATTGCAATTTAACGAAATTGAATATAGCTAAATAATACTTTATTTGCAATGAAGATGGAATATGAAAAAATTTATGTAATAGTTTGAATCCAATGGTAAACCCATCTATTTGACAATAATTAATGGAATAACATTTATGCAAACTAATTTAGCGCTGTCACTATTAATTGAAACCTATTGCAATAAATGGAATTAAATATTACGTTAGTGTGGATTTAAGGTAATTTGGTAATAATGTATTGTTAATGGTTATGAATGAATTGATAATTAAAAGGAAGGGTAGTGATGTTAATATAGGTTAACTATACATAAGTTGAATGAAATCCCAATAAAGGAAGTGATGCAAATGTATATTTAGCAAAAATTTCAATACTAGTGGAAAAATTAGTTAATACACAATAAAGAAAGAAAGTTGATGTAATAAAAGAATGGAACCAAGATGAAATGATTAATGTGATTTAAAATCTTAATCTGGGTGTGCATTAATTTATATTGGGATATAAAAGCTAAATTAATAATTTAAAGTGTTGACATTACCTTTAAGATGATAAATTTATAATTGATTCATAATAAGGAAAATAAGGAAAGATTCAAATGCATGGATTCATTTGGATAGCAATTGACAATTTATGAATTTATATAAAATAGTAAGTTATAATTGATTTAAATAGTGGGGATAATACAATTTTTTAAGTGAAACATAGGTAAACAAATGTAAGTATTGAATTTATAAGAGAGAGAACATTAAATTGTAAGTTTATAAGTGTAATTAAACGTAGCTTATGTTTTGTGAAAATATAAGGAAAGTTTGATTTAATGAAAAGAAGAACGTTTATATCAAATAAAATGAATGGTTCATTTGTGAATGTAGATTTAGTTTCATTAGAGTAAAGAATAGAATGATTTCTAAAAAATAAAAATAAAAGGGAATATATATATATATATTTATTTATTTATTTGAACGTTGTTTTAGCATATAGATTGATTACAAGAATAGGAGTATAATTTAAGTAAGTTATTTATTACTATGGTGTATAAACAACAAATGTCTAAACATCTTTAAAGGAAATAAAAGAATTGAACGTTTTCATTTTTAAGGTAAGTATAATTTTATTAATTGTGCGTAGATAAAAATTATATGTGTACAAATTGAGTATTATTTGAGTGAATGAAATTAATTTGGTTACGTTTCGGAGAAATTGAATTTCAAAATGTGTATGTGGTCCCTTCATTTCTTTTTTATCACATGTACGTTTTAAAATATTTATCTCATTATTAATACTTGGTCCGTTCATTTCTCCTTCTATTTAATACCTAAGCCTAGACCTTTAGGCTACATTTAATTCTTTCCATCTCATTTCTTTTCTCTCTTCACCTTCCTCCTTTCTTTTTCTTTTTTTTTCTTTCTTCTTCAAATCTTTTTCTTCTTTTTGAAAGCTTCTTTTCTTTTTCAATTCTTAATCTTCTTTAAATTTTCTTCTTCTTTTTCAAACATTCTTCTTTTTTTTTTCCAAATCTTCTTCTTCAAATCCAGATCCATACAAACTTCTCTGTCTCTTCCAAAACATTCTTAAAAAAAATATTAAGATGGCAAGGAAACAAATCAAAAGGAGGAAAATTTTAAGTAAATCAAAATAAAAGATTACGGAACAAGATAGAAATCAAGAAGGATACTAGGAAACATAGAGCGGAGCTATGGATTAGAAGTTTATTTTTTTTAGATTCGTATAAAGGTGAGTGTTTTAACCCACTCACAACTTCTAAAATTTCTTATGTTTGTTAAATTGATTTATGATATGAATTGAAATTTATTTATAATTGCTTGGCATAATTTATCATCATTCCCGTTAAATTTAATTTATTCAATTAAAATGTTATTTAATTCGTTATTGCATATAAACTGCCAGTTAAATAGTTATTTAATTTGTTATTGGATATAAACTGCCAGTAAATGCCTGTTATTTATTATATGTTGTATTTTGATGTTATTGATTTAATTGGATGATGATTGTGATAAATACTTGATGATTGATATTGGATGAATGTATGTTTTACTTGATATCATTATAATCTGCGAGTTCATTATGGATTGATTTTTATTCGGGATTGCGGTTTGAAATGATATATAACCGTAATTTTATTTTAAATTGCGGATTGAAATGATAAATATCCATATCACTTGACCATAGGATAGAAAATTATATACAGACACAGTTGGTCTATATATATCTATTTTTGAAATGATTTCTATGGCTTTTGCAAAAATAAGGGTTTATATAAATACTGATTTTGATATTAAATAAATATTATTAAATTCTTAAAATTTAAGCTATATATAACTTGATGATGTTTTAAGTTGATTTATGAATATTTCAAGTTTGAGCTTTATGTAAATGCTATTGAATTTATTTGATAAATAATTTTAAACTAAATAATAGTAAATTGAATTAAGAAACATATGAGATTATCAGGTTTGGTTTGGAAATTTTGGAATATTTAAAGACTTGAAATATATCAAAATTGAAATGTTTTATTGAAATTAAGGTATTATTGTTTTCAAAGTATTGGTTTTCGAAATTGTTATAACTTTGAAAGTAATATGGTTTGAAAAATGAATTTATTTGAAATAGAATTTATTTAAGAATTATCTGTGAATATATTGTCACGAACCGAAATTTTCGACTTTCGAAAATTCGACATCGATACTCACTTTATCGACTGCCGAGCAATCGAGTGCCGGAAACTCCAATAGTGAGGGTTTTAAGAAAGAAAAAGTAGAAGAAGAAGAAAGCAGAAGGAAGAGAGTAGAAAAAAGAAAAGAAGAACAACACATCAGAACAGAAACAGAAAAACAATATCAGAATCTCACATATCGCAGCGGAACAATATATAATAGATAACACTAGTCTTTTAAAACAAAGAACTATATCAGTTTATACATACATCAATCAGAGTCATATACAACAATGGACAGTTATATAAACTTGTCCTCATACAGAATACACAGCGGAATAAATACTATCAGATACAAATACTACGTCTCGTCCTCCAGCTTATCTCCAAAGCTCCAGAATATCCTGATAACCTAACTCTAGACTGCCCGTGTGGAAATTGGTGGGCACCCAGAGTTTAGAAGGGAACAATAAACTCCGAGTCAGTCATGGAGACTGGTGTGAGATCGTAAAACAGTTATTTTTCACAAAGAAAGTAAAACAAATTCGCAATGCTTTTGGAAAATGAAACTACCATAAGACCTCCTGCCACACACACAATGCAAACACAGAATTGGAGGAGATTTCTTCTTATGATAGTCAAAGATGCTTACTCGCAAAATCAAATTCTTTTTGACATTATTATTAGTGCATAGTGTAGAAATCATTTTGAAAGTAGAATATAAATCTTAGCCAGCATAGACATTTCGAACTATGCCTACTATAGCTACCATCCAAACAGTGGGGCGCCACCATAAGTGAATGATAGGTTCTACAACTAAAACCGTACAAGGCTCGTATTGTTTCTTTGGATTTCCAACAAATGGTCAGGCCAAGGAACTTCCTTTTCCACGATGGGTACGTCCCTGGAATAGACGACCCGAGAAATAACCTAACATTACGGTTAGATCTCTGCCAACACAAGGCCGGGTTACCTCTGCAAAAGTAGGTAACTACTGACACGCGTATGTCATCCCCCGATCGTAACCGATCTTCCCGAGGATCCCCGATTTCCAACAAACCACATAGATAAAAATGCAGCAACCACATAGGTTAAGTATCTGGGCTCCATACCATGATACCACCTCTATCCAGAAGGAATGACATACACTAAGGGGCGCTACTCCCTAGAACCTTGCCGCATCCTTCCTGTTTCGACCATTTCCGGGGTGTGAGGCTCGACGAAGTCTCGTCCACAAAGCTACGCTTTCTACAAAGCCCTGCTTCGGGTCAAACAAAAATGATCAACCTATGATCACAAAGATATAAGATCAAACAAATGATCATATCGCAAATGATCAAACACTGATCATTTCACAGCAACACTCAGTATGCCACGTTACCAAATTGGGATATATCGCTGATGAATTTCAACTACATAACCTCTGAGCTCGTACGTCTCAGAGAAGGGTGTTAAGCTAAGAGAATAAATTCTCCGCCACCAACAGAAATGTATTTGAAAGAAATCAGCTTTATATCTCAAATTGTAACGTCAGACACACAATCCATATAAGTCTGTTCCGGGATCGAACAGAACCGAAGGCACTTCTCACGAAGCCCTTGCATATCCGGATAAATTTCTAATCACGTCCAGACTTCCCGTCACTAAGGGTGATAAAACCTCTAAACCGGAGATCAGCCGATGTAGAGTAACTTGACGGTAATCCTTCCATTTTCAAAAATATCCGGTCTTCAACACCGGTCTTCGAGTGCAATTCATAACGACGTATCACATATTCGGAATGGGTTATACGACCCCATGGTCCTTTCTCGGCTAACCCGAATAGTGAGCGCTTATTTAAAAATAAGTGTGGCATTCAAATTCATCCAATTCACAACAGATACCTATCTAAAGGTAATTATTGATAGTCGGTTATTTAACTATCAATAAAGATGCGCAACATCATCAGATTCCAAATAATTTTCCAAATTATTTCATCTTCAAAAATATCTTTACTAGATATAAAATTTCCACACTTCAAAATAAATCAATATTTATTTTCAAAACGAATTCCCATTCCTTTTATAAATTCCCTAGTGAATTTATATTTCCAAATATCTACTGATATTTGATTTCCAAATCGTTTTCAATATTCAATTATAATTTATCTTTAAGAAGATAAAATCTCAAAAACGTTTCATTTCATTTTGGAAAACATTCCCATACTTATTTAATAATAAGTATTTCACAAATCTATTTATTTTCAACACTTGGAAAATATTCGATATACTTAAATCAATATTTAGTATATATTTCATTCTTTAAGGAAATCATTTGAGTCAAAACGAATGTTACGTAAAACATCGTTACGACGACTCAAAATCACTAGTATAGGGATTCGGATTTTAAGATAGATATATAAATCCCAATACTACATAAAAATATTTCCTTTCGGAAATCATTTACTATAACAACAGTGTTATAGTCCACCATTTCCTTATATTTCTCGAAAACGTCTATTTCAACAATAAATGTTGAAATCTATGATTTCGATAGTTCACCCGTTTTAAAACATCTTTTAAAACAATTTACTTCATTTCGAATATCACTTTTTCAAAACCATATCCATTTTACTTAACAATATATTCACTGTCCAAAATCGTGAATATACTTCACTAATTACATTTCACTATTTTCTACACGTTTTATTTCAATAATAATTCGCTATCCAAAATCGCGAATATATCTTCTTTGATAATCTCCTATATTTAATTTATCAAATTCAATTGATTTTGAATTTATAAAAACAATGTTTATAAATTTCACCTTTTATATTTTATAACAACTTCTATTAGTAAATCTCCTTTATTAACGAATTCGATCAAGATTTCATTTGAAGGCATAAATCCAATTTATAAGTTAATTTCTTATAAACCTTCTATTCTATAATTTCATTCATTTTAACTTCACAATTTATACATCTATAAATTTCATTCATTTTAACTTCACAATTTATACATCTATAAATTTCATATCAATTTAACTTCACAATTTATACAGCTATAAATTTCATATCAATTTAACTTCACAATTTATACATCTATAAATTTCATATCAATTTTCCAAATTCGTTTCAATTTGCCAATTAAATTTCTAATTGGACTTCTCACTTATTTCTTTTTAAATAAATTCCTTTTAAAGAAAATAAATTTCTTTATCTCTTTCAATCTATTTAAAAATCCAAATTTAAATTAAATTCTTCAATTTATAATCACTGTTTTATGAAATCCATTTATTTAGCATTTTCACTTTATTCTGGGATTTATTCAATAAGATTATAAAAATCAGCTTTTATACTTTTAAATTCTTTTCTTCGAATTTATTCAACTTCTAAAAATTTATTTACTTAAAAATTTCTATTTTGATTTCAAAAATTCAATTTCATTTATTTTTGGAATCCAATGATATCAAACATCCATTCAGCTAAATTTTTAGTTTTCAAACAATTTCCAAACATCCATTCAATAACAACAATAATCATTCACAGATTATCACATCACAGTAGAAATAAATTCAATCAATGTGAGGGGTCCAGTTGGATCCCTCCAACCTGTTTCCCTGCATCCAAAGACGTCAGCACAATACCAATTCCACTTCGAGGTGGAATATCGCGGTATATAGGTTTTTATAAAAATCCGCTTACTAACGGCGCAATAGGGTCTCATCCGCTATACGAGGCGGGAAATCATCAATCCAATATATACATATACCAATATGTATATATTGCTATATATATAGATATATCCTACTATATCTAATATCACATCCAAATAACAATCAAACAGTCAATAACTGCAAAGATTCCACATTTATTTTGAGTGAGAAGATCTCACCTTAGCATTTTATTTTGCCATCCCATTTCATTTCCAGCTTGATTCTCGATTTTTAACCTTGTATAAATAATTATATGATTTATTAATATTTGAGATAATAGATCAATTAATTTCCATTGTCTAATTTAATTTACTATTAATTTGATTTAACTAATTTCCTTTGACAAATCTTTGATGACTATAATTAAATTAGTCAATTAAACAAATTAATCATCTAAGTGTATCATCTAAAATATAAACTAGTAGATTATAAAAATGTGCATACATAAAAATTGAAAACTGCATTTTTCTTTTCTTTTTCTTACTGTACATATAAATGTATATTTCCTTTTAACATACGTATATTTATTTTTTTAAACTTCATATATATAAAAACTATCACTTCTTTAAACTGTATAAATATTTTTATTTACTTTAAATCTTCAACTGTTTAAACACATTTTTATTTAAACTTTAAATATCTGCAATTTATACCTTCACTGTCGAACTTGCATTTTACAGATTGCCACCGTGAAGTTCGTGCCTCCTCGACGAACTCCATCGAAATGCAGCCTCCCCTCCACGAACGAGCCATCTCGAACCCAAGCTGCCAAAATCGATCGCGACCGACCCCAATAATACTCGAACTCGAGCTACCCCATTCCACCATCGCGAACGCCTGGCCATCATCTCCAGCCTCTTCCCGTCTGCTGCCATGATCGAGATCCACTCGAGCCACCAACCCATCTTCGACTTGCCTCTTCTCAACCTCGAACGACTCATAACCGAATCCCAAATAACCACGACACTGACCTTGCGACCAAACCCATCCACCAGACGTCCCCTCGCTCGCGACTCGGATCGCGATGGCTGCCCTCGCGATAAATCGATCGTGATTAATCGATTTGCCTCCCCCATTTTTTATAGAGACGAAATGATTCGTTTCTCGATTGAAGACAGGTTTCGAATTGAGGACTGTGGCCATTTATTTGTTTTCGCGATTGAATAGAAGGAGGAACCCTCGGCTGTTGAAATGTTTGAAAATGAAGGAGGAAGGGGCGAAGCGTACTGGAGATAGAGGATTTTAAGTTCGGCCATTTAAATTTTCTCGTTTGACTTTAAAAACTGAAAAGAGATGAGGACGAGATATTTAAAAATGAAAGAGGTATGGGTTTCACGATAAATTCTCGTGATCTTCGGCGTGATTTAAGGGAGAACGGGTGAATATATATGTATATAAATAAAAAATTTAAATTTGAATTTTTGATTTATTTCCAACGCGTTTAAACGTCGTATTCTCACCCAGCAACTCCGAACGATACGAAATTTAAAACCCGGTGACAATTTAACGTTACGGACCCAATGGAACTGGTTTCGTCAAATTCCGAGACTGTGCCCCGGACCGCTATTTTTTAAATATCGATTCGAACGATTTAATTCAAAACGGAACAAATCGATTTCAAATTCGATTTTGAAGCTTCTATTATGTTCAGAATTATCAATATGTATTTTACAAGCTTTTGAAATATTTTTCTCCAGCTTAAAATTGAAGATTCAAATTTTTATTCAGCATTCAATCGATTAAATTTTAAAGTTTAATCGCCAAATTCCAAGTTATATTCGGGATTCAAATTAAATCATCATTCAAATATTTAAAATAAATTAAATATTTTCAATTTAATTCGTTCAAAATTCTGGGTCGTTACAGACTTCCCCCTTAAAAGAATTTCGTCCTCGAAATTACAAGTTAGGAAAAATGGTCCTTAACTCGTCTACTATTTTTCAACATCCTATAGTTTTATCATTTTGTCAAAACAAATCTTTCTACTAAAGATTCGTTATCAATTCAACTAACTTTCTACTTTCAAAAATAGGTTTCAAACAACATTGTTTACTTCCAATTCAAATTTAAATTCAAATTTTAACTTTCAAAATTTCTCAAAATTTTCTAACACCCGAAATTTTCGAAAAATTTCGCCAGCGTCTCCTTTGCGCGGCTAATACGGTACGACTACAAAACGTCCCTACGGACTCTCAGATTTCAAAAAGAAAAAGAAACAGCCAAGCGGCTAGACAAGAAATCATCAAAAACTCATATTATAATTCAAATACATACCTTTTGTCGAGCAATTCAAATTTATCTTTGAATCAAAATTTTCCAATCCCTTTTATAACACCTGTATGTCCTACTAGCCATAATATCTAGTTACACATTCAAACCATTTTGCAAATTCTATTACAAAATTTCGATATAAACTACTTGTATCATTTTTTTAAATTCACTATCGAAGTTACATCATTCAGTTTCGTTCAATTTCACATTTCAATCATTTGAATTTAATTCACAATTTCAACCTTATTTGGATTCTATTTAACTTCTGAATATTGAATTTTATCAATTATCTTTAGTTCATAACTACACTATTTTAAATTAGTTTCATTTACTAATTCATCACAAATTCCTATTCATTTTATTCAAATTTGTTTTCAACATTCAGTTTCAATTCCAATTTTATCTTCATTTATAATTATTCAATTCAATTTATTGCCTACAAATTTGAAATGAATTTTAACATTCAATTTTATTTTCTCGCATTTACCATTGCAAATTTATTTATTTGTTCACAAATTCTTTTATTTCAATTAGATTTCAAATATTCTATAAGTTATCAACTTATTTTCATTTCGATTTATATAATCACTTATATACTTAATTTAATTTAACTCCATCCTTTAAATTGAATTTATTCTATCAATTCAAATTGTATAAGTTATCAACTTAATAATATTTCCAATAAATATTTTAAATAGTATTCCAGAGTTTACCAACATTTCAAAAAACCATTTTTGAAAACAGTTCAAATTATCCTTTGAATTTTCTAAAACAAAATCCAAATTTTCAAAACAACTTCCATTTAAAACAATTTGGCAGCAATTCCTCTTTTGGAAACCCGAAAATGAACACCGATAGTGTCGCGATCACCAATCGGAATTATTTTCCAGCGACCTAAAAGAGTTTAGAGTTTTTCATTCCTCCAAAATACTTTTCAAAACCTTTGAAATTCATTTTCCAATCAGAAAGGATTTAAACCTTCCAAATCTCGAAAATTTTCAAATTCTTTTCAAAACCTTTCCAAAAACTTCTCTGGAATTCCGTTTTTAAATTACAATTCACATTTATAATTTACATTCTCAAATTTCATTAGTATATGGATTTATCTCTTAACTTTGGAGTTATGATTTCAATTTCTTATTCAATTTCAATATAACAATGAGAATATTTCAATGTTATTACTTCTAACAACCATGCAACCATATACTGTAATAATTTACAGAAAATTATTTCTTTTCTATACAAAAATAGTTTTTGGGCAAAATTATCTCATTTACCCTATTTAAAACAATACTGTGCCGAATTGTTCTATATAAGTGTTTAGAGATCCCTATCGATAGAGTTGTACGGACAATACCGACCAGAATCCATATACCACTCAACAAACCAATCATCACAATATAAAACAATTTTATACTCACTAACAAATACGCACTCGTATCTATTATTACACTCAACTCATTCTAGAGTACTACCGACTCTATCTCTAATGAGTAACACCCAACAGAGCAGGGTTGTCGCTTAACCATATGCTCTGATACCACGTTGTCACGAACCGAAATTTTCGACTTTCGAAAATTCGACATCGATACTCACTTTATCGGCCGCCGAGCAATCGAGTGCCGGAAACTCCAATAGTGAGGGTTTTAAGAAAGAAAAAGTAGAAGAAGAAGAAAGCAGAAGGAAGAGAGTAGAAAAAAGAAAAGAAGAACAACACATCAGAACAGAAACAGAAAAACAATATCAGAATCTCACATATCGCAGCGGAACAATATATAATAGATAACACTAGTCTTTTAAAACAAAGAACTATATCAGTTTATACATACATCAATCAGAGTCATATACAACAATGGACAGTTATATAAACTTGTCCTCATACAGAATACACAGCGGAATAAATACTATCAGATACAAATACTACGTCTCGTCCTCCAGCTTATCTCCAAAGCTCCAGAATATCCAGAATATCCTGATAACCTAACTCTAGACTGCCCGTGTGGAAATTGGTTGGCACCCAGAGTTTAGAAGGGAACAATAAACTCCGAGTCAGTCATGGAGACTGGTGTGAGATCGTAAAACAGTTATTTTTCACAAAGAAAGTAAAACAAATTCGCAATGCTTTTGGAAAATGAAACTACCATAAGACCTCCCGCCACACACACAATGCAAACGCAGAATTGGAGGAGATTTCTTCTTATGATAGTCAAAGATGCTTACTACGCAAAAATCAAATTCTTTTTGATATTATTATTAATGCATAGTGTAGAAATCATTTCGAATGTAGAATATAAATCTTAGCCAGCATAGACATTTCGAACTATGCCTACTATAGCTACCATCCAAACAGTGGGGCGCCACCATAAGTGAATGATAGGTTCTACAACTAAAATCGTACAAGGCTCGTATTGTTTCTTTGGATTTCCAACAAATGGTCAGGCCAAGGAACTTCCTTTTCCACGATGGGTACGTCCCTGGAATAGACGACCCGAGAAATAACCTAACATTACGGTTAGATCTCTGCCAACACAAGGTCGGGTTACCTCTGCAAAAGTAGGTAACTACTGACACGCGTATGTCATCCCCCGATCGTAACCGATCTTCCCGAGGATCCCCGATTTCCAACAAACCACATAGATAAAAATGCAGCAACCACATAGGTTAAGTATCTGGGCTCCATACCATGATACCACCTCTATCCAGAAGGAATGACATACACTAAGGGGCGCTACTCCCTAGAACCTTGCCGCATCCTTCCTGTTTCGACCATTTCCGGGGTGTGAGGCTCGACGAAGTCTCGTCCACAAAGCTACGCTTTCTACAAAGCCCTGCTTCGGGTCAAACAAAAATGATCAACCTATGATCACAAAGATATAAGATCAAACAAATGATCATATCGCAAATGATCAAACACTGATCATTTCACAGCAACACTCAGTATGCCACGTTACCAAATTGGGATATATCGCTGATGAATTTCAACTACATAACCTCTGAGCTCGTACGTCTCAGAGAAGGGTGTTAAGCTAAGAGAATAAATTCTCCGCCACCAACAGAAATGTATTTAAAAGAAATCAGCTTTATATCTCAAATTGTAACGTCAGACACACAATCCATATAAGTCTGTTCCGGGATCGAACAGAACCGAAGGCACTTCTCACGAAGCCCTTGCATATCCGGATAAATTTCTAATCACGTCCAGACTTCCCGTCACTAAGGGTGATAAAACCTCTAAACCGGAGATCAGTCGATGTAGAGTAACTCGACGGTAATCCTTCCGTTTTCAAAAATATCCGGTCTTCAACACCGGTCTTCGAGTGCAATTCATAACGACGTATCACATATTCGGAATGGGTTATACGACCCCATGGTCCTTTCCCGGCTAACCCGAATAGTGAGTGCTTATTTAAAAATAAGCGTGGCATTCAAATTCATCCAATTCACAACAGATACCTATCTAAAGGTAATTATTGATAGTCGGTTATTTAACTATCAATAAAGATGCGCAACATCATCAGATTCCAAATAATTTTCCAAATTATTTCATCTTCAAAAATATCTTTACTAGATATAAAATTTCCACACTTCAAAATAAATCAATATTTATTTTCAAAACGAATTCCCATTCCTTTTATAAATTCCCTAGTGAATTTATATTTCCAAATATCTACTGATATTTGATTTCCAAATCGTTTTCAATATTCAATTATAATTTATCTTTAAGAAGATAAAATCTCAAAAACGTTTCATTTCATTTTGGAAAACATTCCCATACTTATTTAATAATAAGTATTTCACAAATCTATTTATTTTCAACACTTGGAAAATATTCGATATACTTAAATCAATATTTAGTATATATTTCATTCTTTAAGGAAATCATTTGAGTCAAAACGAATGTTACGTAAAACATCGTTACGACGACTCAAAATCACTAGTATAGGGATTCGGATTTTAAGATAGATATATAAATCCCAATACTACATAAAAATATTTCCTTTCGGAAATCATTTACTATAACAACAGTGTTATAGTCCACCATTTCCTTATATTTCTCGAAAACGTCTATTTCAACAATAAATGTTGAAATCTATGATTTCGATAGTTCACCCGTTTTAAAACATCTTTTAAAACAATTTACTTCATTTCGAATATCACTTTTTCAAAACCATATCCATTTTACTTAACAATATATTCACTGTCCAAAATCGTGAATATACTTCACTAATTACATTTCACTATTTTCTACACGTTTTATTTCAATAATAATTCGCTATCCAAAATCGCGAATATATCTTCTTTGATAATCTCCTATATTTAATTTATCAAATTCAATTGATTTTGAATTTATAAAAACAATGTTTATAAATTTCACCTTTTATATTTTATAACAACTTCTATTTGTAAATCTCCTTTATTAACGAATTCGATCAAGATTTCATTTGAAGGCATAAATCCAATTTATAAGTTAATTTCTTATAAACCTTCTATTCTACAATTTCATTCATTTTAACTTCACAATTTATACATCTATAAATTTCATTCATTTTAACTTCACAATTTATACATCTATAAATTTCATATCAATTTAACTTCACAATTTATACAGCTATAAATTTCATATCAATTTAACTTCACAATTTATACATCTATAAATTTCATATCAATTTTCCAAATTCGTTTCAATTTGCCAATTAAATTTCTAATTGGACTTCTCACTTATTTCTTTTTAAATAAATTCCTTTTAAAGAAAATAAATTTCTTTATCTCTTTCAATCTATTTAAAAATCCAAATTTAAATTAAATTCTTCAATTTATAATCACTGTTTTATGAAATCCATTTATTTAGCATTTTCAATTTATTCTGGGATTTATTCAATAAGATTATAAAATTCAGCTTTTATACTTTTAAATTCTTTTCTTCGAATTTATTCAACTTCTAAAAATTTATTTACTTAAAAATTTCTATTTTGATTTCAAAAATTCAATTTCATTTATTTTTGGAATCCAATGATATCAAACATCCATTCAGCTAAATTTTTAGTTTTCAAACAATTTCCAAACATCAATTCAATAACAACAATAATCATTCACAGATTATCACATCACAGTAGAAATAAATTCAATCAATGTGAGGGGTCCAGTTGGATCCCTCCAACCTGTTTCCCTGCATCCAAAGACGTCAGCACAATACCAATTCCACTTCGAGGTGGAATATCGCGGTATATAGGTTTTTATAAAAATCCGCTTACTAACGGCACAATAGGGTCTCATCCGCTATACGAGACGGGAAATCATCAATCCAATATATACATATACCAATATGTATATATTGCTATATATATAGATATATCCTACTATATCTAATATCACATCCAAATAACAATCAAACAGTCAATAACTGCAAAGATTCCACATTTATTTTGAGTGAGAAGATCTCACCTTAGCATTTTATTTTGCCATCCCATTTCATTTCCAGCTTGATTCTCGATTTTTAACCTTGTATAAATAATTATATGATTTATTAATATTTGAGATAATAGATCAATTAATTTCCATTGTCTAATTTAATTTACTATTAATTTGATTTAACTAATTTCCTTTGACAAATCTTTAATGACTATAATTAAATTAGTCAATTAAACAAATTAATCATCTAAGTGTATCATCTAAAATATAAACTAGTAGATTATAAAAATGTGCATACATAAAAATTGAAAACTGCATTTTTCTTTTCTTTTTCTTACTGTACATATAAATGTATATTTCCTTTTAACATACGTATATTTATTTTTTTAAACTTCATATATATAAAAACTATCACTTCTTTAAACTGTATAAATATTTTTATTTACTTTAAATCTTCAACTGTTTAAACACATTTTTATTTAAACTTTAAATATCTACAATTTATACCTTCACTGTCGAACTTGCATTTTACAGATTGCCACCGTGAAGTTCGTGCCTCCTCGACGAACTCCATCGAAATGCAGCCTCCCCTCCACGAACGAGCCATCTCAAACCCAAGCTGCCAAAATCGATCGCGACCGACCCCAATAATACTCGAACTCGAGCTACCCCATTCCACCATCGCGAACGCCTGGCCATCATCTCCAGCCTCTTCCCGTCTGCTGCCATGATCGAGATCCACTCGAGCCACCAACCCATCTTCGACTTGCCTCTTCTCAACCTCGAACGACTCATAACCGAATCCCAAATAACCACGACACTGACCTTGCGACCAAACCCATCCACCAGACGTCCCCTCGCTCGCGACTCGGATCGCGATGGCTGCCCTCGCGATAAATCGATCGTGATTAATCGATTTGCCTCCCCCATTTTTTATAGAGACGAAATGATTCGTTTCTCGATTGAAGACAGGTTTCGAATTGAGGACTGTGGCCATTTATTTGTTTTCGCGATTGAATAGAAGGAGGAACCCTCGGCTGTTGAAATGTTTGAAAATGAAGGAGGAAGGGGCGAAGCGTACTGGAGATAGAGGATTTTAAGTTCGGCCATTTAAATTTTCTCGTTTGACTTTAAAAACTGAAAAGAGATGAGGACGAGATATTTAAAAATGAAAGAGGTATGGGTTTCATGATAAATTCTCGTGATCTTCGGCGTGATTTAAGGGAGAACGGGTGAATATATATGTATATAAATAAAAATTTTAAATTTGAATTTTCGATTTATTTCCAACGCGTTTAAACGTCGTATTCTCACCCAGCAACTCCGAACGATACGAAATTTAAAACCCGGTGACAATTTAACGTTACGGACCCAATGGAACTGGTTTCGTCAAATTCCGAGACTGTGCCCCGGACCGCTATTTTTTAAATATCGATTCGAACGATTTAATTCAAAACGGAACAAATCGATTTCAAATTCGATTTTGAAGCTTCTATTATCTTCAGAATTATCAATATGTATTTTACAAGCTTTTGAAATATTTTTCTCCAGCTTAAAATTGAAGATTCAAATTTTTATTCAGCATTCAATCGATTAAATTTTAAAGTTTAATCGCCAAATTCCAAGTTATATTCGGGATTCAAATTAAATCATCGTTCAAATATTTAAAATAAATTAAATATTTTCAATTTAATTCGTTCAAAATTCTGGGTCGTTACATATATGGATTGGAAACCTATTGAAATTGAAAATTTAGAATATGACGTCAAAATGTGGTTTGGGTTTAAGATGATCTAAAAGAATATTGCAAGTTACCTAAATTTAAGAAAGATTAGTGATTTGAAATTTGGTTTTATTTAAATAAGATATTATTGAATTGTTTTGGAAATGGAAATGATATATTATTGAATTAGGTTTTGAAATGGAAATAATACATTGATAATTTGGGTTTGAAATAGCAATAAAATTTTGGTTTTAAAGTATATACTATTTTGAAGTTAAGGATATGTTTTGAAATGGCTAAAATATTTTGGTTTTAAAGTATATACTATTTTGAAGTAAAGGATATGTTTTGAAAGGGCAATGATTGAGTTTTTAAAAGTATATATATATATATTTTTAAATGACCACGGTGTTATAATAACGTTTGGTTGTTAAAGAGACCGGGATCGGATATGGACATACTCTCTGTCGATACTGAAAACCACTTTGACAACTGTGTACGCGGTGGAGTTTCGAGAATGAGTAGGATGGTGGCGACGATCCTAAGGTATATACGTGGACCCAACTCCCGTGAGTTGGCATAAGGTGGCTAGAACATGAGCGATCTCGGACCAGTGAGGTAGCACCTCTTATCGGACGTAGTTCTTCGATTCCATTTTATTACTTTGTGATTTTTGGTGGCCACCCTTAGATTTGGGAGTGTTGTTCGAGGTGGAGCGGTAGTGGCTACTATGTGTTTCCATCAGTCCGTGTGCATAACTGGTATATCTACCCTAACATTGCCTTGTGTGCCGTGTCACCTACCATATCGAGCTTTACTATGAGTTGTGATTTCTCCCGTAGCCCGTGGAGTATCGAGGGTAGCCCCCATTTTTGGGAGTATGCTAATACTGGATAGACTACTGGGACTATTATGTGTTAAGGGCTATATGGGTAACCCCTTGACGATATTAAAAAGTATGTTTATTTTATATTAGACATTATTATAATAGCAAATATTACTACATAGTAGATAGTTTAACGGATCCTTAAGAGATGTGAATCGCGAACATTTCTTAAGTTACTGCACTCACGTTAAACACTGGATAGGAGATGTCAAATCCCGTAAACATCTCTGACGCCATTTACACTCATATTTATTTCATTGATTTAACTTACATAAGATCTTTTAGTTCTGACTCGAGTGTTTTGTCTTTTCAATTCGCTCGGGTCAGCCTGAGCATTTTCGGATTTGAAGGCCTTAATTCTGGAGGACGAAGACGAAGAATTATTATTACTATTTGTTATATATTCCACTACACCATTGTATTCCACTGCATTAATTATCATTCTCTGGTATGTGTAACTCTGATATGTATTGTATAAGTATAATCAAATGTTTTGTAAAACAACTTCATGAACTGTTATTTGATTATTATATTTTATCGTTCCGCTGCAAGATTCTATTTTGTTTCTTTTATTTCTCCACTTTTTCTTATTTACTCCATAACAATCCGCCCTTCTGTATGGTTTAAGTTGGCACGTGTGTCTGCTTAAGCATATAAAAAGGTGGGATGTTACATCTGGTATCAGAGCGAGGTTTAGCGATAAACCTTAGCTTTGTGGGGTCTGACTCTTTACTAATAGGGTAGTAATACCATATGATGGGTCGCTGAGTGTATATATATGAGAGAGCGTATTTGTTAGTGTTATAAAAAGGTTTTAATATTGTGTTAACCTGTTCCGTTTTGTATTTATAAGTTCTGGTTGGTGCATGGGACGCTATGACATCAATAGGGATTTCTAAACACTTAATAGGACAGACCGACATAATATTTGTTTTTAGTATAGGTGAATGAAATAATTTTGCCTATTATATTTTCTATATATAAAATAAATTTTTATAAACAATATATATATATATATATATTTGGTTGCATATATTGGTTGTTAGGTAGTGTAATCTATAAATATTAGTAAAATAAATAAAAATTGGAAACTTGGAATCTAAAATCACTGGATTTTTGAAAATTTCCTTTTAAATGATTTTGAAATATAATGATAATATTATTAGAAGTATTTTTTGATATAAATATTTCAATATAATTTGAAAAAAAATTATTTTAAAGAAACTTTGGAAAGAAATAAGTTCTGTACTTCCCTCTCTGTCGCTGGAAAATAATTTCGGTGATGGCGGCCGCATCATCGACATTCTTTTTCGAGTTTCGAAGTGGGAAAGCCACTGTAGTAGTTTTACTACTGATTTATTTTGATAAGAAAATATAAATTTTAAATTGTTTTAATTAAAATTGGATATATAAAATTTAAGTATATATTTAGCTGTTATTTTAAAATGATTTGAAACTTAACCTGGTACTTAGTTCTTGAGTTTCCATTAATTAATAGTTTCAATTAGTGTAGTGAAATAAAATTTAACTAATAATTGAAGCCTCTAAAGAAAATAAGTGATTTAATGCTAAGTTATAAATTAAATAAAAAGAAAATTTAAATTTGTAACATATAAAACAAAGGATTATTATTGAACATTTAAATTAATTAAAAGAATTGAGAGAAACTGGTATAACTTTCAATTACATTCTTTAAAAGAACATATATAATGTAACGATACGGATTTTGCCCGCTCGAAAATCGACATCCATACTTTACATCGTACTCGAATGCCGCAGATTCGACCGTTCAAATCCGAGTCGCCGGAGCTTATAACAACAGTTAAGTAAATAACACAGCGGAAATAAAAGAATATAGATATACAACATCTGATACAATATCCAAATACAATGATGATACAATGAATATCTATATACATCAGAGATATGGTACAACAAATAGCAGCGGAAAAGAAAACGATAACATCAGCAGCGGATAATCTCCATCTTCAAAGCACTAATCCAGAAATAGCTTGAACTCCCAATAACGAGGCACAAAGATAAGAAAGTGCAGTCTGATCCAAAGACTGAACGAGCTCCAGAAAGTCTACTAATCTGACTATCTGAAAAACTAAACTCTAGACTGCTCGTGTAGAAAATTTTGAGCATCCAGAGTTTAGGAAGGAAACAATAAACTCCGGATCAGTCATGGGACTGGTGTGAGCAACAAAAACAGTTTATCTTTAACAAACAACAAAGGAATTTTTAAACATTGAAATCCGCAATGCTTTTGGAAAATGAAACTACCATAAGACCTCCCACCACACACACAATGCAAACGCAGAATTGGAGGAGATTTCTTCTTATGATAGTCAAAGATGCTTACTACGCAAAATCAAATCATTTTTGATATTATTATTAGTGCATAGTGTAGAAAACATTTCGAAAGTATAATATTAATCTTAGCCAGCATAGGCATTCCGCACTTATGCCTACTATAGCTACTATGTTCAGTAGCAGGTTACCGCCACATTCCATAGCAGGTAATACAACTAAAACCGTACAAGGCTCGTATTGTTTCTTTGGATTTCCAACAAATGGTCAGGCTAAGGAACTTCCTTTTCCACGATGGGTACGTCCCTGGAATAGACGACCCGAGAACCTAACCGGATCTCTGCCAACACAAGGCCGGGTTACCTCTGCAAAAATAGGTAACTACTGACACGCGTATGCCATCCCCCGATCGTCACCGATCTTCCCGAGGATCCCCGATTTCCAACAAACCACAAAGTAATAAATTTTGCAGCAACCACAGAGGTTAAGTATCTGGGCTCCATACCATGATACCACCTTTATCCAGAAGGAATGACATACACTAAGGGGCGCTACTCCCTAGAACCTTGCTGCATCCTTCCTGTTTCGACCATTTCCGGGGTGTGAGGCTCGACGAAGTCTCGTCCACAAAGCTACACTTTGTCACAAAGCCATGCTTCGGGTCAAACAAATGATCAACCTATGATCACAAAGATATAAGATCAAACAAATGATCATATCACAAATGATCAAACACTGATCATCACACAGCAACACTCAGCATGCCACATTACCAAATTGGGATATATCGCTGATAAATTTCAACTACATAACCTCTGAGCTCGTACGTCTCAGAGAAGGGTGTTAAGCTAAGAGAATAAATTCTCCGCCACCAACAGATATGTATTTGAAAGAAATCGGCTTTATATCTCAAAGTGTAATGTCATACATGTATCCATACAAGTCTATTCCGGGTTCGAACAGAACCGAAGGCACTTCTCACGAAGCCCTTGCAAATCCGGATAATTTTCAAATCACGTCCAGACTTCCCATCACAAAAGAGTGATATAAATCTCTATACCGGGAGCTACCCAGTGCAGAGACATTCGACAGCTTGTCCTTTCATTTTCGAAAATATCCGGTCTTCAACACCGATCTTCAAATGTTCTCCATATACGACGTATCACTATTCGGAATGGGTTATATGACACAAATGTCTTTTCCCGGCTAACCCGAATAGTGAGCGCAATATTCAAAAAAAACAAATGGATAATGGGATTTCAATTAAGTCACAACTTAAACCCAAACTTTCTTTTCAAATGGTTTAACAAATTACCATTTTAATCTTTTAAACAAAAAGATTCAATTCACAAGGTTCACTAAATTTCACAAAGATTCATTCACAGATTTTCCAAATCGATTTCTATTTCAATTTAATTTATTCGTTGAATCTTTAAATCAAAGATTTAACAAATAGCTTTCAAACAATTTCATTTCGAATGGTTTTACAAAACATCATTTTAAATCTGTTAAAAATAAACAGATTTAATTCATAGCTTTCAAAAAAAAGAATTCATTCATAACTTGGAAAACTATTTTTCAATTAAATCTTGAAATTCCTTTAATTAAACTGGAATTTCATTTCTTATCTGAAAGCTTTTATCATTTGAAAACAACAGTTTTCATTTTGGAAATCTGATTCATTTATACGAGTTAAGGTCTTTGGGTTAAATATCCAAATTCTCAAAATTTTACTTTTAAAATGGTTTAAATTCATATAAACCCATTTATATCATCTTTACTCCCTAGTTTCCAAATCATAGCTTAATTTCAAACTTGAATCCAAATTTAAATCTAACTATTTAAATTTCCAAAAACTCGGTTAAGTTATTCGAAATAACTTTTATCTTCGAAATTCCATTTCAAAAGCTTTTCACTTTAAACCCAATTTCTAATTTCAAAATCAATTGAAATTAAAATTTCAATTTCAAAAACATCAAATTTAATTATCTGTGACTTAACCGATTTCCACGTGAAATCCATATTTGTGTGTGTATGGTGTAGTCTAGGGGTTTCACACACAATAGTGCACATCGTAGAATCATCACAGATTTGCAATCACATAATATCAATAAGCGGTATATCCCAATAGCACTTATCTATATACACGGGTTCACAGATAGAAAATATGAATGCATTGTAAATAAATAAATTACATTCATCACAGATCATACTGAAACAATTTATAGCACAAAGCATAGCATATCAGAAATATCAAACAGTTCAGAAATCAATAGGATTCAATCATCCATAAGTGAACTCAATAATTATCTGATTTATTTAAATCAGATGGGTCATCGACCATGGTAAATTAACTATAACTGATTCCAAATCATTTGATTCATTATCCTATAATCATTTATTAATTAAATAAATCAACCTTCAATTCTTTAAATAATTATCCTTTAATTATTTACCATTAAGCAATCATCTCATAAAATTAATTATCGATTACCAATTTATCTAATGATTTTCTTAGATTAAATCATCATTTATCATTTCTAATTATAAATAAATTCAAATCATTAATTAACTATTAATTATTCATTTCATTAACTTAAGTAGTTAACTTAATTGTTAGTTAACTTTATACTTAATTTAAATTAATTACTTAAACATTTCTAAGTTAATAAAATGACGTAATTAAAACTTATTAAATTTTTTATTTCCAAACTGGGCTTCAAACTACTTGAATTCATAGTTAAACTTTTATTTTAAACTTAATTTAAACTTGCTTTATATTTTAAAATTTTAATTTTAAAATCCTGAAACCAGATCAGGTTTAAGAACCTGTTCACGATTCTTTTCTTTTCTCGAGCCCAGTTCAAAAATTCTTCGAGCCAACATCCCATTTCCCCGAGCCTACTTCGCGTAAACACTCGAATGACCCCAAGCCTCCACCATTTACTTCGAGAAAGTCAACAAATCTCCCGTGCTTGGCTTCGAGCCTCCCCTTTTCCTCCCCAAAACTGATACACGTTTTCTTCTTCTTCTCCTAACACACCAAAACTGATACACATTTGCACGTATACGTGCACAAACCCCACGACCCTCTCCGATCGACGCTGCAGCCACCTAAGAATCATCGATGATCACCATAATCGATTCGAACGCCTAAATTCACGAAATCGTCATTGAATCAAAATCGAACAATTTCAAGGCCAATTGCTCATTCCTGTAACTCACGCAATCATCAGAATTTGGTTCGCTCCGCCACGACAGGCCATCGAAAACTTCGCAATTCTGGCCGAAGCTGCTTCGTTCATCAGTGAACGCATCCCCCTTGGTCCGATCGTTCGAAACGCTATGTCGACCCCACTAGTGCCTCGCAACTTCGACTGACAAAATACAGGGTTAAAACCCTATTTCCTCTACGCGCGACCACCTCAGCAAGTTAGAATTTTTCCCATCATTTTTCTGATGATCAACCATCCCCGAACCACCTTCTGACCAAACCACGAAGAACCTAACCTTGCCGTTTGACAGAATTTGAAAATTTTGTTTGTTGCCTCCACACCCAAATTCCTCGACCATTATAAGCTTAACAATTTTAGGACCTTCACTAAAAATCATTATTTCGTGATATAAACTTGATTATGAAATCAGACTATGAAGTTAAGATGTTCGAATTTTCTGATATCTTATGATCTGCCTGTAAATTACCCTTTTCACAATATCTATTTAATATTTCTACTTGGAATATATTTTTAAAATTCGATTTGCAATATTCTACATTTTGTTTTTAGAGATCAGTACCTAACTTGGATTGTATTTGGATGGTATATATATATTTCTAAACAGGTTTATCAACCCTGTGATGAAAAGAATCAGAGGCACATTTGCCTGGAACCAACATGCATATCTTATTTCGAATGTACAGACATGTTTCAATCATCACCAACATTATCAAAGCATCACACCAAGTATAAGAAGATAAAAGAGATTAATTTTCTCCCAAATAACAATAACAGATTCAAAGTAGAAGGTTTGCTCACCTTATTTCCCAGGAAAACAGAACAGAGAAAAAATGTTGGAACAGGAAACTCGAAAACTGGAAACTTGAAACTTGCATTTATTTTTGTTGTTGATTCCAGAAAACTTTGAAATGCTTGAACTTGAAAACTGAAATGTTTGACTTCAAATTGATTTCCAGGTTTGTATACTGGTTTAAGACTTTGCCTTGTTTTAAAACTTGTAGAAACTGAATTTGCAAAGCTTTTGAAATGAAATAAAATGAGGCAAGTTGGCAAATATACAAATATGTTTACTGCTCTGGTACACGAATAATTCAGAGATCTTTATCTCTTTGGGGCTGAAAAGAGATGTCTCGTGTACTATAGGTGATGGCATTTAATGCCTTGTTTCATATCAGCTTACACAAACCATTTCTTTATTCCTTTAGGTACAAAACTTACATATGATTGTCTACATACTTAGGCTTTGTCTCGGCTGTACAAAGATATATATCTTGTACTTGTTGGCTTTTCCATTTTTGTTTATTGATATGAAGAATTTTAGTTCGGCTGATATGTTGTATTGGTTTTATCTTGCTTATATGTACAAGAGATATTTGCTGTCTTGTTCCTTTGCTTTATGGTTGAGCATGCATTTCTTCTTTTGTCTACAAACTTGAGTGTATTTTATTTGTTCTATTTTTGTTTAGTGTCTTCATTCATTTATACTTTGATTTATTTCTATTTTACACAAACCTGGTTTGCTTTCACACTTGATTTTATTTCTTGTTTATTTGTTTTCTCTAGTTTTCTTACTACTTTGAAATGTAAATAAATTTCTATTCTAAATTGTTGTTAGATTTTAACAAATATTCTACTTCTATTTTAATTAAAACTTACCTTATATTAATTTCAATTCCTAGTTCAAATATTAATTATCATTATTTACTTAATATTTATTGTCTTATATTTATTTTATAAACTCAAACCATCTTTAACCATCAATTCAAATATATATTAAATTTGCTCGTATATACCTAAATATATATATATATACTCACATATACACTATTTACAATATTTTAATCTCAAATGATTTATACAGAATATACTTGGATATCGGGAAAACTCGCTCCATTTAATCAATTTAATTTCACAATTTTTATTCAAAAATCTATTTAATCATAAATTTAACTCAAAATTTCATTTAATTATTAATTTAAATAAATTTAAATTTCAGGGTCGTTACAAACTTCCCCCCTTAAAAGAATTTCGTCCTCGAAATTCGCAGGCACGAAAACAGCACAGAGATAGACAGATGCGATCTCCTATAATTTCTCAACTCAAGATATGGATTCCGAATACAAGTAGGAATATCTCAGAATACATACCAATTTATCCCTCTTCGGACTTTGGTATTCACAAGAAATTTCAATAGAATTTCAAAATTTGGTTTTCAAACGAAATCGTTTTATTGATTAAATTCAAATTTTAGCTTCATATCCTATTAATCAATTTAACTCAATTTAAAATTTCCAATTTCAAATTTCATTAAGGTTTAAATCAAAAAGCTGATAAGAACTCGATGAAGATACGAAAGTAAGGATTTTCTACAACGGTTCGTAGGGCCATCACTGTGCCGAAACTTCTTCTTGTAGCTGGTACAAAGCAATGAAAAGAATTTTGGAAACGAATCAAAGAAGATTGATAAGAAAGATTGTTTCCACTGTTGCAGGGTATTGACAATTTGTAGTCGAATTCCCGTCCCCTATCTCGTTCTCTTCTTACACTCATACTCACTATCAGTGGATAGCAAGAGAATTTACTGAGGCTTTCGAATGGATATCCGAGGAATACTCATTCTAAGGTATACTTCACCCTATCTCTAATGAGTTACTTAATGTGTTATACTCCTGAGCTAAAGTTAAACCTTAGCTCTGATATCAAATGTAACGATACGGATTTTGCCCGCTCGAAAATCGACATCCATACTTTACATCGTACTCGAATGCCGCAGATTCGACCGTTCAAATCCGAGTCGCCGGAGCTTATAACAACAGTTAAGTAAATAACACAGCGGAAATAAAAGAATATAGATATACAACATCTGATACAATATCCAAATACAATGATGATACAATGAATATCTATATACATCAGAGATATGGTACAACAAATAGCAGCGGAAAAGAAAACGATAACATCAGCAGCGGATAATCTCCATCTTCAAAGCACTAATCCAGAAATAGCTTGAACTCCCAATAACGAGGCACAAAGATAAGCAAGTGCAGTCTGATCTAAAGACTGAACGAGCTCCAGAAAGTCTACTAATCTGACTATCTGAAAAACTAAACTCTAGACTGCTCGTGTAGAAAATTTTGAGCATCCAGAGTTTAGGAAGGAAACAATAAACTCCGGATCAGTCATGGGACTGGTGTGAGCAACAAAAACAGTTTATCTTTAACAAACAACAAAGGAATTTTTAAACATTGAAATCCGCAATGCTTTTGGAAAATGAAACTACCATAAGACCTCCCACCACACACACAATGCAAACGCAGAATTGGAGGAGATTTCTTCTTATGATAGTCAAAGATGCTTACTACGCAAAATCAAATCATTTTTGATATTATTATTAGTGCATAGTGTAGAAAACATTTCGAAAGTATAATATTAATCTTAGCCAGCATAGGCATTCCGCACTTATGCCTACTATAGCTACTATGTTCAGTAGCAGGTTACCGCCACATTCCATAGCAGGTAATACAACTAAAACCGTACAAGGCTCGTATTGTTTCTTTGGATTTCCAACAAATGGTCAGGCTAAGGAACTTCCTTTTCCACGATGGGTACGTCCCTGGAATAGACGACCCGAGAACCTAACCGGATCTCTGCCAACACAAGGCCGGGTTACCTTTGCAAAAATAGGTAACTACTGACACGCGTATGCCATCCCCCGATCGTCACCGATCTTCCCGAGGATCCCCGATTTCCAACAAACCACAAAGTAATAAATTTTGCAGCAACCACAGAGGTTAAGTATCTGGGCTCCATACCATGATACCACCTTTATCCAGAAGGAATGACATACACTAAGGGGCGCTACTCCCTAGAACCTTGCTGCATCCTTCCTGTTTCGACCATTTCCGGGGTGTGAGGCTCAACGAAGTCTCGTCCACAAAGCTACACTTTGTCACAAAGCCATGCTTCGGGTCAAACAAATGATCAACCTATGATCACAAAGATATAAGATCAAACAAATGATCATATCACAAATGATCAAACACTGATCATCACACAGCAACACTCAGCATGCCACATTACCAAATTGGGATATATCGCTGATAAATTTCAACTACATAACCTCTGAGCTCGTACGTCTCAGAGAAGGGTGTTAAGCTAAGAGAATAAATTCTCCGCCACCAACAGATATGTATTTGAAAGAAATCGGCTTTATATCTCAAAGTGTAATGTCAGACATGTATCCATACAAGTCTGTTCCGGGTTCGAACAGAACCGAAGGCACTTCTCACGAAGCCCTTGCAAATCCGGATAATTTTCAAATCACGTCCAGACTTCCCATCACAAAAGAGTGATATAAATCTCTATACCGGGAGCTACCCAGTGCAGAGACATTCGACAGCTTGTCCTTTCATTTTCGAAAATATCCGGTCTTCAACACCGATCTTCAAATGTTCTCCATATACGACGTATCACTATTCGGAATGGGTTATATGACACAAATGTCTTTTCCCGGCTAACCCGAATAGTGAGCGCAATATTCAAAAAAAAACAAATGGATAATGGGATTTCAATTA
This sequence comes from Allium fistulosum, assembly GCA_030737815.1. Classification (NCBI taxonomy): domain Eukaryota; kingdom Viridiplantae; phylum Streptophyta; class Magnoliopsida; order Asparagales; family Amaryllidaceae; genus Allium; species Allium fistulosum. The sequence goes on from CM060908.1 coordinate 717,583,124, forward strand.
AGTCACAACTTAAACCCAAACTTTCTTTTCAAATGGTTTAACAAATTACCATTTTAATCTTTTAAACAAAAAGATTCAATTCACAAGGTTCACTAAATTTCACAAAGATTCATTCACAGATTTTCCAAATCGATTTCTATTTCAATTTAATTTATTCGTTGAATCTTTAAATCAAAGATTTAACAAATAGCTTTCAAACAATTTCATTTCGAATGGTTTTACAAAACATCATTTTAAATCTGTTAAAAATAAACAGATTTAATTCATAGCTTTCAAAAAAAAGAATTCATTCATAACTTGGAAAACTATTTTTCAATTAAATCTTGAAATTCCTTTAATTAAACTGGAATTTCATTTCTTATCTGAAAGCTTTTATCATTTGAAAACAACAGTTTTCATTTTGGAAATCTGATTCATTTATACGAGTTAAGGTCTTTGGGTTAAATATCCAAATTCTCAAAATTTTACTTTTAAAATGGTTTAAATTCATATAAACCCATTTATATCATCTTTACTCCCTAGTTTCCAAATCATAGCTTAATTTCAAACTTGAATCCAAATTTAAATCTAACTATTTAAATTTCCAAAAACTCGGTTAAGTTATTCGAAATAACTTTTATCTTTGAAATTCCATTTCAAAAGCTTTTCACTTTAAACCCAATTTCTAATTTCAAAATCAATTGAAATTAAAATTTCAATTTCAAAAACATCAAATTTAATTATCTGTGACTTAACCGATTTCCACGTGAAATCCATATTTGTGTGTGTATGGTGTAGTCTAGGGGTTTCACACACAATAGTGCACATCGTAGAATCATCACAGATTTGCAATCACATAATATCAATAAGCGGTATATCCCAATAGCACTTATCTATATACACGGGTTCACAGATAGAAAATATGAATGCATTGTAAATAAATAAATTACATTCATCACAGATCATACTGAAACAATTTATAGCACAAAGCATAGCATATCAGAAATATCAAACAGTTCAGAAATCAATAGGATTCAATCATCCATAAGTGAACTCAATAATTATCTGATTTATTTAAATCAGATGGGTCATCGACCATGGTAAATTAACTATAACTGATTCCAAATCATTTGATTCATTATCCTATAATCATTTATTAATTAAATAAATCAACCTTCAATTCTTTAAATAATTATCCTTTAATTATTTACCATTAAGCAATCATCTCATAAAATTAATTATCGATTACCAATTTATCTAATGATTTTCTTAGATTAAATCATCATTTATCATTTCTAATTATAAATAAATTCAAATCATTAATTAACTATTAATTATTCATTTCATTAACTTAAGTAGTTAACTTAATTGTTAGTTAACTTTATACTTAATTTAAATTAATTACTTAAACATTTATAAGTTAATAAAATGACGTAATTAAAACTTATTAAATTTTTTATTTCCAAACTGGGCTTCAAACTACTTGAATTCATAGTTAAACTTTTATTTTAAACTTAATTTAAACTTGCTTTATATTTTAAAATTTTAATTTTAAAATCCTGAAACCAGATCAGGTTTAAGAACCTGTTCACGATTCTTTTCTTTTCTCGAGCCCAGTTCAAAAATTCTTCGAGCCAACATCCCATTTCCCCGAGCCTGCTTCGCGTAAACACTCGAATGACCCCAAGCCTCCACCATTTACTTCGAGAAAGTCAACAAATCTCCCGTGCTTGGCTTCGAGCCTCCCCTTTTCCTCCCCAAAACTGATACACGTTTTCTTCTTCTTCTCCTAACACACCAAAACTGATACACATTTGCACGTATACGTGCACAAACCCCACGACCCTCTCCGATCGACGCTGCAGCCACCTAAGAATCATCGATGATCACCATAATCGATTCGAACGCCTAAATTCACGAAATCGTCATTGAATCAAAATCGAACAATTTCAAGGCCAATTGCTCATTCCTGTAACTCACGCAATCATCAGAATTTGGTTCGCTCCGCCACGACAGGCCATCGAAAACTTCGCAATTCTGGCCGAAGCTGCTTCGTTCATCAGTGAACGCATCCCCCTTGGTCCGATCGTTCGAAACGATATGTCGACCCCACTAGTGCCTCGCAACTTCGACTGACAAAATACATGGTTAAAACCCTATTTCCTCTACGCGCGACCACCTCAGCAAGTTAGAATTTTTCCCATCATTTTTCTGATGATCAACCATCCCCGAACCACCTTCTGACCAAACCACGAAGAACCTAACCTTGCCGTTTGACAGAATTTGAAAATTTTGTTTGTTGCCTCCACACCCAAATTCCTCGACCATTATAAGCTTAACAATTTTAGGACCTTCACTAAAAATCATTATTTCGTGATATAAACTTGATTATGAAATCAGACTATGAAGTTAAGATGTTCGAATTTTCTGATATCTTATGATCTGCCTGTAAATTACCCTTTTCACAATATCTATTTAATATTTCTACTTGGAATATATTTTTAAAATTCGATTTGCAATATTCTACATTTTGTTTTTAGAGATCAGTACCTAACTTGGATTGTATTTGGATGGTATATATATATTTCTAAACAGGTTTATCAACCCTGTGATGAAAAGAATCAAAGGCACATTTGCCTGGAACCAACATGCATATCTTATTTCGAATGTACAGACATGTTTCAATCATCACCAACATTATCAAAGCATCACACCAAGTATAAGAAGATAAAAGAGATTAATTTTCTCCCAAATAACAATAACAGATTCAAAGTAGAAGGTTTGCTCACCTTATTTCCCAGGAAAACAGAACAGAGAAAAAATGTTGGAACAGGAAACTCGAAAACTGGAAACTTGAAACTTGCATTTATTTTTGTTGTTGATTCCAGAAAACTTTGAAATGCTTGAACTTGAAAACTGAAATGTTTGACTTCAAATTGATTTCCAGGTTTGTATACTGGTTTAAGACTTTGCCTTGTTTTAAAACTTGTAGAAACTGAATTTGCAAAGCTTTTGAAATGAAATAAAATGAGGCAAGTTGGCAAATATACAAATATGTTTACTGCTCTGGTACACGAATAATTCAGAGATCTTTATCTCTTTGGGGCTGAAAAGAGATGTCTCGTGTACTATAGGTGATGGCATTTAATGCCTTGTTTCATATCAGCTTACACAAACCATTTCTTTATTCCTTTAGGTACAAAACTTACATATGATTGTCTACATACTTAGGCTTTGTCTCGGCTGTACAAAGATATATATCTTGTACTTGTTGGCTTTTCCATTTTTGTTTATTGATATGAAGAATTTTAGTTCGGCTGATATGTTGTATTGGTTTTATCTTGCTTATATGTACAAGAGATATTTGCTGTCTTGTTCCTTTGCTTTATGGTTGAGCATGCATTTCTTCTTTTGTCTACAAACTTGAGTGTATTTTATTTGTTCTATTTTTGTTTAGTGTCTTCATTCATTTATACTTTGATTTATTTCTATTTTACACAAACCTGGTTTGCTTTCACACTTGATTTTATTTCTTGTTTATTTGTTTTCTCTAGTTTTCTTACTACTTTGAAATGTAAATAAATTTCTATTCTAAATTGTTGTTAGATTTTAACAAATATTCTACTTCTATTTTAATTAAAACTTACCTTATATTAATTTCAATTCCTAGTTCAAATATTAATTATCATTATTTACTTAATATTTATTGTCTTATATTTATTTTATAAACTCAAACCATCTTTAACAATCAATTCAAATATATATTAAATTTGCTCGTATATACCTAAATATATATATATATACTCACATATACACTATTTACAATATTTTAATCTCAAATGATTTATATAGAATATACTTGGATATCGGGAAAACTCGCTCCATTTAATCAATTTAATTTCACAATTTTTATTCAAAAATCTATTTAATCATAAATTTAACTCAAAATTTCATTTAATTATTAATTTAAATAAATTTAAATTTCAGGGTCGTTACATATAACTTACCAAATATTAAAAGTTGAAATGTTTAATAAGAAAATGTAATGGAAATTGTACAAGTAAACTTATATAATGAAAGTGTTTAGTAAATTGCTTTTATTAATAAGAATTAAGGTTATAATTGTTATGCCAAGTAACTGAATCGAACATGAATATTATTAATAAATGAATGTAAATAAATGGAATCAAGTAATGGATGAATATAATACAATAAGAAGAGAATTGACATGATAAGAATAAATTTAATGAAGATAAGTATTAATTGAATGAAGAGGAAATCAAGCAACAATATATGGAATGAAATTAATAAGAATGAACTCGATCTATTGTTTGAATTTGTTGTTTGTTTAATTTATGGTTGTTTGGGCAAGGATACTTTATAATTGTTGGATGAATAAATAATCTATTTAGTTCGCCTAAGACTGGTGAGTAAAAGGGTACACTTAGTAGTTATTTCTCATTCCGTACAATTTAAAGTTTTGAACCCGAACAACTATTTGTTTGTTTGATATGAATGGATGATTGATTTGTGTTGATGTGATGGTTGTATGCCTTGTTGCAAGTGATTGTTGTTTGTATTGATTGGTTTTTTTTATGGTTTAAACAACTTCAAATATTTCATTCTATATAATTTTTAACTCTTCTAGATATTATAAGTGAAATACAGGTTATGGAAGCAACTGCTACTGCTTTTGGTTTCATAATTTAAGCGTTGTTTGCCCGACAAATTGGTACATTTTCGAATTTCGGTTTTATAGCGTTATTATATTTTTCCTGTGTTGGGACATATTATTTTGAATAAGTTATATATTGTTATTATATTTTCTTTGGAGCCACTCCGTACAAAGGAAACTCTGCCGAAATTTTCCGTAAATTTTGGACTTAGAAAATTTTGAAAATGTTTCCAAACGTTAATAATTTAAGTATAAAAAGATGTAAATGGTTATAAATTGGTATATTTTATTTTAAATTATTTTATTTTGTAAATTTATTTGTTTATAAATTTAATATTTAAAGTAAGATATATTGATTTCTTAATTCTTCTTTTTCCTTTCTTTTTCCTTTTCGGGGATGAAAAGTTTTGAGTGGGGGAGAGTGTAATGACCCGTAAATTTTGATAATTTAATTGGTTAAATTAATAAGATTTTTGTAATTAAATTTCGAAAGGAATAGAAATTTTATAATAAATATTAAAGTAAATGTTAAGAATGAATTGTAGTAATGGTTATTAGAACTAATTGTTGAAAATTTAAGTGAATTTAAAATAAGTAATAAAAGGTAAGCATTTAATTTACCAATGTAATAATATATTGATTTAAAGTAACCGAATGTAAATTTAGGCAATAATGTTAATGCAAGGTAAACATTATGTAATAAATTGTAGTTGATAGGATTTATGCTAGAGAGTAAGCATAATAGTTGTTTTGATAATAAAGTAAGAATGTGAACTAATTTTTTTAAAATAAATGTAATTAAGTGGATTTATTGGAATTTAATAAAATTTGATGTTGGAATATTACATAAATAAGGATTGTGATGAAATTTGGAAATATTAAAGCATCAAGATATAGCCAATGCTAATTGAAGGTTAATAAACATTTAAATGGCTTCCCTCTCCAACCTATCCCAAACCCCTCCAAACCCCCCCTCCCGCCCTCCAGTAACCACTCCACCAGCTCCTGTATCGTCCGGCAATCCTCCTCCGATCTCATTCGTACCCAAAAGATACGCCTCCCATCTCTGCGCCAAGTCCACCTCCACTCAACCGACCTCGGGAAGGGATACCACTGATAAAGCTAATTCAGCTAGCCCATCACAACCCCACCCAGTCAATACCAAAATTATCCCAGAAAGATCTTATGCTCAAGTGGCCGCTCTCCCACCACTCATTCTCGAACTCCCGAGACTGAAACGTCGGCATTCCCTGCCGTCTTTCGCTAATGTACGCTCCATGATTGATTTTTTAAAATCCAAGGGACGATGTCTAAATTGCACAGGGAGTGGACACCTGGCTCGAAGCTGCAGAGACTCAAAGATTTGTTACAAGTGCAATCTTTTCGGTCACTCGCAGTCAACATGCCCCGAGGCAAACAAATCAGCCGCCTCGTTTCCCGTGCGAGCCTCTGCCCCTCCCACAAAAAACAAAACATCAGCTCATTCGTATCGTGACCTAGTGCCACATTATTACACTGCCAAGCCAAAAAGTACCCTCAAACCAATTAAAATTCCGGAGTCTCCTCGTTCCCCGCTCCATTCTCATTCCAAAAAATATCCCCATCCCCGAACCTCTGCTCCCTCTTCACAACAATTTTCAATGGACAACTCCACACTCTACCATACTGCAACAGTAATTAATGGAATCTGGACGCTGGAATCATTACACCAAACCCTCTCTACCGCTCTCCAACACACTGAGTTGCCCATCTGGATCTTAAACAATAACAGCTTCGTCTTTTGCTGCCCTACACACGAAACACTCGTCCGCGCCCTACAACTCCGAACCATAACCAAACCAGGCGGGGCCGTCCTCATCCAACCCTGGTCTGACCTTGAGCCCTCCTCTGTCAACCTAGAACCGGTCACCTGGGCTCACGTCCAAGTCTTTCCAGAGCTCCTCCGAGACAAAACTGACGCGGTGCGCTCCGCCCTGAATCCCTTGGGCCGCTTCGTTGAATTCGATTGCTGCAATTGGGCAATGATTGATCATCGCTACCTATTCGTCAAAATTCATTTTTTTTCAGGTGTCTCCACTCCCACTGCTATCGTCGCAAACTTAAACAACCATGACTACCTCCTCACCGTAGAAAGATGGGAACATGCGCACCCAAACCGAAACCCCGAGTCGCTACCAATAGGGACAGATTTGGAGGAGGCTTTCAGATGCTTCGACGAACATATCCCCTTACACGAACTTAACTCGGAAGACAGATTCGATGCTATGAACTTTGACCCAGATATCTTTGCCCCTCTATCTCCTCTTGACCCCATCCCTTTGGTTGACCCCATTCATCAAGACGCACCAGAACTCGAGGCCCCCAACCCACCTGAAAATTCCTTCGAAGTCATGGGTCTCCTTGGCTGGGACAGCTGGCCGACTGAAGACCAGAATTGGAACCCCTACGCAGATCTAGACCTTTCCAACCCATGGTTCCTCCAATTCCCCATCCACAGCCATCCTCCTATTCCCAACTCCAGTAATCAACTTGCACTCATCCCCTCACCATTCCACTCGCCTCCAGATAACTTTCACATTCCACGTAACCAATCTAAGAACATCGCCCCCACTCCCACGGATGACAGAGCAGCTGCATCCTCTCCACCTCAAGTTGGACAAGAGTCTCCAAGGATCACTCCCACGGCAGTCAGACGAAGCGCCAGACTACATAAAGCAGCATCTCACCCTGGTAGTTTTTTCAAACCCGTAGTTTTTTCCTCTGCAAATAAAATTTTAAATAAAAAAATTGCACGTTGCATGGGGGTGAAACTGCGAGAGGAACATCTCGCTGCCATGCAATCACTAGAACTGGAGCGTTCATCCCCATCCCAATGAAGATTATCACCTGGAATGTCAGGGGCTTAGGGGACCCCAGCAAAAGAATCGCCCTAAATCTCACACTGTCCCCACACAAAAGTGATATTCTCCTCATCCAAGAAACTAAACTCGTGGACCCCTCTCCTACCCAAATAAGACAGCTAGGTGGGCCCCATCTTTCCGGGTGGGCCCATTCGAATGCCATAGGTTCTAGTGGTGGTTTAATCACCCTCTGGAATGAATCCACTTGGTCTCATTGTCAAACCATCCTTCATCCTTCTGCCCTTCATGTTTCACTTCGCCACATCCAAACCAACACCATTTACTTCTTTTCCAACATCTACGGCCTACAAAACCCCACCGATAGAAATACCCTCTGGAACAACTGCCTCACCTTCGCCACACACCTTAATGGCCCCTGGCTACTCGGGGGAGACTTCAACACCACCAGAAACACCCTCGAAAGAAACTCCGGAAACGCCTCCCAAGACTCAGATTCATTCAATTCCTTCATCAGTTCCGGCTCCTTAATTGACCCACCAATTAACAACAGACTTTATACCTGGTCAAACCGTAGATCGGACCCGTCACTAGCTAAGCTCGACAGATTCCTTTTCAATATCAATTGGGATGATCTGCACCCCCTTTCTATTGTTTCCGGCCTAGCCTCGACCATCTCAGACCATTGCCCACTTATCTTGGACTCGGGTTCATCCACCAACCCAAATCGCCCCTTCCGCTTCGAACGCCTATGGACCCTGGAACCCTCCTTCGACAATTTCATCCAGTTAGCTTGGTCCCAACCGGTGATGTCCAATTCCGCAATCGCCAGGGTTGTCTCCAAACTCCGTTCAATCAGAAAGATCATCAAACCTTGGGCCAAAAATATTTGGGGTTCCCTCCGCTCGCGCATTTCCTCCACTCAAGATGCTATCCTAGAACTCAACATCCTCGAAGAATCACGACCCCTCACTCCAACCGAACATTCTCAACAGAAGACTTTAGAATCCGAGCTCGATAGACTAATCAAACAAGAGGAAATTGGATGGAAGCAAAGATCCAAAGCCAAATGGTTAGAGGAGGGAGACAAGAACACCTCCTTCTTCCATCGTATGGCCAACGGCAGACGCAGATCTATCAACATCTCGGAACTAGTGCTCAACAACTCTAGCTTCACCGAATCATCTGACCACCTCCGCCTCTTCACCGACTACTACCGTAGCATTCTAGGCCAAGCTTCTCAGGCACTACCCCCCATTGAATGGAACCTCCTATACCCATCATGTCCCCCAATTTCTGTCGACCACCCTTTTTCCGAAGAGGAAGTGTGGGCCGCGCTTAAGGACTTGTCAGACGATAAGGCCCCGGGCCCGGATGGTTTCGGCCCATATTTTTTTAAAAGATATTGGGAAACCATCAAAACCGACATACTAGATATGTGCGAAGAATTCCAAGCCAACCCCTCTTTAATTGCCCGCCTCAACTACGCCAACATCATCCTCCTCCCCAAATCCCCAGGCGCCAACACCCTACCCGCTTTCAGACCAATCAGTCTCCTAAACACCACTTTCAAAATCATCATAAAGGTTCTTGCCAATAGACTCCAAGCAATCATCGACCCTCTGGTAGGGGCGGAACAGTCTGCCTTCATACAAGGCAGAAACATTTTAGATTGTGTCGCTGCCACCCAAGAAGTTGTCTCCTACTGCCATAGAACATCAACCCCTGGAACCCTTCTAAAATTAGATTTTTCCAAAACCTTTGACACGGTACACTGGGACTTCATCTTGGACCTTATGAAGCATAGGGGTTTCCCGATAAAATGGTGTGGGTGGATTGAAGCGATACTTAACACAAGTATCTCATCCATCTCAATCAATGGCTCTACTGGTGGTCACATTAAATCAACTAGGGGTCTGAGACAAGGGGACCCGCTCTCTCCCCTAATCTTTGTCTTGGTAGCGGATGTGCTCAACCAGATGATCAAGCTTGCCTCATACAATGATCTTTTTAAAGGTATCCAGCTTTAAAACTCAGATTTAGCTGTGTCTAACCTTCAATTTGCAGATGACACGATCCTATTCGCTTCCACCGACATCCATTGCCTCAAGGTTGCGCTATATGTCTTTGAAACAATTTCTGGCCTCTCTATCAATTTCAACAAAAGCTCCGTCATCATGCTCGGCAACTCCGCTAACCTCGGTCCTACAATCTCATCCCTGCTCAATTGCAACCTAGCCTTATTCCCCATTTCCTATCTAGGCATCCCCATCCGCCCATCCAATCTCCACCGCGCCGACTGGCTTCCCCTCATTTCTAGAATTGAATCCAGACTCTCAACCTGGAAGGCACACTCGTTATCCTCTGTAGGTCGTCTTGTCCTAGTCAAATCGGTCCTATCAGCTATCCCCTCATACTGGATGTCCTTCCTCAAGCTTCCATCCTGGGTTATCAAGAAAATTGACTCAATCAGACGCTCGTTCCTTTGGAACGGTGGCAACGCAAAATGTTTGGTCAACTGGAAGACGGTGTGTTTACACCGCAATCATGGTGGGTTAGGGATTACTGACCTTCGCACATTCAATCAGGCGTTGCTGTCCAAATGGCTTTGGAGATTACTTACACCTGGAAATTTCATCTGGAAATCATGGATCTTATGTCAGCATTATCATTCAAACCCTCATTTGGCACTCCACCTCACCACCCGGTCCCATACATCCCCTTTCTGGTCGGGGGTCCTTCAAACCCTACCTAGAATCAGAGCACTGTTTCAGGTTAAAGTCGAAAGCGGCAACAGGTGCCTATTCTGGTTAGACACCTGGTATGGACAATTGCCGCTCGCTAAACTACTACCCAACCTCTTCTCGCACGCCGCCCTCCCAAATGCAACAGTTGAAGACTATCTCACCCTAGGCCCCGAACACCTTTGCCCACCTTCCATCTTCGATGCAGATCTAGTTCCTGAACTTCTCTCCGCCACAAATATCCTCCTGTCGATCCGCCCTTCCAACAGTCAAGACCTCTTTCTCTGGGCCCTTGCACCTTCCAAAGGATTCTCAGTCGCCTCCTGTTATCAATACCTAATTCACCCCGGTCGCCTTTTCTCCTTCCCCAGGGTTTGGCATTGCAACCTTCCACCTCGTATAGCCTTTTTCCAATGATGCCTAATTTCTGGCAGAATTAATACCAAAGACAGACTCAACAGACTCAACATCCCCATTGATCTGCGCTGCGTCTTTTGTTCAACTCAGAACGAATCAGTAACTCACCTTTTCTTCGAATGTGATTTCTCTTACTCAATTTGGGCTGCAACTAGTGCCTATCTTCTGGGGTTTATCCCCAGCGTGACCTCTTACTTCGAGTATTGGCAGTTTAATCAGTAGAGTTTGCTGATGGACACCTTCATATCAACCTTTAGCTGGTGCATTTGGAAAGAGAGGAATGCCCTTGTATTTGGGAAACCAACACGCCATTTCGAGGGAACCTGTAGAACTATCACTCACATTTTCTCCTCTATAACAGGTCAATGTCACTCTGCGCCTTTCCGCCTGAGTCTCCCGCAGTGCAGCGTCCAGCCAGTAGAATCCCAGGGAAGCACCACTGCATCTCCGGAGAGGTAGTCCTAGTCTACAGGGGGATATCACGTACTGCAGTTAATATGTAATAGTCTATGATACTCTAGTATTTCTATTATAGTTTGTTGCTTCGCACCTATTTTTTGGCCATCGATCGGGCTTGTCGATCGACCTCTTCAGTACTATATAATATAACTATTTAACCGGCTGTGTAGTTTCACGCTACACACCCGTCACTCTCAAAAAATTGAAGGTTAATAAATAATGGATTGAATGAAATGAGATTTATGTAGATGTTATACTTAGCTACAAATTGGATATATGGTAAAAAAATGTAAGCATTCAATTAATTAATGAATTTATTTAATTTGTAAAGTAATAATATAATAGGTGGTAACTAGTTGGGAAGAATGAGCATACAAAATAATTAAATATTACTTTAATGAAAATAAGTGTAATAAAGGAAGTGTGAATGTAAAATTTATAGAAACGTGAATTATATTAAGGTAAATTCATTAATTGGATTTAAACCTAAATTAATGTGTTTAATTGATAAAAGTACACATTTAGAATGTAATATTTATTCAAGTAAAGATGTGATTAGGCGTATATTAATGTAATGAAATAATTAGTGTTATATATGGAATTATAATCTGGATTGATAAGTAACGAACTTTTAAATGCAATCAAAAGCAATAGGTGACATTTAATATAGGTTGTTTATTTATTTTGTGAATAAAATTTGGTAATCAATTACAGTAAATCCAAATTTAACGTTTGGTTAATGTAAATATAAGTAATGTTAATTTTACTCATAATATGAATTGATTGATTTAAAGAATGGAAACCAAGATTTTATTTAATTGAAATATAAAATTCAACAATTGGATTTATTGCAATTTAACGAAATTGAATGTAGCTAAATAATTCTTTATTTGCAATGAAGATGGAATATGAGAAAATTTATGTAATAGTTTGAATCCAATGGTAAACCCATCTATTTGACAATAATTAATGGAATAACATTTATGCAAACTAATTTAGCGCTGTCACTATTAATTGAAACCTATTGCAATAAATGGAATTAAATATTACGTTAGTGTGGATTTAAGGTAATTTGGTAATAATGTATTGTTAATGGTTATGAATGAATTGATAATTAAAAGGAAGGGTAGTGATGTTAATATGGGTTAACTATACATAAGTTGAATGAAATCCCAATAAAGGAAGTGATGCAAATGTATATTTAGCAAAAATTTCAATACTAGTGGAAAAATTAGTTAATACACAATAAAGAAAGAAAGTTGATGTAATAAAAGAATGGAACCAAGATGAAATGATTAATGTGATTTAAAATCTTAATCTAGGTGTGCATTAATTTATAATGGGATATAAAAGCTAAATTAATAATTTAAAGTGTTGACATTACCTTTAAGATGATAAATTTATAATTGATTCATAATAAGGAAAATAAGGAAAGATTCAAATGAATGGATTCATTTGGATAGCAATTGACAATTTATTAATTTATATAAAATAGTAAGTTATAATTGATTTAAATAGTGGGGATAATACAATTTTTTAAGTGAAACATAGGTAAACAAATGTAAGTATTGAATTTATAAGAGAGAGAACATTAAATTGTAAGTTTATAAGTGTAATTAAACGTAGCTTATGTTTTGTGAAAATATAAGGAAAGTTTGATTTAATGAAAAGAAGAACGTTTTTATCAAATAAAATGAATGTTCATTTGTGAATGTAGATTTAGTTTCATTAGAGTAAAGAATAGAATGATTTCTAAAAAATAAAAATAAAAGGGAATATATATATATATATATATATATATTTATTTATTTGAACGTTGTTTTAGCATATAGATTGATTACAAGAATAGGAGTATAATTTAAGTAAGTTATTTATTACTATGGTGTATAAACAACAAATGTCTAAACATCTTTAAATGACTTAAGGAAACAATTGTTCTATTTTTCATCCATTTTTGTTTATCTATTTTGAAATTTAACTTTGTTATTAATTGCAATCAATGTAATGGAAATATTTTAATTAAAAGGAAAGAGAACATAAAAGGAAAGAAACGTTGATTGTAATTAATAGATTTAATAAAAGAAACCCGCGTTTTGTGTTAAACAGAAATGGTGCTTTAATGGAAATAAAAGAATTGAACGTTTTCATTTTTAAGGTAAGTATAATTTTATTAATTGTGCGTAGATAAAAATTATATGTGTACAAATTGAGTATTATTTGAGTGAATGAAATTAATTTGGTTACGTTTCGGAGAAATTGAATTTCAAAATGTGTATGTGGTCCCTTTATTTCTTTTTTATCACATGTATGTTTTAAAATAGTTATCTCATTATTAATACTTGGTCCGTTCATTTCTCCTTCTATTTAATACCTAAGCCTAACCTTTAGGCTACATTTAATTCTTTCCATCTCATTTCTTTTCTCTCTTCACCTTCCTCCTTTCTTTTTCTTTTTTTTCTTTCTTCTACAAATCTTCTTCTTCTTCTTGAAAGCTTCTTTTCTTTTTCAATTCTTATCTTCATTAAATTTTCTTCTTCTTTTTCAAACATTCTTCTTCTTTTTTCCAAATCTTCTTCTTCAAATCCAGATCCATACAAACTTCTCTGTCTCTTCCAAAACATTCTTAAAAAAAGATTAAGATAGCAAGGAAACAAATCAAAAGGAGGAAAAATTAAAGTAAATCAAAATAAAAGATTACGGAACAAGATAGCAATCAAGAAGGAGACTAAGGAAACATAGAGCGGAGCTATGGATTAGAAGTTTATTTTTTTTAGATTCGTATAAAGGTGAGTGTTTTAACCCACTCACAACTTCTAAAATTTCTTATGTTTGTTAAATTGATTTATGATATGAATTGAAATTTATTTATAATTGTTTGGCATAATTTATCATCATTCCAGTTAAATTTAATTTATTCAATTAAAATGTTATTTAATTCATTATTGCATATAAACTGCCAGTTAAATAGTTATTTAATTTGTTATTGGATATAAACTGCCAGTAAATTCCTGTTATTTATTATATGTTGTATTTTGATGTTATTGATTTAATTGGATGATGATTGTGATAAATACTTGATGATTGATATTGGATGAATGTATGTTTTATTTGATATCATTATAATCTTCAAGTTCGTTATGGATTGATTTTTATTCGGGATTGCGGTTTGAAATGATATATAACCGTAATTTTATTTTAAATTGCGGATTGAAATGATAAATATCTATATCACTTGACCATAGGATAGAAAATTATATACAGACACAGTTGGTCTATATATATCTATTTTTGAAATGATTTCTATGGCTTTTGGAAAAATAAGGGTTTATATAAATACTGATTTTGATATTAAATAAATATTATTAAATTCTTAAAATTTAAGCTATATATAACTTGATGATGTTTTAAGTTGATTTACGAATATTTCAAGTTTGAGCTTTATGTAAATGCTATTGAATTTATTTGATAAATAATTTTAAACTAAATAATAGTAAATTGAATTAAGAAACATATGAGATTATCAGGTTTGGTTTGGAAATTTTGGAATATTTAAAGACTTGAAATATATCAAAATTGAAATGTTTTATTGAAATTAAGGTATTATTGTTTTCAAAGTATTGGTTTTCGAAATTGTTATAACTTTGAAAGTAATATGGTTTGAAAAATGAATTTATTTGAAATAGAATTTATTTAAGAATTATCTGTGAATATATGGATTGGAAACCTATTGAAATTGAAAATTTAGAATATGACTTCAAAATGTGGTTTGGGTTTAAGATGATTTAAAAGAATATTGCAAGTTATCTAAATTTAAGAAAGATTAGTGATTGGAAATTTGGTTTTATTTAAATAAGATATTATTGAATTGTTTTGGAAATGGAAATGATATATTATTGAATTAGGTTTTTGTGACATCCCGGAATTTCTAGCAATATCAATTCAATAATCTGTGTGAAAATTAAATTGATTTGATTATTTTTGTTGATAAATTCAAATTGATTTAATAATCTTCTTTTAAATAAATATTTAACCGATAATTTATCTTTTAAAAGCTAATAAATTGTTTTCTATTTATAATGTATATATATTTGTATATATTACAAATAGAAATCTTTGGTTTGAATTTAATAAATAAATAAATCTTGTTTTCAAATTCTAATATATTTTTGGTAATTTGCGAATTAGGATCTAATATAAAATATATGGTTTTAAAATAGTTAAGGTAAATGTTTAATTGATTTAAATATATATCTTAGCTTAAGTTCAAGAATTAAATAAAAAGGTTTGTTTTAAAATATGGTTTAATAAATATGAGATATTAATTCATTTAAATAAAAATAGGAAGTTATAATCTCTTTTATAAATTATTTAATTTGACAAATTATTGTTTTTAAATAACATTTAGTAATGTATTGTTATATATATATATATATATATATTTAAAATAGAAGCGTTATTTTCAAATTAAATATGTTGTTATATATATATGTATAAGTTTTTAATTGTATATATATATACATATTTTGTTTTATTTTCTCTAAAATGTAATTTATAAATATAAACAATAAATATATATACATAGGGAAAGAAAAGATAATAAAAATTTAAGTTAGAATGGAAAATATACATTGGATAAATTCTTTCATCTTG
Source organism: Allium fistulosum (assembly GCA_030737815.1). Classification (NCBI taxonomy): domain Eukaryota; kingdom Viridiplantae; phylum Streptophyta; class Magnoliopsida; order Asparagales; family Amaryllidaceae; genus Allium; species Allium fistulosum. Next base: position 717,598,906 of record CM060908.1, read on the forward strand.
TTAAATATAGAAAACTTATTTATATTACAATACAAAGCATAAGACACTTGAAGTTCTGGAAAATATATGTTGTAAGGCTGTAAGTAATCATGCTAGGCAAGAAAATGAAACACTTTGATAGTTCTGGAAACAAATGTAGATGCAAGGCTGTAAGTAATTTGTAGGCAAGAATAAAATAAGTATAAAAGAAAAAAAAATTATGTCTTCATGTTGTACAGGAAATTGAGCATCTGCACTTGAAAAAGAAATAAGGAAAACATATGTTCTTGTTTGCTCAGTAAAACAACTATGTACATATAAAAAGAAAAATATATACAAAGGCAAGTGCATATGAAATTTGAAATAAAAGATATATGTGTAGACATAAGGACACAAGGCATTAAATGTTGATATCTCTAGTACATTTTATATCTCATTTCAGCCTCCTAAGGAGATAAAAATCTCTGACCAATATTTATGAAATCGTGTACAAAAGAAAATAATATCCTGTACTTGTTACACATATATCTTCTGTATCTCATTTCATTTCGGTTACAAAGATAAAAAAACTTAGCATTTTCATTTTTTCAAAACTGAAGCAAGCAACAACTCAACTATAAACAACAATTCAAACTTAAACAAAAAAAACTCAGTTTAAACATCAACAAAAATCAGAGATCTAGAGAAGAAGTTTTTAGCTTGCAACTTCATGCCTGGGTCAAAATTGATGTACTCTGTCTTCATTCTAGAACCTGGTGAGTAACATCACAAATTTAAAAAGTTTAAGTTTATAAATTCTGTTGCATACTCATCACTGAAAATAACATGTTTGTGAGTATATGTATAAGTATGTCTCTGTGCATATATATGAATATCTAATTGTGTGCATACTGTGTTTATGAATTGTGCTCTACTTTGTCTCCCAGGGTCAAGTTTTTATTTAAAATTCCTTCCACATGATCTAGCTCTTGTTAGGATCTGATTATCAAACAAATATTGTTTGATTCAACCTATATTAATGTTTAAAGATCGAAGTAGTTAAAATAAGGCTTGTTTGTCTCTGGAAATATTTAATCAACTATGTATGTTAAATAAGATCAAAAATCAAACTTTTAAATTTATAAAATTCCACTACGCCATAGATGACATTCTGCAACATTTTTTCAAGGTGTTGCCAGCTAAAATGTTGGGATAGATATAAAATTTTGGTCCTACTGCAACGTTGTATTTATGGTGTTACCTTAGCCATAAAAATATGTTGCTCTAGCTAAACAAGTGTAACACGATGCAACATTTTTATATAGTGTTGCTATAGATGTATTCAAATTAAAAAATTAATAAAATTAGCAATCCGCGTGAATACGATCCAACGGTCTACATTTAATCCGACTGTTAAAATGGATCGCCGCTGCACTTTTTACCAAATTTTCGTTTTCCCGCTTATGTTGGTGTAGATCCCCTTTCAGTTTTCAATTCATAATTCTCAAATCAAAAAGCAAATTCACGAAATCCAGCAAATTCATACTTTCAATTCGCGATTAGAATCAATTCATAATTCTCAAATCAATTCGCGTGGAGATGGAAGATGATTTCAGGCGATTAGAATAAATCAAGTTCCAATTCGCGATTCATCATTCGGTCTAACATATACAAGTCATTCTCCTCTTCATCGTTTTCCTCCGCCGCAAGAAAGAAAAAACAAATCGATTTTCAGTTTTAATATCCGATTTTGATGTCGAACATCGATATAGAAGGAATCATGAAGTCGCTGCTGAGCGATGGCAGAGTTCCCAAAACCAAAATTGTATGCACTCTGGGCCCTGCATCAAGATCCGTACTGATGATCGAAAAGCTTCTCAGAGCTGGGATGAACGTTGCCCGATTCAATTTCTCACATGGATCTCACGAGTATCATCAGGAAACTCTCGATAATCTGAGAATCGCTATGCAGAACACTCAAATCCTTTGCGCTGTCATGCTTGATACTAAGGTTCGGTTTCTGACTTTATTTTGATGCTCGTTTTTTTGTATTTGATTATAGATCTTAACTATTTTTTACTTCATTTTTTGAAACTGGAAACATGGTGAGCAAATATGATGACCCAGTAACTTATGCCGTTGACTTCACTTTTTTCTTTTAATTAGAAAATGATAATACTTAGAAAAACTCTTTATTGTTATTGCATGATTTACGGAATATAGAAACCTCTTCATTTTGATCGAAGGATATATGCAATCCTATTAAATTGATCTCAGGGAAATGTTGATTAAATACCCAGTACAGTGTCAGGTGAGATTGAGCTAACCATATGCTAAGTATGTTTTAGTTGTATTGCATGATTTATTTACAACATTTGATTGTTACTGATTGAAGATACATGCATACCTCTCAATTTTATTTAAAAGGTGTAGGATTAAAGTGATGCTGTGTTTCAAATCTAGAGTGGCTCGCAGTGCCATCATTCGGTCTAGAAGCATGCTGATTCATTTGTGCATCATTTTACATCGTTTCAAAGAAGGCTCGATCTTCCGAAATCGGATGAATCGGGCGGTGCCCACTTGTTCGACCTAACCGGGTGCCCCGGACTGCGGTGCCCCGGACCCCCGCCGGCGCTGCGCCCGGATCCGCTTCTCGGCTCGCCTTCGGCTCGGCACTTGGCTCGCCTTTGGCTCGGCACTCGGCTCGGCACTCAGCTCGTCAAATATTTGTCAGTGTCGGTGTCTGTATAAATTGAAACTGCATATGTAATGAGTGAACTGAGTGATGTAGTGAGGAATATCTGTATATGTGAATATCAGTGTTATATATCATTGAATTGTAAAATAGTGGAGTCAGGAATTTGTACTGTTTCAAATGTTGAAATAAAATATTTATTTAAATAAATTACTGTTTGAATATCAAATTCTGTGCAATAGCATTTTATTAAATAAATATTTATTTCTATTAAAAAATCAAATATGCTCTACATTGTGGGTCCCAAAAATTCAGATTTTAATATCTATAGCAACATTTTGGAATGTTAGTACAGACACCTATGGATGTTGCTATAGACCCAAATATGGTTCTATTGCAACAATATTTCTTATGTTGCCTTAGATAGTCAAAATGTTGCCTTTGAGGTCTGCGGCAACGCGGCAAAATGCATCACCGAGAAAGTGTTGCCTTTGCCCTTTTTTAGCCTACAGCAACATTTTTTGGCACTTCCTGCATCACTTCTTTGGTGTTGCAGTATGCAATCTATGGCGTAGTATTCAGTATCATAAATTGAATACTAAAATAAAAATATGATTTTTAAAACAAAAATGGAAATTTTTAATTGAGTAATAAAGGAGCAGTTTACAGATGAACAAAAATCATTCTTTTACAAAAGTCTGTTGATTTAATAAATTGTTGATGCTAAAATTTGTTATGGAGTTAGATAATTGATTCGTGGATATAGGAAAAATGTTGGAAAAATTTTCTAATGCAAGAATTTGTAACTCGAATTGAATTTAGGGTTTAAGTATGGTTTTGGAGAGGCTGAGTTTTTCGATTCGTTCGTCTGCTTCGAACGACCGAGTTCAACGTTGTTCTGGGGGATGGAAGAGGGGAGGTTGACGAGTGTTTGGCCTGAGTTTCCGACCTCCTGGTGGTTGAGATCGCGGAGGCGACGTGTTGCCAGGTTATGGAGGCGTTTCCTGTTCGTGTTCCAGAATTCGTGTTCGTACTCTTCGAGAGGAGGATGGGATTCTGGTGGTAGGGGATTGTGTTGTAGATGGTAGTCGACTTGCTCGACGAGGCGACTGGAGATGTTCATCGGAGCTGTGCACGTGCACGTGCATTCTGGTGCCTGGGTGTATTGTTGCCTGGCAAGAAGCAGGGGAAGTTTGCGTGATACTCGAGTAGTTCGAGCGTTTTACTCGAAGTGGTGTAGGGTTGTACTCGGGGGATTTAGGGATTGCTCGAGTATAGTTTGGTTACAGGTTTTTGGTAAAACCTGTCACTATTTGTTTTCTCTTTGATAAACTTGAATTTTAAACAAAATTAAATGAATTTAAAGGTTGTGATAATAGATTTAAAATAAGTTTAAATCCAGTTTCAAATAAACTTTGAATTTAAAAGTAAATTTGTTTTCAAACAAATAATTAGATTTGATTTTGATAAGTTCTTTTATAAAAGAGATTTTGAATGGGAGTTAAAGGATTAGATAACTTGAATTTGCAAGTTGAATAGCGATGTATTTTAAAGGCTTAATTTTTAAATAAAATTAAGTAAACTTGTTAAAGGCTTTCCTTGTATAAGTTTCCTATGTAAATAATAAATGTTCTTCACATTTATTTTAAGATTTATAAAAGGATATTTTAAATTGGTTAATGTTTTAAATATATAATCATTTTGGAACCTTAAATTCAAAATGAAATGTGGATCTAAATTTAGAAGTGTAAGGTTTAAATACACTTGAATACTAATGAAGTTATTAATAAAGAAATGGATTACCTTAAAAATGATTAAGGTAATTAAGTGATTTAATTAATAAGATAATTAAGGGATAAATTATTTTTATAAATTAATGATTTAGATTAATTTATAATTAAAGATTAATTAAAAGTGGTTAAGAAATGTTATTAGTTAATGAAGATAATTAACTAAAGAGTATTAAGTATTAATTAAGGTGATTAATTTTAATAATAAATTAGATTGATTAATTAAAGATAATCATTTATGAAATGTTTAAGTAATTACATAATAGAAGTAATTAAAGGAATTTATTACTTAATATAATTATTGAGTTTAATTTGATTTGTTTAGGTTAATTAATTAAGTTTAAATAATTTAAATTAATCATTGGATGATTTAATAAGTAATTGCTTAATGTAATAAATGAAGTATAATTACGTAGTGAAGTAATTAATGGTAATTACTATATGTAATTAATTGAAGAAGATTTAAGTATGATAGTAATTTGGATTAAATTACTTGGTGAAATTAATCAAGGGATTAATTGAGATAATTAATTAAAGAGTGATTAATTTATTAAGTGAAGTAATTAAGGGTAGTTAATTACTGAATGGGATTAATCAAGACTGATAAATAAATGAGGTTTAGTCAAAGATTAATTACTTAATGGAATAAATTTAAATAGAATAATTAATTAAGAATGTAATTAAGGATCATTAATGTATATAATTAATGATGTAATTTAGGATTGATTCATTATGATTAATTAATCAGTAATAAGTGATTTTGAGTAATTAATTAATGTAATTAATTAAGAATAAATGTAATTAATTATAGTTAATTAATAAATAGAGTAATTAAAGAGTAATTACTATATTTGGTTATGGATAATTAATTTGTGAAATTAATTAAAGGATAATTACTTGAATGTAATTAAAGGTTAGTTAATCCAGGATGATTAATTAAGATGGAAATTAGAGAATGATTAATTAATTGATTTGAAATTAATTAATGATTATGTAAGCAAGATTTATAATGATGAAGTAATTAATTTAATTTACTTTAAATTAATTAGAGATAAAGTAATTAATTTAATTCATTTTAAATTAATTATAAATGGTGTGTTTATGAATCCTTGCTTATGTATTGATGGATGATATTGATTTCCTTGAATGGTTGAGATCTCAGATATGAGATAAATAATGCTGTGTGATATGGATTGTCTATTTATGATGATATTGTAGATTATCTATCTGTGGTATTGTAGATTATCTATCTGTGATATTGTGAATTATCTACCTTTGTGTATATAGATAATGAAATGAATTGTTTTAACTTTAAAACAACTTGGCCTTAAAAGATACGGTTTGGATTTCGATGAGACCGGGATTGGGTTTCTAGATTTGGATATCCGAAAACCACATCGATCCAAATTAACGATAGGTCGTGAATCTCAAGTGAAGATGAAGATTCAGAGTGCAAGGGTTATTGTCGTTAACTCTGAGGATGATTCCAAAATGAGTGTAATGAGATAATGCCTTCGGTTTCGTTCGAACTCGGAACGAACTTGTATGGATTGAATGCTTTCAGAACATCGTTAGGTGGACGATGAGCATTCTAGGAGATGTGTTCTCTAAAGGTAATCGTGACCTCAAGCCTCATCAACCGGGAATGGCTAAAACAGGGGAGGTGCAGCAAGGCTTCGTGGGTCGCACCCACTTGAGAGTGAGATTTTCCCCTGTCTAGATGTGTAACAACCCGTATATTTATCGATTTTATATTTAAATATTTTATTTAAATATTTTATCGTCAATCGGATTTTAGTCCGAAAAGTTACTTTTTGCATACGGCCGAATTAGGACTCGAGACCACTTCCATTGAGTTCAAAACGCCGTTTGCGATCTTTTTAAGTATAAACTTTGATATGTTTGGAGTTAGTAGAATTTTGCTACTTTTTCCACTTAGGGCTTTGGTCTTATTTCAGCTCACAAGACCCAAGCTTCACCCCTCCTCTCTTCATTACCTTACTTCTATTTCCTAATACTCAAGCTTTTACAACAATGGAGAGAGGAATGGGAAATTAAAACTCCAAGCCCTAGTTTTCTTTTGCAAATCAAGTTCTAGCTCCAAACTAGTAGAAGAAGCTTTGGTAAGCCTCCTCTTCTTCTTCTCTAACTCATTCTCTTATCAATTTCAGAATTTTCTAAACCTAACTTAGGAAATGTTTCTCTTTTTAGCCTAGATTCAAGGTTGTTGAGTTGGAATTGAAGTGTGATTGCTCTTGCCATTGCTCTATAGCTTCTTCTTCATTTGTTTTGGGTTTAAAGGTTAGATTTTTATCTCACATCTTAGTCTATAATTATCTTCGATTGTTAGGTATGAATTCCTAACACTTATTCTTGTGTAATTGATTTTGGTTTGGATTGATTTTGGGTATATTCCAATTTTTGGTGTTTTGGTTCAATTTTTGTGATAATCCTATTATGGACATTTGGACATTGATATTTGAGGCGTATCGATGAGCTGTTAAGGCTGGGTTGTCACATGGCATAATTCCTTAGTCATTGTTGCTCGTCCGATCGTTATCAATATCGTTTTGGCCATCATTGGTCCAGGTTCAGGAAATGCCTGAAATTCCAGTTTTAGACGTCTGAATTGATATTTCAGACGTCTGAATATGATTCTGGGAAAATTTCTATCCCCAGATTCAGATGTCTGAATCAAAGGCTTCAGACGTCTGAATTGGTTCCTTTTGAACCAGAAAGGAAGTAGGCCAAAAAGTGCCTATTTCAGACGTCTGAAATCAAGGATTTAGACGTCTGAATTCTATTCTGGAAAATAATTTATTTTCCAGATTCAAACGTCTGAATCCTTGATTTCAGACGTCTGAATCTGCAATCTTTTGCCTGTTTTCCTATTGAGCTTGAATTTCCAACTTTAATCGATTCGTATTGATTCCCTTTTTGTTGTTATCATTTATTATCGGCTTTGATGACATTTTCTTCGTGATTTTTGGGAATATCCATTTTGATGGATTCAGTATCGATTTCTTTGGATTTTATTCACGTCTTTGAATGTGAATTTTGGTGTTTGATTGTTCCACAATCATTTTTGTGATTTGTCACTTTAAAAATATAAAGGTTTCAATACTGGTAGTAAATATCAAAACTTCTTCGTTAAAACGATTTCAACTCTATTTTCAATATCAAACCCGTTTATAAAACCGCTTTCCAATCTACTAGTATATACAAACCTTTACCTCACTCGTTGAGAAATCTAATTAAACGACTTAGTAAAACGAGTGGTATGAAACGCTTGCGTTTACTTCGCCGGTTAATTCTTGGACTTGTTTGATTGATCCTCTTGTGACAATTTTCTAGTGAAGATCTACAGTTTGTTCGTAAATATTTAAGTTAAGCAAGTGGTTATGGGACATGAAGCTAAACTCATATATTTACGGACTTAGTGTAATTGACACTTCTCGATGATCATTGACGATCATTTTTGTGTTTTAGACTAGCAATTGTGCGATGTCTCTTTGTCTACGAGGGAGACTAAACCCCGTTTGTGTGATGTTTCGACTCACATATATGGGGTAGCGACCCACGGTCTTCGGACCATTCTTGTGGAGTTTCGAATCAAAATTAATGGTTAGCTACCATGAGATAGCGTCTCGTCTTGTGTTACACGTGTTGGTGAGTTTTCATACTCCCATTTTGTGATAGGCCTCCCCCCTTCTTGTGATTTCTGGATTTCTTGAGATGATTTGTGGAATTTTGTGCTTCACCAGTTTTAGTGATTTCCATTGATATGTTTATCAATTTTTGTGCATTGGTGAATTTGTGTGTCATTGACTTGTTATGAATACAAGTTTAGGGTATGATACCCTATTTTATCTTTGAGAAGATTCTTGTGATATTGATTAATCTCATGTTGATTTTCAATTACATACTTATAGTAGTATGCTATTATGGTTATTACATGTTTATGCCATACCTTTTATTCTATATCATATCGTCTGATATTTATAACTAGACTGACCCGTTTATTATTTTCTTATGAAATAATACTCGGGTCAGACCGAGATGTTACAGGTGCTTCTGCTTGACCTCTCTTCTGGGATTACTCTGACTTTTGGCTAACTACATAGATTAGTAGTTTTTGTTGTATACATTTGAGATATAAACTCTGTAATGTATACTTATTCTTTTGTGTAGCTTGTAGCTATTCTTTTGTATTAGCGTGGATCTTTCAGACCACTACTCTGATGTACACTTTCATGTGTTATATATATATTCATATCTTTTTCCGCCTTTGTGATATGGATGTCTGTGACTGATTTGTGTTATGTTTATTTCTATATTTGTCTCCGAAGATTATATATAGCCACTGTGTGATAGCTTTGAGTTTGTATCAGTATGTCGGATTTCCTCTTTAAATGAAATACATGCTATACTATCTGACATATCGGTGCTCGCACAAAGAAGTTATATGGATGGTCACTCCTCAACAGCCTTATTCTCCATGCTAGTTGACAACACTACTCCGTACTGTTCTTGGCTAGCGTGGGTATAGAGGTAGGGCGTCACAGCTTGGTATCGGAGCCAAACTTCGGAACAATGTAGAATAATTTAACAAGGATCATCATCCTAAGTCCACCTTAGGAGTCGTGCTTCAGGATTTAGTTCGAGTCTTCGAACCGATTCATCCTATTTCCTTTTATGTATCCTTGTTTTATCTATCAAGATTTGCTTGATATTTATTTAGAGAATAACTTTTCTTCTTCTCTCTTTCTTAAAGAAGAGAATGTCTAGACCAGGCCGTCCCAGAGCCGGACCATCTACTGTTACTCCCCAGGATGGAGTTTTTATGATTGCTCAATAGCTTCTTGATTTAGTAAAGAATGCTCAAGCAGTTGGTCCTAATCAGGAACCTACCCATCCTAAGTCTGGATTTGCACACTTGTGCAACGATTATACCAACTTAGGTGGGAAGCCATTCAAAGGTTCTGAAACTATTATTGAAGTCCAGGCTTGGCTAAGAGCATGCGATTGAATCTTTTCTCGCATGAACCTTATTGATCTTCACCGAGTTTAGGTGGCCTCTAGTATGCTCCAAGAAAGAGCATTGGACTGGTACGAACTTCTTATTTTTGAGATTAATGAAGCGGATCTCACCTGGGAGCAATTCCGGGAACGCTTCGAATTGAAATTTGTACCAGAAGCTAAGAAAGTAACATTGGCTCGACGTTTCATAGACCTTGTTCAAGGTGAATCCTCTATGACAGATAATGTCGCATCTTTCGAGTCACTGTCCAAATATAGGGTTGAATAAATCAACACCCCATTGAAGAAGAACCAAAGATTTGTCTATGGCTTAAACAAAAATCTCAAGAAGCCATTACTTCTAAAATTAGAAGTTCCTTTCGACCAACTCATTGATATCGCTCTTCGTCTTGAAGAGGCGGATAGGGAAAGTGATGTTGAAGTGGTGGGTTCCAAACCAAACCTCAAAAACAAGAAGAGGCCAAACAAATTCAAAGGTCCTTATCCCAACAAAAATGGGAAACCTGCACCTCCGGCAGCAAAGGCTTCTACCCCTAGTAGCAAGCAATGCTATAACTGTGGTTCTAAGGACCATTTTGCGAACAAGTGTTCAAGCCCCGTTCTTGTCGCTATTGTAAGAGCCCAGATCATTATATATATTTATGCCCCAGACTTCAAGGCAAGAAGGAGGGAAAGTTAAACGTGGCTCAAGCCCCTGGCAACACATCTCGCGGTCAAGGTATGTCTCATTCTGTCCTTGACGGCATTATTATATTTCATGATCAACCTATTAGAGTTCTCTTTGATACGGGTGCATCCCATTCTTTTATATCAAAGGAACTTGTCGATACTTTTTCTTTAAGTGTTGTTGCTTTAATGACTTCTTTGAGAATTGCGAATTTGGTTGGTGTGTCCGCAACTCTTAGTTTGCTTTGTAAAGATGTGGAGATTATTTTGTGTGATTTTCCTTTCCTAGCCGATTTGCATGTCATGCGTTATTTAGGCTTTGGAATGATTTTGGGTATGGATTGGCTTAACCGTTATGAATCTCATATCCTATGTCCTGAGCGGACTATTTATCTCCGACATCCGCAATCCGTAAAGCAGATTTCAATTGTTCTTAAAGATTCGGATTCCACTTTGGCTGCATCTTTATATTCTCTAAATCCTCTTGATGAAGACAATGATGATGAGGAAGATGTCATTTCTCTTATTCACGTCGTCCGTGAATTTTCCGACATATTTGAGCCCGCTCAAGGATTGCCACCTAAGCAAGCAAATGAGTTCAGTATTAATCTTATCCCTGGAGCTCAACCTATCACTCGTCCTCCTTATCGCATGTCCAATAAAGAAAATGAGGTGTTGGCAAACAATTATCTGAATTGGAAGCGAAACAATTTATTCAATCTAGTTCCTCTCCATGGGGAGCTTCGGCTATTTTTGTGAAGAAATCTGATGGTACACTTAGGCTCTGCATGGACTACCGCAAGCTTAATGATCTCACTATCAAGAATAAATATCTGTTGCCTCGGATTTATGATCTATTTGATCAACTTAGTGGTGCTAGAGTCTTTTCGCAATTGGACTTGGCTACCGGTTTTCATCAACTTCGTATTGCAGAGGATAGTATTCCTTTGACTTCGTTCCGTACTCGTTATGGATCTTATGAATGGCTAGTTATGCCATTTGGTTTAACGAATGCTCTGGCTTATTTCGTTGACCTTATGAATCGAGTTTTCAAAGATTTCCTCGATCGATTTGTTCGCATCTTTATTGATGATATTCTTGTGTATTCTAAAACCAAGGAGGAACATGAAAAGCATCTTCGTATCGTATTGGAAACTCTTAGGAGTAATCAGTTAAAAGAAAAAATTTCTAAATATTATTTTTGGCAATCTAGTGTGAAGTTTCTCGGTCATATTATTTCCGAATTCGGAATATCAGTGGATCCTTCAAAGATTGAAGTGATTCAAAATTGGAAGAGACCGGAGAGTGTAACGAAAATCCGTAGCTTCCTTGGATTGGCGGGTTATTACCGTCGTTTTATCAAGGACTTTTCAAAAGTTGTCGTGCCTCTCATTAGCTTAACAAAGAAAGGTGTTAAATACATTTGGTCGGACAAATGTGAAACTTCTTTTCAGAAATTAAAAGAACTCCTTTCTGATGCTCCTATTCTTGTTATTCCCGAAGGGAGTCAAGATTTTGTTGTTTATACCGATGCTAGTCGCGTTGGTTTGGGTGCCGTTCTTATGCAAAAAGAACGTGTTATTGCTTATGCTTCTAGGCAATTGAAGTCGGCTGAGACTAAATATGCCACACATGATTTAGAACTCGCGGCTATCATTTTCGCCCTTCGTATTTGGCGACATTATCTTTTGGGAGAGAAATTTATACTTTATACTGATCATAAGTCTTTGAAATATTTATTTTCTCAAAAGGAACTTAACTTGCGTCAACAGCGTTGGCTCGAATTCCTTGCCTCTTATGATCTTGATATTCTTTATACTCCCGGAAAAGGGAATCGAGTTGCTGATGCTCTTAGTCGTAAGCAGCAAGTGGTTGTTTCTATGATGATATCCGAATGGAATGATCTCGAGGTTTTATCCACTTGTGAAATTCGAGATCGTTTTTCCACTTTGTGTTCATCTCTGGTTTTATGTAGCCTTAAGGCTCATCCTTCTCTTTTAGACCGCATTCTTGAAGCTCAAAAGCTAAATCCCGAATTGGCTCTTCTTGGCCAAAATATTAAGGATAAAGTTGATATTGAAGGCCTGAAAGACTTTGATATTGAATCTCGAGGCGACATTCGAAGATTTGGTAGACTTATCGTACCAAATATTAGTGATCTTCGTAAAGATATTCTAGAAGATTCTCATCGTTCCAAATATTCCATTCATCCCGGTAGTAGTAAAATGTACGCGGATATGAAGCGACTTTATAACTGGGAGGGAATGAAATCAGACATTGCTAACTTCGTTAAGTGTTGCATGACTTGCCAACTTGTTAAGGCTGAACATCAAAGGCCCGGTGGGTTACTGCAACCTTTGGAAATTCCAATTTGGAAGTGGGATCATATTTCCATGGATTTTATTGATGGCCTTCCCCGTTCTCGTTCGGGTCATGATAGCTTATGGGTGATTGTTGATAGACTTACTAAATCCGCCCATTTTATTCTCGTTCGGTCTAACCGAACCGTTCCTCTTTTGGCCAAACTCTTTATTAAAGAAATTGTTAAATTGCATGGAGTTCCTACTTCTATAGTTAGTGATTGTGATCCATTGTTTACTAGTGGATTCTGGAAGAGTATTCAAAAAGCTTTGGGAACGAAGCTTAATTTTAGCACCGCTTATCACCCCCAGTCCGATGGACAAACTAAGCGTGTGAATCAAACTCTTGAAGATCTTCTTTGATCTTGTGTGCTTGATTTCGGTGGAAGTTGGGAAGATCATATTTCTCTCGTTGAGTTTTCCTATAATAATAGCTTCCAATCTAGTATTGGTATGGCGCCTTTCGAGGCACTCTATGGAAGGCCATGCCGATCTCCTTCTTGTTGGCTTGAGGCCGGTGAGAAGCTGGTTTTAGGTCCAGATTTTATTCATGATTCCACAGAAAAGATTGAACTTATTCGACATAGGATGAAAGAAGCCCAGAGTAGACAAAAATCCTATGCCGATAATCGAAGAAGGAAATTAGAATTTTCTGTTGGAGATCTTGTATTTATTCGTGTTTCCCCTATGAAGGGTGTTGTACATTTCAGTCGATCGGGAAAGTTAGCGCCTCGATATATTGGGCCATTTCCTATCACCGAACGTATTGGTTCCATGGCTTACCGCCTTTCGTTACCGGCTCAGTTTTCTGCCATGCATGACGTGTTTCACGTTTCTCAGTTACGGAAGTGCCTTCGGGATTCCAATTCTATTCTTGAGCCCGGTGTTGTGGAAGAGATTGTAGTTTCGCCTAATTTAACTTATGAGCAGCATCCTATTCGAATTATTGCTTCGGTGGTCAAACGACTTCGAAATAAAGATGTTTTGCTTGTTAAGGTTCAATGGTCCTCAAATCCTAAGGATTGCTCTTGGGAATCTAGAGAATTCATCGAGCGTACACATCCGGACTTACTTTCTCATGCCCTTTAACGTGAACTTCTTGTTTCAAATTTCTTTTGTGTTAATATGCTTTCATGGTTGTTACTTTTTTTTATTTCCATCTTATATATTGTGAGGACGCAATTTCTTTAAGGAGGGGAGTCTGTAACAACCCGTATATTTATCGATTTTATATTTAAATATTTTATCGTCAGTCGGATTTTAGTCCGAAAAGTTACTTTTTGCATACGGCCGAATTAGGACTCGAGACCACTTCCATTGAGTTCAAAACGCCGTTTGCGATCTTTTTAAGTATAAACTTTGATATGTTTGGAGTTAGTAGAATTTTGCTACGTTTTCCACTTAGGGCTTTGGTCTTGTTTCAGCTCACAAGACCCAAGCTTCACCCCTCCTCTCTTAATTACCTTACTTCTATTTCCTAATACTCAAGCTTTTACAACAATGGAGAGAGGAATGGGAAATTAAAACTCCAAGCCCTAGATTTCTTTTGCAAATCAAGTTCTAGCTCCAAACTAATAGAAGAAGCTTTGGTAAGCCTCCTCTTCTTCTTCTCCAACTCATTCTCTTATCAATTTCAGAAATTCCTAAACCTAACTTAGGAAATGTTTCTCTTTTTAGCCTAGATTCAAGGTTGTTGAGTTGGAATTGAACTGTGATTGCTCTTGCCATTGCTCTATAGCTTCATCTTCATTTGTTTTTGGTTTAAAGGTGAGATTTTTATCTCACATCTTAGTCTATAATTATCTTCGATTGTTAGGTATGAATTCCTAACACTTATTCTTGTGTAATTGATTTTGGTTTGGATTGATTTTGGGTATATTCCAATTTTTGGTGTTTTGGTTCAATTTTTGTGATAATCCTACTATGGACATTTGGACATTGATATTTGAGGCGTATCGATGAGCTGTTAAGGCTGGGTTGTCACATGGCATAATTCCTTAGTCGTTGTTGCTCGTCCGATCGTTATCAATATCGTTTTGGCCATCATTGGTCCAGGTTCAGGAAATGCCTGAAATTCCAGTTTCAGACGTCTGAATTGATATTTCAGACGTCTGAATATGATTCTGGGAAAATTTCTATCCCCAGATTCAGACGTCTGAATCAAAGGCTTCAGACGTCTGAATTGGTTCGTTTTGAACCAGAAAGGAAATAGGCCAAAAAGTGCCTATTTCAGACGTCTGAAATCAAGGATTCAGACGTCTTAATTCTGTTCTGGAAAATACTTTATTTTCCAGATTCAAACGTCTGAATCCTTGATTTCAGACGTCTAAATCTGCAGTCTTTTGCCTGTTTGCCTATTGAGCTTGAATTTCCAACTTTAATCGATTCGTATTGATTCCCTTTTTGTTGTTATCATTTATTATCGGCTTTGATGACATTTTCTTCGTGATTTTTGGGAATATCCATTTTGATGGATTCGGTATCGATTTCTTTGGATTTTATTCACGTCTTGGAATGTGAATTTTGGTGATTGATTGTTCCACAATCATTTTTGTGATTTGTCACTTTGAAAATATAAAGGTTTCAATACTGGTAGTAAATATCAAAACTTCTTCGTTAAAACGATTTCAACTCTATTTTCAATATCAAATCCGTTTATAAAACCGCTTTCCAATCTACTAGTATATACAAACCTTTACCGCACTCGTATGAGAAATCTAATTAAAGACTTAGTAAAACGAGTGGTATGAAACGCTTGCGTTTACTTCGCCGGTTAATTCTCGGACTTGTTCGATTGAACCTCTTGTGACAATTTTCTAGTAAAGATCTACAGTTTGTTCGTAAATTTTAAGTTAAGCAAGTGGTTATGGGACATGAAGCTAAACTCATATATTTTCGGACTTAGTGTAATTGACACTTCTCTGTGTTGTATTTGAGTTGTATCGAGTTGTATTAACTAGACAGGTGTTTATAACTGTCTAGTATGTGATGTATTATATATGTAACTCTGATGTATATGATATTTTGTAATCTCTTATGTGATATATTATATTTCATTCGTTCCGCTGTTAAGATTCTGATGTTGTTTCTTCTTTCTTCTTTATCTTTTCTATTTCTCACCCCTTTCTTTTTTAAAGATGATGCAACTTTCTGGTGGTAGAAAGTTGGGTCGTTTCAGTTTTGAAATGGAAATAATACATTGATAATTTGGGTTTGAAATAGCAATAAAATTTTGGTTTTAAAGTATATACTATTTTGAAGTTAAGGATATGTTTTGAAATGGCTAAAATATTTTGGTTTTAAAGTATATACTATTTTGAAGTAAAGGATATGTTTTGAAAGGGCAATGATTGAGTTTATAAAAGTATATATATAATTTTAAATGACCACGGTGTTATAATAACGTTTGGTTGTTAAAGAGACCGGGATCGGATATGGACATACTCTCTGTCGATACCGAAAACCACTTTGACAACTGTGTACGCGATGGAGTTTCCAGAATGAAGTAGGATGGTGGAGATGATCCTAAGGTATATACGTGGACCCAACTCCCGTGAGTTGGCATAAGGTGGCTAAAACAGGAGCGATCTCGGACCAGTGAGGTAGCACCTCTTATCGGACGCACTTCTTCGATTCCATTCTATTACTTTGTGATTTTTGGTGGCCACCCTTAGATTTGGGAGTGTTGTTCGAGGTGGAGCGGTAGTTGCTGCTATGTGTTTCCATCAGTCCGTGTGCGTAATTGGTATATCTACCCTGGCATTGCCTTGTGTGCCGTGTCACCTACCATATCGAGCTTTACTACGAGTTGTGATTTCTCCCGTAGCCTGTGGAGTATCGAGGGTAGCCCCCATTTTTGGGAGTATGCTAATACTGGATAGACTACTGGGACTATTACGTGTTAAGGGCTATATGGGTAACCCCTTGACGCTATTAAAAAGTATGATTATTTTATATTAGACATTATTATAATAGCGAATATTACTACATAGTAGATAGTTTAACGGATCCTTAAGAGATGTGAATCCCAAACATTTCTTAAGTTACTGCACTCACGTTAGACAATGGATAGGAGATGTCAAATCCCGTAAACATCTCTGACGCCATTTACACTCATATTTATTTCATTGATTTAACTTACATAAGATCTTTTAGTTCTGAATCGAGTGTTTTGTCTTTTCAATTCGCTCGGGTCAGCCTGAGCATTTCAGGATTTGAAGGCCTTAATTCTGGAGGACGAAGACGAAGAATTATTATTACTATTTGTTATATATTCCACTACACCATTGTATTCCGCTGCATTAATTATCATTCTCTGGTATGTGTAACTCTGATATGTATTATATAAGTATAATCAAATGTTTTGTAAAACAGCTTCATGAAATGTTATTTGATTATTATATTTTATCGTTCCGCTGCAAGATTCTATTTTTTTCTTTTATTTCTCCACTTATTCTTATTTACTCCATAACAATCCGCCCTTCTGTATGGTTTAAGTTGGCACGTGTGTCTGCTTAAGCGTATAAAAAGGTGGGATGTTACATCTGGTATCAGAGCGAGTTTTAGCGATAAACCTTAGCTTTGTGGGGTCTGACGCTTTACTAATAGGGTAGTAATACCCTATGATGGGTCGCTGAGTGTATATATATGAGAGAGCGTATTTGTTAGTGTTATAAAAAGGTTTTAATATTGTGTTAATCTGTTCCGTTTTGTATTTATAAGTTCCGGTTGGTGCATGGGACGCTATGACATCAATAGGGATTTCTAAACACTTAATAGGACAGACCGACATAATATTTGTTTTTAACATAGGTGAATGAAATAATTTTGCCTATTATATTTCCTATATATAAAATAAATTTTTATAAATGATATATATATATATATATATTTGGTTGCATATATTGGTTGTTAGGTAGTTTAATCTATAAATATTAGTAAAATAAATAAAAATTGGAAACTTAGAATCTAAAATCCCTGGATTTTTGAAAATTTCCTTTTAAATGATTTTGAAATATAATGATAATATTATTAGAAGTATTTTCTGATATAAATATTTCAATATAATTTGAAAAATAATTATTTTAAAGAAACTTTGGAAAGAAATAAGTTATGTACTTCCCTCTCTGTCGCTGGAAAATAATTTCGGTGATGGCGGCCACATCATCGACATTATTTTTTGAGTTTCGAAGTGGGAAGGCCACTGTTGTAGTTTTACTACAGATTTATTTTGATAAGCAAATATAAATTTTAAATTGTTTTAATTAAAATTGGATATATAAAATTTAAGTATATATTTAGCTGTTATTTTAAAATGATTTGAAATTTAACCTGGTATTTAGTTCTTGAATTTCCATTAATTAATAGTTTCAATTAGTGTAGTGAAATGGAATTTAACTAATAATTGAAGCCTCTAAAGAAAATAAGTGATTTAATGCTAAGTTATAAATTAAATAAAAAGAAAATTTAAATTTGTAACATATAAAACAAAGGATTATTATTGAACATTTAAATTAATTAAAAGAATTGAGAGAAACTTGTATAACTTTCAGTTACATTCTTTAAAAGCACATATATAACTTACCAAATATTAAAAGTTGAAATGTTTAATAAGAAAATGTAATGGAAATTGTACAAGTAAACTTATATAATGAAAGTGTTCAGTAAATTGCTTTTATTAATAAGAATTAAGGTTATAATTATTATGCCAAGTAACTGAATCGAACATGAATATTATTAATAAATGAATGTAAATAAATGGAATCAAGTAATGGATGAATATAATACAATAAGAAGAGAATTGACATGATAAGAATAAATTTAATGAAGATAAGTATTAATTGAATGAAGAGGAAATCAAGCAAAAATATATGGAATGAAATTAATAAGAATGAACTCGATCTATTGTTTGAATTTGTTGTTTGTTTAATTTATGGTTGTTTGGGCAAGGATACTTTACAATTGTTGGATGAATAAATAATCTATTTAGTTCGCCTAAGACTGGTGAGTAAAAGGGTACACTTAGTAGTTATTTCTCATTCCGTACAATTTAAAGTTTTGAACCCGAACAACTATTTGTTTGTTTGATATGAATGGATGATTGATTTGTGTTGATGTGATGGTTGTATGCCTTGTTGCAAGTGATTGTTGTTTGTATTGATTGGTTTTTTTATGGTTGAAACAACTTCAAATATTTCATTCTATATAATTTTTAACTCTTCTAGATATTATAAGTGAAATACAGGTTATGGAAGCAATTGCTACTGCTTTTGGTTTCATAATTTAAGCGTTGTTTGCCCGACAAATAGGCACGTTTTCGGATTTTGGTTTTATAGCGTTATTATATTTTTCTTGTGTTGGGATATATTATTTTGAAATTTTAAGTTATATATTGTTATTATATTTTCTTCGGAGCCTCTCCGTACAAAGGAAACTCTGCCGAAATTTTCCATAAATTTTGGACTTAGAAAATTTTGAAAATGTTTCCAAACGTTAATAATTTAAGTATAAAAAGATGTAAATGGTTATAAATTGGTATATTTTATTTTAAATTATTTTATTTTGTAAATTTATTTGTTTATAAATTTAATATTTTAAGTAAGATATATTGATTTCTTAATTCTTCTTTTTCCCTTCTTTTTCCTTTTCGGGGATGAAAAGTTTTGAGTGGAGGAGAGTGTAACGACCCGTAAATTTTGATAATTTAATTGGTTAAATTAATAAGATTTTCGTAATTAAATTTAGAAAGGAATAGAAATTTTATAATAAATATTGAAGTAAATGTTAAGAATGAATTGTAGTCATGGTTATTAAAACTAATTGTTGAAAATTTAAGTGAATTTAAAATAAGTAATAAAAGGTATGCATTTAATTTACCAATGTAATAATATATTGATTTAAAGTAACTGAATGTAAATTTAGGCAATAATGTTAATGCAAGGTAAACATTATGTAATAAATTGTAGTTGATAGGATTTATGCTAGAGAGTAAGTATAATAGTTGTTTTGATAATAAAGTAAGAATGTGAACTAAATTTTTTAAAATAAATGTAATTAAGTGGATTTATTGGAATTTAATAAAATTTGATGTTGGAATATTACATAAATAAGGATTGTGATTAAATTTGGAAATATTAATGCATCAAGATATAGCCAATGCTAATTGAAGGTTAATAATTAATGGATTGAATGAAATGAGATTTACGTAGATGTTATACTTAGCTACAAATTGGATATATGGTAATAAATGTAAGCATTCAATTAATTAATGAATTTATTTAATTTGTAAAGTAATAATATAATAGGTGGTAACTAGTTGGGAAGAATAAGCATACAAAATAATTAAATATTACTTTAATGAAAATAAGTGTAGTAAAGGAAGTGTGAATGTAAAATTTATAGAAACGTGAATTATATTAAGGTAAATTCATTAGTTGGATTTAAACCTAAATTAATGTGTTCAATTGATAAAAGTACACATTTAGAATGTAATATTTATTCAAGTAAAGATGTGATTAGGCGTATATTAATGTAATAAAATAATTAGCGTTATATATGGAATTATAATCTGGATTGATAAGTAACGAACTTTTAAATGCAATCAAAAGAAATAGGTGACATTTAATATAGGTTGTTTATTTATTTTGTAAATAAACTTTGGTAATCAATTACAGTAAATCCAAATTTAACTTTTGGTTAATGTAAATTTAAGTAATGTTAATTTTACTCATAATATGAATTGATTGATTTAAAAAATGGAAACCAAGATTTTATTTAATTGAAATATAAAATTCAATAATTGGATTTATTGCAATTTAACGAAATTGAATTGTGACGACCGCCCATGACCCCTACACCGAACAAGGAAAATAGTGCGCTGAAAGGTGTGCCAGGCAGCCATGGACGATTGTCAAGGTAAAATAAAACAGCAGAATCTATCGTATTACTCACAGCGCATGGATAAAAGTACAATAGAGAATATATATAGTGAAACTTCACAAAATAGAATCTCATCAATTAAGCTTCATAATAGTTGAATACAAACATCTGAATAGTCAATACATCAAGCCTCACTACATATCACTCAGAGAATTATACAAGCAGCGGAACATCCAGTACATATAGTAAGAAAATAATATGCAAGCCTCCAGCTCGTCTTCGTCATCAGCATCGTTGGAAACCAAGAACAGCACCTGTCACCTGCTACCTAGTCTGCCTATCCCAAAATGGATGAACAGCCCAAGGTAATAAGAGTTGAACATAAAACTTTGAGTCAGACAACAGTCTTAGTGAGCAGTAAATTAACTAACAACATACCAAAAGAGCATAAAGGTAAAAGGAATAGGAATCGAACCCTCCCACTCCACCTCTTTCTACAGTGATAGCCCCCAGACACACTAAGCAGAAATAAACATAGCAAAGCAGACATTTAAAGTAAAGCAATTATCACTCGAGTCAAGGTCGACATCTTCCAAGCACAAACCCCCAAGGCCTAAACCAAGATCAGATAAGCACCCAGAAAATACCGCTCTTGAGACCGAATGACGATACAACCAAACATCCATGACTCTGGTTATCACTGTTATCATTGCTTCGACACCACTGTTAATTGAATGACCGGCACATTCTTTCAGCCGTCCATCAAGGGCTAATGGAAACTTCGGTTCTAGACAGAACTCCGCACGTCGTCGCAGCCCGTGCCTAGGACTATCGAATCTGCCCAGAGTACTCGACTACCAATCATAGTCTTTAGGGACTATCGAATCTGCCCAGCGTACTCTTGCTTTGAGCCTGCTAGAACCTTCAACAACGATGAAATCTCAGCCTTCTAGTCATCCTCCTCGACGACTATTTCCATACTAGCTCAAGCGCCTCTCGAGCCAACCATTATCCTCAAACTCGAACCCTTTCACCGAGTCATCAACATGCTTGGGATGATCCCGTCTGGATTAAACCAAGGCTATCTCACATCATGCTTCGCTTCATCTCATCATAGCAAAGCCTCATCTCAACATTATCATCAAATCTATCCATATGAGCTTCATCAATCGCCACATATGCCACGAGCAGCTTTTCTAATTCAAGAGCCTTTCCCTTAGCTTTTGAATCATCTTTGACCATCTTCTCTAAATCCAACAACCAATCAACCAATTTATAACAATCAATCAAATCAATCATTAATCCAAGTAATCAATCATTCAAACAAGATCTAATCAATTATAACAATAATGGCAATCTAGTAAATAAAGAGTCCAAATCTAACAAGAATGAATCATGAGCAATATCTCTACAACTTGATGAATGAACTTGCATAGGTTAACATGTAGTAAAATGGATGTCAAATCATCATGAACAGTAGATCTATACTTAAGGTTAAGAAAATGCATGGAAATCACTATTTAACACAAAATCAAGCCACCAATCCGATATACTCCTTTGGATCCGTGTGAGAGATAATCACCACTCACCGAATCTCCTAAACAACTCAAAAGCAACACACTTCAGATCTGGACAGCGAAGGATCTAACTCGATCTACCAAAATTCCGCTTCAAACGATGAAATCTCTCTTCGAAGAATGTAGATCTTCAACTTTAGCTCTTGGATCTTCGATCTTGATCTTCGATTTGGATGGAAGGAATCACAAGATTAGAGTGGAGAAAAGAAGTGAAGAAGTGCAGCATTCGAGCTCACAAAATGGCAGGACTTCGTCGCTTCAAAATCCGGATCCCAAAGAGTGTGGAAAAACCGGGTATTTATAGGCAGTTTCCCTAAGTCGTTCGCCCCTTAAGTCGTCCACAACTTATGGAAACCCCACGACCTACGACTCACGACTCAGCCAATCCCACGACTTAACAAACCTCTCGACCTACGACTTAACAAACCCTATGACTTATCCATCCCCTTTGACCTAGGACTTAAACCATAACACACGCGCGCGCAAACCAGGACTCAACGACTCAACAAGTCCTACGACTTAACCTTGCGCGACTTAACGCATATGTGCGACTTAGCGACCTTGCGACTTAACGCTATACGACTTAAGTCTAACGCAAGTGCGCGACTCAACGACCCAATGACCTAAGCCTTAACACTAATGCGCGACTTATGACCTAACTCCAACACAGGGTCTTACGACCTAAACTTCAACGACTTATCCCATATTCCTTAAGTCGTTAACCCCACTTATCCCCTAGGTCGTTAACTCCCCTAAGCCGCTAACTCTTAAGTCACCGCTTCCTTTAAGTCGCCAATTCCTATAAGTCGCCAACTCCTATAAGTCGCCAACTCCTATAAATCGCTAACTTCCTATAGGTCGCTCCAAACTCTTAAGTCGTCTACCCCATAGGTCATCTACCCCTTAAGTCGCTCCACGACCTAAGCTACCACACGACTTAAGCTACAACACGGCTTATCTCCGAACGACCTAACTTCTACATGACTCAAGCTCTAGCCGACCTAAACTCTGGACGACTTAACAATACTAACAACCTAATAACAACTGTTCTATAATCTTTCGATCCGTAAAAATACGGGTCGTTACATTCTCTCCCCCTTAGGAATTTCGCCCCCGAAATTCCAAACAAACAAGAGCAATCAAAAACTATTCCGCATGCCTACCATCCATAGCAATCAACAAACCATGCGTCCAATTCTAGCCTAGCATGTAGAATTCTAAAACTAGAACAAGTTACAACGTAGTGAGATGACACGACACCTTATGGCCATACCTCGAAGAGTTCAGGATGAGCTGCCTTCATCCTCTCTTCCACCTCCCATGTACAGTCGTTAACATCATCACTCCATTGTATCTTAAGCAACCTAACTACCTTCCTCCTAAGTTGTTTCGTGTCAGTTTCCACAACACGAAACAGCTTACGAGGTCTCTTATCGCCTGGATCAATCTCAAAATCTTCACAGCTATCAGCAGAAACCACTGTATTCGAGTTGTGCACATACTTCCATAGATACGATACATGAAAACCATTGTGCACACTCGACATCTTTTCTGGTAACTCCAATTTATAGGCGAGCTTTCCAATTCGCTCGATGATCGGGAATGGTCCAACAAATCTCGGAGTCAATTTTCCTTTCTTCCCGAATCGAATAACATTCTTTAGTGGAGAAATCTTCACAAAAACCATATCACCTACGTCGAATTCCAAATCCTTACGATGCTTATCGGCATAACTTTTCTGTCGGTCTTGGGCTGCCTTCATTCGTTGCCGAATGATCTCTATACAATCCGAAGTCTGTCGAATCATTTCTGGCCCAAGTATTTGCTTTTCTCCTGTTTCTAACCAACATGTCGGAGAGTTACACGGTCTTCCATACAATGCTTCATACGGTGCCATACCAATGCTTGACTGGTAACTGTTATTATACGAAAATTCCACCAAATGAAGGTGATCTTCCCATGATCCTCCGAAATCTAAAACACAAGCTCTAAGGAGATCTTCCAAAACCCGATTGACTCTCTCGGTCTGACCATCTGTTTGGGGGTGATAAGCTGTACTCAAACACAACTCGGTTCCCAAAACTTCCTGAAAGCTCTTCCAAAATCCACAAGTGAACAATGGGTCTCGATCGCTCACTATACTCTTCGGAATACCATGGAATCGAACTATCCACTTAACATACAGCTCAGCCAACTTTGATGCAGTTCTGGTCGATCGAACATGAATGAATCTTGCACTCTTAGTCAAACGATCCACGATGACCCAAATCCCTTCATTTCCCGTTCTCGTTCTAGGTAACCCATCGATAAAATCCATCGATATTTGCTCCTACTTCCATGTAGGAACTTCTAATGGCTGTAGCAATCCACTGGGCTTCTTTTGCTCAGCTTTTACCAACTGGCAGTTCATACACTTGGAAATAAAATTTCCAACATCCTTCGTCATACCTTCCCAGTAATAGGTTCTCTTCATATCCCGATACATCTTATTTCCACCTGGATGGATTGTCAGCTTTGAGTGATGACTTTCCTTCAGAACTTCATTTCTCAATTCATCTATATCAGGAACAACTAGTCATCCTTGCTTCCGAAGCCAACCCGCTCGATCGACCTCGAATCCTTTATCCTTTTCTGGGTCCAATCCAGATTCCAAATCACGGATAATCTCGACAAGCTTATCGTCTCGCTTTTGGCTCTCGCCAATCCTTTCCACAAGAGTCGGTCTTATCGATAAGTTTGCCAACATCTCAGGTTCCAATTCACATCTGGGCCTGAAGTCAAATCCAGCCAAATACTCGAGACTCTTCCATTCTGAAAACATGGCTCCTAATCCTGCATGTCTTCGACTTAACGCATCTGCCACTGCGTTACCCTTTCCCGGAGTACAGGCTATACCAAAATCATATGATGCCAAAAACTCTAGCCATCGTTGCTGCCGAAGATTCAAATCCTTTTGGGAGAAAAGATACTTCAATGACTTATGATCTGTAAACAACTCGAATCGAACTCCCAATAGATAATGTCTCCACATCTTCATAGCAAATACAATTGCTGCCAATTCCAAATCATGAGTCGGATAATTCATTTCATGTGGCTTCAGTTGTCGACTTGCATATGCAACAACTCTACCCTTCTGCATCAGCACTGCTCCAAGTCCAGTACCACATGCATCGGTGTAAACCACCATCTCATCATTTCCACTTGGAATAGTCAAAACAGGAGCACTTGTCAATCGCTCTTTCAGGATTCTGAAAGCTTGCTCACACTTAGCATCCCATCTGAATACTTGATTATTTTTCGTCAATCCTGTTAATGGTTCAGCTACCTTGGAAAAGTCTTTGATAAATCGACGATAGTATCCTGCTAATCCAAGAAAACTTCTCACATCAGATGCATTCTTAGGTCTAACCCAATCCTGGATTGCTGCCACTTTAGCGGGATCAACCGCTATTCCATTTCCAGAGATAATATGGCCTAAGAACCTCACTTCACTCTTCCAGAAGTGACACTTCGAAAACTTAGCCTTCAGCTGATGTTTCCGTAAGATTTCCAAAACAATACGCAAGTGCGTCTTGTGCTCTTCTTCAGTTCTAGAATAAAAAATATCATCCACGAACACTAGTACGAACTTGTTCAACTGATCTCTGAACACTCTATTCATAAGATCCACAAAATATGCCGGTGCATTGGTCAATCCAAACGGCATTACCAGCCACTCAAAGAAACCGGATGGTGTCCTGAAAGCAGTCTTCGACACACTATCCTTAGCCACTCTTAACTGGTGAAATCCCATTGCCAAATCCATCTGAGAAAACACCTTAGCTTCGTGAAGCTGATCAAACAAGTCATCTATTCTCGACAATGGATACTTGTTCTTCTTAGTCACCTTATTCAGCTCATGATAATCCATACACAACCTCAACGATCCATCTGCTTTGGTTGCAAACACAACTGGTGCACCCCATTCGGACACACTACGCCGAATGAATCCTTTCTGCAAAAGATCATCAACTTGCACCCTCAACTCTTGCTGTTCCCTAGGCGCCATCCGCCTAAGAGGCATCACAATAGGTCTGGCTCCTTCAACTAAATCGATACGAAACTCGATCTCCCTATGCGGCGGTAACCCTTTGACCTCATTAAAGACATCCTCAAATCCATTAGCGATTGGCACCGATGACAGTCCATCCTGGGGAACAACCAGCGAATACATGAAGCTCATGAAGACGCCTTCCTCATGCTTACATCGTATCACAACCTTTCGCCCTTCCACATTCTCGACTGTCACCTCCAACCTTTCACAATCAACCTTTGCCGCATACTTCCTAAGCCAGTCCATACCCAAAATAATTCCGAACCCCGCAAAGTTCAGAACAAAACAATCACAAACAAAAGAGCAATCATGACTCGATACAATCAGACCATGGCATAGCATACACAGACATGACGAACCCCCTACTGGATTAGTCACAATCAATGGTCTATCAACAATATCCGGTTTTAAACCCAACCGGCATACAAGTTCATTACAAACAAAAGAATGCGACGCTCCAGTATCGAATAACACCCTAACTGGAACACCACATATGGAAAGAGTACCTTGAACCACCACACTCTTTCCTTTCTCTTCAGCGGTAGGAGCTTTTGAAGATGATGGAATAGCCCCCAAAGCATAAGCTTGCACAATCTGCTTGTCCTTCCGTGGTTCTGGACAATTCTTCTTAATATGCCCCAGCTTGTCACAGTTGTGGCACTTCACCGGCACCTTTGGATTCTTACAATCTCTGGAGAAATGGCCCTTCTGCTGACAATTGTAGCAGGTCACTTCGCCCTTCGGCTTCTTCTAGCCATCCTTACCCTTTTGCTGCTGCTGCATCCTCTTCTTGTTTCCACCCTGCTATGGTTTAGACTCTTCCTTGGTCACAGCAACAACAGATCCTTCTTTAGGAAACAGATCCTCATGCCTGAGAGCCTTCTCTACAAGCTTCTCAAATGGATCGTCCAAATGATCCACCAACTGTCTCCCAAGATAACTGTCCAAGCCTGTCACAAACTTCTCGTTCTTCTGATAAGGAGATTCAATATACGACTGGGCATACTTGGACAAAGCTTCAAACTCAGAAACATACTCAAGAACTGGTCTTCCACCTTGCTTGAGCTCCACAAACCTCTTGAATAGCTCAGATTTCTGAGCTGTAGAAATGAACTTAGCCTCAAATTTGTCTTGGAATTGTACCCAAGTAATTTCTTCCTCCGGAGTATCAATGGTGATAGAGTTCCACCAATCAGAAGCTCTTCCTTGAAGCTGTCTTGATGCGAGCTTCCTCTTGGTTGCATCCTCGATTCCCAAGTCACCAAAGATCCTTCTACAAGCTTCTATCCATCTCTGGACTTCAATGGTTGACTCCGTTCCCAAGAAAACCTTTCCTCCAAGAGTAGTATAATCTTTACACAGCTTAGCAAAATCCACCGGTTTTGGAGTTTGAACTTGAACTCCAACATCTACTGCTGGCCCCGGAGCTGGCATCCTTCTCATGATCGAAGTCATCATAGCCTCGAACATAGCAGCATAATCAGCAGCCCCCTCAGTAGCACGACCTTCCCTAGCAGCTGGTCTCCCTCTTCAACTCATTCTTAATATCTATAAAAGGAATGATTAATACACCTTGAGAACAACTGCATAAGGAACTCAAATCCTTCTAAGCTACTATATTATATATAGTAATCATCCATCAAAATACAATTACGTCTCTCATACGTAGTTACGTCAGCGACCGTTGGGTAAAATCGATTAACCAAAGCTCTAATACCAAATGTGACGACCGCCCATGACCCCTGCACCGAACAAGGAAAATAGTGCGCTGATAGGTGTGCCAGGCAGCCATGGACAATTGTCAAGGTAAAATAAAATAGCAGAATCTATCGTATTACTCACAGCGCATGGATAAAAATACAATAGAGAATATATATAGTGAAGCTTCACAAAATAGAATCTCATCAATTAAGCTTCATAATAGTTGAATACAAACATCTGAATAGTCAATACATCAAGCCTCACTACATATCACTCAGAGAATTATACAAGCAGCGGAACATCCAGTACATATAGTAAGAAAATAATATGCAAGCCTCCAGCTCGTCTTCGTCATCAGCATCGTTGGAAACCAAGAACAACACCTGTCACCTGCTACCTAGTCTGCCCATCCCAAAATGGATGAACAGCCCAAGGTAATAAGAGTTGAACATAAAACTTTGAGTCAGACAACAGTCTTAGTGAGCAGTAAATTAACTAACAACATACCAAAAGAGCATAAAGGTAAAAGGAATAGGAATCCAACCCTCCCACTCCACCTCTTTCTACAGTGATAGCCCCCAGACACACTAAGCAGAAATAAACATAGCAAAGCAGACATTTAAAGTAAAGCAATTATCACTCGAGTCAAGGTCGACATCTTCCAAGCACAAACCCCCAAGGCCTAAACCAAGATCAGATAAGCACCCAGAAAATACCGCTCTTGAGACCGAATGACGATACAACCAAACATCCATGACTCTGGCTATCACTGTTATCATTGCTTCGACACCACCGTTAATTGAATGACCGGCACATTCTTTTAGCCATCCGTCAAGGGCTAATGGAAACCCCGGTTCTAGACAGAACTCCGCACGTCGTCGCAGCCCGTGCCTTGGACTATCGAATCTGCCCAGAGTACTCGACTACCAATCATAGTCTTTAGGGACTATCGAATATGCCCAGCGTACTCTTGCTTTGAGCCTGCTAGAACCTTCAACAACGATGAAATCTCAGCCTTCTAGTCATCCTCCTCGACGACTATTTCCATACTAGCTCAAGCGCCTCTCGATCCAACCATTATCCTCAAACTCGAACCCTTTCACCGAGTCATCAACATGCTTGGGATGATCCCGTCTGGATTAAACCAAGGCTATCTCACATCATGCTTCGCTTCATCTCATCATAGCAAAGCCTCATCTCAACATCATCATCAAATTTATCCATATGAGCTTCATCAATCGCCACATATGCCACGAGCAGCTTTTTTAATTCAAGAGCCTTTCCCTTAGCTTTTGAATCATCTTTGACCATCTTCTCTAAATCCAACAACCAATCAACCAATTTATAACAATCAATCAAATCAATCATTAATCCAAGTAATCAATCATTCAAACAAGATCTAATCAATTATAACAATAATGGCAATCTAGTAAATAAAGAGTCCAAATCTAACAAGCATGAATCATGAGCAATATCTCTACAACTTGATGAATGAACTTGCATAGGTTTACATGTAGTAAAATGGATATCAAATCATCATGAATAGTATATCTATACTTAAGGTTAAGAAAATGCATGGAAATCACTATTTAACACAAAATCAAGCCACCAATCCGATATACTCCTTTGGATCCGTGTGAGAGATAATCACCACTCACCGAATCTCCTAAACAACTCAAAAGCAACACACTTCAGATCTGGACAGCGAAGGATCTAACTCGATCTACCAAAATTCCGCTTCAAACGATGAAATCTCTCTTCGAAGAATGTAGATCTTCAACTTTAGCTCTTGGATCTTCGATCTTGATCTTCGATTTGGATGGAAGGAATCATAAGATTAGAGTGGAGAAAAGAAGTGAAGAAGTGCATCACTCGAGCTCTCAAAATGGCAGTACTTCGTCGCTTCAAAATCCGGATCCCAAAAAGTGTGGAAAAACCGGGTATTTATAGGCAGTTTCCTTAAGTCGTTCGCCCCTTAAGTCGTCCACGAATTATGGAAACCCTACGACCTACGACTCACGACTCAGCCAATCCCACGACTTAACAAACCTCTCGACCTACGACTTAACAAACCCTACGACTTATCCATCCCCTTCGACCTACGACTTAAACCATAACACACGCACGCGCGAACCAGGACTCAACGACTCAACAAGTCCTACGACTTAACCTTGCGCGACTTAACACATATGTGCGACTTAGCGACCTTGCGACTTAACGCTATACGACTTAACTCTAACGCAAGTGCACGACTCAACGACCCAACGACCTAAGCCTTAACACTAATGCGCGACTTACGACCTAACTCCAACACAGGGTCTTACGACCTAAACTTCAACGACTTATCCCATATTCCTTAAGTCGTTAACCCCACTTATCCCCTAGGCCGTTAACTCCCCTAAGCCGCTAACTCTTAAGTCGCAGCTTCCTTTAAGTTGCCAATTCCTATAAGTCGCCAACTCCTATAAGTCGCCAACTCCTATAAGTCGCTAACTTCCTATAGGTCGCTCCAAACTCTTAAGTCGTCTACCCCTTAGGTCGTCTACCCCTTAAGTCGCTCCACGACCTAAGCTACCACACGACTTAAGCTACAACACGGCTTATCTCCGAATGACCTAACTTCTACACGACTCAAGCTCTAGCCGACCTAAACTCTAGACGACTTAACAATACTAACAACCTAATAACAACTGTTCTATAATCTTTCGATCCGTAAAAATACGGGTCGTTACATGAATATAGCTAAATAATACTTATTTCCAATGAAGATGGAATATGAGAAAATTTATGTAATAGTTTGAATCCAATGGTAAACCCATCTATTTGACAATAATTAATGGAATAACGTATATGCAAACTAATTTAGCGTAGTCACTATTAATTGAAACCTACTGCAATAAATGGAATTAAATATTACGTTAGTGTGGATTTAAGGTAATTTGGTAATAATGTATTGTTAATGGTTATGAATGAATTGATAATTAAAAGGAAGGGTAGTGATGTTAATATAGGTTAACTATACATAAGTTGAATGAAATCCCAATAAAGGAAGTAATGCAAATGTATATTAAGCAAAAATTTCAATACTAGTGGAAAAATTAGTTAATACACAATAAAGAAAGAAAGTTGATGTAATAAAAGAATGGAACCAAGATGAAATGATTAATGTGATTTAAAATCTTAATCTGGGTGTGCATTAATTTATAATGGGATATAAAAGCTAAATTAATAATTTAAAGTGTTGACATTACCTTTAAGATGATAAATTTATAATTGATTCATAATAAGGAAAATAAGGAAAGATTCAAATGAATGGATTCATTTGGATAGCAATTGACAATTTATGAATTAATATAAAATAGTAAGTTATAATTGATTGAAATAGTGGGGATAATATAATTTGTTAAGTGAAACATAGGTAAACAAATGTAAGTATTGAATTTATAAGAGAGAGAACATTAAATTGTAAGTTTATAAGTGTAATTAAACGTAGCTTATGTTTTGTGAAAATATAAGGAAAGTTTGATTTAATGAAAATAAGAACGTTTATATCAAATAAAATGAATGGTTCATTTGTGAATGTAGATTTAGTTTCATTAGAGTAAAGAATAGAATGATTTCTAAAAAATAAAAATAAAAGGGAATATATATATATATATATATATATATATATATATTTATTTGAACGCTGTTTTAGCATATAGATTGATTACAAGAATAGGAGTATAATTTAAGTAAGTTATTTATTACTATGGTGTATAAACAACAAATGTCTAAACATCTTTAAATGACTTAAGGAAACAATTGTTCTATTTTTCATCCATTTTTGTTTATCTATTTTGAAATTTAAATTTGTTATTAATTGCAATCAATGTAATGGAAATATTTTAATTAAAAGGAAAGAGAACGTAAAAGGAAAGAAACGTTGATTGTAATTAATAGATTTAATAAAAGAAACCCGCGTTTTGTGTTAAACAGAAATGGTGCTTTAAAGGAAATAAAAGAATTGAACGTTTTCATTTTTAAGGTAAGTATAATTTTATTAATTGTGCATAGATAAAAATTATATGTGTACAAATTGAGTATTATTTGAGTGAATGAAATTAGTTTGGTTACGTTTCGGAGAAATTGAATTTCAAAATGTGTATGTGGTCCCTTCATTTCTTTTTTTATCACATGTACATTTTCAAATAGTTATCTCATTATTAATACTTGGTCCGTTCATTTCTCCTTCTATTTAATACCTAAGCCTAGACCTTTAGGCTACATTTAATTCTTTCCATCTCATTTCTTTTCTCTCTTCACCTTCCTCCTTTCTTTTTCTTTTTTTTTCTTTCTTCTTCAAATCTTCTTCTTCTTTTTGAAAGCTTCTTTTCTTTTTCAATTCTTCATCTTCTTTAAATTTTCTTCTTCTTTTTCAAACATTCTTCTTTTTTTTCAAATCTTCTTCTTCAAATCCAGATCCATACAAACTTCTCTGTCTCTTCCAAAACATTCTTAAAAAAAAGATTAAGATAGCAAGGAAACAAATCAAAAGGAGGAAAAATTAAAGTAAATCAAAATAAAAGATTACGGAACAAGATAGCAATTAAGAAGGAGACTAAGGAAACATAGAGCGGAGCTATGGATTAGAAGTTTATTTTTTTTAGATTCGTATAAAGGTGAGTGTTTTAACCCACTCACAACTTCTAAAATTTCTTATGTTTTTTAAATTGATTTATGATATGAACTGAAATTTATTTATAATTGTTTGGCATAATTTATCATCATTCTAGTTAAATTTAATTTATTCAATTAAAATGTTATTTAATTCATTATTGCATATAAACTGCCAGTTAAATAGTTATTTAATTTGTTATTGGATATAAACTGCCAGTAAATGCCTGTTATTTATTATATGTTGTATTTTGATGTTATTGATTTAATTGTATGATGATTGTGATAAATACTTGATGATTGATATTGGATGAATGTATGTTTTATTTGATATCATTATAATCTGCAAGTTCGTTATGGATTGATTTTTATTCGGGATTGCGGTTTGAAATGATATATAACCGTAATTTTATTTTAAATTGGGGATTGAAATGATAAATATCCGTATCACTTGACCATAGGATAGAAAATTATATACAGACACAGTTGGTCTATATATATCTATTTTTGAAATGATTTCTATGGCTTTTGGAAAAATAAGGGTTTATATAAATACTGATTTTGATATTAAATATATATTATTAAATTCTTAAAATTTAAGCTATATATAACTTGATGATGTTTTAAGTTGATTTACGAATATTTCAAGTTTGAGCTTTATGTAAATGCTATTGAATTTATTTGATAAATAATTTTAAACTAAATAATAGTAAATTGAATTAAGAAACATATGAGATTATCAGGTTTGGCTTGGAAATTTTGGAATATTTAAAGACTTGAAATATATCAAAATTGAAATGTTTTATTGAAATTAAGGTATTATTGTTTTCAAAGTATTGGTTTTCGAAATTGTTATAACTTTGAAAGTAATATGGTTTGAAAAATGAATTTATTTGAAATAGAATTTATTTAAGAATTATCTGTCGTAGGTCGAAGGAAAGCGCATTGCTTTAGGTCGTCAAGTGTTAAGTCGCAGATGCACGTTGTTGTAGGTCGTTAGGCTTAGGTCGGTGGGTTTTAGGTCGGCAAGTTCCTAGGTCGTAAGTCGGAAGCGACTTATGGAGATAGTCAAATTTCGACTTAAGGAATTTTCTGCTATAAATAGGAGGGGTTGTTCTCACTTTTTGGGATCCGGATTTTGAAGCGACGAAGTGCTGCCATTTTGAGAGCTCGACTTCTACACTTCTTCACTTCTTTTCTCCACTCTAATCTAGTGCTTCCATCCATCCAAATCGAAGATCAAGATTGAAGATTCAAGAGCTTAGATTGAAGATCTTCATCTTTTCAAGAGAGATTTCTTCATTTGAAGCGGATTTGTGATAGATCAAGCTTGATCCTTTGCTGTCCAGATCTGAAGCGTGTTGATTTGAGGTTGTTTCGGTGATTTGGTGAGTGGTGATTATCTCTCACACGGATCCAAAGGAGTATATCGGATTGTTGGCTCGATTTGGTGTTAAATAGAGATTTCCATGCATTTTCTTCCTCCTAAGTGTAGATCCATATAGATCCATTGTTCATGATGATGTTACATCCGTTTTATCATATGTTAACCTATGCAAGTTCATTCATCAAGTTTATAGAGATATAATCCATGTTTTCATGCTTATTGGACTTTCAACTCTTTAATTACGAAAATGCCATTATTGTTATAATTGTCTACTTAGATCATATTTGAATGCTTGATTGTTTGGATTGATGATTGATTTGATTGATTGTTATGAACTAGATGATTGATTACTAGATTTAGATCGAAGGTGATTCAAAAGCTAAGGGAAAGGCTCTTGAATCGGAAAAGCTGCTCATGGCATATGTAGCGGGATGATGAAGCTCTTATGCATAGATTTGATGATGTGATGATGAGATGAGGCTTTGCGAGGATGTAATGAAGCGAGGCAATCATGTGATGAAGACTTGGTCTAATCCAGACGGGATCATTCCAAGCATGTTGATAACTCGGTGATATGATTCGAGTTGAGGATAATGAATGGATATGAGAATAGTCGTCGAGGAGGATGACTAGGAGGCTTGGATAGCATCGTTGTTGAAGGTTCTAGCATGCTCTAAGCAAGAGTACGTTTGGGCAGATTCGATAGTCCCAACGGCCAACTGTTGATGGTCGAGTACTCTGGGCAGATTCGATAGTCCTAGGCACGGGCTGCGACGACGTGCGGGAGTTATGTCTAGAACCGGGGTTTCCATTAGCCCTTGACGGACGGCTGAAAGAATGTGCCGGTCATTCAATTAACGGTGATATCGAAGCAATGATATCAGTGATAGCCAGAGTCATGGATGTTTGGTTGTAACGTCATTTCGGACTCAAGAGCGGTATTTTCTGGGTGCTTATCTGATTTAGGCCTTGGTACTTGGAAAACATCGCCCTTGACTCGAGTGATAGTAGCTTTACTTTAAATTGTATGCTTTGCTATGTTTGCTTCTGATTAGTGTGTGTCTGGGGGCTATCACTGAAGAATGAGGTTGGAGTGGGAGGGTTGGATTCCTATTCCTTTTCCTTTATGCTCTTTTGGTATGTTGTTAGTTAATTTACTGCTCACTAAGACTGTTGTCTGACTCAAGGCTTTATGTTTTAATTCTTATCGCCTTGGGCTGTTCGTCCATTTTGGGACGGGCAGACTAGGTAGCAGGTGACAGGTGCTGTTTTCTTCTCACGATGCTGATATCGAAGACGAGCTAGAGGGATGCATATTACCTTCTTATTATATGTACTGGATATTCCGCTGTTTTGTATACTCTGAGAGATATGTAGTGAGGCTGGATGTATTGACTATGTGGATGCTTGTATTCAACTATTATGGAGTTTTATATGATGTCATTTTGTTCTGTAAAGCTTCACTATACATATGTTCTATTGTATTTTGTCCATGCACTGTGAGTAATACGATAGATTCTGTTGTTTTAAATCTTACCTTGACAATCGTCCATGGTCGCCTGGCACACTTTACAGCGCTCTATCTTTAGATTCGGTGCAGGGGTCATGGGCGGTCGTCACATTTGGTATCAGAGCATTGGTTAATTGATTTTACCCAACGCTCGCTGAAGTAACCACGTATGAGAGACGTAATTGTATTTTGATGGATGAATACTATATATAATATAGTAGCTTAGTAGAGTTGAGTCCTTTATGCAGTTGTTTCTCTAGATGTTCTAATCATTCCTTTTTATAGATATTGAGAATGAGTCGAAGAGGGAGACCAGCTGCTAGGGAAGGCCGTGCTACTGAAGAGACTGCTGATTATGCAGCCATGTTCGAAGCTATGATGACTTCGATCATGAGAAGGATACCAGTTCCGGGGGCAGCAGTTGATGTTGGAGTTCAAGTCCAAACTCCGAAACCAGTGGATTTTGCTAAGTTGTGCAAGGATTATACTGCTCTTGGAGGGAAGGTTTTCTTAGGAACAGAATCAACTATCGAAGTCCAGAGATGGATAGATGCTTGTAGAAGGATTTTTGGTGATTTGGGAATTAATGATGCAACTAAGAGGAAGTTGGCATCGAGGCAGCTTCAAGGGAGAGCTTCTGATTGTTGGAACTCTATTACCATCACTACTCCGGAAGAAGAGATTACTTGGGAGCAATTCCAAGTCAGATTTGAAGCTAAGTTCATTTCTACAGCTCAGAAGTCTGTTCTGTTCAAGAGGTTTGTGGAGCTCAAGCAGGGTGGAAGATCTGTTCTTGAGTATGTTTCTGAGTTTGAAGCCTTGTCCAAGTATGCCCGGTCATATATTGAATCTGCTTATCAGAAGAATGAGAAGTTTGTGACTGGCTTGGATAGTTATCTTAGGAGGCAGTTGGTGGATCATTTGGACGATTCATTTGAGAAGCTTGTGGAGAAAGCTCTTAGGCATGAGAGTCTGTTTCCTAAGGATGGATCTGTTGTTGCTGTGACCAGGGAAGAGTCTAAACCCCAGCAAGGTGGAAACAAGAAGAGGAAGCAGCAGCAGCAGAAGGGTAAGGATGGCCAAAAGAAGCCGAAAGGCGAGGTGACTTGCTACAACTGTCAACAGAAGGGCCATTTCTCGAAGGATTGTAAGAATCCTAAGGTGCCGATGAAGTGTCATAACTGTGACAAGCCGGGGCATTTCAGGAAGAATTGTCCAGAACCAAGGAAGGACAGGCAGATTGTGCAAGCCTATGCTTTAGGAGCTGTTCCGTCGTCTTCGAAAGCTCCTACTGCTGAAGAGAAGGGAAAGAGTGTGGTTGTTCAAGGTACTCTTTTCCTATGTGGTGTTCCAGTTAGAGTTCTGTTTGATACTGGAGCATCGCATTCGTTTGTTTGTAATGAACTAGTGGGCCGGTTAGATTTGAAGCCGGATATTGTTGATAGGCCATTGGTTGTGACTAATCCAGTTGGGGGTTCGTCTTGTTTGTGTATGTTATGCCGTGGTCTAGTTGTGTCGAGTCATGGTTGCTCTTTTGTTTGTGATTGCTTTGTTCTGAACTTTGCGGGGTTCGGAATTATCTTGGGTATGGACTGGCTTAGGAAGTATGCGGCTAAGGTTGATTGTGAGAGGCTGGAGGTGACAGTCGAGAACGTGGAGGGGCGAAAGATTGTGATACGATGTAAGCATGAGGAAGGCGTCTTCATGAGCGTCATGTATTCGCTAGTTGTTCCACGGGATGGACTGTCTTTAGTGCCAATCGCAAATGGATTCGAGGATGTCTTTGACGAAGTCAAAGGGTTGCCGCCGCATAGAGAGATCGAGTTTCGGATAGATCTAGTTGAAGGAGCCAGACCTGTTGTGATGCCTCTTAGGCGGATGGCGCCTAGGGAACAGCAGGAGTTGAGGGTGCAAGTTGATGACCTTTTACAGAAAGGATTCATTCGGTGTAGTGTGTCCGAGTGGGGTGCACCGGTTGTGTTTGCAACCAAGGCAGATGGGTCGTTGAGATTGTGCGTCGATTATCGTGAGCTGAATAAGGTGACTAAGAAGAACAAGTATCCATTGCCGAGAATAGATGACTTGTTTGATCAGCTTCACGAAGCCAAGGTGTTTTCTCAGATGGATTTGGCAACGGGATTTCACCAGTTGAGAGTGGCTAAGGATAGTGTGCCGAAGACTGCTTTTAGGACACCATCCGGTTTCTTTGAGTGGCTGGTAATGCCGTTTGGATTGACTAACGCGCCAGCATATTTTGTGGATCTTATAAATAGAGTGTTCATAGATCAGTTGAACAAGTTTGTACTTGTGTTCGTGGATGATATCCTGATTTATTCCAGGACGGAGGAAGAGCACAAGACGCACTTGCGTATTGTTTTGGAGATCTTACGGAAACATCAGCTGAAGGCTAAGTTTTCGAAGTGTCACTTCTGGAAGAGTGAAGTGAGGTTCTTAGGCCATGTGATTTCTGGAAATGGAATAGCGGTTGATCCCGCTAAGGTGGCAGCAATCCAGGATTGGGTTAGACCTAAGAATGCATCAGATGTGAGAAGTTTTCTTGGATTAGCAGGATATTATCGACGGTTTATCAAAGACTTCTCCAAAGTAGCTGCACCGTTAACAGGATTAACGAAGAAGAACCAAGTGTTCAGTTGGGATGCTAAGTGTGAGCAAGCTTTCGGAATCCTGAAAGAGAGACTGACGAGTGCTCCTGTTTTGACTATTCCAAGTGAGAATGATGAGATGGTGGTTTACACCGACGCATGTGGTACTGGACTTGGGGCAGTACTGATGCAGAAGGATAAAGTTGTTGCGTATGCTAGTCGACAACTGAAGCCGCATGAAAGGAATTACCCAACTCATGATTTGGAATTGGCGGCGATTGTATTTGCTCTGAAGATGTGGAGACATTATCTGTTGGGAGTTCGATTCGAGTTGTTTACGGATCACAAGTCGCTGAAGTATCTTTTCTCCCAAAAGGATTTGAATCTTCGGCAGCAACGTTGGCTAGAGTTTTTAGCATCATATGATTTTGGTATAGCTTATACTCCGGGAAAAGGTAACGCAGTGGCAGATGCGTTAAGTCGAAGACATGTAGAATTGGGAGCCATGTTTTCAGAATGGAAGAGTCTCGAGTATTTAAGCTGGATTTGATTTCAGTCCTAGATGTGAATTGGAACCTGAGATATTGGCAAACTTATCGATAAGACCCACTCTTGTGGAAAGGATTGGCGAGGGCCAAAAGCGAGATGATAAGCTTGTCAAGATTATCCGTGAATTGGAATCTGGATTGGATCCAGAAAAGGATAAAGGATTCGAGGTCGATCGAGAGGGTTGGCTTCGGAAGCAAGGACGACTAGTTGTTCCCGATATAGATGAATTAAGGAGTGAGGTTCTGAAGGAAGGTCATCACTCGAAGCTGACAATTCATCCAGGTGGAAATAAGATGTATCGGGATATGAAGAGAACCTACTACTGGGAAGGTATGAAGAAGGATGTTGGAAATTTTATTTCCAAGTGTATGAATTGCCAGTTGGTTAAAGCCGAACAGAAGAAGCCAAGTGGATTGCTTCAGCCATTAGAAGTTCCTACATGGAAGTGGGAACAAGTGTCGATGGATTTTATCGATGGATTGCCTAGAACCAGAACGGGAAATGAAGGGATCTGGGTCATTGTGGATCGTCTGACTAAGAGTGCACGATTCATTCCTGTTCGATCGACTAGGATTGCATCAAAGTTGGCTGAGTTGTATGTTAAGTGGATAGTTCGTTTCCATGGTATTCCGAAGAGTATAGTGAGTGATCGAGATCCATTGTTCACTAGTGGATTTTGGAAAAGCTTCCAGGAAGTTTTGGGAACCGAGTTGTGTTTGAGTACAGCTTATCACCCTCAAACAGATGGTCAGACTGAGAGAGTCAACCAAGTTTTGGAAGATCTCCTCAGAGCTTGTGTTTTGGATTTCGGAGGATAATGGGAAGATCACCTTCATTTGGTGGAGTTTGCGTACAACAACAGTTACCAGTCAAGCATTGGTATGGCATCGTATGAGGCATTGTATGGAAGACCGTGTAACTCTCCGACATGTTGGTTGGAAACTGGAGAAAAGCTGATGCTTGGGCCAGAGATGATTCGACAGACTTCGGATTGCATAGAGATCATTCGGCAACGAATGAAGGCAGCCCAAGACCGTCAAAAGAGTTATGCTGATAAGCGTCGAAAAGATTTGGAATTCGACGTAGGAGATATGGTTTTTGTGAAGATTTCTCCTCTGAAGAATGTTATTCGATTCGGGAAGAAAGGAAAATTGACTCCGAGATTTGTTGGACCATTCCCGATCATCGAGCGAATTGGAAAGCTCGCCTATAGACTGGAGTTACCGGAGAAGATGTTGAGTGTGCACAATGTTTTTCACGTATCGTATCTACGGAAGTATGTGCATGACTCGAATACGGTGGTTTCTGCTGATAGCTGTGAAGATTTCGAAGTTGATCCAGTTGATAGAAGACCTCGTAAGCCGCTTCGTGTTGTTGAAACTGACACGAAACAGCTTAGGAGAAAGGTAGTTAAATTGCTTAAGATACAATGGAGTGACGATGATAACGACTGTACGTGGGAGGTGGAAGAGAGGATGAAGGCAGCTCATCCTGAACTCTTCGAGGTATGGCCCTAAGGTGTCGTATCATCTAACAACATTGTAACTTGTTCTAAGTCTTAGAATTCTGTACGCTAAGCTAGAATTGGATGCATGGTTTGTTGATTGCTATGGATGGTAGGCGTACAGAATAGTCTTTGATTGCTTTGTTTGCTTGGAATTTCGGGGGCGAAATTCCTAAGGGGGAGAGAATGTAACGACCCGTATTTTCACGGATCGAAAAGTTCGTCAAATCTGGAGTTTTAGCATTTTTGCCATTTCAGATTTTAGGCAAATTTTTCCTAAGTCCTAAGTCGTCCACGACTTAGCATAAGTCGTGAGTCGTATACGACTTAGGGGATAGGAGCGACTTAAGGACTGGACGAGATGAGGGATGAGTCGTATACTTACTAAGTCGTAAGTCGTAAGCCTAGTTGAGTCGTCTGACCAGTTGTTTGTTAAGTCGTTGCCGAGTTAAGGAAGTGGGGTTGACCGACTTAAGATAGTGACCGACCTAGGTGATAAGTTGTGACCGACTTAAGAGGAGTAGGCGACCTAAGTATTCTGGGGTTAGGTCGTGGGGTAGAGTTAGGTCGGTAACGACCTAGGGAGTTAGCTTGTTAGCGACCTAAGGAGTTGCCGTGTTAGCGACCTAAGGAGATAGGTCGTATAAGTTAGGTCGTAGACTCCTATGGTTGTTAAGTCGCCATGTGTTAGGTCGTTGGGTTTCCTAAGTGTTAGGTCATACCAGTTGCTAAGTCGTAGGTCGAAGGAAAGCGCATTGCTTTAGGTCGTCAAGTGTTAAGTCGCAGATGCGCGTTGTTGTAGGTCGTTAGGCTTAGGTCGGTGGGTTTTAGGTCGGCAAGTTCCTAGGTCGTAAGTCGGAAGCGACTTATGGAGATAGTCAAATTTCGACTTAAGGAATTTTCTGCTATAAATAGGAGGGGTTGTTCTCACTTTTTGGGATCCGGATTTTGAAGCGACGAAGTGCTGCCATTTTGAGAGCTCGACTTCTACACTTCTTCACTTCTTTTCTCCACTCTAATCTAGTGCTTCCATCCATCCAAATCGAAGATCAAGATTGAAGATTCAAGAGCTTAGATTGAAGATCTTCATCTTTTCAAGAGAGATTTCTTCATTTGAAGCGGATTTGTGATAGATCAAGCTTGATCCTTTACTGTCCAGATCTGAAGCGTGTTGATTTGAGGTTGTTTCGGTGATTTGGTGAGTGGTGATTATCTCTCACACGGATCCAAAGGAGTATATCGGATTGTTGGCTCGATTTGGTGTTAAATAGAGATTTCCATGCATTTTCTTCCTCCTAAGTGTAGATCCATATAGATCCATTGTTCATGATGATGTTACATCCATTTTATCATATGTTAACCTATGCAAGTTCATTCATCAAGTTTATAGAGATATAATCCATGTTTTCATGCTTATTGGACTTTCAACTCTTTAATTACGAAAATGCCATTATTGTTATAATTGTCTACTTAGATCATATTTGAATGCTTGATTGTTTGGATTGATGATTGATTTGATTGATTGTTATGAACTAGATGATTGATTACTAGATTTAGATCGAAGGTGATTCAAAAGCTAAGGGAAAGGCTCTTGAATCGGAAAAGCTGCTCATGGCATATGTAGCGGGATGATGAAGCTCTTATGCATAGATTTGATGATGTGATGATGAGATGAGGCTTTGCGAGGATGTAATGAAGCGAGGCAATCATGTGATGAAGACTTGGTCTAATCCAGACGGGATCATTCCAAGCATGTTGATAACTCGGTGATATGATTCGAGTTGAGGATAATGAATGGATATGAGAATAGTCGTCGAGGAGGATGACTAGGAGGCTTGGATAGCATCGTTGTTGAAGGTTCTAGCATGCTCTAAGCAAGAGTACGTTTGGGCAGATTCGATAGTCCCAACGGCCAACTGTTGATGGTCGAGTACTCTGGGCAGATTCGATAGTCCTAGGCACGGGCTGCGACGACGTGCGGGAGTTATGTCTAGAACCGGGGTTTCCATTAGCCCTTGACGGACGGCTGAAAGAATGTGCCGGTCATTCAATTAACGGTGATATCGAAGCAATGATATCAGTGATAGCCAGAGTCATGGATGTTTGGTTGTAACGTCATTTCGGACTCAAGAGCGGTATTTTCTGGGTGCTTATCTGATTTAGGCCTTGGTACTTGGAAAACATCGCCCTTGACTCGAGTGATAGTAGCTTTACTTTAAATTGTATGCTCTGCTATGTTTGCTTCTGATTAGTGTGTGTCTGGGGGCTATCACTGAAGAATGAGGTTGGAGTGGGAGGGTTGGATTCCTATTCCTTTTCCTTTATGCTCTTTTGGTATGTTGTTAGTTAATTTACTGCTCACTAAGACTGTTGTCTGACTCAAGGCTTTATGTTTTAATTCTTATCGCCTTGGGCTGTTCGTCCATTTTGGGACGGGCAGACTAGGTAGCAGGTGACAGGTGCTGTTTTCTTCTCATGATGCTGATATCGAAGACGAGCTAGAGGGATGCATATTACCTTCTTATTATATGTACTGGATATTCCGCTGTTTTGTATACTCTGAGAGATATGTAGTGAGGCTGGATGTATTGACTATGTGGATGCTTGTATTCAACTATTATGGAGTTTTATATGATGTCATTTTGTTCTGTAAAGCTTCACTATACATATGTTCTATTGTATTTTGTCCATGCGCTGTGAGTAATACGATAGATTCTGTTGTTTTAAATCTTACCTTGACAATCGTCCATGGTCGCCTGGCACACTTTACAGCGCTCTATCTTTAGATTCGGTGCAGGGGTCAAGGGCGGTCGTCACAAGAAGTTTATTTTTTTTAGATTCGTATAAAGGTGAGTGTTTTAACCCATTCACAACTTCTAAAATTTCTTATGTTTGTTAAATTGATTTATGATATAAATTGAAATTTATTTATAATTGTTTGGCATAATTTATCATCATCGTTATGGATTGATTTTTATTCGGGATTGCAGTTTGAAATGATATATAACCGTAATTTTATTTTAAATTGCGGATTGAAATGATAAATATCCGCATCACTTGACCATAGGATAGAAAATTATATACAGACACAGTTGGTCTATATATATCTATTTTTGAAATGATTTCTATGGCTTTTGGAAAAATAAGGGTTTATATAAATACTGATTTTGATATTAAATATATATTATTAAATTCTTAAAATTTAAGCTATATATAACTTGATGATGTTTTAAGTTGATTTACGAATATTTCAAGTTTGAGCTTTATGTAAATGCTATTGAATTTATTTGATAAATAATTTTAAACTAAATAATAGTAAATTGAATTAAGAAACATATGAGATTATCAGGTTTGGTTTGGAAATTTTGGAATATTTAAAGACTTGAAATATATCAAAATTGAAATGTTTTATTGAAATTAAGGTATTATTGTTTTCAAAGTATTGGTTTTCGAAATTGTTATAACTTTGAAAGTAATATGGTTTGAAAAATTAATTTATTTGAAATAGAATTTATTTAAGAATTATCTGTGAATATATGGATTGGAAACCTATTGAAATTGAAAATTTAGAATATGACTTCAAAATGTGGTTTGGGTTTAAGATGATCTAAAAGAATATTACAAGTCACCTAAATTTAAGAAAGATTAGTGATTTGAAATTTGGTTTTATTTAAATAATATATTATTGAATTGTTTTGGAAATGGAAATGATATATTATTGAATTAGCTTTTGAAATGGAAATAATACATTGATAATTTGGGTTTGAAATAGCAATAATATTTTGGTTTTAAAATATATACTATTTTGAAGTTAAGGATATGTTTTGAAATGGCTAAAATATTTTGGTTTTAAAGTATATACTATTTTGAAGTAAAGGATATGTTTTGAAAGGGCAATGATTGAGTTTTTAAAAGTATATATATATTTTTAAATGACCACGTTGTTATAATAACGTTTGGTTGTTAAAGAGACCGGGATCGGATATGGACATACTCTCTGTCGATACCGAAAACCACTTTGACAACTGTGTACACGGTGGAGTTTCCAGAATGAGTAGGATGGTGGCGACGATCCTAAGGTATATACGTGGACCCAACTTCCGTGAGTTGGCATAAGGTGGCTAAAACATGAGCGATCTCGGACCAGTGAGGTAGCACCTCTTATCGGACGCAGTTCTTCGATTCCATTCTATTACTTTGTGATTTTTGGTGGCCACCCTTAGATTTGGGAGTGTTGTTCGAGGTGGAGCGGTAGTGGCTACTATG
This sequence comes from Allium fistulosum, assembly GCA_030737815.1. Taxonomy (NCBI): domain Eukaryota; kingdom Viridiplantae; phylum Streptophyta; class Magnoliopsida; order Asparagales; family Amaryllidaceae; genus Allium; species Allium fistulosum. The sequence continues at coordinate 717,643,139 of CM060908.1, forward strand.
TGTTTCCATCAGTCTGTGTGCATAATTGGTATATCTACCCTGGCATTGCCTTGTGTGCCGTGTCACCTACCATATCGAGCTTTACTATGAGTTGTGATTTCTCCCGTAGCCCGTGGAGTATCGAGGGTAGCCCCCATTTTTTGGAGTATGCTAATACTGGATAGACTACTGGGACTATTACGTGTTAAGGGCTATATGGGTAACCCCTTGACGATATTAAAAAGTATGTTTACTTTATATTAGACATTATTATAATAGCGAATATTACTACATAGTAGATAGTTTAACGGATCCTTAAGAGATGTGAATCGCGAACATTTCTTAAGTTACTGCACTCACGTTAAACACTGGATAGGAGATGTCAAATCCCGTAAACATCTCTGACGCCATTTACACTCATATTTATTTCATTGATTTAATGTAACGACCCGTATTTTTACGGATCGAAACTTCGTAAAACAGTTGACATTTGGTCACACTGTTGATAAGTCGTTTATAGTTTAATTCCTAGGTCGTTTGGGTTTAGGTCGGCAAGGGGTTAAGTCGGAGAAGTCTGGTAGGTCGTAAGTAAGCTTAGGTCGTAGCCGACTTAAGGGGAATAGGCGACCTAAGGATGTTGGGGTTGGCGACCTAAAGATTTGGAGTTAGGTCGTATGAAGGATGGTAAGGGTTTAGGTCGTAGACGACCTAAGAGATAGGAGACTTAAGGGTTTTTGGCGAGTTAAGGTTTTGAGCGACCTAAGGGATAGGTCGGCAGCGACCTAAGGAGGACCAGTAGTTAGTGTGGTTAGGTCGTAGACGACCTAAGAGTTAGGTCGTGGATGGGTTAAGTGTTAGGTCAGTTGAGTAAGTTAGCGACTTAAGTATTTTGGGTCGTATGGTAGGATAGGTCGGTCGAGCGACCTAAGTGTTAACGACTTATAAAGGTTAGCAGGTTAGCAACCTAGTGGTTAGCGAAGTTAGGTCGTTAGACGACTTAAGGAAGTTAGGTCGTAGCATAGTGAGTCGTAGAGTTGCTAAGTTATTAAGTCGTGAGCGACTTAGGGGTTAAGCCACTAAGTCGTAAGTCGTATCTCCTGTTAGGTCGCGCATATTAGTTAAGTCGTAGGTCGTATGGATGCGGTTATCTACTAAGTCGTTAGGTCGTATGCGCATGTGTTAGGCGGAGCTGCTGTTAAGTCATAAGTCGTATACCCTGTTAAGGCGCGTGCTTTAGGTCGGGGATCTGCTAGGTCGTAGGCTGGGAGATTTGTTAGGTCGTAGGTCGGAAGAGATAGGTCGTGGACGACCTAATTCCGAGTGTACGACTTAGGGGGAATTTCAGCTATAAATAGGAGGGCTTTGTTCCATTTTTGGGATCCGGATTTCGAAGCTACGAAGTGCTGCCATTTTGAGAGCTCGACTCCTACACTTCTTCACTTCTTTTCTCCACTCTAATCTAGTGATTCTATCCATCCAAGTTGAAGATCAAATTGAAGATTCAAGAGCTTGGATTGAAGATCTTCATCCTTTGAAGTGAGATTTCTTCGTTTGAAGCGGATTCGTGATAGATCAAGCTTGATCCTTCGCTGTCCAGTTTTGAAGCGTGTTGATTTGAGGTTGTTTAGGTGATTTGGTGAGTGGTGATTATCTCTCACACGGATCCAAAGGAGTATATCGGATTGTTGGCTCGATTTGGTGTTAAAATAGTGATTTCCATACATTTTCTTTATCCTAAGTGTAGATCCATATAGATCCATTGTTCATGATGATTTGACAACCATTTTATTACATGTTAACCTATGCAAGTTCATTCATCAAGATTATAGAGACATTGTTCATGTTTTCATGCTTATTAGACTTTCAACTCTTTAATTACGAAATTGCCATTATTGTGATAATTGTCTACTTAGATCATATTTGAATGCTTGGTTGCTTGGATTAATGTTTGATTTGGTTGATTGCTATGAATTAGATGATTGATGATTTGATTTAGATCGAGGATGATTCAAAAGCTAAGGGAAAGGCTCTTGAATGGGAAAAGCTGTTTGTGGCATTTGTAGCGGATGATGAAGCTCTTATGCATAGATTTGATGATGATGTTGAGATGAGACTTTGCGAGGATGTGATGAAGCGAAGTATGATATGAGATAATCTTGGTCTAATCCAGACGGGATCATTCCAAGCAGGTTGAGGATAATGGATTGCTCGAGAGGCGCTTGAGCTAGTATGGAAATAGTCGTCGAGGAGGATGACTAGAAGGCTGAGATCTCATCGTTGTTGAAGGTTCTAGCATGCTCAAAGCAAGAGTACGTTGGGCAGATTCGATAGTCCCTGAAGGCTACTGATTGGGTAGTCAAGTACTCTGGGCAGATTCGATAGTCCTAGGCACGGGTCACGATGACGTGCGGGAGTTATGTCTAGAACCGGGGTTTCCATTAGCCCTTGACGGACGGCTGAAAGAATGTGCCGGTCATTCAATTAACGGTGATATCGAAGCAATGATAACAGTGATAGCCAGAGTCATGGATGTTTGGTTGTATCGTCATTCGGTCTCAAGAGCAGTGTTTTCTGGGTGCTTATCTGATCTTGGTTTAGGCCTTGGGGGTTTGTACTTGGAAAACATCGCCCTTGACTCGAGTGATAATTGCTTTACTTTACATTGTATGCTCTGTTATGTTTGCTTCTACTTAGTGTGTGTCTGGGGGCTATCACTGTAGGAAGATGTTGGAGTGGGAGGGTTGTATTCCTATTCCTTTTTCCCTTATGCTCTTTTGGTATGTTGTTAGTTAATTTACTGCTCACTAAGACTGTTCTCTGACTCAAGGCTTTATGTTTTAACTCTTATTGCCTTGGGCTGTTCGTCCTTTTTTGGGACGGGCAGACTAGGTAGCAAGTGACAGGTGCTGCTCTTGCTTTCCACGATGCTGATGACGAAGACGAGCTGGAGTATTGCATATTACTTCTTACTATATGTACTGGATGTTCCGCTGCTTTGTATTCTCTGAGTGATATGTAGTGAGGCTTGTTGTATTGACTATTCAGATGTTTGTATACAACTACTATGAAGTTTTATTGATGAGATTCTATTCTGTGAAGCTTCACTATATATTTATATGTTCTATTGTATTTTGTCCATGCGCTGTGAGTAATACGATAGATTCTGTTGTTTTAATTTACCTTGACAATCGTCCATGGCTGCCTGGCATACTTTACAGCGCACTTTCTTTAGGTTCAGTGCAGGGGTTATGGGCGGTCGTCACATTTGGTATCAGAGCTTTGGTTAATCGATTTTACCCAACGCTCGCTGACGTAACTACGTATGAGAGACGTAATTGTATTTTGATGGATGATTACGATATATGATATAGTAGCTTAGTAGAGTTTGAGTCCTTTATGCAGTTGTTTCTCTAGATGTTCTGATCATTCCTTTTTATAGATTTTGAGAATGAGTCGAAGAGGGAGACCAGCTGCTAGGGAAGGCCGTGCTACTGAGGGAGCTGCTGATTATGCAGCTATGTTCGAAGTTATGATGACTTCGATCATGAGAAGGATACCAGTTCCGGGGGAAGCAGTAGATGTTGGGGTTCAAGTTCAAACTCCCAAACCAGTGGATTTTGCTAAGTTGTGCAAGGACTATACTGCTCTTGGAGGAAAGGTTTTCTTGGGAACAGAATCAACTATTGAGGTCCAGAGATGGATAGATGCTTGTAGAAGGATCTTTGGTGATTTGGGAATTGAGGATGCGACTAAGAGAAAGCTTGCATCAAGGCAGCTTCAAGGAAGAGCTTCGGATTGGTGGAACTCTATTACCATCAATACCCCGGAGGAAGAGATTACTTGGGAGCAATTCCAAGTCAGATTTGAAGCTAAGTTCATTTCTACAGCTCGGAAGTCTGTTCTGTTCAAGAAGTTTGTAGAGCTCAAGCAAGGTGGAAGACCAGTTCTTGAGTATGTTTCTGAGTTTGAAGCTTTGTCCAAGTATGCCCGGTCGTATATCGAATCTGCATATCAGAAGAATGAGAAGTTTGTGACAGGCTTGGACAGTTATCTTGGGAGACAGTTGGTGGATCATTTGGACGATTCATTTGAGAAGCTTGTGGAGAAAGCTCTCAGGCATGAGAGTCTATTTCCTAAGGAAGGATCTGTTGTTGCTGTAACCAGGGGAGAGTCTAATACACAGTAGGGTGGGAACCAGAAGAGGAAGCAGCAGCAGCATAAGGGTAAGGATGGCCAGAAGAAGCCGAAAGGCGAGGTGACTTGCTACAATTGTCAGCAGAAGGGCCATTTCTCGAAGGATTGTAAGAATCCGAAGGCACCGATGAAGTGTCACAACTGTGACAAGCCGGGGCATATCAGGAAGGATTGTCTAGAACCGAGGAGGGACAAGCAGATTGTGCAAGCTTATGCTTTGGGAGATGTCCCATCGTCTTCAAAAGCTCCTACTGCTGAAGAGAAGGGAAAGAGTGTGGTGGTTCAAGGTACTCTTTTCCTATGTGGTGTTCCAGTTAGAGTTCTGTTTGATACTGGGGCGTCGCATTCGTTTGTTTGTAGTGAACTCGTAGACCGGTTAGGTTTGGAACCGAATATCGTTGATAGGCCATTGGTTGTGACTAATCCAGTTGGGGGTTCGTCTTGTTTGTGTATGTTATGACGTGGTCTGATTGTATCGAGTCATGGTTGCTCTTTTGTTTGTGATTGTTTTGTTCTGAACTTTGCGGGGTTCAGAATTATTTTGGGTATGGACTGGCTTAGGAGGTATGCGGCAAAGGTTGATTGTGAGAGGCTGGAAGTGACAGTCGAGAATGTGGAGGGGCGAAAGATTGTGATACGATGTAAGCATGAAGAAGGCGTCTTCATGAGCTTCATGTATTCGCTAGTTGTTCCACTGGATGGACTATCATTAGTGCCAATCGCAAATGGATTCGAGGATGTCTTTGACGAAGTCAAAGGGTTGCCGCCGCATAGAGAGATCGAGTTTCGTATAGATCTAGTTGAAGGAGCCAGACCTGTTGTGATGCCTCTTAGGCGGATGGCGCCTAGGGAACAGCAAGAGTTGAGGGTGCAAGTTGATGATCTTTTGCAGAAAGGATTCATTCGGCGTAGTGTGTCCGAATGGGGTGCACCAGTTGTATTCGCAACCAATGCAGATGGATCGCTGAGGTTGTGTGTCGATTATCATGAGCTGAATAAGGTGACTAAGAAGAACAAGTATCCATTGCCGAGAATAGATAACTTGTTTGATCAGCTTCACGAAGCTAAGGTGTTTTCTCAGATGGATTTGGCAACGTGATTTCACCAGTTGAGAGTGGCTAAGGATAGTGTGCCGAAGACTGCTTTCCGAACACCATCCGGTTTCTTTGAGTGGCTGGTAATGCCGTTTGGATTGACTAACGCGCCAGCATATTTTGTGGATCTTATGAATAGAGTGTTCAGAGATCAGTTGAACAAGTTTGTACTTGTGTTCGTGGATGATATTATGATTTATTCCAGAACTGAAGAAGAGCACAAGACACACTTGCGTATTGTTTTGGAAATCTTACGGAAACATCAGCTGAAGGCTAAGTTTTCGAAGTGTCACTTCTGGAAGAGTGAAGTGAGGTTCTTAGGCCATGTTATCTCTGGAAATGGAATAGCGGTTGATCCCGCTAAGGTGGCAGCAATCCAGGATTGGGTTAGACCTAAGAACGCAACGGATGTGAGAAGTTTTCTTGGATTAGCAGGATATTATCGACGGTTTATCAAAGACTTCTCCAAGGTGACCGCACCATTGACAGGATTGACGAAGAAGAACCAAGTGTTCAGATGGGAAGCTAAGTGTGAGCAAGCTTTCGGAATCCTGAAAGAGCGATTGACGAGTGATCCTGTTTTGACTATTCCAAGTGGGAATGATGAGATGGTGGTTTACACCGACGCATGTGGTACTGGACTTGGAGCAATGCTGATGCAGAGGGATAAAGTTGTTGCATATGCTAGTCGACAACTGAAGCCACATGAAAGGAATTACCCGACTCATGATTTGGAGTTAGCGGCGATTGTTTTTGCTCTGAAGATGTGGAGACATTATCTACTGGGAGTTCGATTTGAGTTGTTTACAGATCATAAGTCGTTGAAGTATCTTTTCTCCCAAAAGGATTTGAATCTTCGGCAGCAACGTTGGCTAGAGTTTTTGGCATCATATGATTTTGGTATAGCTTATACTCCGGGAAAAGGTAACGCAGTGGCAGATGCGTTAAGTAGAAGACATGCAGGATTGGGAGCCATGTTTTCAGAATGGAAGAATCTCGAGTATTTAGCTGGATTTGACTTCAGGCCTAGATGCGAATTGGAACCTAAGATGTTGGAAAACTTATCGATAAGACCGACTCTTGTGGAAAGGATTGGCGAGAGCCAAAAACGAGACGATAAGCTTGTCAAGATTATCCGTGATTTGGAATCTGGATTGGATCCAGAAAAGGATAAAGGATTCGAGGTTGATCGAGAGGGTTGGCTTCGGAAGCAAGGACGACTAGTTGTTCCCGATATAGGTGAATTGAGGAGTGAAGTTCTGAAGGAAAGTCATCACTCGAAGCTAACAATTCATCCAGGAGGAAATAAGATGTATCGGGATATGAAGAGAACCTATTACTGGGAAGGCATGAAGAAGGATGTTGGAAATTTTATTTCCAAGTGTATGAACTGCCAGTTGGTAAAAGCCGAACAGAAGAAGCCAAGCGGATTGCTTCAGCCATTAGAAGTTCCTACATGGAAGTGGGAACAAGTATCAATGGATTTTATTGATGGACTACCTAGAACAAGAACGGGAAATGAAGGGATTTGGGTCATTGTAGATCGTCTGACCAAGAGTGTAAGATTCATTCCTGTTCGATCGACTAGGATGCATCAAAGTTGGCTGAGTTGTATGTTAAGTGGATAGTTCGATTCCATGGTATTCCGAAGAGTATAGTGAGCGATAGAGACCCATTGTTCACTAGTGGATTTTGGAAGAGCTTCCAGGAAGTTTTGGGAACCGAGTTGTGTTTGAGTACAGCTTATCACCCTCAAACAGATGGTCAGACCGAGAGAGTCAACCGAGTTTTGGAAGATCTTCTTAGAGCTTGTGTTTTGGATTTCGGAGGATCATGGGAAGATCACCTTCATTTGGTGGAGTTTGCATATAACAACAGTTACCAGTCAAGCATTGGTATGGCACCGTATGAGGCATTGTATGGGAGACCGTGTAACTCACCGACCTGTTGGTTAGAAACTGGAGAAAAGTTGATACTTGGGCCAGAGATGATTCGACAGACTTCGGAGTGCATAGAGATCATTCGGCAACGAATGAAGGCAGCCCAAGACCGTCAGAAGAGTTATGCCGATAAGCGTCGAAAGGATTTGGAATTCGACGTAGGAGATATGGCTTTTGTGAAGGTTTCTCCACTGAAGAATGTTATTCGATTCGGGAAGAAAGGAAAATTGACTCCAAGATTTGTTGGACCATTCCCGATCATCGAGCGAATTGGAAAGCTCGCCTACAGATTGGAGTTACCAGAGAAGATGTCGAGTGTGCACAATGTTTTTCATGTATCATATCTACGGAAGTATGTGCACGACTCGAATATGGTGGTTTCTGCTGATAGCTATGAAGATTTCGAAGTTGATCCAGTCGATAGAAGACCTCGTAAGCCGCTTCGTGTTGTGAAAACCGACACGAAACAGCTTAGGAGGAAGGTAGTTAAGTTGCTCAAGATACAATGGAGTGATGATGATAACGACTGTACGTGGGAAGTGGAAGAGAGGATGAAGGCAGCTCATCCTGAACTCTTCAAGGTATGGCCCTAAGGTGTCGTGTCATCTCACGATATTGTAACTTGTTCTAGTGTTAGAATTCTGTACGCTAAGCTAGAATTGGATGCATGTTTGTTGATTGTTATGGTTGGTAGGCGTACAGAATAGTTTTTGATTGCCTTGTTTGTTTGGAATTTCGGGGGTGAAATTCCTAAGGGGGAGAGAATGTAACGACCCATATTTTTATGGATCGAAACTTCGTAAAACAGTTGACATTTGGTCACACTGTTGATAAGTCGTTTATAGTTTAATTCCTAGGTCGTTTGGGTTTAGGTCGGCAAGGGGTTAAGTCGGAGAAGTCTGGTAGGTCGTAAGTAAGCTTAGGCTTAGGTCGTAGCCGACTTAAGGGGAATAGGCGACCTAAGGATGTTGGGGTTGGCGACCTAAAGATTTGGAGTTAGGTCGTATGAAGGATGGTAAGGGTTTAGGTCGTAGACGACCTAAGAGATAGGAGACTTAAGGGTTTTTGGCGAGTTAAGGTTTTGAGCGACCTAAGGGATAGGTCGGCAGCGACCTAAGGAGGACCAGTAGTTAGTGTGGTTAGGTCGTAGACGACCTAAGAGTTAGGTCGTGGATGGGTTAAGTGTTAGGTCAGTTGAGTAAGTTAGCGACTTAAGTATTTTGGGTCGTATGGTAGGATAGGTCGGTCGAGCGACCTAAGTGTTGACGACTTATAAAGGTTAGCAGGTTAGCGACCTAGTGGTTAGCGAAGTTAGGTCGTTAGACGACTTAAGGAAGTTAGGTCGTAGCATAGTGAGTCGTAGAGTTGCTAAGTTATTAAGTCGTGAGCGACTTAGGGGTTAAGCCGCTAAGTCGTAAGTCGTATCTCCTGTTAGGTCGCGCATAATAGTTAAGTCATAGGTCGTATGGATGCGGTTATCTACTATGTAACGACCCAGAATTTTGAACAAATTAAATTGAAAATATTTAATTAATTTTAAATATTTGAACGATGATTTAATTTGAATCCCGAATATAACTTTGAAATTGGCGATTAAATTATAAAATTTAATCGATTGGAAGTTGAAAAAAAAAATTGAATCTTCAAATTTAGGCCGATTAAAAGTATTTCGAAAGCTTTTAAAATTCGTAATGGTAATACTGAAGATAATTGAAATTTCAGAATCCAATTTCGAATTGAATTGATCAAGTTTGAAATTTGTATCGTTCGTATCGAAATGTAAAAATAGCCGTCCGAGGCACAGTCTCGGAATTCGAAGAAACCAGTTCCATTGGGTCTGTAATATTGTATTATTACTGGATTTCCAATTTCGTATTTTTCGGAGTTAATATGAGAGCGTACGGCGTATAAACGCGTCAGAATTTTTTTAAAGCAAATTCAACTTAAATTTAAATTTAAATATTTGTCAAAACATCGACACGTTCCCCTCCTAAAATCGCGCAGAACATTACGCCTAAAATCACGTTTTCTTTTCGTTTTAAAATCCAAATCGTATCTTCATTTTCACTCCCTCTATTCAGTTCAAAACAAAAGAAAATCTCGTTCTAAACTAAAAACAATGGCCGCTTCTTTTAATCTCTTCTCCCTCCCTCTCAATCGAAAATAAACGGCCGAAGCCCTAAATCGAAATCAGTTAAGGCATCGTGAGTGGGGGTTCGACGTGGCAGGCTGGGGCGATTGGTCGCGGTGGGCTCGAGCTCGGCAGTGGCTCGAAGCAATGGAGACGACTCTGGCAAATGGGTTTCAGACGAAGGGCGAACGCGAGGCAGTGGTCGCGACAATGTTCTGGGGGGCGCTCGAGCACGCGATGGAGGTGAAGGGATCTGGGTCGACGTTCGGTTGTGAGGCGCGAAGCTCGAGATGAACGAGCTGGCGAAGGCGATGGGGTGGTCGCCTCTGCTGTCGAATGGATGTTCGATTTTGGGTATCGCGAGTGTGAACGGCGACGAGGCTAAGGAACGGCGATGGTGGCCTGGGCGAGCTCGTTCCTGGTATGCCAATGGTCGTAGCGGCAACGTGATGCTTCGAGTGCAGTTGTTCGGCTAGGGTTCCGATGGCAATCTAGGATTTCAATCGAGTTTAAGGTAATTTATATCTCTTATATATATGTATTTTTACTGATACCACTTAAGTTTAAGTTTTAAATTGTAAAGTTATAATTATTCACGTATTGGAATCAATTGCAAATTATAAAACAGTGTTTAAAATTTTATCGGCTATATATATATAATTGAATTTTTGATTTTACAACAGGTTAGAAATAATTCTGTTTGAATTCATTAAGCTATATATAGAGGCTGTTTATTTTAAGATGATTAATTAGTAAATTGGCTTATTATTTTTTTCTAGTTTCTAAGGATACTTTATCAAATAGGAAATTGATCGATAGATTTGTTTGAAATAAGAATAAAATTTAAAAGAGGTAATTAAGTAACTCTTTTAAAAAGAAATTTGATCATTCGATTTGTTCGAATATTAACAAATCATATATAATGTTTTACAAGGTCTTAAATAAAGAAATCAAAGCAGAAATGGAAATGGAATGCAAAATAAAAGGCTAAGGTGAGATTTTTTTTCTCACTCAAAAATGAAAGTGGAATTTTCAGTTATTGTTTGATTGTCTGTTTGGATTGTTGATATTAGATATTTTAGGATATATCTATATATAGCAATATATACATATTGGCATATGTATATATTGGATTGATGATTTCCCGCCTCGTATAGCGGATGAGACCCTATTGCGCCGTTAGTAAGCGGATTATTTTTATAAAACCCATATACCACGATATTCCACCTCGAAGTGGAATTGGTATTGTGCTAACGTCTTTGGATGCAGGGAAATAGGTTGGAGGGATCCAACTGGACCCCTCACATTGATTGATTTTATTTATACTGTGGTATGAATCTGTGAATGATTATATTGATGTTATTGATCATATCGATGTCTGGAAATTGATTGAAAGCTAAAAATTTAGCTGAACGGATGTTTGATATCATTGGATTCCAAAAATAAACGAAATTGAATTTTTGAATCAAAGTAGAAATTTCTAAGTGAATCAATTTTAGAAATTGAATAAATTTTGAAGAAAGAAAATTTTAAAGTATAAAAAGTTAATTTTTATAATCTTATCGAATTAATTCCAGAATCAAGTGAAAATGTTAAATAAATGGATTTCGTAAAATAGTGATTATAAATTGAAGAATTTAATTTAAGAATTTGGATTTTTAAATAGACTGAAAGAAACAATTGAAATATATTTTCTTTAAAAGGAATTTATTTAAAAGGAGATAAGTTGGAAATCCAATTAGAAATTTAATTGGTAAGTTGAAACGATTTGGGAAATCAATGTAAAATGATTTCAATTTAAAGAATCCATTTAAAAACAGGATGTTGAGTAATTTGAGAAAAATAAGGAATTTATTTAGTAGTGATAAATAAAATTAGAAATCAATCTGTAATTGATTTAGTATTTGGAGAAGAACTTTGAGAAATCAGTATGGAATCTTTTATTTAAAGTTGAAAATAAATTTAGAAATCAATATTGAAATTGATTTGGTATTGAAGTTTTAATAAATGGAATTGGAATTTATAAAAGTTGGTTATAAATCCGAAATCACTTATTTTGATAAGTAGAATATAGAAGTTGATAAAAAGAAGATTTATAAGTCGAAGTTGTTATTAAAATAGAAATAGAATTTATAACCGTGTTTATAAATTCGAAAGCGATGGAATTTGATGAATTAAATATAGAAGATTATCAGAGTAGATATATTCGCGATTTTGGATAGCGAATTTCTATTGAAATGAAAATGTATAGAAATGATTGGAATTGGGTTAAATGAAGTATATTCACGATTTTGGACAGTGAATATATTTTTAAGTAAAAATGGTTATGTTTGGGAAAGCGATATTATAAATGAAGTTAATTGTTTTAAAAGATGTTTTAAAACGTGTTAAATATCGAAATCATAGATTTCAACATTTATTGTTGAAATAGACGTTTTCGATAAATATAAGGAAATGATGGACTATAACACTGTTGTTATAGTAAATGATTTTCGAAAAGAAAATGTTTTATGTAGTATTGGGATTTTTATATATCTACCTTAAAATTTCGAATCCCTATACTAGTGATTTCGAGTCGTCGTAACGATGTTTTACGTAACATTCGTTTTGACTCAAATAGATGTTAGAATAAATGATTTCCTTAAAGAATGAATGTATACTTAATTTGATTTAAGTATATCGAATATTTTCCAAGTGTTGAAAATAAATGATTGTGAAATACTTATTATTTAATAAGTATGGAAATGCTTTTCCAATATGAAATGAACTGTTTTGAGATTTTATCTTTTAAAGATAAATTGAAATGTGGAAGTTGATTTGAAATTGTTTTCAAATGATTGAAGTGTGGAAATAATATATCTAGTAAAGATATTTTTGAAGATGAAATAATTTGGAAAATTATTTGGAATCTAATGATGTTGCGCATCTTTATTGATAGTTAAATAACCGACTATCAATAATTACCTTTAGATAGGTATTTGTTGTGAATTGGATGAATTTGAATGCCACACTTATTTTTGAATAAGCGCTCACTATTCGGGTTAGCCGGAAAAGGACCATGGGGTCGTATAACCCATTCCGAATATGTGATACGTCGTTATGAATTGCATTTGAAGACCGGTGTTGAAGACCGGATATTTTTGAAAATGGAAGGATTACCGTCGAGTTACTCTACATCGGCTGATCTCCGATTTAGAGGTTTTATCACCCTTAGTGATGGGAAGTCCTGACGTGATTGAAAATTATCCGGATATGCAAGGGCTTTGTGAGAAGTGCCTTCGGTTCTGTTCGATCCCGGAACAGACTTGTATGGATTGTGTGTCTGACGTTACAATTTGAGATATAAAGCTGATTTCTTTCAAATACATTTCTGTTGGTGGCGGAGAATTTATTCTCTTAGCTTAACACCCTTCTCTGAGACGTACGAGCTCAGAGGTTATGTAGTTGAAATTTATCAGCGATATATCCCAATTTGGTAACGTGGCATACTGAGTGTTGCTGTGAAGTGATCAGTGTTTGATCATTTGCGATATGATCATTTGTTTGATCTTATATCTTTGTGATCATAGGTTGATCATTTTGTTTGACCCGAAGCAGGGCTTTTTGAGAAAGCGTAGCTTTGTGGACGAGACTTCGTCGAGACTCACACCCCGGAAATGGTCGAAACAGGAAGAATGCGGCAAGGTTCTAGGGAGTAGCGCCCCTTAGTGTATGTCATTCCTTTTGGATAAAGGTGGTATCATGGTATGGAGCCCAGATACTTAACCTCTGTGGTTGCTGCAAATTTATTACTTTGTGGTTTGTTGGAAATCTGGGATCCTCGGGAAGATCAGTGACGATCTGGGGATGGCATACGCGTGTCAGTAGTTACCTACTTTTGCAGAGGTAACCCGGCCTTGTGTTGGCAGAGATCTAACCGTAATGTTAGGTTATTTCTCGGGTCGTCTATTCCAGGGACGTACCCATCGTGGATAGGAAGTTCCTTAGCCTGACCATTTGTTGGAAATCCAAACTCCAATACGAACTTTGTACGGTATTAGTTGTAGAACCTGCCATTTACGTACGGTGGTCAACACTGTTTAGATGGTAGCTATAGTAGGCATACGATACTGGTCGTATGCTGGCTAAGATTAATATTATACTTTCAAAATGTTTTCTACACTATGCACTAATAATAATATCAAAAATAATTTGATTTTTGCGTAGTAAGCATCTTTGACTATCATAAGAAGAAATCTCCTCCAAGTCTGCGTTTGCATTGTGTGTGTGGTGGGAGGTCTTATGGTAGTTTCATTTTCCAAAAGCATTTCGAATTGACTTAAAAATTATTTTGTTGTTATAAAGAATAACTGTTTTACGATCTCACACCAGTCACCATGACTGACTCGGAGTTTATTGTTCCCTTCTAAACTCTGGGTGCCCACAAATTTCCACACGGGCAGCCTAGAGTTATGTTATCAGGATAGTCTGGATATTCTGGAGCTTTGGAGATAAGCTGGATGGCGAGACGTAGTATTTGTATCTGATAGTATTTATTCCACTGTGTATTCTGTATGAGGACAAGTTTATATAACTGTCCATTGTTGTATATTGACTCTGATTGATGTATGTATAAACTGATATAGTTCTTTGTTTTTAAAAGACTATTGATTATCTATTATATGTTATTCCGCTGCGATGTGTAAGATTCTGATATTGTTTTCTGTTCTGTTGTTCTTCCGTGTTGTTGTTCTTCTCTTTTTCTTCTATCTCTTCTTCTTCCTCTTCTTTTAAACATTAAAGTTCGCGTTTCCGCCATCCGATTGTTCGGCAGTTGCTACAGTGGACGTAGCAGTGTCGGGTTTTCGGAAGACGGATTTGCGGGTCTTTACAGTTGGTATCAGAGCATATGGTTAAGCGACAACCCTGCTCTGTTGGGTGTTACTCATTAGAGATAGAGTCAGCAGTACTCTAGAATGAGTTGAGTGTAATAATAGATACGAGTGCGTATTTGTTAGTGAATATGAAATTGTTTTGTATTGTGTTGACTTATCGGTTGATTGTTTATGAATTCTGGTCGGTGCAGTCTAGCTAATTGTAATCGATAGGGGTTCCTAAACTCTAAACAAGATAAACCGACACAGTATTGTTTTAAAATAGGGTAAATGAAATAATTTTGCCCAAAACTATTTTTGTATAGAAAAGAAATAATTTTCTATGAATTATCATAGTATATGGATGTTTGGATGTTAGGAAGTAATAATAGTGAATTACCATCACTGGAATTGAATAAGAAATTGAAATCATAACTCTAAAGATGAGAAATAAATTCACATGCAAATGAAATTTAAGAATGTAAATTATAAATGTGACTTATAATTGAAATGGAATTCCAGAGAAGTTTTTGGAAATGTTTTGAAAAGAATTTGAAAATTTTGTAGATTTGGAAAATTTAAATCTTTTTGGAGTTGAAAATAAATTTCAAAGGTTTTAAAAAAGTATTTTGGAGAAATGAAAAGCTCTAAACTCTTTTCGGTCGCTGGAAAATAACTTCGATGATGACCGCGGCATCGTTGGTGTTCATTTTCGGGTTTCCAAAAGAGGAATTGCTGCCAAATTGTTTTAAATGGAAGTCGTTTGGAAAATTGGGTTTGGTTTTTGAAATTCAAAGAATGATTGAATTGTTTTCAAAATGGCTTTGGAAGGTTGGTAAAACTCTGGAATACCATATATAAAAAAAATATTTATGAAATATTATGAAGTTGATAACTTGTAAAGTTTAAATAAAAATCTAACTTAAAGAGATAAATTCATATATGAATAAAGTTGTGAATATAAATTGTAATGTAAATTTATAATTGGAAATAGAATTCCAAGAAGATAATTGAAAATAAAATTCATTAATGAAATGAAATTGTAGATGTGGTTGTATAAATGATTTGATAAATCGATATGTAAATAAGTCAAAGACTTATAAAATATTTGAAATTTGATGGAATAAGATTCAAATTGGAATTGAAAGTTGTTTGGTTAATAGAATAAATTCAATTTAAAGAATGAAGTTAAATAAATATAAGTACTAAGACTGAATTGAATTCAGATTTGTGGAAAACAAAGTGAACTATTAAACTAAAATTAGTAAGTGAAGCTAATTGAATGAAGTGAATAAGATTAAAACTGAATGTTGATACCAAATTTGAATAAATGAATTAGAATCTATGATAAATTAGTAAATGAAACTAATCTAAAATAGTGCAGTTGAATGAAAGATAGTTGATAAACATTCAATATTCAGAATAGAAGGTAAAAATTGAATTCAAATGGGATTGAAATGAAAAGATTGAACGAAATTGAATATGTAACTTCAATAGTAAGCTAAAAAGGGTATAAGCAGTTTATATTGAAAATTTTGTAATAGGATTTGCAAAATGGTTTGAATATATGTAACTAGATATTATGGCTAGTAGGATATACAGGTTTATGAAAGGAAATTGGAACTTTGATTTCAAAGATAATTTGAATTGCTCGACAAAAAGGTAAGTATTTGAATTATAATATGAGATTTGATGACTTTCTTGTCTAGCCGCTTGGCTTTTTCTTTTTCTTTTTGAAATCTGAGAGTCCGTAGGGACGTTTTGTAGTAGTACCGTATTAGCCGCGCAAAGGAGACGCTGGCGAAATTTTTCGAAAATTTAGGGCGTTAGAAAAATTTTGAGAAAATTTGAAAGTTTAAAATGTGAATTTGTGAGGACCGCCCATGACCCCTGCACCGAATCTAGAGATAGTGCGCTGTAAAGTGTGCCAGGCGACCATGGACGATTGTCAAGGTAAGATTTAAAACAAAAGAATCTATCATATTACTCACAGCGCATGGACAAAATACAATAGAACATATGTATAGTGAAGCTTTACAGAACAAAATGACATCATATAAAACTCCATAATAGTTGAATACAAGCATCCACATAGTCAATACATCCAGCCTCACTACAAATCTCTCAGAGAATACAAAACAGCGGAATATCCAGTACATATAAGAAAATAATATGCAACCCTCTAGCTCGTCTTCGATATCAGCATCGTGAGAAGAGAACAGCACCTGTCACCTGCTACCTAGTCTGCCCGTCCCAAAATGGACGAACAACCCAAGGCAATAAGAATTTAAAATAAAAAGCCTTGAGTCAGACAACAGTCTTAGTGAGCAGTAAATTAACTAACAACATACCAAAAGAGCATAAAGGAAAAGGAATAGGAATACAACCCTCCCACTCCAACCTCATTCTACAGTGATAGCCCCCAGACACACACTAAGCAGAAGCAAACATAGCAGAGCATACAATTTAAAGTAAAACTACTATCACTCGAGTCAAGGGCGACGTTTTCCAAGTACCAAGGCCTAAATCAGATAAGCACCCAGAAAATACCGCTCTTGAGTCCGAATGACGATACAACCAAACATCCATGACTCTGGCTATCACTGTTATCGTTGCTTCGATATCACCGTTAATTGAATGACCGGCACATTCTTTCAGCCGTCCGTCAAGGGCTAATGGAAACCCCGGTTCTAGACATAACTCCCGCACGTCGTCGCAGCCCGTGCCTAGGACTATCGAATCTGCCCAGAGTACTCGACCATCAACAGTTGGCCGTTGGGACTATCGAATCTGCCCAAACGTACTCTTGCTTAGAGCATGCTAGAACCTTCAACAACGATGCTATCCAAGCCTCCTAGTCATCCTCCTCGACGACTATTCTCATATCCATTCATTATCTTCAACTCGAATCATATCACCGAGTTATCAACATGCTTGGAATGATCCCGTCTGGATTAGACCAAGTCTTCATCATATGATTGCCTCGCTTCATTACATCCTCGCAAAGCCTCATATCTACATCACATCGTCAAATCTATGCATAAGAGCTTCATCATCCCGCTACATATGCCACGAGCAACTTTCCCAATTCAAGAGCCTTTCCCTTAGCTTTTGAATCATCTTCGATCTAAATCTAATCATCAATCATCTAGTTCATAACAAGCAATCAAATCAAACATCAATCCAAGCAATCAAGCATTCAAATATGATCTAAGTAGACAATTATAACAATAATGGCATTTTCGTAATTAAAGAGTTGAAAGTCCAATAAGCATGAAAACATGTATTATATCTCTACAAACTTGATGAATGAACTTGCATATGTTAACATATGATAAAATGGATGCAACATCATCATGAACAATGGATCTATATGGATCTACACATAGGATGAAGAAAATGCATGGAAATCTCTATTTTAACACCAAAACGAGCCAACAATCCGATATACTCCTTTGGATCCGTGTGAGAGATAATCACCACTCACCAAATCACCTAAACAATCCAAAAGATATCAACTTCAGATCTGGACAGCGAAGAACTAAGCTAGATCCGACAAGATCTCACTTCAAACGAAGAAATCTCTCTTGAAAAGATGAAGATCTTCAATCTAAGATCTTGAATCTTCAATCTTGATCTTCGATTTGGATGGATGGAAGCACTAGATTAGAGTGGAGAAAAGAAGTGAAGAAGTGCAGAAGTCGAGCTCTCAAAATGGCAGCACTTCGTCGCTTCAAAATCCGGATCCCAAAAATGAAGAGAAGCTTTCCTATTTATAGCTGAAAACTGCCCTTAAGTCGTAACTCGGCTATCTCCTTAAGTCGGTGCCGACTTAACACCATGCCGACCTAGTGCCTTGCCGACCTAGTGCCTTGCCGACCTAAAAACTCATCTGCCTATGACTCGCAACAAAACAGCTGTCTCCTAAGTCGGTTACGACTTATGGCATGCGCCTACGACTTAACTGAAAAGGCCTCCGACTTAACCAAGCTTCGACTCAACACATGCGCATATACAAACCCTGTCTACGACTTAATGCGCACGCGCCTTAACTAGTTAGACGACCTACGACTTACTGCTATGCCGAGTTAACCAGCCTATACGACCTAACGACTTAACTGCCTCGCCGACCTACGACTTAACCATATGACCGACCCAACGAAGCAGACTCATCATACTGCCGCAAAACCCAAGTCCTAAGTCGGTTGATGACTCAACAACTTAACACAGGAGACGACCTACCGACTCATAACTCAACACACACTGCCGACCTAACACTTAACACCCAAACACTTAGGTCGCTCACAACATGTCCTTAGGTCGTTGCCGACCTAACTCTACTCCAGAGTACTTAGGCTGCCTACTATTCTTCCTTAGGTCGCCCTAACCTCTTAAGTCGGTCAACCCCACTTCCTTAACTCGTCAGCCGACTTAACACTTAACTCACCACTATCCTTAAGTCGGTTAATACTATAAGTCGGTCACTTCCTTAGGTTGTTATCCCTTAACTCGGCAACGACTTACAACCTACGACTTAACACTTGCCGAGTAAACTTCAACCTACTAACCTAGCCCAGCTACGACTTATCTCCTTGAGTCCTTAACTCGCCCAGAACTCCTCTCCTAAGTCGTATACGACTCACGACTCATGCTAAGTCGTGAACGACTTAGGACTTAGGCAAAATTTGCCTAAAATCTGAAATGACTTAAAAATGCAAAAATTCCAGATTTTGACGAACTTGTCGATCCGTAAAAATACGGGTCGTTACATTCTCTCCCCCTTAGGAATTTCGCCCCCGAAATTGCAAGCAATCAAAAACTATTCTGTACGCCTACCATCCATAGCAATCAACAAACCATGCATCCAATTCTAACTTAGCGTACAGAATTCTAAAATTAGAACAAGTTACAATATCGCGAGATGACACGACACCTTAGGGCCATACCTTGAAGAGTTCAGGATGAGCTGCTTTCATCCTCTCTTCCACCTCCCACGTACAGTCGTTATCATCATCACTCCATTGTATCTTGAGCAACTTAACTACCTTCCTCCTAAGCTGTTTCGTGTCGGTTTCCACAACACGAAGTGGCTTACGAGGTCTTCTATCAACTGGATCAACTTCTAAGTCTTCACAGCTATCAGCAGAAACCACTGTTCTCGAGTCGTGCACATACTTCCGTAGATACGATACATGAAAAACATTGTGCACACCCGACATCTTCTCCGGTAACTCCAATCTGTAAGCGAGCTTTCCAATTCGCTCGATAATCGGGAATGGTCCGACAAATCTCGGAGTCAATTTTCCTTTCTTCCCGAATCGAATAACATTCTTCAGTGGAGAAATCTTCACAAAAACCATATCTCCTACGTCGAATTCCAAATCCTTTCGACGCTTATCCGCATAACTCTTCTGACGGTCTTGGGCTGCCTTCATTCGTTGCCGAATGATCTCTATGCAATCCGAAGTCTGTCGAATCATCTCTGGCCCAAGCATCAGCTTTTCTCCAGTTTCCAACCAACATGTCGGAGAGTTACACGGTCTTCCATATAATGCCTCATACGGTGCCATACCAATGCTTGACTGGTAACTGTTGTTGTAGGCAAACTCCACCAAATGAAGGTGATCTTCCCAAGATCCTCCGAAATCCAAAACACAAGCTCTGAGGAGATCTTCCAAAACTCGGTTGACTCTCTCAGTCTGACCATCTGTTTGGGGATGATAAGCTGTACTCAAACACAACTCGGTTCCCAAAACTTCCTGGAAGCTCTTCCAAAATCCACTAGTGAACAATGGGTCTCGATCGCTCACTATGCTCTTCGGAATACCATGGAATCGAACTATCCACTTAATATACAACTCAGCCAACTTTGATGCAGTCCTAGTCGATCGAACAGGAATGAATCGTGCACTCTTAGTCAGACGATCCACAATGACCCAAATCCCTTCATTTCCTGTTCTGGTTCTAGGCAATCCATCGATGAAATCCATCGACACTTGTTCCCACTTCCATGTAGGAACTTCTAATGGCTGAAGCAATCCACTTGGCTTCTTCTGTTCAGCTTTAATCAACTGGCAGTTCATACACTTGGAAATAAAATTTCCAACATCCTTCTTCATACCTTCCCAATAGTAGGTTCTCTTCATATCCCGATACATCTTATTTCCACCTGGATGAATTGTCAACCTCGAGTGATGACTTTCCTTCAGAACTTCACTCCTCAACTCATCTATATCGGGAACAACTAGTCGTCCTTGCTTCCGAAGCCAACCCTCTCGATCGACCTCGAATCCTTTATCCTTTTCTGGATCCAATCCAGATTCCAACTCACGGATAATCTTGACAAGCTTATCATCTCGCTTTTGGCTCTCACCAATCCTTTCCACAAGAGTGGGTCTTATTGATAAGTTTGCCAGCATCTCAGGTTCCAATTCGCATCTAGGCCTGAAGTCAAATCCAGCTAAATACTCGAGACTCTTCCATTCAGAAAACATGGCTCCCAATCCTGCATGTCTTCGACTTAACGCATCTGCCACTGCGTTACCTTTTCCCGGAGTATAAGCTATTCCAAAATCATATGATGCCAAAAACTCTAGCCAACGTTGCTGCCGAAGATTCAAATCCTTTTGGGAGAAAAGATACTTCAACGACTTATGATCCGTAAACAACTCGAATCGAACTCCCAACAGATAATGCCTCCACATCTTCAGAGCAAATACAATCGCCGCCAATTCCAAATCATGAGTTGGGTAATTCCTTTCATGCGGCTTCAGTTGTCGACTGGCATACGCAACAACTTTATCCTTCTGCATCAGCACTGCTCCAAGTCCCGTACCACATGCGTCGGTGTAAACCACCATCTCATCATTCCCACTTGGAAAAGTCAAAACAGGAGCACTCGTCAATCGCTCTTTCAGGATTCCGAAAGCTTGCTCACACTTAGCATCCCAACTGAACACTTGGTTCTTCTTCGTCAATCCTGTTAACGGTGCAGCTATCTTGGAGAAGTCTTTGATAAACCGTCGATAATATCCTGCTAGTCCAAGAAAACTTCTCACATCAGATGCATTCTTAGGTCTAACCCAATCCTGGATTGCTGCCACCTTAGCGGGATCAACCGCTATTCCATTTCCAGAAATCACATGGCCTAAGAACCTCACTTCACTCTTCCAGAAGTGACACTTCGAAAACTTAGCCTTCAGCTGATGTTTCCGTAAGATCTCCAAAACAATACGCAAGTGCGTCTTGTGCTCTTCCTCCGTTCTGGAATAAATCAGAATATCATCCACGAACACAAGTACGAACTTGTTCAACTGATCTCTGAACACTCTATTCATAAGATCCACAAAATATGCTGGCGCGTTAGTCAATCCAAATGGCATTACCAGCCACTCAAAGAACCCGGATGGTGTCCTAAAAGCAGTCTTCGGCACACTATCCTTAGCCACTCTCAACTGGTGAAATCCCGTTGCCAAATCCATCTGAGAAAACACCTTAGCTTCGTGAAGCTGATCAAACAAGTCGTCTATCCTTGGCAATGGATACTTGTTCTTCTTAGTCACCTTGTTCAGCTCACGATAATCGACACACAATCTCAATGATCCATCTGCCTTGGTTGCGAACACAACTGGTGCACCCCACTCGGACACACTACGCCGAATGAATCCTTTCTGTAAAAGGTCGTCAACTTGCACCCTCAACTCCTGCTGTTCCCTAGGCGCCATCCGCCTAAGAGGCATCACAACAGGTCTGGCTCCTTCAACTAGATCTATACGAAACTCGATCTCTCTATGCGGCGGCAACCCTTTGACTTCGTCAAAGACATCCTCGAATCTATTTGCGATCGGCACTAAAGACAGTCCATCCCGTGGAACAACTAGCGAATACATGAAGCTCATGAAGACGCCTTCTTCATGCTTACATCGTATCACAATCTTTCGCCCCTCCACATTCTCGACTGTCACCTCCAGCCTCTCACAATCAACCTTAGCCGCATACTTCCTAAGCCAGTCCATACCCAAGATAATTCCGAACCCCGCAAAGTTCAGAACAAAGCAATCACAAACAAAAGAGCAACCATGACTCGATACAACTAGACCACGGCATAACATACACAAACAAGACGAACCCCCAACTGGATTAGTCACAACCAGTGGCCTATCAACAATATCCGGCTTCAAATTTAACCGGCCTACTAGTTCATTACAAACAAACGAATGCGAAGCTCCAGTATCAAACAAAACTCTAACTGGAACACCACATAGGAAAAGAGTACCTTGAACAACCACACTCTTTCCCTTCTCTTCAGCAGTAGGAGCTTTCGAAGACGACGGAACAGCTCCTAAAGCATAGGCTTGCACAATCTGCCTGTCCTTCCTTGGTTCTGGACAATTCTTCCTGAAATGCCCCGGCTTGTCACAGTTGTGACACTTCATCGGTGCCTTCGGATTCTTACAATCCTTAGAGAAATGGCCCTTCTGCTGACAATTGTAGCAAGTCACCTCGCCTTTCGGCTTCTTCTGGCCATCCTTGCCTTTCTGCTGCTGCTGCTTCCTCTTCTGGTTTCCACCCTGCTGTGGTTTAGATTCTCCCTTGGTAACAGCAACAACAGGTCCTTCCTTAGGAAACAGACTTTCATGCCTAAGAGCTTTCTCCACAAGCTTCTCAAATGAATCGTCCAAATGATCCACCAACTGTCTCCCAAGATAACTATCCAAGCCGGTCACAAACTTCTCATTCTTCTGATAAGCAGATTCAATATATGACCGAGCATACTTGGACAAAGCTTCGAACTCAGAAACATACTCAAGAACTGATCTTCCACCTTGCTTGAGCTCCACAAACCTCTTGAACAGAACAGACTTCTGAGCTGTAGAAATGAACTTAGCTTCAAATCTAGCTTGGAATTGCTCCCAAGTAATCTCTTCTTCCGGAGTAGTGATGGTAATAGAGTTCCACCAATCAGAAGCTCTCCCTTGAAGCTGTCTCGATGCCAACTTCCTCTTAGTTGCATCATCAATTCCCAAATCACCAAAGATCCTTCTACAAGCATCTATCCATCTCTGGACCTCGATAGTTGATTCTGTTCCCAAGAAAACCTTCCCTCCAAGAGCAGCATAATCCTTGCACAACTTAGCAAAATCCACTGGTTTCGGAGTTTGGACTTGAACTCCAACATCAACTGCCGCCCCCGGAACTGGTATCCTTCTCATGATCGAAGTCATCATAGCTTCGAACATGGCTGCATAATCAGCAGTCTCTTCAGTAGCACGACCTCCCCTAGCAGCTGGTCTCCCTCTTCGACTCATTCTCAATATCTATAAAAAGGAATGATTAGAACATCTAGAGAAACAACTGCATAAAGGACTCAAACTCTACTAAGCTACTATATTATATATAGTAATCATCCATCAAAATACAATTACGTCTCTCATACGTAGTTACGACAGCGAGCGTTGGGTAAAACCGATTAACCAATGCTCTGATACCAAATGTGAGGACCGCCCATGACCCCTGCACCGAATCTAGAGATAGTGCGCTGTAAAGTGTGCCAGGCGACCATGGACGATTGTCAAGGTAAGATTTAAAACAAAAGAATCTATCGTATTACTCACAGCGCATGGACAAAATACAATAGAACATATGTATAGTGAAGCTTTACAGAACAAAATGACATCATATAAAACTCCATAATAGTTGAATACAAGCATCCACATAGTCAATACATCCAGCCTCACTACAAATCTCTCAGAGAATACAAAACAGCGGAATATCCAGTACATATAAGAAAATAATATGCAACCCTCTAGCTCGTCTTCGATATCAGCATCGTGAGAAGAGAACAGCACCTGTCACCTGCTACCTAGTCTGCCCGTCCCAAAATGGACGAACAGCCCAAGGCAATAAGAATTTAAAACAAAAAGCCTTGAGTCAGACAACAGTCTTAGTGAGCAGTAAATTAACTAACAACATACCAAAAGAGCATAAAGGAAAAGGAATAGGAATACAACCCTCCCACTCCAACCTCATTCTACAGTGATAGCCCCCAGACACACACTAAGCAGAAGCAAACATAGTAGAGCATACAATTTAAAGTAAAACTACTATCACTCGAGTCAAGGGCGACGTTTTCCAAGTACCAAGGCCTAAATCAGATAAGCACCCAGAAAATACCGCTCTTGAGTCCGAATGACGATACAACCAAACATCCATGACTCTGGCTATCACTGTTATCGTTGCTTCGATATCACCGTTAATTGAATGACCGGCACATTCTTTCAGCCGTCCGTCAAGGCCTAATGGAAACCCCGGTTCTAGACATAACTCCCGCACGTCGTCGCAGCCCGTGCCTAGGACTATCGAATCTGCCCAGAGTACTCGACCATCAACAGTTGGCCGTTGGGACTATCGAATCTGCCCAAACGTACTCTTGCTTAGAGCATGCTAGAACCTTCAACAACGATGCTATCCAAGCCTCCTAGTCATCCTCCTCGACGACTATTCTCATATCCATTCATTATCTTCAACTCGAATCATATCACCGAGTTATCAACATGCTTGGAATGATCCCGTCTGGATTAGACCAAGTCTTCATCATATGATTGCCTCGCTTCATTACATCCTCGCAAAGCCTCATATCTACATCACATCGTCAAATCTATGCATAAGAGCTTCATCATCCCGCTACATATGCCACGAGCAACTTTCCCAATTCAAGAGCCTTTCCCTTAGCTTTTGAATCATCTTCGATCTAAATCTAATCATCAATCATCTAGTTCATAACAAGCAATCAAATCAAACATCAATCCAAGCAATCAAGCATTCAAATATGATCTAAGTAGACAATTATAACAATAATGGCATTTTCGTAATTAAAGAGTTGAAAGTCCAATAAGCATGAAAACATGTATTATATCTCTACAAACTTGATGAATGAACTTGCATATGTTAACATATGATAAAATGGATGCAACATCATCATGAACAATGGATCTATATGGATCTACACATAGGATGAAGAAAATGCATGGAAATCTCTATTTTAACACCAAAACGAGCCAACAATCCGATATACTCCTTTGGATCCGTGTGAGAGATAATCACCACTCACCAAATCACCTAAACAATCCAAAAGATATCAACTTCAGATCTGGACAGCGAAGAACTAAGCTAGATCCGACAAGATCTCACTTCAAACGAAGAAATCTCTCTTGAAAAGATGAAGATCTTCAATCTAAGCTCTTGAATCTTCAATCTTGATCTTCGATTTGGATGGATGGAAGCACTAGATTAGAGTGGAGAAAAGAAGTGAAGAAGTGCAGAAGTCGAGCTCTCAAAATGGCAGCACTTCGTCGCTTCAAAATCCGGATCCCAAAAATGAAGAGAAGCTTTCCTATTTATAGCTGAAAACTGCCCTTAAGTCGTAACTCGGCTATCTCCTTAAGTCGGTGCCGACTTAACACCATGCCGACCTAGTGCCTTGCCGACCTAGTGCCTTGCCGACCTAAAAACTCATCTGCCTATGACTCGCAACAAAACAGCTGTCTCCTAAGTCGGTTACGACTTATGGCATGCGCCTACGACTTAACTGAAAAGGCCTCCGACTTAACCAAGCTTCGACTCAACACATGCGCATATACAAACCCTGTCTACGACTTAATGCGCACGCGCCTTAACTAGTTAGACGACCTACGACTTACTGCTATGCCGAGTTAACCAGCCTATACGACCTAACGACTTAACTGCCTCGCCGACCTACGACTTAACCATATGACCGACCCAACGAAGCAGACTCATCATACTGCCGCAAAACCCAAGTCCTAAGTCGGTTGACGACTCAACAACTTAACACAGGAGACGACCTACCGACTCATAACTCAACACACACTGCCGACCTAACACTTAACACCCAAACACTTAGGTCGCTCACAACATGTCCTTAGGTCGTTGCCGACCTAACTCTACTCCAGAGTACTTAGGCTGCCTACTATTCTTCCTTAGGTCGCCCTAACCTCTTAAGTCGGTCAACCCCACTTCCTTAACTCGTCAGCCGACTTAACACTTAACTCACCACTATCCTTAAGTCGGTTAATACTATAAGTCGGTCACTTCCTTAGGTTGTTATCCCTTAACTCGGCAACGACTTACAACCTACGACTTAACACTTGCCGAGTAAACTTCAACCTACTAACCTAGCCCAGCTACGACTTATCTCCTTGAGTCCTTAACTCGCCCAGAACTCCTCTCCTAAGTCGTATACGACTCACGACTCATGCTAAGTCGTGAACGACTTAGGACTTAGGCAAAATTTGCCTAAAATCTGAAATGACTTAAAAATGCAAAAATTCCAGATTTTGACGAACTTGTCGATCCGTAAAAATACGGGTCGTTACAGAATTTGAATCTAAATTTGAATAGAGTAGTAAAACAAAGTTGTTTTGAAACTTATAACTGAAGTTGAAATTTAGTTGAACTAATAACGAATCTTTAGTAGAAAGATTTGTTTTGAAAATTGATAAAACTATTTGGATGTTGAAAAATAGTAGACGAGTTAAGGGCCACTTTTCCTAACTTGTAATTTCGAGGACGAAATTCTTTTAAGGGGGAAAGTCTGTAACGACCCAGAATTTTGAACAAATTAAATTGAAAATATTTAATTAATTTTAAATATTTGAACGATGATTTAATTTGAATCCCGAATATAACTTTGAAATTGGCGATTAAATTATAAAATTTAATCGATTGGAAGTTGAAAAAAAATTTGAATCTTCAAATTTAGGCCGATTAAAAGTATTTCGAAAGCTTTTAAAATTCGTAATGGTAATACTGAAGATAATTGAAATTTCAGAATCCAATTTCGAATTGAATTGATCAAGTTTGAAATTTGTATCGTTCGTATCGAAATGTAAAAATAGCCGTCCGAGGCACAGTCTCGGAATTCGAAGAAACCAGTTCCATTGGGTCTGTAATTGTAACGACCCGACTTTTTCTCCACAGAAAGTCGTATCATTAATAAGAAAGAAAGGGGTAGAAAATAGAAAAGAAGAGAAGAAAGAAAGAAACAACAACAACGATCTCACAGCGGAACGAATAAATTATATTAATAACATATACTATTACATAGTATACAACACTTTACAGAGTTACACAGCATATACATCACTTACTAGACAGTTATATCATCTGTCTAGACATTACAACTCAATACACTACAGAGATACAGACACAGCGGAACTACTATATATATCTACAACGCTGAAGCCTCCTGCTCCATTGCTCCTCCACAATTCGTCAAAGCTAAACCTGAATCCCTTGGCTACTCGTAAAAATTTGAGTACCCAAGAGTTTATAAAACAGAAATAAACAACTTGGGTCAGACATGGGTCTGGTGTGAGTAACAGGTTAAACTTGCTTAACTTCAAAACTTTTAGAAAGAAAAAGGTATCACGTAAGACTCCCCACAAATAAACATGGGTAAGTTTTTACCTTACGCTAACCAAAACATTTGATAGGAAATCTGATTTTATTATAATAGGGTCTAGGGTTTTCACGTAAAATATAGAAATAGCTGAAATGCTTACATCTCACATTCCAACATAGTTGGGCACAACTAATACGTACGGCACTTATTGGAGTTTGGATTCCATACAATGGCAGGGCTACCGGGGTACCGCCCGTCACAGTACGTGGCCTAGATCACCGTACCGAGGAGTACGCCCGCTCCTCTGCAACACAAAGCCGGAACCATCCCTTACTGGATAATTCCGAACAAGATAACCCCGTAGTTGGCGCGACCAACCACACACTAAGCCGAATAAAAAGAAAAGGGACCTCTAGACGGGGATCTATCTTGCTCTCAGTGGGTGCTACCCACGAAGCCTTGCTGCACCTCCCCTGTTTTAGCCATTCCCGGTTGATGAGGCTTGAGGTTACGATTACCTTTAATCAGAACATATCACTTAGAATGCTCATCGTCCGCCTGACGATGTGCTGAAAGCATTCAATCCATACAAGTTTGTTCCGGGTTCGAACGAAACCGAAGGCATTATCTCGTTACACTCGTTTTGGAATCACCCTCAGAGTTAACGACAATAACCCTTGCACTCTGAATCTTCATCTTCACTTGAGATTCACGACCTATCGTTAATTTGGATCGATGTGGTATTCGGGTCTCCAGACCTGGAATCCCGGTATACGGAAACCCGATCCCGGTCTCATCGAAATCCAAAACGTATCTTTTAAGGGCCAAGTTGTTTTAAGGTTAAAACAATTCAATTCTTATCTATATACACAAAGATAGATAATTCAATAGATAATCTACATTATCATCCCAAACAGATAATTCACATTATCATTATAATTCAACCAAACATCCATATCATATATCAATCATATCTCATCAGAGATATCAAACAATGAAATACATTCAATCTTATCATCCATTCTTAAGTAATGATTTATACCATTTCTAATTAATTTAAAATGAATTAAATTAATTACTTCATTCTATAAATCCTGCTTACTTAATCATTAATTAATTACAAATTAATTAATTATCCTTTAATTACCCTTTAATTAATCATCTTTGATTAATTATCTTTTAATTACCTTCAAGTAATTTATCCTTAATTAATTACTCAATTTAATTAACCTTAACCACTTATAATAATTAACCCTTAATTGCTTCATTAATTAATTAATTAAATTAATTAAATTAATCAACTATAATTAATTACATTAATTCTTAATTAATTATATTAATTAATCACTTCATTTATTAATTATTACTTAATAAATCAATCTTAATTACATCATTAATTATATTTATTAATGATCCTTAATTACAACTTAATTATTAATTACTTAATTAAATTAATTTCATTAAGTAATTAACCTTTATTTAAACAACATTTATTAATCACTCTTGATTAATCTCATCTAGTAATTAACTCCCCTTAATTACTTTCATTAACTAAATTAATTACTTCCTTAATTAATTTCTTAATTAATCCCTTGATTAATTATTCAAAGTAATTAACTCAAATTACTTCTATTAATAAAATCATTATGCAACTAATTACTTCCAGTAATTATCTTATTATTTACTTCTCTAAATAATCTTACCTTAATAATTACATTAAGTAGTTATTTATCAAATCAACTCTTGATTATTCTAAATTAATTAAACTTAATTAATTAACTTAACTAATCAAATTAACTTCAATTAATTACAATAAGTAATTAATTCTTAATTACTTCCATTAAGTAATTACATTTAAACAATTTTCACAAATGATTATCTTTAAATTAATTAATCTAATTAATTATTAAAATTAATCACATTAATTTATTATTAAATAATCTCAAATTAATGACCTTCATCAACTATTAACAACTCTTTAATTACTTTTCTTAAGTAATTAACTTAGATTAACCATTATTAATTTCAAATTTATAAATCTTAATAACCAATTAATTAATCTCTAATTATTTAATTAATTAAGTGTTAACCATAACTTAATTA
The DNA here is from genome assembly GCA_030737815.1 of Allium fistulosum. Classification (NCBI taxonomy): domain Eukaryota; kingdom Viridiplantae; phylum Streptophyta; class Magnoliopsida; order Asparagales; family Amaryllidaceae; genus Allium; species Allium fistulosum. The sequence goes on from CM060908.1 coordinate 717,672,853, forward strand.
ATCTTTAATTACTTTATTAATTAATTCTTAATCATTAATTAATATTCTAATTTATAATCCTTAATTACAAATTAATGATCCCAAATCTTTTAATAAATTAAATTAATTATCCATATTAATTTACCTTATTAATTTAATTCATCATAAATCATTAAGTCTTTGGAAAAACATTTCCTTATTAATGATAATTATCATCCAAAACACATTTGAAAACATTTAACTTCCAAATTTACCTTTAAATTCCATTTCAAATATAAGATTTAAAATGAATAAAAATTTAACCTTAACAAAATTTAAAAATCCATTTACAAACTCTTAAAATCATATGGTGAAGAAATACTAATCTTATAAAAGAACTTAAGAATTTAAATCAATTTACTTTTAAATTCTACCCATTTAATATCCAAAACAATTAAAGTTATTTAAACAATTTAATTTAAAAACTTTCTTTTATTTCAAATCTGAGATATAGTTTTAAATTTGATTCCAGATTAACTCAGATTTAAACTTACTTACAATTTAAAACTTCATTTTTAAATTCAACTAACTAAACAATTTAAGGTTGTCCAAATATTTTAAATTTTAAAAACTTATTTTATTTTTGAACTGAGATTCAATTTAATACTTGAATCAGATTTAAATTTAAATTTAAAACTTGTTTAAACCTTTACTTAATCATTTAAATTCAGTTTTAAAATTTTAAAACAGAGCAGTTTTTAAAATCTGGAACCCAGAATTTTACCCGAGCCCACTCTAGAATACTTCGAGTCGCATCCTAAATTACTTCGAGTCTCACACGCCAGAAACTCGAGACCTCTTCATTTTCCAAACCACTGACACTAGACTAAGTTATGCACATGCACATCGATCGCCAGAGCTCCGATCATCACCGAGTATCCCCACATAACGACGAACGACCACAGACCAAACTACGATCATCACCTCTTCGTTTAAAACGCGAAATCGAAATCGAGCCTAAAAACCAAAACTGGAACACAGACTACACTTCCAAAACCTGGCAACAACCCCTCGTGCTCGAGATTCCGACCACCTGACAACCAACCTCTCCGGCCTCGCCTTCATCCACGACCAAACTACCAATTCCCAAAATCTTGAATCACTCGAACTATTAGATATACCACAGTGATCAAATTAACAAGACTCGTTAAAACTAGGGTTCTAGCAAATAATCCACTACTGCTACCTTAATCTTGAATTAAACACTTTCCAGATAATTTTCCTACCATCACCATTCATTCCTCTATCATTTTTGAAGAATACAACATTTCAAACCATAGAGATCAACAGAACTACCCAAAAATCCATTTTTAACTTAAACCAGAACTGCACCTTTATTTCCAAATTAAAAATTATGATATTAATGCTAAAAATCATATTATAACTTATCTATTCAATTTATAAACCTGAAGTTATAAATTACAAAGTTTGAATTTTTACTTTTATATAACATTGCTCTGTTGTTTTAGTTTACAGAGATACTCAGGTTTGAATTTGACTTAATTAAAACTTTTAAACTTTAGTTTATTACAAATCAATCCTATTTTGTTTGTAAATTATGTCCTTACAAAAACTAGATACAGAGGTAAGAGATTTTTTAAAAGAATTTCTTAAGTTTGGGCAACAAACAGAACAGAGAACAATATCATACATGCACACCTATATACATTCATGTATATTCAAAATCATCTACAAACATTCACATCCAAACACTATTTATCACAGAATTAAACATGCATCATAATTACTTAAGTTAATTTAAGTAAGAATGTTACTCACATGATTAAAGATGAAACAGAGGCAGACTTAAGCTTTGAAATAGCTTGGAACCTTAAACTTTAATTACTGGAAAATGATTTGATCTTTTAATTAAGGTTTAAGATTAATTAAATAGGATAATTAATTTATAATTAAGGATTATAAATTAGAATATTAATTAATGATTAAGAATTAATTAGTAAAGTAATTAAATATTAATTAAGTTATGGTTAACACTTAATTAATTAAATAATCAAAGATTAATTAATTGGTTATAAAGATTTATTAATTTGAAATTAATAATAATTAATCTAAATTAATTACTTAAGAAAAGTAATTAAAGAGTTGTAAATAGTTAATGAAGGTCATTAACTATGGATTATTAAATAATTAATTAATGTAATTAATTTTAATAGTTAATTAGATTAATTAATTTAAAGATAATCAATTATAGAATTTGTTTAAATGTAATTACTTATTGGAAGTAATTAAGAATTAATTACTTATTGTAATTAATTGAAGGTAATTTGATTTAGTTAAATTAATTAATTAAGTTTAATTAATTTAGGATAATCAAGAGATGATTTGATAATAATTACTTAATGTAATTATTAAAATAAGATTATTTAGGGAAGTAAATAATATGATAATTACTGGAAGTAATTAGTTGAATAATGATTTTATTAATAAAAGTAATTTGAGTTAATTACTTTGAATAATTAATCAAGGGATTAATTAAGAAATTAATTAAGGAAGTAATTAATTTAGTTAGTGAAAGTAATTAAGGGTAGTTAATTACTGATTAAAGATTAATCAAGGTGATTAATAAATGTTGTTTAATTAAAGGTTAATTACTTAATGTAATTAATTTAATTAAGTAATTAATAATTAAGTTGTAATTAAGGATCATTAATTAATATAATTAATGATGTAACTAAGATTGATTAATTAAGTGATAATTAATAAATGAAGTGATTAATTAATGTAATTAATTAAGGTTTAATATAATTAATTTTAGTTGATTAACTTAATTAATTTTAGTTAATTAATTAATGCTGTAATTAAAGGTTAATTACTATAAGTGGTTAAGGATAATTAATTTAAGTAATTAATTGAGAATAAATTACTTGAATATAATCAAAAGATAATTAATCAAGATGATTAATTGAAATGAATTATTAGAGAATAATTAATTAATTGATTGTAATTAATTAATGGTTAAGTAAGAAGGATTTATAAAATAAAGTAATTAATTTAATTCACTTTAAATTAATTAGAGATGATATAAATCATTACTTATGGATGGATGATAATACTGAATGCTTTACATTGATTGATATCTCTGATGAGATATATGCTGTATGATATGGATGTTAGTTGAATTGTGATGATAATATGGATTATCTGATAATGTTGATTATCTATTGTGAATTATCTTTCTTTGAGTATAAAGATAATGAATTGAATTGTTTTAACCTTTAAAACAACTTGGCCTTAAAAGATACGATTTGGATTTCGATGAGACCGGGATCGGGTTTCCGTATACCGGATTTCCAGGTCTGGAGACCCGAATACCACATCGATCCAAATTAACGATAGGTCGTGAATTAAGTGAAGATGAAGATTCAGAGTGCAAGGGTTATTGTCGTTAACTCTGAGGGTGATTCCAAAACGAGTGTAACGAAATAATGCCTTCGGTTTCGTTCGAACCCGGAACGAACTTGTATGGATTGAATGCTTTCAGAACATCGTCAGGTGGACGATGAGCATTCTAAGATAGATGTGTTCTATTTAAAGGTAATCGTGACCTCAAGCCTCATCAACCGGGAATGGCTAAAACAGGGGAGGTGTAGAAAGGTTAGTGGGTAGCACCCAAGTAGGACAAGGTTACCTCTGTCTAGATGTCCCTTTCTATTTTCGACTTAGTGGTGCGGTTGCTGATCCCAACCGTGAGGTATCTTGTGCGGGAATTATCCAGTAAGGGATGTTCCGACCTTGTGTTGCAGGGGATTGGGAGTGATCCTCGGTACGGTGATCTAGGCCACGTACTGTGACGGGCGGTACCCCGGTAGCCCTGCCATTGTATGGAATCCAAACTCCAATAAGTGCCGTACGTATTAGTTGTGCCCAACTATGTTGGAATGTGAGATGTAAGCATTTCAGCTATTTCTGTATTTTACTTGAAAACCCTAGACCCTATTATAATACAATCGAATTTCCTATCAAATGTTTTGGTTAGCGTAAGGTAAAAACTTACCCATGTTTATTTGTGGGGAGTCTTACGTGATACTTTTTTTCTTTCAAAAGGTTTTAAAGTTAAACAAGTTTAACCTGTTACTCACACCAGACCCATGTCTGACCCAAGTTGTTTATTTCTGTTTTATAAACTCTTGGGTACTCAAATTTTTACGAGTAGCCAAGGGAATTCAGGTTAGCCTTGACGAATTATGGAGGAGCAATGGAGCAGGAGGCTTCAGCGTTGTAGATATAAATAGTAGTTTCCGCTGTGTTGATCTTGTTTAGATCTTTGTTTTGTATTGATATGTAATAACTAGACAGATGTTTATAACTGTCTAGTATATGATGTGTAATCTGTGTAACTCTGATAAGTGATGTATATGATACTATGTAATATTTATGTGATATAATATATTTTGTTTCGTTCCGCTGTGAGATTCTGATATTGTTTAGTTCTTTCTTTCTCTTCTTTTCTCTTTCTATCCCTTTCTTTCTTATTAGCGATACGACTTTCTATGGAGAGAAAGTCGTGGTCGTTACCAACTGTCACGACCCGACTTTCTACCACCAGAAAGACGTATCATGAATTAAGAAAGAAAGGGGTAAAAAATAGAAAAGAAGAGAAGAAAGAAAGAAACAACAACAACGATCTCACAGCGGAACGAATAAATTATATTAATAACATAAACTATTACATAGTATACAACACTTATCAGAGTTTTCACAACTATACAACACATACTAGACAGTTATAAACGTCTGTCTAGATATTACAACTCAAATACAATACAAGACTCAAACACAGATATCAACACAGCGGAAAACTATATCTACGAACGCCGAAGCCTCCTGCTCCATTGCTCCTCCACAATTCGTCAAAGCTAAACCTAAATCTCTTGGCTACTCGTAAAAATTTGAGTACCCAAGAGTTTATAAAACAGAAATAAACAACTTGGGTCAGACATGGGTCTAGTGTGAGTAACAGGTTAAACTTGTTTAACTTCAAAATCTTTTGAAAGAAAAAGTATCACGTAAGACTTCCCACAAATAAACATGGGTAAGTTTTTACCTTACGCTAACCAAAACATTTGATAGGAAATTCGATTGTATTATAATAGGGTCTAGGGTTTTCAAGTAAAATATAGAAATAGCTGAAATGCTTACATCTCACATTCCAACATAGTTGGGCACAACTAATACGTACGGCACTTATTGGAGTTTGGATTCCATACAATGGCAGGGCTACTGGGGTACCGCCCGTCACAGTACGTGGCTAGATCACCGTACCGAGGAGTACGCCCGCTCCCCTGCAACACAAAGCCGGAACCATCCCTTACTGGATAATCCCGAACAAGATAATCCCGTAGTTGGCGCGACCAACCACACACTAAGCCGAATAAAAGAAAAGGGACCTCTAGACAGGGATCTATCTTGCTCTCAGTGGGTGCTACCCACGAAACCTTGCTGCACCTCCCCTGTTTTAGCCATTCCCGGTTGATGAGGCTTGAGGTTACGATTACCTTTAATCAGAACATATCACTTAGAATGCTCATCGTCCGCCTGACGATGTGCTGAAAGCATTCAATCCATACAAGTTCGTTCCGGGTTCGAACGAAACCGAAGGCATTATCTCGTTACACTCGTTTTGGAATCACCCTCAGAGTTAACGACAATAACCCTTGCACTCTGAATCTTCATCTTCACTTGAGATTCACGACCTATCGTTAATTTGGATCGATGTGGTATTCGGGTCTCCAGACCTGGAATCCCGGTATACGGAAACCCGATCCCGGTCTCATCGAAATTCAAAACGTATCTTTTAAGGGCCAAGTTGTTTTAAGGTTAAAACAATTCAATTTTTATCTATATACACAAAGATAGATAATTCAATAGATAATCTACATTATCATCTCAAACAGATAATTCACATTATCATTATAATTCAACCAAACATCCATATCATATATCAATCATATCTCATCAGAGATATCAAACAATGAAATACATTCAATCTCATTCATCCATCCTTAAGCAATGATTTATATCATCTAATTAATTTAAAGTGAATTAAACTAATTACTTCATTCTATAAATCCTGCTTACTTAATTATTAATTAAACCAATTAATTAATCATTACTCTAAATATCCATCTTAATTAATCATTCCTGATTAATAATCCTTTAATTACTTTAAGTAATTAATACTTGATTAATTTCACAAATTAATTATCTTAAACCATTCAGTAATTAATCTTTAATTACTTCATTAATTAATTAACTATATTTAATTACATTAATCCGTAATTAATTACAATTAATTAATTACTTTAATCACTTATTATTTATTAATTAATCTTAATTAATCAATTCTTAATTACATCATTAATTATATTAATTAATGATCCTTAATTATTCTTAATTAATTATCTTATTTAAATTAATAATTAATTAGTCACATTTATTAATCACCTTTGATTAATCTCATTTAATAATTAACTACTCTTAATTACTACACTTAATAAATTAATTACTCCTTTAATTAATTATCTCAATTAATCCTTTGATTAATTATACAAAGTAATTAAACTCAAATTACTTTCATTAAACCATCTTTAGTTAATTACATCCACTAATTAACTTTAATTACTTTCCTAAGTAATTACACTTCATTAATTACATTTAAGTAATTATACTTATCAAATCACCAAGTGATTATCTTAAATTAATTTAACTAATTAATTTAAACTTATCAAATTTATTTAATTAATTATCTTAAGTAATTAATTACTTTAATTACTTCCATTAAGTAATTATACTTAACCAATTCATAAATGATTAATTAATCTAATTTATTATCAAAAATTAATCATATTAATTAATTAATAATCCTTAATTAATGATCTCTCATTAATTATTAACAATTCTTTATTTAAGTAATTAAACTTAAATCAACCATTATTAATTACTAATTAATTAATTCTTAATTACTGATTAATTAATTTCTTGATCAATTTCTTAATTAATCTTTAATCACTTGATTAATTCATTCCTAATCATTTATTAATAATCTATACTTATCTAATTAAATAATCCTTAATTCCAAATTAATTAACCCTTAATTTATAATCATAATTATTTAATTAATTAACATCAAATCATTAATTAATTAAATTATTAAATTACTCTTTAATTACCTTATTAATTTAATGATTCCTATATCATTAAACCTTAATTACTCTTTAAATTAAAGTATTAATCCTTATAACAACTTTAATTATTATTAACAAAAGACTTTAAAATATTTTACTTCCAAATCTTTCTTTTAATTCATTTTAAATTAAAGATTTAAAATGAATTACAAATTTAACTTTTACCAAATTTAAATCAATTTTACAAAATCTTTTTAAATCCAAATGTTAAAGAACACTTAACATTTATAAAAGAAATTTATAAGATTTTTAAACAAATTCATTTAAAGTTCAACCCTTTTTAAATTATTCTTAACATTTAAAGATGTTTAAACATTTTAATAAAAACTTATTTATTTCACAACTGGAATTCAAGTTTAAATTTGAATCCACACCTAAAGATTTTATTTTAAACTTTGTTTAAGTTTCTGTTTTCAAATTTTAAAATTTAAAAACAAACAGGCTTTAAAACCTGTAACCACTCAATTTACCCGAGCCAACCACTAAAATGCTTCGAGTAAAAACCCTAGCTGCTTCGAGTCACGCACGCAAAAATCTCGAGTTCCACTCCTTTGTTAAAATCCAAACTTCACCAGCATCCCAATCATCACCGTGCACATGCACGAAGAATCTGACCAACTCCGGCCAACTACGGTGAGCTCCACACATCGGCGTCCATCCCCTGCTTCGATCCAGACCCCAAATCCAACGATTAACACTCGATATCGAAATCGATCATCACGTCCAAACCTGGAACAAGAACCTCTCCTCAATCCCAAACTTGTCATCGCTTCGCATCCCCTCCTCCGACCACCGGAGCACCAACACCACCGGCCACCACTTCGTATATGACCAAGCTACTATCTCCCAGAATTTCAGCGAACTCGATCACTCCTAGGCCTCGCGAAAAATCAAACACTCCAGCACTGCAAAACTAGGTTTACAGACAATTTCTGATCACCGCCGCCTTCCCAATGGTTAGAACATCGATCTGACATTTTTTCCACAATCCCTGATCATTCCACTTCCTCCCCTAGTGGCCACGACCTTCCCGAACTCTTAGATAATCAGGAACTACCCAAAACCCATATTCTATTCAAGTTCGAACTGCTCACTCAACTTAATGCTAAAAATTGTGATTCGAATCTTAAAAATCATGTTTTCACACCAGGATTCAGATCATATGCCTGAATCGATGAATTAAGATGTTTAAATTTTGACATATGTTAAGCTTGAACTGTTCTTATGGTTTTCAGAGAAGTTCCAAATTTTATTTTAACTTAATAAAACTTTAAACTCTAATCTATGATGGAATAAACAAATTTTGTTTGAACTTAAATTCTTAACAAAGATTAGTTCAATAGGAATTGAATTTTCATTTAAAATCTTAGTTTTAAAACTAAGAACAGAGATGTCTCAGAGATAACAACATGCACACATCAATACATCCAGATATACACAAAAATTCATCAATATACATACACACTAACATGCTTTATTCCAGAATTTACATGCAACCAGATTAAGATACTTAAGCTTTTTTTTTTAAAAAAAAATGTCATAAGAACAGGTTTTAACTGTAATGACCCGCCACTCATTCCACAGAATGACGTATCATTATGAAGAAAGAAAGGGGTAGAAAATAGAAAAGAAGAGAAGAAAGAAAGAAACAACAACAATTTACAGAGTTACACAGCATATACATCACTTACTAGACAGTTATAAACATCTGTCTAGTAAGTGATGTATATGCTGTGTAACTCTGTAAATTGTTGTTGTTTCTTTCTTTCTTCTCTTCTTTTCTATTTTCTACCCCTTTCTTTCTTCATAATGATACGTCATTCTGTGGAATGAGTGGCGGGTCATTACAGTGGTATCAGAGTAGTTTTCTTTTTATTTTACTTACTAAAATTCTAAACTGTAATCCATGATTTAAACAAACAAATATAGTTTGAATTCTAAGTCCTATCAGAGATTATATCAAGAGGAATTAAATTCGATCATGATTTTTAACTTCTAAAAGAAGAACAGATAAAAACATGTTCAATAGCAAGCATGCATCTAATACATCCAAATATATATATACATATATATATACATCAGCATACACACATATATACATCAAGAAAATCTGCTTATATAAAATCACACAGACATATAACTTCCTTCTTAAACTTAAATATAGGGAAATCTGGAGTCTCCCGGTGATTTTTACTCGGGAAAACTCGAGATAGTATTATGAAGTCTATTCTGATTTATGTCAGAATAGTTAGTTAGATTAGATTGTTTGATTGGTTGCTTTGATTGATAGGAATTGGATGATAGGTTTGTGTTTAAAATTAAAAATCTTTGCTGGGTTATTAAATTAACTTTGCTTTTAATTTCGGGGACGAAATTATTTTAAGGGGGGAGGAATGTAATATCCCGGAAATTTGGAGCAATATCAATTTAATAATCTGTTTAAATAATTAAATTGATTTGATAATCTTTGATAATAAAATTTGAATTGGTTTAATAATCTAATTAAATAAATATTTAATTAGTGAATTTTACTAATAAAATGATTTCTATTTATAATGTGAATATATATGTGTGTATATATTGTAAATAGATAAGCTTTGGTTTGAAATTTAATAAATAAATAAAATATTGTTTTTAAATTTCTAATATATATATTTTGATAGTTTGGAAATTATGATTTATTTAATATTAAGCTTTTCAAAGCTATTTAAACAAATAACTATATGGTTTTAAGTAAGGTTAATAATAAGGTTTATTTTATATTGCTTAATAAATAAGATTTAAAGTATATATATATAGATAAGTTTTGAAATACAATATTAATAGTGTATTGTTTTATTTATGGAAATAAATAGATTTTAATAGAATTGTTATTTCAAATTAAATGTGTAGTTATATATGTATGTATATAACTTGACTTTAAATTGGATTTTAAATATAATTTGAATTTGAATGTATATTAGTTTTGAAATTCAAAAATATATATTTAAAATATTTGGATTTTAAAGTATATGTATAAACTTTTACTTATAAACATAATTGGTTTTATTTTCTTTAAAATACTTTATATATATATATACATAAGTATTTAATTAATAAAGAAAGGCATTTTATTTACATTTAAATAAATACAAATTACTTAAAAATACAAGTGTTATCATATTAAGGCTTGTTTAAACAAGTGTACACTAATAATACTATGTAAGTGCCAAATGTCAAGTTTTTAAATTTTTGTTTTCTTTTATTTTTATTTTTAATAAACTACATTCTAACTTATATAAACATATGTTCTCATCTACACTTTCCCTTTTCTATTCTTTTCAAAAACTCAAGAAAAAAACCTCAGCCTGAAATAAGATTTCTCAAAACAAAAGCCTGTAAACAAAATCCTCAAACGAAATTCTCCAAAAACCAAATAGTAATCAACTCCTCAAACCTGTAATTCATTTCAAAATCAAGTCTTCAGCCTATTCTCAAAACAAACCTGTTAACCATTTTTCAAAATCTGATCAAAAGCATGTAAACATCTTGTTCAAAATTTAAAAGCAAGAAACCTGTTCTAAAGCAACATCTCAACAAATAAGACATCTCTGAATGCAACTGCAACCTTCTCAAACTAATGCTAGCATTCCAGTTTTCAAGTTTAAAATCAAGTAGCATTTTCCAGATTCCAAATTCCTGTTTCAAAAAGGGGAAGCTCTGTTCTTCATTTTAAAAATGGTGAGTAACACTTTTTTTTTAAAAAAAAAGCTTAAGTATCTTAATCTGGTTGCATGTAAATTCTGGAATAAAGCATGTTAGTGTGTATGTATATTGATGAATTTTTGTGTATATCTGGATGTATTGATGTGTGCATGTTGTTATCTCTGAGACATCTCTGTTCTTAGTTTTAAAACTAAGATTTTAAATGAAAATTCAACTCCTATTGAACTAATCTTTGTTAAGAATTTAAGTTCAAACAAAATTTGTTTATTCCATCATAGATTAGAGTTTAAAGTTTTATTAAGTTAAAATAAAATTTGGAACTTCTCTGAAAACCATAAGAACAGTTCAAGCTTAACATATGTCAAAATTTAAACATCTTAATTCATCGATTCAGGCATATGATCTGAATCCTGGTGTGAAAACATGATTTTTAAGATTCGAATCACAATTTTTAGCATTAAGTTGAGTGAGCAGTTCGAACTTGAACAGAATATGGGTTTTGGGTAGTTCCTGATGATCTAAGAGTTCGGGATTATCCAGTAAGGGATGGTTCCGGCTTTGTGTTGCAGGGGAGCGGGCGTACTCCTCGGTACGGTGATCTAGGCCACGTACTGTGACGGGCGGTACCCCAGTAGCCCTGCCATTGTATGGAATCCAAACTCCAATAAGTGCCGTACGTATTAGTTGTGCCCAACTATGTTGGAATGTGAGATGTAAGCATTTCAGCTATTTCTATATTTTACTTGAAAACCCTAGACCCTATTATAATACAATCGAATTTCCTATCAAATGTTTTGGTTAGCGTAAGGTTAAAACTTACCCATGTTTATTTGTGGGAAGTCTTACGTGATACTTTTTCTTTCAAAAGATTTTGAAGTTAAACAAGTTTAACCTGTTACTCACACCAGACCCATGTCTGACCCAAGTTGTTTATTTCTGTTTTATAAACTCTTGGGTACTCAAATTTTTACGAGTAGCCAAGAGATTTAGGTTTAGCTTTGACGAATTCTGGAGGAGATTTGGAGCAGGAGGCTTCACCGTGTAGATATATGATGATTCCGCTGTGTATATGTTGTGTCTGTATCTGTGATACTTTAGTTGTATGAATTAGACAGATGTTTATAACTGTCTAATATGTGTTGTATAAGTTGTGTAACTCTGATGTATATGATACTATGTAATATTTTATATGATATATTATATTTCATTCGTTCCGCTGTGAGTTTCTGATGTTGTTGTTCTTTCTTCTTTTCTTTCTTTTCTTCTTCTATCCCTTTCTTTCTTAATTCACGATACGTCTTTCTGGACATAGAAAGTCGGGTCGTGACACGTGTGGCGACCCGGCTTACCACTCCCGGAAAATCTTTCCACTCCCGGAAAATCGCGTCGACAGTAAGAAAGAAAGGGGTAGAAAATAGAAAAGAAGAGAAGAAAGAAAGAAACAACAACAACGATCTCACAGCGGAACGAATAAATTATATTAATAACATAAACTATTACATAGTATACAACACTTTACAGAGTTACACAGCATATACATCACTTACTAGACAGTTATAAACATCTGTCTAGACATTACTACTCAATACACTACAGAGATACAGACACAGCGGAACTACTATATATATCTACAACGCTGAAGCCTCCTGCTCCATTGCTCCTCCACAATTCGTCAAAGCTAAACCTGAATCCCTTGGCTACTCGTAAAAATTTGAGTACCCAAGAGTTTATAAAACTGTAACGACCCGACTTCCTATGCCCAGAAAGTCGCATCATTATGAAGAAAGAAAGGGGTGAGAAAATAGAAAAGAAGAGAAGAAAGAAAACAACAACAACGATCTCACAGCGGAACGAATAAATTATATTAATAACATAAACTATTACATAGTATACAACAATTTACAGAGTTACACAGCATATACATCACTTACTAGACAGTTATAAACATCTGTCTAGACATTACAACTCAAATACCAGACAAGACACTATCACAGATATCAACACAGCGGAATACTATATCTACGAACGCCGAAGCCTCCTGCTCCATTGCTCCTCCAGAATATTCGTCAAAGCTAAACCTGAATCCCTTGGCTACTCGTAAAAATTTGAGTACTTAAGACAATTCTTATTTTAATTGATTACTAAATCTTAATCATTAAACCTTAATTAAATTAAAAATATAAGATTTAGAAATCAATAAATTATTAAACACATTTTAAATTAAACCTTTAAATCTTTAAAACTTATCTCTGAAGGTGAGTAAATATTATTTTAAAAACAGATTTAAACCTTTGATATGTGATGATTTATTATCTGAAATGTTTGTATAACAGGTTTTAACAGAACATGTTTCCAGTTTTTAAATTTTAAAACTATAACGACCACGACTTTCTCTCCACAGAAAGTCGTATCGCTAATAAGAAAGAAAGGGATAGAAAAGAGAAAAGAAGAGAAAGAAAGAACTAAACAATATCAGAATCTCACAGCGGAACGAAACAAAATATAATATATCACATAACTATTACATAGTCTTTACATAATCAGAGTTACACAACTTATACAACAAAATAGACAGTTATAATTTCTGTCTATTATACAACCCAAGATACAATTCAAACAAAAGACTCAGATCAACCAACACAGCGGAATACTATCTATCTACGAATGCTGAAGCCTCCTGCTCCATATCTCCTCCATAGATTCGTCAAAGCTAACCTGAATCCCTTGGCTACTCGTAAAAATTTGAGTACCCAAGAGTTTAATAAAACAGAAAATAAACACTTGGGTCAGACATGGGTCTGGTGTGAGTAAACGGGTTAAAATTGTTTAACTTCAAAACCTTTTGAAAACAAAGGTATCACGTAAGACTTCCCACACATAAACATGGAAAAGTTTTTACCTTACGCTAACCAAAACATTTGATAGGAAATCCAGTTATATTATAATAGGGTCTAGGGTTTTCAAGTAAAATACAGAAATAGCTGAAATGCTTACATCTCACATTCCAACATAGTTGGGCACAACTAATACGTACGGCACTTATTTGAGTTTGGATTCCATACAATGGCAGGGCTACTGGGGTACCGCCCGTCACAGTACGTGGCCTAGATCACCGTACCGAGGAGTACGCCTGCTCCCCTGCAACACAAAGCCGGAACCATCCCTTACTGGATAATCCCGAACAAGATAACCCCGTAGTTGGCGCGACCAACCACACACTAAGCCGAATAAAAGAAAAGGGACCTCTAGACAGGGATCTATCTTGCTCTCAGTGGGTGCTACCCACGAAGCCTTGCTGCACCTCCCCTGTTTTAGCCATTCCCGGTTGATGAGGCTTGAGGTTACGATTACCTTTAATCAGAACATATCACTTAGAATGCTCATCGTCCGCCTGACGATGTGCTGAAAGCATTCAATCCATACAAGTTCGTTCCGGGTTCGAACGAAACCGAAGGCATTATCTCGTTACACTCGTTTTGGAATCACCCTCAGAGTTAACGACAATAACCCTTGCACTCTGAATCTTCATCTTCACTTGAGATTCACGACCTATCGTAAATTTGAATCGATGTGGTATTTGGGTCTCCAGACCTGGAATCCCGGTATACGGAAACCCGATCCCGGTCTCATCGAAATCCAAAACGTATTTTAAAGGCCAAGTTGTTTAAAGGTTTAAACAATTCAATTCAATTCAATACTTGAATTCACACAGCATTAACATAGATAAATATCACACATTTATCACAGATATATCCAATATCATATCACAGAATATCACAGCATATCATCTAATAGATATCATCCAATTTAGATATTCAACTCAAACAATCATCCATAAGCAACAATTATTAACCCTATGTTATAATTAATTTAATTAACTTAAATTAAATTAATTACTTAAGAATTAATCATCTAACCTTGCTTAATCAATCATTAATTAATTACAAACCTTTAATTAATTAATTACTCATTAAATATTAATCATTCTTGATTAATTATTCATTAATTACATAAAGTAATTATCCTTTAATTAATTTCACAAATTAATTTTTCTTAACCATTAACAGTAATTAACCTTTAATTACTCTCATTAATTACATTAATTAATGATCCTTAATTAATTACTTACATTATAATTAATTACATTGACCCTTAATTAATTACATTAATTAATTAAACTTTAATTAATCATTTCTATTAATCCACCTTAATTAATCATAAACAGTAATTATCATTCTATAATTACTTACCCTAATTAATTAACTCCTTAATTAATTTTATTAATTATACCAAATAATAAATCCTTAATTACTCCTCCTAAGTAATTATCTTTTAATTGATTACATCTGGTAATTATACATTAATTACTTACAATAATTACACTTATAAATTTTATTAAGTATTTATACTTAATCAACATCAAGTGATTATCTTTAATTAATTTACAAATTAATTAACTTAAATTAATCTTATTCATTTATTAATTACAATTGAGTAATCCATCCCTTCATTACCTTTAAACAAATTAATTAATCTTTAATTATAGATTAATTATTCTTTTAATTATTAATTAATAAACCTTAATAATTAATTAATCCTTAATTATCATCTTAAGAATTAATCCTTAATTACAAATTAATTTATCTTTAATTACTTAATTAATTAGTCACTAATTACAACTTAATTACTTAATTAATTAATCACTAATCATTAATAAATTGTCTCTAATTATCTAATTAATAATTCTTAATTACAAACTAATTAAACTCTTAATTAGTTAATTTATAATCCTTAACAATCAATTAATTAATTACTTAATCAATAATTAATATAATTAATCGTATTTTAATTACTTCATTTAATTATCAAAATCTTAATTACCTTTAAGATAAATCATCATCTTTATTAATTACCTAATCACATTATTTAAAAACATTTAACCTTTAATTAACTTTTAATTATATTTATAAAGAATTAAGTTTAAAATATCTTAAATTTTAACTTTACAAACATAAGTTAAACAATCAAATCATTTTCTTAATTAAAGGTTAAAGAAACACTTATAATAGGAAGATAGGTATTTAAGAAAAGTTTTAAAACAATCTATTTTTTTTTATTTCAAAACATTGCTTTAAAAACTTTTAAAAACATTATTAAAACTTCTGCCTTCCACCTACTTCGGGTTCAACCCGTTATTTACTCGAGTTCATCCTCCAGTTTGCCTTCATTTTTTTTTTATAACATCTTAGTTTAACTTTTTTTAAAACTGCTGTTACACTCTCACGCGAGCACGAGCTCAACCCCAAGTCAATCGACTTCCCGCTCGAGTACCACTTCGAGTTGCTCACAAACCCAAACACCTAGACACGAAACATTGCCGTGCACGTGCACAACCGATCACCAGAGCTCCGGCCTCCGATCATCCCTCCGGCACATCACGCATCATCGCTGCAATCCATTCCGACCACCAATCCACAAACATAAGCCCCTGATCGAAATCGAGCAGTTCGATCACCCAGGCACTCAAACCCAATCAACTAAAACACCTCGCCGTCGTCAAAATCGATCATCAGAAGCCATGCGACCCCTACCCAATCCTCGTCGTAGACCAAACGTCGATTTCCCCCCATACCGGTCATCTCCGATGTACCCTTGACGATGCAGTGCTTATGGAAACATCGACGACTAAAACTAGCCATTAAACCCTAAAACAACGTCGTTCATCCACTCTGATGATCGAGAAATGCTTCGAACATTTTTCCTAGAACCCCCGACCCACCAGAAAGCTTCGACTTCAATCACGAGGCCAACAATGTCGCCGATCATCAGATTTTCCCCAAAACGTGATTTCTGTTCATCCCAAAAATTCGCTTTCATTTCTAAGTTAAAATTTTTGATTTAACTTTTAAAAATCACGGTTTCTAATGGAGATTACAACTATATAGGCGAATACAAGAATTATTATATTTGAGTTTTACCTATTTATAAATTTACACTGTCTTTTATTTATTTCCAGAAAAATACAAGCTTATTTTTCTTAAAATTTTTTTCTAACTTTTGCTTATGACTAAACAAACACAATTTGTTTAAATTCCTAAGCCTAACAGTGAATAGATAAGGAGAATTGGAATTTTCGATCAAATATTTGAACTTTGTAACTTAAACAGAGATGATCTCTGATATATCCATACATGCACACAGTTCTATATTCATATAGACATATATTCATATTCACAACAACATGCATATATATATTCAACATGCATCACACTTTTACTTCAAACATCTATCACATAAATCTAATTAAAAACTGTTTAAACTTAATTTACTCACAGTTTTTAAAAGATGAACAGAGCTATCAGTTTATATAACATGCACATTTCAATTATTCAGACATCTAATTCATCATCATGCAAACAATATATATATCAACATTGATGATTTATTTAAGCAACCATCTTTAAGACAAAACAAGTTAGGTTTACTCACCAGTTTAAATGATGAGCAGAGAAGTTTTTGAGAACAGGAAGGCTTGCAAACAGATTGAACTTGGAAACTTGGATTTGCAGAAGTAAATGCCTTGATTTCTTTAAAAACTGAAAGGCTTTGTTGACTGAGATGATTCGAGACTTGATTCCAGGTTGTAATTGAAACTTGTTACAGGCTTTGAGCATAATGGTTACAGAGTTCTTTCTTTCTCTTCTTTTCTCTTTTCTATCCCTTTCTTTCTTATTAGCGATACGACTTTCTATGGAGAGAAAGTCTTGGTCGTTACAGTAATATTGTATTATTACTGGATTTCCAATTTCGTATTTTTCGGAGTTAATATGAGAGCGTACGGCGTATAAACGCGTCAGAATTTTTTTAAAGCAAATTCAACTTAAATTTAAATTTAAATATTTGTCAAAACATCGACACGTTCCCCTCCTAAAATCGCGCAGAACATTACGCCTAAAATCACGTTTTCTTTTCGTTTTAAAATCCAAACCGTATCTTCATTTTCACTCCCTCTATTCAGTTCAAAACAAAAAAAATCTCGTTCTAAACTAAAAACAATGGCCGCTTCTTTTAATCTCTTCTCCCTCCCTCTCAATCGAAAATAAACGGCCGAAGCCCTAAATCGAAATCAGTTAAGGCATCGTGAGTGGGGGTTCGACGTGGCAGGCTGGGGCGATTGGTCGCGATGGGCTCGAGCTCGGCAGTGGCTCGAAGCAATGGAGACGACTCTGGCAAATGGGTTTCAGACGAAGGGTGAGCGCGAGGCAGTGGTCGTGACAATGTTCTGGGGGGCGCTCGAGCACGCGATGGAGGTGAAGGGATCTGGGTCGACGTTCGGTTGTGAGGCGCGAAGCTCGAGATGAACGAGCTGGCGAAGGCGATGGGGTGGTCGCCTCTGCTGTCGAATGGATGTTCGATTTTGGGTATCGCGAGTGTGAACGGCGACGAGGCTAAGGAACGGCGATGGTGGCCTGGGCGAGCTCGTTCCTGGTATGCCAATGGTCGTAGCGGCAACGTGATGCTTCGAGTGCAGTTGTTCGGCTAGGGTTCCGATGGCAATCTAGGATTTCAATCGAGTTTAAGGTAATTTATATCTCTTATATATATGTATTTTTACTGATACCACTTAAGTTTAAGTTTTAAATTGTAAAGTTATAATTATTCACGTATTGGAATCAATTGCAAATTATAAAACAATGTTTAAAATTTTATCGGCTATATATATATAATTGAATTTTTGATTTTACAACAGGGTAGAAATAATTCTGTTTGAATTCATTAAGCTATATATAGAGGCTGTTTATTTTAAGATGATTAATTAGTAAATTGGCTTATTATTTTTTTCTAGTTTCTAAGGATACTTTATCAAATAGGAAATTGATCGATAGATTTGTTTGAAATAAGAATAAAATTTAAAAGAGGTAATTAAGTAACTCTTTTAAAAAGAAATTTGATCATTCGATTTGTTCGAATATTAACAAATCATATATAATGTTTTACAAGGTCTTAAATAAAGAAATCAAAGCAGAAATGGAAATGGAATGCAAAATAAAAGGCTAAGGTGAGATTTTTTTTCTCACTCAAAAATGAAAGTGGAATTTTCAGTTATTGTTTGATTGTCTGTTTGGATTGTTGATATTAGATATTTTAGGATATATCTATATATAGCAATATATACATATTGGCATATGTATATATTGGATTGATGATTTCCCGCCTCGTATAGCGGATGAGACCCTATTGCGCCGTTAGTAAGCGGATTATTTTTATAAAACCCATATACCGCGATATTCCACCTCGAAGTGGAATTGGTATTGTGCTAACGTCTTTGGATGCAGGGAAACAGGTTGGAGGGATCCAACTGGACCCCTCACATTGATTGATTTTATTTATACTGTGGTATGAATCTGTGAATGATTATATTGATGTTATTGATCATATCGATGTCTGGAAATTGATTGAAAGCTAAAAATTTAGCTGAATGGATGTTTGATATCATTGGATTCCAAAAATAAACGAAATTGAATTTTTGAATCAAAGTAGAAATTTCTAAGTGAATCAATTTTAGAAATTGAATAAATTTTGAAGAAAGAAAATTTTAAAGTATAGAAAGTTAATTTTTATAATCTTATCGAATTAATTCCAGAATCAAGTGAAAATGTTAAATAAATGAATTTCGTAAAATAGTGATTATAAATTGAAGAATTTAATTTAAGAATTTGGATTTTTAAATAGACTGAAAGAAACAATTGAAATATATTTTCTTTAAAAGGAATTTATTTAAAAGGAGATAAGTTGGAAATCCAATTAGAAATTTAATTGGTAAGTTGAAACGATTTGGGAAATCAATGTAAAATGATTTCAATTTAAAGAATCCATTTAAAAACAGGATGTTGAGTAATTTGAGAAAAATAAGGAATTTATTTAGTAGTGATAAATAAAATTAGAAATCAATCTGTAATTGATTTAGTATTTGGAGAAGAACTTTGAGAAATCAGTATGGAATCTTTTATTTAAAGTTGAAAATAAATTTAGAAATCAATATTGAAATTGATTTGGTATTGAAGTTTTAATAAATGGAATTGGAATTTATAAAAGTTGGTTATAAATCCGAAATCACTTATTTTGATAAGTAGAATATAGAAGTTGATAAAAAGAAGATTTATAAGTCGAAGTTGTTATTAAAATAGAAATAGAATTTATAACCGTGTTTATAAATTCGAAAGTGATGGAATTTGATGAATTAAATATAGAAGATTATCAGAGTAGATATATTCGCGATTTTGGATAGCGAATTTCTATTGAAATGAAAATGTATAGAAATGATTGGAATTGGGTTAAATGAAGTATATTCACGATTTTGGACAGTGAATATATTTTTAAGTAAAAATGGTTATGTTTGGGAAAGCGATATTATAAATGAAGTTAATTGTTTTAAAAGATGTTTTAAAACGTGTTAAATATCGAAATCATAGATTTCAACATTTATTGTTGAAATAGACGTTTTCGATAAATATAAGGAAATGATGGACTATAACACTGTTGTTATAGTAAATGATTTTCGAAAAGAAAATGTTTTATGTAGTATTGGGATTTTTATATATCTACCTTAAAATTTCGAATCCCTATACTAGTGATTTCGAGTCGTCGTAACGATGTTTTACGTAACATTCGTTTTGACTCAAATAGATGTTAGAATAAATGATTTCCTTAAAGAATGAATGTATACTTAATTTGATTTAAGTATATCGAATATTTTCCAAGTGTTGAAAATAAATGATTGTGAAATACTTATTATTTAATAAGTATGGAAATGCTTTTCCAATATGAAATGAACTGTTTTGAGATTTTATCTTTTAAAGATAAATTGAAATGTGGAAGTTGATTTGAAATTGTTTTCAAATGATTGAAGTGTGGAAATAATATATCTAGTAAAGATATTTTTGAAGATGAAATAATTTGGAAAATTATTTGGAATCTGATGATGTTGCGCATCTTTATTGATAGTTAAATAACCGACTATCAATAATTACCTTTAGATAGGTATTTGTTGTGAATTGGATGAATTTGAATGCCACACTTATTTTTGAATAAGCGCTCACTATTCGGGTTAGCCGGGAAAGGACCATGGGGTCGTATAACCCATTCCGAATATGTGATACGTCGTTATGAATTGCATTTGAAGACCGGTGTTGAAGACCGGATATTTTTGAAAATGGAAGGATTACCGTCGAGTTACTCTACATCGGCTGATCTCCGATTTAGAGGTTTTATCACCCTTAGTGACGGGAAGTCCTGACGTGATTGAAAATTATCCGGATATGCAAGGGCTTCGTGAGAAGTGCCTTCGGTTCTGTTCGATCCCGGAACAGACTTGTATGGATTGTGTGTCTGACGTTACAATTTGAGATATAAAGCTGATTTCTTTCAAATACATTTCTGTTGGTGGCGGAGAATTTATTCTCTTAGCTTAACACCCTTCTCTGAGACGTACGAGCTCAGAGGTTATGTAGTTGAAATTTATCAGCGATATATCCCAATTTGGTAACGTGGCATACTGAGTGTTGCTGTGAAGTGATCAGTGTTTGATCATTTGCGATATGATCATTTGTTTGATCTTATATCTTTGTGATCATAGGTTGATCATTTTGTTTGACCCGAAGCAGGGCTTTTTGAGAAAGCGTAGCTTTGTGGACGAGACTTCGTCGAGCCTCACACCCCGGAAATGGTCCAAACAGGAAGAATGCGGCAAGGTTCTAGGGAGTAGCGCCCCTTAGTGTATGTCATTCCTTCTGGATAAAGGTGGTATCATGGTATGGAGCCCAGATACTTAACCTCTGTGGTTGCTGCAAATTTATTACTTTGTGGTTTGTTGGAAATCGGGGATCCTCGGGAAGATCGGTGACGATCGGGGATGGCATACGCGTGTCAGTAGTTACCTACTTTTGCAGAGGTAACCCGGCCTTGTGTTGGCAGAGATCTAACCGTAATGTTAGGTTATTTCTCGGGTCGTCTATTCCAGGGACGTACCCATCGTGGATAGGAAGTTCCTTAGCCTGACCATTTGTTGGAAATCCAAACTCCAATACGAACTTTGTACGGTATTAGTTGTAGAACCTGCCATTTACGTACGGTGGTCACCACTGTTTAGATGGTAGCTATAGTAGGCATACGATACTGATCGTATGCTGGCTAAGATTAATATTATACTTTCAAAATGTTTTCTACACTATGCACTAATAATAATATCAAAAAGAATTTGATTTTTGCGTAGTAAGCATCTTTGACTATCATAAGAAGAAATCTCCTCCAAGTCTGCGTTTGCATTGTATGTGTGGTGGGAGGTCTTATGGTCGTTTCATTTTCCAAAAGCATTTCGAATTGACTTAAAAATTATTTTGTTGTTATAAAGAATAACTGTTTTACGATCTCACACCAGTCACCATGACTGACTCGGAGTTTATTGTTCCCTTCTAAACTCTGGGTGCCCACAAATTTCCACACGGGCAGCCTAGAGTTATGTTATCAGGATAGTCTGGATATTCTGGAGCTTTGGAGATAAGCTGGATGGCGAGACGTAGTATTTGTATCTGATAGTATTTATTCCACTGTGTATTCTGTATGAGGACAAGTTTATATAACTGTCCATTGTTGTATATTGACTCTGATTGATGTATGTATAAACTGATATAGTTCTTTGTTTTTAAAAGACTATTGATTATCTATTATATGTTATTCCGCTGCGATGTGTAAGATTCTGATATTGTTTTCTGTTCTGTTGTTCTTCCGTGTTGTTGTTCTTCTCTTTTTCTTCTATCTCTTCTTCTTCCTCTTCTTTTAAACATTAAAGTTCGCGTTTCCGCCATCCGATTGTTCGGCAGTTGCTACAGTGGACGTAGCAGTGTCGGGTTTTCGGAAGACGGATTTGCGGGTCTTTACATACTAAGTCGTTAGGTCGTATGCGCATGTGTTAGGCGGAGCTGCTGTTAAGTCATAAGTCGTATACCCTGTTAAGGCGCGTGCTTTAGGTCGGGGATCTGCTAGGTCGTAGGCTGGGAGATTTGTTAGGTCGTAGGTCGGAAGAGATAGGTCGTGGACGACCTAATTCCGAGTGTACGACTTAGGGGGAATTTCAGCTATAAATAGGAGGGCTTTGTTCCATTTTTGGGATCCGGATTTCGAAGCTACGAAGTGCTGCCATTTTGAGAGCTCGACTCCTACACTTCTTCACTTCTTTTCTCCACTCTAATCTAGTGATTCTATCCATCCAAGTTGAAGATCAAATTGAAGATTCAAGAGCTTGGATTGAAGATCTTCATCCTTTGAAGTGAGATTTCTTCGTTTGAAGCGGATTCATGATAGATCAAGCTTGATCCTTCGCTGTCCAGTTTTGAAGCGTGTTGATTTGAGGTTGTTTAGGTGATTTGGTGAGTGGTGATTATCTCTCACACGGATCCAAAGGAGTATATCGGATTGTTGGCTCGATTTGGTGTTAAAATAGTGATTTCCATACATTTTCTTTATCCTAAGTGTAGATCCATATAGATCCATTGTTCATGATGATTTGACAACCATTTTATTACATGTTAACCTATGCAAGTTCATTCATCAAGATTATAGAGACATTGTTCATGTTTTCATGCTTATTAGACTTTCAACTCTTTAATTACGAAATTGCCATTATTGTGATAATTGTCTACTTAGATCATATTTGAATGCTTGATTGCTTGGATTAATGTTTGATTTGGTTGATTGCTATGAATTAGATGATTGATGATTTGATTTAGATCGAGGATGATTCAAAAGCTAAGGGAAAGGCTCTTGAATGGGAAAAGCTGTTTGTGGCATTTGTAGCGGATGATGAAGCTCTTATGCATAGATTTGATGATGATGTTGAGATGAGACTTTGCGAGGATGTGATGAAGCGAAGTATGATATGAGATAGTCTTGGTCTAATCCAGACGGGATCATTCCAAGTAGGTTGAGGATAATGGATTGCTCGAGAGGCGCTTGAGCTAGTATGGAAATAGTCGTCGAGGAGGATGACTAGAAGGCTGAGATCTCATCGTTGTTGAAGGTTCTAGCATGCTCAAAGCAAGAGTACGTTGGGCAGATTCGATAGTCCCTGAAGGCTACTGATTGGGTAGTCAAGTACTCTGGGCAGATTCGATAGTCCTAGGCACGGGTCACGATGACGTGCGGGAGTTATGTCTAGAACCGGGGTTTCCATTAGCCCTTGACAGACGGCTGAAAGAATGTGCCGGTCATTCAATTAACGGTGATATCGAAGCAATGATAACAGTGATAGCCAGAGTCATGGATGTTTGGTTGTATCGTCATTCGGTCTCAAGAGCAGTGTTTTCTGGGTGCTTATCTGATCTTGGTTTAGGCCTTGGGGGTTTGTACTTGGAAAACATCGCCCTTGACTCGAGTGATAATTGCTTTACTTTACATTGTATGCTCTGTTATGTTTGCTTCTACTTAGTGTGTGTCTGGGGGCTATCACTGTAGGAAGATGTTGGAGTGGGAGGGTTGTATTCCTATTCCTTTTTCCCTTATGCTCTTTTGGTATGTTGTTAGTTAATTTACTGCTCACTAAGACTGTTGTCTGACTCAAGGCTTTATGTTTTAACTCTTATTTCCTTGGGCTGTTCATCCATTTTTGGGACGGGCAGACTAGGTAGCAGGTGACAGGTGCTGCTCTTGCTTTCCACGATGCTGATGACGAAGACGAGCTGGAGTATTGCATATTACTTCTTACTATATGTACTGGATGTTCCGCTGCTGTAATACCCCAAGATTTTGAGGAAAATTCTTTTAATAAATGATTAAAATTCTGGGGGAAAATCAGAATTATTATATAGGTGGGATTTTCAGTGGTGCAAGGTTGTGTGCATGTGTGCACGTGCACACTAGTTATGGCACTAAGAGAAAATCCAGAATTCCTGAATAATAAAACAAGGAAGGAAAACATTTAGATAAAATGTTTTAAATAAAGAAAATATAGACCTAGACATGAGTATTAAAAATTCCTGAGGATGTGTGTATATAAATATATCTATATATATATGCCTATGTATGACTTGTCTGAAAATTGAGGCAGAAGAGAACATTGACTTATAATGAATAAGTGAAATTTTTATTTGAATAATAGGTGTAGAAATGCACATAAGTATGCACATGTTTTCTGCAAATAAAAGGTTAAAGTTAAATTAACACCCATAGTTGTATAAATGTATATTTATATCCAGATGTTATTTGAGCAGAAAATAAATAAAGGAAGCACTAAAACAGTAAGAACCAAAGTGCAAGAAAGAAAATGTACATAGGCAGAAAATAGAAAGTCACACCATTATCATGTTTGAAGTAAATATAATAAAAATACTTAAAGTTATCACTTTCTGAAAAGAAAGGAAAATAGGCACAATTTAGTCTTGTTTTAAAATGTTGGCCGGGATATTAAGGGATTAGGAAGGAGGGAATATGCAATGCCAAATGCATGATTCTGATCTGGGCTAAAATAGGGATTTTGCATCACTCAAAACCCTAGACAGAACCCTTATTTATACCAAGAGCCCAATCAGAAAACTGCTCTCTCACTAATTAATTAACCTAAGGAAGAAGAGGAAGATAAGGCTAAAGATTTGAAGGGTTTTCTGGTTTAAGTTTGTGTAAGCACTTAGGTGAGTATCCTCACTCATATACATGGCATTAAGACCTGGGATTAGGCAGCCAAGCTTTATATGTTATATTTTGCATGTTTTGATTTACAAACTATGTTGGCTACTGATGGTTTCATGAATGTTTGATGAAATATGATCTGCTATGCTGGATGTATAACTTTGTTGTTCTATTTTCATCTCTGTATATTATACCAAAACCTTAAGGAACATATATCAGAGTATTTGTAACTAGTTTGAATAATGGCTTAAGACAAAGAATGAAAAGATAAAGAAAACTATGAGCTGCATATACATTGGTATGGTGCTGAGGCTTGAAATAATTGGTTAAGGGTGCAATGGAGTCTTTCTCTATAAGTGCTGAGCCCTAAACTAAACAGAAATTTACAAGCCTAAAAACTATATTTAAACAAGATTGAAAATCTGGCTAAATATAGTTGCTTGCAAAAATCAAAATAAACTCAATAGAGCCATGCATTTATTCTCAGATACAAACATTCTGGTATATGCTTGAATAGGGTGTGTATATGCTAAATAATGTGAGATGGAATGACTGGGGTGTTATACCTCTAGAAAGTAACCTTTAACTTGCTTGCAATATTATGTCTGCAAGGTAACTAGTATGCTTCATGAGTACAGGTGGTATGTACACCTAGCTATCATTGATAGAATGAACATAAATACACTTAGTGATATAACTAAGGACTTTGTGCCAAGAAGGCTGCTGGAATGCTTGTCCTATTTGAAGTAGACAAGTTGGCACATGGCTTGTTTAAGTCCTGAGATCTTTGTGCCATAATGTTAATTAGTTCATGGCAATGTGTCCCTTTGATTCCTTATAGCAGATGAGGCCAGGAATTTATAAGAAAAAGAAAAGGCAACCTAGAAGTTCCAGATAAAAGTTGTTTTGTTGCATATGTTTGCTCTTATGTATTGTACATGATAATACCTGTCGAGTATGCAAAGTATATTTATGCTGTATTCTTAGCTTAATATCATGGATATGTTAGAAATGCTCACACCAGATCATAGATCTGACCCTTATTGCTCATGGCACATGGGGGTGTCTCATTTATAATGGGGCAGCCACTAATGCTTTTGCAGGTTATGATGGAGCTAAGTAAGCAAGATTAAAAAGATATGGAATAGAGGATGCTAAGATAATTAGAAATAAAAGCTAAAATGTGTTAATTCATGCATGTATTCCCTGATTGATATGGCTATCTAATGTATTAAGTAGGAAGAACTTGTAAGAGACATGTGCTATGTTGTTTCTGGTTATTTCTGATTTGGTATGAACTAAGGATATTGATGTTAAACTGATTTGAAAACCTAATTGCTAAAGTTGTTTTGATTTAGAGGGAAAAACCTGGATTTTATAAGTAAAATCATTTTATGATGATTTCAGTTAATTCTGAGTTCTTTCAAAAAGAATATAGATATACAGAAAATAACATTGGGAAAACCCAGAAAAGAATTAAACTGCTATATCTTCAATTTATGATATTGACATAAGTCCAGATGCAAGAAAAAGTGTTTATACCTTGAAGATGTATTTTTAAAAAGAGAAGTATGATTAGGAAGAATGATATATATCTGATCACAAAATGTCTGATTCATACAAATATATATACATGCTTTTGGAAAGAAAAAGGTAACAATGTTTTGTGTATAATCTGGGTTGTAATAATGCAAGCAAAAGAATGGCCAGAGTAACCACAGGGTTAGGCCATAGGTCAGGCCAAATGTTTCACTTCAGATCAATGAAGCAAGGGAACATTTGAGCTCAGTTTTCTGGAAAATGAACAAAGACCCTGACATGTACATGTATATCTGTGTACATGTAGATATTGGGCAAAAATATAGATGTAAATTCTTAAAACAGTTGAAAGAATGGATTTCAAAAATAGTTATGCAAGAAGAATTGTTTTGTATGATAGGTTATAGGCAAAAATTAAATATATATGTACAATTATAGGTAGGTATCAGATTTCAGCCATACAGGAGAAAATAAAAAGAAAAACCAAAAATTGTGTTTGAACCGACCAGCATGGTACTCGAACTCGTGACCTTGAATGTATAAGTTAGGCGCGTTTCCATTACGCCTAGATGTTGCTTGCGTTCACTTAGGATCCGCTTTCTTTTAACCTGAGTTTGATAATATTCAGACTTTAAGAAAATCATCTATATTATAAGCTAGCTTTCCACTGATTATTGCTTGGTCATTTCTTAAGTTTAATAACAGTCTAAGGTACATATTCCCAGTGGACACTATAGTCAAAAATCAGGATACATTAAGTTTTAATTTAAAAGGGAATTTATCACACTTTTGCAAATTTAAAAAGGATTTCTACTTATTACCATGCTCTGATTCAAGTAGAATATAACATAGATATCTTCATATATGTATGTTAAAAATGATTTAGAATTAAAACAATATTTCTATATTGTGAAAGATCCTGGATATATTTTTGTTCATTAGAGAAAGAAAAATGACCCTGGGAAATATATTTGTAATAGATGATATATCTATATATCATCTCTAAAAAAAAAAATTACCAATAAAACTAGTGAGTAAATAGGAGGGTCATTTCATTTGGTATCAGAGCTATGTTTTAATTAACATAGCAAAATGTTTGTATGCTTATGTTTATACTAGGATTGTTTGTATATTTGACTGTTTATAAGTATTCCCTGAATGTATGTATGTGTGTGCATGTGACATACACAATGATTAAATAGGAAAAGATACAATCAATGTAAAATAAAAGCTAGTGTTATAAACTAATAAGATGAAATACATATACTTTTAGAAATATGGTAGGAAGAGGGTCTCATCATCAAGGAGGATCTAGCACACCACAAATGCTTGACATGCAGGAATTTGTGAGAGTTTTGAGAGATGGAATTGGGCACAGACCTGAGAACCCACATGAGGAGCTCTCCAAGTTAGTGAAGACTTATACCAACTTGGGAGGCAAGAGCTTTGAAGGAACTGAAAGTGTAATGGAGATTCAAGCATGGCTGAGGACATTAGAGAGGATCTTCACTGATATGCAACTAGATGACCAAAGGAAGAGGCAAGTGGCCTCAAGGCAATTAAAAGGTGAAGCTTTGAGTTGGTGGGAGGTGATCATAGCTGGCCGGAATGAAAATGATATTAATTGGAATCAATTTAAGGAGATGTTAGAGGCAAGGTTTGTTCCAGCCTCAGCAAAAACCACTTTACTTGAGGAGTTCATCAAACTTAGACAGGGGACTATGAATGTCACAGAATATACCCAGAAGTTTGAGGGATTGTCTACCTATGGGGCAATGTTAGTGGCTGATGAAGCATCCAAAAATGATAGATACATCAAGGGATTGAACTCAGGACTTAGCAGGGCTATACTACCTTATGCTGACAGAACTTTTGATCAAGTGATAGATTTGGCTCTGAAGATTGAGCAGCATGACAAGGAAAGAGATAAGTTCAGGAATTTCAAAAACAATAGTAACAAGAAGAACAAAGGGAAGTACCATCCTTATGATAAGAAGAAAGGAGAGGCAGATGGTAAGAAGGCAGTAGATGCAAAGCCCAATGAAGCCAAAAGAAAAATAGTTTGCAACCATTGTGGGAAAGAAGGCCATATTAAGCCAAGATGCCCAGAGCTTAAAGGGGGAGCTTTCAAATGCTATCTATGTGGGAAGGAAGGGCATATGAAAAGAAATTGCCCAGAAAACAAGCAACAAGGGAAAGTGGCAAACCTGGAAGGTAGGGGCAAGGCCATAATTGAGGCTAATGCTGAAAACCATGGTCAAGTGGAAGGTACACTATTTATTTGTACCATACCTCTAGCTGTAATATATGATACCGGGGCAACCCACTCACTCATTTCCCATGAAATAGTTAAAAGGTTGAAAATGAACTGCAAATTGGCTGAAATACCTCTGTTAATACAAAGCCCTTTAGGAAGTTCTAGTGTATTAGATATGATCTGTGTGGATGTGAATTTGAACATAGGAGGAAACACATTTGTTTCCAATTTATATGTTCTAAATTTCCCAAATATAGGAGTTATATTAGGGGCAGATTGGCTAAGACAATTCAAAGCCATAATTGACCTAGATGCATCCACCATTTCACTACAAAATTCTAAAGGCCAAAGGGTTACAATTCTATGTGAACCTATCAAAGAAAACAGTCTAAATCATTTAATTGAATTAGAAAATAATCCCAAGGAAATAGCTATTAATGAAATCCCCATAGTTAAAGAATACTTGGATGTATTTGGGGAAGTAAAAGGTGTCTCACACCATAGACCTGTTGAATTCCAGATTAACCTTATGCCTGGGGCTAGCCCAGTTATCAAAAAGCCTACAAGGATGGGGCCAAGTGAATTAAAGGAGCTAAAGAACCAGCTGGAAGAATTAGAAGCCAAGGGGCTTATAAGGCCAAGTAATTCATGCTGGGGTGCTCCTGTAGTATTTGTTAAAAAGCATGATGGTACTTTAAGAATGTGTATAGATTACAGAGAATTAAACAAAGTAACCATCAAAAACAAATACCCATTACCCAGGATAGATGATCTCTTTGATCAACTCAGTGGAGCTAAAGTGTTTTCTAGGCTAGACTTGGCATCTGGGTTTCATCAGATGAAGGTTGAGGAATCAAGTGTTAAATATACAGCATTCAACACAAGATATGGATTGTATGAGTTTCTGGTTATGCCATTTGGGCTAACAAATGCCCCTTCTTACTTTGTAGACCTAATGAATAGGATATTCAGAGACTACTTAGACAAGTTTGTTCTGATTTTTATAGATGATATTCTAATCTACTCTAAAACAATAGAGGAACATGAGAACCACTTACATTTGGTCTTATCTAGATTAAGAGAAAAAGATTTGAAAGAAAAATTCTCTAAGTGTGTGTTCTGGCAAGAGGAAGTACACTTTCTTGGACATGTTGTCTCTGCTAGGGGAATTTCTGTAAACCCCAATAAGATAGTAGCAATCCAAGCATGGAAGAAGCCTAACAATGTTAGTGAAGTAAGGTCATTCATGGGGATGGCAGGATACTATAGGAGGTTCATACAAGGATTTTCTAAAATAGCAATGCCACTCACTAACCTGACTAGGAAGAACCAAAAGTTTATATGGACTGATAAGTGTGAACAAGCTTTCACCCAGATCAAGGAGGCTTTGGTAAAATCACCAGTGTTGAGAGTACCAGAAGGCAATGAGGGATTGGTTGTATATACAGATGCATGTGGGTCAGGGCTAGGGGCTGTGTTGATGCAGCAAGATCAGGTCATAGCCTATGCATCTAGACAACTAAAACCCCATGAAACTAGATATGCAACTCATGATCTTGAGTTGGCAGCAGTAGTTTATGCCTTGAAGCTTTGGAGGCATTACTTATTAGGTGCAAAGTTCATTTTATACACTGATCACAAGGCCTTAAAATATCTCTTTTCACAAAAAGATTTAAATATGAGACAACACAGATGGGTTGAATTTCTTGCTGCTTATGACTTAGATATACTTTATACACCAGGCAAGGCTAACAAAGTGGCAGATGCATTGAGTAGGCAGCATGCAAAAATGGCCATGTTAATGATGGAGGAGTTTAGAGATTTGACCATGCTCACTGATTTGGAAATAGATGAGAGCAGTGGGATAAGTATGGAGATAATTGAGGAAGAAAAGAGTAAAGGAAGGTTAAGTTTAATTACTTTACAATCAAATTTGGCCTTGAAGGTGGCAAAAATGCAAGAAGAAGATCAAGACTTAGCAGAAAAGAGGTCTCTCCTATTAAAGAAGGAAGAAGTGAAGGATTATCACATAGATGTAAAAGGATACTTAAGGTACAAGGGAAGGATATGTGTCCCAAACATCATAGAATTGAAAGAAGAAATCCTTAATGAGTACCATAGGAGCAAATATTCAATACATCCAGGCAGCACCAAAATGTACCAAAACTTAAAAAGGGACTATTGGTGGAAGGGAATGAAGTCTGATGTAGCCAGATATGTTGCTAAGTGCATGGTTTGTCAACAAATAAAAGCTGAGACCCAAAGACCTTCAGGGTTATTGCAGCCACTTAGCATACCACAGTGGAAGTGGGAAGACATATCTATGGATTTCATAGATGGCCTTCCTAGATCCAAGAGGGGAAATACAAGTATTTGGGTGATTGTAGATAGGCTGACTAAAGTAGCCCACTTCATACCAGTGAAAGCAGACAGAAATGCACCTAGGTTAGCCCAAATTTTTATGAGAGAAGTGGTAAAACTGCATGGTGTTCCTAAAACTATAGTGAGTGATAGGGATACAATCTTCACTTCAAGGTTCTGGAGGAGCTTCCAAGAAGCTATGGGGAGTGAATTGTGCCTAAGCACTGCTTATCACCCCCAATCAGATGGGCAAACAGAAGTGGTAAACAAGATTTTAGAGGATTTGCTTAGGGCATGTGTGTTAGATTTTGGAGGAAATTGGGAGGACCACCTCCATTTGGCTGAGTTCACATACAATAATAGCCACCAAAGCACAATTGGAATGGCACCCTTTGAAGCCCTATATGGAAAGCCATGTCTATCACCTGTGTGTTGGGCTGAGGCAGGAGAGAAAGCTATCCTAGGGCCAGAATATGTCAAAGACATCACAGAGAAAATAGGACTGGTGAGAAAGAGGATGGCAGTAGCTCAAGATAGGCAAAAGAAGTATGCTGATGCAAAGAGGAAGTCAGTGGAATTCAAAGTAGGTGATTATGTCTTCATTAAGGTTTCACCAATGAAGAAAGTCTTGAGATTTGGCAAGCAGGGGAAACTCAGACCCAGATATGTTGGACCATACAAGATTTTGGAAAGGATAGGCTCACTAGCCTATAAGCTGGAGCTTCCCGAGAAGATGAGTGCAATGCACAATGTGTTTCATGTGTCACAACTAAGGAGATGGGTACATGACAAGGAGGAAATCTTAGAAAAACCTACTGAAGTTCAGATTAATCCAGATCTAATCTATGAGAAAGAGCCAGTGGGAATTGTGGCAAGGGAAGAAAAGAAATTAAGAAACAAGACATTGAAGCTTGTAAAGATTCAATGGAGTATAGATCCTAGTGATTGTACTTGGGAGCTAGAGGATAAATCAGGATGGATTACCCTAGGCTCTTTGCAAATTTAAAAGGTAAATTCTTAGATTACTAAGAAAATTTGATATGTATGATAGACAGTGACTATTTAAATTGCTCATGCATATTTGAATAATTTTCCTAAGAAAGTAGGAGTACTCAAAGAATATGTTGTAAATTGTGAGGGCACAATTCCTAAAAGGAGGGGTGATTGTAATACCCCAAGATTTTGAGGAAAATTCTTTTAATAAATGATTAAAATTCTGGGGGAAAATCAGAATTATTATATAGGTGGGATTTTCAGTGGTGCAAGGTTGTGTGCATGTGTGCACGTGCACACTAGTTATGGCACTAAGAGAAAATCCAGAATTCCTGAATAATAAAACAAGGAAGGAAAACATTTAGATAAAATGTTTTAAATAAAGAAAATATAGACCTAGACATGAGTATTAAAAATTCCTGAGGATGTGTGTATATAAATATATCTATATATATATGCCTATGTATGACTTGTCTGAAAATTGAGGCAGAAGAGAACATTGACTTATAATGAATAAGTGAAATTTTTATTTGAATAATAGGTGTAGAAATGCACATAAGTATGCACATGTTTTCTGCAAATAAAAGGTTAAAGTTAAATTAACACCCATAGTTGTATAAATGTATATTTATATCCAGATGTTATTTGAGCAGAAAATAAATAAAGGAAGCACTAAAACAGTAAGAACCAAAGTGCAAGAAAGAAAATGTACATAGGCAGAAAATAGAAAGTCACACCATTATCATGTTTGAAGTAAATATAATAAAAATACTTAAAGTTATCACTTTCTGAAAAGAAAGGAAAATAGGCACAATTTAGTCTTGTTTTAAAATGTTGGCCAGGATATTAAGGGATTAGGAAGGAGGGAATATGCAATGCCAAATGCATGATTCTGATCTGGGCTAAAATAGGGATTTTGCATCACTCAAAACCCTAGACAGAACCCTTATTTATACCAAGAGCCCAATCAGAAAACTGCTCTCTCACTAATTAATTAACCTAAGGAAGAAGAGGAAGATAAGGCTAAAGATTTGAAGGGTTTTCTGGTTTAAGTTTGTGTAAGCACTTAGGTGAGTATCCTCACTCATATACATGGCATTAAGACCTGGGATTAGGCAGCCAAGCTTTATATGTTATATTTTGCATGTTTTGATTTACAAACTATGTTGGCTACTGATGGTTTCATGAATGTTTGATGAAATATGATCTGCTATGTTGGATGTATAACTTTGTTGTTCTATTTTCATCTCTGTATATTATACCAAAACCTTAAGGAACATATATCAGAGTATTTGTAACTAGTTTGAATAATGGCTTAAGACAAAGAATGAAAAGATAAAGAAAACTATGAGCTGCATATACATTGGTATGGTGCTGAGGCTTGAAATAATTGGTTAAGGGTGCAATGGAGTCTTTCTCTATAAGTGCTGAGCCCTAAACTAAACAGAAATTTACAAGCCTAAAAACTATGTTTAAACAAGATTGAAAATCTGGCTAAATATAGTTGCTTGCAAAAATCAAAATAAACTCAATAGAGCCATGCATTTATTCTCAGATACAAACATTCTGGTATATGCTTGAATAGGGTGTGTATATGCTAAATAATGTGAGATGGAATGACTGGGGTGTTATACCTCTAGAAAGTAACCTTTAACTTGCTTGCAATATTATGTCTGCAAGGTAACTAGTATGCTTCATGAGTACAGGTGGTATGTACACCTAGCTATCATTGATAGAATGAACATAAATACACTTAGTGATATAACTAAGGACTTTGTGCCAAGAAGGCTGCTGGAATGCTTGTCCTATTTGAAGTAGACAAGTTGGCACATGGCTTGTTTAAGTCCTGAGATCTTTGTGCCATAATGTTAATTAGTTCATGGCAATGTGTCCCTTTGATTCCTTATAGCAGATGAGGCCAGGAATTTATAAGAAAAAGAAAAGGCAACCTAGAAGTTCCAGATAAAAGTTGTTTTGTTGCATATGTTTGCTCTTATGTATTGTACATGATAATACCTGTCGAGTATGCAAAGTATATTTATGCTGTATTCTTAGCTTAATATCATGGATATGTTAGAAATGCTCACACCAGATCATAGATCTGACCCTTATTGCTCATGGCACATGGGGGTGTCTCATTTATAATGGGGCAGCCACTAATGCTTTTGCAGGTTATGATGGAGCTAAGTAAGCAAGATTAAAAAGATATGGAATAGAGGATGCTAAGATAATTAGAAATAAAAGCTAAAATGTGTTAATTCATGCATGTATTCCCTGATTGATATGGCTATCTAATGTATTAAGTAGGAAGAACTTGTAAGAGACATGTGCTATGTTGTTTCTGGTTATTTCTGATTTGGTATGAACTAAGGATATTGATGTTAAACTGATTTGAAAACCTAATTGCTAAAGTTGTTTTGATTTAGAGGGAAAAACCTGGATTTTATAAGTAAAATCATTTTATGATGATTTCAGTTAATTCTGAGTTCTTTCAAAAAGAATATAGATATACAGAAAATAACATTGGGAAAACCCAGAAAAGAATTAAACTGCTATATCTTCAATTTATGATATTGACATAAGTCCAGATGCAAGAAAAAGTGTTTATACCTTGAAGATGTATTTTTAAAAAGAGAAGTATGATTAGGAAGAATGATATATATCTGATCACAAAATGTCTGATTCATACAAATATATATACATGCTTTTGGAAAGAAAAAGGTAACAATGTTTTGTGTATAATCTGGGTTGTAATAATGCAAGCAAAAGAATGGCCAGAGTAACCACAGGGTTAGGCCATAGGTCAGGCCAAATGTTTCACTTCAGATCAATGAAGCAAGGGAACATTTGAGCTCAGTTTTCTGGAAAATGAACAAAGACCCTGACATGTACATGTATATCTGTGTACATGTAGATATTGGGCAAAAATATAGATGTAAATTCTTAAAACAGTTGAAAGAATGGATTTCAAAAATAGTTATGCAAGAAGAATTGTTTTGTATGATAGGTTATAGGCAAAAATTAAATATATATGTACAATTATAGGTAGGTATCAGATTTCAGCCATATAGGAGAAAATAAAAAGAAAAACCAAAAATTGTGTTTGAACCGACCAGCATGGTACTCGAACTCGTGACCTTGAATGTATAAGTTAGGCGCGTTTCCATTACGCCTAGATGTTGCTTGCGTTCACTTAGGATCCGCTTTCTTTTAACCTGAGTTTGATAATATTCAGACTTTAAGAAAATCATCTATATTATAAGCTAGCTTTCCACTGATTATTGCTTGGTCATTTCTTAAGTTTAATAACAGTCTAAGGTACATATTCCCAGTGGACACTATAGTCAAAAATCAGGATACATTAAGTTTTAATTTAAAAGGGAATTTATCACACTTTTGCAAATTTAAAAAGGATTTCTACTTATTACCATGCTCTGATTCAAGTAGAATATAACATAGATATCTTCATATATGTATGTTAAAAATGATTTAGAATTAAAACAATATTTCTATATTGTGAAAGATCCTGGATATATTTTTGTTCATTAGAGAAAGAAAAATGACCCTGGGAAATATATTTGTAATAGATGATATATCTATATATCATCTCTAAAAAAAAAAAATTACCAATAAAACTAGTGAGTAAATAGGAGGGTCATTTCAGCTGCTTTGTATTCTCTGAGTGATATGTAGTGAGGCTTGTTGTATTGACTATTCAGATGTTTGTATACAACTACTATGAAGTTTTATTGATGAGATTCTATTCTGTGAAGCTTCACTATATATTTATATGTTCTATTGTATTTTGTCCATGCGCTGTGAGTAATACGATAGATTCTGTTGTTTTAATTTACCTTGACAATCATCCATGGCTGCCTGGCACACTTTACAGCGCACTTTCTTTAGGTTCAGTGCAGGGGTTATGGGCGGTCATCACATTTAACTTACATAAGATCTTTTAGTTCTGACTCGAGTGTTTTGTCTTTTCAATTCGCTCGGGTCAGCCTGAGCGTTTCCGGATTTGAAGGCCTTAATTCTGGAGGACGAAGACGAAGAATTATTATTACTATTTGTTATATATTCCACTACACCATTGTATTCCGCTGCATTAATTATCATTCTCTGGTATGTGTAACTCTGATATGTATTGTATAAGTATAATCAAATGTTTTGTAAAACAACTTCATGAACTGTTATTTGATTATTATATTTTATCGTTCCGCTGCAAGATTCTATTTTGTTTCTTTTATTTCTCCACTTTTTCTTATTTACTCCATAACAATCCGCCCTTCTGTATGGTTTAAGTTGGCACGTGTGTCTGCTTAAGCGTATAAAAAGGTGGGATGTTACATCTGGTATCAGAGCGAGGTTTAGCGATAAACCTTAGCTTTGTGGGGTCTGACTCTATACTAATAGGGTAGTAATACCATATGATGGGTCGCTGAGTGTATATATATGAGAGAGCGTATTTATTAGTGTTATAAAAAGGTTTTAATATTGTGTTAACCTGTTCCGTTTTGTATTTATAAGTTCTGGTTGGTGCATGGGACGCTATGACATCAATAGGGATTTCTAAACACTTAATCGGACAGACCGACATAATATTTGTTTTTAGTATAGGTGAATGAAATAATTTTGCCTATTATATTTTCTATATATAAAATAAATTTTTATAAATGATATATATATATATATATATATATATTTGGTTGCATATATTGGTTGTTAGGTAGTGCAATCTATAAATATTAGTAAAATAAATAAAAATTGGAAACTTATAATCTAAAATCCCTGGATTTTTGAAAATTTCCTTTTAAATGATTTTGAAATATAATGATAATATTATTAGAAGTATTTTTGATATAAATATTTCAATATAATTTGAAAAAAAATTATTTTAAAGAAACTTTGGAAAGAAATAAGTTCTGTACTTCCCTCTCTGTCGTTGGAAAATAATTTCGGTGATGGCGGCCGCATCATCGACATTCTTTTTCGAGTTTCGAAGTGGGAAGGCCACTGTAGTAGTTTTACTACAGATTTATTTTGATAAGCAAATATAAATTTTCAATTGTTTTAATTAAAATTGGATATATAAAATTTAAGTATATATTTAGCTGTTATTTTAAAATGATTTGAAACTTAACCTGGTATTTAGTTCTTGAGTTTCCATTAATTAATAGTTTCAATTAGTGTAGTGAAATAAAATTTAACTAATAATTGAAGCCTCTAAAGAAAATAAGTGATTTAATGCTAAGTTATAAATTAAATAAAAAGGAAATTTAAATTTGTAACATATAAAACAAAGGATTAATATTGAACATTTAAATTAATTAAAAGAATTGAGAGAAACTTGTATAACTTTCAATTACATTCTTTAAAAGCACATATATAACTTACCAAATATTAAAAGTTGAAATGTTTAATAAGAAAATGTAATGGAAATTGTACAAGTAAACTTATATAATGAAAGTGTTTAGTAAATTGCTTTTATTAATAAGAATTAAGGTTATAATTGTTATGCCAAGTAACTGAATCGAACATGAATATTATTAATAAATGAATGTAAATAAATGGAATGTGACGACCCGGAATTTTTGTATATTTGAAATGGGAATATTTAATTTATTTTAAATATTCGAAGGTTAAATTTTAACTTTAATTTCAAATATACAGTATTTATTTGGATAATTAATTATTAAATTTAATTATCGGGATTGGGTAAAATATGGAATCTCGATTTTAAGCCTGTTAAAATAGTTCAAAGGTTCAGAAAATTTATATTGTTAATACTGAAGATGATATAACTTTTAAAATGGAATTTTAAAGAGTTTTGTTCAGTTTTTAAAATATATCGTTGAAATTGAATTTAAAAATAGCCGTCCGAGGCACAGTCTCGGAATGCGACGAAACCAGTTCCATTGGATCCGTAATATTGTATTATTATCGGATTTCAATTTTTGTAGTATTTGGAGTTGATGTGGGAGCGTACGATATAGGAACGCGCAGAAATTTATATCGAAAATTTAAATTCAAATATAATATTTGAACAAAATCCTTATCTACATCCTTATTCTTTTCTTTTCCAAACCACTCTACAGTGTCTTCTGAAACGTGGCACCTATTTTTTTTCTAATCGCATACACGTGTTTCCTTCTTTTTCCTTCTGATGGAAGTCACGTATTATAAAAATAAAAAGAGATCGAGTTCCTCTCCTCTCCTCTACCTTTCAGTTTGAAAAAAAAAAAAAAAGATTTCGAACGAGATTCGTTCGTTCCTTCTCCTTCATAATACCTCATCTACTTAATTGTAAACCTAAGTCAAAATCGAACCGAACCAGTTTCCTTCTCGTTCTAGGAGAGCTCGTGCAACTCGCGTTCGAATTTAAGAGAAAAAGGGGGAGATCAAATTCGTATTCGATTTCTTGGCTGCTCGAAGGGATTGGGACATCGCGAGTTTGATTCGCGTGAAGGAGGACGTTTTCGTGAGTAGGGTTTCGCCTTTAGGAGTTGTCGCGAGTCGTTCAATCGACGCTGGGTCACCGAGTCGTCGTCATGAAGTACAAGTGTGGCTGTGAGCTTGAGCTCGAGTGGGGAGCATTCGATCGGAGTTAGGGTTCCAGTGGCGAATGGGCTTAGGGTTTGGATCGCGTTCGAGGCGATGGTAGGGCGGTGCTATGGGGTTCTGCGCATCGTCGAAGTGAGGCTCGTATTGGTTTGGGGGCTTGGTGGACGATGAGCAGGGGCTGGTAGCTCGATGGATGCAGCTGATTTGTAGGTTGGCAGGAGTGTCGAGCTCGAGCCGGTTAGGTCGTAAAGGTCATCTGAGTTCGTTCCTGTAGGTATATTTCTTTTATCATTTAATTTAACTTAATTCAGATATATATATTAAGGAAGGAAGTTTTACAATAAACAAAATACTGTTTGTTATTTACAGAAGGAAATAATAAGATAACAGTAGGTTTTATTTAATAGTGATTTATGTATACACTAAATAAACTGCTGTTGTTTAAAAATAATAATATAGATATGTGTTTTGTTGATAAAATTTTATATAGAGGGAAAATTGGGTTAAATCAAATTATAAGTTAAAATTTAAACCTATTAAGTGGTAATGAATTGTTTGGTAAGTTCAAATATTAATAAATCGTATAATGTTATTCAAGGTTTAAAATTCGAGAAGGAAGCAAGCTCAATTGGAAATGAGATGCTAATAGATCAAAGGTGAGTTAATCTCACTCAGTTGAATTTTATTTTAAATTTAATGGTTAAATTTAAATAATTGATTGGATGATTGCATTGATTGAATATGCTATATTATATATATATAGTAGTATATAGCAATATATACATATTGGCATATGTATATATTTGAGTTGTTGATATTCCCGCATTTATATAGCGGATGAGACCCTATGCGCCGCATAATAGCGGATGATATTATATAAAACCCATATACCGCGATATTCCACTCGAAGTGGAATTGGTATTGTGTTAACGTCTTTGGATGCAGGGAAACAGGTTGGAGGGATCCAACTGGATTCCTCAAAATTATTTAGATTATTTAATATTCTGTTCTATGAATATTGATATCCTGTGATGATTTTATTGATGATTGAAATATTGGATGATATGGTTGGATTGAATATTTCAATAAAAGGAGTTATCAAAATATATTGAATTGGATTTTGGAAGAAATAAAAGAGAAAAATTTAAGTAAATAATTCAAGTGAATTGGAATAAGGGAATTTCGAAATAACAAAGGAAATATTAACTTTAAACTAAAATGATATTAAATTTAAAGAATAAAGGATTTATTTTGAATGTAAGGATTAAATTTAATTAAAGGCTAAAGAAGGAATTTTGGAAGTTTAAAATTTGTATTTTTAGTTAAAAAGAGTTTTAACTCAAATAAAGGAATAAATCTAAAAGTTAATGTATTTTGAAATAAATGAAGTAGTAAAGGAAATTTATTTCAAAGTAAAGTAAAGTAAATTGGAAAATCAATTGGAAATTGATTTAGTTGTTTAAAATTGAAATTTTAAAAGAGGAGTGAGATTTTGGAAATATAAACTGGGTTTATAAAGTAAAATAAAATATCAGTGGGTATTTGAATATAAATTCAAGGTGGGAATTTATAAAAAAATATGGTTTGGTTTAAAAATAAATATTGATTTATTTTTAAGATGGAAATGAGAAGTGTATTTCTCTGGATAGCCAAGTACGTTTTCAAAGCAATTTTAAATATAAGTTAAAACTTTTAAGTATGTTTTAAAAAGCATGTTTTAGAAAATTAATTATTTCTAAATGTTAATTTTCAAAGTAGGTATATTTTAAAAATCTATTATTGTAGTAATTATATAAAAGTGATTTGCTATTCTGTTTTAAAGGAGAAATTTAGTTTATATTTATAAAGTGGTTTATTTTAAAGTATATATTTTTAATAAAGTATTAAAGTAGTTTGATTTCAATGTTATAAAATATATTTTAAAATAAAGTGTTTTAAAATTATTTTAAAATCTAAAAATGTTTTGTACTTGGTGTTTCAGAGAAATAAATATTTGGAAATGTATTCCGTAAGCGGAAACTGTTTGAAATTGTTTTCAAAAGGAGTTTGAAAATTTGGAAATATATCTTGGAAAGATATTTGGGCAAATAAATAATGTGGGAAATTATTTATTATGTGATGATTGCTTGTGGATGTTAATTGATAGTTAAATAACCGACTATCAATATTGGCCAATGCGCTGATCGTTTCGAAGAGACCGGGATCGAGTTTCCGTATACCGGGATTCTAGGTCTGGAGACTCGAATACCACTTCGATCCGGTTTGTACGTTTCGTGTAACGACTTCGGAGTCGAAGATGGAGCTGTGAAGTGCAAGGGCTAGTCGCTACTAATCCTGAGGATATTTCCAAAATGGATGTAGTAGGAATAGTGCCTTCGGTTCCGTTCGAACCCGGGACGGACTGGTATGGACGAATGCTTGCGAAACATCGTCAGCGGACGATGGGCATTCTAAGGGATATGTTCTCTAAAAAGGTATCGTTTAACCTCGA
This sequence comes from Allium fistulosum, assembly GCA_030737815.1. NCBI lineage: Eukaryota > Viridiplantae > Streptophyta > Magnoliopsida > Asparagales > Amaryllidaceae > Allium > Allium fistulosum. Next base: position 717,714,665 of record CM060908.1, read on the forward strand.
ACCTCATCAACCGGGAATGACTGAAAATCAGGGGTTATGCAGCAAGGCTTCGTGGGTAGCTCCCACTGGAGGGTAAGGTCATCCCTGTCTAGATGTCCCTTTTTATTTCGGCTTAGTGGTGCGGTTGCTGATCCCAACCGTGGGGTGATTTTATTCGGGATCATCCAGTAAGGGATGGTTCCGGCCTTGTGTTGCAGAGGAGCGGGCGTACTCCTCGGTACGGTGATCTAGGCCACGTACTGTGACAGGTGGTACCCCAGTGCCTAGTCATTCGTTGGAAATCCATTCTCCCTACGTGCCTGTACGGTTTTGATTGTGCCCAACTATTGCTGAAACGTGAGATGCAAGCATTTCAGCTAGATTATATTTTACTTTCTGTAGACACTATTATAATATCAGAGGATTTTGATATAAAGTGTTTTAGCTATCGTAAGGAAAAAACCCGACATGTTTATTTGTGGCGTGGTCTTACGAGATGCTTTTGTTTTCAAAGGATTTTGAAACTTTAATAATCAATTTGAGTGTAATTTTCTCACGCTGGTTTTCCAGACTGACTCGGGTATTGTTTTATATGATGCTCGGGTCAGACCGAGTATTATAGGTTACAGGATATGATGATGTGGAGCTCAGGAGACGAGCTGGATGACGATACGTACTCTCGTACTTGCTATTATTTTCCGCTGTGTATTCAGTTGTATGATATTGATGTGACGTACTCTGATGATGTATTTGGATGTATATATATAGATACAGATACAGTTTGATTTGTGTAAAGATCTGTTGATATATATTATATTTTATTCCGCTGCGTATGTGAGATTCTGCTGTTGTTTTCTATTTTTCTTCTTCTACCTCTTCTTCTTAACTAAATTGGTCCGGTTTTTTCGTGTTAGAAAAACCCGGGTTGTTACACTTGGTATCAGAGCTTAGGCTAGCGATAACCTTGGCTCTGGTGGGAATTTTGAGAGTATTAATAGATATGAGCGCGTATTTGTTAGTGAATATAAAATGGTTTTATATTATGTTGGTTGATTTATTGAGTGGCATATGAACCTTCGTCGGCACAGTCTGCGCAACTGTATCGAAGGGGTTTCTAAACACTCGAATAGAACAATTCGACACAATATTGTTTTGAAACGGGTAGATGAAATAATTTTACCCGAAAAATGTATTTTGATATAAAAGAAATATTTCCTTAAATTATTTTATATTTGGATGTTTGGATGAAAATATTCTGACAAATTAAAATTGAAAAAAATATGGTAAGATTGTAAAATCGGAATGATTTACTTAACTAATGGAATAAGTGGAGATTTCAAATTGAATTGAAACTAAAAGCCGGGTACATAAGAATTCTAAATCTTTATTTGAATCAGATGGAGAAATAAAATTAAGTTGAGACAAATGAGCTTAAACTAAGTTTAATTTTGAGTTGGATTTGAAGCAAACTGAGAAAATAAATCCAGTTGTATTTGGATTGTTGGAATCGAATTGAAATAAATTGTGATGGAAATGATATTAAGAGAATAATATGATTTGACCGAAGTTAAGTTAAATAAAATTAAATTGTAATGAAATTCAGTTGAATTATAAATAATATTGAGTGAAATTAAAATCCTTACATTAACAAGTAAGAGTAAGATGAATAAGAGATGTGCAGTTTGGAATAGAGATTTGGGTTAAATTAAATTTAGCTTGGATAATGGTAAAGGAATTAAATTTATTGGAAAAATTAAATTAATTGTGGCTTGAATGGGAAGTTATAGCTAAGTAAATAAATTTGTTTGGTATTTTGGGAATGAATAAGATCCAGTACTTGAATTATAAAACCCGAGGAGATTAACTAGGGTGATTTGTAAGGATAAAAATCAAATATTGTATTGGTTAAAATGGAAGTAAACTAATTTGGAATAAATTAGTAAATCAAATATGTTAATGGAATTTGGATTTGGTAATAAAAGTAAAAGTGTGAATGAATAATGGAGTTGAAGTATAATAGTGATAATTTGAATTGTAAATAATTGCAAGTAAGTAGAAATGGATTGAAGTAGACTTGTTAGTAATAAAATACAATTCAGAAATAAATTATCAAATGCGGATTAGAATTTATATTGGATTCAGTGAATTTACCAATTAAATTATAAGTGTAATGGAATTAAAATAAATTGAATTGGAATCAATTCAAATTGGTTGTAAAACTCAAATAATCATTTATTCATATGGATATGGAAGGAGCTGCATTAAATAAAGCGTCGTTTGACGTAAACAAGGGAGTTAAAATTCTATAAGTTGATAGAAGTTAAATAGATTAATTTTGAGATCAACTGAATTAAATATGAGGTTGTTTTACTAAAATGAATCGAATGTGAGAATTGAGTTGTAAACAATTTAAATTAAGGGTGGAACCCTATAAATTGCTTATAAGTGTTGTTTAACTTGCATTGCTTATTAAAACGCTTATGTTGCTAGTTAAATATGAAAAATGTTGTTAAGTTGCATGATTTTGGCACTTACATCTTTAAATTAAGTAAGTACAGGTTCGGGGAAGCCGTATAGCTGATTTTGGGTTGCACTAATTGCTAAATAATAAGCCGCTTGCTTTAAAATGCTAAAAATGAGGTACGCTTACGCAAAAGAATTTGAAATAGGAAATATGAACTGTTTATATTGATATATTGTGATTTCCGGCCTGAGGCCGATGTATATATGTATTTGTGCATCCTGCGATATCGCAGAAGTCCCTCCGTACAAGGGAGACTCTGCCAAAATTTTTCGTAAATTTTGGGAGTTAGAAAATTTTTGAAATTTTTGAAAATTTTCATTTAACGACAAATGATTTAAGTTGGTTAGCAAATGAAATTGGAACTAGATATTGGAATCTAATTCAAATGTAAATGTAAGGATAAGTGAAATTGAGGGAACTAAAGAAGTGAAGTTTGCGAATAAACTGTTAATTGAAATTTAAATTAATTAGTAGTGCAACTAATTAAATATTCGGGTGAAAGCCAAATTGAAATCAAATGGAATAAGTATTTATATTTGAAATGAAGTGGTAAATTGAAGTAAATTGAAATTCATATGAAATTGGAATTCGATTTGAATATATACACTTCAGTGGTGAAGAAGTAGATAAATATAAGAAAATTTATATTGAACTTAAAAATTGAAGAATGAAATTCTTAAGAAAATTGGTATTGGAAATATACTTAGTAATTTTGGAAAAGATATATATATATACTAAGTGAATAGTTGAATGAAGACTAAAACTGAAGTTGTGAAATAGGATAGTTGTGAATAAGGGGATAACAATCAAAATGAATGTGAATAAAAGAGAATTGATATAACTGATAATCAATTGGAATTTATACGTAAGATGTACGTATATTATTTTATTCGCATAGCTATTTGGTCCAGATGTCGAACACAGAATTTCGAGATAGTTTTATCGATCCGAATCAGGATTTTTCACTCGATTTTCAACGGCGAACCTGGATATGGATTGTTGATTGATTCTGGATATTCTCTATCATAGTTGGTGGCTATGCAAGGAGAATGACGGTTTCTGATCAAGGAACCAGATCTGAGTCCGCACTAGGAAGTCGGGTGGACGATACTAGTTCGGAAGTGAAATTGTGTGATCGAGTGAGCGATCAAATTTGATTTTGCGTACGGATGATATATGTGCGTCGTACGAGCTTAAGTAAGACCAATATTGAAATTTGTACATTAACGTATAAAATGGTTTTGGAACTGCAACTGAATATTATTGCTTAGTAGGATATACAGGGTATAAAAGCAATGGATAAATTGGGATTTTTGATTTTAGAAGATAAAATTTAATGGCCCGTCGAAAAGGTATGTATTTGAATTTCTATATGAAATTTGATTGGGTTTTGGATCCAGCCACTTGGCTTTTTGTTTTCTTTTTGAGATTGGGAGGCCGTAAAGCCATTTGGTAGTAGTACCGAGCTAGCCGCGCAAAGGAGACGCTGGCGAAATTTTTCGGAAATTTAGTGAGTTAGAAAAATTTTGGAAAATTTTGATAAATTAAAATTTGAATTCAAATTTAAATTTGAATGGATAAGCAGGTGGTATGGGTTGAACTTATGAATAAGTTTGGGAAGTTAAAGGATGATTAGTGTATCATTAATAAAAGAATTGTTATGGAAAGTTGTTAAAACTATTTGGATTGGGAAAAAGAACGGGTATCGAATCATTTCTCTTAACTAGTAATTTCGGGGACGAAATTCTTTTAAGGGGGGAGGAATGTGACGACCCGGAATTTTTGTATATTTGAAATGGGAATATTTAATTTATTTTAAATATTCGAAGGTTAAATTTTAACTTTAATTTCAAATATACAGTATTTATTTGGATAATTAATTATTAAATTTAATTATCGGGATTGGGTAAAATATGGAATCTCGATTTTAAGCCTGTTAAAATAGTTCAAAGGTTCAGAAAATTTATATTGTTAATACTGAAGATGATATAACTTTTAAAATGGAATTTTAAAGAGTTTTGTTCAGTTTTTAAAATATATCGTTGAAATTGAATTTAAAAATAGCCGTCCGAGGCACAGTCTCGGAATGCGACGAAACCAGTTCCATTGGATCCGTAATATTGTATTATTATCGGATTTCAATTTTTGTAGTATTTGGAGTTGATGTGGGAGCGTACGATATAGGAACGCGCAGAAATTTATATCGAAAATTTAAATTCAAATATAATATTTGAACAAAATCCTTATCTACATCCTTATTCTTTTCTTTTCCAAACCACTCTACAGTGTCTTCTGAAACGTGGCACCTATTTTTTTTCTAATCGCATACACGTGTTTCCTTCTTTTTCCTTCTGATGGAAGTCACGTATTATAAAAATAAAAAGAGATCGAGTTCCTCTCCTCTCCTCTACCTTTCAGTTTGAAAAAAAAAAAAAAAAGATTTCGAACGAGATTCGTTCGTTCCTTCTCCTTCATAATACCTCATCTACTTAATTGTAAACCTAAGTCAAAATCGAACCGAACCAGTTTCCTTCTCGTTCTAGGAGAGCTCGTGCAACTCGCGTTCGAATTTAAGAGAAAAAGGGGGAGATCAAATTCGTATTCGATTTCTTGGCTGCTCGAAGGGATTGGGACATCGCGAGTTTGATTCGCGTGAAGGAGGACGTTTTCGTGAGTAGGGTTTCGCCTTTAGGAGTTGTCGCGAGTCGTTCAATCGACGCTGGGTCACCGAGTCGTCGTCATGAAGTACAAGTGTGGCTGTGAGCTTGAGCTCGAGTGGGGAGCATTCGATCGGAGTTAGGGTTCCAGTGGCGAATGGGCTTAGGGTTTGGATCGCGTTCGAGGCGATGGTAGGGCGGTGCTATGGGGTTCTGCGCATCGTCGAAGTGAGGCTCGTATTGGTTTGGGGGCTTGGTGGACGATGAGCAGGGGCTGGTAGCTCGATGGATGCAGCTGATTTGTAGGTTGGCAGGAGTGTCGAGCTCGAGCCGGTTAGGTCGTAAAGGTCATCTGAGTTCGTTCCTGTAGGTATATTTCTTTTATCATTTAATTTAACTTAATTCAGATATATATATTAAGGAAGGAAGTTTTACAATAAACAAAATACTGTTTGTTATTTACAGAAGGAAATAATAAGATAACAGTAGGTTTTATTTAATAGTGATTTATGTATACACTAAATAAACTGCTGTTGTTTAAAAATAATAATATAGATATGTGTTTTGTTGATAAAATTTTATATAGAGGGAAAATTGGGTTAAATCAAATTATAAGTTAAAATTTAAACCTATTAAGTGGTAATGAATTGTTTGGTAAGTTCAAATATTAATAAATCGTATAATGTTATTCAAGGTTTAAAATTCGAGAAGGAAGCAAGCTCAATTGGAAATGAGATGCTAATAGATCAAAGGTGAGTTAATCTCACTCAGTTGAATTTTATTTTAAATTTAATGGTTAAATTTAAATAATTGATTGGATGATTGCATTGATTGAATATGCTATATTATATATATATAGTAGTATATAGCAATATATACATATTGGCATATGTATATATTTGAGTTGTTGATATTCCCGCATTTATATAGCGGATGAGACCCTATGCGCCGCATAATAGCGGATGATATTATATAAAACCCATATACCGCGATATTCCACTCGAAGTGGAATTGGTATTGTGTTAACGTCTTTGGATGCAGGGAAACAGGTTGGAGGGATCCAACTGGATTCCTCAAAATTATTTAGATTATTTAATATTCTGTTCTATGAATATTGATATCCTGTGATGATTTTATTGATGATTGAAATATTGGATGATATGGTTGGATTGAATATTTCAATAAAAGGAGTTATCAAAATATATTGAATTGGATTTTGGAAGAAATAAAAGAGAAAAATTTAAGTAAATAATTCAAGTGAATTGGAATAAGGGAATTTCGAAATAACAAAGGAAATATTAACTTTAAACTAAAATGATATTAAATTTAAAGAATAAAGGATTTATTTTGAATGTAAGGATTAAATTTAATTAAAGGCTAAAGAAGGAATTTTGGAAGTTTAAAATTTGTATTTTTAGTTAAAAAGAGTTTTAACTCAAATAAAGGAATAAATCTAAAAGTTAATGTATTTTGAAATAAATGAAGTAGTAAAGGAAATTTATTTCAAAGTAAAGTAAAGTAAATTGGAAAATCAATTGGAAATTGATTTAGTTGTTTAAAATTGAAATTTTAAAAGAGGAGTGAGATTTTGGAAATATAAACTGGGTTTATAAAGTAAAATAAAATATCAGTGGGTATTTGAATATAAATTCAAGGTGGGAATTTATAAAAAAATATGGTTTGGTTTAAAAATAAATATTGATTTATTTTTAAGATGGAAATGAGAAGTGTATTTCTCTGGATAGCCAAGTACGTTTTCAAAGCAATTTTAAATATAAGTTAAAACTTTTAAGTATGTTTTAAAAAGCATGTTTTAGAAAATTAATTATTTCTAAATGTTAATTTTCAAAGTAGGTATATTTTAAAAATCTATTATTGTAGTAATTATATAAAAGTGATTTGCTATTCTGTTTTAAAGGAGAAATTTAGTTTATATTTATAAAGTGGTTTATTTTAAAGTATATATTTTTAATAAAGTATTAAAGTAGTTTGATTTCAATGTTATAAAATATATTTTAAAATAAAGTGTTTTAAAATTATTTTAAAATCTAAAAATGTTTTGTACTTGGTGTTTCAGAGAAATAAATATTTGGAAATGTATTCCGTAAGCGGAAACTGTTTGAAATTGTTTTCAAAAGGAGTTTGAAAATTTGGAAATATATCTTGGAAAGATATTTGGGCAAATAAATAATGTGGGAAATTATTTATTATGTGATGATTGCTTGTGGATGTTAATTGATAGTTAAATAACCGACTATCAATATTGGCCAATGCGCTGATCGTTTCGAAGAGACCGGGATCGAGTTTCCGTATACCGGGATTCTAGGTCTGGAGACTCGAATACCACTTCGATCCGGTTTGTACGTTTCGTGTAACGACTTCGGAGTCGAAGATGGAGCTGTGAAGTGCAAGGGCTAGTCGCTACTAATCCTGAGGATATTTCCAAAATGGATGTAGTAGGAATAGTGCCTTCGGTTCCGTTCGAACCCGGGACGGACTGGTATGGACGAATGCTTGCGAAACATCGTCAGCGGACGATGGGCATTCTAAGGGATATGTTCTCTAAAAAGGTATCGTTTAGCCTCGAACCTCATCAACCGGGAATGACTGAAAATCAGGGGTTATGCAGCAAGGCTTCGTGGGTAGCTCCCACTGGAGGGTAAGGTCATCCCTGTCTAGATGTCCCTTTTTATTTCGGCTTAGTGGTGCGGTTGCTGATCCCAACCGTGGGGTGATTTTATTCGGGATCATCCAGTAAGGGATGGTTCCGGCCTTGTGTTGCAGAGGAGCGGGCGTACTCCTCGGTACGGTGATCTAGGCCACGTACTGTGACAGGTGGTACCCCAGTGCCTAGTCATTCGTTGGAAATCCATTCTCCCTACGTGCCTGTACGGTTTTGATTGTGCCCAACTATTGCTGAAACGTGAGATGCAAGCATTTCAGCTAGATTATATTTTACTTTCTGTAGACACTATTATAATATCAGAGGATTTTGATATAAAGTGTTTTAGCTATCGTAAGGAAAAAACCCGACATGTTTATTTGTGGCGTGGTCTTACGAGATGCTTTTGTTTTCAAAGGATTTTGAAACTTTAATAATCAATTTGAGTGTAATTTTCTCACGCTGGTTTTCCAGACTGACTCGGGTATTGTTTTATATGATGCTCGGGTCAGACCGAGTATTATAGGTTACAGGATATGATGATGTGGAGCTCAGGAGACGAGCTGGATGACGATACGTACTCTCGTACTTGCTATTATTTTCCGCTGTGTATTCAGTTGTATGATATTGATGTGACGTACTCTGATGATGTATTTGGATGTATATATATAGATACAGATACAGTTTGATTTGTGTAAAGATCTGTTGATATATATTATATTTTATTCCGCTGCGTATGTGAGATTCTGCTGTTGTTTTCTATTTTTCTTCTTCTACCTCTTCTTCTTAACTAAATTGGTCCGGTTTTTTCGTGTTAGAAAAACCCGGGTTGTTACATGGAATCAAGTAATGGATGAATATAATACAATAAGAAGAGAATTGACATGATAAGAATAAATTTAATGAAGATAAGTATTAATTGAATGAAGAGGAAATCAAGCAACAATATATGGAATGAAATTAATAAGAATGAACTCGATCTATTGTTTGAATTTGTTGTTTGTTTAATTTATGGTTGTTTAGGCAAGGATACTTTACAATTGTTGGATGAATAAATAATCTATTTAGTTCGCCTAAGACTGGTGAGTAAAAGGGTACACTTAGTAGTTATTTCTCATTCCGTACAATTTAAAGTTTTGAACCCGAACAACTATTTGTTTGTTTGATATGAATGGATGATTGATTTGTGTTGATGTGATGGTTGTATGCCTTGTTGCAAGTGATTGTTGTTTGTATTGATTGGTTTTTTTATGGTTGAAACAACTTCAAATATTTCATTCTATATAATTTTTAACTCTTCTAGATATTATAAGTGAAATACAGGTTATGGAAGCAATTGCTACTGCTTTTGGTTTCATAATTTAAGCGTTGTTTGCCCGACAAATTGGTACGTTTTCGAATTTCGGTTTTATAGCGTTATTATATTTTTCCTGTGTTGGGACATATTATTTTGAAATTTTAAGTTATATATTGTTATTAGATTTTCTTTGGAGCCACTCCGTACAAAGGAAACTCTGCCGAAATTTTCCGTAAATTTTGGACTTAGAAAATTTTGAAAATGTTTCCAAACATTAATAATTTAAGTATAAAAAGATGTAAATGGTTATAAATTGGTATATTTTATTTTAAATTATTTTATTTTGTAAATTTATTTGTTTATAAATTTAATATTTTAAGTAAGATATATTGATTTCTTAATTCTTCTTTTTCCCTTCTTTTTCTTTTTCGGGGACGAAAAGTTTTGAGTGGGGGAGAGTGTAATGACCCGTAAATTTTGATAATTTAATTGGTTAAATTAATAAGATTTTTGTAATTAAATTTCGAAAGGAATAGAAATTTTATAATAAATATTGAAGTAAATGTTAAGAATGAATTGTAGTAATGGTTATTAGAACTAATTGTTGAAAATTTAAGTGAATTTAAAATAAGTAATAAAAGGTAAGCATTTAATTTACCAATGTAATAATATATTGATTTAAAGTAACCGAATGTAAATTTAGGCAATAATGTTAATGCAAGGTAAACATTATGTAATAAATTGTAGTTGATAGGATTTATGCTAGAGAGTAAGCATAATTGTTGTTTTGATAATAAAGTAAGAATGTGAACTAATTTTTTTAAAATAAATGTAATTAAGTGGATTTATTGGAATTTAATAAAATTTGATGTTGGAATATTACATAAATAAGGATTGTGATGAAATTTGGAAATATTAATGCATCAAGATATAGCCAATGCTAATTGAAGGTTAATAAATAATGGATTGAATGAAATGAGATTTATGTAGATGTTATACTTAGCTACAAATTGGATATATGGTAAAAAATGTAAGCATTCAATTAATTAATGAATTTATTTAATTTGTAAAGTAATAATATAATAGGTGGTAACTAGTTGGGAAGAATGAGCATACAAAATAATTAAATATTACTTTAATGAAAATAAGTGTAATAAAGGAAGTGTGAATGTAAAATTTATAGAAACGTGAATTATATTAAGGTAAATTCATTAATTGGATTTAAACCTAAATTAATTTGTTTAATTGATAAAAGTACACATTTAGAATGTAATATTTATTCAAGTAAATATGTGATTAGGCGTATATTAATGTAATGAAATAATTAGTGTTATATATGGAATTATAATCTGGATTGATAAGTAACGAACTTTTAAATGCAATCAAAAGCAATAGGTGACATTTAATATAGGTTGTTTATTTATTTTGTGAATAAACTTTGGTAATCAATTACAGTAAATCCAAATTTAACGTTTGGTTAATGTAAATTTAAGTAATGTTAATTTTACTCATAATATGAATTGATTGATTTAAAGAATGGAAACCAAGATTTTATTTAATTGAAATATAAAATTCAATAATTGGATTTATTGCAATTTAACAAAATTGAATATAGCTAAATAATACTTTATTTGCAATGAAGATGGAATATGAGAAAATTTTTGTAATATTTTGAATCCAATGGTAAACCCATCTATTTGACAATAATTAATGGAATAACATTTATGCAAACTAATTTAGCGCTGTCACTATTAATTGAAACCTATTGCAATAAATGGAATTAAATATTACGTTAGTGTGGATTTAAGGTAATTTGGTAATAATGTATTGTTAATGGTTATGAATGAATTGATAATTAAAAGGAAGGGTAGTGATGTTAATATAGGTTAACTATACATAAGTTGAATGAAATCCCAATAAAGGAAGTGATGCAAATGTATATTTAGCAAAAATTTCAATACTAGTGGAAAAATTAGTTAATACACAATAAAGAAAGAAAGTTGATGTAATAAAAGAATGGAACCAAGATGAAATGATTAATGTGATTTAAAATCTTAATCTGGGTGTGCATTAATTTATAATGGGATATAAAAGCTAAATTAATAATTTAAAGTGTTGACATTACCTTTAAGATGATAAATTTATAATTGATTCATAATAAGGAAAATAAGGAAAGATTCAAATGAATGGATTCATTTGGATAGCAATTGACAATTTATGAATTTATATAAAATAGTAAGTTATAATTGATTTAAATAGTGGGGATAATACAATTTTTTAAGTGAAACATAGGTAAACAAATGTAAGTATTGAATTTATAAGAGAGAGAACATTAAATTGTAAGTTTATAAGTGTAATTAAACGTAGCTTATGTTTTGTGAAAATATAAGGAAAGTTTGATTTAATGAAAAGAAGAACGTTTATATCAAATAAAATGAATGGTTCATTTGTGAATGTAGATTTAGTTTCATTAGAGTAAAGAATAGAATGATTTCTAAAAAATAAAAATAAAAGGGAATATATATATATATATATATATGAACCTTGTTTTAGCATATAGATTGATTACAAGAATAGGAGTATAATTTAAGTAAGTTATTTATTACTATGGTGTATAAAAAACAATTGTCTAAACATCTTTAAATGACTTAAGGAAACAATTGTTCTATTTTTCATCCATTTTTGTTTATCTATTTTGAAATTTAACTTTGTTATTAATTGCAATCAATGTAATGGAAATATTTTAATTAAAAGGAAAGAGAACGTAAAAGGAAAGAAACGTTGATTGTAATTAATAGATTTAATAAAAGAAACCCGCGTTTTGTGTTAAACAGAAATGGTGCTTTAAAGGAAATAAAAGAATTGAACGTTTTCATTTTTAAGGTAAGTATAATTTTATTAATTGTGCGTAGATAAAAATTATATGTGTACAAATTGAGTATTATTTGAGTGAATGAAATTAATTTGGTTACGTTTCGGAGAAATTGAATTTCAAAATGTGTATGTGGTCCCTTCATTTCTTTTTTATCACATATACGTTTTAAAATAGCTATCTCATTATTAATACTTGGTCCGTTCATTTCTCCTTCTATTTAATACCTAAGCCTAGACCTTTAGGCTACATTTAATTCTTTCCATCTCATTTCTTTTCTCTCTTCACCTTCCTCCTTTCTTTTTCTTTCTTTTTTCTTTCTTCTTCAAATCTTCTTCTTCTTCTTTTTGAAAGCTTCTTTTCTTTTTCAATTCTTATCTTCTTTAAATTTTCTTCTTCTTTTTCAAACATTCTTCTTCTTTTTTTCCAAATCTTCTTCTTCAAATCCAGATCCATACAAACTTCTCTGTCTCTTCCAAAACATTCTTAAAAAAAGATTAAGATAGCAAGGAAACAAATCAAAAGGAGGAAAAATTAAAGTAAATCAAAATAAAAGATTACGGAACAAGATAGCAATCAAGAAGGAGACTAAGGAAACATAGAGCGGAGCTATGGATTAGAAGTTTATTTTTTTTAGATTCGTATAAAGGTGAGTGTTTTAACCCACTCACAACTTCTAAAATTTCTTATGTTTGTTAAATTGATTTATGATATGAATTGAAATTTATTTATAATTGTTTGGCATAATTTATCATCATTCCAGTTAAATTTAATTTATTCAATTAAAATGTTATTTAATTCATTATTGCATATAAACTGCCAGTTAAATAGTTATTTAATTTGTTATTGGATATAAACTGCCAGTAAATGCCTGTTATTTATTATATGTTGTATTTTGATGTTATTGATTTAATTGGATGATGATTGTGATAAATACTTGATGATTGATATTGGATGAATGTATGTTTTATTTGATATCATTATAATCTGCAAGTTCGTTATGGATTGATTTTTATTCGGGATTGCGGTTTGAAATGATATATAACCGTAATTTTATTTTAAATTGCGGATTGAAATGATAAATATCCATATCACTTGACCATAGGATAGAAAATTATATACAGACACAGTTGGTCTATATATATCTATTTTTGAAATGATTTCTATGGCTTTTGGAAAAATAAGGGTTTATATAAATACTGATTTTGATATTAAATAAATATTATTAAATTCTTAAAATTTAAGCTATATATAACTTGATGATGTTTTAAGTTGATTTACGAATATTTCAAGTTTGAGCTTTATGTAAATGCTATTGAATTTATTTGATAAATAATTTTAAACTAAATAATAGTAAATTGAATTAAGAAACATATGAGATTATCAGGTTTGGTTTGGAAATTTTGGAATATTTAAAGACTTGAAATATATCAAAATTGAAATGTTTTACTGAAATTAAGGTATTATTGTTTTCAAAGTATTGGTTTTCGAAATTGTTATAACTTTGAAAGTAATATGGTTTGAAAAATGAATTTATTTGAAATAGAATTTATTTAAGAATTATCTGTGAATATATGGATTGGAAACCTATTGAAATTGAAAATTTAGAATATGACTTCAAAATGTGGTTTGGGTTTAAGATGATTTAAAAGAATATTGCAAGTTATCTAAATTTAAGAAAGATTAGTGATTTGAAATTTGGTTTTATTTAAATAAGATATTATTGAATTGTTTTGGAAATGGAAATGATATATTATTGAATTAGGTTTTGAAATGGAATAATACATTGATAATTTGGGTTTGAAATAGCAATATTATTTTGGTTTTAAAGTATATACTATTTTGAAGTTAAGGATATGTTTTGAAATGGCTAAAATATTTTGGTTTTAAAGTATATACTATTTTGAAGTAAAGGATATGTTTTGAAAGGGCAATGATTGAGTTTTTAAAAGTATATATATATTTTTAAATGACCACGGTGTTATAATAATGTTTGGTTGTTAAAGAGACCGGGATCAGATAAGGACATACTCTCTGTCGATACCGAAAACCACTTTGACAACTGTGTACGCGGTGGAGTTTCGAGAATGAGTAGGATGGTGGCGACGATCCTAAGGTATATACGTGGACCCAACTCCCGTGAGTTGGCATAAGGTGGCTAGAACATGAGCGATCTCGGACCAGTGAGGTAGCACCTCTTATCGGACGCAGTTCTTCGATTCCATTCTATTACTTTGTGATTTTTGGTGGCCACCCTTAGATTTGGGAGTGTTGTTCGAGGTGGAGCGGTAGTGGCTACTATGTGTTTCCATCAGTCCGTGTGCATAATTGGTATATCTACCCTGGCATTGCCTTGTGTGCCGTGTCTCCTACCATATCAAGCTTTACTATGAGTTGTGATTTCTCCCGTAGCCCGTGGAGTATCGAGGGTAGCCCCCATTTTTGGGAGTATGCTAATACTGGATAGACTACTGGGACTATTACGTGTTAAGGGCTATATGGGTAACCCCTTGACGATATTAAAAAGTATGTTTATTTTATATTAGACATTATTATAATAGCGAATATTACTACATAGTAGATAGTTTAACGGATCCTTAAGAGATGTGAATCGCGAACATTTCTTAAGTTACTGCACTCACGTTAAACACTGGATAGGAGATGTCAAATCCCGTAAACATCTCTGACGCCATTTACACTCATATTTATTTCATTGATTTAACTTACATAAGATCTTTTAGTTCTGACTCGAGTGTTTTGTCTTTTCAATTCGCTCGGGTCAGCCTGAGCATTTCCGGATTTGAAGGCCTTAATTCTGGAGGACGAAGACGAAGAATTATTATTACTATTTGTTATATATTCCACTGCACCATTGTATTCCGCTGCATTAATTATCATTCTCTGGTATGTGTAACTCTGATATGTATTGTATAAGTATAATCAAATGTTTTGTAAAACAACTTCATGAAGTGTTATTTGATTATTATATTTTATCGTTCCGCTGCAAGATTCTATTTTGTTTCTTTTATTTCTCCACTTTTTCTTATTTACTCCATAACAATCCGCCCTTCTGTATGGTTTAAGTTGGCACGTGTGTCTGCTTAAGCGTATAAAAAGGTGGGATGTTACATCTGGTATCAGAGCGAGGTTTAGCGATAAACCTTAGCTTTGTGGGGTCTGACTCTTTACTAATAGGGTAGTAATACCATATGATGGGTCGCTGAGTGTATATATATGAGAGAGCGTATTTGTTAGTGTTATAAAAAGGTTTTAATATTGTGTTAACCTGTTCCGTTTTGTATTTATAAGTTCTGGTTGGTGCATGGGACGCTATGACATCAATAGGGATTTCTAAACACTTAATAGGACAGACCGACATAATATTTGTTTTTAGTATAGGTGAATGAAATAATTTTGCCTATTATATTTTCTATATATAAAATAAATTTTTATAAACGATATATATATATATATATATTTGGTTGCATATATTGGTTGTTAGGTAGTGTAATCTATAAATATTAGTAAAATAAATAAAAATTGGAAACTTAGAATCTAAAATCCCTGGATTTTTGAAAATTTCCTTTTAAATGATTTTGAAATATAATGATAATATTATTAGAAGTATTTTTTGATATAAATATTTCAATATAATTTGAAAAAAAATTTATTTTAAAGAAACTTTGGAAAGAAATAAGTTCTGTACTTCCCTCTCTGTCGCTGGAAAATAATTTCGGTGATGGCGGCCGCATCATCGACATTCTTTTTCGAGTTTCGAAGTGGGAAGGCCACTGTAGTAGTTTTACTACTGATTTATTTTGATAAGAAAATATAAATTTTAAATTGTTTTAATTAAAATTGGATATATAAAATTTAAGTATATATTTAGCTGTTATTTTAAAATGATTTGAAACTTAACCTGGTATTTAGTTCTTGAGTTTCCATTAATTAATAGTTTCAATTAGTGTAGTGAAATAAAATTTAACTAATAATTGAAGCCTCTAAAGAAAATAAGTGATTTAATGCTAAGTTATAAATTAAATAAAAAGAAAATTTAAATTTGTAACATATAAAACAAAGGATTATTATTGAACATTTAAATTAATTAAAAGAATTGAGAGAAACTGGTATAACTTTCAATTACATTCTTTAAAAGAACATATATAACTTACCAAATATTAAAAGTTGAAATGTTTAATAAGAAAATGTAATGGAAATTGTACAAGTAAACTTATATAATGAAAGTGTTTAGTAAATTGCTTTTATTAATAAGAATTAAGGTTATAATTGTTATGCCAAGTAACTGAATCGAACATGAATATTATTAATAAATGAATGTAAATAAATGGAATCAAGTAATGGATGAATATAATACAATAAGAAGAGAATTGACATGATAAGAATAAATTTAATGAAGATAAGTATTAATTGAATGAAGAGGAAATCAAGCAACAATATATGGAATGAAATTAATAAGAATGAACTCGATCTATTGTTTGAATTTGTTGTTTGTTTAATTTATGGTTGTTTGGGCAAGGATACTTTATAATTGTTGGATGAATAAATAATCTATTTAGTTCGCCTAAGACTGGTGAGTAAAAGGGTACACTTAGTAGTTATTTCTCATTCCGTACAATTTAAAGTTTTGAACCCGAACAACTATTTGTTTGTTTGATATGAATGGATGATTGATTTGTGTTGATGTGATGGTTGTATGCCTTGTTGCAAGTGATTGTTGTTTGTATTGATTGGTTTTTTTATGGTGTAAACAACTTCAAATATTTCATTCTATATAATTTTTAACTCTTCTAGATATTATAAGTGAAATACAGGTTATGGAAGCAACTGCTACTGCTTTTGGTTTCATAATTTAAGCGTTGTTTGCCCGACAAATTGGTACGTTTTCGAATTTCGGTTTTATAGAGTTATTATATTTTTCCTGTGTTGGGACATATTATTTTGAAATTTTAAGTTATATATTGTTATTATATTTTCTTTGGAGCCACTCCGTACAAAGGAAACTCTGCCGAAATTTTCCGTAAATTTTGGACTTAGAAAATTTTGAAAATGTTTCCAAACGTTAATAATTTAAGTATAAAAAGATGTAAATGGTTATAAATTGGTATATTTTATTTTAAATTATTTTATTTTGTAAATTTATTTGTTTATAAATTTAATATTTTAAGTAAGATATATTGATTTCTTAATTCTTCTTTTTCCCTTCTTTTTCCTTTTCGGGGACGAAAAGTTTTGAGTGGGGGAGAGTGTAATGACCCGTAAATTTTGATAATTTAATTGGTTGAATTAATAAGATTTTTGTAATTAAATTTCGAAAGGAATAGAAATTTTATAATAAATATTGAAGTAAATGTTAAGAATGAATTGTAGTAATGGTTATTAGAACTAATTATTGAAAATTTAAGTGAATTTAAAATAAGTAATAAAAGGTAAGCATTTAATTTACCAATGTAATAATATATTGATTTAAAGTAACCGAATGTAAATTTAGGCAATAATGTTAATGCAAGGTAAACATTATGTAATAAATTGTAGTTGATAGGATTTATGCTAGAGAGTAAGCATAATAGTTGTTTTGATAATAAAGTAAGAATGTGAACTAAATTTTTTAAAATAAATGTAATTAAGTGGATTTATTGGAATTTAATAAAATTTGATGTTGGAATATTACATAAATAAGGATTGTGATGAAATTTGGAAATATTAATGCATCTAAGATATAGCCAATGCTAATTGAAGGTTAATAAACATTTAAATGGCTTCCCTGTCCAACCTATCCCAAACCCCTCCAAACCCCCCCTCCAACCTATCCCAAACCCCTCCAAACCCCCCCTCCCGCCCTCCAGTAACCACTCCACCAGCTCCTGTATCGTCCGGCAATCCTCCTCCGATCTCATTCGTACCCAAAAGATACGCCTCCCATCTCTGCGCCAAGTCCACCTCCACTCAACCGACCTCGGGAAGGGATACCACTGATAAAGCTAATTCAGCTAGCCCATCACAACCCCACCCAGTCAATACCAAAATTATCCCAGAAAGATCTTATGCTCAAGTGGCCGCTCTCCCACCACTCATTCTCGAACTCCCGAGACTGAAACGTCGGCGTTCCCTGCCGTCTTTCGCTAATGTACGCTCCATGATTGATTTTTTAAAATCCAAGGGACGATGTCTAAATTGCGCAGGGAGTGGACACCTGGCTCGAAGCTGCAGAGACTCAAAGATTTGTTACAAGTGCAATCTTTTCGGTCACTCGCAATCAACATGCCCCGAGGCAAACAAATCAGCCGCCTCGTTTCCCGTGCGAGCCTCTGCCCCTCCCGCAAAAAACAAAACATCAGCTCATTCGTATCGGGACCCAGTGCCACATTATTACACTGCCAAGCCAAAAAGTACCCTCAAACCAATTAAAATTCCGGAGTCTCCTCGTTCCCCGCTCCATTCTCATTCCAAAAAATATCCCCATCCCCGAACCTCTGCTCCCTCTTCACAACAAATTTCAATGGACAACTCCACACTCTACCATACTGCAACAGTAATTAATGGAATCTGGACGCTGGAATCATTACACCAAACCCTCTCTACCGCTCTCCAACACACTGAGTTGCCCATCTGGATCTTAAACAATAACAGCTTCGTCTTTTGCTGCCCTACACACGAAACACTCGTCCGTGCCCTACAACTCCGAACCATAACCAAACCAGGCGGGGCTGTCCTCATCCAACCCTGGTCTGACCTTGAGCCCTCCTCTGTCAACCTAGAACCGGTCACCTGGGCTCACGTCCAAGGCTTTCTAGAGATCCTCCGAGACAAAACTGACGCGGTGCGCTCCGCCCTGAATCCCTTGGGCCGCTTCGTTGAATTCGATTGCTGCAATTGGGCAATGATTGATCATCGCTACCTATTCGTCAAAATTCAATTTTTTTCAGGTGTCTCCACTCCCACTGCTATCGTCGCAAACTTAAACAACCATGACTACCTCCTCACCGTAGAAAGATGGGAACATGCGCACCCAAACCGAAACCCCGAGTCGCTACCAATAGGGACAGATTTGGAGGAGGCTTTCAGATGCTTCGACGAACATATCCCCTTACACGAACTTAACTCGGAAGACAGATTCGATGCTATGAACTTTGACCCAGATATCTTTGCCCCTCTATCTCCTCTTGACCCCATCCCTTTGGTTGACCCCATTCATCAAGACGCACCAGAACTCGAGGCCCCCAACCCACCTGAAAATTCCTTCGAAGTCATGGGTCCCCTTGGCTGGGACAGCTGGCCGACTGAAGACCAGAATTGGAACCCCTACACAGATCTAGACCTTTCCAACACATGGTTCCTCCAATTCCCCATCCACAGCCATCCTCCTATTCCCAACTCCAGTAATCAACTTGCACTCATCCCCTCACCATTCCACTCGCCTCCAGATAACTTTCACATTCCACGTAACCAATCTGAGAACATCGCCCCCACTCCCACGGATGACAGAGCAGCTGCATCCTCTCCACCTCAAGTTGGACAAGAGTCTCCAAGGATCACTCCCACGGCAGTCAGACGAAGCGCCAGACTACATAAAGCAGCATCTCACCCTGGTAGTTTTTTCAAACCCGTAGTTTTTTCCTCTGCAAATAAAATTTTAAATAAAAAAATTGCACGTTGCATGGGGGTGAAACTGCGAGAGGAACATCTCGCTGCCATGCAATCACTAGAACTGGAGCGTTCATCCCCATCCCAATGAAGATTATCACCTGGAATGTCAGGGGCTTAGGGGACCCCAGCAAAAGAATCGCCCTAAATCTCACACTGTCCCCACACAAAAGTGATATTCTCCTCATCCAAGAAACTAAACTCGTGGACCCCTCTCCTACCCAAATAAGACAGCTAGGTGGGCCCCATCTTTCCGGGTGGGCCCATTCGAATGCCATAGGTTCCAGTGGTGGTTTAATCACCCTCTGGAATGAATCCACTTGGTCTCATTGTCAAACCATCCTTCATCCTTCTGCCCTTCATGTTTCACTTCGCCACATCCAAACCAACACCATTTACTTCTTTTCCAACATCTACGGCCTACAAAACCCCACCGATAGAAATACCCTCTGGAACAACTGCCTCACCTTCGCCACACACCTTAATGGCCCCTGGCTACTCGGGGGAGACTTCTACACCACCAGAAACACCCTCGAAAGAAACTCCGGAAACGCCTCCCAAGACTCAGATTCATTCAATTCCTTCATCAGTTCCGGCTCCTTAATTGACCCACCAATTAACAACAGACTTTATACCTGGTCAAACCGTAGATCGGACCCGTCACTAGCTAAGCTCGACAGATTCCTTTTCAATATCAATTGGGATGATCTGCACCCCCTTTCTATTGTTTCCGGCCTAGCCTCGACCATCTCAGACCATTGCCCCCTTATCTTGGACTCGGGTTCATCCACCAACCCAAATCGCCCCTTCCGCTTCGAACGCCTATGGACCCTGGAACCCTCCTTCGACAATTTCATCCAGTTAGCTTGGTCCCAACTGGTGATGTCCAATTCCGCAATCGCCAGGGTTGTCTCCAAACTCCGTTCAATCAGAAAGATCATCAAACCTTGGGCCAAAAATATTTGGGGTTCCCTCCGCTCGTGCATTTCCTCCACTCAAGATGCTATCCTAGAACTCAACATCCTCGAAGAATCCCGACCCCTCACTCCAACCGAACATTCTCAACTAAAGACTTTAGAATCCGAGCTCGATAGACTAATCAAACAAGAAGAAATTGGATGGAAGCAAAGATCCAAAGCCAAATGGTTAGAGGAGGGAGACAAGAACACCTCCTTCTTCCATCGTATGGCCAACGGCAGACGCAGATCTATCAACATCTCGGAACTAGTGCTCAACAACTCTAGCTTCACCGAATCGTCTGACCACCTCCGCCTCTTCACCGACTACTACCGTAGCATTCTAGGCCAAGCTTCTCAGGCACTACCCCCCATTGAATGGAACCTCCTATACCCATCATGTCCCCCAATTTCTGTCGACCACCCTTTTTCCGAAGAGGAAGTGTGGGCCGCGCTTAAGGACTTGTCAGACGATAAGGCCCCGGGCCCGGATGGTTTCGGCCCATATTTTTTTAAACGATATTGGGAAACCATCAAAACCGACATACTAGATATGTGCGAAGAATTCCAAGCCAACCCCTCTTTAATTGCCCGCCTCAACTACGCCAACATCATCCTCCTCCCCAAATCCCCAGGCGCCAACACCCTACCCGCTTTCAGACCAATCAGTCTCCTAAACACCACTTTCAAAATCATCACAAAGGTTCTTGCCAATAGACTCCAAGCAGTCATCGACCCTCTGGTAGGGGCGGAACAGTCTGCCTTCATACAAGGCAGAAACATTTTAGATTGTGTCGCTGCCACCCAAGAAGTTGTCTCCTACTGCCATAGAACATCAACCCCTGGAACCCTTCTAAAATTAGATTTTTCCAAAGCCTTTGACACGGTACACTGGGACTTCATCTTGGACCTTATGAAGCATAGGGGTTTCCCGATAAAATGGTGTGGGTGGATTGAAGCGATACTTAACACAAGTATCTCATCCATCTCAATCAATGGCTCTACTGGTGGTCACATTAAATCAACTAGGGGTCTGAGACAAGGGGACCCGCTCTCTCCCCTAATCTTTGTCTTGGTAGCGGATGTGCTCAACCAGATGATCAAGCTTGCCTCATACAATGATCTTTTTAAAGGTATCCAGCTTCAAAACTCAGATTTAGCTGTGTCTAACCTTCAATTTGCAGATGACACGATCCTATTCGCTTCCACCGACATCAACCACATCCATTGCCTCAAGGTTGCGCTATATGTCTTTGAAACAATTTCTGGCCTCTCTATCAATTTCAACAAAAGCTCCGTCATCATGCTCGGCAACTCCGCTAACCTCGGTCCTACAATCTCATCCCTGCTCAATTGCAACCTAGCCTTATTCCCCATTTCCTATCTAGGCATCCCCATCCGCCCATCCAATCTCCACCGCGCCGACTGGCTTCCCCTCATTTATAGAATTGAATCCAGACTCTCAACCTGGAAGGCACACTCGTTATCCTCTGTAGGTCGTCTTGTCCTAGTCAAATCGGTCCTATCAGCTATCCCCTCATACTGGATGTCCTTCCTCAAGCTTCCATCTTGGGTTATCAAGAAAATTGACTCAATCAGACGCTCGTTCCTTTGGAACGGTGGCAACGCAAAATGTTTGGTCAACTGGAAGACGGTGTGTTTACACCGCAATCATGGTGGGTTAGGGATTACTGACCTTCGCACATTCAATCAGGCGTTGCTGTCCAAATGGCTTTGGAGATTACTTACACCTGGAAATTTCATCTGGAAATCGTGGATCTTATGTCAGCATTATCATTCAAACCCTCATTTGGCACTCCACCTCACCACCCGGTCCCATACATCCCCTTTCTGGTCGGGGGTCCTTCAAACCCTACCTAGAATCAGAGCACTGTTTCAGGTTAAATTCGAAAGCGGCAACAGGTGCCTATTCTAGTTAGACACCTGGTATGGACAATTGCCCCTCGCTAAACTACTACCCAACCTCTTCTCGCACGCCGCCCTCCCAAATGCAACAGTTGAAGACTATCTCACCCTAGGCCCCGAACACCTTTGCCCACCTTCCATCTTCGATGCAGATCTAGTTCCTGAACTTCTCTCCGCCACAAATATCCTCATGTCGATCCGCCCTTCCAACAGTCAAGACCTCTTTCTCTGGGCCCTTGCACCTTCCAAAGGATTCTCAATCGCCTCCTGTTATCAATACCTAATTCACCCCGGTCGCCTTTTCTCCTTCCCCAGGGTTTGGCATTGCAACCTTCCACCTCGTATAGCCTTTTTCCAATGGTGCCTAATTTCTGGCAGAATTAATACCAAAGACAGACTCAACATCCCCATTGATCTGCGCTGCGTCTTTTGTTCAACTCAGAACGAATCAGTAACTCACCTTTTCTTCGAATGTGATTTCTCTTACTCAATTGGGCTGCAACTAGTGCCTATCTTCTGGGGTTTATCCCCAGCGTGACCTCTTACTTCGAGTATTGGCAGTTTAATCAGTAGAGTTTGCTGATGGACACCTTCATATCAACCTTTAGCTGGTGCATTTGGAAAGAGAGGAATGCCCTTGTATTTGGGAAACCAACACGCCATTTCGAGGGAACCTGTAGAACTATCACTCACATTTTCTCCTCTATAACAGGTCAATGTCACTTTGCGCCTTTCCGCCTGAGTCTCCCGCAGTGCAGCGTCCAGCTAGTAGAATCCCAGGGAAGCACCACTGCATCTCCGGAGAGGTAGTCCTAGTCTACAGGGGGATATCACGTACTACAGTTAATATGTAATAGTCTATGATACTCTAGTATTTCTATTATAGTTTGTTGCTTCGCACCTATTTTTTGGCCATCGATCGGGCTTGTCGATCGACCTCTTCAGTACTATATAATATAACTATTTAATCGGCTGTGTAGTTTCACGCTACACACCCGTCACTCTCAAAAAATTGAAGGTTAATAAATAATGGATTGAATGAAATGAGATTTATGTAGATGTTATACTTAGCTACAAATTGGATATATGGTAAAAAATGTAAGCATTCAATTAATTAATGAATTTATTTAATTTGTAAAGTAATAATATAATAGGTGGTAACTAGTTGGGAAGAATGAGCATACAAAATAATTAAATATTACTTTAATGAAAATAAGTGTAATAAAGGAAGTGTGAATGTAAAATTTATAGAAACGTGAATTATATTAAGGTAAATTCATTAATTGGATTTAAACCTAAATTAATGTGTTTAATTGATAAAATACACATTTAGAATGTAATATTTATTCAAGTAAAGATGTGATTAGGCGTATATTAATGTAATGAAATAATTAGTGTTATATATGGAATTATAATCTGGATTGATAAGTAACGAACTTTTAAATGCAATCAAAAGCAATAGGTGACATTTAATATAGGTTGTTTATTTATTTTGTGAATAAACTTTGGTAATGAATTACAGTAAATCCAAATTTAACGTTTGGTTAATGTAAATTTAAGTAATGTTAATTTTACTCATAATATGAATTGATTGATTTAAAGAATGGAAACCAAGATTTTATTTAATTGAAATATAAAATTCAATAATTGGATTTATTGCAATTTAACGAAATTGAATATAGCTAAATAATACTTTATTTGCAATGAAGATGGAATATGAGAAAATTTATGTAATAGTTTGAATCCAATGGTAAACCCATCTATTTGACAATAATTAATGGAATAACATTTATGCAAACTAATTTAGCGCTGTCACTATTAATTGAAACCTATTGCAATAAATGGAATTAAATATTACGTTAGTGTGGATTTAAGGTAATTTGGTAATAATGTATTGTTAATGGTTATGAATGAATTGATAATTAAAAGGAAGGGTAGTGATGTTAATATAGGTTAACTATACATAAGTTGAATGATATCCCAATAAAGGAAGTGATGCAAATGTATATTTAGCAAAAATTTCAATACTAGTGGAAAAATTAGTTAATACACAATAAAGAAAGAAAGTTGATGTAATAAAAGAATGAAACCAAGATGAAATGATTAATGTGATTTAAAATCTTAATCTGGGTGTGCATTAATTTATAATGGGATATAAAAGCTAAATTAATAATTTAAAGTGTTGACATTACCTTTAAGATGATAAATTTATAATTGATTCATAATAAGGAAAATAAGGAAAGATTCAAATGAATGGATTCATTTGGATAGCAATTGACAATTTATGAATTTATATAAAATAGTAAGTTATAATTGATTTAAATAGTGGGGATAATACAATTTTTAAGTGAAACATAGGTAAACAAATGTAAGTATTGAATTTATAAGAGAGAGAATATTAAATTGTAAGTTTATAAGTGTAATTAAACGTAGCTTATGTTTTGTGAAAATATAAGGAAAGTTTGATTTAATGAAAAGAAGAACGTTTTTATCAAATAAAATGAATGGTTCATTTGTGAATGTAGATTTAGTTTCATTAGAGTAAAGAATAGAATGATTTCTAAAAAATAAAAATAAAAGGGAATATATATATATATATATATTTATTTATTTGAACGTTGTTTTAGCATATAGATTGATTACAAGAATAGGAGTATAATTTAAGTAAGTTATTTATTACTATGGTGTATAAACAACAAATGTCTAAACATCTTTAAATGACTTAAGGAAACAATTGTTCTATTTTTCATCCATTTTTGTTTATCTATTTTGAAATTTAACTTTGTTATTAATTGCAATCAATGTAATGGAAATATTTTAATTAAAAGGAAAGAGAACGTAAAAGGAAAGAAACGTTGATTGTAATTAATAGATTTAATAAAAGAAACCCGCGTTTTGTGTTAAACAGAAATGGTGCTTTAATGGAAATAAAAGAATTGAACGTTTTCATTTTTAAGGTAAGTATAATTTTATTAATTGTGCGTAGATAAAAATTACATGTGTACAAAGTGAGTATTATTTGAGTGAATGAAATTAATTTGGTTACGTTTCAGAGAAATTGAATTTCAAAATGTGTATGTGGTCCCTTTATTTCTTTTTTATCACATGTATGTTTTAAAATAGTTATCTCATTATTAATACTTGGTCCGTTCATTTCTCCTTCTATTTAATACCTAAGCCTAACCTTTAGGCTACATTTAATTCTTTCCATCTCATTTCTTTTCTCTCTTCACCTTCCTCCTTTCTTTTTCTTTTTTTTCTTTCTTCTTAAAATCTTCTTCTTCTTCTTTTTG
Organism: Allium fistulosum; assembly: GCA_030737815.1. NCBI lineage: Eukaryota > Viridiplantae > Streptophyta > Magnoliopsida > Asparagales > Amaryllidaceae > Allium > Allium fistulosum. The sequence goes on from CM060908.1 coordinate 717,740,493, forward strand.
AAAGCTTCTTTTCTTTTTCAATTCTTATCTTCATTAAATTTTCTTCTTCTTTTTCAAACATTCTTCTTCTTTTTTCCAAATCTTCTTCTTCAAATCCAGATCCATACAAACTTCTCTGTCTCTTCCAAAACATTCTTAAAAAAAGATTAAGATAGCAAGGAAACAAATCAAAAGGAGGAAAAATTAAAGTAAATCAAAATAAAAGATTACGGAACAAGATAGCAATCAAGAAGGAGACTAAGGAAACATAGAGCGGAGCTATGGATTAGAAGTTTATTTTTTTTAGATTCATATAAAGGTGAGTGTTTTAACCCACTCACAACTTCTAAAATTTCTTATGTTTGTTAAATTGATTTATGATATGAATTGAAATTTATTTATAATTGTTTGGCATAATTTATCATCATTCCAGTTAAATTTAATTTATTCAGTTAAAATGTTATTTAATTCATTATTGCATATAAACTGCCAGTTAAATAGTTATTTAATTTGTTATTGGATATAAACTACCAGTAAATTCCTGTTATTTATTATATGTTGTATTTTGATGTTATTGATTTAATTGGATGATGATTGTGATAAATACTTGATGATTGATATTGGATGAATGTATGTTTTATTTGATATCATTATAATCTGCAAGTTCGTTATTGATTGATTTTTATTCGGGATTGCGGTTTGAAATGATATATAACCGTAATTTTATTTTAAATTGCGGATTGAAATGATAAATATCCGTATCACTTGACCATAGGATAGAAAATTATATACAGACACAGTTGGTCTATATATATCTATTTTTGAAATGATTTCTTTGGCTTTTGGAAAAATAAGGGTTTATATAAATACTGATTTTGATATTAAATAAATATTATTAAATTCTTAAAATTTAAGCTAAATATAACTTGATGATGTTTTAAGTTGATTTACGAATATTTCAAGTTTGAGCTTTATGTAAATGCTATTGAATTTATTTGATAAATAATTTTAAACTAAATAATAGTAAATTGAATTAAGAAACATATGAGATTATCAGGTTTGGTTTGGAAATTTTGGAATATTTAAAGACTTGAAATATATCAAAATTGAAATGTTTTATTGAAATTAAGGTATTATTGTTTTCAAAGTATTGGTTTTCGAAATTGTTATAACTTTGAAAGTAATATGGTTTGAAAAATGAATTTATTTGAAATAGAATTTATTTAAGAATTATCTGTGAATATATGGATTGGAAACCTATTGAAATTGAAAATTTAGAATATGACTTCAAAATGTGGTTTGGGTTTAAGATGATTTAAAAGAATATTGCAAGTTATCTAAATTTAAGAAAGATTAGTGATTGGAAATTTGGTTTTATTTAAATAAGATATTATTGAATTGTTTTGGAAATGGAAATGATATATTATTGAATTAGGTTTTTGTGACATCCCGGAATTTCTAGCAATATCAATTTAATAATCTGTGTGAAAATTAAATTGATTTGATTATTTTTGTTGATAAATTCAAATTGATTTAATAATCTTCTTTTAAATAAATATTTAACTGATAATTTATCTTTTAAAAGCTAATAAATTGTTTTCTATTTATAATGTATATATATTTGTATATATTACAAATAGAAATCTTTGGTTTGAATTTAATAAATAAATAAATCTTGTTTTCAAATTCTAATATATTTTTGGTAATTTGCGAATTAGGATCTAATATAAAATATATGGTTTTAAAATAGTTAAGGTAAATGTTTAATTGATTTAAATATATATCTTAGCTTAAGTTCAAGAATTAAATAAAAAGGTTTGTTTTAAAATATGGTTTAATAAATATGAGATATTAATTCATTTAAATAAAAATAGGAAGTTATAATCTCTTTTATAAATTATTTAATTTGACAAATTATTGTTTTTAAATAACATTTAGTAATGTATTGTTATATATATAGATATATATATATATATTTAAAATAGAAGCGTTATTTTCAAATTAAATATGTTGTTATATATATATGTATAAGTTTTTAATTGTATATATTTATATACATATTTTGTTTTATTTTCTCTAAAATGTAATTTATAAATATAAACAATAAATATATATACATAGGGAAAGAAAAGATAATAAAAATTTAAGTTAGAATGGAAAATATACATTGGATAAATTCTTTCATCTTGTTAAATATAGAAAACTTATTTATATTACAATACAAAGCATAAGACACTTGAAGTTCTGGAAAATATATGTTGTAAGGCTGTAAGTAATCATGCTAGGCAAGAAAATGAAACACTTTGATAGTTCTGGAAACAAATGTAGATGCAAGGCTGTAAGTAATTTGTAGGCAAGAATAAAATAAGTATAAAAGAAAAAAAATATGTCTTCATGTTGTACAGGAAATTGAGCATCTGCACTTGAAAAAGAAATAAGGAAAACATATGTTCTTGTTTGCTCAGTAAAACAACTATGTACATATAAAAAGAAAAATATATACAAAGGCAAGTGCATATGAAATTTAAAATAAAAGATATATGTGTAGACATAAGGACACAAGGCATTAAATGTTGATATCTCTAGTACATTTTATATCTCATTTCAGCCTCCTAAGGAGATAAAAATCTCTGACCAATATTTATGAAATCGTGTACAAAAGAAAATAATATCCTGTACTTGTTACACATATATCTTCTGTATCTCATTTCATTTCGGTTACAAAGATAAAAAAACTTAGCATTTTCATTTTTTCAAAACTGAAGCAAGCAACAACTCAACTATAAACAACAATTCAAACTTAAACAAAAAAACTCAGTTTAAACATCAACAAAAATCAGAGATCTAGAGAAGAAGTTTTTAGCTTGCAACTTCATGCCTGGGTCAAAATTGATGTACTCTGTCTTCATTCTAGAACCTGGTGAGTAACATCACAAATTTAAAAAGTTTAAGTTTATAAATTCTGTTGCATACTCATCACTGAAAATAACATGTTTGTGAGTATATGTATAAGTATGTCTCTGTGCATATATATGAATATCTAATTGTGTGCATACTATGTTTATGAATTGTGCTCTACTTTGTCTCCCAGGGTCAAGTTTTTATTTAAAATTCCTTCCACATGATCTAGCTCTTGTTAGGATCTGATTATCAAACAAATATTGTTTGATTCAACCTATATTAATGTTTAAAGATCGAAGTAGTTAAAATAAGGCTTGTTTGTCTCTGGAAATATTTAATCAACTATGTATGTTAAATAAGATCAAAAATCAAACTTTTAAATTTATAAAATTCCACTACGCCATAGATGACATTCTGCAACATTTTTGCAAGGTGTTGCCAGCTAAAATGTTGGGATAGATATAAAATTTTGGTCCTACTGCAACGTTGTATTTATGGTGTTACCTTAGCCATAAAAATGTGTTGCTCTAGCTAAACAAGTGTAACACGATGCAAAATTTTTATATAGTGTTGCTATAGATGTATTCAAATTAAAAAATTAATAAAATTAGCAATCTGCGTGAATACGATCCAACGGTCTACATTTAATCCGACTGTTAAAATGGATCGCCGCTGCACTTTTTACCAAATTTTCGTTTTCCCGCTTATGTTGGTGTAGATCCCCTTTCAGTTTTCAATTCATAATTCTCAAATCAAAAAGCAAATTCACGAAATCCAGCAAATTCATACTTTCAATTCGCGATTAGAATCAATTCATAATTCTCAAATCAATTCGCGTGGAGATGGAAGATGATTTCAGGCGATTAGAATAAATCAAGTTCCAATTCGCGATTCATCATTCGGTCTAACATATACAAGTCATTCTCCTCTTCATCGTTTTCCTCCGCCGCAAGAAAGAAAAAACAAATCGATTTTCAGTTTTAATATCCGATTTCGATGTCGAACATCGATATAGAAGGAATCATGAAGTCGCTGCCGAGCGATGGCAAAGTTCCCAAAACCAAAATTGTATGCACTCTGGGCCCTGCATCAAGATCCGTACTGATGATCGAAAAGCTTCTCAGAGCTGGGATGAACGTTGCCCGATTCAATTTCTCACATGGATCTCACGAGTATCATCAGGAAACTCTCGATAATCTGAGAATCGCTATGCAGAACACTCAAATCCTTTGCGTTGTCATGCTTGATACTAAGGTTCGGTTTCTGACTTTATTTTGATGCTCGTTTTTTTGTATTTGATTATAGATCTTAACTATTTTTTACTTCATTTTTTGAAACTGGAAACAGGGTGAGCAAATATGATGACCCAGTAACTTATGCCGTTGACTTCACTTTTTTCTTTTAATTAGAAAATGATAATACTTAGAAAACTCTTTATTGTTATTGCATGATTTACGGAATATAGAAACCTCTTCATTTTGATCGAAGGATATATGCAATCCTATTAAATTGATCTCAGGGAAATGTTGATTAAATACCCAGTACAGTGTCAGGTGAGATTGAACTAACCATATGCTAAGTATGTTTTAGTTGTATTGCATGATTTATTTACAACATTTGATTGTTACTGATTGAAGATACATGCATACCTCTCAATTTTATTTAAAAGGTGTACGATTAAAGTGATGCTGTGTTTCAAATCTAGAGTGGCTCGCAGTGCCATCATTCGGTCTAGAAGCATGCTGATTCATTTGTGCATCATTTTACGTCGTTTCAAAGAAGGCTCGATCTTCCGAAATCGGATGAATCGGGCGGTGCCCACTTGTTCGACCTAACCGGGTGCCCCGGACTGCGGTGCCCCGAACCCCCGCCGGCGCTGCGCCCGGATCCGCTTCTCGGCTCGCCTTCGGCTCGGCACTCGGCTCGTCAAATATTTGTCAGTGTCGGTGTCTGTATAAATTGAAACTGCATATGTAATGAGTGAACTGAGTGATGTAGTGAGGAATATCTGTATATGTGAATATCAGTGTTATATATCATTGAATTGTAAAATAGTGGAGTCAGGAATTTGTACTGTTTCAAATGTTGAAATAAAATATTTATTTAAATAAATTACTGTTTGAATATCAAATTCTGTGCAATAGCATTTTATTAAATAAATATTTATTTCTATTAAAAAATCAAATATGCTCTACATTGTGGGTCCCAAAAATTCAGATTTTAATATCTATAGCAACATTTTGGAATGTTAGTACAGACACCTATGAATGTTGCTATAGACCCAAATATGGTTCTATTGCAACAATATTTCTTATGTTGCCTTAGATAGTCAAAATGTTGCCTTTGAGGTCTGCGGCAACGCGGCAAAATGCATCACCGAGAAAGTGTTGCCTTTGCCCTTTTTTAGCCTACAACAACATTTTTTGGCACTTCCTGCATCACTTCTTTGGTGTTGCAGTATGCAATCTATGGCGTAGTATTCAGTATCATAAATTGAATACTAAAATAAAAATATGATTTTTAAAACAAAAATGGAAATTTTTAATTGAGTAATAAAGGAGCAGTTTACAAATGAACAAAAATCATTCTTTTACAAAAGTCTGTTGATTTAATAAATTGTTGATGCTAAAATTTGTTATGGAGTTAGATAATTGATTCGTGGATATAGGAAAAATGTTGGAAAAATTTTCTAATGCAAGAATTTGTAACTCGAATTGAATTTAGGGTTTAAGTATGGTTTTGGAGAGGCTGAGTTTTTCGATTCGTTCGTCTGCTTCGAACGACCGAGTTCAACGTTGTTCTGGGGGATGGAAGAGGGGAGGTTGACGAGTGTTTGGCCTGAGTTTCCGACCTCCTGGTGGTTGAGATCGCGGAGGCGACGTGTTGCCAGGTTATGGAGGCGTTTCCTGTTCGTGTTCCAGAATTCATGTTCGTACTCTTCGAGAGGAGGATGGGATTCTGGTGGTAGGGGATTGTGTTGTAGATGGTAGTCGACTTGCTCGACGAGGCGACTGGAGATGTTCATCGGAGCTGTGCACGTGCACGTGCATTCTGGTGCCTGGGTGTATTGTTGCCTGGCAAGAAGCAGGGGAAGTTTGCGTGATACTCGAGTAGTTCGAGCGTTTTACTCGAAGTGGTGTAGGGTTGTACTCGGGGGATTTAGGGATTGCTCAAGTATAGTTTGGTTACAGGTTTTTGGTAAAACCTGTCACTATTTGTTTTCTCTTTGATAAACTTGAATTTTAAACAAAATTAAATGAATTTAAAGGTTGTGATAATAGATTTAAAATAAGTTTAAATCCAATTTCAAGTTAGTTTCAAATAAACTTTGAATTTAAAAGTAAATTTGTTTTCAAACAAATAATTAGATTTGATTTTGATAAGTTCTTTTATAAAAGAGATTTTGAATGGGAGTTAAAGGATTAGATAACTTGAATTTGCAAGTTGAATAGCGATGTATTTTAAAGGCTTAATTTTTAAATAAAATTAAGTAAACTTGTTAAAGGCTTTCCTTGTATAAGTTTCCTATGTAAATAATAAATGTTCTTCACATTTATTTTAAGATTTATAAAAGGATATTTTAAATTGGTTAATGTTTTAAATATATAATCATTTTGGAACCTTAAATTCAAAATGAAATGTGGATCTAAATTTAGAAGTGTAAGGTTTAAATACACTTGAATACTAATGAAGTTATTAATAAAGAAATGGATTACCTTAAAAATGATTAAGGTAATTAAGTGATTTAATTAATAAGATAATTAAGGGATAAATTATTTTTATAAATTAATGATTTAGATTAATTTATAATTAAAGATTAATTAAAAGTGGTTAAGAAATGTTATTAGTTAATGAAGATAATTAACTAAAGAGTATTAAGTATTAATTAAGGTGATTAATTTTAATAATAAATTAGATTGATTAATTAAAGATAATCATTTATGAAATGTTTAAGTAATTACATAATAGAAGTAATTAAAGGAATTTATTACTTAATATAATTATTGAGTTTAATTTGATTTGTTTAGGTTAATTAATTAAGTTTAATTAATTTAAATTAATCATTGGATGATTTAATAAGTAATTGCTTAATGTAATAAATGAAGTATAATTACGTAGTGAAGTAATTAATGGTAATTACTATATGTAATTAATTGAAGAAGATTTAAGTATGATAGTAATTTGGATTAAATTACTTGGTGAAATTAATCAAGGGATTAATTGAGATAATTAATTAAAGAGTAATTAATTTATTAAGTGAAGTAATTAAGGGTAGTTAATTACTGAATGGGATTAATCAAGACTGATAAATAAATGTGGTTTAGTCAAAGATTAATTACTTAATGGAATAAATTTAAATAGAATAATTAATTAAGAATGTAATTAAGGATCATTAATGTATATAATTAATGATGTAATTTAGGATTGATTCATTATGATTAATTAATCAGTAATAAGTGATTTTGAGTAATTAATTAATGTAATTAATTAAGAATAAATGTAATTAATTATAGTTAATTAATAAATAGAGTAATTAAAGAGTAATTACTGTATTTGGTTATGGATAATTAATTTGTGAAATTAATTAAAGGATAATTACTTGAATGTAATTAAAGGTTAGTTAATCCAGGATGATTAATTAAGATGGACATTAGAGAATGATTAATTAATTGATTTGAAATTAATTAATGATTATGTAAGCAAGATTTATAATGATGAAGTAATTAATTTAATTTACTTTAAATTAATTAGAGATAAAGTAATTAATTTAATTCATTTTAAATTAATTATAAATGGTGTGTTTATGAATCCTTGCTTATGTATTGATGGATGATATTGATTTCCTTGAATGGTTGAGATCTCAGATATGAGATAAATAATGCTGTGTGATATGGATTGTCTATTTATGATGATATTGTAGATTATCTATCTGTGGTATTGTAGATTATCTATCTGTGATATTGTGAATTATCTACCTTTGTGTATATAGATAATGAAATGAATTGTTTTAACTTTAAAACAACTTGGCCTTAAAAGATACGGTTTGGATTTCGATGAGACCGGGATTGGGTTTCTAGATTTGGATATCCGAAAACCACATCGATCCAAATTAACGATAGGTCGTGAATCTCAAGTGAAGATGAAGATTCAGAGTGCAAGGGTTATTGTCGTTAACTCTGAGGATGATTCCAAAATGAGTGTAATGAGATAATGCCTTCGGTTTCGTTCGAACCCGGAACGAACTTGTATGGATTGAATTCTTTCAGAACATCGTTAGGTGGACGATGAGCATTCTAGGAGATGTGTTCTCTAAAGGTAATCGTGACCTCAAGCCTCATCAACCGGGAATGGCTAAAACAGGGGAGGTGCAGCAAGGCTTCATGGGTCGCACCCACTTGAGAGCGAGATTTTCCCCTGTCTAGATGTGTAACAACCCGTATATTTATCGATTTTATATTTAAATATTTTATTTAAATATTTTATCGTCAATCGGATTTTAGTCCGAAAAGTTACTTTTTGCATACGGCCGAATTAGGACTCGAGACCACTTCCATTGAGTTCAAAACGCCGTTTGCAATCTTTTTAAGTATAAACTTTGATATGTTTGGAGTTAGTAGAATTTTGCTACTTTTTCCACTTAGGGCTTTGGTCTTATTTCAGCTCACAAGACCCAAGCTTCACCCCTCCTCTCTTCATTACCTTACTTCTATTTCCTAATACTCAAGCTTTTACAACAATGGAGAGAGGAATGGGAAATTAAAACTCCAAGCCCTAGTTTTCTTTTGCAAATCAAGTTCTAGCTCCAAACTAGTAGAAGAAGCTTTGGTAAGCCTCCTCTTCTTCTTCTCTAACTCATTCTCTTATCAATTTCAGAATTTCCTAAACCTAACTTAGGAAATGTTTCTCTTTTTAGCCTAGATTCAAGGTTGTTGAGTTGGAATTGAAGTGTGATTGCTCTTGCCATTGCTCTATAGCTTCTTCTTCATTTGTTTTGGGTTTAAAGGTGAGATTTTTATCTCACATCTTAGTCTATAATTATCTTCGATTGTTAGGTATGAATTCCTAACACTTATTCTTGTGTAATTGATTTTTGTTTGGATTGTTTTTGGGTATATTCCAATTTTTGGTGTTTTGGTTCAATTTTTGTGATAATCCTATTATGGACATTTGGACATTGATATTTGAGGCGTATCGATGAGCTGTTAAGGCTGGGTTGTCACATGGCATAATTCCTTAGCCGTTGTTGCTCGTCCGATCGTTATCAATATCGTTTTGGCCATCATTGGTCCAGGTTCAGGAAATGCCTGAAATTCCAGTTTTAGACGTCTGAATTGATATTTCAGACGTCTGAATATGATTCTGGGAAAATTTCTATCCCCAGATTCAGATGTTTGAATCAAAGGCTTCAGACGTCTGAATTGGTTCCTTTTGAACCAGAAAGGAAGTAGGCCAAAAAGTGCCTATTTCAGACGTCTGAAATCAAGGATTTAGACGTCTGAATTCTATTCTGGAAAATAATTTATTTTCCAGATTCAAACGTCTGAATCCTTGATTTCAGACGTCTGAATCTGCAATCTTTTGCCTGTTTGCCTATTGAGCTTGAATTTCCAACTTTAATCGATTCGTATTGATTCCCTTTTTGTTGTTATCATTTATTATCGGCTTTGATGACATTTTCTTCGTGATTTTTGGGAATATCCATTTTGATGGATTCAGTATCGATTTCTTTGGATTTTATTCACGTCTTTGAATGTGAATTTTGGAGATTGATTGTTCCACAATTATTTTTGTGATTTGTCACTTTAAAAATATAAAGGTTTCAATACTGGTAGTAAATATCAAAACTTCTTCGTTAAAACGATTTCAACTCTATTTTCAATATCAAACCCGTTTATAAAACCGCTTTCCAATCTACTAGTATATACAAACCTTTACCTCACTCGTTGAGAAATCTAATTAAACGACTTAGTAAAATGAGTGGTATGAAACGCTTGCGTTTACTTCGCCGGTTAATTCTTGGACTTGTTCGATTGATCCTCTTGTGACAATTTTCTAGTGAAGATCTACAGTTTGTTCGTAAATATTTAAGTTAAGCAAGTGGTTATGGGACATGAAGCTAAACTCATATATTTACGGACTTAGTGTAATTGACACTTCTCGATGATCATTGACGATCATTTTTGTGTTTTAGACTAGCAATTGTGCGATGTCTCTTTGTCTACGAGGGAGACTAAACCCCGTTTGTGTGATGTTTCGACTCACATATATGGGGTAGCGACCCACGGTCTTCGGACCATTCTTGTGGAGTTTCGACTCAAAATTAATGGTTAGCTACCATGAGATAGCGTCTCGTCTTGTGTTACACGTGTTGGTGAGTTTTCATACTCCCGTTTTGTGATAGGCCTCCCCCTTCTTGTGATTTCTGGATTTCTTGAGATGATTTCTGGAATTTTGTGCTTCACCAGTTTTAGTGATTTCCATTGATATGTTTATCAATTTTTGTGCATTGGTGAATTTGTGTGTCATTGACTTGTTATGAATACAAGTTTAGGGTATGATACCCTATTTTATCTTTGAGAAGATTCTTGTGATATTGATTAATCTCATGTTGATTTTCAATTACATACTTATAGTAGTATGCTATTATGGTTATTACATGTTTATGCCATACCTTTTATTCTATATCATATCGTCTGATATTTATAACTAGACTGATCCATTTATTATTTTCTTATGAAATAATACTCGGGTCAGACCGAGATGTTACAGGTGCTTCTGCTTGACCTCTCTTCTGGGATTACTCTGACTTTTGGCTAACTACTTAGATTAGTAGTTTTTGTTGTATACATTTGAGATATAAACTCCGTAATGTATACTTATTCTTTTGTGTAGCTTGTAGCTATTCTTTTGTATTATCGTGGATCTTTCAGACCACTACTCTGATGTACACTTTCATGTGTTATATATATATTCATATCTTTTTCCGCCTTTGTGATATGGATGTCTGTGACTGATTTGTGTTATGTTTATTTCTATATTTGTCTCCGAAGATTATATATAGCCACTGTGTGATAGCTTTGAGTTTGTATCAGTATGTCGGATTTCCTCTTTAAATGAAATGCATGCTATACTATCTGACATATCGGTGCTCGCATAAAGAAGTTACATGGATGGTCACTCCTCTACAGCCTTATTCTCCGTGCTAGTTGACAACACTACTCCGTAGTGTTCTTGGCTAGCGTGGGTATAGAGGTGGGGCGTCACAGCTTGGTATCGGAGCCAAACTTCGGAACAATGTAGAATAATTTAACAAGGATCATCATCCTAAGTCCACCTTAGGAGTCGTGCTTCAGGATTTAGTTCGAGTCTTCGAACCGATTCATCCTATTTCCTTTTATGTATCCTTGTTTTATCTATTAAGATTTGCTTGATATTTATTTGGAGAATAACTTTTCTTCTTCTCTCTTTCTTAAAGAAGAGAATGTCTAGACCAGGCCGTCCCAGAGCCGGACCATCTACTGTTACTCCCCAGGATGGAGTTTTTATGACTGCTCAACAACTTCTTGATTTAGTAAAGAATGCTCAAGCAGTTGGTCCTAATCAGGAACCTACCCATCCTAAGTCTGGATTTGCACACTTGTGCAACGATTATACCAACTTAGGTGGGAAGCCATTCAAAGGTTCTGAAACTATTATTGAAGTCCAGGCTTGGCTAAGAGCATGCGATTGAATCTTTTCTCGCATGAACCTTATTGATCTTCACCGAGTTTAGGTGGCCTCTAGTATGCTCCAAGAAAGAGCATTGGACTGGTACGAACTTCTTATTTCTGAGATTAATGAAGCGGATCTCACCTGGGAGCAATTCCGGGAACGCTTCGAATTGAAATTTGTACCAGAAGCTGAGAAAGTAACATTGGCTCGACGTTTCATAGACCTTGTTCAAGGTGAATCCTCTATGACAGATTATGTCGCATCTTTCGAGTCACTGTCCAAATATAGGGTTGAATACATCAACACCCCATTGAAGAAGAACCAAAGATTTGTCTATGGCTTAAACAAAAATCTCAAGAAGCCATTACTTCTAAAATTAGAAGTTCCTTTCGACCAACTCATTGATATCGCTCTTCGTCTTGAAGAGGCGGATAGGGAAAGTGATGTTGAAGTGGTGGGTTCCAAACCAAACCTCAAAAACAAGAAGAGGCCAAACAAATTCAAAGGTCCTTATCCCAACAAAAATGGGAAACCTGCACCTCCGGCAGCAAAGGCTTCTACCCCTAGTAGCAAGCAATGCTATAACTGTGGTTCTAAGGACCATTTTGCGAACAAGTGTTCAAGCCCCGTTCTTGTCGCTATTGTAAGAGCCCAGATCATTATATATATTTATGCCCCAGACTTCAAGGCAAGAAGGAGGGAAAGTTAAACGTGGCTCAAGACCCTGGCAACACATCTCGCGGTCAAGGTATGTCTCATTCTGTCCTTGACGGCATTATTATATTTCATGATCAACCTATTAGAGTTCTCTTTGATACGGGTGCATCCCATTCTTTTATATCAAAGGAACTTGTCGATACTTTTTCTTTAAGTGTTGTTGCTTTAATGACTTCTTTGAGAATTGCGAATCTGGTTGGTGTGTCCGCAACTCTTAGTTTGCTTTGTAAAGATGTGGAGATTATTTTGTGTGATTTTCCTTTCCTAGCCGATTTGCATGTCATGCGTTATTTAGGCTTTGGAATGATTTTGGGTATGGATTGGCTTAACCGTTATGAATCTCATATCCTATGTCCTGAGCGGACAATTTATCTCCGACATCCGCAATCCGTAAAGCAGATTTCAGTTGTTCTTAAAGATTCGGATTCCACTTTGGCTGCATCTTTATAATCTCTAAATCCTCTTGATGAAGACAATGATGATGAGGAAGATGTCATTTCTCTTATTCACGTCGTCCGTGAATTTTCCGACATATTTGAGCCCGCTCAAGGATTGCCACCTAAGCGAGCAAATGAGTTCAGAATTAATCTTATCCCTGGAGCTCAACCTATCACTCGTCCTCCTTATCGCATGTCCAATAAAGAAAATGAGGTGTTGGCAAACAATTATCTGAATTGGAAGCGAAACAATTTATTCAATCTAGTTCCTCTCCATGGGGAGCTTCGGTTATTTTTGTGAAGAAATCTGATGGTACACTTAGGCTCTGCATGGACTACCGCAAGCTTAATGATCTCACTATCAAGAATAAATATCTGTTGCCTCGGATTTATGATCTATTTGATCAACTTAGTGGTGCTGGAGTCTTTTCGCAATTGGACTTGGCTACCGGTTTTCATCAGCTTCGTATTGCAGAGGATAGTATTCCTTTGACTTCGTTCCGTACTCGTTATGGATCTTATGAATGGCTAGTTATGCCATTTGGTTTAACGAATGCTCTGGCTTATATTTCGTTGACCTTATGAATCTAGTTTTCAAAGATTTCCTCGATCGATTTGTTCGCATCTTTATTGATGATATTCTTGTGTATTCTAAAACCAAGGAGGAACATGAAAAGCATCTTCGTATCGTATTGGAAACTCTTAGGAGTAATCAGTTAAAAGAAAAAAATTCTAAATGTTATTTTTGGCAATCTAGTGTGAAGTTTCTCGGTCATATTATTTCCGAATTCGGAATATCAGTGGATCCTTCAAAGATTGAAGTGATTCAAAATTGGAAGAGACCGGAGAGTGTAACGAAAATCCGTAGCTTCCTTGGATTGGAGGGTTATTACCGTCGTTTTATCAAGGACTTTTCAAAAATTGTCGTGCCTCTCATTAGCTTAACAAAGAAAGGTGTTAAATACATTTGGTCGGACAAATGTGAAACTTCTTTTCAGAAATTAAAAGAACTCCTTTTTGATGCTCCTATTCTTGTTATTCCCGAAGGGAGTCAAGATTTTGTTGTTTATACCGATGCTAGTCGCGTTGGTTTGGGTGCCGTTCTTATGCAAAAAGAACGTGTTATTGCTTATGCTTCTAGGCAATTGAAGCCGGCTGAGACTAAATATGCCACACATGATTTAGAACTCGCGGCTATCGTTTTCGCCCTTCGTATTTGGCGACATTATCTTTTGGGAGAGAAATTTATACTTTATACTGATCATAAGTCTTTGAAATATTTATTTTCTCAAAAGGAACTTAACTTGCGTCAACAGCATTGGCTCGAATTCCTTGCCTCTTATGATCTTGATATTCTTTATACTCCCGGAAAAGGGAATCGAGTTGCTGATGCTCTTAGTCGTAAGCAGCAAGTGGTTGTTTCTATGATGATATCCGAATGGAATGATCTCGAGGTTTTATCCACTTGTGAAATTCGAGATCGTTTTTCCGCTTTGTGTTCATCTCTGGTTTTATGTAGCCTTGAGGCTCATCCTTCTCTTTTAGACCGCATTCTTGAAGCTCAAAAGCTAGATCCCGAATTGGCTCTTCTTGGCCAAAATATTAAGGATAAAGTTGATATTGAAGGCCTGAAAGACTTTGATATTGAATCTCGAGGTGACATTCGAAGATTTGGTAGACTTATCGTACCAAATATTAGTGATCTTCGTAAAGATATTCTAGAAGATTCTCATCGTTCCAAATATTCCATTCATCCCGGTAGTAGTAAAATGTACGCGGATATGAAGCGACTTTATTACTGGGAGGGAATGAAATCAGACATTGCTAACTTCGTTAAGTGTTGCATGACTTGCCAACTTGTTAAGGCTGAACATCAAAGGCTCGGTGGGTTACTGCAACCTTTGGAAATTCCAATTTGGAAGTGGGATCATATTTCCATGGATTTTATTGATGGCCTTCCACGTTCTCGTTCGGGTCATGATAGCTTATGGGTGATTGTTGATAGACTTACTAAATCCACCCATTTTATTCTCGTTCGGTCTAATCGAACCGTTCCTCTTTTGGCCAAACTCTTTATTAAAGAAATTGTTAAATTGCATGGAGTTCCTACTTCTATAGTTAGTGATCGTGATCCATTGTTTACTAGTGGATTCTGGAAGAGTATTCAAAAAGCTTTGGAAACGAAGCTTAATTTTAGCACCGCTTATCACCCCCAGTCCGATGGACAAACTAAGCGTGTGAATCAAACTCTTGAAGATCTTCTTCGATCTTGTGTGCTTGATTTCGGTGGAAGTTGGGAAGATCATATTTCTCTCGTTGAGTTTTCCTATAATAATAGCTTCCAATCTAGTATTGGTATGGCGCCTTTCGAGGCACTCTATGGAAGGCCATGCCGATCTCCTTCTTGTTGGCTTGAGGCCGGTGAGAAGCTGGTTTTAGGTCCAGATTTTATTCATGATTCCACAGAAAAGATTGAACTTATTCGACATAGGATGAAAGAAGCCCAGAGTAGACAAAAATCCTATGCCGATAATCGAAGAAGGAAATTAGAATTTTCTGTTGGAGATCTTGTATTTATTCGTGTTTCCCCTATGAAGGGTGTTGTACATTTCAGTCGATCGGGAAAGTTAGCGCCTTGATATATTGGGCCATTTCCTATCACCGAACGTATTGGTTCCATGGCTTACCGCCTTTCATTACCGGCTCAGTTTTCTGCCATGCATGACGTGTTTCACGTTTCTCAGTTACGGAAGTGCCTTCGGGATTCCAATTCTATTCTTGAGCCCGGTATTGTGGAAGAGATTGTAGTTTCGCCTAATTTAACTTATGAGCAGCATCCTATTCGAATTATTGCTTCGGAGGTCAAACGACTTCGAAATAAAGATGTTCTGCTTGTTAAGGTTCAATGGTCCTCAAATCCTAAGGATTGCTCTTGGGAATCTAGAGAATTCATCGAGCGTACACATCCGGACTTACTTTCTCATGCCCTTTAACGTGAACTTCTTGTTTCAAATTTCTTTTGTGTTAATATGCTTTCATGGTTGTTACTTTTTTTTATTTCCATCTTATATATTGTGAGGACGCAATTTCTTTAAGGAGGGGAGTCTGTAACAACCCGTATATTTATCGATTTTATATTTAAATATTTTATCGTCAGTCGGATTTTAGTCCGAAAAGTTACTTTTTGCATACGGCCGAATTAGGACTCGAGACCACTTCCATTGAGTTCAAAATGCCGTTTGCGATCTTTTTAAGTATAAACTTTGATATGTTTGGAGTTAGTAGAATTTTGCTACTTTTTCCACTTAGGGCTTTGGTCTTGTTTCAGCTCACAAGACCCAAGCTTCACCCCTCCTCTCTTCATTACCTTACTTCTATTTCCTAATACTCAAGATTTTACAACAATGGAGAGAGGAATGGGAAATTAAAACTCCAAGCCCTAGTTTTCTTTTGCAAATCAAGTTCTAGCTCCAAACTAATAGAAGAAGCTTTGGTAAGCCTCCTCTTCTTCTTCTCCAACTCATTCTCTTATCAATTTCAGAAATTCCTAAACCTAACTTAGGAAATGTTTCTCTTTTTAGCCTAGATTCAAGGTTGTTGAGTTGGAATTGAAGTGTGATTGCTCTTGCCATTGCTCTATAGCTTCATCTTCATTTGTTTTGGGTTTAAAGGTGAGATTTTTATCTCACATCTTAGTCTATAATTATCTTCGATTGTTAGGTATGAATTCCTAACACTTATTCTTGTGTAATTGATTTTGGTTTGGATTGATTTTGGGTATATTCCAATTTTTGGTGTTTTGGTTCAATTTTTGTGATAATCCTATTATGGACATTTGGACATTGATATTTGAGGCGTATCGATGAGCTGTTAAAGCTGGGTTGTCACATGGTATAATTCCTTAGTCGTTGTTGCTCGTCCTATCGTTATCAATATCGTTTTGGCCATCATTGGTCCAGGTTCAGGAAATGCCTGAAATTCCAGTTTCAGACGTCTGAATTGATATTTCAGACGTCTGAATATGATTCTGGGAAAATTTCTATCCCCAGATTCAGACGTCTGAATCAAAGGCTTCAGACGTCTGAATTGGTTCGTTTTGAACCAGAAAGGAAATAGGCCAAAAAGTGCCTATTTCAGACGTCTGAAATCAAGGATTCAGACGTCTTAATTCTGTTCTGGAAAATACTTTATTTTCCAGATTCAGACGTCTGAATCCTTGATTTCAGACGTCTGAATCTGCAGTCTTTTGCCTGTTTGCCTATTGAGCTTGAATTTCCAACTTTAATCGATTTGTATTGATTCCCTTTTTGTTGTTATCATTTATTATCGGCTTTGATGACATTTTCATCGTGATTTTTGGGAATATCCATTTTGATGGATTCGGTATCGATTTCTTTGGATTTTATTCACGTCTTTGAATGTGAATTTTGGTGATTGATTGTTCCACAATCATTTTTGTGATTTGTCACTTTGAAAATATAAAGGTTTCAATACTGGTAGTAAATATCAAAACTTCTTCGTTAAAACGATTTCAACTCTATTTTCAATATCAAATCCGTTTATAAAACCGCTTTCCAATCTACTAGTATATACAAACCTTTACCGCACTCGTATGAGAAATCTAATTAAAGACTTAGTAAAACGAGTGGTATGAAACGCTTGCGTTTACTTCGCCGGTTAATTCTCGGACTTGTTCGATTGAACCTCTTGTGATAATTTTCTAGTGAAGATCTACAGTTTGTTCGTAAATATTTAAGTTAAGCAAGTGGTTATGGGACATGAAGCTAAACTCATATATTTTCGGACTTAGTGTAATTGACACTTCTCTGTGTTGTATTTAAGTTGTATCGAGTTGTATTAACTAGACAGGTGTTTATAACTGTCTAGTATGTGATGTATTATATGTGTAACTCTGATGTATATGATATTTTGTAATCTCTTATGTGATATATTATATTTCATTCGTTCCGCTGTTAAGATTCTGATGTTGTTTCTTCTTTCTTCTTTATCTTTTCTATTTCTCACCCCTTTCTTTTTTAAAGATGATGCAACTTTCTGGTGGTAGAAAGTTGGGTCGTTTCAGTTTTGAAATGGAAATAATACATTGATAATTTGGGTTTGAAATAGCAATAAAATTTTGGTTTTAAAGTATATACTATTTTGAAGTTAAGGATATGTTTTGAAATGGCTAAAATATTTTGGTTTTAAAGTATATACTATTTTGAAGTAAAGGATATGTTTTGAAAGGGCAATGATTGAGTTTATAAAAGTATATATATAATTTTAAATGACCACGGTGTTATAATAACGTTTGGTTGTTAAAGAGACCGGGATCGGATATGGACATACTCTCTGTCGATACCGAAAACCACTTTGACAACTGTGTACGCGGTGGAGTTTCCAGAATGAAGTAGGATGGTGGCGATGATCCTAAGGTATATACGTGGACCCAACTCCCGTGAGTTGGCATAAGGTGGCTAAAACAGGAGCGATCTCGGACCAGTGAGGTAGCACCTCTTATCGGACGCACTTCTTCGATTCCATTCTATTACTTTCTGATTTTTGGTGGCCACCCTTAGATTTGGGAGTGTTGT
Source organism: Allium fistulosum (assembly GCA_030737815.1). Taxonomy (NCBI): domain Eukaryota; kingdom Viridiplantae; phylum Streptophyta; class Magnoliopsida; order Asparagales; family Amaryllidaceae; genus Allium; species Allium fistulosum. The sequence continues at coordinate 717,758,833 of CM060908.1, forward strand.
TCGAGGTGGAGCGGTAGTTGCTGCTATGTGTTTCCATCAGTCCGTGTGCGTAATTGGTATATCTACCCTGGCATTGCCTTGTGTGCCGTGTCACCTACCATATCGAGCTTTACTACGAGTTGTGATTTCTCCCGTAGCCTGTGGAGTATCGAGGGTAGCCCCCATTTTTGGGAGTATGCTAATACTGGATAGACTACTGGGACTATTACGTGTTAAGGGCTATATGGGTAACCCCTTGACGCTATTAAAAAGTATGTTTATTTTATATTAGACATTATTATAATAGCGAATATTACTACATAGTAGATAGTTTAACGGATCCTTAAGAGATGTGAATCCCGAACATTTCTTAAGTTACTGCACTCACGTTAGACACTGGATAGGAGATGTCAAATCCCGTAAACATCTCTGACGCCATTTACACTCATATTTATTTCATTGATTTAACTTACATAAGATCTTTTAGTTCTGAATCGAGTGTTTTGTCTTTTCAATTCGCTCGGGTCAGCCTGAGCATTTCAGGATTTGAAGGCCTTAATTCTGGAGGACGAAGACGAAGAATTATTATTACTATTTGTTATATATTCCACTACACCATTGTATTCCACTGCATTAATTATCGTTCTCTGGTATGTGTAACTCTGATATGTATTATATAAGTATAATCAAATGTTTTGTAAAACAGCTTCATGAAATGTTATTTGATTATTATATTTTATCGTTCCGCTGCAAGATTCTATTTTGTTTCTTTTATTTCTCCACTTATTCTTATTTACTCCATAACAATCCGCCCTTCTGTATGGTTTAAGTTGGCACGTGTGTCTGCTTAAGCGTATAAAAAGGTGGGATGTTACATCTGGTATCAGAGCGAGGTTTAGCGATAAACCTTAGCTTTGTGGGGTCTGACGCTTTACTAATAGGGTAGTAATACCCTATGATGGGTCGCTGATTGTATATATATGAGAGAGCGTATTTGTTAGTGTTATAAAAAGGTTTTAATATTGTGTTAATCTGTTCCGTTTTGTATTTATAAGTTCCGGTTGGTGCATGGGACGCTATGACATCAATAGGGATTTCTAAACACTTAATAGGACAGACCGACATAATATTTGTTTTTAACATAGGTGAATGAAATAATTTTGCCTATTATATTTCCTATATATAAAATAAATTTTTATAAATGATATATATATATTTGGTTGCATATATTGGTTGTTAGGTAGTTTAATCTATAAATATTAGTAAAATAAATAAAAATTGGAAACTTAGAATCTAAAATCCCTGGATTTTTGAAAATTTCCTTTTAAATGATTTTGAAATATAATGATAATATTATTAGAAGTATTTTCTGATATAAATATTTCAATATAATTTGAAAAATAATTATTTTAAAGAAACTTTGGAAAGAAATAAGTTCTGTACTTCCCTCTCTATCGCTGGAAAATAATTTCGGTGATGGCGGCCACATCATCTACATTCTTTTTTGAGTTTCGAAGTGGGAAGGCCACTGTTGTAGTTTTACTACAGATTTATTTTGATAAGCAAATATAAATTTTAAATTGTTTTAATTAAAATTGGATATATAAAATTTAAGTATATATTTAGCTGTTATTTTAAAATGATTTGAAACTTAACCTGGTATTTAGTTCTTGAATTTCCATTAATTAATAGTTTCAATTAGTGTAGTGAAATGGAATTTAACTAATAATTGAAGCCTCTAAAGAAAATAAGTGATTTAATGCTAAGTTATAAATTAAATAAAAAGAAAATTTAAATTTGTAACATATAAAACAAAGGATTATTATTGAACATTTAAATTAATTAAAAGAATTGAGAGAAACTTGTATAACTTTCAGTTACATTCTTTAAAAGCACATATATAACTTACCAAATATTAAAAGTTGAAATGTTTAATAAGAAAATGTAATGGTAATTGTACAAGTAAACTTATATAATGAAAGTGTTCAGTAAATTGCTTTTATTAATAAGAATTAAGGTTATAATTGTTATGCCAAGTAACTGAATCGAACATGAATATTATTAATAAATGAATGTAAATAAATGGAATCAAGTAATGGATGAATATAATACAATAAGAAGAGAATTGACATGATAAGAATAAATTTAATGAAGATAAGTATTAATTGAATGAAGAGGAAATCAAGCAACAATATATGGAATGAAATTAATAAGAATGAACTCGATCTATTGTTTGAATTTGTTGTTTGTTTAATTTATGGTTGTTTGGGCAAGGATACTTTACAATTGTTGGATGAATAAATAATCTATTTAGTTCGCCTAAGACTGGTGAGTAAAAGGGTACACTTAGTAGTTATTTCTCATTCCGTACAATTTAAAGTTTTGAACCCGAACAACTATTTGTTTGTTTGATATGAATGGATGATTGATTTGTGTTGATGTGATGGTTGTATGCCTTGTTGCAAGTGATTGTTGTTTGTATTGATTGGTTTTTTTATGGTTGAAACAACTTCAAATATTTCATTCTATATAATTTTTAACTCTTCTAGATATTATAAGTGAAATACAGGTTATGGAAGCAATTGCTACTGCTTTTGGTTTCATAATTTAAGCGTTGTTTGCCCGACAAATAGGCACGTTTTCAGATTTTGGTTTTATAGCGTTATTATATTTTTCTTGTGTTGGGATATATTATTTTGAAATTTTAAGTTATATATTGTTATTATATTTTCTTCGGAGCCTCTCCGTACAAAGGAAACTCTGCCGAAATTTTCCGTAAATTTTGGACTTAGAAAATTTTGTAAATGTTTCCAAACGTTAATAATTTAAGTATAAAAAGATGTAAATGGTTATAAATTGGTATATTTTATTTTAAATTATTTTATTTTGTAAATTTATTTGTTTATAAATTTAATATTTTAAGTAAGATATATTGATTTCTTAATTCTTCTTTTTCCCTTCTTTTTCCTTTTCGGGGATGAAAAGTTTTGAGTGGAGGAGAGTGTAACGACCCGTAAATTTTGATAATTTAATTGGTTAAATTAATAAGATTTTCGTAATTAAATTTAGAAAGGAATAGAAATTTTATAATAAATATTGAAGTAAATGTTAAGAATGAATTGTAGTAATGGTTATTAAAACTAATTGTTGAAAATTTAAGTGAATTTAAAATAAGTAATAAAAGGTAAGCATTTAATTTACCAATGTAATAATATATTGATTTAAAGTAACTAAATGTAAATTTAGGCAATAATGTTAATGCAAGGTAAACATTATGTAATAAATTGTAGTTGATAGGATTTATGCTAGAGAGTAAGTATAATAGTTGTTTTGATAATAAAGTAAGAATGTGAACTAAATTTTTTAAAATAAATGTAATTAAGTGGATTTATTGGAATTTAATAAAATTTGATGTTGGAATATTACATAAATAAGGATTGTGATGAAATTTGGAAATATTAATGCATCAAGATATAGCCAATGCTAATTGAAGGTTAATAATTAATGGATTGAATGAAATGAGATTTACGTAGATGTTATACTTAGCTACAAATTGGATATATGGTAATAAATGTAAGCATTCAATTAATTAATGAATTTATTTAATTTGTAAAGTAATAATATAATAGGTGGTAACTAGTTGGGAAGAATGAGCATACAAAATAATTAAATATTACTTTAATGAAAATAAGTGTAGTAAAGGAAGTGTGAATGTAAAATTTATAGAAACGTGAATTATATTAAGGTAAATTCATTAGTTGGATTTAAACCTAAATTAATGTGTTCAATTGATAAAAGTACACATTTAGAATGTAATATTTATTCAAGTAAAGATGTGATTAGGCGTATATTAATGTAATGAAATAATTAGCGTTATATATGGAATTATAATCTGGATTGATAAGTAACGAACTTTTAAATGCAATCAAAAGAAATAGGTGACATTTAATATAGGTTGTTTATTTATTTTGTAAATAAACTTTGGTAATCAATTACAGTAAATCCAAATTTAACTTTTGGTTAATGTAAATTTAAGTAATGTTAATTTTACTCATAATATGAATTGATTGATTTAAAAAATGGAAACCAAGATTTTATTTAATTGAAATATAAAATTCAATAATTGGATTTATTGCAATTTAACGAAATTGAATTGTGACGACCGCCCATGACCCCTACACCGAACAAGGAAAATAGTGCGCTGAAAGGTGTGCCAGGCAGCCATGGACGATTGTCAAGGTAAAATAAAACAGCAGAATCTATCATATTACTCACAGCGCATGGATAAAAATACAATAGAGAATATATATAGTGAAGCTTCACAAAATAGAATCTCATCAATTAAGCTTCATAATAGTTGAATACAAACATCTGAATAGTCAATACATCAAGCCTCACTACATATCACTCAGAGAATTATACAAGCAGCGGAACATCCAGTACATATAGTAAGAAAATAATATGCAAGCCTCCAGCTCGTCTTCGTCATCAGCATCGTTGGAAACCAAGAACAGCACCTGTCACCTGCTACCTAGTCTGCCTATCCTAAAATGGATGAACAGCCCAAGGTAATAAGAGTTGAACATAAAACTTTGAGTCAGACAACAGTCTTAGTGAGCAGTAAATTAACTAACAACATACCAAAAGAGCATAAAGGTAAAAGGAATAGGAATCCAACCCTCCCACTCCACCTCTTTCTACAGTGATTGCCCCCAGACACACTAAGCAGAAATAAACATAGCAAAGCAGACATTTAAAGTAAAGCAATTATCACTCGAGTCAAGGTCGACATCTTCCAAGCACAAACCCCCAAGGCCTAAACCAAGATCAGATAAGCACCCAGAAAATACCGCTCTTGAGACCGAATGACGATACAACCAAACATCCACGACTCTGGTTATCACTGTTATCATTGCTTCGACACCACCGTTAATTGAATGACCGGCACATTCTTTCAGCCGTCCGTCAAGGGCTAATGGAAACTCCGGTTCTAGACAGAACTCCGCACATCGTCGCAGCCCGTGCCTAGGACTATCGAATCTGCCCAGAGTACTCGACTACCAATCATAGTCTTTAGGGACTATCGAATCTGCCCAGCGTACTCTTGCTTTGAGCCTGCTAGAACCTTCAACAACGATGAAATCTCAGCCTTCTAGTCATCCTCCTCGACGACTATTTCCATACTAGCTCAAGCGCCTCTTGAGCCAACCATTATCCTCAAACTCGAACCCTTTCACCGAGTCATCAACATGCTTGGGATGATCCCGTCTGGATTAAACCAAGGCTATCTCACATCATGCTTCGCTTCATCTCATCATAGCAAAGCCTCATCTCAACATTATCATCAAATCTATCCATATGAGCTTCATCAATCGCCACATATGCCACGAGCAGCTTTTCTAATTCAAGAGCCTTTCCCTTAGCTTTTGAATCATCTTTGACCATCTTCTCTAAATCCAACAACCAATCAACCAATTTATAACAATCAATCAAATCAATCATTAATCCAAGTAATCAATCATTCAAACAAGATCTAATCAATTATAACAATAATGGCAATCTAGTAAATAAAGAGTCCAAATCTAACAAGCATGAATCATGAGCAATATCTCTACAACTTGATGAATGAACTTGCATAGGTTAACATGTAGTAAAATGGATGTCAAATCATCATGAACAGTAGATCTATACTTAAGGTTAAGAAAATGCATGGAAATCACTATTTAACACAAAATCAAGCCACCAATCCGATATACTCCTTTGGATCCGTGTGAGAGATAATCACCACTCACCGAATCTCCTAATCAACTCAAAAGCAACACACTTCAGATCTGGACAGCGAAGGATCTAACTCGATCTACCAAAATTCTGCTTCAAACGATGAAATCTCTCTTCGAAGAATGTAGATCTTCAACTTTAGCTCTTGGATCTTCGATCTTGATCTTCGATTTGGATGGAAGGAATCACAAGATTGGAGTGGAGAAAAGAAGTGAAGAAGTGTAGCATTCGAGCTCTCAAAATGGCAGGACTTCGTCGCTTCAAAATCCGGATCCCAAAAAGTGTGGAAAAACCGGGTATTTATAGGCAGTTTCCTTAAGTCATTCGCCCCTTAAGTCGTCCACGACTTATGGAAACCCCACGACCTACGACTCACGACTCAGCCAATCCCACGACTTAACAAACCTCTCGACCTACGACTTAACAAACCCTATGACTTATCCATTCCCTTCGACCTACGACTTAAACCATAACACACGCGCGCGCGAACCAGGACTCAACGACTCAACAAGTCCTACGACTTAACCTTGCGCGACTTAACACATATGTGCGACTTAGCGACCTTGCGACTTAACGCTATACGACTTAAGTCTAACGCAAGTGCGCGACTCAACGACCCAACGACCTAAGCCTTAACAATAATGCGCGACTTATGACCTAACTCCAACACAGGGTCTTACGACCTAAACTTCAACGACTTATCCCATATTCCTTAAGTCGTTAACCCCACTTATCCCCTAGGTCGTTAACTCCCCTAAGCCGCTAACTCTTAAGTCACCGCTTCCTTTAAGTCGCCAATTCCTATAAGTCGCCAACTCCTATAAGTCGCCAACTCCTATAAATCGCTAACTTCCTATAGGTCGCTCCAAACTCTTAAGTCATCTACCCCTTAGGTCATCTACCCCTTAAGTCGCTCCACGACCTAAGCTACCACACGACTTAAGCTACAACACGGCTTATCTCCGAACGACCTAACTTCTACATGACTCAAGCTCTAGCCGACCTAAACTCTGGACGACTTAACAATACTAACAACCTAATAACAATTGTTCTATAATCTTTCGATCCGTAAAAATACGGGTCGTTACATTCTCTCCCCCTTAGGAATTTCGCCCCCGAAATTCCAAACAAACAAGAGCAATCAAAAACTATTCCGCATGCCTACCATCCATAGCAATCAACAAACCATGCGTCCAATTCTAGCCTAGCATGCAGAATTCTAAAACTAGAACAAGTTACAACGTAGTGAGATGACACGACACCTTATGGCCATACCTCGAAGAGTTCAGGATGAGCTGCCTTCATCCTCTCTTCCACCTCCCATGTACAGTCGTTAACATCATCACTCCATTGTATCTTAAGCAACCTAACTACCTTCCTCCTAAGCTGTTTCGTGTCAGTTTCCACAACACGAAGTAGCTTACGAGGTCTCTTATCGCCTGGATCAATCTCAAAATCTTCACAGCTATCAGCAGAAACCACTGTATTCGAGTTGTGCACATACTTCCGTAGATACGATACATGAAAACCATTGTGCACACTCGACATCTTTTCTGGTAACTCCAATTTATAGGCGAGCTTTCCAATTCGCTCGATGATCGGGAATGGTCCAACAAATCTCGGAGTCAATTTTCCTTTCTTCCCAAATCGAATAACATTCTTTAGTGGAGAAATCTTCACAAAAACCATATCACCTACGTCGAATTCCAAATCCTTACGATGCTTATCGGCATAACTTTTCTGTCGGTCTTGGGCTGCCTTCATTCGTTGCCGAATGATCTCTATACAATCCGAAGTCTGTCGAATCATTTCTGGCCCAAGTATTAGCTTTTCTCCTGTTTCTAACCAACATGTCGGAGAGTTACACGGTCTTCCATACAATGCTTCATACGGTGCCATACCAATGCTTGACTGGTAACTGTTATTATACGAAAATTCCACCAAATGAAGGTGATCTTCCCATGATCCTCCGAAATCTAAAACACAAGCTCTAAGGAGATCTTCCAAAACCCGATTGACTCTCTCGGTCTGACCATCTGTTTGGGGGTGATAAGCTGTACTCAAACACAACTCGGTTCCCAAAACTTCCTGAAAGCTCTTCCAAAATCCACTAGTGAACAATGGGTCTCGATCGCTCACTATACTCTTCGGAATACCATGGAATCGAACTATCCACTTAACATACAGCTCAGCCAACTTTGATGCAGTTCTGGTCGATCGAATAGGAATGAATCTTGCACTCTTAGTCAAACGATCCACGATGACCCAAATCCCTTCATTTCCCGTTCTCGTTCTAGGTAACCCATCGATAAAATCCATCGATATTTGCTCCCACTTCCATGTAGGAACTTCTAATGGCTGTAGCAATCCACTGGGCTTCTTTTGCTCAGCTTTTACCAACTGGCAGTTCATGCACTTGGAAATAAAATTTCCAACATCCTTCGTCATACCTTCCCAGTAATAGGTTCTCTTCATATCCCGATACATCTTATTTCCACCTGGATGGATTGTCAGCTTTGAGTGATGACTTTCCTTCAGAACTTCATTTCTCAATTCATCTATATCAGGAACAACTAGTCATCCTTGCTTCAGAAGCCAACCCGCTCGATCGACCTCGAATCCTTTATCCTTTTCTGGGTCCAATCCAGATTCCAAATCACGGATAATCTCGACAAGCTTATCGTCTCGCTTTTGGCTCTCGCCAATCCTTTCCACAAGAGTCGGTCTTATCGATAAGTTTGCCAACATCTCAGGTTCCAATTCACATCTAGGCCTGAAGTCAAATCCAGCCAAATACTCGAGACTCTTCCATTCTGAAAACATGGCTCCTAATCCTGCATGTCTTCGACTTAACGCATCTGCCACTGCGTTACCCTTTCCCGGAGTATAGGCTATACCAAAATCATATGATGCCAAAAACTCTAGCCATCGTTGCTGCCGAAGATTCAAATCCTTTTGGGAGAAAAGATACTTCAATGACTTATGATCTGTAAACAACTCGAATCGAACTCCCAATAGATAATGTCTCCACATCTTCATAGCAAATACAATTGCTGCCAATTCCAAATCATGAGTCGGATAATTCCTTTCATGTGGCTTTAGTTGTCGACTTGCATATGCAACAACTCTACCCTTCTGCATCAGCACTGCTCCAAGTCCAGTACCACATGCATCGGTGTAAACCACCATCTCATCATTTCCACTTGGAATAGTCAAAACAGGAGCACTTGTCAATCGCTCTTTCAAGATTCTGAAAGCTTGCTCACACTTAGCATCCCATCTGAATACCTGATTCTTTTTCGTCAATCCTGTTAATGGTGCAGCTACCTTGGAAAAGTCTTTGATAAATTGACGATAGTATCCTGCTAATCCAAGAAAACTTCTCACATCAGATGCATTCTTAGGTCTAACCCAATCCTGGATTGCTGCCACTTTAGTGGGATCAACCGCTATTCCATTTCCAGCGATAATATGGCCTAAGAACCTCACTTCACTCTTCCAGAAGTGACACTTCGAAAACTTAGCCTTCAGCTGATGTTTCCGTAAGATTTCCAAAACAATACGCAAGTGCGTCTTGTGCTCTTCTTCAGTTCTAGAATAAAAAATATCATCCACGAACACTAGTACGAACTTGTTCAACTGATCTCTGAACACTCTATTCATAAGATCCACAAAATATGCCGGTGCATTGGTCAATCCAAACGGCAATACCAGCCACTCAAAGAAACCGGATGGTGTCCTGAAAGCAGTCTTCGGCACACTATCCTTAGCCACTCTTAACTGGTGAAATCCCGTTGCCAAATCCATCTGAGAAAACACCTTAGCTTCGTGAAGCTGATCAAACAAGTCATCTATTCTCGGCAATGGATACTTGTTCTTCTTAGTCACCTTATTCAGCTCACGATAATCCATACACAACCTCAATGATCCATCTGCTTTGGTTGCAAACACAACTGGTGCACCCCATTCGGACACACTACGCCGAATGAATCCTTTCTGCAAAAGATCATCAACTTGCACCCTCAACTCTTGCTGTTCCCTAGGCGCCATCCGCCTAAGAGGCATCACAACAGGTCTGGCTCCTTCAACTAAATCGATACAAAACTCGATCTCCCTATGCGGCGGTAACCCTTTGACCTCATTAAAGACATCCTCAAATCCATTAGCGATTGGCACCGATGACAGTCCATCCTGGGGAACAACCAGCGAATACATGAAGCTCATGAAGACGCCTTCCTCATGCTTACATCGTATCACAACCTTTCGCCCTTCCACATTCTCGACTGTCACCTCCAACCTTTCACAATCAACCTTTGCCGCATACTTCCTAAGCCAGTCCATACCCAAAATAATTCCGAACCCCGCAAAGTTCAGAACAAAACAATCACAAACAAAAGAGCAATCATGACTCGATACAATCAGACCATGGCATAGCATACACAGACATGACGAACCCCCTACTGGATTAGTCACAATCAATGGTCTATCAACAATATCTGGTTTTAAACCCAACCGGCATACAAGTTCATTACAAACAAAAGAATGCGACGCTCCAGTATCGAATAACACCCTAACTGGAACACCACATATGGAAAGAGTACCTTGAACCACCACGCTCTTTCCTTTCTCTTCAGCGGTAGGAGCTTTTGAAGATGATGGAATAGCCCCCAAAGCATAAGCTTGCACAATCTGCTTGTCCTTCCGTGGTTCTGGACAATTCTTCTTAATATGCCCCAGCTTGTCACAGTTGTGGCACTTCACCGGCACCTTTGGATTCTTACAATCTCTGGAGAAATGGCACTTCTGCTGACAATTGTAGCAGGTCACTTCGCCCTTCGGCTTCTTCTAGCCATCCTTACCCTTTTGCTGCTGCTGCATCCTCTTCTTGTTTCCACCCTGCTGTGGTTTAGACTCTTCCTTGGTCACAGCAACAACAGATCCTTCTTTAGGAAACAGATCCTCGTGCCTGAGAGCCTTCTCTACAAGCTTCTCAAATGGATCGTCCAAATGATCCACCAACTGTCTCCCAAGATAACTGTCCAAGCCTGTCACAAACTTCTCGTTCTTCTGATAAGGAGATTCAATATACGACTGGGCATACTTGGACAAAGCTTCAAACTCAGAAACATACTCAAGAACTGGTCTTCCACCTTGCTTGAGCTCCCCAAACCTCTTGAATAGAACAGATTTCTGAGCTGTAGAAATGAACATAGCCTCAAATCTGTCTTGGAATTGTACCCAAGTAATTTCTTCCTCCGGAGTATCAATGGTGATAGAGTTCCACCAATCAGAAGCTCTTCCTTGAAGCTGTCTTGATGCGAGCTTCCTTTTGGTTGCATCCTCGATTCCCAAGTCACCAAAGATCCTTCTACAAGCATCTATCCATCTCTGGACTTCAATGGTTGACTCCGTTCCCAAGAAAACCTTTCCTCCAAGAGCAGTATAATCTTTACACAGCTTAGCAAAATCCACCGGTTTTGGAGTTTGAACTTGAACTCCAACATCTACTGCTGGCCCCGGAGCTGGCATCCTTCTCATGATCGAAGTCATCATAGCCTCGAACATAGCAACATAATCAGCAGCCCCCTCAGTAGCACGGCCTTCCCTAGCAGCTGGTCTCCCTCTTCGACTCATTCTTAATATCTATAAAAGGAATGATTAATACACCTTGAGAACAACTACATAAGGAACTCAAATCCTTCTAAGCTACTATATTATATATAGTAATCATCCATCAAAATACAATTACGTCTTTCATACGTAGTTACGTCAGCGAGCGTTGGGTAAAATCGATTAACCAAAGCTCTAATACCAAATGTGACGACCGCCCATGACCCCTGCACCGAACAAGGAAAATGGTGCGCTGAAAGGTGTGCCAGGCAGCCATGGACGATTGTCAAGGTAAAATAAAACAGCAGAATCTATCGTATTACTCACAGCGCATGGATAAAAATACAATAGAGAATATATATAGTGAAGCTTCACAAAATAGAATCTCATCAATTAAGCTTCATAATAGTTGAATACAAACATCTGAATAGTCAATACATCAAGCCTCACTACATATCACTCAGAGAATTATACAAGCAGCGGAACATCCAGTACATATAGTAAGAAAATAATATGCAAGCCTCCAGCTCGTCTTCGTCATCAGCATCGTTGGAAACCAAGAACAACACCTGTCATCTGCTACCTAGTCTGCCCATCCCAAAATGGATGAACAGCCCAAGGTAATAAGAGTTGAACATAAAACTTTGAGTCAGACAATAGTCTTAGTGAGCAGTAAATTAACTAACAACATACCAAAAGAGCATAAAGGTAAAAGGAATAGGAATCCAACCCTCCCACTCCACCTCGTTCTACAGTGATAGCCCCCAGACACACTAAGCAGAAATAAACATAGCAAAGCAGACATTTAAAGTAAAGCAATTATCACTCGAGTCAAGGTCGACATCTTCCAAGCACAAACCCCCAAGGCCTAAACCAAGATCAGATAAGCACCCAGAAAATACCGCTCTTGAGACCGAATGATGATACAACCAAACATCCATGACTCTGGCTATCACTGTTATCATTGCTTCGACACCACCGTTAATTGAATGACCGGCACATTCTTTTAGCCATCCGTCAAGGGCTAATGGAAACCCCGGTTCTAGACAGAACTCCGCACGTCGTCGCAGCCCGTGCCTTGGACTATCGAATTTGCCCAGAGTACTCGACTACCAATCATAGTCTTTAGGGACTATCGAATCTGCCCAGCGTACTCTTGCTTTGAGCCTGCTAGAACCTTCAACAACGATGAAATCTCAGCCTTCTAGTCATCCTCCTCGACGACTATTTCCATACTAGCTCAAGCGCCTCTCGAGCCAACCATTATCCTCAAACTCGAACCCTTTCACCGAATCATCAACATGCTTGGGATGATCCCGTCTGGATTAAACCAAGGCTATCTCACATCATGCTTCGCTTCATCTCATCATAGCAAAGCCTCATCTCAACATCATCATCAAATTTATCCATATGAGCTTCATCAATCGCCACATATGCCACGAGCAGCTTTTTTAATTCAAGAGCCTTTCCCTTAGCTTTTGAATCATCTTTGACCATCTTCTCTAAATCCAACAACCAATCAACCAATTTATAACAATCAATAAAATCAATCATTAATCCAAGTAATCAATCATTCAAACAAGATCTAATCAATTATAACAATAATGGCAATCTAGTAAATAAAGAGTCCAAATCTAACAAGCATGAATCATGAGCAATATCTCTACAACTTGATGAATGAACTTGCATAGGTTTACATGTAGTAAAATGGATATCAAATCATCATGAATAGTATATCTATACTTAAGGTTAAGAAAATGCATGGAAATCACTATTTAACACAAAATCAAGCCACCAATCCGATATACTCCTTTGGATCCGTGTGAGAGATAATCACCACTCACCGAATCTCCTAAACAACTCAAAAGCAACACACTTCAGATCTGGACAGCGAAGGATCTAACTCGATCTACCAAAATTCCGCTTCAAACGATGAAATCTCTCTTCGAAGAATGTAGATCTTCAACTTTAGCTCTTGGATCTTCGATCTTGATCTTCGATTTGGATGGAAGGAATCACAAGATTAGAGTGGAGAAAAGAAGTGAAGAAGTGCATCACTCGAGCTCTCAAAATGGCAGTACTTCGTCACTTCAAAATCCGGATCCCAAAAAGTATGGAAAAACCGGGTATTTATAGGCAGTTTCCTTAAGTCGTTCGCCCCTTAAGTCGTCCACGACTTATGGAAACCCTACGACCTACGACTCATGACTCAGCCAATCCCACGACTTAACAAACCTCTCGACCTACGACTTAACAAACCCTGCGACTTATCCATCCCCTTCGACCTACGACTTAAACCATAACACACGCACGCGCGAACCAGGACTCAACGACTCAACAAGTCCTACGACTTAACCTTGCGCGACTTAACACATATGTGCGACTTAGCGACCTTGCGACTTAACGCTATACGACTTAACTCTAACGCAATTGCGCGACTCAACGACCCAATGACCTAAGCCTTAACACTAATGCGCGACTTACGACCTAACTCCAACACAGGGTCTTACGACCTAAACTTCAACGACTTATCCCATATTCCTTAAGTCGTTAACCCCACTTATCCCCTAGGCCATTAACTCCCCTAAGCCGCTAACTCTTAAGTCGCAGCTTCCTTTAAGTCGCCAATTCCTATAAGTCGCCAACTCCTATAAGTCGCCAACTCCTATAAGTCGCTAACTTCCTATAGGTCGCTCCAAACTCTTAAGTCGTCTACCCCTTAGGTCGTCTACCCCTTAAGTCGCTCCACGACCTAAGCTACCACAAGACTTAAGCTACAACACGGCTTATCTCCGAACGACCTAACTTCTACACGACTCAAGCTCTAGCCGACCTAAACTCTAGACGACTTAACAATACTAACAACATAATAACAGCTGTTCTATAATCTTTCGATCCGTAAAAATACGGGTCGTTACATGAATATAGCTAAATAATACTTTATTTCCAATGAAGATGGAATATGAGAAAATTTATGTAATAGTTTGAATCCAATGGTAAACCCATCTATTTGACAATAATTAATGGAATAACGTATATGCAAACTAATTTAGCGCAGTCACTATTAATTGAAACCTACTGCAATAAATGGAATTAAATATTACGTTAGTGTGGATTTAAGGTAATTTGGTAATAATGTATTGTTAATGGTTATGAATGAATTGATAATTAAAAGGAAGGGTAGTGATGTTAATATAGGTTAACTATACATAAGTTGAATGAAATCCCAATAAAGGAAGTAATGCAAATGTATATTTAGCAAAAATTTAAATACTCGTGGAAAAATTAGTTAATACACAATAAAGAAAGAAAGTTGATGTAATAAAAGAATGGAACCAAGATGAAATGATTAATGTGATTTAAAATCTTAATCTGGGTGTGCATTAATTTATAATGGGATATAAAAGCTAAATTAATAATTTAAAGTGTTGACATTACCTTTAAGATGATAAATTTATAATTGATTCATAATAAGGAAAATAAGGAAAGATTCAAATGAATGGATTCATTTGGATAGCAATTGACAATTTATGAATTAATATAAAATAGTAAGTTATAATTGATTGAAATAGTGGGGATAATATAATTTGTTAAGTGAAACATAGGTAAACAAATGTAAGTATTGAATTTATAAGAGAGAGAACATTAAATTGTAAGTTTATAAGTGTAATTAAACGTAGCTTATGTTTTGTGAAAATATAAGGAAAGTTTGATTTAATGAAAAGAAGAACGTTTATATAAAATAAAATGAATGGTTCATTTGTGAATGTAGATTTAGTTTCATTAGAGTAAAGAATAGAATGATTTCTAAAAAATAAAAATAAAAGGGAATATATATATATATATATATTTATTTGAACACTGTTTTAGCATATAGATTGATTACAAGAATAGGAGTATAATTTAAGTAAGTTATTTATTACTATGGTGTATAAACAACAAATGTCTAAACATCTTTAAATGACTTAAGGAAACAATTGTTCTATTTTTCATCCATTTTTGTTTATCTATTTTGAAATTTAAATTTGTTATTAATTGCAATCAATGTAATGGAAATATTTTAATTAAAAGGAAAGAGAACGTAAAAGGAAAGAAACGTTGATTGTAATTAATAGATTTAATAAAAGAAACCCGCGTTTTGTGTTAAACAGAAATGGTGCTTTAAAGGAAATAAAAGAATTGAACGTTTTCATTTTTAAGGTAAGTATAATTTTATTAATTGTGCATAGATAAAAATTATATGTGTACAAATTGAGTATTATTTGAGTGAATGAAATTAGTTTGGTTACGTTTCGGAGAAATTGAATTTCAAAATGTGTATGTGGTCCCTTCATTTCTTTTTTATCACATGTACATTTTAAAATAGTTATCTCATTATTAATACTAGGTCCGTTCATTTCTCCTTCTATTTAATACCTAAGCCTAGACCTTTAGGCTACATTTAATTCTTTCCATCTCATTTCTTTTCTCTCTTCACCTTCCTCCTTTCTTTTTCTTTTTTTTTCTTTCTTCTTCAAATCTTCTTCTTCTTTTTGAAAGCTTCTTTTCTTTTTCAATTCTTCATCTTCTTTAAATTTTCTTCTTCTTTTTCAAACATTCTTCTTTTTTTTCCAAATCTTCTTCTTCAAATCCAGATTCATACAAACTTCTCTGTCTCTTCCAAAACATTCTTAAAAAAAAGATTAAGATAGCAAGGAAACAAATCAAAAGGAGGAAAAATTAAAGTAAATCAAAATAAAAGATTACGGAACAAGATAGCAATTAAGAAGGAGACTAAGGAAACATAGAGCGGAGCTATGGATTAGAAGTTTATTTTTTTTAGATTCGTATAAAGGTGAGTGTTTTAACCCACTCACAACTTCTAAAATTTCTTATGTTTGTTAAATTGATTTATGATATGAACTGAAATTTATTTATAATTGTTTGGCATAATTTATCATCATTCCAGTTAAATTTAATTTATTCAATTAAAATGTTATTTAATTCATTATTGCATATAAACTGCCAGTTAAATAGTTATTTAATTTGTTATTGGATATAAACTGCCAGTAAATGCCTGTTATTTATTATATGTTGTATTTTGATGTTATTGATTTAATTGTATGATGATTGTGATAAATACTTGATGATTGATATTGGATGAATGTATGTTTTATTTGATATCATTATAATCTGCAAGTTCGTTATGGATTGATTTTTATTTGGGATTGCGGTTTGAAATGATATATAACCGTAATTTTATTTTAAATTGGGGATTGAAATGATAAATATCCGTATCACTTGACCATAGGATAGAAAATTATATACAGACACAGTTGGTCTATATATATCTATTTTTGAAATGATTTCTATGGCTTTTGGAAAAATAAGGGTTTATATAAATACTGATTTTGATATTAAATATATATTATTAAATTCTTAAAATTTAAGCTATATATAACTTGATGATGTTTTAAGTTGATTTATGAATATTTCAAGTTTGAGCTTTATGTAAATGCTATTGAATTTATTTGATAAATAATTTTAAACTAAAAAATAGTAAATTGAATTAAGAAACATATGAGATTATCAGATTTGGCTTGGAAATTTTGGAATATTTAAAGACTTGAAATATATCAAAATTGAAATGTTTTATTGAAATTAAGGTATTATTGTTTTCAAAGTATTGGTTTTCGAAATTGTTTTAACTTTGAAAGTAATATGGTTTGAAAAATGAATTTATTTGAAATAGAATTTATTTAAGAATTATCTGTGAATATATGGATTGGAAACCTATTGAAATTGAAAATTTAGAATATGACTTCAAACTGTGGTTTGGGTTTAAGATGATTTAAAAGAATATTGCAAGTTATCTAAATTTAAGAAAGATTAGTGATTGGAAATTTGGTTTTATTTAAATAAGATATTATTGAATTGTTTTGGAAATGGAAATGATATATTATTGAATTAGGTTTTGAAATGGAAATAATACATTGATAATTTGGGTTTGAAATAGCAATAATATTTTAGTTTTAAAGTATATACAATTTTGAAGTTAAGGATATGTTTTGAAATGGCTAAAATATTTTGGTTTTAAAGTATATACTATTTTGAAGTAAAGGATATGATTTGAAAGGGCAATGATTGAGTTTTTAAAAGTATATATATTTTTAAATGACCACGGTGTTATAATAACGTTTGGTTGTTAAAGAGACCGGGATCGGATATGGACATACTCTCTATCGATACCGAAAACCACTTAGACAACTGTGTACGCGGTGGAGTTTCCAGAATGAAGTAGGATGGTGGGAGTATTACGTGTTAAGGGCTATATGGGTAACAACTTGACGCTATTAAAAAGTATGTTTATTTTATATTAGACATTATTATAATAGCGAATATTACTACATAGTAGATAGTTTAACAGATCCTTAAGAGATGTGAATCGCGAACATTTCTTAAGTTACTGCACTCACGTTAGACACTGGATAGGAGATGTCAAATCCCGTAAACATCTCTGACGCCATTTACACTCATATTTATTTCATTGATTTAACTTACATAAGATCTTTTAGTTCTGACTCGAGTGTTTTGTCTTTTCAATTCGCTCGGTTCAGCCTGAGCATTTCAGGATTTGAAGGCCTTAATTCTGGAGGACGAAGACGAAGAATTATTATTACTATTTGTTATATATTCCAATACACCATTGTATTCCGCTGCATTTATTATCATTCTCCGGTATGTGTAACTCTGATATGTATTGTATAAGTATAATCAAATGTTTTGTAAAACAGCTTCATGAACTATTATTTGATTATTATATTTTATCGTTCCGCTGCAAGATTCTATTTTGTTTCTTTTATTTCTCCACTTTTTCTTATTTACTCCATAACAATCTACCCTTCTGTATGGTTTAAGTTGGCACGTGTGTCTGCTTAAGCATATAAAAAGGTGGGATGTTACATCTGGTATCAGAGCGAGGTTTAGCGATAAACCTTAGCTTTGTGGGGTCTGACTCTTTACTAATAGGGTAGTAATACCCTATGATGGGTCGTTGAGTGTATATATATGAGAGAGCGTATTTGTTAGTGTTATAAAAAGGTTTTAATATTGTGTTAATCTGTTCCGTTTTGTATTTATAAGTTCTGGTTGGTGCTTGGGACGCTATGACATCAATAGGGATTTCTAAACACTTAATAGGACAGACCGACATAATATTTGTTTTTAGTATAGGTGAATGAAATAATTTTGCCTATTATATTTTCTATATATAAAATAAATTTTTATAAATGATATATATATATATATATATATTTGGTTGCATATATTGGTTGTTAGGTAGTGTAATCTATAAATATTAGTAAAAAAAATAAAAATTGGAAACTTAGAATCTAGAATCCCTGGATTTTTGAAAATTTCCTTTTAAATGATTTTGAAATATAATGATAATATTATTAAAAGTATTTTTTGATATAAATATTTCAATATAATTTGAAAAAAAATTATTTTAAAGAAACTTTGGAAAGAAATAAGTTCTGTACTTCCCTCTCTGTCGTTGGAAAATAATTTCGGTGATGGCGGCCGCATCATCGACATTCTTTTTCGAGTTTCGAAGTGGGAAGGTCACTGTTGTAGTTTTACTACAGATTTATTTTGATAAGCAAATATAAATTTTCAATTGTTTTAATTAAAAGTGGATATATAAAATTTAAGTATATATTTAGCTGTTATTTTAAAGTGATTTGAAACTTAACCTGGTATTTAGTTCTTGAGTTTCCATTAATTAATAGTTTCAATTAGTGTAGTGAAATAAAATTTAACTAATAATTGAAGCCTCTAAAGAAAATAAGTGATTTAATGCTAAGTTATAAATTAAATAAAAAGGAAATTTAAATTTGTAACATATAAAACAAAGGATTATTATTGAACATTTAAATTAATTAAAAGAATTGAGAGAAACTTGTATAACTTTCAATTACATTCTTTAAAAGCACATATATAACTTACCAAATATTAAAAGTTGAAATGTTTAATAAGAAAATGTAATGGAAATTGTACAAGTAAACTTATATAATGAAAGGGTTTAGTAAATTGCTTTTATTAATTAGAATTTAGGTTATAATTGTTATGCCAAGTAACTGAATCGAACATTCTTTTTCGAGTTTCGAAGTGGGAAGGCCACTGTAGTAGTTTTACTACGGATTTATTTTGATAAGCAAATATAAATTTTAAATTGTTTTAATTAAAATTGGATATATAAAATTTAAGTATATATTTAGCTGTTATTTTAAAATGATTTGAAACTTAACCTGGTATTTAGTTCTTGAGTTTCCATTAATTAATAGTTTCAATTAGTGCAGTGAAATAGAATTTAACTAATAATTGAAGCCTCTAAAAAAATAAGTGATTTAATGCTAAGTTATAAATTAAATAAAATGAAAATTTAAATTTGTAACATATAAAACAAAGGATTATTATTGAACATTTAAATTAATTAAAAGAATTGAGAGAAACTTGTATAACTTTCAATTACATTCTTTAAAAGCACATATATAGCTTACCAAATATTAAAAGTTGAAATGTTTAATAAGAAAATGTAATGGAAATTGTACAGGTAAACTTATATAATGAAAGTGTTCAGTAAATTGCTTTTATTAATAAGAATTAAGGTTATATATTGATTTAAAGTAACTGAATGTAAATTTAGGCAATAATGTTAACGCAAGGTAAACATTATGTAATAAATTGTTGTTGATAGGATTTATGCTAGAGACTAGGTATAATAGTTGTTTTGATAATAAAGTAAGAATGTGAACTAAATTTTTTAAAATAAATGTAATTAAGTGGATTTATTGGAATTTAATAAAATTTGATGTTGGAATATTACATAAATAAGGATTGTGATGAAATTTGGAAATATTAATGCATCAAGATATAGCCAATGCTAATTGAAGGTTAATAATTAATGGATTGAATGAAATGAGATTTATGTAGATGTTATACTTAGCTACAAATTGGATATATGGTAAAAAATGTAAGCATTCAATTAATTAATGAATTTATTTAATTTGTAAAGTAATAATATAATAGGTGGTAACTAGTTGGGAAGAATGAGCATACAAAATAATTAAATATTACTTTAATGAGAATAAGTGTAGTAAAGGAAGTGTGAATGTAAAATTTATAGAAACGTGAATTATATTAAGGTAAATTCATTAATTGGATTTAAACCTAAATTAATGTGTTCAATTGATAAAAGTACACATTTAGAATGTAATATTTATTCAAGTACAGATGTGATTAGGCGTATATTAATGTAATGAAATAATTAGCGTTATATATGGAATTATAATCAGGATTGATAAGTAACGAACTTTTAAATGCAATCAAAAGCAATAGGTAACATTTAATATAGCCTGTTTATTTATTTTGTGAATAAACTTTGGTAATCAATTACAGTAAATCCAAATTTAACGTTTGGTTAATGTAAATTTAAGTAATGTTAATTTTACTCATAATATGAATTGATTGATTTAAAGAATGGAAACCAAGATTTTATTTAATTGAAATATAAAATTCAATAATTGGATTTATTGCAATTTAACTAAATTGAATATAGCTAAATAATACTTTATTTGCAATGAAGATGGAATATGAGAAAATTTATGTAATAGTTTGAATCCAATGGTAAACCCATCTATTTGACAATAATTAATGGAATAACGTTTATGCAAACTAATTTAGCGCAGTCACTATTAATTGAAACCTATTTCAGTAAATGGAATTAAATATTACGTTAGTGTGGATTTAAGGTAATTTGGTAATAATGTATTGTTAATGGTTATGAATGAATTGATAATTAAAAGGAAGGGTAGTGATTTTAATATAGGTTGACTATACATAAGTTGAATGAAATCCTAATAAAGGAAGTAATGCAAATGTATATTGAGCAAAAATTTCAATACTAGTGGAAAAATTAGTTAATACGCAATAAAGAGAGAAAGTTGATGTAATAAAAGAATGGAACCAAGATGAAATGATTAATGTGATTTAAAATCTTAATCTGGGTGTGCAATAATTTATAATGGGATATAAAAGCTAAATTAATAATTTAAAGTGTTGACATTACCTTTAAGATGGTAAATTTATAATTGATTCATAATAAGGAAAATAAGGAAAGATTCAAATGAATGGATTCATTTGGATAGCAATTGACAATTTATGAATTTATATAAAATAGTAAGTTATAATTGATTGAAATAGTGGGGATAATACAATTTGTTAAGTGAAACATAGGTAAACAAATGTAAGTATTGAATTTATAAGAGAGAGAACATTAAATTGTAAGTTTATAAGTATAATTAAATGTAGCTTATGTTTTGTGAAAATATAAGGAAAGTTTGATTTAATGAAAAGAAGAACGTTTATATCAAATAAAATGAATGGTTCATTTGTGAATGTAGATTTAGTTTCATTAGAGTAAAGAATAGAATGATTTCTAAAAAATAAAAATAAAAGGGAATATATATATTTATTTGAACGCTGTTTTAGCATATAGATTGATTACAAGAATAGGAGTATAATTTAAGTAAGTTATTTATTACTATGGTGTATAAACAACAAATGTCTAAACATCTTTAAATGACTTAAGGAAACAATTGTTCTATTTTTCATCCATTTTTGTTTATCTACTTTGAAATTTAACTTTGTTATTAATTGCAATCAATGTAATGGAAATATTTTAATTAAAAGGAAAGAGAACGTAAAAGGAAAGAAACGTTGATTGTAATTAATAGATTTAATAAAAGAAACCCGCGTTTTGTGTTAAACAGAAATGGTGCTTTAAAGGAAATAAAAGAATTGAACGTTTTCATTTTTAAGGTAAGTACAATTTTATTAATTGTGCGTAGATAAAAATTATATGTGTACAAATTGAGTATTATTTGAGTGAATGAAATTAATTTGGTTACGTTTGGGAGAAATTGAATTTCAAAATGTGTATGTGGTCCCTTCATTTCTTTTTTATCACATGTACGTTTTAAAATAGTTATCTCATTATTAATACTTGGTCCGTTCATTTCTCCTTCTATTTAATACCTAAGCCTAGACCTTTAGGATACATTTAATTCTTTCCATCTCATTTCTTTTCTCTCTTCACCTTCCTCCTTTCTTTTTCTTTTTTTTCTTTCTTCTTCAAATCTTCTTCTTCTTATTTTTAAAAACTTCTTTTCTTTTTCAATTCATCATCTTCTTTAAATTTTCTTCTTCTTTTACAAACATTCTTCTTTTTTTTTCCAAATCTTCTTCTTCAAATCCAGATCCATACAAACTTCTCTGTCTCTTCCAAAACATTCTTAAAAAAAGATTAAGATAGCAAGGAAACAAATCAAAAGGAGGAAAAATTAAAGTAAATCAAAATAAAAGATTACGGAACAAGATAACAATCAAGAAGGAGACTAAGGAAACATAGAGCGGAGCTATGGATTAGAAGTTTATTTTTTTTAGATTCGTATAAAGGTGAGTGTTTTAACCCACTCACAACTTCTAAAATTTCTTATGTTTGTTAAATTGATTTATGATATAAATTGAAATTTATTTATAATTGTTTGGCATAATTTATCATCATCATTATGGATTGATTTTTATTCGGGATTGCGGTTTGAAATGATATATAACCGTAATTTTATTTTAAATTGCGGATTGAAATGATAAATATCCGTATCACTTGACCATAGGATAGAAAATTATATACAGACACAGTTGGTCTATATATATCTATTTTTGAAATGATTTCTATGGCTTTTGGAAAAATAAGGGTTTATATAAATACTGATTTTGATATTAAATAAATATTATTAAATTCTTAAAATTTAAGCTATATATAACTTGATGATGTTTTAAGTTGATTTACGAATATTTCAAGTTTGAGCTTTATGTAAATGCTATTGAATTTATTTGATAAATAATTTTAAACTAAATAATAGTAAATTGAATTAAGAAACATATGAGATTATCAGGTTTGGTTTGGAAATTTTGGAATATTTAAAGACTTGAAATATATCAAAATTGAAATGTTTTACTGAAATTAAGGTATTATTGTTTTCAAAGTATTGGTTTTCGAAATTGTTATAACTTTGAAAGTAATATGGTTTGAAAAATGAATTTATTTGAAATAGAATTTATTTAAGAATTATCTGTGAATATATGGATTGGAAACCTATTGAAATTGAAAATTTAGAATATGACTTCAAAATGTGGTTTGGGTTTAAGATGATTTAAAAGAATATTGCAAGTTATCTAAATTTAAGAAAGATTAGTGATTTGAAATTTGGTTTTATTTAAATAAGATATTATTGAATTGTTTTGGAAATGGAAATGATATATTATTGAATTAGGTTTTGAAATGGAATAATACATTGATAATTTGGGTTTGAAATAGCAATATTATTTTGGTTTTAAAGTATATACTATTTTGAAGTTAAGGATATGTTTTGAAATGGCTAAAATATTTTGGTTTTAAAGTATATACTATTTTGAAGTAAAGGATATGTTTTGAAAGGGCAATGATTGAGTTTTTAAAAGTATATATATATTTTTAAATGACCACGGTGTTATAATAATGTTTGGTTGTTAAAGAGACCGGGATCGGATAAGGACATACTCTCTGTCAATACCGAAAACCACTTTGACAACTGTGTACGCGGTGGAGTTTCGAGAATGAGTAGGATGGTGGCGACGATCCTAAGGTATATACGTGGACCCAACTCCCGTGAGTTGGCATAAGGTGGCTAGAACATGAGCGATCTCGGACCAGTGAGGTAGCACCTCTTATCGGACGCAGTTCTTCGATTCCATTCTATTACTTTGTGATTTTTGGTGGCCACCCTTAGATTTGGGAGTGTTGTTCGAGGTGGAGCGGTAGTGGCTACTATGTGTTTCCATCAGTCCGTGTGCATAATTGGTATATCTACCCTGGCATTGCCTTGTGTGCCGTGTCTCCTACCATATCCAGCTTTACTATGAGTTGTGATTTCTCCCGTAGCCCGTGGAGTATCGAGGGTAGCCCCCATTTTTGGGAGTATGCTAATACTGGATAGACTACTGGGACTATTACGTGTTAAGGGCTATATGGGTAACCCCTTGACGATATTAAAAAGTATGTTTATTTTATATTAGACATTATTATAATAGCGAATATTACTACATAGTAGATAGTTTAACGGATCCTTAAGAGATGTGAATCGCGAACATTTCTTAAGTTACTGCACTCACGTTAAACACTGGATAGGAGATGTCAAATCCCGTAAACATCTCTGACGCCATTTACACTCATATTTATTTCATTGATTTAATGTAACGACCCGTATTTTTACGGATCGAAACTTCGTAAAACAGTTGACATTTGGTCACACTGTTGATAAGTCGTTTATAGTTTAATTCCTAGGTCGTTTGGGTTTAGGTCGGCAAGGGGTTAAGTTGGAGAAGTCTGGTAGGTCGTAAGTAAGCTTAGGTCGTAGCCAACTTAAGGGGAATAGGCGACCTAAGGATGTTGGGGTTGGCAACCTAAAGATTTGGAGATAGGTCGTATGAAGGATGGTAAGGGTTTAGGTCGTAGACGACCTAAGAGATAGGAGACTTAAGGGTTTTTGGCGAGTTAAGGTTTTGAGCGACCTAAGGGATAGGTCGGTAGCGACCTAAGGAGGACCAGTAGTTAGTGTGGTTAGGTCGTAGACGACCTAAGAGTTAGGTCGTGGATGGGTTAAGTGTTAGGTCAGTTGAGTAAGTTAGCGACTTAAGTATTTTGGGTCGTATGGTAGGATAGGTCGGTCGAGCGACCTAAGTGTTGACGACTTATAAAGGTTAGCAGGTTAGCGACCTAGTGGTTAGCGAAGTTAGGTCGTTAGACGACTTAAGGAAGTTAGGTCGTAGCATAGTGAGTCGTAGAGTTGCTAAGTTATTAAGTCGTGAGCGACTTAGGGGTTAAGCCGCTAAGTCGTAAGTCGTATCTCCTGTTAGGTCGCGCATATTAGTTAAGTCGTAGGTCGTATGGATGCGGTTATCTACTAAGTCGTTAGGTCGTATGCGCATGTGTTAGGCGGAGCTGCTGTTAAGTCATAAGTCGTATACCCTGTTAAGGCACGTGCTTTAGGTCGGGGATCTGCTAGGTCGTAGGCTGGGAGATTTGTTAGGTCGTAGGTCGGAAGAGAAAGGTCGTGGACGACCTAATTCCGAGTGTACGACTTAGGGGGAATTTCAGCTATAAATAGGAGGGCTTTGTTCCATTTTTGGGATCCGGATTTCGAAGCTACGAAGTGCTGCCATTTTGAGAGCTCGACTCCTACACTTCTTCACTTCTTTTCTCCACTCTAATCTAGTGATTCTATCCATCCAAGTTGAAGATCAAATTGAAGATTCAAGAGCTTGGATTGAAGATCTTCATCCTTTGAAGTGAGATTTCTTCGTTTGAAGCGGATTCGTGATAGATCAAGCTTGATCCTTCGCTGTCCAGTTTTGAAGCGTGTTGATTTGAGGTTGTTTAGGTGATTTGGTGAGTGGTGATTATCTCTCACACGGATCCAAAGGAGTATATCGGATTGTTGGCTCGATTTGGTGTTAAAATAGTGATTTCCATACATTTTCTTTATCCTAAGTGTAGATCCATATAGATCCATTGTTCATGATGATTTGACAACCATTTTATTACATGTTAACCTATGCAAGTTCATTCATTAAGATTATAGAGACATTGTTCATGTTTTCATGCTTATTAGACTTTCAACTCTTTAATTACGAAATTGCCATTATTGTGATAATTGTCTACTTAGATCATATTTGAATGCTTGATTGCTTGGATTAATGTTTGATTTTGTTGATTGCTATGAATTAGATGATTGATGATTTGATTTAGATCGAGGATGATTCAAAAGCTAAGGGAAAGGCTCTTGAATGGGAAAAGCTGTTTGTGGCATTTGTAGCGGATGATGAAGCTCTTATGCATAGATTTGATGATGATGTTGAGATGAGATTTTGCGAGGATGTGATGAAGCGAAGTATGATATGAGATAGTCTTGGTCTAATCCAGACGGGATCATTCCAAGCAGGTTGAGGATAATGGATTGCTCGAGAGGCGCTTGAGCTAGTATGGAAATAGTCGTCGAGGAGGATGACTAGAAGGCTGAGATCTCATCGTTGTTGAAGGTTCTAGCATGCTCAAAGCAAGAGTACGTTGGGCAGATTCGATAGTCCCTGAAGGCTACTGATTGGGTAGTCAAGTACTCTGGGCAGATTCGATAGTCCTAGGCACGGGTCACGATGACGTGCGGGAGTTATGTCTAGAACCGGGGTTTCCATTAGCCCTTGACGGACGGCTGAAAGAATGTGCCGGTCATTCAATTAACGGTGATATCGAAGCAATGATAACAGTGATAGCCAGAGTCATGGATGTTTGGTTGTATCGTCATTCGGTCTCAAGAGCAGTGTTTTCTGGGTGCTTATCTGATCTTGGTTTAGGCCTTGGGGGTTTGTACTTGGAAAACATCGCCCTTGACTCGAGTGATAATTGCTTTACTTTACATTGTATGCTCTGTTATGTTTGCTTCTACTTAGTGTGTGTCTGGGGGCTATCACTGTAGGAAGATGTTGGAGTGGGAGGGTTGTATTCCTATTCCTTTTTCCCTTATGCTCTTTTGGTATATTGTTAGTTAATTTACTGCTCACTAAGACTGTTGTCTGACTCAAGGCTTTATGTTTTAACTCTTATTGCCTTGGGCTGTTCGTCCATTTTTGGAACGGGCAGACTAGGTAGCAGGTGACAGGTGCTGCTCTTCCTTTCCACGATGCTGATGACGAAGACGAGCTGGAGTATTGCATATTACTTCTTACTATATGTACTGGATGTTCCGCTGCTTTGTATTCTCTGAGTGATATGTAGTGAGGCTTGTTGTATTGACTATTCAGATGTTTGCATACAACTACTATGAAGTTTTATTGATGAGATTCTATTCTGTGAAGCTTCACTATATATTTATATGTTCTATTGTATTTTGTCCATGCGCTGTGAGTAATACGATAGATTCTATTGTTTTAATTTACCTTGACAATCGTCCATGGCTGCCTGGCACACTTTACAGCGCACTTTCTTTAGGTTCAGTGCAGGGGTTATGGGCGGTCGTCACATTTGGTATCAGAGCTTTGGTTAATCGATTTTACCCAACGCTCGCTGACGTAACTACGTATGAGAGAAGTAATTGTATTTTGATAGATGATTACGATATATGATATAGTAGCTTAGTAGAGTTTGAGTCCTTTATGCAGTTGTTTCTCTAGATGTTCTGATCATTCCTTTTTATAGATATTGAGAATGAGTCGAAGAGGGAGACCAGCTGCTAGGGAAGGCCGTGCTACTGAGGGAGCTGCTGATTATGCAGCTATGTTCGAAGCTATGATGACTTCGATCATGAGAAGGATACCAGTTCCGGGGGAAGCAGTAGATGTTGGGGTTCAAGTTCAAACTCCAAAACCAGTGGATTTTGCTAAGTTGTGCAAGGACTATACTGCTCTTGGAGGAAAGGTTTTCTTGGGAACAGAATCAACTATTGAGGTCCAGAGATGGATAGATGCTTGTAGAAGGATCTTTGGTGATTTGGGAATTGAGGATGCGACTAAGAGAAAGCTTGCATCAAGGCAGCTTCAAGGAAGAGCTTCGGATTGGTGGAACTCTATTACCATCAATACCCCGGAGGAAGAGATTACTTGGGAGCAATTCCAAGTCAGATTTGAAGCTAAGTTCATTTCTACAGCTCAGAAGTCTGTTCTGTTCAAGAAGTTTGTAGAGCTCAAGCAAGGTGGAAGACCAGTTCTTGAGTATGTTTCTGAGTTTGAAGCTTTGTCCAAGTATGCCCGGTCGTATATCGAATCTGCATATCAGAAGAATGAGAAGTTTGTGACAGGCTTGGACAATTATCTTGGGAGACAGTTGGTGGATCATTTGGACGATTCATTTGAGAAGCTTGTGGAGAAAGCTCTCAGGCATGAGAGTCTGTTTCCTAAGGAAGGATCTGTTGTTGCTGTAACCAGGGGAGAGTCTAAACCACAGCAGGGTGGGAACCAGAAGAGGAAGCAGCAGCAGCAGAAGGGTAAGGATGGCCAGAAGAAGCCGAAAGGCGAGGTGACTTGCTACAATTGTCAGCTGAAGGGCCATTTCTCGAAGGATTGTAAGAATCCGAAGGCACCGATGAAGTGTCACAACTGTGACAAGCCGGGGCATATCAGGAAGGATTGTCCAGAACCGAGGAGGGACAAGCAGATTGTGCAAGCTTATGCTTTGGGAGCTGTCCCATCGTCTTCAAAAGCTCCTACTTCTGAAGAGAAGGGAAAGAGTGTGGTGGTTCAAGGTACTCTTTTCCTATGTGGTGTTCCAGTTAGAGTTCTGTTTGATACTGGGGCGTCGCATTCGTTTGTTTGTAGTGAACTCGTAGACCGGTTAGGTTTGGAACCGAATATCGTTGATAGGCCATTGGTTGTGACTAATCCAGTTGGGGGTTCGTCTTGTTTGTGTATGTTATGCCGTGGTCTGATTGTATCGAGTCATGGTTGCTCTTTTGTTTGTGATTGTTTTGTTCTGAACTTTGCGGGGTTCAGAATTATTTTGGGTATGGACTGGCTTAGGAGGTATGCGGCAAAGGTTGATTGTGAGAGGCTGGAAGTGACAGTCGAGAATGTGGAGGGGCGAAAGATTGTGATACGATGTAAGCATGAAGAAGGCGTCTTCATGAGCTTCATGTATTCGCTAGTTGTTCCACTGGATGGACTGTCATTAGTGCCAATCGCAAATGGATTCGAGGATGTCTTTGACGAAGTCAAAGGGTTGCCGCCGCATAGAGAGATCGAGTTTCGTATAGATCTAGTTGAAGGAGCCATACCTGTTGTGATGCCTCTTAGGCGGATGGCGCCTAGGGAACAGCAAGAGTTGAGGGTGCAAGTTGATGATCTTTTGCAGAAAGGA
The DNA here is from genome assembly GCA_030737815.1 of Allium fistulosum. Classification (NCBI taxonomy): domain Eukaryota; kingdom Viridiplantae; phylum Streptophyta; class Magnoliopsida; order Asparagales; family Amaryllidaceae; genus Allium; species Allium fistulosum. The sequence continues at coordinate 717,788,183 of CM060908.1, forward strand.
TTCATTCGGCGTAGTGTGTCCGAATGGGGTGCACCAGTTGTATTCGCAACCAATGCAGATGGATCGCTGAGGTTGTGTGTCGATTATCATGTGCTGAATAAGGTGACTAAGAAGAACAAGTATCCATTGCCGAGAATATATGACTTGTTTGATCAGCTTCACGAAGCTAAGGTGTTTTCTCAGATGGATTTGGCAACGGGATTTCACCAGTTGAGAGTGGCTAAGGATAGTGTCCCGAAGACTGCTTTTCGAACACCATCCGGTTTCTTTGAGTGGCTGGTAATGCCGTTTGGATTGACTAACGCGCCAGCATATTTTGTGGATCTTATGAATAGAGTGTTCAGAGATCAGTTGAACAAGTTTGTACTTGTGTTCGTGGATGATATTCTGATTTATTCCAGAACTGAAGAAGAGCACAAGACACACTTGCGTATTGTTTTGGAAATCTTACGGAAACATCAGCTGAAGGCTAAGTTTTCGAAGTGTCACTTCTGGAAGAGTGAAGTGAGGTTCTTAGGCCATGTTATCTCTGGAAATGGAATAGCGGTTGATCCCGCTAAGGTGGCAGCAATCCAGGATTGGGTTAGACCTAAGAACGCAATGGATGTGAGAAGTTTTCTTGGATTAGCAGGATATTATCGACGGTTTATCAAACACTTCTCCAAGGTGACCGCACCATTGACAGGATTGACGAAGAAGAACCAAGTGTTCAGATGGGAAGCTAAGTGTGAGCAAGCTTTCGGAATCCTGAAAGAGCGATTGACGAGTGATCCTGTTTTGACTATTCCAAGTGGGAATGATGAGATGGTGGTTTACACCGACGCATGTGGTACTGGACTTGGAGCAATGCTGATGCAGAGGGATAAAGTTGTTGCATATGCTAGTCGACAACTGAAGCCACATGAAAGGAATTACCCGACTCATGATTTGGAGTTAGCGGCGATTGTTTTTGCTCTGAAGATATGGAGACATTATCTACTGGGAGTTCGATTTGAGTTGTTTACAGATCATAAGTCGTTGAAGTATCTTTTCTCCCAAAAGGATTTGAATCTTCGGCAGCAACGTTGGCTAGAGTTTTTGGCATCATATGATTTTGGTATAGCTTATACTCCGGGAAAAGGTAACGCAGTGGCAGATGCGTTAAGTAGAAGACATGCAGGATTGGGAGCCATGTTTTCAGAATGGAAGAATCTCGAGTATTTAGCTGGATTTGATTTCAGGCCTAGATGCGAATTGGAACCTGAGATGTTGGCAAACTTATCGATAAGACCGACTCTTGTGGAAAGGATTGGCGAGAGCCAAAAACGAGACGATAAGCTTGTCAAGATTATCCGTGATTTGGAATCTGGATTGGATCCAGAAAAGAATAAAGGATTCGAGGTCGATCGAGAGGGTTGGCTTCGGAAGATAGGACGACTAGTTGTTCCCGATATAGGTGAATTGAGGAGTGAAGTTCTGAAGGAAAGTCATCACTCGAAGCTGACAATTCATCCAGGAGGAAATAAGATGTATCGGGATATGAAGAGAACCTATTACTGGGAAGGCATGAAGAAGGATGTTGGAAATTTTATTTCCAAGTGTATGAACTGCCAGTTGGTAAAAGCCGAACAGAAGAAGCCAAGCGGATTGCTTCAGCCACTAGAAGTTCCTACATGGAAGTGGGAACAAGTATCAATGGATTTTATTGATGGACTACCTAGAACAAGAACGGGAAATGAAGGGATTTGGGTCATTGTAGATCGTCTGACCAAGAGTGCAAGATTCATTCCTGTTCGATCGACTAGGATGCATCAAAGTTGGCTGAGTTGTATGTTAAGTGGATAGTTCGATTCCATGGTATTCCGAAGAGTATAGTGAGCGATCGAGACCCATTGTTCACTAGTGGATTTTGGAAGAGCTTCCAGGAAGTTTTGGGAACCGAGTTGTGTTTGAGTACAGCTTATCACCCTCAAACAGATGGTCAGACCGAGAGAGTCAACCGAGTTTTGGAAGATCTTCTTAGAGCTTGTGTTTTGGATTTCGGAGGATCATCGGAAGATCACCTTCATTTGGTGGAGTTTTCATACAACAACAGTTACCAGTCAAGCATTGGTATGGCACCGTATGAGGCATTGTATGGGAGACCGTGTAACTCACCGACCTGTTGGTTAGAAACTGGAGAAAAGTTGATACTTGGGCCAGAGATGATTCGACAGACTTCGGAGTGCATAGAGGTCATTCGGCAACGAATGAAGGCAGCCCAAGACCGTCAGAAGAGTTATGCCGATAAGCGTCGAAAGGATTTGGAATTCGACGTAGGAGATATGGCTTTTGTGAAGGTTTCTCCACTGAAGAATGTTATTCGATTTGGGAAGAAAGGAAAATTGACTCCAAGATTTGTTGGACCATTCCCGATCATCGAGCGAATTGGAAAGCTCGCCTACAGATTGGAGTTACCAGAGAAGATGTCAAGTGTGCACAATGTTTTTCATGTATCATATCTACGGAAGTATGTGCACAACTCGAATATGGTGGTTTCTGCTGATAGCTATGAAGATTTCGAAGTTGATCCAGTCGATAGAAGACCTCGTAAGCCGCTTCGTGTTGTGAAAACCGACACGAAACAGCTTAGGAGGAAGGTAGTTAAGTTGCTCAAGATACAATGGAGTGATGATGATAACGACTGTACGTGGGAGGTGGAAGAGAGGATGAAGGCAACTCATCATGAACTCTTCAAGGTATGGCCCTAAGGTGTCGTGTCATCTCACGATATTGTAACTTGTTCTAGTGTTAGAATTCTGTACGCTAAGCTAGAATTGGATGCATGGTTTGTTGATTGTTATGGTTGGTAGGCGTACATAATAGTCTTTGATTGCCTTGTTTGTTTGGAATTTCGGGGGCGAAATTCCTAAGGGGGAGAGAATGTAACGACCCATATTTTTACGGATCGAAACTTCGTAAAACAGTTGACATTTGGTCACACTGTTGATAAGTCGTTTATAGTTTAATTCCTAGGTCGTTTGGGTTTAGGTCGGCAAGGGGTTAAGTCGGAGAAGTATGGTAGGTCGTAAGTAAGCTTAGGCTTAGGTCGTAGCCGACTTAAGGGGAATAGGCGACCTAAGGATGTTGGGGTTGGCGAACTAAAGATTTGGAGTTAGGTCGTATGAAGGATGGTAAGGGTTTAGGTCGTAGACGACCTCAGAGATAGGAGACTTAAGGGTTTTTGGCGAGTTAAGGTTTTGAGCGACCTAAGGGATAGGTCGGCAGCGACCTAAGGAGGACCAGTAGTTAGTGTGGTTAGGTCGTAGACGACCTAAGAGTTAGGTCGTGGATGGGTTAAGTGTTAGGTCAGTTGAGTAAGTTAGCGACTTAAGTATTTTGGGTCGTATGGTAGGAAAGGTCGGTCGAGCGACCTAAGTGTTGACGACTTATAAAGGTTAGCAGGTTAGCGACCTAGTGGTTAGGGAAGTTAGGTCGTTAGACGACTTAAGGAAGTTAGGTCGTAGCATAGCGAGTCGTAGAGTTGCTAAGTTATTAAGTCGTGAGCGACTTAGGGGTTAAGCCGCTAAGTCGTAAGTCGTATCTCCTGTTAGGTCGCGCATATTAGTTAAGTCGTAGGTCGTATGGATGCGGTTATCTACTAAGTCGTTAGGTCGTATGCGCATGTGTTAGGCGGAGCTGCTGTTAAGTCATAAGTCGTATACCCTGTTAAGGCGCGTGCTTTAGGTCGGGGATCTGCTAGGTCGTAGGCTGGGAGATTTGTTAGGTCGTAGGTCGGAAGAGATAGGTCGTGGACGACCTAATTCCGAGTGTACGACTTAGGGGGAATTTTAGCTATAAATAGGAGGGCTTTGTTCCATTTTTGGGATCCGGATTTCGAAGCGACGAAGTGCTGCCATTTTGAGAGCTCGACTCCTACACTTCTTCACTTCTTTTCTCCACTCTAATCTAGTGATTCTATCCATCCAAGTTGAAGATCAAATTGAAGATTCAAGAGCTTGGATTGAAGATCTTCATCCTTTGAAGTGAGATTTCTTCGTTTGAAGCGGATTCGTGATAGATCAAGCTTGATCCTTCGCTGTCCAGTTTTGAAGCGTGTTGATTTGAGGTTGTTTAGGTGATTTGGTGAGTGGTGATTATCTCTCACACGGATCCAAAGGAGTATATCGGATTGTTGGCTCGATTTGGTGTTAAAATAGTGATTTCCATACATTTTCTTTATCCTAAGTGTAGATCCATATAGATCCATTGTTCATGATGATTTGACAACCATTTTATTACATGTTAACCTATGCAAGTTCATTCATCAAGATTATAGAGACATTGTTCATGTTTTCATGCTTATTAGACTTTCAACTCTTTAATTACGAAATTGCCATTATTGTGATAATTGTCTACTTAGATCATATTTGAATGCTTGATTGCTTGGATTAATGTTTGATTTGGTTGATTGCTATGAATTAGATGATTGATGATTTGATTTAGATCGAGGATGATTCAAAAGCTAAGGGAAAGGCTCTTGAATGGGAAAAGCTGTTTGTGGCATTTGTAGCGGATGATGAAGCTCTTATGCATAGATTTGATGATGATGTTGAGATGAGACTTTGCGAGGATGTGATGATGCGAAGTATGATATGAGATAGTCTTGGTCTAATCCAGACGGGATCATTCCAAGCAGGTTGAGGATAATGGATTGCTCGAGAGGCGCTTGAGCTAGTATGGAAATAGTCGTCGAGGAGGATGACTAGAAGGCTGAGATCTCATCGTTGTTGAAGGTTCTAGCATGCTCAAAGCAAGAGTACGTTGGGCAGATTCGATAGTCCCTGAAGGCTACTGATTGGGTAGTCAAGTACTCTGGGCAGATTCGATAGTCCTAGGCACGGGTCACGATGACGTGCGGGAGTTATGTCTAGAACCGGGGTTTCCATTAGCCCTTGACGGACGGCTGAAAGAATGTGCCGGTCATTCAATTAACGGTGATATCGAAGCAATGATAACAGTGATAGCCAGAGTCATGGATGTTTGGTTGTATCGTCATTCGGTCTCAAGAGCAGTGTTTTCTGGGTGCTTATCTAATCTTGGTTTAGGCCTTGGGGGTTTGTACTTGGAAAACATCGCCCTTGACTCGAGTGATAATTGCTTTACTTTACATTGTATGCTCTGTTATGTTTGCTTCTACTTAGTGTGTGTCTGGGGGCTATCACTGTAGGAAGATGTTGGAGTGGGAGGGTTGTATTCCTATTCCTTTTTCCCTTATGCTCTTTTGGTATGTTGTTAGTTAATTTACTGCTCACTAAGACTGTTCTCTGACTCAAGGCTTTATGTTTTAACTCTTATTGCCTTGGGCTGTTCGTCCATTTTTGGGACAGGCAGACTAGGTAGCAGGTGACAGGTGCTGCTCTTGCTTTCCACGATGCTGATGACGAAGACGAGCTGGAGTATTGCATATTACTTCTTACTATATGTACTGGATGTTCCGCTGCTTTGTATTCTCTGAGTGATATGTAGTGAGGCTTGTTGTATTGACTATTCAGATGTTTGTATACAACTACTATGAAGTTTTATTGATGAGATTCTATTCTGTGAAGCTTCACTATATATTTATATGTTCTATTGTATTTTGTCCATGCGCTGTGAGTAATACGATAGATTCTGTTTTTTTAATTTACCTTGACAATCGTCCATAGCTGCCTGGCACACTTTACAGCGCACTTTCTTTAGGTTCAGTGCAGGGGTTATGGGCGGTCGTCACATTTAACTTACATAAGATCTTTTAGTTCTGACTCGAGTGTTTTGTCTTTTCAATTCGCTAGGGTCAGCCTGAGCATTTCCGTATTTGAAGGCCTTAATTCTGGAGGACGAAGACGAAGAATTATTATTACTATTTGTTATATATTCCACTACACCATTGTATTCCGCTGCATTAATTATCATTCTCTGGTATGTGTAACTCTGATATGTATTGTATAAGTATAATCAAATGTTTTGTAAAACAACTTCATGAATTGTTATTTGATTATTATATTTTATCGTTCCGCTGCAAGATTCTATTTTGTTTCTTTTATTTCTCCACTTTTTCTTATTTACTCCATAACAATCCGCCCTTCTGTATGGTTTAAGTTGGCACGTGTGTCTGCTTAAGCGTATAAAAAGGTGGGATGTTACATCTGGTATCAGAGCGAGGTTTAGCGATAAACCTTAGCTTTGTGGGTTCTGACTCTATACTAATAGGGTAGTAATACCATATGATGGGTCGCTGAGTGTATATATATGAGAGAGCGTATTTATTAGTGTTATAAAAAGGTTTTAATATTGTGTTAACCTGTTCCGTTTTTTATTTATAAGTTCTGGTTGGTGCATGGGACGCTATGACATCAATAGGGATTTCTAAACACTTAATAGGACAGACCGACATAATGTTTGTTTTTAGTATAGGTGAATGAAATAATTTTGCCTATTATATTTTCTATATATAAAATAATTTTTTATAAATGATATATATATATATATATATTTGGTTGCATATATTGGTTGTTAGGTAGTGCAATCTATAAATATTAGTAAAATAAATAAAAATTGGAAACTTAGAATCTAAAATCCCTGGATTTTTGAAAATTTCCTTTTAAATGATTTTGAAATATAATGATAATATTATTAGAAGTATTTTTTGATATAAATATTTCAATATAATTTGAAAAAAAATTATTTTAAAGAAACTTTGGAAAGAAATAAGTTCTGTACTTCCCTCTCTGTCGTTGGAAAATAATTTCGGTGATGGCGGCCGCATCATCGACATTCTTTTTCGAGTTTCGAAGTGGGAAGGTCACTGTTGTAGTTTTACTACAGATTTATTTTGATAAGCAAATATAAATTTTCAATTGTTTTAATTAAAATTGGATATATAAAATTTAAGTATATATTTATCTGTTATTTTAAAGTGATTTGAAACTTAACCTGGTATTTAGTTCTTGAGTTTCCATTAATTAATAGTTTCAATTAGTGTAGTGAAATAAAATTTAACTAATAATTGAAGCCTCTAAAGAAAATAAGTGATTTAATGCTAAGTTATAAATTAAATAAAAAGGAAATTTAAATTTGTAACATATAAAACAAAGGATTATTATTGAACATTTAAATTAATTAAAAGAATTGAGAGAAACTTGTATAACTTTCAATTACATTCTTTAAAAGCACATATATAACTTACCAAATATTAAAAGTTGAAATGTTTAATAAGAAAATGTAATGGAAATTGTACAAGTAAACTTATATAATGAAAGGGTTTAGTAAATTGCTTTTATTAATTAGAATTTAGGTTATAATTGTTATGCCAAGTAACTGAATCGAACATGAATATTATTAATAAATGAATGTAAATAAATGGAATCAAGTAATGGATGAATATAATACAATAAGAAGAGAATTGACATGATAAGAATAAATTTAATGAAGATAAGTATTAATTGAATGATGAGGAAATCAAGCAACAATATATGGAATGAAATTAATAAGAATGAACTCGATCTATTGTTGAATTTGTTGTTTGTTTAATTTATGGTTGTTTAGGCAAGGATACTTTACAATTGTTGGATGAATAAATAATCTATTTAGTTCGCCTAAGACTGGTGATTAAAAGGGTACAATTAGTAGTTATTTCTCATTCCGTACAATTTAAAGTTTTGAACCCGAACAACTATTTGTTTGTTTGATATGAATGGATGATTGATTTGTGTTGATGTGATGGTTGTATGCCTTGTTGCAAGTGATTGTTGTTTGTATTGATTGGTTTTTTTATGGTTGAAACAACTTCAAATATTTCATTCTATATAATTTTTAACTCTTCTAGATATTATAAGTGAAATACAGGTTATGGAAGCAATTGCTACTGCTTTTGGTTTCATAATTTAAGCGTTGTTTGCCCGACAAATTGGTACGTTTTCGAATTTCGGTTTTATAGCGTTATTATATTTTTCCTGTGTTGGGACATATTATTTTGAAATTTTAAGTTATATATTGATATTATATTTTCTTTGGAGCCACTCCATACAAAGGAAACTCTGCCGAAATTTTCCGTAAATTTTGGACTTAGAAAATTTTGAAAATGTTTCCAAACATTAATAATTTAAGTATAAAAAGATGTAAATGGTTATAAATTGGTATATTTTATTTTAAATTATTTTATTTTGTAAATTTATTTGTTTATAAATTTAATATTTTAAGTAAGATATATTGATTTCTTAATTCTTATTTTTCCCTTCTTTTTCTTTTTCGGGGACGAAAAGTTTTGAGTGGGGGAGAGTGTAATGACTCGTAAATTTTGATAATTTAATTGGTTAAATTAATAAGATTTTTGTAATTAAATTTCGAAAGGAATAGAAATTTTATAATAAATATTGAAGTAAATGTTAAGAATGAATTGTAGTAATGGTTATTAGAACTAATTGTTGAAAATTTAAGTGAATTTAAAATAAGTAATAAAAGGTAAGCATTTAATTTACCAATGTAATAATATATTGATTTAAAGTAACCGAATGTAAATTTAGGCAATAATGTTAATGCAAGGTAAACATTATGTAATAAATTGTAGTTGATAGAATTTATGCTAGAGAGTAAGCATAATAGTTGTTTTGATAATAAAGTAAGAATGTGAACTAATTTTTTTAAAATAAATGTAATTAAGTGGATTTATTGGAATTTAATAAAATTTGATGTTGGAATATTACATAAATAAGGATTGTGATGAAATTTGGAAATATTAATGCATCAAGATATAGCCAATGCTAATTGAAGGTTAATAAATAATGGATTGAATGAAATGAGATTTATGTAGATGTTATACTTAGCTACAAATTGGATATATGGTAAAAAATGTAAGCATTCAATTAATTAATGAATTTATTTAATTTGTAAAGTAATAATATAATAGGTGGTAACTAGTTGGGAAGAATGAGCATACAAAATAATTAAATATTACTTTAATGAAAATAAGTGTAATAAGGGAAGTGTGAACGTAAAATTTATAGAAACGTGAATTATATTAAGGTAAATTCATTAATTTGATTTAAACCTAAATTAATGTGTTTAATTGATAAAAGTACACATTTAGAATGTAATATTTATTCAAGTAAAGATGTGATTAGGCGTATATTAATGTAATGAAATAATTAGTGTTATATATGGAATTATAATCTGGATTGATAAGTAACGAACTTTTAAATGCAATCAAAAGCAATAGGTGACATTTAATATAGGTTGTTTATTTATTTTGTGAATAAACTTTGGTAATCAATTACAGTAAATCCAAATTTAACGTTTGGTTAATGTAAATTTAAGTAATGTTAATTTTACTCATAATATGAATTGATTGATTTAAAGAATGGAAACCAAGATTTTATTTAATTGAAATATAAAATTCAATAATTGGATTTATTGCAATTTAACGAAATTGAATATAGCTAAATAATACTTTATTTGTAATGAAGATGGAATATGAGAAAATTTATGTAATAGTTTGAATCCAATGGTAAACCCATCTATTTGACAATAATTAATGGAATAACATTTATGCAAACTAATTTAGCGCTGTCACTATTAATTGAAACCTATTGCAATAAATGGAATTAAATATTACGTTAGTGTGGATTTAAGGTAATTTGGTAATAATGTATTGTTAATGGTTATGAATGAATTGATAATTAAAAGGAAGGGTAGTGATGTTAATATAGGTTAACTATACATAAGTTGAATGAAATCCCAATAAAGGAAGTGATGCAAATGTATATTTAGCAAAAATTTCAATACTAGTGGAAAAATTAGTTAATACACAATAAAGAAAGAAAGTTGATGTAATAAAAGAATGGAACCAAGATGAAATGATTAATGTGATTTAAAATCTTAATCTGGGTGTGCATTAATTTATAATGGGATATAAAAGCTAAATTAATAATTTAAAGTGTTGACATTACCTTTAAGATGATAAATTTATAATTGATTCATAATAAGGAAAATAAGGAAAGATTCAAATGAATGGATTCATTTGGATAGCAATTGACAATTTATGAATTTATATAAAATAGTAAGTTATAATTGATTTAAATAGTGGGGATAATACAATTTTTTAAGTGAAACATAGGTAAACAAATGTAAGTATTGAATTTATAAGAGAGAGAACATTAAATTGTAAGTTTATAAGTGTAATTAAACGTAGCTTATGTTTTGTGAAAATATAAGGAAAGTTTGATTTAATGAAAAGAAGAACGTTTATATCAAATAAAATGAATGGTTCATTTGTGAATGTAGATTTAGTTTCATTAGAGTAAAGAATAGAATGATTTCTAAAAAATAAAAATAAAAGGGAATATATATATATATATATTTGAACCTTGTCTTAGCATATAGATTGATTACAAGAATAGGAGTATAATTTAAGTAAGTTATTTATTACTATGGTGTATAAAAAACAATTGTCTAAACATCTTTAAATGACTTAAGGAAACAATTGTTCTATTTTTCATCCATTTTTGTTTATCTATTTTGAAATTTAACTTTGTTATTAATTGCAATCAATGTAATGGAAATATTTTAATTAAAAGGAAAGAGAACGTAAAAGGAAAGAAACGTTGATTGTAATTAATAGATTTAATAAAAGAAACCCGCGTTTTGTGTTAAACAGAAATGGTGCTTTAAAGGAAATAAAAGAATTGAACGTTTTCATTTTTAAGGTAAGTATAATTTTATTAATTGTGCGTAGATAAAAATTATATGTGTACAAATTGAGTATTATTTGAGTGAATGAAATTAATTTGGTTACGTTTCGGAGAAATTGAATTTCAAAATGTGTATGTGGTCCCTTCATTTCTTTTTTATCACATGTACGTTTTAAAATAGTTATCTCATTATTAATACTTGGTCCGTTCATTTCTCCTTCTATTTAATACCTAAGCCTAGACCTTTAGGATACATTTAATTCTTTCCATCTCATTTCTTTTCTCTCTTCACCTTCCTCCTTTCTTTTTCTTTCTTTTTTCTTTCTTCTTCAAATCTTCTTCTTCTTCTTTTTGAAAGCTTCTTTTCTTTTTCAATTCTTATCTTCTTTAAATTTTCTTCTTCTTTTTCAAACATTCTTCTTCTTTTTTTCCAAATCTTCTTCTTCAAATCCAGATCCATACAAACTTCTCTGTCTCTTCCAAAACATTCTTAAAAAAAGATTAAGATAGCAAGGAAACAAATCAAAAGGAGGAAAAATTAAAGTAAATCAAAATAAAAGATTACGGAACAAGATAGCAATCAAGAAGGAGACTAAGGAAACATAGAGCGGAGCTATGAATTGGAAGTTTATTTTTTTTAGATTCGTATAAAGGTGAGTGTTTTAACCCACTCACAACTTCTAAAATTTCTTATGTTTGTTAAATTGATTTATGATATGAATTGAAATTTATTTATAATTGTTTGGCATAATTTATCATCATTCCAGTTAAATTTAATTTATTCAATTAAAATGTTATTTAATTCATTATTGCATATAAACTGCCAGTTAAATAGTTATTTAATTTGTTATTGGATATAAACTGCCAGTAAATGCCTGTTATTTATTATATTTTGTATTTTGATGTTATTGATTTAATTGGATGATGATTGTGATAAATACTTGATGATTGATATTGGATGAATGTATGTTTTATTTGATATCATTATAATCTGCAAGTTCGTTATGGATTGATTTTTATTCGGGATTGCGGTTTGAAATGATATATAACCGTAATTTTATTTTAAATTGCGGATTGAAATGATAAATATCCGTATCACTTGACCATAGGATAGAAAATTATATACAAACACAATTGGTCTATATATATCTATTTTTGAAATGATTTCTATGGCTTTTGGAAAAATAAGGGTTTATATAAATACTGATTTTGATATTAAATAAATATTATTAAATTCTTAAAGTTTAAGCTATATATAACTTGATGATGTTTTAAATTGATTTACGAATATTTCAAGTTTGAGCTTTATGTAAATGCTATTGAATTTATTTGATAAATAATTTTAAACTAAATAATAGTAAATTGAATTAAGAAACATATGAGATTATCAGGTTTGGTTTGGAAATTTTGGAATATTTAAAGACTTGAAATATATCAAAATTGAAATGTTTTATTGAAATTAAGGTATTATTGTTTTCAAAGTATTGGTTTTCGAAATTGTTATAACTTTGAAAGTAATATGGTTTGAAAAATGAATTTATTTGAAATAGAATTTATTTAAGAATTATCTGTGAATATATGGATTGGAAACCTATTGAAATTGAAAATTTAGAATATGACTTCAAAATGTGGTTTGGGTTTAAGATGATTTAAAAGAATATTGCAAGTTATCTAAATTTAAGAAAGATTAGTGATTGGAAATTTGGTTTTATTTAAATAAGATATTATTGAATTGTTTTGGAAATGGAAACGATATATTATTGAATTAGGTTTTTGTGACATCCCGGAATTTCTAGTAATATCAATTTAATAATCTGTGTGAAAATTAAATTGATTTGATTATTTTTGTTGATAAATTCAAATTGATTTAATAATCTTCTTTTAAATAAATATTTAACTGATAATTTATCTTTTAAAAGCTAATAAGGTTTTTTCTATTTATAATGTATATATATTTGTATATATTACAAATAGAAATCTTTGGTTTGAATTTAATAAATAAATAAATCTTGTTTTCAAATTCTAATATATTTTTGGTAATTTGCGAATTAGGATCTAATATAAAATATATGGTTTTAAAATAGTTAAGGTAAATGTTTAATTGATTTAAATATATATCTTAGCTTAAGTTCAAGAATTAAATAAAAAGGTTTGTTTTAAAATATGGTTTAATAAATATGAGATATTAATTCATTTAAATAAAAATAGGAAGTTATAATCTCTTTTATAAATTATTTAATTTGACAAATTATTGTTTTTAAATAACATTTAGTAATGTATTGTTATATATATAGATATATATATATATTTAAAATAGAAGCGTTATTTTCAAATTAAATATGTTGTTATATATATATATGTATAAGTTTTTAATTATATATATATATATACATATTTTGTTTTATTTTCTCTAAAATGTAATTTATAAATATAAACAATAAATATATATACATAGGGAAAGAAAAGATAATAAAAATTTAAGTTAGAATGGAAAATATACATTGGATAAATTCTTTCATCTTGTTAAATATAGAAAACTTATTTATATTACAATACAAAGCATAAAACACTTGAAGTTCTGGAAAATATATGTTGTAAGGCTGTAAGTAATCATGCTAGGCAAGAAAATGAAACACTTTGATAGTTCTGGAAACAAATGTAGATGCAAGGCTGTAAGTAATTTGTAGGCAAGAATAAACTAAGTATAAAAGAAAAAAAAAATATGTCTTCATGTTGTACAGGAAATTGAGCATCTGCACTTGAAAAAGAAATAAGGAAAACATATGTTCTTGTTTGCTCAGTAAAACAACTATGTACATATAAAAAGAAAAATATATACAAAGGCAAGTACATATGAAATTTGAAATAAAAGATATATGGGTAGACATAAGGACACAAGGCATTAAATGTTGATATCTCTAGTACATTTTATATCTCATTTCAGCCTCCTAAGGAGATAAAAATCTCTGACCAATATTTATGAAATCGTGTACAAAAGAAAATAATATCCTGTACTTGTTACACATATATCTTCTGTATCTCATTTCATTTCGGTTACAAAGATAAAAAAACTTAGCATTTTCATTTTTTCAAAACTGAAGCAAGCAACAACTCAACTATAAACAACAATTCAAACTTAAAAAAAAACTCAGTTTAAACATCAACAAGAATCAGAGATTTAGAGAAGAAGTTTTTAGCTTGCAACTTCATGCCTGGGTCAAAATTGATGTACTCTGTCTTCATTCTAGAACCTGGTGAGTAACATCACAAATTTAAAAAGTTTAAGTTTATAAATTCTGTTGCATACTCATCACTGAAAATAACATGTTTGTGAGTATATGTATAAGTATGTCTCTGTGCATATATATGAATATCTAATTGTGTGCATACTGTGTTTATGAATTGTGCTCTGCTTTGTCTCCCACGGTCAAGTTTTTATTTAAAATTCCTTCCACATGATCTAGCTCTTGTTAGGATCTGATTATCAAACAAATATTGTTTGATTCAACCTATATTAATGTTTAAAGATCGAAGTAGTTAAAATAAGGCTTGTTTGTCTCTGGAAATATTTAATCAACTATGTATGTTAAATAAGATCAAAAATCAAACTTTTAAATTTATAAAATTCAGTATCATAAATTGAATACTAAAATAAAAATATGATTTTTAAAACAAAAATGGAAATTTTTAATTGAGAAATAAAGGAGCAGTTTACAGATGAACAAAAATCATTCTTTTACAAAAGTCTGTTGATTTAATAAATTGTTGATGCTAAAATTTGTTATGGAGTTAGATAATTGATTCGTGGATATAGGAAAAATGTTGGAAAATTTTTCTAATGCAAGAATTTGTAACTCGAATTGAATTTAGGGTTTAAGTATGGTTTTGGAGAGGCTGAGTTTTTCGATTCGTTCGTCTGCTTCGAACGACCGAGTTCAACGTTGTTCTGGGGGATGGAAGAGGGGAGGTTGACGAGTGTTTGGCCTGAGTTTCCGACCTCCTGGTGATTGAGATCGCGGAGGCGACGTGTTGCCAGGTTATGGAGGCGTTTCCTGTTCGTGTTCCAGAATTCGTGTTCGTACTCGAATTCGTCTTCGAGAGGAAGATGGGATTCTGGTGGTAGGGGATTGGGTTGTAGATGGTAGTCGACTTGCTCGACGAGGCGACGTCGACTGGAGATGTTCATCGGAGCTGTGCACGTGCACGTGCATTCTGGTGTGTGACGACCGCCCATGACCCCTGCACCGAATCTAGAGATAGAGCGCTGTAAAGTGTGCCAGGCGACCATGGACGATTGTCAAGGTAAGATTTAGAACAACAGAATCTATCGTATTACTCACAGCGCATGGACAAAATACAATAGAACATATGTATAGTGAAGCTTTACAGAACAAAATGACATCATATAAAACTCCATAATAGTTGAATACAAGCATCCACATAGTCAATACATCCAGCCTCACTACAAATCTCTCAGAGAATACAAAACAGCGGAATATCCAGTACATATAAGAAGATAATATGCAACCCTCTAGCTCGTCTTCGATATCAGCATCGTGAGAAGAGAACAGCACCTGTCACCTGCTACCTAGTCTGCCCGTCCCAAAATGGACGAACAGCCCAAGGCAATAAGAATTAAAAACATAAAGCCTTGAGTCAGACAACAGTCTTAGTGAGCAGTAAATTAACTAACAACATACCAAAAGAGCATAAAGGAAAAGGAATAGGAATACCACCCTCCCACTCCAACCTCATTCTACAGTGATAGCCCCCAGACACACACTAAGCAGAAGCAAACATAGCAGAGCATACAATTTAAAGTAAAACTACTATCACTCGAGTCAAGGGCGATGTTTTCCAAGTACCAAGGCCTAAATCAGATAAGCACCCAGAAAATACCGCTCTTGAGTCCGAATGACGATACAACCAAACATCCATGACTCTGGCTATCACTGTTATCATTGCTTCGATATCACCGTTAATTGAATGACCGGCACATTCTTTCAGCCGTCCGTCAAGGGCTAATGGAAACCCCGGTTCTAGACATAACTCCCGCACGTCGTCGCAGCCCGTGCCTAGGACTATCGAATCTGCCCAGAGTACTCGACCATCAACAGTTGGCCGTTGGGACTATCGAATCTGCCCAAACGTACTCTTGCTTAGAGCATGCTAGAACCTTCAACAACGATGCTATCCAAGCCTCCTAGTCATCCTCCTCGACGACTATTCTCATATCCATTCATTATCTTCAACTCGAATCATATCACCGAGTTATCAACATGCTTGGAATGATCCCGTCTGGATTAGACCAAGTCTTCATCACATGATTGCCTCGCTTCATTACATCCTCGCAAAGCCTCATCTCATCATCACATCATCAAATCTATGCATAAGAGCTTCATCATCCCGCTACATATGCCACGAGCAGCTTTTCCAATTCAAGAGCCTTTCCCTTAGCTTTTGAATCGTCTTCGGTCTAAATCTAATCATCAATCATCTAGTTCATAACAATCAATCAAACCAAACATCAATCCAAACAATTAAGCATTCAAATATGATCTAAGTAGACAATTATAACAATAATGGCATTTTCGTAATTAAAGAGTTGAAAGTCCAATAAGCATGAAAACATGGATTATATCTCTACAAACTTGATGAATGAACTTGCATAGGTTAACATATGATAAAATGGATGTAACATCATCATGAACAATGGATCTATATGGATCTACACATAGGATGAAGAAAATGCATGGAAATCACTCTTTTAACACCAAATCAGGCCAACAATCCGATATACTCCTTTGGATCCGTGTGAGAGATAATCACCACTCACCAAATCACCTAAACAAACCCAAATCAACACGCTTCAGATCTGGACAGCGAAGGATCAAGCTTGATCTATCACGAATCCGCTTCAAATGAAGAAATCTCTCTTGAAAAGATGAAGATCTTCAATCTAAGCTCTTGAATCTTCAATCTTGATCTTTGATTTGGATGGATGGAAGCACTAGATTAGAGTGGAGAAAAGAAGTGAAGAAGTGTAGAAGTAGAGCTCTCAAAATGGCAGCACTTCGTCGCTTCAAAATCCGGATCCCAAAAATGAAGAGAAGCTCTCCTATTTATAGCTGAAAACTGCCCTAAGTCGTAACTCGGCTATCTCCTTAAGTCGCTGCCGACTTAACACTATGCCGACCTACGACCTAAAAACCCCCACGACTTAACAGAGCCTCCGACCTAACTCTTGACGACCTAAAGCAAATGCGCTTCCACTTGTATACGACTTACGACCTAACACATAGACAAAACCTTGCGACCAACAGATGCTACGACTTAACTCCTCAGCGACCTAACGCATGACGATCTAAAACAACACGCGACCTAACACTTGCGCGACCTACGACTTAGAATACACGCGACCTAATACTTAAACTATTTCCTACGACCTAACAACTCATACAACAAACTACTCACGCGACCTAACTGGGTTATGTTCTAACTCCTTAAGTCGCCTAACCCTTAGGTCGCTAACACGCTACCCTTCTTAGGTCGCTAACCTTTAGGTCGCTCCAAGATACTAAGTCGCTAACCCGGTAACCATTAGGTCACTAACTCGCCCTGCCGACCTAACACTTAGCTCACCGAAATTCTTAGGTCGCTCACAACATTTCCTTAGGTCGTTGCCGACCTAACTCTACCCCAGAATACTTAGGTCGCCTACTATTCTTCCTTAGGTCGCCTGAATCTCATAAGTCGGTCACGACTTATCTCCTAGGTCGGTCACTACCTTAAGTCGGTCAACCATACTCCCTTAACTCAGTGAATTCCTTGAGTCGGCAATTCGACCCAGACTTACCTCTTAACTAGCCAAACCCCTTAGGTCGCAGATCTTCTCTAAGTCGCTCACGACCTATCTCCTAAGTCGCCAACAACATTTAGGTCGCGTACGACCTAGGACTTAGACAAATCTGCCTAAAAATCTGAAATGACATGAAAGTGCTAAAATTCCAGATTTTGACGAACATGTCGATCCGTAAAAATACGGGTCGTTACATTCTCTCCCCCTTAGAAATTTCGCCCCCGAAATTCCAAGCAATCAAAAACTATTCTGTACGCCTACCATCCATAGCAATCAACAAACCATGCATCCAATTCTAGCTTAGCGTACAGAATTCTAAGACTTAGAACAAGTTACAATATCGCGAGATGAGACGACACCTTAGGGCCATACCTTGAAGAGTTCAGGATGAGCTGCCTTCATCCTCTCTTCCACCTCCCACGTACAGTCGTTATCATCATCACTCCATTGTATCTTGAGCAACTTAACTACCTTCCTCCTAAGCTGTTTCGTGTCGGTTCCAACAACACGAAGTGGCTTACGAGGTCTTCTATCGACTGGATCAACTACAAAGTCTTCACAGCTATCAACAGAAACCACCGTACTCGAGTCGTGCACATACTTCCGTAGATATGATACGTGAAAAACGTTGTGCACACTCGACATCTTCTCTGGTAACTCCAATCTGTAGGCGAGCTTTCCAATTCGCTCGATAATCGGGAATGGTCCAACAAATCTTGGAGTTAATTTTCCTTTCTTCCCGAATCGAATAACATTCTTCAGAGGAGAAATCTTCACAAAAACCATATCACCAACGTCGAATTCCAAATCCTTTCGACGCTTATCAGCATAACTCTTCTGACGGTCTTGGGCTGCCTTCATTCGTTGCCGAATGATCTCTATACAATCTGAAGTCTGTCGAATCATCTCTGGCCCAAGTATCAGCTTCTCTCCAGTTTCCAACCAACATGTCGGAGAGTTACACGGTCTTCCATACAATGCCTCATACGGTGCCATACCAATGCTTGACTGGTAACTGTTGTTGTACGCAAACTCCACCAAATGAAGGTGATCTTCCCATGATCCTCCGAAATCCAAAACACAAGCTCTGAGGAGATCTTCCAAAACTCGGTTGACTCTCTCAGTCTGACCATCTGTTTGGGGGTGATAAGCTGTACTCAAACACAACTCGGTTCCCAAGACTTCCTGGAAGCTCTTCCAAAATCCACTAGTGAACAATGGGTCTCGATCGCTCACTATACTCTTCGGAATACCATGGAATCGAACTATCCACTTAACATACAACTCAGCCAACTTTGATGCAGTCCTAGTCGATCGAACAGGAATGAATCGTGCACTCTTAGTCAGACGATCCACAATGACCCAGATCCCTTCATTTCCCGTTCTGGTTCTAGGCAATCCATCGATAAAATCCATCGACACTTGTTCCCACTTCCATGTAGGAACTTCTAATGGCTGAAGCAATCCGCTTGGCTTCTTCTGTTCGGCTTTTACCAACTGGCAATACATACACTTGGAAATGAAATTCCCCACATCCTTCTTCATTCCTTCCCAGTAGTAAGTTCTCTTTATATCCCGATACATCTTGTTTCCACCTGGATGAATTGTCAACTTCGAGTGATGACTTTCCTTCAGAACTTCACTCCTCAATTCATCTATATCGGGAACAACTAGTCGTCCTTGCTTTCGAAGCCAACCTTCTCTATCGACCTCGAATCCTTTATCCTTTTCTGGATCCAATCCAGATTCCAAATCACGGATAATATTGACAAGCTTATCATCTCGCTTTTGGCTCTCGCCAATCCTTTCCACAAGAGAAGGTCTTATCGATAAGTTTGCCAACATCTCAGGTTCCAATTCTCATCTAGGCCTGAAGTCAAATCCAGCTAAATACTCGAGATTCTTCCATTCAGAAAACATGGCTCCCAATCCTGCATGCCTTCGACTTAACGCATCAGCCACTACGTTACCTTTTCCCGGAGTATAAGCTATACCAAAGTCATACGATGCCAAAAACTCTAGCCAACGTTGCTGCCGAAGATTCAAATCCTTTTGGGAGAAAAGATACTTCAACGACTTGTGATCCGTAAACAACTCGAATCGAACTCCCAACAGATAATGCCTCCACATCTTCAGAGCAAATACAATCGCCGCCAATTCCGAATCATGAGTTGGATAATTCCTTTCATGCGGCTTCAGTTGTCGACTGGCATACGCAACAACTTTATCCTTCTGCATCAGCACTGCTCCAAGTCCAGTACCACATGCGTCGGTGTAAACCACCATCTAATCATTCCCACTAGGAATAGTCAAAACAGGAGCACTCGTCAATCGCTCTTTCAGGATTCCGAAAGCTTGCTCACACTTAGCATCCCAACTGAACACTTGGTTCTTCTTCGTCAATCCTGTTAACAGTGCAGCTATCTTGGAGAAGTCTTTGATAAACCGTCGATAATATCCTGCTAATCCAAGAAAACTTCTCACATCAGATGCATTCTTAGGTCTAACCCAATCCTGGATTGCTGCCACCTTAGCGGGATCAACCGCTATTCCACTTCCAGAAATCACATGGCCTAAGAACCTCACCTCACTCTTCCAGAAGTGACACTTCGAAAACTTAGCCTTCAGCTGATGTTTCCGCAAGATTTCCAAAACAATACGCAAGTGCGTCTTGTGCTCCTCTTCCGTTCTGGAATAAATCAGAATATCATCCACGAACACAAGTACGAACTTGTTCAACTGATCTCTGAACACTCTATTCATAAGATCCAAAAAATATGCTGGCGCGTTAGTCAATCCAAACGGCATTACCAGCCACTCAAAGAACCCGGATGGTGTCCTAAAAGCAGTCTTTGGCACACTATCCTTAGCCACTCTCAACTGGTGAAATCCCGTTGCCAAATCCATCTGAGAAAACACCTTTGCTTCGTGAAGCTGATCAAACAAGTCATCTATTCTCGGCAATGGATACTTGTTTTTCTTAGTCACCTTATTCAGCTCACGATAATCCACACACAATCTCAACGACCCATCTGCCTTGGTTGCAAACACAACTGGTGCACCCCACTCGGACACACTACGCCGAATGAATCCTTTCTGTAAAAGGTCATCAACTTGCACCCTCAACTCTTGCTGTTCCCTAGGCGCCATCCGCCTAAGAGGGATCACAACAGGTTGGCTCCTTCAACTAGATCTATACGAAACTCGATCTCTCTATGCGGCGGCAACCCTTTGACTTCGTCAAAGACATCCTCGAATCTATTTGCGATCGGCACTAAAGACAGTCCATCCCGTGGAACAACTAGCGAATACATGAAGCTCATGAAGACGCCTTCCTCATGCTTACATCGTATCACAATCTTTCGCCCTTCCACATTCTCGACTGTCACCTCCAGCCTCTCACAATCAACCTTAGCCGCATACTTCCTAAGCCAGTCCATACCCAAGATAATTCCGAACCCCGCAAAGTTCAGAACAAAGCAATCACAAACAAAAGAGCAACCATGACTCGACACAACTAGACCACGGCATAACATACACAAACAAGACGAACCCCCAACTGGATTAGTCACAACCAATGGCCTATCAACAATATCCGGTTCCAAACCTAACCGGCCTACTAGTTCATTACAAACAAACGAATGCGATGCTCCAGTATCAAACAAAACTCTAACTGGAATACCACATAGGAAAAGAGTACCTTGAACCACCACACTCTTTCCCTTCTCTTCAGCAGTAGGAGCTTTTGAAGACGACGGAACAGCTCCTAAAGCATAGGCTTGCACAATCTGCCTGTCCTTCCTCGGTTCTGGACAATTCTTCCTGAAATGCCCCGGCTTGTCACAGTTGTGACACTTCATCGGTGCCTTCGGATTCTTACAATCCTTAGAGAAATGGCCCTTCTGCTGACAATTGTAGCAAGTCACCTCGCCTTTCGGCTTCTTCTGGCCATCCTTACCCTTCTGCTGCTGCTGCTTCCTCTTCTGGTTTCCACCCTGCTGTGGTTTAGATTCTCCCTTGGTAACAGCAACAACAGGTCCTTCCTTAGGAAACAGACTCTCATGCCTAAGAGCTTTCTCCACAAGCTTCTCAAATGAATCGTCCAAATGATCCACCAACTGTCTTCCAAGATAACTATCCAAGCCAGTCACGAACTTCTCATTCTTCTGGTAAGCAGACTCAATATATGACCGGGCATACTTGGACAAAGCTTCAAACTCAGAAACATACTCAAGAACAGATCTTCCACCCTGCTTGAGTTCTACAAACTTCTTGAACAGAACAGACTTCTGAGCTGTAGAAATGAACTTAGCTTCAAATCTGACTTGGAATTGCTCCCAAGTAATCTCTTCTTCCGGAGTAGTGATGGTAATAGAGTTCCACCAATCAGAGGCTCTCCCTTGAAGCTGTCTCGATGCCAACTTTCTCTTAGTTGCATCATCAATTCCCAAATCACCAAAGATCCTTCTACAAGCATCTATCCATCTCTGGACCTCGATAGTTGATTCTGTTCCCAAGAAAACCTTCCCTCCAAGAGCAGTATAATCCTTGCACAACTTAGCAAAATCCACTGGTTTCGGAGTTTGGACTTGAACCCCAACATCAACCGCTGCCCCCGGAACTGGTATCCTTCTCATGATCGAAGTCATCATAGCTTCGAACATGGCTGCATAATCAGCAGTCTCTTCAGTAGCACGGCCTTCCCTAGCAGCTGGTCTCCCTCTTCGACTCATTCTCAATATCTATAAAAAGGAATGATTAGAACATCTAGAGAAACAACTGCATAAAGGACTCAAACTCTACTAAGCTACTATATTATATATAGTAATCATCCATCAAAATACAATTACGTCTCTCATACGTAGTTACTTCAATGAGCGTTGGGTAAAATCGATTAACCAATGGCTCTGATACCAAATGTGAGGACCGCCCATGACCCCTGCACCGAATCTAGAGATAGAGCGCTGTAAAGTGTGCCAGGCGACCATGGACGATTGTCAAGGTAAGATTTAGAACAACAGAATCTATCGTATTACTCACAGCGCATGGACAAAATACAATAGAACATATGTATAGTGAAGCTTTACAGAACAAAATGACATCATATAAAACTCCATAATAGTTGAATACAAGCATCCACATAGTCAATACATCCAGCCTCACTACAAATCTCTCAGAGAATACAAAACAGCGGAATATCCAGTACATATAAGAAGATAATATGCAACCCTCTAGCTCGTCTTCGATATCAGCATCGTGAGAAGAGAACAGCACCTGTCACCTGCTACCTAGTCTACCCGTCCCAAAATGGACGAACAGCCCAAGGCAATAAGAATTAAAAACATAAAGCCTTGAGTCAGACAACAGTCTTAGTGAGCAGTAAATTAACTAACAACATACCAAAAGAGCATAAAGGAAAAGGAATAGGAATACCACCCTCCCACTCCAACCTCATTCTACAGTGATAGCCCCCAGACACACACTAAGCAGAAGCAAACATAGCAGAGCATACAATTTAAAGTAAAACTACTATCACTCGAGTCAAGGGCGATGTTTTCCAAGTACCAAGGCCTAAATCAGATAAGCACCCAGAAAATACCGCTCTTGAGTCCAAATGACGATACAACCAAACATCCATGACTCTGGCTATCACTATTATCATTGCTTCGATATCACCGTTAATTGAATGACCGGCACATTCTTTCAGCCGTCCGTCAAGGGCTAATGGAAACCCCGGTTCTAGACATAACTCCCGCACGTCGTCGCAGCCCGTGCCTAGGACTATCGAATCTGCCCAGAGTACTCGACCATCAACAGTTGGCCGTTGGGACTATCGAATCTGCCCAAACATACTCTTGCTTAGAGCATGCTAGAACCTTCAACAACGATGCTATCCAAGCCTCCTAGTCATCCTCCTCGACGACTATTCTCATATCCATTCATTATCTTCAACTCGAATCATATCACCGAGTTATCAACATGCTTGGAATGATCCCGTCTGGATTAGACCAAGTCTTCATCACATGATTGCCTCGCTTCATTACATCCTCGCAAAGCCTCATCTCATCATCACATCATCAAATCTATGCATAAGAGCTTCATCATCCCGCTACATATGCCACGAGCAGCTTTTCCAATTCAAGAGCCTTTCCCTTAGCTTTTGAATCGTCTTCGGTCTAAATCTAATCATCAATCATCTAGTTCATAACAATCAATCAAACCAAACATCAATCCAAACAATTAAGCATTCAAATATGATCTAAGTAGACAATTATAACAATAATGGCATTTTCGTAATTAAAGAGTTGAAAGTCCAATAAGCATGAAAACATGGATTATATCTCTACAAACTTGATGAATGAACTTGCATAGGTTAACATATGATAAAATGGATGTAACATCATCATGAACAATGGATCTATATGGATCTACACATAGGATGAAGAAAATGCATGGAAATCACTCTTTTAACACCAAATCGGGCCAACAATCCGATATACTCCTTTGGATCCGTGTGAGAGATAATCACCACTCACCAAATCACCTAAACAAACCCAAATCAACACGCTTCAGATCTGGACAGCGAAGGATCAAGCTTGATCTATCACGAATCCGCTTCAAATGAAGAAATCTCTCTTGAAAAGATGAAGATCTTCAATCTAAGCTCTTGAATCTTCAATCTTGATCTTTGATTTGGATGGATGGAAGCACTAGATTAGAGTGGAGAAAAGAAGTGAAGAAGTGTAGAAGTAGAGCTCTCAAAATGGCAGCACTTCGTCGCTTCAAAATCCGAATCCCAAAAATGAAGAGAAGCTCTCCTATTTATAGCTAAAAACTGCCCTAAGTCGTAACTCGGCTATCTCCTTAAGTCGCTGCCGACTTAACACTATGCCGACCTACGACCTAAAAACCCCCACGACTTAACAGAGCCTCCGACCTAACTCTTGACGACCTAAAGCAAATGCGCTTCCACTTGTATACGACTTACGACCTAACACATAGACAAAACCTTGCGACCAACAGATGCTACGACTTAACTCCTCAGCGACCTAACGCATGACGACCTAAAACAACACGCGACCTAACACTCGCGCGACCTACGACTTAGAATACACGCGACCTAATACTTAAACTATTTCCTACGACCTAACAACTCATACAACAAACTACTCACGCGACCTAACTGGGTTATGTTCTAACTCCTTAAGTCGCCTAACCCTTAGGTCGCTAACACGCTACCCTTCTTAGGTCGCTAACCTTTAGGTCGCTCCAAGATACTAAGTCGCTAACCCGGTAACCATTAGGTCGCTAACTCGCCCTGCCGACCTAACACTTAGCTCACCGAAATTCTTAGGTCGCTCACAACATTTCCTTAGGTCGTTGCCGACCTAACTCTACCCCAGAATACTTAGGTCGCCTACTATTCTTCCTTAGGTCGCCTGAATCTCATAAGTCGGTCACGACTTATCTCCTAGGTCGGTCACTACCTTAAGTCGGTCAACCATACTCCCTTAACTCAGTGAATTCCTTGAGTCGGCAATTCGACCCAGACTTACCTCTTAACTAGCCAAACCCCTTAGGTCGCAGATCTTCTCTAAGTCGCTCACGACCTATCTCCTAAGTCGCCAACAACATTTAGGTCGCGTACGACCTAGGACTTAGACAAATCTGCCTAAAAATCTGAAATGACATGAAAGTGCTAAAATTCCAGATTTTGACGAACATGTCGATCCGTAAAAATACGGGTCGTTACATGGTGCCTGGGTGTATTGTTGCCTGGGAAGTAGGGGAAGTTTGTGTGATACTCGAGTAGTTCGAGCGTTTTACTCGAAGTGGTGTAGGGTTGTACTCGGGGGATTTAGGGATTGCTCGAGTATAGTTTGGTTACAGGTTTTTGGTAAAACCTGTCACTGTTTGTTTTCTCTTTGATAAACTTGAATTTTAAACAAAATTAAATGAATTTAAAGGTTGTGATAATAGATTTAAAATAAGTTTAAATCCAATTTCAAGTTAGTTTCAAATAAACTTTGAATTTAAAAGTAAATTTGTTTTCAAACAAATAATTAGATTTGATTTTGATAAGTTCTTTTATAAAAGAGATTTTGAATGGGAGTTAAAGGATTAGATAACTTGAATTTGCAAGTTGAATAGCGATGTATTTTAAAGGCTTAATTTTTAAATAAAATTAAGTAAACTTGTTAAAGGCTTTCCTTGTATAAGTTTCCTATGTAAATAATAAATGTTCTTCACATTTATTTTAAGATTTATAAAAGGATATTTTAAATTGGTTAATGTTTTAAATATATAATCATTTTGGAACCTTAAATTCAAAATGAAATGTGGATCTAAATTTAGAAGTGTAAGGTTTAAATACACTTGAATACTAATGAAGTTATTAATAAAGAAATGGATTACCTTAAAAATGATTAAGGTAATTAAGTGATTTAATTAATAAGATAATTAAGGGATAAATTATTTTTATAAATTAATGATTTAGATTAATTTATAATTAAAGATTAATTAAAAGTGGTTAAGAAATGTTATTAGTTAATGAAGATAATTAACTAAAGAGTATTAAGTATTAATTAAGGTGATTAATTTTAATAATAAATTAGATTGATTAATTAAAGATAATCATTTATGAAATGTTTAAGTAATTACATAATAGAAGTAATTAAAGGAATTTATTACTTAATATAATTATTGAGTTTAATTTGATTTGTTTAGGTTAATTAATTAAGTTTAATTAATTTAAATTAATCATTGGATGATTTAATAAGTAATTGCTTAATGTAATAAATGAAGTATAATTACGTAGTGAAGTAATTAATGGTAATTACTATATGTAATTAATTGAAGAAGATTTAAGTATGATAGTAATTTGGATTAAATTACTTGGTGAAATTAATCAAGGGATTAATTGAGATAATTAATTAAAGAGTAATTAATTTATTAAGTGAAGTAATTAAGGGTAGTTAATTATTGAATGGGATTAATCAAGACTGATAAATAAATGTGGTTTAGTCAAAGATTAATTACTTAATGGAATAAATTTAAATAGAATAATTAATTAAGAATGTAATTAAGGATCATTAATGTATATAATTAATGATGTAATTTAGGATTGATTCATTATGATTAATTAATCAGTAATAAGTGATTTTGAGTAATTAATTAATGTAATTAATTAAGAATAAATGTAATTAATTATAGTTAATTAATAAATAGAGTAATTAAAGAGTAATTACTGTATTTGGTTATGGATAATTAATTTGTGAAATTAATTAAAGGATAATTACTTGAATGTAATTAAAGGTTAGTTAATCCAGGATGATTAATTAAGATGGAAATTAGAGAATGATTAATTAATTGATTTGAAATTAATTAATGATTATGTAAGCAAGATTTATAATGATGAAGTAATTAATTTAATTTATTTTAAATTAATTAGAGATAAAATAATTAATTTAATTCATTTTAAATTAATTATAAATGGTGTGTTTATGAATCCTTGCTTATGTATTGATGGATGATATTGATTTCCTTGAATGGTTGAGATCTCAGATATGAGATAAATAATGCTGTGTGATATGGATTGTCTATTTATGATGATATTGTAGATTATCTATCTGTGGTATTGTAGATTATCTATCTGTGATATTGTGAATTATCTACCTTTGTGTATATAGATAATGAAATGAATTGTTTTAACTTTAAAACAACTTGGCCTTAAAAGATACGGTTTGGATTTCGATGAGACCGGGATTGGGTTTCCAGATTTGGATATCCGAAAACCACATCGATCCAAATTAACGATAGGTCGTGAATCTCAAGTGAAGATGAAGATTCAGAGTGCAAGGGTTATTGTCGTTAACTCTGAGGATGATTCCAAAATGAGTGTAACGAGATAATGCCTTCGGTTTCGTTCGAACCCGAAACGAACTTGTATGGATTGAATGCTTTCAGAACATCGTTAGGTGGACGATAAGCATTCTAGGAGATGTGTTCTCTAAAGGTAATCGTGACCTCAAGCCTCATCAACCGGGAATGGCTAAAACAGGGGAGGTGCAGCAAGGCTTCGTGGGTCGCACCCACTTGAGAGCGAGATTTTCCCCTGTCTAGATGTGTAACAACCCGTATATTTATCGATTTTATATTTAAATATTTTATCGTCAATCGGATTTTAGTCCGAAAAGTTACTTTTTGCATACGGCCGAATTAGGACTCGAGACCACTTCCATTGAGTTCAAAACGCCGTTTGCGATCTTTTTAAGTATAAACTTTGATATGTTTGGAGTTAGTAGAATTTTTCTACTTTTTCCACTTAGGGCTTTGGTCTTATTTCAGCTCACAAGACCCAAGCTTCACCCCTCCTCTCTTCATTACCTTACTTCTATTTCCTAATACTCAAGCTTTTACAACAATGGAGAGAGGAATGAGAAATTAAAACTCCAAGCCCTAGTTTTCTTTTGCAAATCAAGTTCTAGCTCCAAACTAGTAGAAGAAGCTTTGGTAAGCCTCCTCTTCTTCTTCTCTAACTCATTCTCTTATCAATTTCAGAATTTCCTAAACCTAACTTAGGAAATGTTTCTCTTTTTAGCCTAGATTCAAGGTTGTTGAGTTGGAATTGAAGTGTGATTGCTCTTGCCATTGCTTTATAGCTTCTTCTTCATTTGTTTTGGGTTTAAAGGTGAGATTTTTATCTCACATCTTAGTCTATAATTATCTTCAATTGTTAGGTATGAATTCCTAACACTTATTCTTGTGTAATTGATTTTGGTTTGGATTGATTTTGGGTATATTCCAATTTTTGGTGTTTTGGTTCAATTTTTGTGATAATCCTATTATGGACATTTGGACATTGATATTTGAGGCGTATCGATGAGCTGTTAAGGCTGGGTTGTCACATGGCATAATTCCTTAGTCGTTGTTGCTCGTCCGATCGTTATCAATATCGTTTTGGCCATCATTGGTCCAGGTTCAGGAAATGCCTGAAATTCCAGTTTTAGACGTCTGAATTGATATTTCAGACGTCTGAATATGATTCTGGGAAAATTTCTATCCCTAGATTCAGACGTCTGAATCAAAGGCTTCAGACGTCTGAATTGGTTCGTTTGGAACCAGAAAGGAAGTAGGCCAAAAAGTGACTATTTCAGACGTCTGAAATCAAGGATTCAGACGTCTGAATTCTATTCTGGAAAATACTTTATTTTCCAGATTCAAACGTCTGAATCCTTGATTTCAGACGTCTGAATCTGCAGTCTTTTGCCTGTTTGCCTATTGAGCTTGAATTTCCAACTTTAATCGATTCGTATTGATTCCCTTTTTGTTGTTATCATTTATTATCGGCTTTGATGACATTTTCTTCGTGATTTTTGGGAATATCCATTTTGATGGATTCGGTATCGATTTCTTTGGATTTTATTCACGTCTTTGAATGTGAATTTTGGTGATTGATTGTTCCATAATCATTTTTGTGATTTGTCACTTTAAAAATATAAAGGTTTCAATATTGGTAGTAAATATCAAAACTTCTTCGTTAAAACGATTTCAACTCTATTTTCAATATCAAACCCGTTTATAAAACCGCTTTCCAATCTACTAGTATATACAAATCTTTACCTCACTCGTATGAGAAATCTAATTAAACGACTTTGTAAAACGAGTGGTATGAAACGCTTGCGTTTACTTCGCCGGTTAATTCTTGGACTTGTTCGATTGAACCTCTTGTGACAATTTTCTAGTGAAGATCTACAGTTTGTTCGTAAATATTTAAGTTAAGCAAGTGGTTATGGAACATGAAGCTAAACTCATATATTTACGGACTTAGTGTAATTAACACTTCTCGATGATCATTGACGATCATTTTTGTGTTTTAGACTAGCAATTGTGCGATGTCTCTTTGTCTACGAGGGAGACTAAACCCCGTTTGTGTGATGTTTCGACTCACATATATGGGGTAGCGACCCACGGTCTTCGGACCATTCTTGTGGAGTTTCGACTCAAAATTAATGGTTAGCTACCATGAGATAGCGTCTCGTCTTGTGTTACACGTGTTGGTGAGTTTTCATACTCCCGTTTTGTGATAGGCCTCCCCCTTCTTGTGATTTCTGGATTTCTTGAGATGATTTCTGGAATTTTGTGCTTCACCAGTTTTAGTGATTTCCATTGATATGTTTATCAATTTTTGTGCATTGGTGAATTTGTGTGTCATTGACTTGTTATGAATACAAGTTTAGGGTATGATACCCTATTTTATCTTTGAGAAGATTCTTGTGATATTGATTAATCTCATGTTGATTTTCAATTACATACTTATAGTAGTATGCTATTATGGTTATTACATGTTTATGCCATACCTTTTATTCTATATCATATCGTCTGATATTTATAACTAGACTGATCCATTTATTATTTTCTTATGAAATAATACTCGGGTCAGACCGAGATGTTACAGGTGCTTCTGCTTGACCTCTCTTCTTGGATTACTCTGACTTTTGGCTAACTACTTAGATTAGTAGTTTTTGTTGTATACATTTGAGATATAAACTCCGTAATGTATACTTATTCTTTTGTGTAGCTTGTAGCTATTCTTTTGTATTATCGTGGATCTTTCAGACCACTACTCTGATGTACACTTTCATGTGTTATATATATATTCATATCTTTTTCCGCCTTTGTGATATGGATGTCTATGACTGATTTGTGTTATGTTTATTTCTATATTTGTCTCCGAAGATTATATATAGCCACTGTGTGATAGCTTTGAGTTTGTATCAGTATGTCGGATTTCCTCCTTAAATGAAATGCATGCTATACTATCCGACATATCGGTGCTCGCACAAAGAAGTTACATGGATGGTCACTCCTCAACAGCCTTATTCTCCGTGCTAGTTGACAACACTACTCCGTAGTGTTCTTGGCTAGCGTGGGTATAGAGGTGGGGCGTCACAGCTTGGTATCGGAGCCAAACTTCGGAACAATGTAGAATAATTTAACAAGGATCATCGTCCTAAGTCCACCTTAGGAGTCATGCTTCAGGATTTTGTTCGAGTCTTCGAACCGATTCATCCTATTTCCTTTTATGTATCCTTGTTTTATCTATCAAGATTTGCTTGATATTTATTTGGAGAATAACTTTTCTTCTTCTCTCTTTCTTAAAGAAGAGAATGTCTAGACCAGGCCGTCCCAGAGCCGGACCATCTACTGTTACTCCCCAGGATGGAGTTTTTATGACTGCTCAACAGCTTCTTGATTTAGTAAAGAATGCTCAAGCAGTTGGTCCTAATCAGGAACCTACCCATCCTAAGTCTGGATTTGCACACTTGTGCAACGATTATACCAACTTAGGTGGGAAGCCATTCAAAGGTTCTGAAACTATTATTGAAGTCCAGGCTTGGCTAAGAGCATGCGATCGAATCTTTTCTCGCATGAACCTTATCACTACGCCATAAATGACCTTCTGCAACATTTTTGCAAGGTGTTTCCAGCTAAAATGTTGCGATAGCTATAGAATTTTGGTCCTACTGCAACGTTGTATTTTTGGTGTTACCTTAGCCATAGAAATGTGTTGCTCTAGCTAAACAAGTTTAACACGATGCAACATTTTTATATAGTGTTGCCATAGATGTTTTCAGATTAAAAAATTAAAAAAAATTACACCTCAGCGATCCACACCACCATTTAAAACAAAATCTCAACCGTCGATTCACACCATCGATCCACACCTTACCAATTTCCATTTCCCGCTTTACTTTTCACTCATCCGCTTTCGTTTCTCACCCCCAATTTTCCAATCCCTAATTTTTATTCCGCCGACTTTAAAAAAAATGACGCCGCTCCTCCTTGTTTCTTCGATCTGGAGAATAACTAGCTTTGCTTTTATCCCTTGTCGGCCATATCAATTTCCGTTATTTTCTTTCGCCTCGCGTCAGTTTTCCTCACTACTTCCGGATTTGCGATTTTGTTCAGGTTTTTGGCGATTCTGGTGATTCGAGGTAAGGTTGTGGGATTGCGATGGTTCAGGGAGTTGCTGATTTGGTCACAATTTCGTGGTTAGGGCCTGATGTCAGAGTGGCAGGGGGTAGTCGAATTGGTTTCAGTGAAAACTAGGGCACGCGATTCTAATTGCTTTGATGCTCTGATTGATCGAATCTAGTGTGAGAAACGTTCCTTGTAGCTTGCTCCTTCGTTCTCCTTGATTGATTGCTCGAATTGCTTTGACTTCGTCGTCGGGTGCGATGTGATATTATTTGGTATGTTTTCTGCCTTCTGGTTTACTTGAATATTCTTGATTTTGGTTACACTCGCACGCTTTTGCCGATGATGAATTGGGATTTATTTATAGGCTTTATTTCCTATAATCTCGTGTTTAATCTTTCTGTTGGACTTTGAGAAATCTGGTATGTTGGATTGCAATGATGAATACAAACATATGTGTGTTGAGCTTTGTTGGTTTTGCATGGTCTGGACTGAACTGGTACCATGCTAACCTTGTTCTTTAACATGAACTGATGCTCCAAGTCCTCTGTATATCATGTTACTGCCTAGGTTTCTCTTGTACATGCCCGATGCATTCACTGTTTTTGCTTGATGGGCTGCCTATGTGTACTGCTGTGTTTCTTGCACTGGCTTGTCTATATTTTGTTGAACCTGGTTCTTGTTTGTTTTGTTGGTTGCTTGGCCCTGAGTTGAATCCAGTCGATGACTCGGGTTTGACCTTGTGCCGTGTCCGTTTTTTTGGCTTGTCTACATATCTGGCTACACTTGAGTATGAACTTGCACTTGAGTAGTTGCACTTGAGTAGTTTCTTGTACCAAGCCTTATGATGCATGTATGTTCATCCATGTACATGCATTTCTTGGTCATGTTATGTTGCTTGCTGTGTTGAGTACTACTTTGTGCACTTGGCTTCTCCTTTGTGCATTTTTGCTTGAACTGTTGCTTGCTGTCTTCCATACTGCCTTGTATCCATGTGTTGCATTCATGTTTGGCTTATGCACTTATGAAAAGAAACAACCCAAATACCTGAGGCAAATAATATAACAAAAATATTTTCATTTTCTGTTCGAATTAAATATTATTTTCCAGATTACTGCTTTTGAATTATATGTGACAGGTATTGAAGACTGGACAGCTGGATATAAGCTTGAAGACAGAGTCAAATCAAATGTGCATGAGCTTGAAGACAGGTTTCAAAGAAGGCTCGATTTTCCAAAATCGGATGAATCGGGCGGTGCCCACTTGTTCGACCTAACCGGGTGCCCCGGACTGCGGTGCCCCGAACCCCCGCCGGCGCTGCGCCCGGATCCGCTTCTCGGCTCGCCTTCGGCTCGGCACTCAGCTCGTCAAATATTTGTCAGTGTCGGTGTCTGTATAAATTGAAACTGCATATGTAATGAGTGAACTGAGTGATGTAGTGAGGAATATCTGTATATGTGAATATCAGTGTTATATATCATTGAATTGTAAAATAGTGGAGTCAGGAATTTGTACTGTTTCAAATGTTGAAATAAAATATTTATTTAAATAAATTACTGTTTGAATATCAAATTCTGTGCAATAGCATTTTATTAAATAAATATTTATTTCTATTAAAAAATCAAATATGCTCTACATTGTGGGTCCCAAAAATTCAGATTTTAATATCTATAGCAACATTTTGGAATGTTAGTACAGACACCTATGAATGTTGCTATAGACCCAAATATGGTTCTATTGCAACAATATTTCTTATGTTGCCTTAGATAGTCAAAATGTTGCCTTTGAGGTCTGCGGCAACGCGGCAAAATGCATCACCGAGAAAGTGTTGCCTTTGCCCTTTTTTAGCCTACAGCAACATTTTTTGGCACTTCCTGCATCACTTCTTTGGTGTTGCAGTATGCAATCTATGGCGTAGTATTCAGTATCATAAATTGAATACTAAAATAAAAATATGATTTTTAAAACAAAAATGGAAATTTTTAATTGAGTAATAAAGGAGCAGTTTACAGATGAACAAAAATCATTCTTTTACAAAAGTCTGTTGATTTAATAAATTGTTGATGCTAAAATTTGTTATGGAGTTAGATAATTGATTCGTGGATATAGGAAAAATGTTGGAAAAATTTTCTAATGCAAGAATTTGTAACTCGAATTGAATTTAGGGTTTAAGTATGGTTTTGGAGAGGCTGAGTTTTTCGATTCGTTCGTCTGCTTCGAACGACCGAGTTCAACGTTGTTCTGGGGGATGGAAGAGGGGAGGTTGACGAGTGTTTGGCCTGAGTTTCCGACCTCCTGGTGGTTGAGATCGCGGAGGCGACGTGTTGCCAGGTTATGGAGGCGTTTCCTGTTCGTGTTCTAGAATTCGTGTTCGTACTCTTCGAGAGGAGGATGGGATTCTGGTGGTAGGGGATTGTGTTGTAGATGGTAGTCGACTTGCTCGACGAGGCGACTGGAGATGTTCATCGGAGCTGTGCACGTGCACGTGCATTCTGGTGCCTGGGTGTATTGTTGCCTGGCAAGAAGCAGGGGAAGTTTGCGTGATACTCGAGTAGTTCGAGCGTTTTACTCGAAGTGGTGTAGGGTTGTACTCGGGGGATTTAGGGATTGCTCGAGTATAGTTTGGTTACAGGTTTTTGGTAAAACCTGTCACTATTTGTTTTCTCTTTGATAAACTTGAATTTTAAACAAAATTAAATGAATTTAAAGGTTGTGATAATAGATTTAAAATAAGTTTAAATCCAATTTCAAGTTAGTTTCAAATAAACTTTGAATTTAAAAGTAAATTTGTTTTCAAACAAATAATTAGATTTGATTTTGATAAGTTCTTTTATAAAAGAGATTTTGAATGGGAGTTAAAGGATTAGATAACTTGAATTTGCAAGTTGAATAGCGATGTATTTAAAGGCTTAATTTTTAAATAAAATTAAGTAAACTTGTTAAAGGCTTTCCTTGTATAAGTTTCCTATGTAAATAATAAATGTTCTTCACATTTATTTTAAGATTTATAAAAGGATATTTTAAATTGGTTAATGTTTTAAATATATAATCATTTTGGAACCTTAAATTCAAAATGAAATGTGGATCTAAATTTAGAAGTGTAAGGTTTAAATACACTTGAATACTAATGAAGTTATTAATAAAGAAATGGATTACCTTAAAAATGATTAAGGTAATTAAGTGATTTAATTAATAAGATAATTAAGGGATAAATTATTTTTATAAATTAATGATTTAGATTAATTTATAATTAAAGATTAATTAAAAGTGGTTAAGAAATGTTATTAGTTAATGAAGATAATTAACTAAAGAGTATTAAGTATTAATTAAGGTGATTAATTTTAATAATAAATTAGATTGATTAATTAAAGATAATCATTTATGAAATGTTTAAGTAATTACATAATAGAAGTAATTAAAGGAATTTATTACTTAATATAATTATTGAGTTTAATTTGATTTGTTTAGGTTAATTAATTAAGTTTAATTAATTTAAATTAATCATTGGATGATTTAATAAGTAATTGCTTAATGTAATAAATGAAGTATAATTACGTAGTGAAGTAATTAATGGTAATTACTATATGTAATTAATTGAAGAAGATTTAAGTATGATAGTAATTTGGATTAAATTACTTGGTGAAATTAATCAAGGGATTAATTGAGATAATTAATTAAAGAGTAATTAATTTATTAAGTGAAGTAATTAAGGGTAGTTAATTACTGAATGGGATTAATCAAGACTGATAAATAAATGTGGTTTAGTCAAAGATTAATTACTTAATGGAATAAATTTAAATAGAATAATTAATTAAGAATGTAATTAAGGATCATTAATGTATATAATTAATGATGTAATTTAGGATTGATTCATTATGATTAATTAATCAGTAATAAGTGATTTTGAGTAATTAATTAATGTAATTAATTAAGAATAAATGTAATTAATTATAGTTAATTAATAAATAGAGTAATTAAAGAGTAATTACTGTATTTGGTTATGGATAATTAATTTGTGAAATTAATTAAAGGATAATTACTTGAATGTAATTAAAGGTTAGTTAATCCAGGATGATTAATTAAGATGGACATTAGAGAATGATTAATTAATTGATTTGAAATTAATTAATGATTATGTAAGCAAGATTTATAATGATTAAGTAATTAATTTAATTTACTTTAAATTAATTAGAGATAAAGTAATTAATTTAATTCATTTTAAATTAATTATAAATGGTGTGTTTATGAATCCTTGCTTATGTATTGATGGATGATATTGATTTCCTTGAATGGTTGAGATCTCAGATATGAGATAAATAATGCTGTGTGATATGGATTGTCTATTTATGATGATATTGTAGATTATCTATCTGTGGTATTGTAGATTATCTATCTGTGATATTGTGAATTATCTACCTTTGTGTATATAGATAATGAAATGAATTGTTTTAACTTTAAAACAACTTGGCCTTAAAAGATACGGTTTGGATTTCGATGAGACCGGGATTGGGTTTCTAGATTTGGATATCCGAAAACCACATCGATCCAAATTAACGATAGGTCGTGAATCTCAAGTGAAGATGAAGATTCAGAGTGCAAGGGTTATTGTCGTTAACTCTGAGGATGATTCCAAAATGAGTGTAATGAGATAATGCCTTCGGTTTCGTTCGAACCCGGAACGAACTTGTATGGATTGAATGCTTTCAGAACATCGTTAGGTGGACGATGAGCATTCTAGGAGATGTGTTCTCTAAAGGTAATCGTGACCTCAAGCCTCATCAACTGGGAATGGCTAAAACAGGGGAGGTGCAGCAAGGCTTCGTGGGTTGCACCCACTTGAGAGCGAGATTTTCCCCTGTCTAGATGTGTAACAACCCGTATATTTATCGATTTTATATTTAAATATTTTATTTAAATATTTTATCGTCAATCGGATTTTAGTCCGAAAAGTTACTTTTTGCATACGGCCGAATTAGGACTCGAGACCACTTCCATTGAGTTCAAAACGCCGTTTGCGATCTTTTTAAGTATAAACTTTGATATGTTTGGAGTTAGTAGAATTTTGCTACTTTTTCCACTTAGGGCTTTGGTCTTATTTCAGCTCACAAGACCCAAGCTTCACCCCTCCTCTCTTCATTACCTTACTTCTATTTCCTAATACTCAAGCTTTTACAACAATGGAGAGAGGAATGGGAAATTAAAACTCCAAGCCCTAGTTATCTTTTGCAAATAAAGTTCTAGCTCAAACTAATAGAAGAAGCTTTGGTAAGCCTCCTCTTCTTCTTCTCCAACTCATTCTCTTATCAATTTCAGAAATTCCTAAACCTAACTTAGGAAATGTTTCTCTTTTTAGCCTAGATTCAAGGTTGTTGAGTTGGAATTGAAGTGTGATTGCTCTTGCCATTGCTCTATAGCTTCATCTTCATTTGTTTTGGGTTTAAATGTGAGATTTTTATCTCACATCTTAGTCTATAATTATCTTCGATTGTTAGGTATGAATTCCTAACACTTATTCTTGTGTAATTGATTTTGGTTTGGATTGATTTTGGTTTGGATTGATTTTGGGTATATTCCAATTTTTGGTGTTTTGGTTCAATTTTTGTGATAATCCTATTATGGACATTTGGACATTGATATTTGAGGCGTATCGATGAGCTGTTAAGGCTGGGTTGTCACATGGCATAATTCCTTAGTCGTTGTTGCTCGTCCGATCGTTATCAATATCGTTTTGGCCATCATTGGTCCAGGTTCAGGAAATGCCTGAAATTCCAGTTTCAGACGTCTGAATTGATATTTCAAACGTCTGAATATGATTCTGGGAAAATTTCTATCCCCAGATTCAGACGTCTGAATCAAAGGCTTCAGACGTCTGAATTGGTTTGTTTTGAACCAGAAAGGAAATAGGCCAAAAAGTGCATATTTCAGACGTTTGAAATCAAGGATTCAGACGTCTTAATTCTATTCTGGAAAATACTTTATTTTCCAGATTCAGACGTCTGAATCCTTGATTTCAGACGTCTGAATCTGCAGTCTTTTGCCTGTTTGCCTATTGAGCTTGAATTTCCAACTTTAATCGATTCGTATTGATTCCCTTTTTGTTGTTATCATTTATTATCGGCTTTGATGACATTTTCTTCGTGATTTTTGGGAATATCCATTTTGATGGATTCAGTATCGATTTCTTTGGATTTTATTCACGTCTTTGAATGTGAATTTTGGTGATTGATTGTTCCACAATCATTTTTGTGATTTGTCACTTTGAAAATATAAAGGTTTCAATACTGGTAGTAAATATCAAAACTTTTTCGTTAAAACGATTTCAACTCTATTTTCAATATCAAATCCGTTTATAAAACCGCTTTCCAATCTACTAGTATATACAAACCTTTACCGCACTCGTATGAGAAATCTAATTAAAGACTTAGTAAAACGAGTGGTATGAAACGCTTGCGTTTACTTCGCCGGTTAATTCTCGGACTTGTTCGATTGAACCTCTTGTGACAATTTTCTAGTGAAGATCTACAGTTTGTTCGTAAATATTTAAGTTAAGCAAGTGGTTATGGGACATGAAGCTAAACTCATATATTTTCGGACTTAGTGTAATTGACACTTCTCTGTGTTGTATTTGAGTTGTATCGAGTTGTATTAACTAGACAGGTGTTTATAACTGTCTAGTATGTGATGTATTATCTGTGTAACTCTGATGTATATGATATTTTGTAATCTCCTATGTGATATATTATATTTCATTCGTTCCGCTGTTAAGATTCTGATGTTGTTTCTTCTTTCTTCTTTATCTTTTCTATTTCTTACCCCTTTCTTTTTTAAAGATGATGCAACTTTCTAGTGGTAGAAAGTTGGGTCGTTTCAGTTTTGAAATGGAAATAATACATTGATAATTTGGGTTTGAAATAGCAATAAAATTTTGGTTTTAAAATATATACTATTTTGAAGTTAAGGATATGTTTTGAAATGGCTAAAATATTTTGGTTTTAAAGTATATACTATTTTGAAGTAAAGGATATGTTTTGAAAGGGCAATGATTGAGTTTATAAAAGTATATATATATTTTTAAATGACCACGGTGTTATAATAACGTTTGGTTGTTAAAGAGACCGGGATCGGATATGGACATACTCTCTGTCGATACCGAAAACCACTTTGACAACTGTGTACGCGGTGGAGTTTCCAGAATGAAGTAGGATGGTGGCGATGATCCTAAGGTATATACGTGGACCCAACTCCCATGAGTTGGCATAAGGTGGCTAAAACAGGAGCGATCTCGGACCAGTGAGGTAGCACCTCTTATCGGACGCACTTCTTCGATTCCATTCTATTACTTTGTGATTTTTGGTGGCCACCCTTAGATTTGGGAGTGTTGTTCGAGGTGGAGCGGTAGTTGCTGCTATGTTTTTCCATCAGTCCGTGTGCGTAATTGGTATATCTACCCTGGCATTGCCTTGTGTGCCGTGTCACCTACCATATTGAGCTTTACTACGAGTTGTGATTTCTCCCGTAGCCTGTGGAGTATCGAGGGTAGCCCCCATTTTTGGGAGTATGCTAATACTGGATAGACTACCGGGACTATTACGTGTTAAGGGCTATATGGGTAACCCCTTGACGCTATTAAAAAGTATGTTTATTTTATATTAGACATTATTATAATAGCGAATATTACTACATAGTAGATAGTTTAACGGATCCTTAAGAGATGTGAATCCCGAACATTTCTTAAGTTACTGCACTCACGTTAGACAATGGATAGGAGATGTCAAATCCCGTAAACATCTCTGACGCCATTTACACTCATATTTATTTCATTGATTTAACTTACATAAGATCTTTTAGTTTTGAATCGAGTGTTTTGTCTTTTCAATTCGCTCGGGTCAGCCTGAGCATTTCAGGATTTGAAGGCCTTAATTCTGGAGGACGAAGACGAAGAATTATTATTACTATTTGTTATATATTCCACTACACCATTGTATTCCGCTGCATTAATTATCATTCTCTGGTATGTGTAACTCTGATATGTATTATATAAGTATAATCAAATGTTTTGTAAAACAGCTTCATGAAATGTTATTTGATTATTATATTTTATCGTTCCGCTGCAAGATTCTATTTTGTTTCTTTTATTTCTCCACTTATTCTTATTTACTCCATAACAAGCCGCCCTTCTGTATGGTTTAAGTTGGCACGTGTGTCTGCTTAAGCATATAAAAAGGTGGGATGTTACATCTGGTATCAGAGCGAGGTTTAGCGATAAACCTTAGCTTTGTGGGGTCTGACGCTTTACTAATAGGGTAGTAATACCCTATGATGGGTCGCTGAGTGTATATATATGAGAGAGCGTATTTGTTAGTGTTATAAAAAGGTTTTAATACTGTGTTAATCTGTTCCGTTTTGTATTTATAAGTTCCGGTTGGTGCATGGGACGCTATGACATCAATAGGGATTTCTAAACACTTAATAGGACAGACCGACATAATATTTGTTTTTAACATAGGTGAATGAAATAATTTTGCCTATTATATTTTATATATATAAAATAAATTTTTATGAATGATATATATATATATATATATTTGGTTGCATATATTGGTTGTTAGGTAGTGTAATCTATAAATATTAGTAAAATAAATAAAAATTGGAAACGTAGAATCTAAAATCCCTGGATTTTTGAAAATTTCCTTTTAAATGATTTTGAAATATAATGATAATATTATTAGAAGTATTTTCTGATATAAATATTTCAATATAATTTGAAAAATAATTATTTTAAAGAAACTTTGGAAAGAAATAAGTTCTGTACTTCCCTCTCTATCGCTGGAAAATAATTTCGGTGATGGCGGCCACATCATCGACATTCTTTTTTGTGTTTCGAAGTGGGAAGGCCACTGTTGTAGTTTTACTACAGATTTATTTTGATAAGCAAATATAAATTTTAAATTGTTTTAATTAAAATTGGATATATAAAATTTAAGTATATATTTAGCTGTTATTTTAAAATGATTTGAAACTTAACCTGGTATTTAGTTCTTGAGTTTCCATTAATTAATAGTTTCAATTAGTGTAGTGAAATGGAATTTAACTAATAATTGAAGCCTCTAAAGAAAATAAGTGATTTAATGCTAAGTTATAAATTAAATAAAAAGAAAATTTAAATTTGTAACATATAAAACAAAGGATTATTATTGAACATTTAAATTAATTAAAAGAATTGAGAGAAACTTGTATAACTTTCAGTTACATTCTTTAAAAGCACATATATAACTTACCAAATATTAAAAGTTGAAATGTTTAATAAGAAAATGTAATGAAAATTGTACAAGTAAACTTATATAATGAAAGTGTTCAGTAAATTGCTTTTATTAATAAGAATTAAGGTTATAATTGTTATGCCAAGTAACTGAATCGAACATGAATATTATTAATAAATGAATGTAAATAAATGGAATCAAGTAATGGATGAATATAATACAATAAGAAGAGAATTGACATGATAAGAATAAATTTAATGAAGATAAGTATTAATTGAATGAAGAGGAAATCAAGCAACAATATATGGAATGAAATTAATAAGAATGAACTCGATCTATTGTTTGAATTTGTTGTTTGTTTAATTTATGGTTGTTTGGGCAAGGATACTTTACAATTGTTGGATGAATAAATAATCTAATTAGTTCGCCTAAGACTGGTGAGTAAAAGGGTACACTTAGTAGTTATTTCTCATTCCGTACAATTTAAAGTTTTGAACCCGAACAACTTTTTTTTTTTTTGGTATGAATGGATGATTGATTTGTGTTGATGTGATCACTACACCATACCAGCCGTTTCGCAACTCCCGAAGGCAGAAAATTTGCAACGGCTCTAAGCCGTTTCTATTAAGCAACGGTTAAAGTCCGTTGCAAAATAGTATA
This sequence comes from Allium fistulosum, assembly GCA_030737815.1. Taxonomy (NCBI): domain Eukaryota; kingdom Viridiplantae; phylum Streptophyta; class Magnoliopsida; order Asparagales; family Amaryllidaceae; genus Allium; species Allium fistulosum. Next base: position 717,829,627 of record CM060908.1, read on the forward strand.
TTACGGCTCATATCCGTTCTAAATTTTGGAACGGCCCTTCCCCGAACTTAATTTGCAGTACAGCCTTCCATACCCCCGTTCCCAACTAGCTACGCCTGATTCAATCATTTTCCACTTCGATCCAAAAAAAGAAAAGAAAAAAAGCGATAACGGCAGATCTGAAGAAAGAGTAAAGCGTCTTCCTTTTCAATTCAGGTAATCGTTATCACAGTAATCAAAAATGAATCGACTCACTTGAAATTATCACAGTAATCAAAAATGAATCGTTATCACATGACTGAGAGCGAGGAAAAATCGTTAGTGGTTCTGTAGTGGTTAGGATTTGATTTTGGTCGAGAGTTGTTCTCAATTTTTTTAGTGCTATCAGTGATTGGATGGATTTTGTTGTGAGAAGTAGAGGAAGTTGTGGAGACAGCGGTTTGATTGGACTGGAGGCGGCGTCGGAATCGATGGGTTCGAGTCGCTTTGATTTCTTAGCAAAGTCCGATGGATCCTGAAGTTCAGTTTGATTTCTTAGCAAACCCTAAATTATTACCGAAGTTTTATCTTTGTCTCCTTTAACAAATTCCCAAAACAGGCTGATTGATTCCTCTATTATATCTTCAAGCATTTCCCTTGTAATTGCACCTTTTCTTAAGCTGTTCTTTTACAATATCTATTTGGTTTTGGTGTCGAGAGAAATTACTTTAGCTTACTAACCATAATATTCCTCTCCAGTTAGAATCATCAATCATCAATCTTCCTATGAAGTTAATAGTAAGGATTTCAATTTTGATGTTGCATGTTTAGTTTTATCTTCAGCTTTTTGGTGTCTCTGGAAGGAGCATAACAACATAATTTTTAATAGTACTTTAAAATCTGAGCCTACTATTTGCAATTTAATGGAGAAAATGGTCGCTATCAGAATTTTCAAATCGAAGCATGTTGGACATTTTAGAAATTTTGACTATGTTCTATATAATGAATGGATTACATAATTCATACCTATCTTCGTTCTCTCCCTTTTTTGTCTAGTAATTGAATTAGCTCCCGATCGATTGTCTCTTTGCTATCTGGTACTATCTCTCCCTATATTATTTACATTATTTTCTTTTTCTCAAAATAATAAGATATAGTCTTTGATTTAAATCACTAATATTTTTCTAAGTTGCCCTCATGAGTCCCCTCTGTTTCATTGAGCTTTTAGTCGCTTATTGTTCTTGTGAGTATCTTCGTCCATGTTGGTTGCGTTTGTGGTCTTCTTCAATTCAGATTGTTCCTTCTTCCAGTTTGTTCCTTGCTGCTGAGTTGATTTTCGCTTGACTTTTTCCACTAGTTGTTTTTTTCTTTTGAATCTAAAGTTTTGGTTTGACGAACTGCTGATAAATTTGTTTTTCTTTTTGGGAAAGTTGAGATGGAAGCGTACTGTTTATCTCCTGTGAGCATGCAACTTGAAAACATATTAATTTTTTTTACTTAATACCTAATAAACATATGCATTATTTTTTAAGCTTATTTTCAGTAAGCTCTTATTGTGCAAATCTTGAAACATTGAATCCTTTGTTTCTCTTTTTTCGGTTTGTTTTACCCATTTGTACCACTCATATAATATACACAAGAGTCACATGATTGATACAACTTCTGTTTTTTCCCATATGACAGGTTATTTCTTATTAACTGGCGGGATCGCTCTTGACATCAGCATAAGTGGATTATCCATTGCTCTAATCAGTAAGCAGTGCATACAAGCTTCTTCCTTAATTATTGTTAATTGCACTATATTGTAACGCTTTCATGCATTATTGGATCTTAAGTTAGTACTGTGCGTTTCATGTTCAAGAATCTTTTCATAGTCAGTTTATGTAATGGTTGTAGACAACTGTTTCCCACCTTCCTACGCAAAACAGGCTTTTGATAGAGGAAACATACTCTTAGATTTATGGTTAAGTCTTGGAAATATTTAACGCAGATTGCTGGCCAAAAATGCACAAGGGTATAATACTATATTACCAGATAACTATTTCTGTAACCTTTTGAGATAGTGATAAAAATAAGCATAAGATAGACTTATATACATATGGTTTCTCTAGTCTATTGTTCTTTGAGTTTTTCTGTAGATAGATGTTGGTTTGGACAGTCTCAAACAATTTTAATTCAAACATGAAATAGATAGTTTTTCTACAGATAGATGTTGGTTTGGAAATTTGTTCTACAAATATGAAACAAATTTTATGCAAGGCCTTTGTAAATTCAGTCTTCTCCACATTCGTGAACTCTGAAAATGTATTGCTGTGGCTGTACATATTGATATTGTTTGAAACTATAACTGTATGGTATCATTTCATTGTAGACACTGCACTATTTACTAGGCAATTCTTTGGTTCCTCAACCATGTATGTTTTACTGCTTTCATGTAGAGATGTTCAAGTTAAATTATACTAAAACAGAGTTATTTTAATTAGAGCCATGTCAAAACTCAGATGGAAGTTTGAATAGTTTACTTTGTTGGCATAGGTGCAAATTGTAATTTCGTTTCATAAAGATAAAACTGTGCGTTATTACTAATATGTCTTTACACCGGTGACCCTACATGCACCGCACTTCATGTTTCCTTGTATTTACATGAGGACCATGTTACTGTTGTAACTTATTGTATGAAGTATGCATTAAAGCACAAAGAGTCAAACTGGGTTGTTTCTATCAAAATATCGTTGAACCTTTAAACTTAGAGTCAAAACCATTTTTTATACATATGAATCTACCTTCATTTCAGTTCTACATAAATCCTTCCAACATATATAATCCTGTAATAAATAACAATAATCAGAGTATACAAAAGTAGATAGTACAATAACTTTAACTTATGTCATTGTTTATTATCTACATCTGCCAGAGTGAAGTAAATAAAGTTAGAGTTTGTAGGTCCTGTCTTTATCTAAACTAAAATCAATTGGTTTAAATAGTTTTTTATTCGACATTTGTTCGATGCACTCATTTGAATTTTGTAAGGACATACTGATGATGCTGTAATGGAGAACAACTCTTTTCTATATGTTAATCAAGAATATTCCTCTACTCTAATACTATAAATATATAATTAAAAAAGTTATACTGATTTATTGGTCAGACTCATGATAACTAGGAAGCTAAAGTGCTTGAATTTCTAGAAATAGAGCAATTTAACTCCCTGGGTAGGTGGTACAGTTTACATTAAATGTCATTATAAAACTAGCTTGATAACAAAGTTGCATGCATCTTGTTACTATCTCTTATGTATGATTCTTCAATTCCTCGTTCAGTTAAATTCAGTCGATTACACTATAAAAGGGACTTCTCATCTTTCAATATTTCCTTCAATTTAGTCAATATTTATCAATTATTATCATGATACTATATTTCTAGTTATTTTAGTTTTTGCTTTTGAATTTTGATATAATATATGTATAGCGCCAAGACCTTTGATTAACAACCTGAGTGTCTTTAAACTATAATAGTTAATTCATCATTGTAGTTGTATGTTTATATTTTTACTTTTATGTTTATATTTTTACTTGTATGTTTGCAGTTCTGAGGTTAACGAGCTTGAGAAAAGGTTGGCTGCTCTTAGAAATCCCTGAGTCAGGTACTAGTTTGCATTTACAAGTTGAAGTATTCATATGTGAGCTGCAACAATTTTCTTTCTTTCATTACTTTTTTTTTGGCTTATTAGAGGTAAATATACACTGCTATACTGGCATTGTTTTCTTTGGTATCCTGGACTGCCATTGTATTTATAGTTTCAACCATATTTGTAGACAGGAGTATGTGGAGACAGTTTGTGGATGTTGATGGCAAGGGTGTATGGGGTATGCAGGGAGCTGTACTCTGTTGTGCAGCAAGGAGGTGGAGTTTGTATATATAAACCGCAGTTGCAATAATATAGTAATTAAATTAACAAAGCTAAAAAGACAAAGTAAATAAAGGTATAAGATACACAGACTTGTTGTTCTAAGCTTCTGGCACATGCCTACTTTGTGAAACACAGCTGTTCACCCATATAAATACCATACTCACGCATAAACACGGCCAACTATACATTCATTAATAATACTAAATGACATTTATCAATTCAGCTTATACAACTAGATTATTAAACTAATAGGGACAAGACTTGATAACTCACAGCAATACACATTGCTATATGTGCCACGATCAGGTCCATATATATAATATTACTAAAATCACTTTGTACATTTATTAAACTTATATGTATATAAAAATATATATAACAGAATTTATGTGTATTTGATTTAGTTAGAGTTTTAAAACTTAGAAACATACCCTGACATATATTATATACAAAGATATATATAACAGAAACACACCCTGACATATAACTCACAGCAACTTATATATAGCAGAATTTATGTATATAAGCACTGAATAAATGGACCAGTAACACTCGGTGGAATGGGATAAACAAGTGGGTTATGTTTGCTGCTGCACTTATTTGCATCTTCTCTGTATCCAGTCTGCCCACATAAACAGCTATCAAATGTTTGATACTCCTAAGTTAACGTAACAATGTAAATATGTGTGAAAAGAAAACATATTTATTAGGTTTATTTTAACTTTTAACTAACCTGGGTTTTTCCTCTGTAGCAGTTGAATCATGAATTTTATTGTCATTTACTTGTAGTGATTCCTGCTTTTAAAATAGTTTACAATTTAGGTCTATAACATAAACGTGGATATAAAATTTCATGTTTTGAACCCCCCACACTGTTAAAAATTCAAACATTTACCGTTTGGGTTTTTCCCACATTTTCAAAATCGCAAAGACCGGTAATTTGAACTGACCTTCCCCTCTCTAATTTGGGCATATGTGAGTACTTGCTTTTGCTGGTATAGGATTATTTGAGTACAAATTTGGATCAATTATTTAGGAGGTGTTGGATATTATGGAGAAGTTGAGCAAGGCATATGGTCAGTGAGTTGATGTTGAAATTGTTTTGGATCGTCGTAGCAGTTTGACAATAGAAGCAACTACCAGGTTGTTGTGTTGAAATGAAGTTTGGCGGAGGTGGTTCTGGTACAAGGAAGTAAGAAGTAATGAAATGGTATGTTTGGTATATGTGAATGGTGAACCGAGTAGTGGTTGTGTGGTAGAAAAGTGAAGTTGTTGTATAGGAAGTTTGACAAAGTGTTTTAATTAGTTGAAAATGCACAGTGAATATGTGCAGTTGGTATGTTAAAAGTGAAGAGGTGATGCAGTTTGAGGAGGGGTAGCGGATGGATGTTAGTTAGTGTTGCTGTGTACTATTGTATGGTGGTGTGTATCAGTGTTGCTGGAGGATCTCAGTGATGTGCAATAAATGATATGCAGTTGTGTGTGGGTATGTTCAGTGATGCAGTTGTATGCAGTTGTATATGGGGATGAAAAGAAATGGGTAGATGTTTTATTTGATGCGCAAGCAGCTTTGTGGTGAATGGTAGGTGATCGGTGGCAAGGAGTAGCAGTGCTTTTTGATTGATGGAGTGCGTAGTAGTGATTATGGTAGAGAGGCTGGGGGTAATTGCAGAGTGAAATGATGTACTGCAGTTGAGAAGTGAAGGTAGCAGCAGTGCAAGTTGTTGAGAAGCTAATATGGTTGATGTGGATGAGGCTAATTGCTGTTATGGGTGGGCAAGTGTTATTGGCAATGTTGGCAGGTGGTTGATGTATCTAGATGGTTGAGGAGTTTAGCAGGGAGAAATTTGATGTATATGAAGATGGTTTCTCTACTGGGGTTGTAGGAGGAATAGTTGCAGGGGCAAGGTCCAGTTGTGAAGTGTAACGACCCGGTATTTTGGACCATTCAAATCGACAATAAATCCACACATGTCTGACTTGAATAATTCAAAATATCAGATTGTTATTTAATTTGGCAAAACTCAGCATATACAGTAAATAAATCAATCACAGATCACAGACACAGAGTAATACAATAATGCGCAGCGGAATAGATAAAATAGTAGTTCATGAAGCTACTATATAAACATCAGAGTTAAAATAAAATACAACAGAATATCTCAAATGTAGTGAAGTCTCCAGTACGAATAGATGACTTCTCCGAACAAATCAACTAGAAGAGCTGAAAGCTGAGGCGATAGTTGGATCTCCAAAGGAAGCTCCAAACTCCAAGGGTGAGTCTCAAATGCTGTATCACTCGGTCTGACCCGAGCGTAAAGCAAAACACAAAACACTCGAGTCAGGATTAACATTCTTATATAAATAAATCCAACTCAAGTGAAATATCAATTGAAATACGAGTAACTTAAAGGATGTTGGGATACCCATCCTCAAAGGATCTTCAGAACTGTCTACAAGGTGGAAATATACAATTTAACACCGTGGTCATTTCAATTTAATTTATACTTCAAAACCCAAATATCATTTCATTTCAAATATATCCATTTTCCAAAATAGTATATATATATATTAAATGATTTAAAAAGTAAAGTATTTAATTTCCTCAAGTCTAGCAAATCGATTCAAATCAACTACAAAATTCCAAATTCAAATTTATTCAAAGCTCAATTCATCAATTTAATTCATTTCTAAACAGATCATTTAAATTTGCAATATATTTCAAAGCTTTAATATTCAACATTTCAAAGTTAAATTTAACAGTTTCATATAGCTCTTGATTTAACTTCATTATTATTTAATCAGGAAACATTCACTTAATAAATTCAATACCATTTAACTAGCCTTAAATTTCATTTTTACTAAATATTTCCTTAAATTTATTTAAATAAGAAATATTCATTATATTATTTAAATCAAACTCAAGTTATAAATCATATCTTAAATCCCAATTTCAATAAGTTTTAAATCGGTTTAATTAAATAAAATTCTTTACTAAATTCCAATTTATCTTCCCAACCTTAACTTATTCAAATTATTACTGAAATCTATTTTGAAACATAAATTTAAATACTCAACCATATTATATGTATTTAAATCAATCATTTCTATTTATATAATAATTTAAGACTCAACATTTTAAACTATATATTTCTTTCCAAACCATAGAATTCATTTCCAAAATATTTATATATATGGACCAACGGTGTCAGTATATATATTTGTCATATGGTTAAGTGATACGGATATTTATCATTTCAATCCGAAATTTAAATGTATACGGGTAGATATCATTTCGACCCGTAATCCCAATTTCAATTCAAATGAAAATCGCTTGGGTTTATCATTTCAACCCATAACGAAATTCTCCTATTCTAAAGTCCGTTCGGGTATGTATCATTTCAACCCATAGTGATTTCTATACTAACAGGGAACTTGCAGAGTGATGACAGATATAGAAATAATATAACAGGCATAGATATATCATCAAAAACAATATAATATAAACAACAGGATATGGTGTCATATCCCACAGGTGAACAGTTACAGATCATAGCATATATAACAATTTAAATAACTACAACAGCATATTTCAATTGTCGTTTCAATTGAGATCAAATTTAATCAATATAAAACGTTAAATCGTGAGTGATTACTCACCTTTCGAGGCTGGAGAGGATGGACAAAGAAACTGAATTACGAAATGCAAGCACGACTTCCAAAGCAAAGCTAGATTGGCACGAATTTGACGAGCACAGCTGATAGCTCGGAATTGATGAAATCAAATCAACTGGATTGATGAAGATCAATGGTATAAGAGAACTTATATATAACTATATATATATATAATATTAATAAATTTTGAATCAATACATTTAAAACTTAATAGTTTAACATATATATATTTATATAACTTATGTAATCAACCAACAAACCAAAAGTTTAAGACTGAAAAATATAAACACTATATTTTATATTTAAACCAGTATATATGTAAAGATTAGTATTTATAAAATCAACTTAAAACCAAATAGTATATATATATATAAACAAATACATGTAAGCTATTTATATGCAAACAACTACATCAACTACATGCATGTTACTCAAAATGAATGCAGATGCAATATATAAATATATATGCAGGCCCATATTGTATATGCATACAATTGTCTAAAATCTATGTTTTTTTTTGAAGGGTAAATCGGGCCCAGCCCACAAATACAATCTAAGCTCCTTATCAACAACAGTATCTTATATAAATGAACAGGTATGCAAATTAATATACACAACAAAATATGCGACTTATGTATACCCTGTAGATACCAGACATATGTTTAACAAATGTATAGCAGATCCAAGAAATATGTGCAGACCAAATATACATATGCAGACACACTAAAATTAAATAAATGTATAACATATATAAGCTAATATATATACTAAATATATAACTTATTTTTGTAACCATAGACGGTATACAACTTTATATATACAATCCTATAAATATATATTCAACAGGTTAATCTTCATATAAACAGAACTTAACAAAATCAGGTACAACCTAATATAGTATATGTATTACTACTACTATATGTAAATAAACAGAAGTTTGTGAATTCACCCTATATACAGCTGCGAGAAAACATAATATATGTTGAAATCGATATATATACAAAGTATCTATATAAAATAATATTATATATAGCGGGACCAACGCATATACCATAGGAAGACATATGATACAATATACTCAAAACCAAACTCAGGTGCCTTGTATGACTATAACTATATATGTACACACTGGGAGATATAAACAAACACATAAACGTGTATACCAGACTTACACAAATCTCTGTATAAACAAATATATATAGTCAATATATAAACAAAATTCTTTAAACAAGGATTTGGAGGGCTCAAAGGCTTTCAGATTTAAAAATTAAAATAAAACTAAAAATATATGTGTATAACAGCAAAGCAAATATATATACATACACGGTAACATAAATCATACAGAAACTTATATACATTATAAAGATATAGTTCTGGAAATGTGTTTTGTCAACTTTGCCGATCGAACGAAGTAAATAAAATATTACCAATACAAAGAGAAGGGGCAGCAGGCTGTGACAATGGACGAAGGGTGGTCGAGCGGCAACAGGCTGTGACAATGGACGAAGGGTGGTCGAGCGGTTCGCTGGTGAGAGGAAGTGGTGGCTATCGGCTAAGCAATGGAGCAAAGGGGTGGGTCAAAGCGGTGGCTGCCACCTGCTGTCACTTGGTGGGCCTGGGTTGCCTACGGCGGTGGATGGTTGCGTGCCTTCGGCGTTGGAGATCTGGAGTGGAGGCCAGAACAGCTGCTGGCCAGGGTGGCTCCGGTGCCTCGGCGCAATGGTGGTCGGCGGAGGGGAGAGAGAACAAGGCGGAGGTGGATAAGGCTTCGGTGTTGGAGGGTGCTTTGATGCCTTCGGGTTTTGGTAGGGGAGAGTCACGTTTTTGAAGGTAAGAGGAGAAAAAAAATGGAAAGGGAAAAGAACAGATCTGGGAAGGGAAAGGAAGTGTAGAAGAGGAAGCATGTTGAATGATTCTAATTATACAGCTACTATAAAATGAATGGGTATATGCTATATATTAATTATCATTATAAAACAATTCAAAGTAACCAGCGAACAGTCACCCAATATATAAAGTGATATAGCAACTGTCAGATCCGTAGATTCAGCTGAGAAGTTAACAAAGCAATTCAAGGTCAGTGAATAAATATCAAGCTAAGAAAATGGTCCCCTCTTATTTGGCCAAATAATTAAAACAATTTTTTATTTTTTTTGCCACGGTTGTACGGTTTCAAAATTTAAAAGCAAGGGAATCAAAGAGTCACCATTATGATACCGGTATGAGGGACGGTTTTATCATTTCCGTCGCTCACCGGGATCCAAAACACATAATTGAATATACCACAGAAATCAGCACGACGAGATGATCAAAATGGTATACAGATATTAGTGGTACGATCTTCCGATCAAAAGTCGATAATCGGTACCAGAAATGCTGCTATTTGGCCGGAATTAAGATAAACGGAGCAATAAAAGTCCATATTTGGAAAAACGAATTTCGCAGTCTGATTCAGAATAATCTGAATAAATTTCCTCCTGTTGACATATTTTGGTTTCGGAAAACTTTTAAATTCACTGTTATTAACCGGTTTGATTTGAAACGAAATTTCACAGGAAAATAAACTTCAATATTATCCGATGAAAATTTACCAGTTGCTATATTAAAATAGACGTATTCCAAATAATAAATTTTTAATTTCAAATTTTATTGTTTAAAATTTCACAAATTTCAATTAGTTACGTCATAAAAATTATTAAAATTTACGGATCGTTACACTCTCCCCCACTCAAAACTTTTCGTCCCCGAAAAGAAAGGAGGTAGAAGAATAGAAACAACCAGAAAGAAAAATAGATTGAAGGTTAAGATTAAACAATTAATTTAAAACTATATAAATTTTACTTGAAATATTCATTTGAAAACTTCATTTGCAATCAATTATCTTTAATACTTTAATACTTTTCAAAAATCCATTTGTAAATTCTTGCCTCATTTATCAATACCTTTTATATGTTTAAATAATATCTTTATAAATATATAAAAACTATTTGAAAATAGTTATTTACATTATTACTTATATTTACAAAGAAGTTATTTGAGAACATTAAATCCATAAGTCATAAATTTATTAATTTATCTCAAGATACTTTTCAAATATTATTAAGAAATCAATAATTATAAAAAAAAATAGATATAGTCAACAAGGAAAAGGAGGAGGACTTGGAAAACAGAATATAGGTGAATAAATAAAGCTGAGCAGATAAGGTAGATTCAAGGAATAGTATCGGGCCTGAATAGTTAATTTAGAACCCTAAGGGTTTTGATTCCAAATATTGATACAAAATTTTCTTTGTTGAAAATACTTATATTATAAAATACCTTTATAACGAAACAAATTTTCTTTCGAAAATACTTTTATAACTCGATGTTTCAACAAGTTTATCCTCGTTCCTGTAGACTCTGGCAGTGCGTTGATCAGGCGCAAAGCTAGAATTCTCCAGGTACTTAGTAGACTTGTTTCAACACCCAGTGAAAATACTGGAAACACTTTTAAAAACAGATATGGAAAGTACAATCTAATCAAAAACGAATCAAATCATGGATCGCAGATACACAATGGTTACGCCTGGGTCCCCCAGGAAACATCCGTACCTTTTAAGCATTCACTGCCTTGCGAATTTCGCCATGCAACAAAACTGTGGACCGCAGGATACATAAAAATGGTTACGCCTGGATCCCCCAGGAAACATCCATACCCCGTAAGCAATCTCTGCCTTGCGGATTACGTCACTAACACGACCATAGATCGCAGATACACAATGGTTACGCCTGGATCCCCCAGGAAACATCCGTACCTTTTAAGCAATCACTGCCTTACGAATTACGCTATGCAGTCGAGTTCGTAAGACCATGGGTAACGCCATGGAATTCGAAGGACACTCGAGTATCATATCCGGAAAACCAAAAATCAGAGAGAATAATATCGATAGAATGAATCCAAGATGTGGCCACAAATCAGATATCAAGCAGAAGGCACTTTCCATATCTTTACTTCGAAAATATGTATCATATAGTACCTTTTCAAATCACTTTCAAATATCGTACTTATATAAAATCCATTATATATAAGATTAAATTTTCAAATCAAATACTTTCCAAAATCAATAGTATATCAAATCATACTTATATAGACTTCAATTATATAAGATTTCACTTTCAAATTGAGTACCTTTTCAAATCTATAGTTTTCGAATCAATTTCATACTCATACAAATCAATTTTATATAAGTTCGACAACTCCCAAATCAAGTGTTTAGTAACATAAGGTTCTCAAATTTAAATTTGTTTCAATATCAGTTCAATTTCAAAATCATATACGCTTTCACCAAATTATTCTTCTCAAATTAATTATCTTTAGTTTCAAAGTTTCCAAAATAATAGATTTAGAAAATAAATCCAAATTTCCAAATCAATATAATTTAAGTCAACCAATTCATTTCCAAAATCAAATGTTTTCAAAATCATCTTATACTTACGTAAGGTCTATCTTACATAAGGATCAAATTTTCAAAATAATTTCGCTGTATGAAGCGCCATATGGGATTGAATATCTTTGCTTTTTATGGGTTATTTATCTTTGTGGTTTAAATTTAAAGTTTTCTTTTAGTAAGCAAAGATATTCTAACCCGACAGCTTTCAATTTCAGCGTCAAAATATATCAATGATATTAGAATATAAGATGTACATACGTCATCATTTCGCAAAATCACATTTGATCGCTCGCTCGATCACACAAGTTCGCTTTCGAACTAGTATTGTCCATTCGACTTCCCTAATGCGGATTTCGATATGGTTTCTCGACTAGAAGCCATCAGTCTCCTTACATAGCCATATACTATGATAGAGATTTCTAGAATCGAGCCAAAAATCCATATCAAATATTCGCCATCAAGAATCCAATGAAAAATCCTAACACGAAATGGTGTAATCCACCTCGAACTTGTGTACTCAAACTTGGATCAAATTAATTACGCGAATAAAATAGCATACGTACAACTTATATACTTATTCCAACTTGTTAAATATATAGTTTCATAAAGATGTCACTAAGTTAAAACATTTAAACTAAATTTTATTCAAATATATTGAAGTCCAAATTCTTTCAAAACATTTCAAATCTAAATTCCATATTTAGAAAAATTCAAAATAGCCTTATTCATTTACTTAACAAACAGTTTCAACTTATTTAAATCATATCACTTCATACTTAAATATTTGAAACAAATTTATATACTTTTTCAAATAATTCATACTTTTCAAAATTTCTTAGCTTTGAAAAGTTAACCTTGATTTGGAAGTACTCGAACCTTCAAAATAGTTGAAGAAATCATTTTCAAATTCAAGAGCTGGAAATCAGTAACAAATCAGTAAATCAATTTTTTATAGATAGGGTTATATCAAATCCGAAACTCGAGGACTGAACACCGACTTTCTTTAAATCATTTCAAATATATATATACATATATCTTTCGAATATCAAATCTTACTTCGGAATTTGAAATCAAAATGGTTTCACAAAATCACTCGCATAGCAATGCTATTAAAGTGGCCTTTCCCTCACTCTGAAACTCGAAAATCAATGTCGATGATGCGTGCACTCATCACCGAAATTATTTTCCAGCGACATAAGTGAGTTCTGGACTTCTATTTTCTCAAACTTCTTTTGGAATTTCATCGAAATCATTCGAAACTCATTAAAATCATTGGAAACATTTCTTATTCGGAAAATACCTTTAAATCATACTATTATTATATATTTCAAAATCTTAAAACCAATTTCAAAATACCGGAGTTCAATTCTCGAATTTCAAATTTCAAATCCTTTAGTTATAAATCATTTTTATATAAATCAATTTCTTATATAATTTCAAATCCTTTCAAAAACCCAAATTCTTATTTTTAAAAGGTATATATAATCCTTATCGAAAACATTTTCACTTTTATATATAGAATATAATCATACTTATCAAAATAATAATTTCGATATATAAAACAATTCCTAAAATACATACAAGCCCGATTTTCCGAAGGATGGTTCAGGAATGGATTTCAAAACAAAGATAGAGATTCAACTTAGAGGAACTCTTAATCAAATAGAATTATGATTCGAAGATAAGCTCGAACGAAGATGAGATAATTAAATTTCAAAATAGAAGATGAATATACTTATATAAATCGCGGATGACCCTAGGGTCAACCGTGACTTCAGGAACAAGATCGATGTAGAATTCCAAGAAAAATCAACCTTCGATCGCAAGAGATAGCGGCATCTAAACCAAAGATATAGAAATCTCCGGTGAATCAATGCCAATTGTGAAGGAGTTTCACTCCTTCACAAATCATTCAAAGATTGGTGGGATCCTATTCTCCTAGAGATCATTCGAATTGGAGTCGTGGGATGCTCCAGAATCAAAGAATACCAATAGAGAGGGACAAGGATGAATTTTGAAACCGTAGGGAACGTTCCAAAGTTCACAGGAAATCGAATCAAAAGGAAGAGATTCAACTCGAACGAAAGTGATTCTGTAAATAAATTTACAATATATGCTAAGTTTCGCCTAGAGCCAAAGCTCTGATACCAACTGTAACGACCCGGTATTTTGGACCATTCAAATCGACAATAAATCCACACATGTCTGACTTGAATAATTCAAAATATCAGATTGTTATTTAATTTGGCAAAACTCAGCATATACAGTAAATAAATCAATCACAGATCACAGACACAGAGTAATACAATAATGCGCAGCGGAATAGATAAAATAGTAGTTCATGAAGCTACTATATAAACATCAGAGTTAAAATAAAATACAACAGAATATCTCAAATGTAGTGAAGTCTCCAGTACGAATAGATGACTTCTCCGAACAAATCAACTAGAAGAGCTGAAAGCTGAGGCGATAGTTGGATCTCCAAAGGAAGCTCCAAACTCCAAGGGTGAGTCTCAAATGCTGTATCACTCGGTCTGACCCGAGCGTAAAGCAAAACACAAAACACTCGAGTCAGGATTAACATTCTTATATAAATAAATCCAACTCAAGTGAAATATCAATTGAAATACGAGTAACTTAAAGGATGTTGGGATACCCATCCTCAAAGGATCTTCAGAACTGTCTACAAGGTGGAAATATACAATTTAACACCGTGGTCATTTCAATTTAATTTATACTTCAAAACCCAAATATCATTTCATTTCAAATATATCCATTTTCCAAAATAGTATATATATATATTAAATGATTTAAAAAGTAAAGTATTAATTTCCTCAAGTCTAGCAAATCGATTCAAATCAACTACAAAATTCCAAATTCAAATTTATTCAAAGCTCAATTCATCAATTTAATTCATTTCTAAACAGATCATTTAAATTTGCAATATATTTCAAAGCTTTAATATTCAACATTTCAAAGTTAAATTTAACAGTTTCATATAGCTCTTGATTTAACTTCATTATTATTTAATCAGGAAACATTCACTTAATAAATTCAATACCATTTAACTAGCCTTAAATTTCATTTTTACTAAATATTTCCTTAAATTTATTTAAATAAGAAATATTCATTATATTATTTAAATCAAACTCAAGTTATAAATCATATCTTAAATCCCAATTTCAATAAGTTTTAAATCGGTTTAATTAAATAAAATTCTTTACTAAATTCCAATTTATCTTCCCAACCTTAACTTATTCAAATTATTACTGAAATCTATTTTGAAACATAAATTTAAATACTCAACCATATTATATGTATTTAAATCAATCATTTCCATTTATATAATAATTTAAGACTCAACATTTTAAACTATATATTTCTTTCCAAACCATAGAATTCATTTCCAAAATATTTATATATATGGACCAACGGTGTCAGTATATATATTTATCATATGGTTAAGTGATACGGATATTTATCATTTCAATCCGAAATTTAAATGTATACGGGTAGATATCATTTCGACCCGTAATCCCAATTTCAATTCAAATGAAAATCGCTTGGGTTTATCATTTCAACCCATAACGAAATTCTCCTATTCTAAAGTCCGTTCGGGTATGTATCATTTCAACCCATAGTGATTTCTATACTAACAGGGAACTTGCAGAGTGATGACAGATATAGAAATAATATAACAGGCATAGATATATCATCAAAAACAATATAATATAAACAACAGGATATGGTGTCATATCCCACAGGTGAACAGTTACAGATCATAGCATATATAACAATTTAAATAACTACAACAGCATATTTCAATTGTCGTTTCAATTGAGATCAAATTTAATCAATATAAAACGTTAAATCGTGAGTGATTACTCACCTTTCGAGGCTGGAGAGGATGGACAAAGAAACTGAATTACGAAATGCAAGCACGACTTCCAAAGCAAAGCTAGATTGGCACAAATTTGACGAGCACAGCTGATAGCTCGGAATTGATGAAATCAAATCAACTGGATTGATGAAGATCAATGGTATAAGAGAACTTATATATAACTATATATATATAATATTAATAAATTTTGAATCAATACATTTAAAACTTAATAGTTTAACATATATATATTTATATAACTTATGTAATCAACCAACAAACCAAAAGTTTAAGACTGAAAAATATAAACACTATATTTTATATTTAAACCAGTATATATGTAAAGATTAGTATTTATAAAATCAACTTAAAACCAAATAGTATATATATATATATAAACAAATACATGTAAGCTATTTATATGCAAACAACTACATCAACTACATGCATGTTACTCAAAATGAATGCAGATGCAATATATAAATATATATGCAGGCCCATATTGTATATGCATACAATTGTCTAAAATCTATGTTTTTTTTTTTGAAGGGTAAATCGGGCCCAGCCCACAAATACAATCTAAGCTCCTTATCAACAACAGTATCTTATATAAATGAACAGGTATGCAAATTAATATACACAACAAAATATGCGACTTATGTATACCCTGTAGATACCAGACATATGTTTAACAAATGTATAGCAGATCCAAGAAATATGTGCAGACCAAATATACATATGCAGACACACTAAAATTAAATAAATGTATAACATATATAAGCTAATATATATACTAAATATATAACTTATTTTTGTAACCATAGACGGTATACAACTTTATATATACAATCCTATAAATATATATTCAACAGGTTAATCTTCATATAAACAGAACTTAACAAAATCAGGTACAACCTAATATAGTATATGTATTACTACTACTATATGTAAATAAACAGAAGTTTGTGAATTCACCCTATATACAGCTGCGAGAAAACATAATATATGTTGAAATCGATATATACAAAGTATCTATATAAAATAATATTATATATAGCGGGACCAACGCATATACCATAGGCAGACATATGATACAATATACTCAAAACCAAACTCAGGTGCCTTGTATGACTATAACTATATATGTACACACTGGGAGATATAAACAAACACATAAACGTGTATACCAGACTTACACAAATCTCTGTATAAACAAATATATATAGTCAATATATAAACAAAATTCTTTAAACAAGGATTTGGAGGGCTCAAAGGCTTTCAGATTTAAAAATTAAAATAAAACTAAAAATATATGTGTATAACAGCAAAGCAAATATATATACATACACGGTAACATAAATCATACAGCAACTTATATACATTATAAAGATATAGTTCTGGAAACGTGTTTTGTCAACTTTGCCGATCGAACGAAGTAAATAAAATATTACCAATACAAAGAGAAGGGGCAGCAGGCTGTGACAATAGACGAAGGGTGGTCGAGCGGCAGCAGGCTGTGACAATGGACGAAGGGTGGTCGAGCGGTTCGCTGGTGAGAGGAAGTGGTGGCTATCGGCTAAGCAATGGAGCAAAGGGGTGGGTCAAAGCGGTGGCTGCCATCTGCTGTCACTTGGTGGGCCTGGGTTGCCTACGGCGGTGGATGGTTGCGTGCCTTCGGCGTTGGAGATCTGGAGTGGAGGCCAGAACAGCTGCTGGCCAGGGTGGCTCCGGTGCCTCGGCGCAATGGTGGTCGGCGGAGGGGAGAGAGAACAAGGCGGAGGTGGATAAGGCTTCGGTGTTGGAGGGTGCTTTGATGCCTTCGGGTTTTGGTAGGGGAGAGTCACGTTTTTGAAGGTAAGAGGAGAAAAAAATGGAAAGGGAAAAGAACAGATCTGGGAAGGGAAAGGAAGTGTAGAAGAGGAAGCATGTTGAATGATTCTAATTATACAGCTACTATAAAATGAATGGGTATATGCTATATATTAATTATCATTATAAAACAATTCAAAGTAACCAGCGAACAGTCACCCAATATATAAAGTGATATAGCAACTGTCAGATCCGTAGATTCAGCTGAGAAGTTAACAAAGCAATTCAAGGTCAGTGAATAAATATCAAGCTAAGAAAATGGTCCCCTCTGATTTGGCCAAATAATTAAAACAATTTTTTATTTTTTTGCCACGGTTGTACGGTTTCAAAATTTAAAAGCAAGGGAATCAAAGAGTCACCATTATGATACCGGTATGAGGGACGGTTTTATCATTTCCGTCGCTCACCGGGATCCAAAACACATAATTGAATATACCACAGAAATCAGCACGACGAGATGATCAAAATGGTATACAGATATTAGTGGTACGATCTTCCGATCAAAAGTCGATAATCGGTACCAGAAATGCTGCTATTTGGCCGGAATTAAGATAAACGGAGCAATAGAAGTCCATATTTGGAAAAACGAATTTCGCAGTCTGATTCAGAATAATCTGAATAAATTTCCTCATGTTGACATATTTTGGTTTCGGAAAACTTTTAAATTCACTGTTATTAACCGGTTTGATTTGAAACGAAATTTCACAGGAAAATAAACTTCAATATTATCCGATGAAAATTTACCAGTTGCTATATTAAAATAGACGTATTCCAAATAATAAATTTTTAATTTCAAATTTTATTGTTTAAAATTTCACAAATTTCAATTAATTACGTCATAAAAATTTTTAAAATTTACGGGTCGTTACATGAAGGAAGTGGCGAACTGAAAGTTGCATAATGAGGTGACGGTTATGGATTGAAGTTGAGAAGGAGTAGTTGATGGTGATGACATGCAGCAGTTTGGAAGATCAGAGATGATGAAATGTGTTGTGCAGATGGTGTGCACTGAAATATGGTTTGTGGTCTAAAGGAAGTGAACAGAGATGGTAGTATGTAAAAATTTGTAAAAACAAAATAGGAAAGAAAACAAATGTAAATTTGAAATGCAAATGTAATACATACATACATATATATATAGTTTTTGAAATTGTATGTTTTTTTTTGTTTTTTTAAATAGAAATGCAAATGCAAAATGAAACTAGAAAACAAGAAATGCACACAATCACAATGCAAAAAAAAAATCAAATAACAAGCGCACACACAACTTTTTAATGTAAACAAGAAGATTGCACTGTGGGCAATGGAGAAGGATGAAAGGAGGAGCATGGAGGTTGTTCGGCAAGTTCAGTAAACCCCGGTTATAAGTTGGATGAATTAAAAATTACCGCAAGCATCCATAATACATGGAAAACCTGTACCTCCTACACATGAGAAGTTGATTGTGGACAATATACTATTACCAGATGAGCCCACATCCAAACAAAATCATCCTCTTGCTATGACCTTTGATGATGTTGGAATCGGTGGTTATGTGTGTCATCCAAAGAGTTCAATTCGATATCTTTAGACGCAGGAGCAGGTATACATTATTATTATCCAATAAATTCAATATGAATGGAAACCTATATATGTTCTCTGATCTGTTCTTAATATTAGAATCCTCCAATCTTAATATCAAAACTAAAAATTCTACAAAATCGGATAATTCTCTGATCTGTTCTTTGTTTTAGGTTTTTAACATTTGTTTCAGGTTGAAGATGCTTTCTCTGTGTACCTTTCTGATTTACAAAAGCTTGATCCGTGAGGTAACACAAAATTTACTTCTTAAAGTTGCTGAATCCTTGATAATTATTTCACTTGCATGGGGCGACCTATCTATTGCTCCTTCCCATCCAGTTACAGATCAATAAAAAGTGATATAAGATCCAATAGACGTTACTCTGCATAAACAATATTACCAGTTCATAATTCATCTAAATATGGATATGAACAGTAACTCTCGGTAAAACAGCATTTCAACTGACTTGTTTATTGAGGGGCAACTTGTCAAATTGTCAGACTAATAATTATAGTTTAATCTATTGCATCATGACCCATTTTAAGCACGTGAAATGATTACAGTTAATTCATTATACATGCATTATGGACTGATTACTACACAAGTTAACAAATGCAGCAGTCATTATACTATTTTGGGCTATAAACTCAATCACAGGCATGATTCTGACTTGAATTTTTTTGTATTTGCACATACAAGAACTAGTAATGAAGATTGTAGTTCTAAATTCTGAAAACACTGAACATAGAAATCAAATCGACAGTGAGTAATTTATTGAAATCTCCTTCATTGCATAGGCTCAATCCTTTTATTTCCCCATTATTATGGTTGATGGATTCCCTATTTTCCTTATTCTAATAATCTGGTTGTTATAATCCATATTTGCACATGATTTCCTTTTATCCTACTATCATACAGGATTCTATTGTTATCTTCAAAAACTGGGACTAGTTTACTTTAACCCCCATCATTTTCTTTAAGTTTAAATCATAACATTAAAATTAAGACGATGAATTTCAGACTACTTACCTATATCAGTGCTTTTGAAGTGTACATGAGAATTGAAATTCCATTAGTTGCTGCATTTATTTCTACATTCCAAGTTCCTGGCTTATTTGAACATACGGAAGGTCTTACAAGTAACATGGATCGATCAAATAAGCTGGTAATATATTCAAAAATGTTCTGACATTCAGTTCTGATGAATATATTAATGTGTTGCTTTATTAGTTGACATTCTGTAAGCATTTGTCGCAAAACATCTTAAGTTTTTTCCAAATACATGCGTAAATAATTACCGTGAAAACTGGATAAGATAAACTAGATTTCTTAGAAGAACTTGAATGTATTACACTACATTATTTTTTTATTTGTACTAATTTCTATGATGATAAATCACATTTACTATAGTAGTTGGCCTAATAGCTACAATTTTATATAATTAATATCCTTCTGGTTGATTTTTGTTATGTGCAGATGATATTGGTTTTCCAGCACTTGTAGTTGAAGAGGTTATGTGCTCACTTAGTGAAGAGGTTAATATTTCTATTTGTATTTGTGCGAGAACTCATAATTTGTATTTGTGCGACATAAGACTAATCAACCAAGGTAGGTTAAACATAAGATTGCAATGTAGTATTATGTAATGATTTCGCTGTTGTACTATATAGTGGTATGCGTTGATGTTGAACATTATAATTCAAACATTTGTTATGTTTGGTTTGTGTTGAATGTATGAAAAATATTTGGTTTAATAATCTTTCTTTTGTGATAGTGTTAAATTTGCAAATTTTTTTATTAATTATGATAATGAAATGACTGTCACTGGTACAGAGAAAAAATTTCGATTTTTTTTTAAAAAAAATAAGAAATTAGCAACGGATTAAAGCCGTTGCTAATAGGTAAAACAACAGTTATACGTCTACATTTAACAATGGATTTAAGCCGTTGCGAAATTAAATCTGGAACGGCTATGAGCCGTTGCTAAATAAGATTCTGCAACGGCTATTAGCCGTTGCAAAACTGTATTTCGCAACGGACAAGAGCCGTTGCAAAAGTATATTTCGCAACGGACAAGAGCCGTTGTGAAATTTTTACCACTGCCCCTTTCGCAACGGCTCAAAGCCGTTGCGAAATCATTTTGCAACGGCTTAAAGCCGTTGCGAAATGGGGATTCTGGTGTAGTGGATGGTTGTATGCTGTAATAACCCGCCACTCATTCCATAGAATGACGCATCATTAATAAGAAAGAAAGGGGTAGAAAATAGAAAAGAAGAGAAGAAAGAAAGAAACAACAACAACGATCTCACAGCGGAACGAATAAATTATATTAATAACATAAACTATTACATAGTATACAACACTTAACAGAGTTTACACAACTATACAACACATACTAGACAGTTATAAACATCTGTCTAGATATTACAACTCAAATACAATACAAGACTCTAACACAGATATCAACACAGCGGAATACTATATCTACGAACGCCGAAGCCTCCTGCTCCATTGCTCCTCCACAATTCGTCAAAGCTAAACCTGAATCCCTTGGCTACTCGTAAAAATTTGAGTACCCAAGAGTTTATAAAACAGAAATAAACAACTTGGGTCAGACATGGGTCTGGTGTGAGTAACAGGTTAAACTTGTTTAACTTTGAAAACCATTTGGAAAGAAAAGGTATCTCGTAAGACTTCCCGCACATAAAACACGGAAAAGTTTTTACCTTACGATAACCAAAACATTTGATAGGAAATTCGATTGTATTATAATAGGGTCTAGGGTTTTCAAATAAATATGAAATAGCCGAAATTGTTACATTATTAAATTCCAGCATACATAAGTATACAATCAAGTCCGTTATCACTTATTGGAATTTGGATTTCCATACAATGGCAGAGCTACCGGGGTACCGCTCATCACAGTACGGGGCCTAGATCACCGTACCGAGGATCACTCCCAATCCCCTGCAACACAAAGCCGGAACCATCCCTTACTGGATAATTCCGAATAAAATCACCCCACAGATGGCCGTCGCCAACTGCACCACTAAGCCGAAATAAAAGGAGGAACTCTCTAGACAGGGATGACCTTACTCTCAGTGGGTGCTACCCACGAAGCCTTGCTACACCTCCCCTGTTTTAGCCATTTCCGGTTGATGAGGCTTGAGGCTACGATTTACCTTTAAATCAGAACACACCACTTAGAATGCTCATCGTCCACCTGACGATGTTCTGAAAGCATTCAATCCATACAAGTTCGTTCCGGGTTCGAACGAAACCGAAGGCATTATCTCGTTACACTCGTGTTGGAATCACCCTCAGAGTTAACGACAATAACCCTTGCACTCTGAATCTTCATCTTCACTTGAGATTCACGACCTAACGTTAATTTGGATCGATGTGGTATTCGGGTCTCCAGACCTGGAATTCCGGTATACGGAAACCCGATCCCGGTCTCATCGAAATCCAAAACGTATTTTAAGGGCCAAGTTGTTTTAAGGTTAAAACAATTCAATTCTTATCTATACTACACACAGATAGATAATTCAATAGATAATCTACATTATCATCACAACAGATAATTCATATTATCATTTCAATTCAACCAAACATCTATATCATATATCAATCATATCTCATCAGAGATATCAAACAATGAAATACATTCAATCTCATTCATTCATCTTTAAGAAATGATTTATATCATCTAATTTAAGGTGAGTTAAACTAATTACTTCATTCTATAAATCCTGCTTACTTAATTATTAATTAAACCAATTAATTAATCATTACTCTAAGTATCCATCTTAAATAATCATTCCTGATTAATAATCTTTTAATTACTTTAAGTAATTAATCCTTAATTAATTTCACAAATTAATTAACTTAAACCATTTCAGTAATTAATCTCTAATTACTTCATCTATTAATTAACTGTACTTAATCACATTAATCCTTAATTAATTACAATTAATTACCTTAATCACTTATTATTGATTAATTAGTCTTAATTAATCAATCCTTAATTACATTATTAATTATATTAATTAATGATCCTTAATTACTCTTAATTAATTATCTTATTTAAATTAATTACATTTAACAATTACTTAGTCACATTTATTAATCACCTTTGATTAATCTCATTTAGTAATCAACTATTCTTAATTACTCTACTTCATAATTAATTACTCCTTAATTAATTATCCTTTAATTAATCCCTTGATTAATTATTCAAAAGTAATTAAACTCAAATTACTTTTATTAAACCATCTTTAGTTAATTACATCCACTAATTAACTTTAATTACTTTTCTAAGTAATTTATACTTCCACTAATTACCTTTAAGTAATTATCAAATCACCCAGTGATTATCTTAAATTAATTAAACAAATTAATTTAAACTTATCAAATTTATTTAATTAATTACCTTAAGTAATTAATTACTTTAATTACTTTATTAAGTAATTTACTTAACCAATTTATAATTAACTAATTAATCTAGTTGATTATCAAATTTAAACATTATTAGTTACTTATTTAATATTCTCTAATTAATGATCTCTTATTAATTTTTAACAATTCATTATTTAAGTAATTAAACTTAAATCAACATTATTAATTACAAATTAATTAATTCTTAATTACCATTTAATTAATTCCTAATTACTAAATTAATTACCTAATTAATCTCTTAATCACTTGATTAATTAATTTACTTATCATTTAATTAATTAACACTAAATTAATTAATAAATTAAATTAATAAATTATTCTTTAATTACCTTATTAATTTAATTGAATCTTAAATCATTAAACATTAATTACTTTCTAAATTTAAGTATTTACCTTCCATCTACTTTAATTATTATTAACCAAGACTTTAAAAGATTTAACTTTAAAATCTTTCTTTTAATTCATTTTAAATTAAAAGATTCAAATAAATTACAATTTCTTTAACCAATTTTAAATCAGATTTACAAAATCTTCTTAAATTCAAATGTTAAGAAACACTTTAACATATATAAAAGAAATTTATAAGATTTTTAAATCAATTTATTAATATTCAAAACCTTTTTTTAAAAAAATATTTTTAACAATTTAAATTTGTTAAAACATTATAAATTTATAAACTTATTTTATCTCAAGCTAGAATACAAATTAACTTGGATTCAAACTTTAAAAATTGATTTAAACTTTGCTTAAATTTCTGTTTTTAATTTTAAATTAAAATTTTTAAAAACAACCAGGCTTAAACCTGTAATAAACAAATCACCCGAGCCTCCCCTGAAATGCTTCGAGTTTTCCCTTCGAATCCCCGAGCCAAAACCTTATTTCCCCGAGCACGACTTCGAGTCGAACAGAGACTTCATCTTCTCGAACCAAGAAGCAACCCAGGCTCCAAGTATCTCGTGCACGTGCACAAGCGAGTTGATCGCCTCCGACCATCACTCCCAACTCCGGCATATCGACTTCGACCACCCCTCACGATCGCGACCTCCAGAACCACGAACAACCACCTCAATCGAATTCGAGAAATCTCGATCACAACCTGGAAACAGTGAACTCCTCCCAACCCAAACCTGTCAACGTCTCGCATCCCCTCCTCCGATCATCAGAACGTCTGTGCTTCCAGCCAAAGCTTCGTCAACGTCCCCACTTCAATTCCCCAAAATCTGATGGAACCCGATCCACCATAGGCGCCATGATGATTGAAACTTCCGATCAATCGAAAACTAGGGCTACAGACAATTCCGATCAACCCCAATCGCCACAGTGCTATTCACCACCAACATATATTTTTCTCGAACTCTCCGAGCATTCTTCTATCTCCAGAATGAACCACGACTTCCCCGAAGACTTGGATCATCAGAGATTCCCCAAAACATTAATTCCAGTTCAACTCGAACTGCTCTCACTTCCTATTTCTAAAAATCGTGATTCGAATTTTAAAAATCATGTCTTCATACCAGGATTCAGATCATACGCCTGAATCAATGATTTAAGTAATTCAAATTTTTACCAAAACTTAAGTTTTCCTGCTTTATTTAGTTTCCAGAACAAATCCCCATTTTCATTTGTTTAAATAAAATTTAAACTTTAAATCATGATTAAACAATCGAGTTCCCTTTGAATCTTAAGTCTAAACACAGATCAAATTAAAAGATTTTGGATTTAAATCAAAATATGAACCTGAGAACTAAAAAAAATAGAGAAGACTCAGATAAAAAAAACAGACATGCATATCACCAATTTCCATCCATATATACAAAAATATACATACATTCCAAACATATTAAACAACATGCAGGCATAGATTCAAGCTTACAAACAGATATCATATACTTAAATTTTAGAAATAAATGTTACTCACTTGATAAATAACAGGGGATAGGTTTTTATATGTAAACAGACAGGCTCACACACATATTCCTACCAATTCATATAAATTCAAATTAGAAACTTCAATTCCAGCCAATATCATCATATGCAAACATATATCATATCCTTAAGTTTTGGAAAACGTAAGTTACTCACCATTTAAAGAAGAGCAGATCATAAATTTGAAACTGCTTTGAAAATCCTTTAAATGCTTTTAAACTGAGATGCCTTTGCTCTTTAAAACTTTTAAACTTGAATATTCGATGTGCTTTGAACTTGAATTGCCAGCTTTAGTTTGAAGAGATTGCAGTTGCATGCATGCTCTAATTTTCCAGATTTGAAAAAGAGATTGCAGGCTTCCAGATTTTGAAAAGGATGCAGGCTGAAACTTCGATTTAGTTGTATTTTGGAAAATGGGTTACAGGCTTATGATTTTAAGATGAATTTCAGGTCTTTGTTTTGAGATTTTGGCTTAAGAAATGTTGATTACTGATTTTGTTTTTGAGGGGATTTTGTTTACAGCTGAATTCTCTTTAATTTTGAGAATGAAGATTTGCAAAAGAAATGAGAATGAGGAAAACATCTTTTTATAAATATAAATGATTTATTTTAAAATAAAAGAAAAATTAAAAACAAGAATGACACTTGTCTTTATATGTGTTAATTAGTTAACACTTGTTTTAAACAATCCTTTATAGGTTTACACATGTCCTTTAATTAATTAGTTTGTATTTATCTTAAATGTAAATAAAAGATTTTTCTTAATTTATTAAACACTTATTACTTATCTATTTATATATAAAGATAACTTTTTAAAGAAATAACCAATTATACTTATAAATAAAAGCTTATACATATATTTTAAAGTCTAAAACTATTTAAATATTACTTCTTTTGAATTTCAAATTCAAATTCAAATTATATTCTTAAAATCCAATTTAAAGTAAATTTAAAACAACACATCCAATTTGAAAATAACAATCTTATTTTATTAAGGTCTATTTATTATAAAAACAATACTCTATTAATATTGTTTGAAATTAACATATTTATCAATTTTAAATAATTTATAAAGAGATTATAAATTACTATTATTTTTAAATGAATCAACATATCATATTTATTAAGCAATATTTAAAAAGAAAATAAATTAACCTTACTATTAATCTTTATTCAAAACCATATAGATATTTTGTTTTAAATAGCTTTGAAAAGCTTATATTAAATAAATCCAAATATCCAAACTATCAATATATATATATTAGAAATTTAAAACAAGATTTTATTTATTAATTAAATTTACAAACCCAAGTTTATCTATTTACAATATATACCCATATATATATATATATATATATTATAAATAGGAATCATTTTATTGGTTTTTAAAAGATAATTTCACTCAGTAAATATTTATTTAATCAGATTATTAAACCAATTCAAATTTTTATTATCAAATATTATCAAATCAATTTAATTATTTAAACAGATTATTAAATTGATATTGCCCCAAATTTCCGGGATATTACATTCCTCCCCCCTTAAAATAATTTCGTCCCCGAAATTTAAAACAAAGGTAATTTAATAATCTTTTTAAATCACAAGGATGTATTATCATCCATATGCTAACAATCATAGCAACCAATCATCCAAACAAACAATTCTAACTATCCAGCGAAAAAAAAAATTCTGAATAGAATTTCCTCGAGTTTCCCCAAGTATATATATACCGGGATACTCGCTCTACAAACAATCCAAACAACCAATACTACTAAGCTATAGAGCTCCTACTCATCTAGATCTACAAAACTAAACAGAATATCAGACTACAGACGAGTCTAACTCAACAACCAATTCCTCCAGAACTGCTCGTTCTATAACCAGAGATAGATCAAACACGTACTCCCTCAGAGATACGTAAAATACATCGAATTCCAGTCATCCAAACTGACAATTCAACCTTGTAGACCAAGCTCTTATCCAAATCAGAACACAGAAAAGATCCAAAACAACTTGGAGCTGACTTACCAGACTTACCCAATCTTATAGCTCCCTTTACCAGAGAAAAATTCAATAACAACGAAGTCTTCAACTTCGAATTCCAAATTCCTCCGTCTCTTATCCACAAGATCCTCCTGACAATCCTGGGCTTCCTACAAATCCTTCTTGATCAGCTCAACCTTCGCCGATGCTTCTAGAAACAAACTAGACCAAAAACAACCCCACACAATGATCTCCTTAAGATCAACCAAGACCAAAAACACCAACTCTACTCACAAACATCAGAATACCGAACTAACTTCTCCTATCTGGAAAAGAAAAACAGATGCACTCCCAAACTGCTTCCGCTGCACCACTCTGATGTTGATGAAGAACACAAGCATAGACTGGACAACATATCCCAGAAAATCTCAGATAACCCAAGAATACTCAAACTATCGCAAGTCACTTTTGCGATCAACCCAGCCAAAATGCTGTTCTCTCTTTACAAATCAGAACAGCTTACACTTATCTATCCTATCTATCGAAGAAATGGATCCACTCTGCTGCTTCTGAACTCCTTCTTCAGAAAACTGCTCATCTAGGAAAACTTCCTGCCAACACACAGAACACTCCGAGCTGCACTGCTACCACAGATGCCAAAGACTTCTCAATCCAAAGCTCTTCGAGAAACTCGGACCCAAACTAAACAGAATCACCATGCTGAACTCAGCCACAACACCGAAATATACACACTTCCTTAAACTTGTTCCAAAGAAAACATCTTCGGGAACATCCATAGTTACTGCATCTCATCACACAACTACAATTTCCTGAGATACCATCACTCGCTTCTGCCTAACCGACAGATCCAACTCTACTCATCCAACTTCAAAGATAAACTCCGAACCATAACAGGTTTTCTTCAGAGATTGAAAAATCCTCATATCACAGCAAAACTTACTCGAGACGGTATTAGGTTTACAGTCTCGACAAATACACTTCCAACCTCAACACTCAGACTCCTAATCTTAGATGATAAATTATTAACATCTCAACCAATCATTACAAATACCATATACATTTAAAATGATACTTTTTTATATAGAAATTATATCTGGGTAAAATTATTTCATCTACCTTTTTAAAACAATATTGTGTCTGTTGGCCTGGTCCAAGTGTTTAGAGATCCCTATCAATAACGTTAGCTACTCGTATTGACCAGAATCCATATACCACTCAACCGATCAATTAACACAATATAAAACCATTTTATATAACTAACAAATACGCGCTCTCGTATATATACACTCGGACTCAAACAGGTTGTTACAGATCCTGTCTCTAATGAACAATCCTTCCGAACCTAGGTATTCACTCAACCTAGCGCTCTGATATTCACTTAACCAATAGCTTAGGTATTCGCTCAACCTATGCTCTGATACCACTGTAATAACCCTCCACTCATTCCATAGAATGACGCATCATTAATAAGAAAGAAAGGGGTAGAAAATAGAAAAGAAGAGAAGAAAGAAAGAAACAACAACAACGATCTCACAGCGGAACGAATAAATTATATTAATAACATAAACTATTACATAGTATACAACACTTAACAGAGTTTACACAACTATACAACACATACTAGACAGTTATAAACATCTGTCTAGATATTACAACTCAAATACAATACAAGACTCTAACACAGATATCAACACAGCGGAATACTATATCTACGAACGCCGAAGCCTCCTGCTCCATTGCTCCTCCACAATTCGTCAAAGCTAAACCTGAATCCCTTGGCTACTCGTAAAAATTTGAGTACCCAAGAGTTTATAAAACAGAAATAAACAACTTGGGTCAGACATGGGTCTGGTGTGAGTAACAGGTTAAACTTGTTTAACTTTGAAAACCATTTGGAAAGAAAAGGTATCTCGTAAGACTTCCCGCACATAAAACACGGAAAAGTTTTTACCTTACGATAACCAAAACATTTGATAGGAAATTCGATTGTATTATAATAGGGTCTAGGGTTTTCAAATAAATATGAAATAGCCGAAATTGTTACATTATTAAATTCCAGCATACATAAGTATACAATCAAGTCCGTTATCACTTATTGGAATTTGGATTTCCATACAATGGCAGAGCTACCGGGGTACCGCTCATCACAGTACGGGGCCTAGATCACCGTACCGAGGATCACTCCCAATCCCCTGCAACACAAAGCCGGAACCATCCCTTACTGGATAATTCCGAATAAAATCACCCCACAGATGGCCGTCGCCAACTGCACCACTAAGCCGAAATAAAAGGAGGAACTCTCTAGACAGGGATGACCTTACTCTCAGTGGGTGCTACCCACGAAGCCTTGCTACACCTCCCCTGTTTTAGCCATTTCCGGTTGATGAGGCTTGAGGCTACGATTTACCTTTAAATCAGAACACACCACTTAGAATGCTCATCGTCCACATGACGATGTTCTGAAAGCATTCAATCCATACAAGTTCGTTCCGGGTTCGAACGAAACCGAAGGCATTATCTCGTTGCACTCGTGTTGGAATCACCCTCAGAGTTAACGACAATAACCCTTGCACTCTGAATCTTCATCTTCACTTGAGATTCACGACCTAACGTTAATTTGGATCGATGTGGTATTCGGGTCTCCAGACCTGGAATTCCGGTATACGGAAACCCGATCCCGGTCTCATCGAAATCCAAAACGTATTTTAAGGGCCAAGTTGTTTTAAGGTTAAAACAATTCAATTCTTATCTATACTACACACAGATAGATAATTCAATAGATAATCTACATTATCATCACAACAGATAATTCATATTATCATTTCAATTCAACCAAACATCTATATCATATATCAATCATATCTCATCAGAGATATCAAACAATGAAATACATTCAATCTCATTCATTCATCTTTAAGAAATGATTTATATCATCTAATTTAAGGTGAGTTAAACTAATTACTTCATTCTATAAATCCTGCTTACTTAATTATTAATTAAACCAATTAATTAATCATTACTCTAAGTATCCATCTTAAATAATCATTCCTGATTAATAATCTTTTAATTACTTTAAGTAATTAATCCTTAATTAATTTCACAAATTAATTAACTTAAACCATTTCAGTAATTAATCTCTAATTACTTCATCTATTAATTAACTGTACTTAATCACATTAATCCTTAATTAATTACAATTAATTACCTTAATCACTTATTATTGATTAATTAGTCTTAATTAATCAATCCTTAATTACATTATTAATTATATTAATTAATGATCCTTAATTACTCTTAATTAATTATCTTATTTAAATTAATTACATTTAATAATTACTTAGTCACATTTATTAATCACCTTTGATTAATCTCATTTAGTAATTAACTATTCTTAATTACTCTACTTCATAATTAATTACTCCTTAATTAATTATCCTTTAATTAATCCCTTGATTAATTATTCAAAAGTAATTAAACTCAAATTACTTTTATTAAACCATCTTTAGTTAATTACATCCACTAATTAACTTTAATTACTTTTCTAAGTAATTTATACTTCCACTAATTACCTTTAAGTAATTATCAAATCACCCAGTGATTATCTTAAATTAATTAAACAAATTAATTTAAACTTATCAAATTTATTTAATTAATTACCTTAAGTAATTAATTACTTTAATTACTTTATTAAGTAATTTACTTAACCAATTTATAATTAACTAATTAATCTAGTTGATTATCAAATTTAAACATTATTATTTACTTATTTAATATTCTCTAATTAATGATCTCTCATTAATTTTTAACAATTCATTATTTAAGTAATTAAACTTAAATCAACATTATTAATTACAAATTAATTAATTCTTAATTACCATTTAATTAATTCCTAATTACTAAATTAATTACCTAATTAATCTCTTAATCACTTGATTAATTAATTTACTTATCATTTAATTAATTAACACTAAATTAATTAATAAATTAAATTAATAAATTATTCTTTAATTACCTTATTAATTTAATTGAATCTTAAATCATTAAACATTAATTACTTTCTAAATTTAAGTATTTACCTTCCATCTACTTTAATTATTATTAACCAAGACTTTAAAAGATTTAACTTTAAAATCTTTCTTTTAATTCATTTTAAATTAAAAGATTCAAATAAATTACAATTTCTTTAACCAATTTTAAATCAGATTTACAAAATCTTCTTAAATTCAAATGTTAAGAAACACTTTAACATATATAAAAGAAATTTATAAGATTTTTAAATCAATTTATTAATATTCAAAACCTTTTTTTTAAAAAATATTTTTAACAATTTAAATTTGTTAAAACATTATAAATTTATAAACTTATTTTATCTCAAGCTAGAATACAAATTAACTTGGATTCAAACTTTAAAAATTGATTTAAACTTTGCTTAAATTTCTGTTTTTAATTTTAAATTAAATTTTTTAAAAACAACCAGGCTTAAACCTGTAATAAACAAATCACCCGAGCCTCCCCTGAAATGCTTCGAGTTTTCCCTTCGAATCCCCGAGCCAAAACCTTATTTCCCCGAGCACGACTTCGAGTCGAACAGAGACTTCATCTTCTCGAACCAAGAAGCAACCCAGGCTCCAAGTATCTCGTGCACGTGCACAAGCGAGTTGATCGCCTCCGACCATCACTCCCAACTCCGGCATATCGACTTCGACCACCCCTCACGATCGCGACCTCCAGAACCACGAACAACCACCTCAATCGAATTCGAGAAATCTCGATCACAACCTGGAAACAGTGAACTCCTCCCAACCCAAACCTGTCAACGTCTCGCATCCCCTCCTCCGATCATCAGAACGTCTGTGCTTCCAGCCAAAGCTTCGTCAACGTCCCCACTTCAATTCCCCAAAATCTGATGGAACCCGATCCACCATAGGCGCCATGATGATTGAAACTTCCGATCAATCGAAAACTAGGGCTACAGACAATTCCGATCAACCCCAATCGCCACAGTGCTATTCACCACCAACATATATTTTTCTCGAACTCTCCGATCATTCTTCTATCTCCAGAATGAACCACGACTTCCCCGAAGACTTGGATCATCAGAGATTCCCCAAAACATTAATTCCAGTTCAACTCGAACTGCTCTCACTTCCTATTTCTAAAAATCGTGATTCGAATTTTAAAAATCATGTCTTCATACCAGGATTCAGATCATACGCCTGAATCAATGATTTAAGTAATTCAAATTTTTTCCAAAACTTAAGTTTTCCTGCTTTATTTAGTTTCCAGAACAAATCCCCATTTTCATTTGTTTAAATAAAATTTAAACTTTAAATCATGATTAAACAATCGAGTTCCCTTTGAATCTTAAGTCTAAACACAGATCAAATTAAAAGATTTTGGATTTAAATCAAAATATGAACCTGAGAACTAAAAAAAATAGAGAAGACTCAGATAAAAAAAACAGACATGCATATCACCAATTTCCATCCATATATACAAAAATATACATACATTCCAAACATATTAAACAACATGCAGGCATAGATTCAAGCTTACAAACAGATATCATATACTTAAATTTTAGAAATAAATGTTACTCACTTGATAAATAACAGGGGATAGGTTTTTATATGTAAACAGACAGGCTCACACACATATTCCTACCAATTCATATAAATTCAAATTAGAAACTTCAATTCCAGCCAATATCATCATATGCAAACATATATCATATCCTTAAGTTTTGGAAAACGTAAGTTACTCACCATTTAAAGAAGAGCAGATCTTAAATTTGAAACTGCTTTGAAAATCCTTTAAATGCTTTTAAACTGAGATGCCTTTGCTCTTTAAAACTTTTAAACTTGAATATTCGATGTGCTTTGAACTTGAATTGCCAGCTTTAGTTTGAAGAGATTGCAGTTGCATGCATGCTCTAATTTTCCAGATTTGAAAAAGAGATTGCAGGCTTCCAGATTTTGAAAAGGATGCAGGCTGAAACTTCGATTTAGTTGTATTTTGGAAAATGGGTTACAGGCTTATGATTTTAAGATGAATTTCAGGTCTTTGTTTTGAGATTTTGGCTTAAGAAATGTTGATTACTGATTTTGTTTTTGAGGGGATTTTGTTTACAGCTGAATTCTCTTTAATTTTGAGAATGAAGATTTGCAAAAGAAATGAGAATGAGGAAAACATCTTTTTATAAATATAAATGATTTATTTTAAAATAAAAGAAAAATTAAAAACAAGAATGACACTTGTCTTTATATGTGTTAATTAGTTAACACTTGTTTTAAACAATCCTTTATAGGTTTACACATGTCCTTTAATTAATTAGTTTGTATTTATCTTAAATGTAAATAAAAGATTTTTCTTAATTTATTAAACACTTATTACTTATCTATTTATATATAAAGATAACTTTTTAAAGAAATAACCAATTATACTTATAAATAAAAGCTTATACATATATTTTAAAGTCTAAAACTATTTAAATATTACTTCTTTTGAATTTCAAATTCAAATTCAAATTATATTCTTAAAATCCAATTTAAAGTAAATTTAAAACAACACATCCAATTTGAAAATAACAATCTTATTTTATTAAGGTCTATTTATTATAAAAACAATACTCTATTAATATTGTTTGAAATTAACATATTTATCAATTTTAAATAATTTATAAAGAGATTATAAATTACTATTATTATTAAATGAATCAACATATCATATTTATTAAGCAATATTTAAAAAGAAAATAAATTAACCTTACTATTAATCTTTATTCAAAACCATATAGATATTTTGTTTTAAATAGCTTTGAAAAGCTTATATTAAATAAATCCAAATATCCAAACTATCAATATATATATATTAGAAATTTAAAACAAGATTTTATTTATTAATTAAATTTACAAACCCAAGTTTATCTATTTACAATATATACCCATATATATATATTATAAATAGGAATCATTTTATTGGTTTTTAAAAGATAATTTCACTCAGTAAATATTTATTTAATCAGATTATTAAACCAATTCAAATTTTTATTATCAAATATTATCAAATCAATTTAATTATTTAAACAGATTATTAAATTGATATTGCCCCAAATTTCCGGGATATTACATATGCCTTGTTGCAAGTGATTGTTGTTTGTATTGATTGGTTTTTTTATGGTTGAAACAACTTCAAATATTTCATTCTATATAATTTTTAACTCTTCTAGATATTATAAGTGAAATACAGGTTATGGAAGTAATTGCTACTGCTTTTGGTTTCATAATTTAAGCGTTGTTTGCCCGACAAATAGGCACGTTTTCGGATTCAGTTTTATAGCGTTATTATATTTTTCTTGTGTTGGGATATATTATTTTGAAATTTTAAGTTATATATTGTTATTATATTTTCTTCGGAGCCTCTCCGTACAAAGGAAACTCTGCCGAAATTTCCCGTAAATTTACGACTTAGAAAATTTTGAAAATGTTTCCAAACGTTAATAATTTAAGTATAAAAAGATGTAAATGGTTATAAATTGGTATATTTTATTTTAAATTATTTTATTTTGTAAATTTATTTGTTTATAAATTTAATATTTTAAGTAAGATGTATTGATTTCTTAATTCTTCTTTTTCCCTTCTTTTTCCTTTTCGGGGATGAAAAGTTTTGAGTGGAGGAGAGTGTAACAACCCGTAAATTTTGATAATTTAATTGGTTAAATTAATAAGATTTTCGTAATTAAATTTAGAAAGGAATAGAAATTTTATAATAAATATTGAAGTAAATGTTAAGAATGAATTGTAGTAATGGTTATTAAAACTAATTGTTGAAAATTTAAGTGAATTTAAAATAAGTAATAAAAGGTAAGCATTTAATTTACCAATGTAATAATATATTGATTTAAAGTATCTGAATGTAAATTTAGGCAATAATGTTAATGCAAGGTAAACATTATGTAATAAATTGTAGTTGATAGGATTTATGCTAGAGAGTAAGTATAATAGTTGTTTTGATAATAAAGTAAGAATGTGAACTAAATTTTTTAAAATAAATGTAATTAAGTGGATTTATTGGAATTTAATAAAATTTGATGTTGGAATATTACATAAATAAGGATTGTGATGAAATTTGGAAATATTAATGCATCAAGATATAGCCAATGCTAATTGAAGGTTAATAATTAATGGATTGAATGAAATGAGATTTACGTAGATGTTATACTTAGCTACAAATTGGATATATGGTAATAAATGTAAGCATTCAATTAATTAATGAATTTATTTAATTTGTAAAGTAATAATATAATAGGTGGTAACTAGTTGGGAAGAATGAGCATACAAAATAATTAAATATTACTTTAATGAAAATAAGTGTAGTAAAGGAAGTGTGAATGTAAAATTTATAGAAACGTGAATTATATTAAGGTAAATTCATTAGTTGGATTTAAACCTAAATTAATGTGTTCAATTGATAAAAGTACACATTTAGAATGTAATATTTATTCAAGTAAAGATGTGATTAGGCGTATATTAATGTAATGAAATAATTAGCGTTATATATGGAATTATAATCTGGATTGATAAGTAACGAACTTTTAAATGCAATCAAAAGCAATAGGTGACATTTAATATAGGTTGTTTATTTATTTTGTAAATAAACTTTGGTAATCAATTACAGTAAATCCAAATTTAACGTTTGGTTAATGTAAATTTAAGTAATGTTAATTTTACTCATAATATGAATTGATTGATTTAAAAAATGGAAACCAAGATTTTATTTAATTGAAATATAAAATTCAATAATTGGATTTATTGCAATTTAACGAAATTGAATTGTGACGACCGCCCATGACCCCTACAC
The DNA here is from genome assembly GCA_030737815.1 of Allium fistulosum. Taxonomy (NCBI): domain Eukaryota; kingdom Viridiplantae; phylum Streptophyta; class Magnoliopsida; order Asparagales; family Amaryllidaceae; genus Allium; species Allium fistulosum. The sequence goes on from CM060908.1 coordinate 717,866,157, forward strand.
CGAATAAGGAAAATAGTGCGCTGAAAGGTGTGCCAGGCAGCCATGGACGATTGTCAAGGTAAAATAAAACAGCAGAATCTATCGTATTACTCACAGCACATGGATAAAAATATAATAGAGAATATATATAGTGAAGCTTCACAAAATAGAATCTCATCAATTAAGCTACATAATAGTTGAATACAAAAATCTGAATAGTCAATACATCAAGCCTCACTACATATCACTCAGAGAATTATACAAGCAGCGGAACATCCAGTACATATAGTAAGAAAAGAATATGCAAGCCTCCAGCTCGTCTTCGTCATCAGCATCGTTGGAAACTAAGAACAACACATGTCACCTGCTACCTAGTCTGCCCATCCCAAAATGGATGAACAGCCCAAGGTAATAAGAGTTGAACATAAAACTTTGAGTCAGACAACAGTCTTAGTGAGCAGTAAATTAACTAACAACATACCAAAAGAGCATAAAGGTAAAAGGAATAGGAATCCAACCCTCCCACTCCACCTCTTTCTACAGTGATAGCCCCCAGACACACTAAGCAGAAATAAACATAGCAAAGCAGACATTTAAAGTAAAGCAATTATCACTCGAGTCAAGGTCGACATCTTCCAAGCACAAACCCCCAAGGCCTAAACCAAGATCAGATAAGCACCCAGAAAATACCGCTCTTGAGACCGAATGATGATACAACCAAACATCCATGACTCTGGTTATCACTGTTATCATTGCTTCGACACCACCGTTAATTGAATGACCGGCACATTCTTTCAGCCGTCCGTCAAGGGCTAATGGAAACCCCGGTTCTAGACAGAACTCCGTACGTCGTCGCAGCCCGTGCCTAGGACTATCGAATCTGCCCAGAGTACTCGACTACCAATCATAGTCTTTAGGGACTATCGAATCTGCCCAGCGTACTCTTGCTTTGAGCCTGCTAGAACCTTCAACAACGATGAAATCTCAGCCTTCTAGTCATCCTCCTTGACGACTATTTCCATACTAGCTCAAGCGCCTCTCGAGCCAACCATTATCCTCAAACTTGAACCCTTTCGCCGAGTCATCAACATGCTTGGGATGATCCCGTCTGGATTAAACCAAGGCTATCTCACATCATGCTTCGCTTCATCTTATCATAGCAAAGCCTCATCTCAACATTATCATCAAATCTATCCATATGAGCTTCATCAATCGCCACATATGCCACAAGCAGCTTTTCTAATTCAAGAGCCTTTCCCTTAGCTTTTGAATCATTTTGACCATCTTCTCTAAATCCAACAACCAATCAACCAATTTATAACAATCAATCAAATCAATCATTAATCCAAGTAATCAATCATTCAAACAAGATCTAATCAATTATAACAATAATGGTAATCTAGTAAATAAAGAGTCCAAATCTAACAAGCATGAATCATGAGCAATATCTCTACAACTTGATGAATGAACTTGCATAGGTTAACATGTAGTAAAATGGATGTCAAATCATCATGAACAGTCGATCTATACTTAAGGTTAAGAAAATGCATGGAAATCACTATTTAACACAAAATCAAGCCACCAATCCGATATACTCCTTTGGATCCGTGTGAGAGATAATCACCACTCACCGAATCTCCTAAACAACTCAAAAGCAACACACTTCAGATCTGGAAAGTGAAGGATCTAACTCGATCTACCAAAATTCCGCTTCAAACGATGAAATCTCTCTTCGAAGAATGTAGATCTTCAACTTTAGCTCTTGGATCTTCGATCTTGATCTTCGATTTGGATGGAAGGAATCACAAGATTAGAGTGGAGAAAAGAAGTGAAGAAGTGTAGCATTTGAGCTCTCAAAATGGCAGGACTTCGTCGCTTCAAAATCCGGATCCCAAAAAGTGTGGAAAAACCGGGTATTTATAGGTAGTTTCCTTAAGTCGTTCGCCCCTTAAGTCGTCCACGACTTATGGAAACCCCACGACCTACGACTCACGACTCAGCCAATCCCACGACTTAACAAACCTCTCGACCTACGACTTAACAAACCCTATGACTTATCCATCCCCTTCGACCTACGACTTAAACCATAACACACGCGCGCGCGAACCAGGACTCAACGACTCAACAAGTCCTACGACTTAACCTTGCGCGACTTAACACATATGTGCGACTTAGCGACCTTGCGACTTAACGCTATACGACTTAACTCTAACGCAAGTGCGCGACTCAACGACCCAGCGACCTAAGCCTTAACACTAATGCGCGACTTACGACCTAACTCCAACACAGGGTCTTACGTCCTAAACTTCAACGACTTATCCCATATTCCTTAAGTCGTTAACCCCACTTATCCCCTAGGTCGTTAACTCCCCTAAGCCGCTAACTCTTAAGTCGCTGCTTCCTTTAAGTCGCCAATTCCTATAAGTCGCCAACTCCTATAAGTCGCCAACTCCTATAAGTCGCTAACTTCCTATAGGTCGCTCCAAACTCTTAAGTCGCTCCACGACCTAAGCTACCACACGACTTAAGCTACAACACGGCTTATCTCCGAATGACCTAACTTCTACACGACTCAAGCTCTAGCCGAACTAAACTCAGGACGACTTAACAATACTAACAACCTAATAACAACTGTTCTATAATCCTTCGATCTGTAAATTACGGGTCGTTACATTCTCTCCCCCTTAGGAATTTCGCCCCCGAAATTCCAAACAAACAAGAGCAATCAAAAACTATTCCGCATGCCTACCATCCATAGCAATCAACAAACCATGCGTCCAATTCTAGCCTAGCATGCAGAATTCTAAAACTAGAACAAGTTACAACGTAGTGAGATGACACGACACCTTATGGCCATACCTCGAAGAGTTCAGGATGAGCTGCCTTCATCCTCTCTTCCACCTCCCATGTACAGTCGTTAACATCATCACTCCATTGTATATTAAGCAACCTAACTACCTTCCTCCTAAGCTATTTCATGTCAGTTTCCACAACACGAAGCAGCTTACGAGGTCTCTTATCGACTGGATCAATCTCAAAATCTTCACAGCTATCAGCAGAAACCACTGTATTCGAGTCGTGCACATACTTCCGTAGATACGATACATGAAAAACATTGTGCACACTCGACATCTTTTCTGGTAACTCCAATTTATAGGCGAGCTTTCCAATTCGCTCGATGATCGGGAATGGTCCAACAAATCTCGGAGTCAATTTTCCTTTCTTCCCGAATCGAATAACATTCTTTAGTGGAGAAATCTTCACAAAAATCATATCACCTACGTCGAATTCCAAATCCTTACGACGCTTATCGGCATAACTTTTCTGTCGGTCTTGGGCTGCCTTCATTCGTTGCCGAATGATCTCTATACAATCCGAAGTCTGTCGAATCATTTCTGGCCCAAGTATTAGCTTTTCTCCTGTTTCTAACCAACATGTCGGAGAGTTACACGGTCTTCCATACAATGCTTCATACGGTGCCATACCAATGCTTGACTGGTAACTGTTATTATACAAAAATTCCACCAAATGAAGGTGATCTTCCCATGATCCTCCGAAATCTAAAACATAAGTTCTAAGGAGATCATCCAAAACCCGATTGACTCTCTCGGTCTGACCATCTGTTTGGGGGTGATAAGCTGTACTCAAACACAACTCGGTTCCCAAAACTTCCTGAAAGCTCTTCCAAAATCCACTAGTGAACAATGGGTCTCGATCGCTCACTATACTCTTCGGAATACCATGGAATCGAACTATCCACTTAACATACAGCTCAGCCAACTTTGATGCAGTTCTGGTCGATCGAACAGGAATGAATCTTGCACTCTTAGTCAAACGATCCACGATGACCCAAATCCCTTCATTTCCCGTTCTCGTTCTAGGTAACCCATCGATAAAATCCATCGATATTTGCTCCCACTTCCATGTAGGAACTTCTAATGGTTGTAGCAATCCACTGGGCTTCTTTTGCTCAGCTTTTACCAACTGGCAGTTCATGCACTTGGAAATAAAATTTCCAACATCCTTCTTCATACCTTCCCAGTAATAGGTTCTCTTCATATCCCGATACATCTTATTTCCACCTGGATGGATTGTCAGCTTTGAGTGATGACTTTCCTTCAGAACTTCATTTCTCAATTCATCTATATTAGGAACAACTAGTCGTCCTTGCTTCCGAAGCCAACCCTCTCGATCGACCTCGAATCCTTTATCCTTTTTTGGGTCCAATCCAGATTCCAAATCACGGATAATCTCGACAAGCTTATCGTCTCGCTTTTGGCTCTCGCCAATCCTTTCCACAAGAGTCGGTCTTATCGATAAGTTTTCCAACATCTCAGGTTCCAATTCACATCTGGGCCTGAAGTCAAATCCAACCAAATACTCGAGACTCTTCCATTCTAAAAACATGGCTCCTAATCCTGCATGTCTTCGACTTAACGCATCTGCCACTGCGTTACCCTTTCCCGGAGTATAGGCTATACCAAAATCATATGATGCCAAAAACTCTAGCCATCGTTGCTGCCGAAGATTCAAATCCTTTTGGGAGAAAAGATACTTCAATGACTTATGATCTGTAAACAACTCGAATCGAACTCCCAATAGATAATGTCTCCACATCTTCATGGCAAATACAATTGCTGCCAATTCCAAATCATGAGTCGGATAATTCCTTTCATGTAGCTTCAGTTGTCGACTTGCATACGCAACAACTCTACCCTTCTACATCAACACTGCTCCAAGTCCAGTACCACATGCATCGGTGTAAACCACCATCTCATCATTTCCACTTGGAATAGTCAAAACAGGAGCACTTGTCAATCGCTCTTTCAGGATTCTGAAAGCTTGCTCACACTTAGCATCCCATCTGAATACTTGATTCTTTTTCGTCAATCTTGTTAATGGTGCAGCTACCTTGGGAAAGTCTTTGATAAATCGATGATAGTATCCTGCTAATCCAAGAAAACTTCTCACATCAGATGCATTCTTAGGTCTAACCCAATCCTGGATTGCTGCCACTTTAGCGGGATCAACCGCTATTCCATTTCCAGAGATAATATGGCCTAAGAACCTCACTTCACTCTTCCAGAAGTGACACTTCGAAAACTTAGCCTTCAGCTGATGTTTCCATAAGATTTCCAAAACAATACGCAAGTGCGTCTTGTGCTCTTCTTCAGTTCTAGAATAAATCAAAATATCATCCACGAACACTAGTACGAACTTGTTCAACTGATCTCTGAACACTCTATTCATAAGATCCACAAAATATGCCGGTGCATTGGTCAATCCAAACGGCATTACCAGCCACTCAAAGAAACCGGATGGTGTCCTGAAAGCAGTCTTCGGCACACTATCCTTAGCCACTCTTAACTGGTGAAATCCCGTTGCCAAATCCATCTGAGAAAACACCTTAGCTTCGTGAAGCTGATCAAACAAGCCATCTATTCTCGGCAATGGATACTTGTTCTTCTTAGTCACCTTATTCAGCTCACGATAATCCATACACAACCTCAACGATCCATCTGCTTTGGTTGCTAACACAACTAGTGCACCCCATTCGGACACACTACGCCGAATGAATCCTTTCTGCAAAAGATCATCAACTTGCACCCTCAACTCTTGCTGTTCCCTAGGCGCCATCCGCCTAAGAGGCATCACAACAGGTCTGGCTCCTTCATCTAAATCGATACAAAACTCGATCTCCCTATGCGGTGGTAACCCTTTGACCTCATTAAAGACATCCTCAAATCCATTAGCGATTGGCACCGATGACAGTCCATCCCGGGGAACAACCAGCGAATACATGAAGCTCATGAAGACGCCTTCCTCATGCTTTCGCCCTTCCACATTCTCGACTGTCACCTCCAACCTTTCACAATCAACCTTTGCCGCATACTTCCTAAGCCAGTCCATACCCAAAATAATTTCGAACCCCGCAAAGTTCAGAACAAAACAATCACAAACAAAAGAGCAATCATGACTCGATACAATCAGACCACGGCATAGCATACACAGACATGACGAACCCCCTACTGGATTAGTCACAATCAATGGTCTATCAACAATATCCGGTTTTAAACCCAACCGGCATACAAGTTCATTACAAACAAAAGAATGCGACGCTCCAGTATCGAATAACACCCTAACTGGAACACCACATATGGAAAGAGTACCTTGAACCACCACACTCTTTCCTTTCTCTTCAGCGGTAGGAGCTTTTGAAGATGATGGAATAGCCCCCAAATCATAAGCTTGCACAATCTGCTTGTCCTTCCGTGGTTCTGGACAATTCTTCTTAATATGCCCCAGCTTGTCACAGTTGTGGCACTTCACCGGCACCTTTGGATTCTTACAATCTCTGGAGAAATGGCCCTTCTGCTGACAATTGTAGCAGGTCACTTCGCCCTTCGGCTTCTTCTGGCCATCCTTACCCTTTTGTTGCTGCTGCTTCCTCTTCTTGTTTCCACCCTGCTGTGGTTTAGACTCTTCCTTGGTCACAGCAACAACAGATCCTTCTTTAGGAAACAGATTCTTGTGCCTGAGAGCCTTCTCTACAAGCTTCTCAAATGGATCGTCCAAATGATCCACCAACTGTCTCCCAAGATAACTGTCCAAGCCTGTCACAAACTTCTCGTTCTTCTAATAAGGAGATTCAATATACGACTGGGCATACTTGGACAAAGCTTCAAACTCAGAAATATACTCAAGAACTGGTCTTCCACCTTGCTTGAGCTCCACAAACCTCTTGAATAGAATAGATTTCTGAGCTGTAGAAATGAACTTAGCCTCAAATCTGTCTTGGAATTGTATCCAAGTAATTTCTTCCTCCGGAGTATCAATGGTGATAGAGTTCCACCAATCAGAAGCTCTTCCTTGAAGCTGTCTTGATGCGAGCTTCCTTTTGGTTGCATCCTCGATTCCCAAGTCACCAAAGATCCTTCTACAAGCATCTATCCATCTCTGGACTTCAATGGTTGACTCTGTTCCCAAGAAAACCTTTCCTCCAAGAGCAGTATAATCTTTACACAGCTTAGCAAAATCCACCGGTTTTGGAGTTTGAACTTGAACTCCAACATCTACTGCTGGCCCCGGAGCTGGCATCCTTCTCATGATCGAAGTCATCATAGCCTCGAACATAGCAGCATAATCAGCAGCCCCCTTAGTTGCACGGCCTTCCCTAGCAGCTGGTCTCCCTCTTCGACTCATTCTGAATATCTATAAAAGGAATGATTAATACACCTTGAGAACAACTGCATAAGGAACTCAAATACTTCTAAGTTACTATATTATATATAGTAATCATCCATCAAAATAATATTACGTCTCTCATACGTAGTTACGTCAGCGAGCGTTGGGTAAAATCGATTAACCAAAGCTCTAATACCAAATGTGACGACCGCCCCTGACCCCTGCACCGAACAAGGAAAATAGTGCGCTGAAAGGTGTGCCAGGCATCCATGGACGATTGTCAAGGTAAAATAAAACAGCAGAATCTATCGTATTACTCACAGCGCATGGATAAAAATACAATAGAGAATATATATAGTGAAGCTTCACAAAATAGAATCTCATCAATTAAGCTTCATAATAGTTGAATACAAACATCTGAATAGTCAATACATCAAGCCTCACTATATATCACTCAGTGAATTATACAAGCAGCGGAACATCCAGTACATATAGTAAGAAAATAATATGCAAGCCTCCAGCTCGTCTTCGTCATCAGCATCGTTGGAAACCAAGAACAGCACCTATCACTTGCTACCTAGTCTGCCCATCCCAAAATGGATGAACAGCCCAAGGTAATAAGAGTTGAACATAAAACTTTGAGTCAGACAACAGTCTTAGTGAGCAGTAAATTAACTAACAACATACCAAAAGAGCATAAAGGTAAAAGGAATAGGAATCCAACCCTCCCACTCCACCTCTTTCTAAAGTGATAGCCCCCAGACACACTAAGCAGAAATAAACATAGCAAAGCAGACATTTAAAGTAAAGCAATTATCACTCGAGTCAAGGTCGACATCTTCCAAGCACAAACCCCCAAGGCCTAAACCAAGATCAGATAAGCACCCAGAAAATACCGCTCTTGAGACCGAATGACGATACAACCAAACATCCATGACTCTGGCTATCACTGTTATCATTGCTTCGACACCACCATTAATTGAATGACCGGCACATTCTTTTAGCCATCCGTCAAGGGCTAATGGAAACCCCGGTTCTAGACAGAACTCTGCACGTCGTCGCAACACGTGCCTTGGACTATCGAATCTGCCCAGAGTACTCGACTACCAATCATAGTCTTTAGGGACTATCGAATCTGCCCAGCGTACTCTTGCTTTGAGCCTGCTAGAACCTTCAACAACGATGAAATCTCAGCCTTCTAGTCATCCTCCTCGACGACTATTTCCATACTAGCTCAAGCGCCTCTCGAGCCAACCATTATCCTCAAACTCGAACCCTTTCACCGAGTCATCAACATGCTTGGGATGATCCCGTCTGGATTAAATCAAGGCTATCTCACATCATGCTTCGCTTCATCTCATCATAGCAAAGCCTCATCTCAACATCATCATCAAATCTATCCATATGAGTTTCATCAATCGCCACATATGCCACGAGCAGCTTTTCTAATTCAAGAGCCTTTCCCTTAGCTTTTGAATCATCTTTGACCATCTTCTCTAAATCCAACAACCAATCAACCAATTTATAACAATCAATAAAATCAATCATTAATCCAAGTAATCAATCATTCAAACAAGATCTAATCAATTATAACAATAATGGCAATCTAGTAAATAAAGAGTCCAAATCTAACAAGCATGAATCATGAGCAATATCTCTACAACTTGATGAATGAACTTGCATAGGTTTACATGTAGTAAAATGGATATCAAATCATCATGAACAGTAGATCTATACTTAAGGTTAAGAAAATGCATGGAAATCACTATTTAACACAAAATCAAGCCACCAATCCGATATACTCCTTTGGATCTGTGTGAGAGATAATCACCACTCACCGAATCTCCTAAACAACTCAAAAGCAACACACTTCAGATCTGGACAGCGAAAGATCTAACTTGATCTACCAAAATTCCGCTTCAAACGATGAAATCTCTCTTCGAAGAATGTAGATCTTCAACTTTAGCTCTTGGATCTTCGATCTTGATCTTCGATTTGGATGGAAGGAATCACAAGATTAGAGTAGAGAAAAGAAGTGAAGAAGTACAGCACTCGAGCTCTCAAAATGGCAGTACTTCGTCGCTTCAAAATACGGATCCCAAAAAGTGTGGAAAAACCGGGTATTTATAGGCAGTTTCCTTAAGTCGTTCGCCCCTTAAGTCGTCCACGACTTATGGAAACCCCACGACCTACGACTCACGACTCAGCCAATCCCACGACTTAACAAACCTCTCGACCTACGACTTAACAAACCCTACGACTTATCCATCCCCTTCGACCTACGACTTAAACCATAACACACGCATGCGCGAATTATGATTCAACGACTCAACAAGTCCTACGACTTAACTTTGCGCGACTTAACACATATGTGCGACTTAGCGACCTTGCGACTTAACGCTATACGACTTAACTCTAACGCAAGTGCGCGACTCAACGACCCAACGACCTAAGCCTTAACACTAATGCGCGACTTACGACCTAACTCCAACACAGGGTCTTACGACCTAAACTTCAACGACTTATCCCATATTCCTTAAGTCGTTAAGCCCACTTATCCCCTAGGCCGTTAACTCCCCTAAGCCGCTAACTCTTAAGTCGCAGCTTCCTTTAAGGCGCCAATTCCTATAAGTCGCCAACTCCTATAAGTCACCAACTCCTATAAGTCGCTAACTTCCTATAGGTCGCTCCAAACTCTTAAGTCGTCTACCCCTTAGGTCGTCTACCCCTTAAGTCGCTCCACGACCTAAGCTACCACACAACTTAAGCTACAACACGGCTTATCTCCGAACGACCTAACTTCTACATGACTCAAGCTCTAGCCGACCTAAACTCTAGACGACTTAACAATACTAACAACCTAATAACAGCTGATCTATAATCTTTCGATCCGTAAAAATACGGGTCGTTACATGAATATAGCTAAATAATACTTTATTTGCAATGAAGATGGAATATGAGAAAATTTATGTAATAGTTTGGATCCAATGGTAAACCCTTCTATTTGACAATAATTAATGGAATAACGTTTATGCAAACTAATTTAGCGCAGTCACTATTAATTGAAACCTATTGCAATAAATGGAATTAAATATTATGTTAGTGTGGATTTAAGGTAATTTGGTAATAATGTATTGTTAATGGTTATGAATGAATTGATAATTAAAAGGAAGGGTAGTGATGTTAATATAGGTTGACTATACATAAGTTGAATGAAATCCCAATAAAGGAAGTAATGCCAATGTATATTTAGCAAAAATTTCAATACTAGTGGAAAAATTAGTTAATACACAATAAAGAAAGAAAGTTGATGTAATAAAAGAATGGAACCAAGATGAAATGATTAATGTGATTTAAAATCTTAATCTGGGTGTGCATTAATTTATAATGGGATATAAAAGCTAAATTAATAATTTAAAGTGTTGACATTACCTTTAAGATGGTAAATTTATAATTGATTCATAATAAGGAAAATAAGGAAAGATTCAAATGAATGGATTCATTTGGATAGCAATTGACAATTTATGAATTTATATAAAATAGTAAGTTATAATTGATTGAAATAGTGGGGATAATACAATTTGTTAAGTGAAACATAGGTAAACAAATGTAAGTATTGAATTTATAAGAGAGAGAACATTAAATTGTAAGTTTATAAGTGTAATTAAACGTAGCTTATGTTTTGTGAAAATATAAGGAAAGTTTGATTTAATGAAAAGAAGAACGATTATACCAACTTAGGTGGGAAGCCATTCAAAGGTTCTGAAACTATTATTGAAGTCCAGGCTTGGCTAAGAGCATGCGATCGAATCTTTTCTCGCATGAACCTTATTGATCTTCACCGAGTTTAGGTGGCCTCTAGTATGCTCCAAGAAAGAGCATTGGACTGGTACGAACTTCTTATTTCTGAGATTAATGAAGCGGATCTCACCTGGGAGCAATTCCGGGAATGCTTCGAATTGAAATTTGTACCAGAAGCTGAGAAAGTAACATTGGCTCGACGTTTCATAGACCTTGTTCAAGGTGAATCCTCTATGACAGATTATGTCGCACCTTTCGAGTCACTGTCCAAATATGGGGTTGAATACATCAACACCCCATTGAAGAAGAACCAAAGATTTGTCTATGGCTTAAACAAAAATCTCAAGAAGCCATTACTTTTAAAATTAGAAGTTCCTTTCGACCAACTCATTGATATCGCTCTTCGTCTTGAAGAGGCGGATAGGGAAAGTGATGTTGAAGTGGTGGGTTCCAAACCAAACCTCAAAAACAAGAAGAGGCCAAACAAATTCAAAGGTCCTTATCCCAACAAAAATGGGAAACCTGCACCTCCGGCAGCAAAGGCTTCTACCCCTAGTAGCAAGCAATGCTATAACTGTGGTTCTAAGGACCATTTTGCGAACAAGTGTTCAAGCCCCGTTCTTGTCGCTATTGTAAGAGCCCAGATCATTATATATATTTATGCCCTAGACTTCAAGGCAAGAAGGAGGGAAAGTTAAACGTGGCTCAATCCCCTGGCAACACATCTCACGGTCAAGGTATGTCTCATTCTGTCCTTGACGGCATTATTATATTTCGTGATCAACCTATTAGAGTTCTCTTTGATACGGGTGCATCCCATTCTTTTATATCAAAGGAACTTGTCGATACTTTTTCTTTAAGTGTTGTTGATTTAATGACTTCTTTGAGAATTGCGAATCTGGTTGGTGTGTCCGCAACTCTTAGTTTGCTTTGTAAAGATGTGGAGATTATTTTGTGTGATTTTCCTTTCCTAGACGATTTGCATGTCATGCGTTATTTAGGCTTTGGAATGATTTTGGTTATGGATTGGCTTAACCGTTATGAATCTCATATCCTATGTCCTGAGCGGACTATTTATCTCCGACATCCGCAATCCGTAAAGCAGATTTCAATTGTTCTTAAAGATTCGGATTCCACTTTGGCTGCATCTTTATATTCTCTAAATCCTCTTGATGATGAGGAAGATGTCATTTCTCTTATTCACGTCGTCCGTGAATTTTCCGACATATTTGAGCCCGCTCAAGGATTGCCACCTAAGCGAGCAAATGAGTTCAGAATTAATCTTATCCCTGGAGCTCAACCTATCACTCGTCCTCCTTATCGCATGTCTAATAAAGAAAATGAGGAGATGCGCAAACAATTATCTGAATTGGAAGCGAAACAATTTATTCAATCTAGTTCCTCTCCATGTGGAGCTTCGGCTATTTTTGTGAAGAAATCCGATGGTACACTTAGGCTCTGCATGGAATACCGCAAGCTTAATGATCTCACTATCAAGAATAAATATCTGTTGCCTCGGATTTATGATCTATTTGATCAACTTAGTGGTGCTAGAGTCTTTTCGCAATTGGACTTGGCTACCGGTTTTCATCAGCTTCGTATTGCAGAGGATAGTATTCCTTTGACTTCATTCCGTACTCGTTATGGATCTTATGAATGGCTAGTTATGCCATTTGGTTTAACGAATGCTCTGGCTTATTTCGTTGACCTTATGAATCGAGTTTTCAAAGATTTCCTCGATCGGTTTGTTCTCATCTTTATTGATGATATTCTTGTGTATTCTAAAACCAAGGAGGAACATGAAAAGCATCTTCGTATCGTATTGGAAACTCTTAGGAGTAATCAGTTAAAAGCAAAATTTTCTAAATGTTATTTTTGGCAATCTAGTGTGAAGTTTCTTGGTCATATTATTTCTGAATTCGGAATATCAGTGGATCCTTCAAAGATTGAAGCGATTCAAAATTGGAAGAGACCGGAGAGTGTAACGAAAATCCGTAGCTTCCTTGGATTGGCGGGTTATTACCGTCGTTTTATCAAGGACTTTTCAAAAATTGTCGTGCCTCTCATTAGCTTAACAAAGAAAGGTGTTAAATACATTTGGTCGGACAAATGTGAAACTTCTTTTCAGAAATTAAAAGAACTCCTTTCTGATGCTCCTATTCTTGTTATTCCCGAAGGGAGTCAAGATTTTGTTGTTTATACCGATGCTAGTCGCGTTGGTTTGGGTGCCGTTCTTATGCAAAAAGAACGTGTTATTGCTTATGCTTCTAGGCAATTGAAGCCGGTTGAGACTAAATATGCCACACATGATTTAGAACTCGCGGCTATCGTTTTCGCCCTTCGTATTTGGTGACATTATCTTTTGGGAGAGAAATTTATACTTTATACTGATCATAAGTTTTTGAAATATTTATTTTCTCAAAAGGAACTTAACTTGCGTCAACAGCGTTGGCTCGAATTCCTTGCCTCTTATGATCTTGATATTCTTTATACTCTCGGAAAAGGGAATCGAGTTGTTGATGCTCTTAGTCGTAAGCAGCAAGTGGTTGTTTCTATGATGATATCCAAATGGAATGATCTCGAGGTTTTATCCACTTGTGAAATTCGAGATCGTTTTTCCGCTTTGTGTTCATCTCTAGTTTTATGTAGCCTTGAGGCTCATCCTTCTCTTTTAGACCGCATTCTTGAAGCTCAAAAGCTAGATCCCGAATTGGCTCTTCTTGGCCAAAATATTAAGGATAAAGTTGATATTGAAGGCCTGAAAGACTTTGATATTGAATCTCGAGGCGACATTCGAAGATTTGGTAGACTTATCGTACCAAATATTAGTGATCTTCGTAAAGATATTCTAGAAGATTCTCATTGTTCCAAATATTCCATTCATCCCGGTAGTAGTAAAATGTACGCGGATATGAAGCGACTTTATTACTGGGAGGGAATGAAATCAGACATTGCTAACTTCGTTAAGTGTTGCATGACTTGCCAACTTGTTAAGGCTGAACATCAAAGGCCCGGTGGGTTACTGCAACCTTTGGAAATTCCAATTTGGAAGTGGGATCATATTTCCATGGATTTTATTGATGGCCTTCCCCGTTCTCGTTCGGTTCATGATAGCTTATGGGTGATTGTTGATAGACTTACTAAATCCGCCCATTTTATTCTCGTTCGGTCTAACCGAACCGTTCCTCTTTTGGCCAAACTCTTTATTAAAGAAATTGTTAAATTGCATGGAGTTCCTACTTCTATAGTTAGTGATCGTGATCCATTGTTTACTAGTGGATTCTGGAAGAGTATTCAAAAAGCTTTGGGAACGAAGCTTAATTTTAGCACCGCTTATCACCCCCAGTCCGATGGACAAACTGAGCGTGTGAATCAAACTCTTGAAGATCTTCTTCGATCTTGTGTGCTTGATTTCGGTGGAAGTTGGGAAGATCATATTTCTCTCGTTGAGTTTTCCTATAATAATAGCTTCCAATCTAGTATTGGTATGGCGCCTTTCGAGGCACTCTATGGAAGGCCATGCCGATCTCCTTCTTGTTGGCTTGAGGCCGGTGAGAAGCTGGTTTTAGGTCCAGATTTTATTCATGATTCCACAGAAAAGATTGAACTTATTCGACATAGGATGAAAGAAGCCCAGAGTAGACAAAAATCCTATGCCGATAATCGAAGAAGGAAATTAAATTTTCTGTTGGAGATCTTGTATTTATTCGTGTTTCCCCTATGAAGGGTGTTGTACATTTCAGTCGATCGGGAAAGTTAGCGCCTCGATATATTGGGCCATTTCCTATCACCGAACGTATTGGTTCCATGGCTTACCGCCTTTCATTACCGGCTCAGTTTTCTGCCATGCATGACGTGTTTCACGTTTCTCAGTTACGGAAGTGCCTTCGGGATTCCAATTCTATTCTTGAGCCCGGTGTTGTGGAAGAGATTGTAGTTTCGCCTAATTTAACTTATGAGCAGCATCCTATTCGAATTATTGCTTCGGAGGTCAAACGACTTCGAAATAAAGATGTTCTGCTTGTTAAGGTTCAATGGTCCTCAAATCCTAAGGATTGCTCTTGGGAATCTAGAGAATTCATCGAGCGTACACATCCGGACTTACTTTCTCATGCCCTTTAAGGTGAACTTCTTGTTTCAAATTTCTTTTGTGTTAATATGCTTTCATGGTTGTTACTTTTTTTTATTTCCATCTTATATATTGTGAGGACGCAATTTCTTTAAGGAGGGGAGTATGTAACAACCCGTATATTTATCGATTTTATATTTAAATATTTTATTTAAATATTTTATCGTCAGTCGGATTTTAGTCCGAAAAGTTACTTTTTGCATACGGCCGAATTAGGACTCGAGACCACTTCCATTGAGTTCAAAACGCCGTTTGCGATCTTTTTAAGTATAAACTTTGATATGTTTGGAGTTAGTAGAATTTTGCTACTTTTTCCACTTAGGGCTTTGGTCTTGTTTCAGCTCACAAGACCCAAGCTTCACCCCTTCTCTCTTCAGTACCTTACTTCTATTTCCTAATACTCAAGCTTTTACAACAATGGAGAGAGGAATGGGAAATTAAAACTCCAAGCCCTAGTTTTCTTTTGCAAATCAAGTTCTAGCTCCAAACTAATAGAAGAAGCTTTGGTAAGCCTCCTCTTCTTCTTCTCCAACTCATTCTCTTATCAATTTCAGAAATTCCTAAACCTAACTTAGGAAATGTTTCTCTTTTAGCCTAGATTCAAGGTTGTTGAGTTGGAATTGAAGTGTGATTGCTCTTGCCATTGCTCTATAGCTTCATCTTCATTTGTTTTGGGTTTAAAGGTGAGATTTTTATCTCACATCTAAGTCTATAATTATCTTCGATTGTTAGGTATAAATTCCTAACACTTATTCTTGTGTAATTTATTTTGGTTTGGATTGATTTTGGGTATATTCCAATTTTTGGTGTTTTGGTTCAATTTTTGTGATAATCCTATTATGGACATTTGGACATTGATATTTGAGGCGTATCGATGAGCTGTTAAGGCTGGGTTGTCACATGGCATAATTCCTTAGTCGTTGTTGCTCATCCGATCATTATCAATATCGTTTTGGCCATCATTGGTCCATGTTCAGGAAATGCCTGAAATTCCAGTTTCAGACGTCTGAATTGATATTTCAGACGTCTGAATATGATTCTGGGAAAATTTCTATCCCCAGATTCAGACGTCTGAATCAAAGGCTTCAGACGTCTGAATTGGTTCGTTTTGAACCAGAAAGGAAATAGGCCAAAAAGTGCCTATTTCATACGTCTGAAATCAAGGATTCAGACGTCTTAATTCTGTTCTGGAAAATACTTTATTTTCCAGATTCAGACGTCTGAATCCTTGATTTCAGACGTCTAAATCTGCAGTCTTTTGCCTGTTTGCCTATTGAGCTTGAATTTCCAATTTTAATCGATTCGTATTGATTCCCTTTTTGTTGTTATCATTTATTATCGGCTTTGATGACATTTTCTTCGTGATTTTTGGGAATATCCATTTTGATGGATTCGGTATCGATTTCTTTGGATTTAATTCACGTCTTTGAATGTGAATTTTGGTGATTGATTGTTCCACAATCATTTTTGTGATTTGTCACTTTGAAAATATAAAGGTTTCAATACTGGTAGTAAATATCAAAACTTCTTCGTTAAAACGATTTCAACTCTATTTTCAATATCAAATCCGTTTATAAAACCGCTTTCCAATCTACTAGTATATACAAACCTTTACCGCACTCGTATGAGAAATCTAATTAAAGACTTAGTAAAACGAGTGGTATGAAACGCTTGCGTTTACTTCGCCGGTTAATTCTCGGACTTGTTCGATTGAATCTCTTGTGACAATTTTCTAGTGAAGATCTACAGTTTGTTCGTAAATATTTAAGTTAAGCAAGTGGTTATGGGACATGAAGCTAAACTCATATATTTTCGGACTTAGTGTAATTGACACTTCTCTGTGTTGTATTTGAGTTGTATCGAGTTATATTAACTAGACAGGTGTTTATAACTGTCTAGTATGTGATGTATTATCTGTGTAACTCTGATGTATATGATATTTTGTAATCTCTTATGTGATATATTATATTTCATTCGTTCCGCTGTTAAGATTCTGATGTTGTTTCTTCTTTCTTCTTTATCTTTTCTATTTCTCACCCCTTTCTTTTTTAAAGGTGATGCAACTTTCTGGTGGTAGAAAGTTGGGTCGTTTCAGTTTTGAAATGGAAATAATACATTGATAATTTGGGTTTGAAATAGCAATAAAATTTTGGTTTTAAAGTATATACTATTTTGAAGTTAAGGATATGTTTTGAAATGGCTAAAATATTTTGGTTTTAAAGTATATACTATTTTGAAGTAAAGGATATGTTTTGAAAGGGCAATGATTGAGTTTATAAAAGTATATATATATTTTTAAATGACCACGGTGTTATAATAACGTTTGGTTGTTAAAGAGACCTTGATCGGATATGGACATACTCTTTGTCGATACCGAAAACCACTTTGACAACTGTGTACGCGGTGGAGTTTCCAGAATGAAGTAGGATGGTGGCGATGATCCTAAGGTATATACGTGGACCCAACTCCCGTGAGTTGGCATAAGGTGGCTAAAACAGGAGCGACCTCGGACCAGTGAGGTAGCACCTCTTATCGGACGCACTTCTTCGATTCCATTCTATTACTTTGTGATTTTTGGTGGCCACCCTTAGATTTGGGAGTGTTGTTCGAGGTGGAGCGGTAGTTGCTGCTATGTGTTTCCATCAGTCCGTGTGCGTAATTGGTATATCTACCCTGGCATTGCCTTGTGTGCCGTGTCACCTACCATATCGAGCTTTACTACGAGTTGTGATTTCTCCCGTAGCCTGTGGAGTATCGAGGGTAGCCCCCATTTTTGGGAGTATGCTAATACTGGATAGACTACCGGGACTATTACGTGTTAAGGGCTATATGGGTAACCCCTTGACGTTATTAAAAAGTATGTTTATTTTATATTAGACATTATTATAATAGCGAATATTACTACATAGTAGATAGTTTAACGGATCCTTAAGAGATGTGAATCCCGAACATTTCTTAAGTTACTGCACTCACGTTAGACACTGGATAGGAGATGTCAAATCCCGTAAACATCTCTGACGCCATTTACACTCATATTTATTTCATTGATTTAACTTACATAAGATCTTTTAGTTCTAAATCGAGTGTTTTGTCTTTTCAATTCGCTCGGGTCAGCCTGAGCATTTCAGGATTTGAAGGCCTTAATTTTGGAGGACGAAGACGAAGAATTATTATTACTATTTGTTATATATTCCACTACACCATTGTATTCCGCTGCATTAATTATCATTCTCTGGTATGTGTAACTCTGATATGTATTATATAAGTATAATCAAATGTTTTGTAAAACAGCTTCATGAAATGTTATTTGATTATTATATTTTATCGTTCCGCTGCAAGATTCTATTTTGTTTCTTTTATTTCTCCACTTATTCTTATTTACTCCATAACAATCCGCCCTTCTGTATGGTTTAAGTTGGCACGTGTGTCTGCTTAAGCGTATAAAAAGGTGGGATGTTACATCTGGTATCAGAGCGAGGTTTAGCGATAAACCTTAGCTTTGTGGGGTCTGACGCTTTACTAATAGGGTAGTAATACCCTATGATGGGTCGCTGAGTGTATATATATGAGAGAGCGTATTTGTTAGTGTTATAAAAAGGTTTTAATATTGTGTTAATCTGTTCCGTTTTGTATTTATAAGTTCCGGTTGGTGCATGGGACGCTATGACATCAATAGGGATTTCTAAACACTTAATAGGACAGACCGACATAATATTTGTTTTTAACATAGGTGAATGAAATAATTTTGCCTATTATATTTTCTATATATAAAATAAATTTTTATAAATGATATATATATATATATATTTGGTTGCATATAGTGG
Source organism: Allium fistulosum (assembly GCA_030737815.1). NCBI lineage: Eukaryota > Viridiplantae > Streptophyta > Magnoliopsida > Asparagales > Amaryllidaceae > Allium > Allium fistulosum. The sequence continues at coordinate 717,885,075 of CM060908.1, forward strand.
TTGTTAGGTAGTGTAATCTATAAATATTAGTAAAATATATAAAAATAGGAAACTTAGAATCTAAAATCCCTGGATTTTTGAAAATTTCCTTTTAAATGATTTTGAAATATAATGATAATATTATTAGAAGTATTTTCTGATATAAATATTTCAATATAATTTGAAAAATAATTATTTTAAAGAAACTTTGGAAAGAAATAAGTTCTGTACTTCCCTCTCTGTCGCTGGAAAATAATTTCGGTGATGGCGGCCACATCATCGACATTCTTTTTGAGTTTCGAAGTGGGAAGGCCACTGTTGTAGTTTTACTATAGATTTATTTTGATAAGCAAATATAAATTTTAAATTGTTTTAATTAAAATTGGATATATAAAATTTAAGTATATATTTAGCTGTTATTTTAAAATGATTTGAAACTTAACCTGGTATTTAGTTCTTGAGTTTCCATTAATTAATAGTTTCAATTAGTGTAGTGAAATGGAATTTAACTAATAATTGAAGCCTCTAAAGAAAATAAGTGATTTAATGCTAAGTTATAAATTAAATAAAAAGAAAATTTAAATTTGTAACAAATAAAACAAAGGATTATTATTGAACATTTAAATTAATTAAAAGAATTGAGAGAAACTTGTATAACTTTCAGTTACATTCTTTAAAAGCACATATATAACTTACCAAATATTAAAAGTTGAAATGTTTAATAAGAAAATGTAATGAAAATTGTACAAGTAAACTTATATAATGAAAGTGTTCAGTAAATTGCTTTTATTAATAAGAATTAAGGTTATAATTGTTATGCCAAGTAACTGAATCGAACATGAATATTATTAATAAATGAATGTAAATAAATGGAATCAAGTAATGGATGAATATAATACAATAAGAAGAGAATTGACATGATAAGAATAAATTTAATGAAGATAAGTATTAATTGAATGAAGAGGAAATCAAACAACAATATATGGAATGAAATTAATAAGAATGAACTCGATCTATTGTTTGAATTTGTTGTTTGTTTAATTTATGTTTGTTTGGGCAAGGATACTTTACAATTGTTGGATGAATAAATAATCTATTTAGTTTGCCTAAGACTGGTGAGTAAAAGGGTACACTTAGTAGTTATTTCTCATTCCGTACAATTTAAAGTTTTGAACCCGAACAACTATTTGTTTGTTTGATATGAATGGATGATTGATTTGTGTTGATGTGATGGTTGTATGCCTTGTTGCAAGTGATTGTTGTTTGTATTGATTGGTTTTTTTATGGTTGAAACAACTTCAAATATTTCATTCTATATAATTTTTAACTCTTCTAGATATTATAAGTGAAATACAGGTTATGGAAGCAATTGCTACTGCTTTTGGTTTCATAATTTAAGCGTTGTTTGCCCGACAAATAGGCACGTTTTCGGATTTCGGTTTTATAGCGTTATTATATTTTTCTTATGTTGGGATATATTATTTTGAAATTTTAAGTTATATATTGTTATTATATTTTCTTCGGAGCCTCTCCGTACAAAGGAAACTCTACCGAAATTTTCCGTAAATTTTGGACTTAGAAAATTTTGAAAATGTTTCCAAACGTTAATAATTTAAGTATAAAAAGATGTAAATGGTTATAAATTGGTATATTTTATTTTAAATTATTTTATTTTGTAAATTTATTTGTTTATAAATTTAATATTTTAAGTAAGATATATTGATTTCTTAATTCTTCTTTTTCCCTTCTATTTCCTTTTCGGGGATGAAAAGTTTTGAGTGGAGGAGAGTGTAACGACCCGTAAATTTTGATAATTTAATTGGTTAAATTAATAAGATTTTCGTAATTAAATTTAGAAAGGAATAGAAATTTTATAATAAATATTGAAGTAAATGTTAAGAATGAATTGTAGTAATGGTTATTAAAACTAATTGTTGAAAATTTAAGTGAATTTAAAATAAGTAATAAAAGGTAAGCATTTAATTTACCAATGTAATAATATATTGATTTAAAGTATCTGAATGTAAATTTAGGCAATAATGTTAATGCAAGGTAAACATTATGTAATAAATTATAGTTGATAGGATTTATGCTAGATAGTAAGTATAATAGTTGTTTTGATAATAAAGTAAGAATGTGAACTAAATTTTTTAAAATAAATGTAATTAAGTGGATTTATTGGAATTTAATAAAATTTGATGTTGGAATATTACATAAATAAGGATTGTGATGAAATTTGGAAATATTAATGCATCAAGATATAGCCAATGCTAATTGAAGGTTAATAATTAATGGATTGAATGAAATGAGATTTACGTAGATGTTATACTTAGCTACAAATTGGATATATGGTAATAAATGTAAGCATTCAATTAATTAATGAATTTATTTAATTTGTAAAGTAATAATATAATAGGTGGTAACTAGTTGGGAAGAATGAGCATACAAAATAATTAAATAATACTTTAATGAAAATAAGTGTAGTAAAGGAAGTGTGAATGTAAAATTTATAGAAACGTGAATTATATTAAGGTAAATTCATTAGTTGGATTTAAACCTAAATTAATGTGTTCAATTGATAAAAGTACACATTTAGAATGTAATATTTATTCAAGTAAAGATGTGACTAGGCGTGTATTAATGTAATGAAATAATTAGCGTTATATATGGAATTATAATTTGGATTGATAAGTAACGAACTTTTAAATGCAATCAAAAGCAATAGGTGACATTTAATATAGGTTGTTTATTTATTTTGTAAATAAACTTTGGTAATCAATTACAGTAAATCCAAATTTAACGTTTGGTTAATGTAAATTTAAGTAATGTTAATTTTACTCATAATATGAATTGATTGATTTAAAAAATGGAAACCAAGATTTTATTTAATTGAAATATAAAATTCAATAATTGGATTTATTGCAATTTAACGAAATTGAATTGTGACGACCGCCCATGACCCCTACACCGAACAAGGAAAATAGTGCGCTGAAAGGTGTGCCAGGCAGCCATGGATGATTGTCAAGGTAAAATAAAACAGCAGAATCTATCGTATTACTCACAGCGCATGGATAAAAATACAATAGAGAATATATATAGTGAAGCTTCACAAAATAGAATCTCATCAATTAAGCTTCATAATAGTTGAATACAAACATCTGAATAGTCAATACATCAAGCCTCACTACATATCACTCAGAGAATTATACAAGCAGCGGAACATCCAGTACATATAGTAAGAAAATAATATGCAAGCCTCCAGCTCGTCTTCGTCATCAGCATCGTTGGAAACCAAGAACAGCACCTGTCACCTGCTACCTAGTCTGCCCATCCCAAAATGGATGAACAGCCCAAGGTAATAAGAGTTGAACATAAAACTTTGAGTCAGACAACAGTCTTAGTGAGCAGTAAATTAACTAACAACATACCAAAAGAGCATAAAGGTAAAAGGAATAGGAATCCAACCCTCCCACTCCACCTCTTTCTACAGTGATAGCCCCCAGACACACTAAGCAGAAATAAACATAGCAAAGCAGACATTTAAAGTAAAGCAATTATCACTCGAGTCAAGGTCGACATCTTCCAAGCACAAACCCCCAAGGCCTAAACCAAGATCAGATAAGCACCCAGAAAATACCGCTCTTGAGACCGAATGACGATACAACCAAACATCCATGACTCTGGTTATCAATGTTATCATTGCTTCGACACCACCGTTAATTGAATGCCCGGCACATTCTTTCAGCCGTCCGTCAAGGACTAATGGAAACCCCGGTTCTAGACAGAACTCCGCACGTCGTCGCAGCCCGTGCCTAGGACTATCGAATCTGCCCAGAGTACTCGACTACCAATCATAGTCTTTAGGGACTATCGAATCTGCCCAGCGTACTCTTGCTTTGAGCCTGCTAGAACTTTCAACAACGATGAAATCTCAGCCTTCTAGTCATCCTCCTCGACGACTATTTCCATACTAGCTCAAGCGCCTCTCGAGCCAACCATTATCCTCAAACTCGAACCCTTTCACCGAGTCATCAACATGCTTGGGATGATCCCGTCTGGATTAAACCAAGGCTATCTCACATCATGCTTCACTTCATCTCATCATAGCAAAGCCTCATCTCAACATTATCATCAAATCTATCCATATGAGCTTCATCAATCGCCACATATGCCACAAGCAGCTTTTCTAATTCAAGAGCCTTTCCCTTAGCTTTTGAATCATCTTTGACCATCTTCTCTAAATCCAACAACCAATCAACCAATTTATAACAATCAATCAAATCAATCATTAATCCAAGTAATCAATCATTCAAACAAGATCTAATCAATTATAACAATAATGGCAATCTAGTAAATAAAGAGTCCAAATCTAACAAGCATGAATCATGAGCAATATCTCTACAACTTGATGAATGAACTTGCATAGGTTAACATGTAGTAAAATGGATGTCAAATCATCATGAACAGTAGATCTATACTTAAGGTTAAGAAAATGCATGGAAATCACTATTTAACACAAAATCAAGCCACCAATCCGATATACTCCTTTGGATCCGTGTGAGAGATAATCACCACTCACCGAATCTCCTAAACAACTCAAAAGCAACACACTTCAGATCTGGACAGCGAAGGATCTAACTCGATCTACCAAAATTCCGCTTCAAACGATGAAATCTCTCTTCGAAGAATGTAGATCTTCAACTTTAGCTCTTGGATCTTCGATCTTGATCTTCGATCTTGATCTTCGATTTGGATGGAAGGAATCACAAGATTAGAGTGGAGAAAAGAAGTGAAGAAGTGCAGCATTTGAGCTCTCAAAATGGCAGGAATTCGTCGCTTCAAAATCCGGATCCCGAAAAGTGTGGAAAAACCGGGTATTTATAGGCAGTTTCCTTAAGTCGTTCGCCCCTTAAGTCGTCCACGACTTATGGAAACCCCACGACCTACGACTCACGACTCAGCCAATCCCACGACTTAACAAACCTCTCGACCTACGACTTAACAAACCCTATGACTTATCCATCCCCTTCGACCTACGACTTAAACCATAACACACGCGCGCGCGAACCAGGACTCAACGACTCAACAAGTCCTACGACTTAACCTTGCACGACTTAACACATATGTGCGACTTAGCGACCTTGCGACTTAACGCTATACGACTTAACTCTAACGCAAGTGCGCGACTCAACGACCCAACGACCTAAGCCTTAACACTAATGCGCGACTTACGACCTAACTCCAACACAGGGTCTTACGACCTAAACTTCAACGACTTATCCCATATTCCTTAAGTCGTTAACCCCACTTATCCCCTAGGTCGTTAACTCCCCTAAGCTGCTAACTCTTAAGTCGCCGCTTCCTTTAAGTCGCCAATTCCTATAAGTCGCCAACTCCTATAAGTCGCCAACTCCTATAAGTCGCTAACTTCCTATAGGTCGCTCCAAACTCTTAAGTCATCTACCCCTTAGGTCATCTACCCCTTAAGTCGCTCCACGACCTAAGCTACCACACGACTTAAGCTACAACACGGCTTATCTCCGAACGACCTAACTTCTACACGACTCAAGCTCTAGCCGACCTAAACTCTGGACGACTTAACAATACTAACAACCAAATAACAACTGTTCTATAATCTTTCGATCCGTAAAAATACGGGTCGTTACATTCTCTCCCCCTTAGGAATTTCGCCCCCGAAATTCCAAACAAACAAGAGCAATCAAAAACTATTTCGCATGCCTACCATCCATAGCAATCAACAAACCATGCGTCCAATTCTAGCCTAGCATGCAGAATTCTAAAACTAGAACAAGTTACAACGTAGTGAGATGACACGACACCTTATGGCCATACCTCGAAGAGTTCAGGATGAGCTGCCTTCATCCTCTCTTCCACCTCCCATGTACAGTCGTTAACATCATCACTCCATTGTATCTTAAGCAACCTAACTACCTTCCTCCTAAGCTGTTTCATGTCAGTTTCCACAACACGAAGCAGCTTACGAGGTCTCTTATCGACTGGATCAATCTCAAAATCTTCACAGCTATCAGCAGAAACCACTGTATTCGAGTCGTTCACATACTTCCGTAGATACGATACATGAAAAACATTGTGCACACTGGACATCTTTTCTGGTAACTCCAATTTATAGGCGAGCTTTCCAATTCGCTCGATGATCGGGAATGGTCCAACAAATCTCGGAGTCAATTTTCCTTTCTTCCCGAATCAAATAACATTCTTTAGTGGAGAAATCTTCACAAAAACCATATCACCTACGTCGAATTCCAAATCCTTACGACGCTTATCGGCATAACTTTTCTGTCGGTCTTGGGCTGCCTTCATTCGTTGCCGAATGATCTCTATACAATCCGAAGTCTGTCGAATCATTTCTGGCCCAAGTATTAGCTTTTCTCCTGTTTCTAACCAACATGTCGGAGAGTTACACGGTCTTCCATACAATGCTTCATACGGTGCCATACCAATGCTTGACTGGTAACTGTTATTATACGAAAATTCCACCAAATGAAGGTGATCTTCCCATGATCCTCCGAAATCTAAAACATAAGCTCTAAGGAGATCTTCCAAAACCCGATTGACTCTCTCGGTCTGACCATCTGTTTGGGGGTGATAAGCTGTACTCAAACACAACTCGGTTCCCAAAACTTCCTGAAAGCTCTTCCAAAATCCACTAGTGAACAATGGGTCTCGATCGCTCACTATACTCTTCGGAATACCATGGAATCGAACTATCCACTTAACATACAGCTCAGCCAACTTTGATGCAGTTCTGGTCGATCGAACAGGAATGAATCTTGCACTCTTAGTCAAACGATCCACGATGACCCAAATCCCTTCATTTCCCGTTCTCGTTCTAGGTAACCCATCGATAAAATCCATCGATATTTGCTCCCACTTCCATGTAGGAACTTCTAATGGCTGTAGCAATCCACTGGGCTTCTTTTGCTCAGCTTTTACCAACTGGCAGTTCATGCACTTGGAAATAAAATTTCCAACATCCTTCTTCATACCTTCCCAGTAATAGGTTCTCTTCATATCCCGATACATCTTATTTCCACCTGGATGGATTGTCAGCTTTGAGTGATGACTTTCCTTCAGAACTTCATTTCTCAATTCATCTATATTAGGAACAACTAGTCGTCCTTGCTTCCGAAGCCAACCCTCTCGATCGACCTCGAATCCTTTATCCTTTTATAGGTCCAATCCAGATTCCAAATCACGGATAAACTCGACAAGCTTATCATCTCGCTTTTGGCTCTCGCCAATCCTTTCCACAAGAGTCGGTCTTATCGATAAGTTTGCCAACATCTCAGGTTCCAATTCACATCTGGGCCTGAAGTCAAATCCAGCCAAATACTCGAGACTCTTTTATTCTGAAAACATGGCTCCTAATCCTGCATGTCTTCGACTTAACGCATCTGCCACTGCGTTACCCTTTCCCGGAGTATAGGCTATACCAAAATCATATGATGCCAAAAACTCTAGCCATCGTTGCTGCCGAAGATTCAAATCCTTTTGGGAGAAAAGATACTTCAATGACTTATGATCTGTAAACAACTCGAATCGAACTCCCAATAGATAATGTCTCCACATCTTCATAGCAAATACAATTGCTGCCAATTCCAAATCATGAGTCGGATAATTCCTTTCATGTGGCTTCAGTTGTCGACTTGCATACGCAACAACTCTACCCTTCTGCATCAGCACTGCTCCAAGTCCATTACCACATGCATCGGTGTAAACCACCATCTCATCATTTCCACTTGGAATAGTCAAAACAGGAGCACTTGTCAATCGCTCTTTCAGGATTCTGAAAGCTTGCTCACACTTTGCATCCCATCTGAATACTTGATTCTTTTTCGTCAATCCTGTTAATGGTGCAGCTACCTTGGAAAAGTCTTTGATAAATCGATGATAGTATCCTGCTAATCCAAGAAAACTTCTCACATCAGAGGCATTCTTAGGTCTAACCCAATCCTGGATTGCTGCCACTTTAGCGGGATCAACCGCTATTCCATTTCCAGAGATAATATGGCCTAAGAACCTCACTTCACTCTTCCAGAAGTGACACTTTGAAAACTTAGCCTTCAGTTGATGTTTCCGTAAGATTTCCAAAACAATACGTAAGTGCGTCTTGTGCTCTTCTTCAGTTCTAGAATAAATCAAAATATCATCCACGAACACTAGTACGAACTTGTTCAACTGATCTCTGAACACTCTATTCATAAGATCCACAAAATATGCCGGTGCATTGTTCAATCCAAACGGCATTACCAGCCACTCAAAGAAACCGGATGGTGTCCTGAAAGCAGTCTTCGGCACACTATCCTTAGCCACTCTTAACTGGTGAAATCCCGTTGCCAAATCCATCTGAGAAAACACCTTAGCTTCGTGAAGCTGATCAAACAAGTCATCTATTCTCGGCAATGGATACTTGTTCTTCTTAGTCACCTTATTCAGCTCACGATAATCCATACACAACCTCAACGATCCATCTACTTTGGTTGCAAACACAACTGGTGCACCCCATTCGGACACACTACGCCGAATGAATCCTTTCTGCAAAAGATCATCAACTTGCACCCTCAACTCTTGCTGTTCCCTAGGCGCAATCCGCCTAAGAGGCATCACAACAGGTCTGGCTCCTTCAACTAAATCGATACGAAACTCGATCTCCCTATGCAGCGGTAACCCTTTGACCTCATTAAAGACATCCTCAAATCCATTAGCGATTTTCACCGATGACAGTCCATCCAAGGGAACAACCAGCGAATATATGAAGCTCATGAAGACGCCTTCCTCATGCTTACATCGTATCACAACCTTTCGCCCTTCCACATTCTCGACTGTCACCTCCAACCTTTCACAATCAACCTTTGCCGCATACTTCCTAAGCCAGTCCATACCCAAAATAATTCTGAACCCCGTAAAGTTCAGAACAAAACAATCACAAACAAAAGAGCAATCATGACTCGATACAATCAGACCACGGCATAGCATACACAGACATGACGAACCCCCTACTGGATTAGTCACAATCAATGGTCTATCAACAATATCCGGTTTTAAACCCAACTGGCATACAAGTTCATTACAAACAAAAGAATGCGACGCTCCAGTATCGAATAACACCCTAACTGGAACACCACATATGGAAAGAGTACCTTGAACCACCACACTCTTTCCTTTCTTTTCAGCGGTAGGAGCTTTTGAAGATGATGGAATAGCCCCCAAAGCATAAGCTTGCACAATCTGCTTGTCCTTCCGTGGTTCTAGCAAATTCTTCTTAATATGCCCCAGCTTGTCACAGTTGTGGCACTTCACCGGCACCTTTGGATTCTTACAATCTCTGGAGAAATGGCCCTTCTGCTGACAATTGTAGCAGGTCACTTCACCCTTCGGCTTCTTCTGGCCATCCTTACCCTTTTGCTGCTGCTGCTTCCTCTTCTTGTTTCCACCCTGCTGTGGTTTAGACTCTTCCTTGGTCACAGCAACAACAGATCCTTCTTTAGGAAACAGATTCTCGTGCCTGAGAGCCTTCTCTACAAGCTTCTCAAATGGATCGTCCAAATGATCCACCAACTGTCTCCCAAGATAACTGTCCAAGCCTGTCACAAACTTCTCGTTCTTCTGATAAGGAGATTCAATATACGACTGGGCATACTTGGACAAAGCTTCAAACTCAGAAACATACTCAAGAACTGGTCTTCCACCTTGCTTGAGCTCCACAAACCTCTTGAATAGAATAGATTTCTGAGCTGTAGAAATGAACTTAGGCTCAAATCTGTCTTGGAATTGTACCCAAGTAATTTCTTCCTCCGGAGTATCAATGGTGATAGAGTTCCACCAATCAGAAGCTCTTCCTTGAAGCTGTCTTGATGCGAGCTTCCTTTTGGTTGCATCCTCGATTCCCAAGTCACCAAAGATCCTTCTACAAGCATCTATCCATCTCTGGACTTCAATGGTTGACTCCGTTCCCAAGAAAACCTTTCCTCCAAGAGCAGTATAATCTTTACACAGCTTAGCAAAATCCACCGGTTTTGGAGTTTGAACTTGAACTCCAACATCTACTGCTGGCCCCGGAGCTGGCATCCTTCTCATGATCGAAGTCATCATAGCCTCGAACATAGTAGCATAATCAGCAGCCCCCTTAGTAGCATGGCCTTCCCTAGCAGCTGGTCTCCCTCTTCGACTCATTCTTAATATCTATAAAAGGAATGATTAATACACCTTGAGAATAACTGCATAAGGAACTCAAATCCTTCTAAGCTACTATATTATATATAGTAATCATCCATCAAAATACAATTACGTCTCTCATACGTAGTTACGTCAGCGAGCGTTGGGTAAAATCGATTAACCAAAGCTCTAATACCAAATGTGACGACCGCCCATGACCCCTGCACCGAACAAGGAAAATAGTGTGCTGAAAGGTGTGCCAGGCAGCCATGGACGATTGTTAAGGTAAAATAAAACAGCAGAATCAATCGTATTACTCACAGCGCATGGATAAAAATACAATAGAGAATATATATAGTGAAGCTTCACAAAATAGAATCTCATCAATTAAGCTTCATAATAGTTGAATACAAACATCTGAATAGTCAATACATCAAGCCTCACTACATATCACTCAGAGAATTATACAAGCAGCGGAACATTCAGTACATATAGTAAGAAAATAATATGCAAGCCTCCAGCTCGTCTTCGTCATCAGCATCGTTGGAAACCAAGAACAGCACCTGTCACCTGCTACCTAGTCTGCCCATCCCAAAATGGATGAACAGCCCAAGGTAATAAGAGTTGAACATAAAACTTTGAGTCAGACAACAGTCTTAGTGAGCAGTAAATTAACTAACAACATACCAAAAGAGCATAAAGGTAAAAGGAATAGGAATCCAACCCTCCCACTCCACCTCTTTCTACAGTGATAGCCCCCAGACACACTAAGCAGAAATAAACATAGCAAAGCAGACATTTAAAGTAAATCAATTATCACTCGAGTCAATGTCGACATCTTCCAAGCACAGACCCCCAAGGCCTAAACCAAGATCAGATGAGCACCCAGAAAATACCGCTCTTGAGACCGAATGACGATACCACCAAACATCCATGACTCTGGCTATCATTGTTATCATTGCTTCGACACCACCGTTAATTGAATGACCGGCACATTCTTTTAGCCATCCGTCAAGGGCTAATGGAAACCCCGGTTCTAGACAGAACTCTGCACGTCGTCGCAGCCCGTGCCTTGGACTATCGAATCTGCCCAAAGTACTCGACTACCAATCATAGTCTTTAGGGACTATCGAATTTGCCCAGCGTACTCTTGCTTTGAGCCTGCTAGAACCTTCAAAAACGATGAAATCTCAGCCTTCTAGTCATCCTCCTCGACGACTATTTCCATACTAGCTCAAGCGCCTCTCGAGCCAACCATTATCCTCAAACTCGAACCCTTTCACCGAGTCATCAACATGCTTGGGATGATCCCGTCTGGATTAAACCAAGGATATCTCACATCATGCTTCGCTTCATCTCATCATAGCAAAGCCTCATCTCAACATCATCATCAAATCTATCCATATGAGCTTCATCAATCGCCACATATGCCACGAGCAGCTTTTCTAATTCAAGAGCCTTTCCCTTAGCTTTTGAATCATCTTTGACCATCTTCTCTAAATCCAACAACCAATCAACCAATTTATAACAATCAATAAAATCAATCATTAATCCAAGTAATCAATCATTCAAACAAGATCTAATCAATTATAACAATAATGGCAATCTAGTAAATAAAGAGTCCAAATCTAACAAGCATGAATCATGAGCAATATCTCTACAACTTGATGAATGAACTTGCATAGGTTTACATGTAGTAAAATGGATATCAAATCATCATGAACAGTAGATCTATACTTAAGGTTAAGAAAATGCATGGAAATCACTATTTAACACAAAATCAAGCCACCAATCCGATATACTCCTTTGGATCCGTGTGAGAGATAATCACCACTCACCGAATCTCCTAAACAACTCAAAAGCAACACACTTCAGATCTGGACAGCGAAGGATCTAACTCGATCTACCAAAATTCCGCTTCAAACGATGAAATCTCTCTTCGAAGAATGTAGATCTTCAACTTTAGCTCTTGGATCTTCGATCTTGATCTTCGATTTGGATGGAAGGAATCACAAGATTAGAGTGGAGAAAAGAAGTGAAGAAGTGCAGCACTCGAGCTCTCAAAATGGCAGTACTTCGTAGCTTCAAAATCCGGATCCCAAAAAGTGTGGAAAAACCGGGTATTTATAGGCAGTTTCCTTAAGTCGTTCGCGCCTTAAGTCGTCCATGACTTATGGAAAACCCACGACCTACGACTCACGACTTAGCCAATCCCACGACTTAACAAACCTCTCGACCTACGACTTAACAAACCCTACGACTTATCCATCCCCTTCGACCTACGACTTAAACCATAACACACGCACGCGCGAACCAGGACTCAACGACTCAACAAGTCCTACGACTTAACCTTGCGCGACTTAACACATATGTGCGACTTAGCGACCTTGCAACTTAATGCTATATGACTTAACTCTAACGCAAGTGCGCGACTCAACGACCCAACGACCTAAGCCTTAACACTAATGCGCGACTTACGACCTAACTCCAACACAAGGTCTTACGACCTAAACTTCAAGGACTTATCCCATATTCCTTAAGTCGTTAACCCCACTTATCCCCTAGGCCGTTAACTCCCCTAAGCCGCTAACTCTTAAGTCGCAGCTTCCTTTAAGTCGCCAATTCCTATAAGTCGCCAACTCCTATAAGTCGCCAAATCCTATAAGTCGCTAACTTCCTATAGGTCGCTCCAAACTCTTAAGTCGTCTACCCCTTAGGTCGTCTACCCCTTAAGTCGCTCCACGACCTAAGCTACCACACGACTTAAGCTACAACACGGCTTATCTCCGAACGACCTAACTTCTACATGACTCAAGCTCTAGCCGACCTAAACTCTAGACGACTTAACAATACTAACAACCTAATAACAGCTGTTCTATAATCTTTCGATCCATAAAAATACGGGTCGTTACATGAATATAGCTAAATAATACTTTATTTGCAATGTAGATGGAATATGAGAAAATTTATGTAATAGTTTGGATCCAATGGTAAACCCATCTATTTGACAATAATTAATGGAATAACGTTTATGCAAACTAATTTAGCGCAGTCACTATTAATTGAAACCTATTGCAATAAATGGAATTAAATATTATGTTAGTGTGGATTTAAGGTAATTTGGTAATAATGTATTGTTAATGGTTATGAATGAATTGATAATTAAAAGGAAGGGTAGTGATGTTAATATAGGTTGACTATACATAAGTTGAATGAAATCCCAATAAAGGAAGTAATGCCAATGTATATTTAGCAAAAATTTCAATACTAGTGGAAAAATTAGTTAATACACAATAAAGAAAGAAAGTTGATGTAATAAAAGAATGGAACCAAGATGAAATGATTAATGTGATTTAAAATCTTAATCTGGGTGTGCATTAATTTATAATGGGATATAAAAGCTAAATTAATAATTTAAAGTGTTGACATTACCTTTAAGATGGTAAATTTATAATTGATTCATAATAAGGAAAATAAGGAAAGATTCAAATGAATGGATTCATTTGGATAGCAATTGACAATTTATGAATTTATATAAAATAGTAAGTTATAATTGATTGAAATAGTGGGGATAATACAATTTGTTAAGTGAAACATAGGTAAACAAATGTAAGTATTGAATTTATAAGAGAGAGAACATTAAATTGTAAGTTTATAAGTGTAATTAAACGTAGCTTATGTTTTGTGAAAATATAAGGAAAGTTTGATTTAATGAAAAGAAGAACGTTTATATCAAATAAAATGAATGGTTCATTTGTGAATGTAGATTTAGTTTCATTAGAGTAAAGAATAGAATGATTTCTAAAAAATAAAAATAAAAGGGAATATATATATATATATTTATTTATTTATTTGAACGCTGTTTTAGCATATAGATTGATTACAAAAATAGGAGTATAATTTAAGTAAGTTATTTATTACTATGGTGTATAAACAACAAATGTCTAAACATCTTTAAATGACTTAAGGAAACAATTGTTTTATTTTTCATCCATTTTTGTTTATCTATTTTGAAATTTAAATTTGTTATTAATTGCAATCAATGTAATGGAAATATTTTAATTAAAAGGAAAGAGAACGTAAAAGGAAAGAAACGTTGATTGTAATTAATAGATTTAATAAAAGAATCGCGCGTTTTGTGTTAAATAGAAATGGTGCTTTAAAGGAAATAAAAGAATTGAACGTTTTCATTTTTAAGGTAAGTATAATTTTATTAATTGTGCGTAGATAAAAATTATATGTGTACAAATTGAGTATTATTTGAGTGAATGAAATAATTTGGTTACGTTTCGGAGAAATTGAATTTCAAAATGTGTACGTGGTCCCTTCATTTCTTTTTTATCACATGTACGTTTTAAAATAGTTATCTCATTATTAATACTTGGTCCGTTCATTTCTCCTTCTATTTAATACCTAAGCCTAGACCTTTAGGCTACATTTAATTCTTTCCATCTCATTTCTTCTCTCTCTTCACCTTCCTCCTTTCTTTTTCTTTCTTTTTCTTTCTTCTTCAAATCTTCTTTTCTTCTTTTTGAAAGCTTCTTTTCTTTTTCAATTCTTCATCTTCTTTAAATTTTCTTCTTCTTTTTCAAACATTCTTCTTTTTTTTCCAAATCTTCTTCTTCAAATCCAGATCCATACAAACTTCTCTGTCTCTTCCAAAACATTCTTAAAAAAAAGATTAAGATAGCAAGGAAACAAATCAAAAGGAGGAAAAATTAAAGTAAATCAAAATAAAAGATTACGGAACAAGATAGCAATCAAGAAGGAGACTAAGGAAACATAGAGCGGAGCTATGGATTAGAAGTTTATTTTTTTAGATTCGTATAAAGGTGAGTGTTTTAACCCACTCACAACTTCTAAAATTTCTTATGTTTGTTAAATTGATTTATGATATGAATTGAAATTTATTTATAATTGTTTGGCATAATTTATCATCATTCCAGTTAAATTTAATTTATTCAATTAAAATGTTATTTAATTCATTATTGCATATAAATTGCCAGTTAAATAGTTATTTAATTTTTTATTGGATATAAACTGCCAGTAAATGCCTGTTATTTATTATATGTTGTATTTTGATGTTATAGATTTAATTGGATGATGATTGTGATAAATACTTGATGATTGATATTGGATGAATGTATGTTTTATTTGATATCATTATAATCTGCAAGTTCGTTATGGATTGATTTTTATTCGGGATTGCGGTTTGAAATGATATATAACCGTAATTTTATTTTAAATTGGGGATTGAAATGATAAATATCCGTATCACTTGACCATAGGATAGAAAATTATATACAGACACAGTTGGTCTTATATATCTATTTTTGAAATGATTTCTATGGCTTTTGGAAAAATAAGGGTTTATATAAATACTGATTTTGATATTAAATAAATATTATTAAATTCTTAAAATTTAAGCTATATATAACTTGATGATGTTTTAAGTTGATTTACGAATATTTCAAGTTTGAGCTTTATGTAAATGCTATTGAATTTATTTGATAAATAATTTTAAACTAAATAATAGTAAATTGAATTAAGAAACATATGAGACTATCAGGTTTGGTTTGGAAATTTTGGAATATTTAAAGACTTGAAATATATCAAAATTGAAATGTTTTATTGAAATTAATGTATTATTGTTTTCAAAGTATTGGTTTTCGAAATTGTTATAACTTTGAAAGTAATATGGTGTGAAAAATGAATTTATTTGAAATAGAATTTATTTAAGAATTATCGGTGAATATATGGATTGGAAACCTATTGAAATTGAAAATTTAGAATATGACTTCAAAATGTGGTTTGGGTTTAAGATGATTTAAAAGAATATTGCAAGTTATCTAAATTTAAGAAAGATTAGTGATTGGAAATTTGGTTTTATTTAAATAAGATATTATTGAATTGTTTTGGAAATGGAAATGATATATTATTGAATTAGGTTTTGAAATGGAAATAATACATTGATAATTTGGGTTTGAAATAGCAACAATATTTTAGTTTTAAAGTATATACTATTTTGAAGTTAAGGATATGTTTTGAAATGGCTAAAATATTTTGGTTTTAAAGTATATACTATTTTGAAGTAAAGGATATGATTTGAAAGGGCAATGATTGAGTTTTTAAAAGTATATATATTTTTAAATGACCACGGTGTTATAATAACGTTTGGTTGTTAAAGAGACCGGGATCGGATATGGACATACTCTCTGTCGATACCGAAAAACACTTTGACAACTATGTACGCGGTGGAGTTTCCAGAATGAAGTAGGATGGTGGCGACGATCCTAAGATATATACGTGGACCCAACTCCCGTGAGTTGGCATAAGGTGGCTAAAACATGAGCGATCTCGGACCAGTGAGGTAGCACCTCTTATCGGACGCGCTTCTTCGATTCCATTCTATTACTTTGTGATTTTTGGTGGCCACTCTTAGATTTGGGAGTGTTGTTCGAGGTGGAGCGGTAGTGCCTGCTATGTGTTTCCATTAGTCCGTGTGCGTAATTGGTATATCTACCCTCGCATTTCCTTGTGTGCCATGTCACCTACCATATCGAGCTTTACTATGAGTTGTGATTTCTCCCGTAGCCTGTGGAGTATCGAGGGTAGCCCCCATTTTTGGGAGTATGCTAATACTGGATAGACTACTGGGACTATTACGTGTTAAGGGCTATATGGGTAACCCCTTGACGATATTAAAAAGTATGTTTATTTTATATTAGACATTATTATAATAGCGAATATTACTACATAGTAGATAGTTTAACGGATCCTTAAGAGATGTGAATCGCGAACATTTCTTAAGTTACTGCACTCACGTTAGACACTGGATAGGAGATGTCAAATCCCGTAAACATCTCTGACGCCATTTACACTCATATTTATTTCATTGATTTACTTACATAAGATCTTTTAGTTCTGACTCGAGTGTTTTGTCTTTTCAATTCGCTCGGGTCGGCCTGAGCATTTCAGGATTTGAAGGCCTTAATTCTGGAGGACGAAGACGAAGAATTATTATACTATTTGTTATATATTCCACTACACCATTGTATTCCGCTGCATTAATTATCATTCTCTGGTATGTGTAACTCTGATATGTATTGTATAAGTATAATCAAATGTTTTGTAAAACAACTTCATGAACTGTTATTTGATTATTATATTTTATCGTTCCGCTGCAAGATTCTATTTTGTTTCTTTTATTTCTCCACTTTTTCTTATTTACTGCATAACAATCCGCCCTTCTATATGGTTTAAGTTGGCACGTGTGTCTACTTAAGCGTATAAAAAGGTGGGATGTTACATCTGGTATCAGAGCGAGGTTTAGCGATAAACCTTAGCTTTGTGGGGTCTGACTCTTTACTAATAGGGTAGTAATACCATATGATGGGTCGTTGAGTGTATATATATGAGAGAGCGTATTTGTTAGTGTTATAAAAAGGTTTTAACATTATGTTAATCTGTTCCGTTTTGTATATATAAGTTCTGGTTGGTGCATGGGACGCTATGACATCAATAGGGATTTCTAAACACTTAATAGGACAGACCGACATAATATTTGTTTTTAGTATAGGTGAATGAAATAATTTTGCCTATTATATTTTCTATATATAAAATAAATTTTTATAAATGATATATATATATATATATTTGGTTGCATATATTGGTTGTTAGGTAGTGTAATCTATAAATATTAGTAAAATAAATAAAAATTGGAAACTTAGAATCTAAAATCCCTGGATTTTTGAAAATTTCCTTTTAAATGATTTTGAAATATAATGATAATATTATTAGAAGTATTTTTTGATATAAATATTTCAATATAATTTGAAAAAAAATATTTTAAAGAAACTTTGGAAAGAAATAAGTTCTGTACTTCCCTCTCTGTCGCTGGAAAATAATTTCGGTGATGGCGGTCGCATCATCGACATTCTTTTTCGAGTTTCGAAGTGGGAAGGCCACTGTAGTAGTTTTACTACAGATTTATTTTGATAAGCAAATATAAATTTTAAATTGTTTTAATTAAAATTGGATATATAAAATTTAAGTATATATTTAGCTGTTATTTTAAAATGATTTGAAACTTAACCTGGTATTTAGTTCTTGAGTTTCCATTAATTAATAGTTTCAATTAGTGTAGTGAAATAAAATTTAACTAATAATTGAAGCCTCTAAAGAAAATAAGTGATTTAATGCTAAGTTATAAATTAAATAAAAAGAAAATTTAAAT
Organism: Allium fistulosum; assembly: GCA_030737815.1. Classification (NCBI taxonomy): domain Eukaryota; kingdom Viridiplantae; phylum Streptophyta; class Magnoliopsida; order Asparagales; family Amaryllidaceae; genus Allium; species Allium fistulosum. The sequence continues at coordinate 717,903,487 of CM060908.1, forward strand.
TTGTAACATATAAAACAAAGGATTATTATTGAACATTTAAATTAATTAAAAGAATTGAGAGAAACTTGTATAACTTTTAATTACATTCTTTAAAAGCACATATATAACTTACCAAATATTAAAAGTTGAAATGTTTAATAAGAAAATGTAATGGAAATTGTACAAGTAAACTTATATAATGAAAGTGTTCAGTAAATTGCTTTTATTAATAAGAATTAAGGTTATAATTGTTATGCCAAGTAACTGAATCGAACATGAATATTATTAATAAATGAATGTAAATAAATGGAATCAAGTAATGGATGAATATAATACAATAAGAAGAGAATTGACATGATAAGAATAAATTTAATGAAGATAAGTATTAATTGAATGAAGAGGAAATCAAGCAACAATATATGGAATGAAATTAATAAGAATGAACTCGATCTATTGTTTGAATTTGTTGTTTGTTTAATTTATGGTTGTTTGGGCAAGGATACTTTACAATTGTTGGATGAATAAATAATCTATTTAGTTCGCCTAAGACTGGTTAGTAAAAGGGTACACTTAGTAGTTATTTCTCATTCCGTACAATTTAAAGTTTTGAACCCGAACAACTATTTGTTTGTTTGATATGAATGGATGATTGATTTGTGTTGATGTGATGGTTGTATGCCTTGTTGCAAGTGATTGTTGTTTGTATTGATTGGTTTTTTTATGGTTGAAACAACTTCAAATATTTCATTCTATATAATTTTTAACTCTTCTAGATATTATAAGTGAAATACAGGTTATGGAAGCAATTGTTACTGTTTTTGGTTTCATAATTTAAGCGTTGTTTGCCCGACAAATAGGTACGTTTTTGAATTTCGGTTTTATGGCGTTATTATATTTTTCCTGTGTTGGGACATATTATTTTGAAATTTTAAGTTATATATTGTTATTATATTTTCTTCGGAGCCTCTCCGTACAAAGGAAACTCTACCGTAATTTTCCGTAAATTTTGGACTTAGAAAATTTTGAAAATGTTTCCAAACGTAAATAATTTAAGTATAAAAAGATGTAAATGGTTATAAATTGGTATATTTTATTTTAAATTATTTTATTTTGTAAATTTATTTGTTTATAAATTTAATATTTTAAGTAAGATATATTGATTTCTTAATTCTTCTTTTTCCCTTCTTTTTCCTTTTCGGGGACGAAAAGTTTTGAGTGGGGGAGAGTGTAATGACCCGTAAATTTTGATAATTTAATTGGTTAAATTAATAAGATTTTCGTAATTAAATTTCGAAAGGAATAGAAATTTTATAATAAATATGGAAGTAAATGTTAAGAATTTATTGTAGTAATGGTTATTAGAACTAATTGTTGAAAATTTAAGTGAATTTAAAATAAGTAATAAAAGGTAAGCATTTAATTTACCAATGTAATAATATATTGATTTAAAGTAATTGAATGTAAATTTAGGCAATAATGTTAATGCAAGGTAAACATTATGTAATAAATTGTAGTTGATAGGATTTATGCTAGAGAGTAAGTATAATAGTTGTTTTGATAATAAAGTAAGAATATGAACTAAATTTTTTAAAATAAATGTAATTAAGTGGATTTATTGGAATTTAATAAAATTTGATGTTGGAATATTACATAAATAAGGATTGTGATGAAATTTGGAAATATTAATGCATCAAGATATAGCCAATGCTAATTGAAGGTTAATAATTAATGGATTGAATGAAATGAGATTTATGTAGATGTTATACTTAGCTACAAATTGGATATATGGTAAAAATGTAAGCATTCAATTAATTAATGAATTTATTTAATTTGTAAAGTAATAATATAATAGGTGGTAACTAGTTGGGAAGAATGAGCATACAAAATAATTAAATATTACTTTAATGAAAATAAGTGTAGTAAAGGAAGTGTGAATGTAAAATTTATAGAAACGTGAATTATATTAAGGTAAATTCATTAATTGGATTTAAACCTAAATTAATGTGTTCAATTGATAAAAGTACACATTTAGAATGTAATATTTATTCAAGTAAAGATGTGATTAGGCGTATATTAATGTAATGAAATAATTAGTGTTATATATGGAATTATAATCTGGATTGATAAGTAACGAACTTTTAAATGCAATCAAAAGCAATAGGTGGCATTTAATATAGGTTGTTTATTTATTTTGTGAATAAACTTTGGTAATCAATTACAGTAAATCCAAATTTAACGTTTGGTTAATGTAAATTTAAGTAATGTTAATTTTACTCATAATATGAATTGATTGATTTAAAGAATGGAAACCAAGTTTTTATTTAATTGAAATATAAAATTCAATAATTGGATTTATTGCAATTTAACGAAATTGAATATAGCTAAATAATACTTTATTTGCAATGAAGATGGAATATGAGAAAATTTATGTAATAGTTTGAATCCAATGGTAAACCCATCTATTTGACAATAATTAATGGAATAACGTTTATGCAAACTAATTTAGCGCAGTCACTATTAATTGAAACCTATTGCAATAAATGGAATTAAATATTACGTTAGTGTGGATTTAAGGTAATTTGGTAATAATGTATTGTTAATGGTTATGAATGAATTGATAATTAAAAGGAAGGGTAGTGATGTTAATATAGGTTAACTATACATAAGTTGAATGAAATCCCAATAAAGGAAGTAATGCAAATGTATATTTAGCAAAAATTTCAATACTAGTGGAAAAATTAGTTAATACACAATAAAGAAAGAAAGTTGATGTAATAAAAGAATGGAACCAAGATGAAATGATTAATGTGATTTAAAATCTTAATCTGGGTGTGCATTAATTTATAATGGGATATAAAAGCTAAATTAATAATTTAAAGTGTTGACATTACCTTTAAGATGATAAATTTATAATTGATTCATAATAAGGAAAATAAGGAAAGATTCAAATGAATGGATTCATTTGGATAGCAATTGACAATTTATGAATTTATATAAAATAGTAAGTTATAATTGATTGAAATAGTGGGGATAATACAATTTGTTAAGTGAAACATAGGTAAACAAATGTAAGTATTGAATTTATAAGAGAGAGAACATTAAATTGTAAGTTTTTAAGTGTAATTAAATGTAGCTTATGTTTTGTGAAAATATAAGGAAAGTTTGATTTAATGAAAATAAGAACGTTTATATCAAATAAAATGAATGGTTCATTTGTGAATGTTGATTTAGTTTCATTAGAGTAAAGAATAGAATGATTTCTAAAAAATAAAAATAAAAATAAAAGGGAATATATATATATATATTTATTTGAACGCTGTTTTAGCATATAGATTGATTACAAGAATAGGAGTATAATTTAAGTAAGTTATTTATTACTATGGTGTATAAACAACAAATGTCTAAACATCTTTAAATGACTTAAGGAAACAATTGTTCTATTTTTCATCCATTTTTGTTTATCTATTTTGAAATTTAAATTTGTTATTAATTACAATCAATGTAATGGAAATATTTTAATTAAAAGGAAAGAGAACGTAAAAGGAAAGAAACGTTGATTGTAATTAATAGATTTAATAAAAGAAACCCGCGTTTTGTGTTAAACAGAAATGGTGCTTTAAAGGAAATAAAAGAATTGAACGTTTTCATTTTTAAGGTAAGTATAATTTTATTAATTGTGCATAGATAAAAATTATATGTGTACAAATTGAGTATTATTTGAGTGAATGAAATTGTGATATCCCGGAAATTTGAACAATATCAATTTAATAATCTGTTAAATAATTAAATTGATATTGATGATCTTTGATAATAAAATTTGAATTTAATTTAAGTTTTGAAATACAAAAGAATAGATATTTAAATTGATTTGGATTTAGAATATTTGTATAACTTTTATTTATAAATATAATTAGTTTGTTTGTTTAAAAAGTGATTTATATATATAGATAAGTATTTAAATAATAAGAAAAGGCATTTTATTTACATTTAAAAATAAATATAAATATGTAAAAATTACTTAAAGGACAAGTGTCATTTTCCTAAAGCCTTGTCTTAACATGTGTAATTAAAAGATGAATCAAAATGACAAGTGTCTTCATTTATTTTTATTTTCTTTTATTTTTATAAAATCACAAATTTACATACATATAAACATTTGCCTATCTTCATTTCTTTCCATTTCCTTTTAAAACCCCAAGATAAAAACAAGTCAGTAACCTTCTCTAAAACAAATCTGTAATCAGTAACCAAATTTCCAAATCCTAAAGCAAAAACATGTAAATCTTCTTCAACCAAAATCAAAGATCCCTGTAATCTCATTTCCATTTGCAAATATCAAATCCTCAGCCTTAATTCATTTCTACACTTCAAAAGCAAATCTGGAAATCCCTCAAACATAAGATCTATAATCATCTCAAAAGCCCTGTTGCATTCATTTGCAATCTGGAAACAACTCAAGCCAGTCTGCATTCATTCTTCAAATCTGGAAGCAACATGCATGTAATAGAAAGCAGTTTAGAATTAAATTCAAGCCTGCATGCAAGTTTCAGTAGCAATCACTCAAGTTTTAAATCAAATTCAAAGGAACATGCAAGTTTACAGTTTCAAAAGCTTTTCAAAATAATAGGCCTCTGTTCATCTTTGTTTAAGGTGAGTAAATCTAATTTTAAAAACAGTTTTAAAATCTGTTATTATGTCTTGATATACCTGATAAATGTCACAGTAAAATGATATGCAATGTTTACTTGAATGTTGGGTATGAATGGATGTTTACATAAGAGTTGTTATGCATATGAATGTTCATTATTCTCTGTTAATTTCCAGTAAGTAAACTATCAAAAGCTTTAGTATATAACTTGGTGTTTGTGAGAAATATTTGAAGTATGCTGTGTAATGTTTGTATAGATGTAAATAGGCCTGTATACATATATATATGTAAATGTTTACATGTGCATGTCTGTGTTTACCCAGATACATATCTCTGTTTTTAGATCATAAGGGGAATAACAAGTTTAAAGATCGATTCCTTTCTCTCTAAACCTTTTTAGGCTATGATCTCTAAAGAGGAAATGATGGTAAAACTGTAACATCATTTTTAAAAATAATTTCAAGTGAAATTATTGAGTTAATATTTCGAAAATGGGAAATTACAGTATAATCTTTTCAAATCAGAAAATTTGATCATCTTAATTTCTAGTTTTGATTATAGAAACAAATTCGTATAGAAGAATGATGATTTTAGATAATGATTTCATGATTTTTAAGATTGGGATTATTGGGAATTTCTAAGTTGATCAGAATTCAAACTTCGCTCGTTTTCTTGGCGATCGGCGATGGAGGAGGGTTACGCTTGAGTCTGAAGGTAGTATGAAGGTCGGGGATTAAGGGAAAAATGGTCAGAGTATTTCTCGTTCACCATGGTGGTCTGGCATAGGCAATCTAGGGTTTATCGACTGTTTAATCGATGGTGATGTCGAGGCAAATTTCTTGGTCGTGGATGTATCGGACTCGACCAGTGGTGGGGGAAATGAAGCATTGGACAGTGGAGAAGGTCTGGGTTGGTCGGCGAGTTCTCTGGTGATCTAGGATGGTGGTGCGAGGAGATTTCATCGAGGTGGTTTGGTTCCAGTTTTGGACTTTGGGCTCGTTTTCGATTCGATGACGAAATTGTTGAACTGAGACGACGAGGAGGATGGCGAAGTCATTGTCGACACGTTGGAGACCGGAAAGTTGGTCGGAATCGCGTCATTCGATCGTGCATGTGCACGTGTGCACGTTTGTTTCAGGCGAAACATTGAATCTGGGGAAGAAGCAGTTGAACTCGGGTTGGTCTCGAGAATTCGTGAGTGCGACTCGAAGAGAAGAAGGTACGAGAGATATTTGTGTGTTGCTCGGGAATTTTGGTGAAAGACTCGAGTAGGAACTCGAGTGAAACGTGAGTGTTAACTGTTATGATTTTTAATAGTTTTGAAAAGCAAAGTTTTGAAATTTTAAAATGAATTTGTTTTAAACTCTTCTTAAATAAACTTCTTTCCATACAAATTTATTCTTTAACATTGATTAAAAGTTATATGATGGTTTTAATTTAAATATGCAAGTAAGTTTTTAGTTATTTTAAAATATATTCTAAATTAAGTTATAGAAGAAATGTTTTAAAAATAATATGATTAGGAAATAAATAAAGGAAGTGTTTTATCTTAGGATAATTAAAGTTTTAATAATTTGAGATTAATAAAGTAAATAAAGTAATTTAAGTATAATTAAATAAATTAATTTATTAATGATTAAGGAGTAATTAATTTATTATTTAAAGATTATAATTTATTAATTAAAGATTTTTAATTTATTATAAATAGTAATTAAGATTTGATTAATTAATAATTAGTGATGAATTAATCAAGTGATTAAGATTTATTAATTAATGATTAGAGATTAATTAATTTAGTAATTAGAAATTAATTAATTAATAATTGGAGGTTAATAAATTAGTAATTAAGAAGTACTTAATTTGTAATTAAGTTTTATAAATTAATAATTAGGTTTTATTAATTATTAATTAAGGGGTGATTAATTTGGGATTAATCAAATGGTAATTAAGGGTTAATTAACTAATAATTAATGATTGATTAATTTATTAAGTTTTATTAATTGATAATTAAGGTTTATTAATTAATAATTAAAAGAATAATTAATCTGTAATTAATAATTAATTAAATTGTTTAAGAGTAATTAAGGATGAATTACTCAAGTATAATTAATGATATGAATGTGATTGATTTAAGTTAATTAATTTGTAAATTAATTAAAGATAATCTTGATACTAATTAAGTATAAATACTTAATGAAATTTATAAGTGTAATTACTGTAAGTAATTAATGTATAATTACAAGATGTAATTAATTTAAGAATAATTACTTAATAAGAAGTAATTAAGGATTAATTATTTGGAATAATTAATTAAAGGATTAATATAATTAATTAAGGAGTGAATTAATTAGAGTAAGTAATTATAGGATGATAATTACTATTTATGATTAATTAAGGTAGATTAATAGAAATGATTAATTAAAGTTTAATTAATTAATGTGATTAATTAAGGATCAATGTAATTAATTTTAATTAATTACTGTTAATGAATAAGAATAATTAATTTGTAAAATTAATTAAAGGATAATTACTTTATGTAATTAATGAATAATTAATCAAGGATGATTAATATTTAATAAGTGATTAATTAATTAAAGGTTGTAATTAATTAAGGATGGATTAAGCAAGATTTGATAATTAATTCTTAAGTAATTAATTTAATTTAAGTTAATTAAATTAATTATATCATAGGGTTAATGATGGTTGCTTATGGAAAATTGTTGTGTAGAATATCTGAATTGGATGATATCTATTGAATGATATGCTATGATATTTTGTGATATGATATTGGATATATCTGTGATAAATGTGTGATATTTATCTATAAATGCTGTGTGAATTCAAGTATTGAATTGAATTAAATTGTTTAAACCTTTAAACAACTTGGACCTAAAAGATGGCGATTTGGATTTCGATGAGACCGGGATCGGGTTTCCGTATACCGGGATTCCAGGTCTGGAGACCCGAATACCACATCGATCCAAATTAACGATAGGTCGTGAATCTCAAGTGAAGATGAAGATTCAGAGTGCAAGGGTTATTGTCGTTAACTCTGAGGGTGATTCCAAAACGAGTGTAACGAGATAATGCCTTCGGTTTCGTTCGAACCCGGAACGAACTTGTATGGATTGAATGCTTTCAGCACATCGTCAGGCGGACGATGAGCATTCTAAGTGATATGTTCTGATTAAAGGTAATCGTAACCTCAAGCCTCATCAACCGGGAATGGCTAAAACAGGGGAGGTGCAGCAAGGCTTCGTGGGTAGCACCCACTGAGAGCAAGATAGATCCCTGTCTAGAGGTCCCTTTTCTTTTATTCGGCTTAGTGTGTGGTTGGTCGCGCCAACTACGGGATTGTCTTGTTCGGGATTATCCAGTAAGGGATGGTTCCGGCTTTGTGTTGCAGGGGAGCGGGCGTACTCCTCGGTACGGTGATCTAGGCCACATACTGTGACGGGCGGTACCCCAGTAGCCTTGCCATTGTATGGAATCCAAACTCCAATAAGTGCCGTACGTATTAGTTGTGCCCAACTATGTTGGAATGTGAGATGTAAGCATTTCAGCTATTTCTATATTTTACTTGAAAACCCTAGACCCTATTATAATAAAATCAGATTTCCTATCAAATGTTTTGGTTAGCGTAAGGTAAAAACTTACCCATGTTTATTTGTGGGGAGTCTTACGTGATACCTTTTCTTTCTAAAGGTTTTGAAGTTAAGCAAGTTTAACCTGTTACTCACACCAGACCCATGTCTGACCCAAGTGTTTATTTCTGTTTTATAAACTCTTGGGTACTCAAATTTTTACGAGTAGCCAAGGGATTCAGGTTTAGGTTTGACGAATTGTGGAGGAGCAATGGAGCAGGAGGCTTCAGCGTTCGTAGATATAGTATTCCGCTGTATTGATATCTGTGATAGTGTCTTGTCTTGTATTTGAGTTGTAATGTCTAGACAGATGTTTATAACTGTCTAGTAAGTGATGTATATGCTATGTAACTCTGTAAATTGTTATATTCTATGTAATAGATTATGTTATTAATATAATTTATTCGTTCCGCTGTGAGATCGTTGTTGTTGTTTCTTTCTTTCTTCTCTTCTTTTCTATTTTCTACCCCTTTCTTTCTTCATAATGATCCGACTTTCTGGGCATAGGAAGTCGGGTTGTTTCATTTGGTATCAGAGCATAGGTTGAGCGAATGCCTAAGCTTTTGGTTAAGTGAATATCAGAGCACTAGGTTGAGTGAATACCTAGGTTCGGGAGGGTTGTTCATTAGAGATAGGATCTGTAGCAACCTGTTTGAGTGTATATATATATACGAGAGCGCGTATTTGTTAGTTATATAAAATGATTTTATATTGTGTTAATTGATCGGTTGGGTGGTATATGGATTCTGGTCAATACGAGTAGCTAACGTTATTGATAGGGATCTCTAAACACTTGGACCAGGCCAACGGACACAATATTGTTTTAAAGAGGTAAATGAAATAATTTTACCCAGAAATAATTTATATATAAAAAGTATCATTTTAAATATATATATATTTCTACCTATTTGTTGGGTTACCTGTTCGGGTTTTTCAATATAAGTTATAAAGGTAGATAAGGTGGTAGTGTGAGTAACACGACTACCAATAGTTAGAATTTGAGTGTTGAGGTTGGAAGTATATCTGACGAGACTGTAGACCTAATACTGTCTCGAGTGAACTTTGTTGTGGTGTAAAGATTTCACCGATCTCTGAAGGAAACCAGTTATGGTTTAGAGTTTATCTTTGAAGTTGGATGAATAGAGTAGATCTATTGGATGAGCTGAAGAGAGTGATGGTATTTTGGTAACCTCAGGAAGTAGTAGCTGTGTGATGAGACACGGTGGCTATGGACGTTTCTGAAGATGTTTCTTCTGGAACAAGTTTAAAGAAGTGAGTCTGTTTCGGTGTTGTGGCTGAGTCCAGTGGGGTGTTTCTATTTGCTTTGAGGTCCGAGTTTCTCGAGGAGTTTCGGATAAGAAGTTTTTGGTTTGTGGCAGCAATGCGACTCGGAGTGTTCTATGTTGGCAGAAAGTTTCTGGCTGAGCAGTTTTTCTGAAGGTGAAGTTCAGAAGCAGGAGAGTGGATCCATTTCTTCGATGAATTGGATAGTTAAGTATGAGCTGTTCTAATTTGTGAAGAGAGAACAGTATTTGTGGAAGTTAGGTCGAGTTGATCGCAAAAGAGACTTGCGATTGTTTGAGTGTTCTCTTGAGTTATCTGAGATTTTCTGGGATGTGTTGTCCAGTTTGTGCTTGTGTTCTTCATCAACATTCTTATCTACTCCAGATCAGAGTGGTGTAGCGGAAGCAGTTTGGCGAGTGCTCCTGTTTGTCTTTTCCAGATAGGAGAAGTTAGTTCAGTCTACTGATGGTAGTAGAGTTGTGTTTTGGATTGGGTAGATCTTGAGAGGATCATTGGTTGAGTTATTTTTGGTCCTGTTTGTTTCTAGAAGCATCGGCGAAGGTTGAGTTGATCAGGAAGGATTTGTAGGTAGCCCGAGATCGTCTGAAGATTTTGTGGATAAGAGACGAAGGAATTTGAAATTCAAAGTTGGAGACTTCGTTGTTGTTGAAGTTTTTTCTGGTAAAAGGGAGCTATAAGATTGGGTAAGTCTGGGAAGTCAGCTCCGAGTTGTTTTGGATCTCTTCTGTGTTTTGATTTGGATAAAAGCTTTGATCTACTAGATTGAATTGTCAGTTTGGATAACTGGAATTCAATGTATTTTACGTATCTCTGAGGGAGTACGTGTTTGATCTATCTCTGGTTTTGGAACCAGCAGTTCTGGAAGATTTAGTTGTTGAGTCAGACTCGTCTGTAGTCTGATATCTTGTTTAGTTCTATAGATCTAGATGAGTAAGAACTCTATAGCTTAGTATTGTTGATTGTTTGGATTTTGTAGAGTGAGTATCCCGGTATATTTATACTTGGGGAAACTCGAGGAGATTGTATTCAGAATTTTGTTTGGATAGTTAAATTGTTTGATTGGATGATTTGGTTGCTATGGTTGTTAGCATATGGATGATAATATATGCTTGTGATTTAAAATTAAAATCTTTAATAAGATTATTAAATTACCTTTGTTTAAATTTCGGGGACGAAATTATTTTAAGGGGGAAGGAATGTGATATCCCGGAAATTTGAACAATATCAATTTAATAATCTGTTAAATAATTAAATTGATATTGATGATCTTTGATAATAAAATTTGAATTTAATTTAAGTTTTGAAATACAAAAGAATAGATATTTAAATTGATTTGGATTTAGAATATTTGTATAACTTTTATTTATAAATATAATTAGTTTGTTTGTTTAAAAAGTGATTTATATATATAGATAAGTATTTAAATAATAAGAAAAGGCATTTTATTTACATTTAAAAATAAATATAAATATGTAAAAATTACTTAAAGGACAAGTGTCATTTTCCTAAAGCCTTGTCTTAACATGTGTAATTAAAAGATGAACTCAAAATGACAAGTGTCTTCATTTATTTTTATTTTCTTTTATTTTTATAAAATCACAAATTTACATACATATAAACATTTGCCTATCTTCATTTCATTTCTTTCCATTTCCTTTTAAAAACCCAAGATAAAAACAAGTCAGTAACCTTCTCTAAAACAAATCTGTAATCAGTAACCAAATTTCCAAATCCTAAAGCAAAAACATGTAAATCTTCTTCAACCAAAATCAAAGATCCCTGTAATCTCATTTCCATTTGCAAATATCAAATCCTCAGCCTTAATTCATTTCTACACTTCAAAAGCAAATCTGGAAATCCCTCAAACATAAGATCTGTAATCATCTCAAAAGCCCTGTTGCATTCATTTGCAATCTGGAAACAACTCAAGCCAGTCTGCATTGATTCTTCAAATCTGGAAGCAACATGCATGTAATAGAAAGCAGTTTAGAATTAAATTCAAGCCTGCATGCAAGTTTCAGTAGCAATCACTCAAGTTTTAAATCAAATTCAAAGGAACATGCAAGTTTACAGTTTCAAAAGCTTTTCAAAATAATAGGCCTCTGTTCATCTTTGTTTAAGGTGAGTAAATCTAATTTTAAAAACAGTTTTAAAATCTGTTATTATGTCTTGATATACCTGATAAATGTCACAGTAAAATGATATGCAATGTTTACTTGAATGTTGAGTATGAATGGATGTTTACATAAGAGTTGTTATGCATATGAATGTTCATTATTCTCTGTTAATTTCCAGTAAGTAAACTATCAAAAGCTTTAGTATATAACTTGGTGTTTGTGAGAAATATTTGAAGTATGCTGTGTAATGTTTGTATAGATGTAAATAGGCCTGTATACATATATATATGTAAATGTTTACATGTGCATGTCTGTGTTTACCCAGATACATATCTCTGTTTTTAGATCATAAGGGGAATAACAAGTTTAAAGATCGATTCCTTTCTCTCTAAACCTTTTTAGGCTATGATCTCTAAAGAGGAAATGATGGTAAAACTGTAACATCATTTTTAAAAATAATTTCAAGTGAAATTATTGAGTTAATATTTCGAAAATGGGAAATTACAGTATAATCTTTTCAAATCAGAAAATTTGATCATCTTAATTTCTAGTTTTGATTATAGAAACAAATTCGTATAGAAGAATGATGATTTTAGATAATGATTTCATGATTTTTAAGATTGGGATTATTGGGAATTTCTAAGTTGATCATAATTCAAACTTCGCTCGTTTTCTTGGCGATCGGCGATGGAGGAGGGTTACGCTTGAGTCTGAAGGTAGTATGAAGGTCGGGGATTAAGGGAAAAATGGTCAGAGTATTTCTCGTTCACCATGGTGGTCTTGCATAGGCAATCTAGGGTTTATCGACTGTTTAATCGATGGTGATGTCGAGGCAAATTTCTTGGTCGTGGATGTATCGGACTCGACCAGTGGTGGGGGAAATGAAGCATTGGACAGTGGAGAAGGTCTGGGTTGGTCGGCGAGTTCTCTGGTGATCTAGGATGGTGGTGCGAGGAGATTTCATCGAGGTGGTTTGGTTCCAGTTTTGGACTTTGGGCTCGTTTTCGATTCGATGACGAAATTGTTGAACTGAGACGACGAGGAGGATGGCGAAGTCATTGTCGACACGTTGGAGACCGGAAAGTTGGTCGGAATCGCGTCATTCGATCGTGCATGTGCACGTGTGCACGTTTGTTTCAGGCGAAACGTTGAATCTGGGGAAGAAGCAGTTGAACTCGGGTTGGTCTCAAGAATTCGTGAGTGCGACTCGAAGAGAAGAAGGTACGAGAGATATTTGTGTGTTGCTCGGGAATTTTGGTGAAAGACTCGAGTAGGGACTCGAGTGAAACGTGAGTGTTAACTGTTATGATTTTTAACAGTTTTGAAAAGCAAAGTTTTGAAATTTTAAAATGAATTTGTTTTAAACTCTTCTTAAATAAACTTCTTTCCATACAAATTTATTCTTTAACATTGATTAAAAGTTATATGATGGTTTTAATTTAAATATGCAAGTAAGTTTTTAGTTATTTTAAAATATATTCTAAATTAAGTTATAGAAGAAATGTTTTAAAAATAATATGATTAGGAAATAAATAAAGGAAGTGTTTTATCTTAGGATAATTAAAGTTTTAATAATTTGAGATTAATAAAGTAAATAAAGTAATTTAAGTATAATTAAATAAATTAATTTATTAATGATTAAGGAGTAATTAATTTATTATTTAAAGATTATAATTTATTAATTAAAGATTTTTAATTTATTATAAATAGTAATTAAGATTTGATTAATTAATAATTAGTGATGAATTAATCAAGTGATTAAGATTTATTAATTAATGATTAGAGATTAATTAATTTAGTAATTAGAAATTAATTAATTAATAATTGGAGGTTAATAAATTAGTAATTAAGAAGTACTTAATTTGTAATTAAGTTTTATAAATTAATAATTAGGTTTTATTAATTATTAATTAAGGGGTGATTAATTTGGGATTAATCAAATGGTAATTAAGGGTTAATTAACTAATAATTAAGGATTGATTAATTTATTAAGTTTTATTAATTGATAATTAAGGTTTATTAATTAATAATTAAAAGAATAATTAATCTGTAATTAATAATTAATTAAATTGTTTAAGAGTAATTAAGGATGAATTACTCAAGTATAATTAATGATATGAATGTGATTGATTTAAGTTAATTAATTTGTAAATTAATTAAAGATAATCTTGATACTAATTAAGTATAAATAATTAATGAAATTTATAAGTGTAATTACTGTAAGTAATTAATGTATAATTACAAGATGTAATTAATTTAAGAATAATTACTTAATGAGAAGTAATTAAGGATTAATTATTTGGAATAATTAATTAAAGGATTAATATAATTAATTAAGGAGTGAATTAATTAGAGTAAGTAATTATAGGATGATAATTACTATTTATGATTAATTAAGGTAGATTAATAGAAATGATTAATTAAAGTTTAATTAATTAATGTGATTAATTAAGGATCAATGTAATTAATTTTAATTAATTACTGTTAATGAATAAGAATAATTAATTTGTAAAATTAATTAAAGGATAATTACTTTATGTAATTAATGAATAATTAATCAAGGATGATTAATATTTAATAAGTGATTAATTAATTAAAGGTTGTAATTAATTAAGGATGGATTAAGCAAGATTTGATAATTAATTCTTAAGTAATTAATTTAATTTAAGTTAATTAAATTAATTATATCATAGGGTTAATGATGGTTGCTTATGGAAAATTGTTGTGTAGAATATCTGAATTGGATGATATCTATTGAATGATATGCTATGATATTTTGTGATATGATATTGGATATATCTGTGATAAATGTGTGATATTTATCTATAAATGCTGTGTGAATTCAAGTATTGAATTGAATTAAATTGTTTAAACCTTTAAACAACTTGGACCTAAAAGATGGCGATTTGGATTTCGATGAGACCGGGATCGGGTTTCCGTATACCGGGATTCCAGGTCTGGAGACCCGAATACCACATCGATCCAAATTAACGATAGGTCGTGAATCTCAAGTGAAGATGAAGATTCAGAGTGCAAGGGTTATTGTCGTTAACTCTGAGGGTGATTCCAAAACGAGTGTAACGAGATAATGCCTTCGGTTTCGTTCGAACCCGGAACGAACTTGTATGGATTGAATGCTTTCAGCACATCGTCAGGCGGACGATGAGCATTCTAAGTGATATGTTCTGATTAAAGGTAATCGTAACCTCAAGCCTCATCAACCGGGAATGGCTAAAACAGGGGAGGTGCAGCAAGGCTTCGTGGGTAGCACCCACTGAGAGCAAGATAGATCCCTGTCTAGAGGTCCCTTTTCTTTTATTCGGCTTAGTGTGTGGTTGGTCGCGCCAACTACGAGATTGTCTTGTTCGGGATTATCCAGTAAGGGATGGTTCCGGCTTTGTGTTGCAGGGGAGCGGGCGTACTCCTCGGTACGGTGATCTAGGCCACGTACTGTGACGGGCGGTACCCCGGTAGCCTTGCCATTGTATGGAATCCAAACTCCAATAAGTGCCGTACGTATTAGTTGTGCCCAACTATGTTGGAATGTGAGATGTAAGCATTTCAGCTATTTCTATATTTTACTTGAAAACCCTAGACCCTATTATAATAAAATCAGATTTCCTATCAAATGTTTTGGTTAGCGTAAGGTAAAAACTTACCCATGTTTATTTGTGGGGAGTCTTACGTGATACCTTTTCTTTCTAAAGGTTTTGAAGTTAAGCAAGTTTAACCTGTTACTCACACCAGACCCATGTCTGACCCAAGTGTTTATTTCTGTTTTATAAACTCTTGGGTACTCAAATTTTTACGAGTAGCCAAGGGATTCAGGTTTAGGTTTGACGAATTGTGGAGGAGCAATGGAGCAGGAGGCTTCAGCGTTCGTAGATATAGTATTCCGCTGTATTGATATCTGTGATAGTGTCTTGTCTTGTATTTGAGTTGTAATGTCTAGACAGATGTTTATAACTGTCTAGTAAGTGATGTATATGCTATGTAACTCTGTAAATTGTTATATTCTATGTAATAGATTATGTTATTAATATAATTTATTCGTTCCGCTGTGAGATCGTTGTTGTTGTTTCTTTCTTTCTTCTCTTCTTTTCTATTTTCTACCCCTTTCTTTCTTCATAATGATCCGACTTTCTGGGCATAGGAAGTCGGGTTGTTTCAGAAATTAGTTTGGTTACGTTTCGGAAAAATTGAATTTCAAAATGTGTATGTGGTCCCTTCATTTCTTTTTTATCACATGTACATTTTAAAATAGTTATCTCATTATTAATACTTGGTCCGTTCATTTCTCCTTCTATTAATACCTAAGCCTAGACCTTTAGGCTACATTTAATTCTTTCCATCTCATTTCTTTTCTCTCTTCACCTTCCTCCTTTTTTTTTCTTTTTTTTTCTTTCTTCTTCAAATCTTCTTCTTCTTTTTGAAATATTCTTTTCTTTTTCAATTCTTCATCTTCTTTAAATTTTCTTCTTCTTTTTCAAACATTCTTCTTTTTTTTCCAAATCTTCTTCTTCAAATCTAGATCCATACAAACTTCTCTGTCTCTTCCAAAACATTCTTAAAAAAAAGATTAAGATAGCAAGGAAACAAATCAAAAGGAGGAAAAATTAAATTAAATCAAAATAAAAGATTACAGAACAAGATAGCAATCAAGAAGGAGACTAAGGAAACATAGAGCGGAGCTATGGATTAGAAGTTTATTTTTTTTAGATTTGTATAAAGGTGAGTGTTTTAACCCACTCACAACTTCTAAAATTTCTTATGTTTGTTAAATTGATTTATGATATGAATTGAAATTTATTTATAATTGTTTGGCATAATTTATCATCATTCCAGTTAAATTTAATTTATTCAATTAAAATGTTATTTAATTCATTATTGCATATAAACTGCCAGTTAAATAGTTATTTAATTTGTTATTGGATATAAACTGCCAGTAAATGCCTGTTATTTATTATATGTTGTATTTTGATGTTATTGATTTAATTGTATGATGATTGTGATAAATACTTGATGATTGATATTGGAAGAATGTATGTTTTATTTGATATCATTATAATCTGCAAGTTCGTTATGGATTGATTTTTATTCGGGATTGCGGTTTGAAATGATATATAACCGTAATTTTATTTTAAATTGGGGATTGAAATGATAAATATCCGTATCACTTGACCATAGGATAGAAAATTATATACAGACACAGTTGGTCTATATATATCTATTTTTGAAATGATTTCTATGGCTTTTGGAAAAATAAGGGTTTATATAAATACTGATTTTGATATTAAATAAATATTATTAAATTCTTAAAATTTAAGCTATATATAACTTGATGATGTTTTAAGTTGATTTATGAATATTTCAAGTTTGAGCTTTATGTAAATGCTATTGAATTTATTTGATAAATAATTTTAAACTAAATAATAGTAAATTGAATTAAGAAACATATGAGATTATCAGGTTTGGCTTGGAAATTTTGGAATATTTAAAGACTTGAAATATATCAAAATTGAAATGTTTTATTGAAATTAAGGTATTATTGTTTTCAAAGTATTGGTTTTCGAAATTGTTATAACTTTGAAAGTAATATGGTTTGAAAAATGAATTTATTTGAAATAGAATTTATTTAAGAATTATCTGTGAATATATGGATTGGAAACCTATTGAAATTGAAAATTTAGAATATGACTTCAAAATGTAGTTTGGGTTTAAGATGAATTAAAAGAATATTGCAAGTTATCTAAATTTAAGAAAGATTAGTGATTGGAAATTTGGTTTTATTTAAATAAGATATTATTGAATTTTTTTGGAAATGGAAATGATATATTATTGAATTAGGTTTTGAAATGGAAATAATACATTGATAATTTGGGTTTGAAATAGCAATAATATTTTGGTTTTAAAGTATATACTATTTTGAAGTTAAGGATATGTTTTGAAATGGCTAAAATATTTTGGTTTCAAAGTAAATACTATTTTGAAGTAAAGGATATGTTTTGAAAGGGCAATGATTGAGTTTTTAAAAGTATATATATTTTTAAATGACCACGGTGTTATAATAACGTTTGGTTGTTAAAGAGACCGGGATCGGATATGGACATACTCTCTGTCGATACCGAAAACCACTTTGACAACTATGTACGCGGTGGAGTTTCCAGAATGAAGTAGGATGGTGGCGACGATCCTAAGGTATATACGTGGACCCAACTCCCGTGAGTTGGCATAAGGTGGCTAAAACATTAGCGATCTCGGACCAGTGAGGTAGCACATCTTATCGGACGCGCTTCTTCGATTCCATTCTATTACTTTGTGATTTTTGGTGGCCACTCTTAGATTTGGGAGTGTTGTTCGAGGTGGAGCGGTAGTGCCTGCTATGTGTTTCCATTAGTCCGTGTGCGTAATTGGTATATCTACCCTCGCATTTCCTTGTGTGCCATGTCACCTACCATATCGAGCTTTACTATGAGTTGTGATTTCTCCCGTAGCCTGTGGAGTATCGAGGGTAGCCCCCATTTTTGGGAGTA
This sequence comes from Allium fistulosum, assembly GCA_030737815.1. NCBI lineage: Eukaryota > Viridiplantae > Streptophyta > Magnoliopsida > Asparagales > Amaryllidaceae > Allium > Allium fistulosum. The sequence goes on from CM060908.1 coordinate 717,921,713, forward strand.
TGCTAATACTGGATAGACTACTGGGAGTATTACATGTTAAGGGCTATATGGGTAACCCCTTGACGATATTAAAAAGTATGTTTATTTTATATTAGACATTATTATAATAGCGAATATTACTTACATAGTAGATAGTTTAACGGATCCTTAAGAGATGTGAATCGCGAACATTTCTTAAGTTACTGCACTCACGTTAGACACTGGATAGGAGATGTCAAATCCCGTAAACATCTCTGACGCCATTTACACTCATATTTATTTCATTAATTTAACTTACATAAGATCTTTTAGTTCTGACTCGAGTGTTTTGTCTTTTCAATTCGCTCGGGTCGGCCTGAGCATTTCAGGATTTGAAGGCCTTAATTCTGGAGGACGAAGACGAAGAATTATTATTACTATTTGTTATATATTCCACTACACCATTGTATTCCGCTGCATTAATTATCATTCTCTGGTATGTGTAACTCTGATATGTATTGTATAAGTATAATCAAATGTTTTGTAAAACAACTTCATGAACTGTTATTTGATTATTATATTTTATCGTTCCGCTGCAAGATTCTATTTTGTTTCTTTTATTTCTCCACTTTTTCTTATTTACTCCATAACAATCCACCCTTCTGTATGGTTTAAGTTGGCACGTGTGTCTACTTAAGCGTATAAAAAGGTGGGATGTTACATCTGGTATCAGAGTGAGGTTTAGCGATAAACCTTAGCTTTGTGGGGTCTGACTCTTTACTAATAGGGTAGTAATACCATATGATGGGTCGTTGAGTGTATATATATGAGAGAGCGTATTTGTTAGTGTTATAAAAAGGTTTTAACATTGTGTTAATCTGTTCCGTTTTGTATATATAAGTTCTGGTTGGTGCATGGGACGCTATGACATCAATAGGGATTTCTAAACACTTAATAGGACAGACCGACATAATATTTGTTTTTAGTATAGGTGAATGAAATAATTTTGCCTATTATATTTTCTATATATAAAATAAATTTTTATAAATGATATATATATATATATATATTTGGTTGCATATATTGGTTGTTAGGTAGTGTAATCTATAAATATTAGTAAAATAAATAAAAATTGGAAACTTAGAATCTAAAATCCCTGGATTTTTGAAAATTTCCTTTTAAATGATTTTGAAATATAATGATAATATTATTAGAAGTATTTTTTGATATAAATATTTCAATATAATTTGAAAAAAAATTATTTTAAAGAAACTTTGGAAAGAAATAAGTTCTGTACTTCCCTCTCTGTCGCTGGAAAATAATTTCGGTGATGGCGGTCGCATCATCGACATTCTTTTTCGAGTTTCGAAGTGGGAAGGCCACTGTAGTAGTTTTACTACAGATTTATTTTGATAAGCAAATATAAATTTTAAATTGTTTTAATTAAAATTGGAAATATAAAATTTAAGTATATATTTAGCTGTTATTTTAAAATGATTTGAAACTTAACCTGGTATTTAGTTCTTGAGTTTCCATTAATTAATAGTTTCAATTAGTGTAGTGAAATAAAATTTAACTAATAATTGAAGCCTCTAAAGAAAATAAGTGATTTAATGCTAAGTTATAAATTAAATAAAAAGAAAATTTAAATTTGTAACATATAAAACAAAGGATTATTATTGAACATTTAAATTAATTAAAAGAATTGAGAGAAACTTGTATAACTTTCAATTACATTCTTTAAAAGCACATATATAACTTACCAAATATTAAAAGTTGAAATGTTTAATAAGAAAATGTAATGGAAATTGTACAAGTAAACTTATATAATGAAAGTGTTCAGTAAATTGCTTTTATTAATAAGAATTAAGGTTATAATTGTTATGCCAAGTAACTGAATCGAACATGAATATTATTAATAAATGAATGTAAATAAATGGAATCAAGTAATGGATGAATATAATACAATAAGAAGAGAATTGACATGATAAGAATAAATTTAATGAAGATAAGTATTAATTGAATGAAGAGGAAATCAAGCAACAATATATGGAATGAAATTAATAAGAATGAACTCGATCTATTGTTTGAATTTGTTGTTTGTTTAATTTATGGTTGTTTGGGCAAGGATACTTTACAATTGTTGGATGAATAAATAATCTATTTAGTTCGCCTAAGACTGGTGAGTAAAAGGGTACACTTAGTAGTTATTTCTCATTCCGTACAATTTAAAGTTTTGAACCCGAACAACTATTTGTTTGTTTGATATGAATGGATGATTGATTTGTGTTGATGTGATGGTTGTATGCCTTGTTGCAAGTGATTGTTGTTTGTATTGATTGGTTTTTTTTATGGTTGAAACAACTTCAAATATTTCATTCTATATAATTTTTAACTCTTCTAGATATTATAAGTGAAATACAGGTTATGGAAGCAATTGCTACTGTTTTTGGTTTCATAATTTAAGCGTTGTTTGCCCGACAAATAGGTACGTTTTTGAATTTAGGTTTTATGGCATTATTATATTTTTCCTGTGTTGGGACATATTATTTTGAAATTTTAAGTTATATATTGTTATTATATTTTCTTCGGAGCCTCTCTGTACAAAGGAAACTCTACCATAATTTTCCGTAAATTTTGGACTTAGAAAATTTTGAAAATGTTTCCAAACGTAAATAATTTAAGTATAAAAAGATGTAAATGGTTATAAATTGGTATATTTTATTTTAAATTATTTTATTTTGTAAATTTATTTGTTTATAAATTTAATATTTTAAGTAAGATATATTGATTTCTTAATTCTTCTTTTTCCCTTCTTTTTCCTTTTCGGGGACGAAAAGTTTTGAGTGGGGGAGAGTGTAATGACCCGTAAATTTTGATAATTTAATTGGTTAAATTAATAAGATTTTCGTAATTAAATTTCGAAAGGAATAGAAATTTTATAATAAATATTGAAGTAAATGTTAAGAATTTATTGTAGTAATGGTTATTAGAACTAATTGTTGAAAATTTAAGTGAATTTAAAATAAGTAATAAAAGGTAAGCATTTAATTTACCAATTTAATAATATATTGATTTAAAGTAATTGAATGTAAATTTAGGCAATAATGTTAATGCAAGGTAAACATTATGTAATAAATTGTAGTTGATAGGATTTATGCTAGAGAGTAAGTATAATAGTTGTTTTGATAATAAAGTAAGAATGTGAACTAAATTTTTTAAAATAAATGTAATTAAGTGGATTTATTGGAATTTAATAAAATTTGATGTTGGAATATTACATAAATAAGGATTGTGATGAAATTTGGAAATATTAATGCATCAAGATATAGCCAATGCTAATTGAAGGTTAATAATTAATGGATTGAATGAAATGAGATTTATGTAGATGTTATACTTAGCTACAAATTGGATATATGGTAAAAAATGTAAGCATTCAATTAATTAATGAATTTATTTAATTTGTAAATTAATAATATAATAGGTGGTAACTAGTTGGGAAGAATGAGCATACAAAATAATTAAATATTACTTTAATGAAAATAAGTGTAGTAAAGGAAGTGTGAATGTAAAATTTATAGAAACGTGAATTATATTAAGGTAAATTCATTAATTGGATTTAAACCTAAACTAATGTGTTCAATTGATAAAAGTACACATTTAGAATGTAATATTTATTCAAGTAAAGATGTGATTAGGCGTATATTAATGTAATGAAATAATTAGTGTTATATATGGAATTATAATCTGGATTGATAAGTAACGAACTTTTAAATGCAATCAAAAGCAATAGGTGACATTTAATATAGGTTGTTTATTTATTTTGTGAATAAACTTTGGTAATCAATTACAGTAAATCCAAATTTAACGTTTGGTTAATGTAAATTTAAGTAATGTTAATTTTACTCATAATATGAATTGATTGATTTAAAGAATGGAAACCAAGATTTTATTTAATTGAAATATAAAATTCAATAATTGGATTTATTGCAATTTTACGAAATTGAATATAGCTAAATAATACTTTATTTGCAATGAAGATGGAATATGAGAAAATTTATGTAATAGTTTGAATCCAATGGTAAACCCATCTATTTGACAATAATTAATGGAATAACGTTTATGCAAACTAATTTAGCGCAGTCACTATTAATTGAAACCTATTGCAATAAATGGAATTAAATATTACGTTAGTGTGGATTTAAGGTAATTTGGTAATAATGTATTGTTAATGGTTATGAATGAATTGATATGTAACGACCCGTATTTTTGCGGATCGAAAAGTTCGTTCAAATCTGGAATTTTTTTAGCGTTGTTAAGTCATTTCAGATTTTGGGTAGAATTTGGTTAAGTCTTAAGTCGTGACCGACTTATAGTTGTAGACGACCTAAGGAGTTAGATCGTGGAGAAGTTAGGTCGGTTAGACAACTTAAGAAAACTGACCGAGTTAGGGATTAGGTCGGTTGGATGAGTTAGCGACTTAAGGATTTTAGGTCGAATGGTGAGATAGGTCGGTCAAGTGACCTAAGGGTTGACGACTTAGAGTTGATAGCAGGTTAGCGACCTAGTGGTAGCGAAGTTAGGTCGTAGCCTAGTTGGGTTGTGGCCTTGTAGTTAGGTCGTAAGTTGTATACTCAGTTAGGTCGTAACCGACTTAGGGGTTAGCTGCTAAGTCATAAGTCGCAGGATCTCTAAGTCGTGGTCTGTTAAGTCGGAATTGTTGGCTAAGTCTTAGGTCGCATGTTGACTTAAGGTTAGGTCGTAACTCGGTTGAGCTGTTAAGTCGTAGGATGGATTATCTCGCTAAGTCGTCTAACCAGTTAAGGCGCGTGCGCATTAAGTCGTAGACAGGGGGTCCGGTAAGTCGTATAGGCGCGTGTGTTGAGTCGGAGGTTGCTAGGTCGGAAGAGGTTAGGTCGGAAGGTTATAAGTCGGAGACGACTTATGGAGATGGCCGAGTTAAGGAGAAATCAGCCTATAAATACTCGTCCATTTCTTCATTTTTGGGATCCGGATTTCGAAGCGACGAAGTGCTGCCATTTTGAGAGCTCGACTTCTACACTTCTTCACTTCTTTTCTCCACTCTAATCTAGTGATTCCATCCATCCTAGTTGAAGATCAAATTGAAGATTCAAGAGCTTAGATTGAAGATCTTCATCCTTTGAAGTGAGATTTCTTCGTTTGAAGCGGATTCGCGATAGATCAAGCTAGATCCTTCGCTGTCCAGATCTGAAGCATTTTGATTTGGGGTTGTTTAGGTGATTTGGTGAGTGGTGATTATCTCTCACACGGATCCAAAGGAGTGTATCGGATTGTTGGCTCGATTTGGTGTTAAAATAGTGATTTCCATACATTTTCTTCATCCTAAGGGTAGATCCCTATAGATCCATTGTTCATGATGAGGTTACATCCATTTTACTACATGTTAACCTATGCAAGTTCATTCATCAAGATTATAGAGATATTGTTCATGTTTTCATGCTTATTAGACTTTCAACTCTTTAATTATGAAATTGCCATTATTGTTATAATTGTCTACTTAGATCATATTTGAATGCTTGATTACTTGGATTAATGTTTGACTTGATTGATTGCTATGAATTAGATGATTGATGATTTGATTTAGACCGAAGATGATTCAAAAGCTAAGAGAAAAGCTCTTGAATTGGGAAAGCTGCTTGTGGCATATGTAGCGGATGATGAAGCTCTTATGCATAGATTTGATGATGATGTTGAGATGAGACTTTGCGAGGATGTGATGAAGCGAAGTATGATATGAGATAGTCTTGGTCTAATCCAGACGGGATCATTCCAAGCGGGTTGAGGATAATGGATGCTCGAGAGGCGCTTGAGCTAGTATGGAAATAGTTGCCGAGGAGGACGACTAGAAGGCTGAGATCTCATCGTTGTTGAAGGTTCTAGCATGCTCAAAGCAAGAGTACGTTGGGCAGATTCGATAGTCCCTAAAGGCTATTGATTGGGTAGTCAAGTACTCTGTGCAGATTCGATAGTCCTAGGCACGGGTCACGATGACGTGCGGGAGTTATGGCTAGAACCGGGGTTTCCATTAGCCCTTGACGGACGGCTGAAAGAATGTGCCGGTCATTCAATTAACGGTGATATCGAAGCAATGATAACAGTGATAGCCAGAGTCATGGATGTTTGGTTGTATCGTCATTCGGTCTCAAGAGCGGTATTTTCTGGGTGCTTATCTGATCTTGGTTTAGGCCTTGGGGGTTTGTACTTGGAAAACATCGCCCTTGACTCGAGTGATAATTGCTTTACTTTACATTGTATGCTCTGCTATGTTTGCTTCTACTTAGTGTGTGTCTGGGGGCTATCACTGTAGAAAGAGGTTGGAGTGGGAGGGTTGTATTCCTATTCCTTTTCCTTTATGCTCTTTTGGTATGTTGTTAGTTAATTTACCGCTCACTAAGACTGTTGTCTGACTCAAGGCTTTATGTTTTAATTCTTATTGCCTTGGGCTGTTCGTCCATTTTGGGACGGGCAGACTAGGTAGCAGGTGACAGGTGCTGTTCTCTTCTCACGATGCTGATATCGAAGACGAGCTGGAGGGTTGCATATTATCTTCATATTATATGTACTGGATGTTCCGATGTTTGTATAATCTCTGAGTGTTATGTAGTGAGGCTTGATGTACTGACATTTGGATGCTTGTATTCAACTATTATGGAGTTTTATATGATGGCATTTTATTCTATAAAGCTTCACTATACATATGTTCTATTGTATTTTGTCCATGCGTTGTGAGTAATACGATAGGTTCTGTTGTTTTTATCTACCTTGACAATCGTCCATGGTCGCCTGGCACACTTTACAGCGCACTTCCTCTAGTTTCGATGCAGGGGTCATGGGCGGTAGTCACATTTGGTATCAGAGCATTAGTTAATCGATTTTACCCAACGCTCGCTGACGTAACTACGTATGAGAGACGTAATTGTATTTTGATGGATGAATACTATATATAATATAGTAGCTTAGTAGAGTTTGAGTCCTTTATGCAGTTGTTTCTCTAGATGTTCTGATCATTCCTTTTTATAGATATTGAGAATGAGTCGAAGAGAGAGACCAGCTGCTAGGGAAGGCCGTGCTACTGAGGGGACTGCTGATTATGCAGCTATGTTCGAAGCTATGATGACTTCGATCATGAGAAGGATACCAGTTCCGGGGGAAGCAGTAGATGTTGGAGTTCAAGTCCAAACTCCGAAACCAGTGGATTTTGCTAAGTTGGGCAAGGACTATACTGCTCTTGGAGGGAAGGTTTTCTTGGGAACGGAATCAACTATTAAGGTCCAGAGGTGGATAGATGCTTGTAGAAGGATTTTTTGTGATTTGGGAATTGAGGATGCAACTAAGAGGAAGTTAGCATCAAGACAGCTTCAAGGGAGAGCTTCTGATTGGTGGAACTCTATTACCATCAATACTCCGGAGGAAGAGATTACTTGGGAGCAATTCCAAGTCAGGTTTGAAGCTAAGTTCATTTCTACAGCTCAGAAGTCTATTCTGTTCAAGAAGTTTGTGGAGCTCAAGCAAGGTGGAAGACCAGTTCTTGAGTATGTTTCTGAGTTTGAAGCTTTGTCCAAGTATGCCTGGTCGTATATCGAATCTGCATATCAGAAGAATAAGAAGTTTGTGACAGGCTTGGACAGTTATCTTGGGAGACAGTTGGTGGATCATTTGGACGATTCATTTGAGATGCTTGTGGAGAAAGCTCTTAGGCACGAGAGTTTGTTTCCTAAGGAAGGATCTGTTGTTGCTGTGACCAGGGAAGAGTCTAAACCTCAGCAAGGTGGAAACAAGAAGAGGAAGCAGCAACAACAGAAGGGTAAGGATGGCCTGAAGAAGCCGAAGGGCGAAGTGACTTGCTACAATTGTCAGCAGAAGGGCCATTTCTCTAAGGATTGTAAGAATCCGAAGGCACCGATGAAGTGTCACAACTGTGACAAGCCGGGGCATTTCAGGAAGAATTGTCCAGAACCGAGGAGGGACAAGCAGATTGTGCAAGCTTATGCTTTGGGAGCTGTTCCGTCGTCTTCAAAAGCTCCTACCGCTGAAGAGAAAGGAAAGAGTGTGGTGGTTCAAGGTACTCTTTTCTTACGTAGTGTTCCAGTTAGAGTGTTGTTTGATACTGGGGCATCGCATTCGTTTGTTTGTAGTGAACTCGTAGGCCGGTTAGGTTTGGAACCGGATATTGTTGATAGGCCATTGGTTGTGACTAATCCAGTTTGGGGTTCGTCTTGTTTGTGTATGTTATGCCGTGGTCTGATTGTGTCGAGTCATGGTTGCTCTTTTGTTTGTGATTGTTTTGTTCTGAACTTTGCGGGGTTCGGAATTATTTTGGGTATGGACTGGCTTAGGAGGTATGCGGCAAAGGTTGATTGTGAGAGGCTGGAAGTGACAGTCGAGAATGTGGAAGGGCGAAAGATTGTGATACGATGTAAGCATGAAGAAGGCGTCTTCATGAGCTTCATGTATTCGCTGGTTGTTCCACTGGATGGACTGTCATCGGTGCCAATCGCTAATGGATTCGAGGATGTCTTTGACGAAGTCAAAGGGTTGCCGCCGCATAGAGAGATCGAGTTTCGTATAGATCTAGTTGAAGGAGCCAGACCTGTTGTGATGCCTCTTAGGCGGATGGCGCCTAGGGAACAGCAAGAGTTGAGGGTGCAAGTTGATGATCTTTTGCAGAAAGGATTCATTCGGCGTAGTGTGTCCGAGTGGGGTGCACCAGTTGTGTTTGCAACCAAGGCAGATGGGTCGTTGAGATTGTGTGTGGATTATCGCGAGCTGAATAAGGTGACTAAGAAGAACAAGTATCCATTGCCGAGAATAGATGACTTGTTTGATCAGCTTCACGAAGCCAAGGTGTTTTCTCAGATGGATTTGGCAACGGGATTTCACCAGTTGAGAGTGGCTAAGGATAGTGTGCCGAAGACAGCTTTTAGGACACCATCTGGTTTCTTTGAGTGGCTGGTAATGCCATTTGGATTGACTAACGCGCCAGCATATTTTGTGGATCTTATGAATAGAGTGTTCAGAGATCAGTTGAACAAGTTCGTACTTGTGTTCGTGGATGATATTCTGATTTACTCCAGAACTGAAGAGGAGCACAAGACGCACTTGCAAATTGTTTTGGGAATCTTGCGGAAACATAAGCTGAAGGCTAAGTTTTCGAAGTGTCACTTCTGGAAGAGTGAAGTGAGATTCTTAGGCCATGTTATCTCTGGAAATGGAATAGCGGTTGATCCCGCTAAGGTGGCAGCAATCCAGGATTGGGTTAGACCTAAGAATGCATCTGATGTGAGAAGTTTTCTTGGATTAGCAGGATATTATCGACGGTTTATCAAAGACTTCTCAAAGATAGCTGCACCATTAACAGGATTGACGAAGAAGAACCAAGTGTTCAGATGGGAAGCTAAGTGTGAGCAAGCTTTCGAAATCCTGAAAGAGAGATTGACGAGTGCTCCTGTTTTGACTATTCCAAGTGGGAATGATGAGATGGTGGTTTACACCGACGCATGTGGTACTGGACTTGGAGCAGTGCTGATGCAGAAGGATAAAGTTGTTGCGTATGCCAGTCGACAACTGAAGCCACATGAAAGGAATTACCCAACTCATGATTTGGAGTTAGCGGCGATTGTTCTTGCTCTGAAGATGTGGAGACATTGTCTACTGGGAATTCGATTTGAGTTGTTTACAGATCATAAGTCGTTAAAGTATCTTTTCTCCCAAAAGGATTTGAATCTTCGGCAGCAACGTTGGCTAGAGTTTTTAGCATCATATGATTTTGGTATAGCTTATACTCCGGGAAAAGGTAACGCGGTGGCAGATGCGTTAAGTCGAAGACATGCAGGATTGGGAGCCATGTTTTCAGAATGGAAGAATCTCGAGTATTTAGCTGGATTTGACTTCAGGCCTAGATGCGAATTGGAACTTGAGATGTTGGCAAACTTATCGATAAGACCTTCCCTTATGGAAAGGATTGGCGAGAGCCAAAAGCGAGACGATAAGCTTGCCAAGATTATCCATGATTTGGAATCTGGATTGGATCCAGAAAAGGATAAAGGATTCGAGGTCGATCGAGAGGGTTGGCTTCGGAAGCAAGGACGACTAGTTGTTCCCGATATAGATGAATTGAGGAGTGAAGTTCTGAAGGAAAGTCATCACTCGAAGTTGACAATTCATCCTGGAGGAAATAAGATGTATCGGGATATGAAGAGAACCTACTACTGGGAAGGTATGAAGAAGGATGTTGGAAATTTTATTTCCAAGTGCTTGAACTGCCAGTTGGTAAAAGCCGAACAGAAGAAGCCAAGTGGATTGCTGCAACCATTAGAAGTTCCTACATGGAAGTGGGAGCAAGTATCGATGGATTTTATTGATAGACTACCTAGAACAAGAACGGGAAATGAAGGGATTTGGGTCATTGTAGATCGTTTGACTAAGAGTGCCAGATTCATTCCTGTTCGATCGACTAGAACTGCATCAAAGTTGGCTGAGTTGTATGTTAAGTGGATAGTTTGATTCCATGGTATTCCGAAGAGTATAGTGAGCGATCGAGACCCATTGTTCACTAGTGGATTTTGGAAGAGCTTCCAGGAAGTTTTGGGAACCGATTTGTGTTTGAGTACAGCTTATCACCCTCAAACAGATGGTCAGACCGAGAGAGTCAACCGAGTTTTGGAAGATCTTCTTAGAGCTTGTGTTTTGGATTTCGGAGGATCATGGGAAGATCACCTTCATTTGGTGGAGTTTGCATACAACAACAATTACCAGTCAAGCATTGGTATGGCACCGTATGAGGCATTGTATGGAAGACTGTGTAACTCTCCGACATGTTGGTTAGAGACCGAAGAAAAGTTGATACTTGGGCCTGAGATGATTCGACAGACTTCGGATTGCATAGAGATCATTCGGCAACGAATGAAGGCAGCCCAAGACCGTCAGAAGAGTTATGCCGATAAGCGTCGAAAGGACTTGGAATTCGACGTAGGAGATATGGTTTTTGTGAAGATTTCTCCACTGAGGAATGTTATTCGATTCGGGAAGAAAGGGAAATTGACTCCGAGATTTGTTGGACCATTCCCGATCATTGAGCGAATTGGAAAGCTCGCCTATAGATTGGAGTTACCTGAGAAGATGTCGAGTGTGCACAATGTTTTTCATGTATCATATCTACGGAAGTATGTGCACGACTCGAATATGGTGGTTTCTGCTGATAGCTGTGAAGACTTCGAAGTTGATCCAGTCGATAGAAGACCTCGTAAGCCGCTTCGTGTTGTTGAAACCGACACGAAACAGCTTAGGAGGAAGGTAGTTAAGTTGCTCAAGATACAATGGAGTGATGATGATAACGACCGTACATGGGAGGTAGAAGAGAGGATGAAGGCAACTCATCCTGAACTCTTCAAGGTATGGCCCTAAGGTGTCGTGTCATCTAACGAAATTGTAACTTGTTCTAATGTTAGAATTCTGTACGCTAAGATAGAATTGGATGCATGGTTTGATGATTGCTATGGATGATAGGCGTGCAGAATAGTTTTAGATTGCTTTGTTTGTTTGGAATTTCGGGGGCGAAATTCCTAAGGGGGACAGAATGTAACGACCCGTATTTTTACGGATCGAAAAGTTCGTTCAAATCTGGAATTTTTTTAGCGTTGTTAAGTCATTTCAGATTTTGGGTAGAATTTGGTTAAGTCTTAAGTCGTGACCGACTTATAGTTGTAGACGACCTTAGGAGTTAGATCGTGGAGAAGTTAGGTCGGTTAGACAACATAAGAAAACTGACCGAGTTAGGGATTAGGTCGGTTGGATGAGTTAGCGACTTAAGGATTTTAGGTCGAATGGTGAGATAGGTCGGTCAAGTGACCTAAGGGTTGACGACTTATAGTTGATAGCAGGTTAGCGACCTAGTGGTAGCGAAGTTAGGTCGTAGCCTAGTTGGGTTGTGGCCTTGTAGTTAGGTCGTAAGTTGTATACTCAGTTAGGTCGTAACCGACTTAGGGGTTAGCTGCTAAGTCATAAGTCGCAGGATCTCTAAGTCGTGGTCTGTTAAGTCGGAATTGTTGGCTAAGTCTTAGGTCGCGTGTTGACTTAAGGTTAGGTCGTAACTCGGTTGAGATGTTAAGTCGTAGGATGGATTATCTTGCTAAGTCGTCTAACCATTTAAGGCGCGTGCGCATTAAGTCGTAGACAGGGGGTCCGGTAAGTCGTATAGGCGCGTGTGTTGAGTCGGAGGTTGCTAGGTCGGAAGAGGTTAGGTCGGAAGGTTATAAGTCGGAGACGACTTATGGAGATGGCCGAGTTAAGGAGAAATCAGCCTATAAATACTCGTCCATTTCTTCATTTTTGGGATCCGGATTTCGAAGCGACGAAGTGCTGCCATTTTGAGAGCTCGACTTCTACACTTCTTCACTTCTTTTCTCCACTCTAATCTAGTGATTCCATCCATCCAAGTTGAAGATCAAATTGAAGATTCAAGAGCTTAGATTGAAGATCTTCATCCTTTGAAGTGAGATTTCTTCGTTTGAAGCGGATTCGCGATAGTTCAAGCTAGATCCTTCGCTGTCCAGATCTGAAGCGTTTTGATTTGGGGTTGTTTAGGTGATTTGGTGAGTGGTGATTATCTCTCACACGGATCCAAAGGAGTGTATCGGATCGTTGGCTCGATTTGGTGTTAAAATAGTGATTTCCATACATTTTCTTCATCCTAAGGGTAGATCCCTATAGATCCATTGTTCATGATGAGGTTACATCCATTTTACTACATGTTAACCTATGCAAGTTCATTCATCAAGATTATAGAGATATTGTTCATGTTTTCATGCTTATTAGACTTTCAACTCTTTAATTACGAAATTGCCATTATTGTTATAATTGTCTACTTAGATCATATTTGAATGCTTGATTACTTGGATTAATGTTTGACTTGATTGATTGCTATGAATTAGATGATTGATGATTTGATTTAGACCGAAGATGATTCAAAAGCTAAGAGAAAAGCTCTTGAATTGGGAAAGCTGCTTGTGGCATATGTAGCGGATGATGAAGCTCTTATGCATAGATTTGATGATGATGTTGAGATGAGACTTTGCGAGGATGTGATGAAGCGAAGTATGATATGAGATAGTCTTGGTCTAATCCAGACGAGATCATTCCAAGCGGGTTGAGGATTATGGATGCTCGAGAGGCGCTTGAGCTAGTATGGAAATAGTTGTCGAGGAGGACGACTAGAAGGCTGAGATCTCATCGTTGTTGAAGGTTCTAGCATGCTCAAAGCAAGAGTACGTTGGGCAGATTCGATAGTCCCTAAAGGCTACTGATTGGGTAGTCAAGTACTCTGGGCAGATTCGATAGTCCTAGGCACGGGTCATGATGACGTGCGGGAGTTATGTCTAGAACCGGGGTTTCCATTAGCGCTTGACGGACGGCTGAAAGAATGTGCCGGTCATTCAATTAACGGTGATATCGAAGCAATGATAACAGTGATAGCCAGAGTCATGGATGTTTGGTTGTATCGTCATTCGGTCTCAAGAGCGGTATTTTCTGGGTGCTTATCTGATCTTGGTTTAGGCCTTGGGGGTTTGTACTTGGAAAACATCGCCCTTGACTCGAGTGATAATTGCTTTACTTTACATTGTATGCTCTGCTATGTTTGCTTCTACTTAGTGTGTGTCTGGGGGCTATCACTGTAGAAAGAGGTTGGAGTTGGAGGGTTGTATTCCTATTCCTTTTCCTTTATGCTCTTTTGGTATGTTGTTAGTTAATTTACCGCTCACTAAGACTGTTGTCTGACTCAAGGCTTTATGTTTTAATTCTTATTGCCTTGGGCTGTTCGTCCATTTTGGGACGGGCAGACTAGGTAGCAGGTGACAGGTGCTGTTCTCTTCTCACGATGCTGATATCGAAGACGAGCTGGAGGGTTGCATATTATCTTCATATTATATGTACTGGATGTTCCGCTGTTTGTATAATCTCTGAGTGTTATGTAGTGAGGCTTGATGTACTGACTATTTGGATGCTTGTATTCAACTATTATGGAGTTTTATATGATGGCATTTTATTCTGTAAAGCTTCACTATACATATGTTCTATTGTATTTTGTCCATGCGCTGTGAGTAATACGATAGGTTCTTTTGTTTTTATCTACCTTGACAATCGTCCATGGTCGCCTGGCACACTTTACAGCGCACTTCCTCTAGTTTCGATGCAGGGGTCATAGGCGGTCGTCACATGATAATTAAAAGGAAGGGTAGTGATGTTAATATAGGTTAACTATACATAAGTTGAATGAAATCCTAATAAAGGAAGTAATGCAAATGTATATTTAGCAAAAATTTCAATACTAGTGGAAAAATTAGTTAATACACAATAAAGAAAGAAAGCTGATGTAATAAAAGAATGGAACCAAGATGAAATGATTAATGTGATTTAAAATCTTAATCTGGGTGTGCATTAATTTATAATGGGATATAAAAGCTAAATTAATAATTTAAAGTGTTGACATTACCTTTAAGATGATAAATTTATAATTGATTCATAATAAGGAAAATAAGGAAAGATTCAAATGAATGGATTCATTTGGATAGCAATTGACAATTTATGAATTTATATAAAATAGTAAGTTATAATTGATTGAAATAGTGGGGATAATACAATTTGTTAAGTGAAACATAGGTAAACAAATGTAAGTATTGAATTTATAAGAGAGAGAACATTAAATTGTAAGTTTATAAGTGTAATTAAACGTAGCTTATGTTTTGTGAAAATATAAGGAAAGTTTGATTTAATGAAAAGAAGAACGTTTATATCAAATAAAATGAATGGTTCATTTGTGAATGTAGATTTAGTTTCATTAGAGTAAAGAATAGAATGATTTCTAAAAAAATAAAAATAAAAGGGAATATATATATATATATATATATATATTTGAACGCTGTTTTAGCATATAGATTGATTACAAGAATAGGAGTATAATTTAAGTAAGTTATTTATTACTATGGTGTATAAACAACAAATGTCTAAACATCTTTAAATGACTTAAGGAAACAATTGTTCTATTTTTCATCCATTTTTGTTTATCTATTTTGAAATTTAAATTTGTTATTAATTGCAATCAATGTAATGGAAATATTTTAATTAAAAGGAAAGAGAACGTAAAAGGAAAGAAACGTTGATTGTAATTAATAGATTTAATAAAAGAAACCCGCGTTTTGTGTTAAACAGAAATGGTGCTTTAAAGGAAATAAAAGAATTGAACGTTTTCATTTTTAAGGTAAGTATAATTTTATTAATTGTGCATAGATAAAAATTATATGTGTACAAATTGAGTATTATTTGAGTGAATGAAATTAGTTTGGTTACGTTTCGGAGAAATTGAATTTCAAAATGTGTATGTGGTCCCTTCATTTCTTTTTTATCACATGTACATTTTAAAATAGTTATCTCATTATTAATACTTGGTCCGTTCATTTCTCCATCTATTTAATACCTAAGCCTAGACCTTTAGGCTACATTTAATTCTTTCCATCTCATTTCTTTTCTCTCTTCACCTTCCTCCTTTCTTTTTCTTTTTTTTCTTTCTTCTTCAAATCTTCTTTTTCTTTTTGAAAGCTTCTTTTCTTTTTCAATTCTTCATCTTCTTTAAATTTTCTTCTTCTTTTTCAAACATTCTTCTTTTTTTTCCAAATCTTCTTCTTCAAATCCAGATCCATACAAACTTCTCTGTCTCTTCCAAAACATTCTTAAAAAAAAGATTAAGATAGCAAGGAAACAAATCAAAAGGAGGAAAAATTAAAGTAAATCAAAATAAAAGATTACGGAACAAGATAGCAATCAAGAAGGAGACTAAGGAAACATAGAGCGGAGCTATGGATTAGAAGTTTATTTTTTTTAGATTCGTATAAAGGTGAGTGTTTTAACCCACTCACAACTTCTAAAATTTCTTATGTTTGTTAATTGATTTATGATATGAATTGAAATTTATTTATAATTGTTTGGCATAATTTATCATCATTCCAGTTAAATTTAATTTATTCAATTAAATTGTTATTTAATTCATTATTGCATATAAACTGCCAGTTAAATAGTTATTTAATTTGTTATTGGATATAAACTGCCAGTAAATGCCTGTTATTTATTATATGTTGTATTTTGATGTTATTGATTTAATTGTATGATGATTGATATTTGATGAATGTATGTTTTATTTGATATCATTATAATCTGCAAGTTCGTTATGGATTGATTTTTATTCGGGATTGCGGTTTGAAATGATATATAACCGTAATTTTATTTTAAATTGGGGATTGAAATGATAAATATCCGTATCACTTGACCATAGGATAGAAAATTATATACAGACACAGTTGGTCTATATATATATATATCTATTTTTGAAATGATTTCTATGGCTTTTGGAAAAATAAGGGTTTATATAAATACTGATTTTGATATTAAATAAATATTATTAAATTCTTAAAATTTAAGCTATATATAACTTGATGATGTTTTAAGTTGATTTATGAATATTTCAAGTTTGAGCTTTATGTAAATGCTATTGAATTTATTTGATAAATAATTTTAAACTAAATAATAGTAAATTGAATTAAGAAACATATGAGATTATCAGGTTTGGCTTGGAAATTTTGGAATATTTAAAGACTTGAAATATATCAAAATTGAAATGTTTTATTGAAATTAAGGTATTATTGTTTTCAAAGTATTGGTTTTCGAAATTGTTATAACTTTGAAAGTAATATGGTTTGAAAAATGAATTTATTTGAAATAGAATTTATTTAAGAATTATCTGTGAATATATGGATTGGAAACCTATTGAAATTGAAAATTTAAAATATGACTTCAAAATGTGGTTTGGGTTTAAGATGATTTAAAAGAATATTGCAAGTTATCTAAATTTAAAAAAGATTAGTGATTGGAAATTTGGTTTTATTTAAATAAGATATTATTGAATTGTTTTGGAAATGGAAATGATATATTATTGAATTAGGTTTTGAAATGGAAATAATACATTGATAATTTGGGTTTGAAATAGCAATAATATTTTGGTTTTAAAGTATATACTATTTTGAAGTTAAGGATATGTTTTGAAATGGCTAAAATATTTTGGTTTTAAAGTATATACTATTTTGAAGTAAAGGATATGTTTTGAAAGGGCAATGATTGAGTTTTTAAAAGTATATATATTTTTAAATGACCACGGTGTTATAATAACGTTTGGTTGTTAAAGAGACCGGGATCGGATATGGACATACTCTCTGTCGATACCGAAAACCACTTTGACAACTGTGTACGCGGTGGAGTTTCCAGAATGAAGTAGGATGGTGGCGACGATCCTAAGGTATATACGTGGACCCAACTCCCGTGAGTTGGCATAAGGTGGCTAAAACATTAGCGATCTCGGACCAGTGAGGTAGCACCTCTTATCGGACGCGCTTCTTCGATTCCATTCTATCACTTTGTGATTTTTGGTGGCCACTCTTAGATTTGGGAGTGTTGTTCGAGGTGGAGCGGTAGTGCCTGCTATGTGTTTCCATCAGTCCGTGTGCGTAATTGGTATATCTACCCTCGCATTTCCTTGTGTGCCATGTCACCTACCATATCGAGCTTTACTACGAATTTCTCCCGTAGCCTATGGAGTATCGAGGGTAGCCTCCGTTTTTGGGAGTATGCTAATACTGGATAGACTACTGGGAGTATTACGTGTTAAGGGCTATATGGGTAACCCCTTGACGCTATTAAAAAGTATGTTTATTTTATATTAGACATTATTATAATAGCGAATATTACTACATAGTAGATATTTTAACAAATCCTTAAGAGATGTGAATCGCGAACATTTCTTAAGTTACTGCACTCACGTTAGACACTGGATAGGAGATGTCAAATCCCGTAAACATCTCTGACGCCATTTACACTCATATTTATTTCATTGATTTAACTTACATAAGATCTTTTAGTTCTGACTCGAGTGTTTTGTCTTTTCAATTCGCTCGGGTCAGCCTGAGCATTTCAGGATTTGAAGGCCTTAATTCTGGAGGACGAAGACGAAGAATTATTATTACTATTTGTTATATATTCCAATACACCATTGTATTCCGCTGCATTAATTATCATTCTCTGGTATGTGTAACTCTGATATGTATTGTATAAGTATAATCAAATGTTTTGTAAAACAGCTTCATGAACTGTTATTTGATTATTATATTTTATCGTTCCGCTGCAAGATTCTATTTTGTTTCTTTTATTTCTCCACTTTTTCTTATTTACTCCATAACAATCCGCCCTTCTGTATGGTTTAAGTTGGCACGTGTGTCTGCTTAAGCGTATAAAAAGGTGGGATGTTACATCTGGTATCAGAGCGAGGTTTAGCGATAAACCTTAGCTTTGTGGGGTCTAACTCTTTACTAATAGGGTAGTAATACCCTATGATGGGTCGCTGAGTGTATATATATGAGAGAGCGTATTTGTTAGTGTTATAAAAAGGTTTTAATATTGTGTTAATCTGTTCTGTTTTGTATTTATAAGTTCTGGTTGGTGCATGGGACGCTATGACATCAATAGGGATTTCTAAACACTTAATAGGACAGACCGACATAATATTTGTTTTTAGTATAGGTGAATGAAATAATTTTGCCTATTATATTTTCTATATATAAAATAAATTTTTATAAATGATATATATATATATATATTTGGTTGCATATATTGGTTGTTAGGTAGTGTAATATATAAATATTAGTAAAAAAAATAAAAATTGGAAACTTAGAATCTGGAATCCCTGGATTTTTGAAATTTTCCTTTTAAATGATTTTGAAATATAATGATAATATTATTAGAAGTATTTTTTGATATAAATATTTCAATATAATTTGAAAAAAAATTATTTTAAAGAAACTTTGGAAAGAAATAAGTTCTGTACTTCCCTCTCTGTCGTTGGAAAATAATTTCGGTGATGGCGGCCGCATCATCGACATTCTTTTTCGAGTTTCGAAGTGGGAAGGCCACTGTAGTAGTTTTACTACAGATTTATTTTGATAAGCAAATATAAATTTTAAATTGTTTTAATTAAAATTGGATATATAAAATTTAAGTATATATTTAGCTGTTATTTTAAAATGATTTGAAACTTAACCTGGTATTTAGTTCTTGAGTTTCCATTAATTAATAGTTTCAATTAGTGCAGTGAAATAGAATTTAACTAATAATTGAAGCCTCTAAAACAAATAAGTGATTTAATGCTAAGTTATAAATTAAATAAAAAGAAAATTTAAATTTGTAACATATAAACCAAAGGATTATTATTGAACATTTAAATTAATTAAAAGAATTGAGAGAAACTTTTATAACTTTCAATTACATTCTTTAAAAGCACATGTATAGCTTACCAAATATTAAAAGTTGAAATGTTTAATAAGAAAATGTAATGGAAATTGTACAAGTAAACTTATATAATGAAAGTGTTCAGTAAATTGCTTTTATTAATAAGAATTCAGGTTATAATTGTTATGCCAAGTAACTGAATTGAACATGAATATTATTAATAAATGAATGTAAATAAATGTAACCAAGTAATGGATGAATATAATACAATAAGAAGAGAATTGACATGATAAGAATAAATTTAATGAAGATAAGTATTAATTGAATTAAGAGGAAATCAAGCAACAATATATGGAATGAAATTAATAAGAATGAACTTGATCTATTGTTTGAATTTGTTGTTTGTTTAATTTATGGTTGTTTGGGCAAGGGTACTTTACAATTGTTGGATTAATAAATAATCTATTTAGTTCGCCTAAGACTGGTGAGTAAAAGGGTACACTTAGTAGTTATTTCTCATTCCGTACAATTTAAAGTTTTGAACCCGAACAACTATTTGTTTGTTTGATATGAATGGATGATTGATTTGTGTTGATGTGATGGTTGTATGCCTTGTTGCAAGTGATTGTTGTTTGTATTGATTGGTTTTTTTTATGGTTGAAACAACTTCAAATATTTCATTCTATATAATTTTTAACTCTTCTAGATATACAAGTGAAATACAGGTTATGGAAGCAATTGCTACTGCTTTTGGTTTCATAATTTAAGCGTTGTTTGCCCGACAAATAGGTACGTTTTCGAATTTCAGTTTTATAGCGTTATTATATTTTTCCTGTGTTGGGACATATTATTTTGAAATTTTAAGTTATATATTGTTATTATATTTTCTTCGGAGCCTCTCCGTACAAAGGAAACTCTGCCGAAATTTTCCGTAAATTTTGGACTTAGAAAATTTTGAAAATGTTTCCAAACGTTAATGGTTTAAGTATAAAAAGATGTAAATGGTTATAAATTGGTATATTTTATTTTAAATTATTTTATTTTGTAAATTTATTTGTTTATAAATTTAATATTTTAAGTAAGATATATTGATTTCTTAATTCTTCTTTTTTCCTTCTTTTTCCTTTTCGGGGACGAAAAGTTTTGAGTGGGGGAGAGTGTAATGACCCGTAAATTTTGATAATTTAATTGGTTAAATTAATAAGATTTTCGTAATTAAATTTCAAAAGGAATATAAATTTTATAATAAATATTGAAGTAAATGTTAAGAATGAATTGTAGTAATGGTTATTAGAACTAATTGTTGAAAATTTAAGTGAATTTAAAATAAGTAATAAAAGGTAAGCATTTAATTTACCAATGTAATAATATATTGATTTAAAGTAACTGAATGTAAATTTAGGCAATAATGTTAATTCAAGGTAAACATTATGTAATAAATTGTTGTTGATAGGATTTATGCTAGAGAGTAAGTATAATAGTTGTTTTGATAATAAAGTAAGAATGTGAACTAAATTTTTTAAAATAAATGTAATTAAGTGGATTTATTGGAATTTAATAAAATTTGATGTTGGAATATTACATAAATAAGGATTGTGATGAAATTTGGAAATATTAATGCATCAAGATATAGCCAATGCTAATTGAAGGTTAATAATTAATGGATTGAATGATATGAGATTTATGTAGATGTTATAGTTAGCTACAAATTGGATATATGGTAAAAAATATAAGCATTCAATTAATTAATGAATTTATTTAATTTGTAAAGTAATAATATAATAGGTGGTAACTAGTTGGGAAGAATGAGCATACAAAATAATTAAATAATACTTTAATGAGAATAAGTGTAGTAAAGGAAGTGTGAATGTAAAATTTATAGAAACGTGAATTATATTAAGGTAAATTCATTAATTGGATTTAAACCTAAATTAATGTGTTCAATTGATAAAAGTACACATTTAGAATGTAATATTTATTCAAGTAAAGATGTGATTAGGCGTATATTAATGTAATGAAATAATTAGCGTTATATATGGAATTATAATCAGGATTGATAAGTAACGAACTTTTAAATGCAATCAAAAGCAATAGGTAACATTTAATATAGGTTGTTTATTTATTTTGTGAATAAACTTTGGTAATCAATTACAGTAAATCCAAATTTAACGTTTGGTTAATGTAAATTTAAGTAATGTTAATTTTACTCATAATATGAATTGATTGATTTAAAGAATGGAAACCAAGATTTTATTTAATTGAAATATAAAATTCAATAATTGGATTTATTGCAATTTAACTAAATTGAATATAGCTAAATAATACTTTATTTGCAATGAAGATGGAATATGAGAAAATTTATGTAATAGTTTGAATCCAATGGTAAACCCATCTATTTGACAATAATTAATGGAATAACGTTTATGCAAACTAATTTAGCGCAGTCACTATTAATTGAAACCTATTGAAGTAAATGGAATTAAATATTACGTTAGTGTGGATTTAAGGTAATTTGGTAATAATGTATTGTTAATGGTTATGAATGAATTGATAATTAAAAGGAAGGGTAGTAATTTTAATATAGGTTGACTATACATAAGTTGAATGAAATCCCAATAAAGGAAGTAATGCAAATGTAT
The DNA here is from genome assembly GCA_030737815.1 of Allium fistulosum. NCBI lineage: Eukaryota > Viridiplantae > Streptophyta > Magnoliopsida > Asparagales > Amaryllidaceae > Allium > Allium fistulosum. The sequence goes on from CM060908.1 coordinate 717,943,672, forward strand.
ATTTAGCAAAAATTTCAATACTAGTGGAAAAATTAGTTAATACGCAATAAAGAGAGACAGTTGATGTAATAAAAGAATGGAACCAAGATGAAATGATTAATGTGATTTAAAATCTTAATCTGGGTGTGCATTAATTTATAATGGGATATAAAAGCTAAATTAATAATTTAAAGTGTTGACATTACCTTTAAGATGGTAAATTTATAATTGATTCATAATAAGGAAAATAAGGAAAGATTCAAATGAATGGATTCATTTGGATAGCAATTGACAATTTATGAATTTATATAAAATAGTAAGTTATAATTGATTGAAATAGTGGGGATAATACAATTTGTTAAGTGAAACATAGGTAAACAAATGTAAGTATTGAATTTATAAGAGAGAGAACATTAAATTGTAAGTTTATAAGTGTAATTAAACGTAGCTTATGTTTTGTGAAAATATAAGGAATGTTTGATTTAATGAAAAGAAAAACGTTTATATCAAATAAAATGAATGTTTCATTTGTGAATGTAGTTTTAGTTTCATTAGAGTAAAGAATAGAATGATTACTAAAAAATAAAAATAAAAGGGAATATATATATTTATTTGAACGTTGTTTTAGCGTATAGATTGATTACAAGAATAGGAGTATAATTTAAGTAAGTTATTTATTACTATGGTGTATAAACAACAAATGTCTAAACATCTTTAAATGACTTAAGGAAACAATTGTTCTATTTTTCATCCATTTTTGTTTATCTATTTTGAAATTTAAATTTGTTATTAATTGCAATCAATGTAATGGAAATATTTTAATTAAAAGGAAAGAGAACGTAAAAGGAAAGAAACGTTGATTGTAATTAATAGATTTAATAAAAGAAACCCGCGTTTTGTGTTAAACAGAAATGGTGCTTTAAAGGAAATAAAAGAATTGAACATTTTCATTTTTAAGGTAAGTACAATTTTATTAATTGTGCGTAGATAAAAATTATATGTGTGCAAATTGAGTATTATTTGAGTGAATGAAATTAATTTGGTTACGTTTCGGAGAAATTGAATTTCAAAATGTGTATGTGGTCCCTTCGTTTCTTTTTTATCACATGTACGTTTTAAAATAGTTATCTCATTATTAATACTTGGTCCGTTCATTTCTCCTTCTATTTAATACCTAAGCCTAGACCATTAGGCTACATTTAATTCTTTCCATCTCATTTCTTTTCTCTCTTCACCTTCCTCCTTTCCTTTTCTTTTTTTTCTTTCTTCTTCAAATCTTCTTCTTCTTATTTTTGAAAGCTTCTTGTGACAACCCGGAAATTTGGTGATATTATTTTAATAAGCTTTTAGTCCGATAAATTAAAAGTACAAACTTATTTTTTTAAAAAATTAAGTATATGTGAGTATTTTGAAAGGGATTATGATTTGAAATTTAAAATAAAGCCTTTCCAAAATAATGAAAATAAAATCTATCTTGTTCATATTTAAAATAAATATAAATTTTATTATATACAAGAAACCAAAATTGAAAATAAACATTTGTGTTAAGAATAAAGCTGAAATACTTAAGTTAAAAGGTTATAAAAATAACTAAGACAACTTTATATCTATATACAAATAGTATAAAAAGAAAAAAAAAGAAAAAAAAGAAAAAGAAAAAGAAAGCTACAACTTGAAAACAATATACAACAATATTATCAACAACAAAGAGATCAGAGCTATCATCATCAACTAAATCAAGATACTGGGGGTAAGATCAAGGCTGTGTCTTTGTTTAAAACAAAGCTATTCTTTGTTCAAAAGGAAGATCAAACTCCTCAACTTGAAGCAAACAAAAGCATAAGTGCAAAGTTTAAATGTATCTCAACATTAGTAAGCAGTGATTCAGATATCATCCCAATCAAAAGCTTCAGTTCTTACCCATCAATCTGGTTGCAGTTCAAAACAACTTTCCAGATTTCAGGTGAGTATACCAAGTTTTATTCTGTTAAATCCTGTTGCATGTAGTCATTCTTGGAATAAAGTATGATAAGTAAATTTGCATGTTATCTATATATGATTTCAGGGTATGCATATCAGAATACAAATCGGTACTCTATTCTGGTTATCCAGGTTTCAAACCTGATCCAGTTTTAAACATCTTTTCCCTTAATTACTTTAAATCATTGTTATATAAACAAAGTTTTTAGGAGTAACAATTATAAGTTTTAAAAAGTATTTCCAGGTATAAATTTGAGTTAGATTAAATATGAATAAAGAAGAGCAGTAGGATCTTATTAATAGGGATTATTCGACTTTAATGATTTCTGGAATTAAGTATATTGTTGAAATTAATTTCGAAATCTAGGATTTTTAAAAGCAAAACCATGATTTTTAAGTTAGTAAATCTTGAGGAATCAGGGGTTGAACGTCATATGGGTTTCGAGTGTTTTCTGGTGATCAACAAAATTAGGGGGGTCAGAATTCTTGTCGAAGGTGGCTTAGAGGTTATTAATCACAGGAAAATTATCCTGGAATTTTTCTGTTGATCAAAGAAGTCGTTCCAATTTATTTTAGGGTTTAGGTACCTGTTTCTGTGGATAACATTGTCGAGCTTCGTGCAACTGGGATGGGGAACCGGAAGTTATCGCGAGGGGTGGAAATGTCGAAAGGGTACGTGATGCTTCTCTGGTCGGAGGAGAGTGGGTTTCGGTGGACGAGGTCACCGCCGCGAGGAGTTTTAGGCTAGTTAGGTGGGTTTGAGTTTCGGATCGTTTGGTTCGTTTTTGCGTTACTGGCGAATTCGTCGATTTGGTGGTTCGTGAGGAACGGCAGGGAAGGCGATGATTTGTGGAAGCCACGACGGTGATCGGAAATGAGTGGAGCGATGGTGCATCGTGCACGCGTGCACGATGTATCAAGTGAGGAGGCTTTGGGAAGGACGTTGTTTTTCCCTCGGGTTCAATCGCGTGTTGTACGCGAAAATACGCGAAGCAGGTGAGTTACGAGAGTTTCTCGTGTTTTGCACGGGAAGATTTTGGGTTGGCACGGGAATATGGTAGTTAGGGCACAGGCCTGTATCAAGTATGTGTTTAGTTGATAAACAAATCAAGTTTAAAGGATTTTCAAAGGGGTAGGTTTTAAAAATATTATAAAATTTGATTGTTTTAAAGAAATTTTATAGTAGGTAAATTTCTATGTATTTAAGAGGTGATTTAAATGATGTCAAAAAAAAATATAAATTATTTAACAAGGATGGATACTTGGTTAAAGTACTCAATTAAAGGAATAATTAATTGATTTAATGATAAGGGTAATTAGATAATAGTTGTGAAATCAATTTAAGGTATCAATCTATTAATATTAATTGTTGAGGAAATTTATTAATAGAGGATAATAAATGTAATTAATTAAGGGGTAATTACTAAATGTGATTTATTTAATGATAATTACTTAATGAAGTAATTAATGGATAATTACAAGCTGTAATTAAACGATGGGTAATTACTTGATGGAAAGTAATTCGCAAATAATTACTTATTGGAAGTAATTAAGTGTTAAATGATTCAGTGTAATTAATCAAAGAATTTATTTATTTATTTAAGTGGTTAATTAATTAATGTAAGTAATTAAGAATAAATTACTTAATGTGAGTAACCAAGGTTGATTAATGAATGTGGTAAATAAATTAAAGGCTAATTACTGAATGTAATTAAAGAGGATAATTAGGGATGATTAGTTAATGTTTTGTAATTAATTATTATTAAGTAAGCAGGAAGAAAGATTAAAGTAATTAAGTTGATTTAAATCAGTAATGGGAGGCTACTAAACTTTGCTTATGAATAATTGGTTGATATTTCTGATATGAGATGTTTGTGATATGATATGTTTGTCTTGAACAATGATTGTATGGTTACCTATCGTTGATGAATTGCTGTATAAAAAGTGACATTCTGTATTTAAAGGTTGAATTGTGTTTCACTTAAATAATGTGGGTTAAGATGGAAATTGAATTCGAAGGGACCGGAGTCGGGTAATAGTGAATAACTGGTACCACTTCGATGTGTAATCTATAATAATTCCGTACAGATTTGGTATGTGAAATAAATAGACTGGGATGGAATGATTTGAGTGAACTGGACTATTCAACCTAAGTTTTAGTACTTGGAAATTGATGTGTGGAATAAGTGTAGTCTATAACAACTTGTGGAGTTGTAAATTTAAAACAAGTTACCCGGGTTTCCTTTATGATTGGAACTTAGTATTTCAAATTATATGGGTTTACTCACGCTGGTTTCCAGCCTGACCCGGGTGTTACTTTGATGTAATGCTCGGGTCAGACCGAGTATTACAGATTTTCAGGTAAGGATGTTCTGGAGCTTAGGAGATGAGCTGGATGGCAGGACGTAAGGAGTGTTTCCGCTGTGACTATTATTTCTGTTTATCTGAGATATATTTGATTTGTATATACTCAGTGTTGTGTATGAGAGTAACTCTGATGTATTATAAATGCAAATTGACAGATATAGTATTCTTTTGTAAACTGCTATTATTTGATATTATATTTTGATCCGCTGCGAATGTGAGGTTGTGTGTTTTATTTTCTGTTTCTTCTTCTATCTCTTTCTTCTTTTTCTAACTATATTGAATTTTCGGGATCGAAATTTCTGGGTCGTTACATTTGGTATCAGAGCTGAAGGTTAAGCGAGAACCTTGGCTCTGGTGGGTGTACTCATCAGAGATAGGGTTAGTATTACCCTAGGATGAGTTGAGTGTGTATATATACGTGAGAGCGTACTTGTTATTTTCTTATATAAAGATTTTAAATGATTTTAAGTAAGAATATATTTTGATATATAAAGCAATATTTCTTACTAACAAATGTTAAGGTAACTGGTTGTTAAATTATTGGGATTAAATTAAGAAGTAATAGGAATACAACCGAACTGAAATTTGAATAAAGATAAGTTGAAATGGATTCAAACTGAAATTAAAATCTTGAATTCGAAAAAGAATTTTTAGGAATAGATAATTGGAATAACTTTGGTTATTTTCCTAAAATGATGAAATGTTTGTTAATTATTTAGCAAAAATGGAATGTTTATGGAAGTAAACATTTAGGTGAGTAAGACTTATGAATTGAAATTGGAAAGGGTTTAAATTGTGAAGTAAAAAGTCTAAGTCCATAAAATATGGGAAATTGTTCCAAGTGTTTGGGAGAAATAATAAATAGTATTGTTAGAATAAAAGGGCTTGATTCAAACAAGAGTTGTTTGAAAATTTATAGGAACATGTTTTGAATTTAAAACCAAAGGTGGTTTAAAATTTAAAGTAATTTGGTGTGTAAAGGAAATAAATATGTATATTTGAAATAAACTCTAAGATTGAATTTTGAACAATCCTGGGAAAGTGATGTGAAACCCAAAGTGATATAAGTTTTGAACTAATGAGTAAGAATGAATATTATTAGAAATTTGAAAATTTGTAGTAGAAATTTAAATTTGAGTAAGGTTGACTGAATGAATGAATGAATTGAATTTAACTTAGGGGAAGTTAAATAAGAACAACCTAAATTGGAAATTTCAAGATGAAATTAAAATTTTACATAGTGAAGTTAAATGGGTTGTTTGAAAATGGGAGTTATGTGTGATCTCAAGCGGATTTGAGATCCAGAAATGGGAAATGTGTGTTATTGATGGATGCTGTTTTAAATAATCTAGATGTTTATTTACTTTGGATTATCCCGATATCATCCTTTTGTTATTAATAATCCATGAAACTGTGAATTGGACTATTCTAATTAAATTAAGAAATGGATTGAGGTAATATACATCCATTGCAGAAAATTTATGGAATCACTTTGAACTTAAGAATTAAATGTGTAAAATTGTTTAAGAACTGGTTTCAAAATGGAAGATAAAATTGTTTTGAACTCTCATTTGAACTTTGAAATAAGTTAAGTAAAGATAATTTAAAATGGAATTTTTAGAATTGGACTCAGAATTAAATTGTTTAAAGATTTGGATTATTAATTTAAAAATAAAGGTTAATTTGATTTAAGGGGTTAAATCAACTTTTGAAAATTTAACTCGAATTTATATAATTCGAGATGGTTTAAAATTGAGATTTAAATTGAATTAGTTCAAACTAAATTTGATTTGAATTAATGGGAATTGTGATTTATGATGGATAAGTATAAAATTCAAATGGAAAATTTGAATTGGATTAATTTGAAATAAAATTGAAGTTATTCAGATTGGGATTGAGTCAATTTGAATGAAAGTGGAAATTTAAATTGAATTGATGGAAATGGAGATGGGGTATTAAACAGTTTGACTCTGGACTATTTTCAAAATAAATTATTTTAATATAAATCTATTTTTCCCAACTATTTACTACAACTTTTCTTTTTAAACCTAAAACTATCTTAAACTTGTTTTACAATTACTTTTGGAACTATTTAACCATTTTACAACTGATTTATAAACTGATTACTGTTTTTCAACTGTTTTATAAATAATTGCTATTTTTCAACTATCTTACAACTACTTAACTATTCTACTATCTATTTTTCAACTGATAATTATTTTTTAACTATTTACCTATTTTTACATTTTCAAGTTATTTTCTAAATTAGTCAGGGTTCAAACTGTTATTTATTAAATATCCAACTGAGATAAGAAGTGAAGTGGTAATCCAAATTGGGATTAAGGTAAATGTGGATAAGTGAATAAAATCAAAGTGAAGGTGAATAGAAAGGGAATTGATTTAACAGATAATCAATGAAGATAAATACGTAGGATGTACGTATATTATTCTATTCGCATAATGATTTGATCCAGATTCGAGCACAGAATTTCGAGATAATTAATGTTATCGATCCGAGTTGGGATTTTTCGCTCGATTTTCGACGGTGAACCTGGAGATGGATTTTTGATTGGTTCTGGATATTCTCTATCATAGTTATGACTATGCAAGGAGAATGACGGTTTCTGATCAGGAAACCAGATCTGAGTCCGCACTAGATAGTCGGGTGGACGATACTAGTTCGAAAGTGAAATTGTGTGATCGAGTGAGCGATCAGATTGATATTGCGTACGAATGATATGTGGACATCGTACGGGTTTTGAATAAAAGTGATATTGAAATTTTTAGATAAGAACTGTAAATGATTTTTGAAATTGAAAGTATATTTTGAGAAATTGACAATGAATAAAGGTGGAAATTTGATTTTGAAGTTGTAGATAAAAGGTTATAAGATGATTTTTGAAATGGAAAATATATTTGTGAATATATGAGGAACTAAAATAAAATAAATTTAAAATTTATATTTCTATAGTAGAAATTAACTTTAGGAAAATAAAGTGGAAATTGGGTATCTTACTAATTAAAATTTTACTTTATAATAAAGGTAAGTAATTTGGCAAGTGACATTATAAGCAGATTTAAAATTTAAATTTAATATTTGTTTTGAAAGAAAAGAAAATTTAAAATGGTGTATCTTTGATAATAAAATAAAAACCACCTTGTTGAAACTATTGCCAAAAGAAAATGATTTTTGAAAATATTTGAAATATAAAAGTGAATTTATATAAGTACAAATTGATTCAAAGATTTTTCAAAACTTTTATTATATATGTTTATATAAAAAGGGATTTTTGTGAAAATGATTTTGAAAAGAATTTTGAGGAAAGGTTTTGAGAACCTATGGATTTGGAAAGACTTTTGATTTTTGAGTAAAATCAATATTTGAATTTGGAAAAGCCTATTTGGAGAATTATCGATTTTGGGAATCGATTTTGTGAAAAGGCACTTATATGTGATTCATACTCGGTGTATGATTTGAAAATACTATATGTGTATAGTATAAAGTGTTTTGAAAGTGGCTCTGGGGAAAAAGGCGCTCCCTTGAATGAACTTCTCAGGGGTGCCACTGAGTGGTACTGCCTTGAGCCTCTAAAGGGGAGGTTCTAAAGTTGATCCTGCGAGGAGTCCGGACAAACTAGTTCCTGAGGATTATTTGGTAGCGAAAGTCGATGGCGCTGATGCCTACAGGGGCATTTGGGTTATGCTGTGACGACAGTGTAGCTCGATGTCGCTGCGATCTACTGTGTGGGGACCATAGCGAAAATCGTGTGGAGGATGAGTGCCAACAGTCTACACTTGATTCTGTCGGGATGGCAGCGCAACATCGGTAGACTGCGGTCTATGGTCAAGTGGAGGAGTTTCATTCTTTTGGCAGCGAAATTCGGTGGCGCTGATGCCTACAGTTATATGGGTCTTTGCTGTGATAGCAACGTATAGCCCGGGTATAACTGCGATCTGTAGCGGGTTCCATGGCGTAATCGAGTGGCGCGGAGACCTACAGTTATCTGTGGATTTTGCCGGGACGGCAACGTAACCATCGGGTTAACTGCGACCATGGATGGAGGTGATGATTTCCAGAGCGTTTTCACCAAGATATTTTCTCTATTTTCAAAACTGTTTCCAATAAAATTATTTTCCAACGTATTTTCACTGGGTGTTGGAAACGAGTTTACCAAGTACTTATAGATTTTCAGTTCTACGCCTGATCAACGTATGACCGAATTTCTGTAAGGACAAGGATGGACTTGTCGAAACATCGAGTTATAAAAGTATTTTTATAAAAACTATTTTAGAAATATTATATGGATATTTAAAAGTATTTAAAAAAAAATGACCAAAGGAATTTATCTGATTTTAAGCATTTTCATAAATTCTGACTTCGTTCCTTTTCGAGGACGAAAAGTTTTAAGGGGGGAGGAATGTGACAACCCGGAAATTTGGTGATATTATTTTAATAAGCTTTTAGTCCGATAAATTAAAAGTACAAACTTATTTTTTTTTAAAATTAAGTATATGTGAGTATTTTGAAAGGGATTATGATTTGAAATTTAAAATAAAGCCTTTCCAAAATAATGAAAATAAAATCTATCTTGTTCATATTTAAAATAAATATAAATTTTATTATATACAAGAAACCAAAATTGAAAATAAACATTTGTGTTAAGAATAAAGCTGAAATACTTAAGTTAAAAGGTTATAAAAATAACTAAGACAACTTTATATCTATATACAAATAGTATAAAAAGAAAAAAAAGAAAAAAAAGAAAAAGAAAAAGAAAGCTACAACTTGAAAACAATATACAACAATATTATCAACAACAAAGAGATCAGAGCTATCATCATCAACTAAATCAAGATACTGGGGGTAAGATCAAGGCTGTGTCTTTGTTTAAAACAAAGCTATTCTTTGTTCAAAAGGAAGATCAAACTCCTCAACTTGAAGCAAACAAAAGCATAAGTGCAAAGTTTAAATGTATCTCAACATTAGTAAGCAGTGATTCAGATATCATCCCAATCAAAAGCTTCAGTTCTTACCCATCAATCTGGTTGCAGTTCAAAACAACTTTCCAGATTTCAGGTGAGTATACCAAGTTTTATTCTGTTAAATCCTGTTGCATGTAGTCATTCTTGGAATAAAGTATGATAAGTAAATTTGCATGTTATCTATATATGATTTCAGGGTATGCATATCAGAATACAAATCAATACTCTGTTCTGGTTATCCAGGTTTCAAACCTGATCCAGTTTTAAACATCTTTTCCCTTAATTACTTTAAATCATTGTTATATAAACAAAGTTTTTAGGAGTAACAATTATAAGTTTTAAAAAGTATTTCCAGGTATAAATTTGAGTTAGATTAAATATGAATAAAGAAGAGCAGTAGGATCTTATTAATAGGGATTATTCGACTTTAATGATTTCTGGAATTAAGTATATTGTTGAAATTAATTTCGAAATCTAGGATTTTTAAAAGCAAAACCATGATTTTTAAGTTAGTAAATCTTGAGGAATCAGGGGTTGAACGTCATATGGGTTTTGAGTGTTTTCTGGTGATCAACAAAATTAGGGGGGTCAGAATTCTTGTCGAAGGTGGCTTAGAGGTTATTAATCACAGGAAAATTATCCTTGAATTTTTCTGTTGATCAAAGAAGTCGTTCCAATTTATTTTAGGGTTTAGGTACCTGTTTCTGTGGATAACATTGTCGAGCTTCGTGCAACTGGGATGGGGAACCGGAAGTTATCACGAGGGGTGGAAATGTCGAAAGGGTACGTGATGCTTCTCTGGTCGGAGGAGAGTGGGTTTCGGTGGACGAGGTCACCGCCGCGAGGAGTTTTAGGCTAGTTAGGTGGGTTTGAGTTTCGGATCGTTTGGTTCGTTTTTGCGTTACTGGCGAATTCGTCGATCTGGTGGTTCGTGAGGAACGGCAGGGAAGGCGATGATTTGTGGAAGCCACGACGGTGATCGGAAATGAGTGGAGCGATGGTGCATCGTGCACGCGTGCACGATGTATCAAGTGAGGAGGCTTTGGGAAGGACGTTGTTTTTCCCTCGGGTTCAATCGCGTGTTGTACGCGAAAAGACGCGAAGCAGGTGAGGTACGAGAGTTTCTCGTGTTTTGCACGGGAAGATTTTGGGTTGGCACGGGAATATGGTAGTTAGGGCACAGGCCTGTAACAAGTATGTGTTTAGTTGATAAACAAATCAAGTTTAAAGGATTTTCAAAGGGGTAGGTTTTAAAAATATTATAAAATTTGATTGTTTTAAAGAAATTTTATAGTAGGTAAATTTCTATGTATTTAAGAGGTGATTTAAATGATGTCAAAAAAAAAGTATAAATTATTTAACAAGGATGGATACTTGGTTAAAGTACTCAATTAAAGGAATACTTAATTGATTTAATGATAAGGGTAATTAGATAATAGTTGTGAAATCAATTTAAGGTATCAATCTATTAATATTAATTGTTGAGGAAATTTATTAATAGAGGATAATAAATGTAATTAATTAAGGGGTAATTACTAAATGTGATTTATTTAATGATAATTACTTAATGAAGTAATTAATGGATAATTACAAGTTGTAATTAAACGATGGGTAATTACTTGATGAAAAGTAATTCGCAAATAATTACTTATTGGAAGTAATTAAGTGTTAAATGATTCAGTGTAATTAATCAAAGAATTTATTTATTTATTTAAGGGGTTAATTAATTAATGTAAGTAATTAAGAATAAATTACTTAATGTGAGTAACCAAGGTTGATTAATGAATGTGGTAAATAAATTAAAGGCTAATTACTGAATGTAATTAAAGAGGATAATTAGGGATGATTAGTTAATGTTTTGTAATTAATTATTATTAAGTAAGCAGGAAGAAAGATTAAAGTAATTAAGTTGATTTAAATCAGTAATGGGAGGCTACTAAACTTTGCTTATGAATAATTGGTTGATATTTCTGATATGAGATGTTTGTGATATGATATGTTTGTCTTGAACAATGATTGTATGGTTACCTATCGTTGATGAATTGCTGTATAAAAAGTGACATTCTGTATTTAAAGGTTGAATTGTGTTTCACTTAAATAATGTGGGTTAAGATGGAAATTGAATTCGAAGGGACCGGAGTCGGGTAATAGTGAATAACTGGTACCACTTCGATGTGTAATCTATAATAATTCCGTACAGATTTGGTATGTGAAATAAATAGACTGGGATGGAATGATTTGAGTGAACTGGACTATTCAACCTAAGTTTTAGTACTTGGAAATTGATGTGTGGAATAAGTGTAGTCTATAACAACTTGTGGAGTTGTAAATTTAAAACAAGTTACCCGGGTTTCCTTTATGATTGGAACTTAGTATTTCAAATTATATGGGTTTACTCACGCTGGTTTCCAGCCTGACCCGGGTGTTACTTTGATGTATGTGAGATATATTTGATTTGTATATACTCAGTGTTGTGTATGAGAGTAACTCTGATGTATTATAAATGCAAATTGACAGATATAGTATTCTTTTGTAAACTGTTATTATTTGATATTATATTTTGATCCGCTGCGAATGTGAGGTTGTGTGTTTTATTTTCTGTTTCTTCTTCTATCTCTTTCTTCTTTTTCTAACTATATGGAATTTTCGGGATCGAAATTTCCGGGTCGTTACACTTCTTTTCTTTTTCAATTCTTCATCTTCTTTAAATTTTCTTCTTCTTTTTCAAACAATCTTCTTTTTTTTTCCAAATCTTCTTCTTCAAATCCAGATCCTTACAAACTTCTCTGTCTCTTCCAAAACATTCTTAAAAAACGATTAAGATAGCAAGGAAACAAATCAAAAGGAGGAAAAATTAAAGTAAATCAAAATAAAAGATTACGGAACAAGATAGCAATCAAGAAGGAGACTAAGGAAACATAGAGCGGAGCTATGGATTAGAAGTTTATTTTTTTAGATTCGTATAAATGTGAGTGTATTAACCCACTCACAACTTCTAAACTTTCTTATGTTTGTTAAATTGATTTATGATATAAATTGAAATTTATTTATAATTGTTTGGCATAATTTATCATCATCGTTATGGATTGATTTTTATTCGGGATTGCGGTTTGAAATGATATATAACCATAATTTTATTTTAAATTGCGGATTGAAATGATAAATATCCGTATCACTTGACCATAGGATAGAAAATTATATACAGACACAGTTGGTCTATATATATCTATTTTTGAAATGATTTCTATGGCTTTTGGAAAAATAAGGGTTTATATAAATACTGATTTTGATATTAAATAAATATTATTAAATTCTTAAAATTTAAGCTATATATAACTTGATGATGTTTTAAGTTGATTTACGAATATTTCAAGTTTGAGCTTTATGTAAATGCTATTGAATTTATTTGATAAATAATTTTAAACTAAATAATAGTAAATTGAATTAAGAAACATATGAGATTATCAGGTTTGGCTTGGAAATTTTGGAATATTTAAAGACTTGAAATATATCAAAATTGAAATGTTTTATTGAAATTAAGGTATTATTGTTTTCAAAGTATTGGTTTTCGAAATTGTTATAACTTTGAAAGTAATATGGTTTGAAAAATGAATTTATTTGAAATAGAATTTATTTAAGAATTATCTGTGAATATATGGATTGGAAACCTATTGAAATTGAAAATTTAGAATAAGACTTCAAAATGTGGTTTGGGTTTAAGATGATTTAAAAGAATATTGCAAGTTATCTAAATTTAAGAAAGATTAGTGATTGGAAATTTGGTTTTATTTAAATAAGATATTATTGAATTGTTTTGGAAATGGAAATGATATATATTGAATTAGGTTTTGAAATGGAAATAATACATTGATAATTTGGGTTTGAAATAGCAATAATATTTTGGTTTTAAAGTATATACTATTTTGAAGTTAAGGATATGTTTTGAAATGGCTAAAATATTTTGGTTTTAAAGTATATACTATTTTGAAGTAAAGGATATGATTTGAAAGGGCAATGATTGAGTTTTTAAAAGTATATATATTATTAAATGACCACGGTGTTATAATAACGTTTGGTTGTTAAAGAGACCGGGATTGGATATGGACGTACTCTCTATCGATACCGAAAACCACTTTGACAACTGTGTACGCGGTGGAGTTTCCAGAATGAAGTAGGATGGTGGCGACGATCCTAAGGTATATACGTGGACCCAACTCTCGTGAGTTGGCATAAGGTGGCTAAAACATGAGCGATCTCGGACCAGTGAGGTAGCACCTCTTATCGGACGCACTTCTTCGATTCCATTCTATTACTTTGTGATTTTTGGTGGCCACTCTTAGATTTGGGAGTGTTATTCGAGGTGGAGCGGTAGTGGCTGCTATGTGTTTCCATCAGTCCGTGTGCGTAATTGGTATATCTACCCTGGCATTTCCTTGTGTGCCATGTCACCTACCATATCGAGCTTTACTACGAATTTCTCCCATAGCCTATGGAGTATCGAGGGTAGCCCCCATTTTTGGGAGTATGCTAATACTGGATAGACTACTGGGACTATTACGTGTTAAGGGCTATATGGGTAACCCCTTGACGCTATTAAAAAGTATGTTTATTTTATATTAGACATTATTATAATAGCGAATATTACTACATAGTAGATAGTTTAACAGATCCTTAAGAGACGTGAATCCCGAACATTTCTTAGGTTACTGCACTCACGTTAGACACTGGATAGGAGATGTCAAATCCCGTAAACATCTCTGACGCCATTTACACTCATATTTATTTCATTGATTTAACTTACATAAGATCTTTTAGTTCTGACTCGAGTGTTTTGTCTTTTCAATTCGCTCGGGTCAGCCTGAGCATTTCAGGATTTGAAGGCCTTAATTCTGGAGGACGAAGACGAAGAATTATTATTACTATTTGTTATATATTCCACTACACCATTGTATTCCGCTGCATTAATTATCATTCTCTGGTATGTGTAACTCTGATATGTATTGTATAAGTATAATCAAATGTTTTGTAAAACAGCTTCATGAACTATTATTTGATTATTATATTTTATCGTTCCGCTGCAAGATTCTATTTTGTTTCTTTTATTTCTCCACTTTTTCTTATTTACTCCATAGCAATCCGCCCTTCTGTATGGTTTAAGTTGGCACGTGTTTCTGCTTAAGCGTACAAAAAGGTGGGATGTTACAGTGTCAATCAAATCAATCAAAACAAACAATTTTAATCAAAGCAATCAATTCAAACAAAGTAATCAAATTAAATAAAGCAATCAAATTAAACTTTACGAGGAACTTCCACCCATCCTTCTTCTCCGAAAATAGGGTCTGCTTTGATGGCATCCCAATTTTCATTGTCATTTGTGAGAGAGATAGGTGGATGTGCTTCGTTATCATCCTTGTGCAGGGAAGAAATCATCCATCGAATTGCCTTGAAATGCCTTTCTTGCTCCTTGATCATCTGCATTTGACTCAATTTTAAGTGTCGCTGGTTACGAAGAATGAACAAGAAAATATTCTCGAATGAATTAAGAGTTTCTTCAAGATTCTTGGATAAGTTATGAATTGGATTAGCCATTTTTGAAATTGTGAGAAGAATGAGAGATAGAATAGATAAGAAATAATATTCAGTAATGAATTCTGGAAGAAATGGGTATATATAGGTGTAGAAATTCGTTTGAAATGAATAGACATATGGTAGTTATTCAAATTTCAAATTCAAAATGAAGTGTCATTTCTGACCAGTACATGTCGACATGGTCATAGAGGGTATGTTGACATGAGGCAGTGAAATTTGATGATAATTTTGATTTTGTGAATAATTGTATATATATATATATATTTATATAATATACTAACATTTATTTAAGAGAAAAGATAAGCTGGATAACAGAAAAGAAATTCAATTTCATTGCATAGAAGAGTGATACAATGATTAATCATAAATAACTACATAAACACTCAAATTAAAACAAACTTAAACTAATTTGACATGATATGAAAATATAGAACTAGTTAGAGGATGATGAAGATGAAGATAATCCAAGTTTCTTGCTGAATTTGGAGAAAAACTTGTTCATCTTGGATGATATTTTGTCCAACTTCTTACTAACTGATCTTTTAAGAACCCGTTGATTCTCAACAATAATCTTTTGGTTTTTGAGAAGGGTTTTGTTGGTAGGATTGGAGGGATAATCAATACTTTCTAGGGATTTTTCACCTCCTTCTTCTTCTTCTATTTCCATTTCATCCCATTCTTCTTCTTCCTCTTCCTCTTCCATTTCTTCATGAGCCAAACGCTCTTCTTTTTCGGTAAGACTCTCATAAGGTTGAAAAACATATGGGATTTTCATGAGAGAAATGTTTGAAATATTAAAAACTTTTCTTGAAGTAAATTCTTCTCCTTTGAGATTTACTCCAAAATAGTTGAAAATTCGAGTAAGATAAATTCCATGATATAAAGTGTTTTCTCCCATTTCAAAATTTTTAGGATGAAGTTCATCCAAAATAACTTGCGCCCAATTGATATTATAATTTCCGAAAATATCAAAAAGAGCTTTGCAAACTTTTGAGGTAGGATTGTTAAAATTCCTCGATCTTGGGGTCAAAGTATGTTGTAAAAGAAGGTTAACGATTCTTGCTTTTGGATGAAAGTTTCGGTTTTTAAATTCAAAGTTTTCATCTCCTTCAAAAATATGATGAAATGTCTCACGATCATGTTCATCACTTTGAAAACTATAAAGATCCATTCCCGTATTCTTGCAATTGAGAATGGTACCCAAAAGATCACAATTTAAAACAATTCTAGTGCCTTTGACACTACTCCAAATTTCATCATCATTCCCTTTATAAAATTCTCGATTAAGATTTGCATAGAAAATTTTGACAAGATTTGGATAACAAACAAAATCATTTTGAGAAGCATCAATAAGACTAAGAATATGATTGTTTGCAAAAAGAGTATCAATTTCATAAGAAACAAAATCTTGAAAAATAGCAAATTTTCCGGGATGGACTTTTCCATAATTAGCATAATTGATGTATGGTTTTAAGGCCTTCGGATTATTGAGGAGTTGCTCTTTCAAGTTTCTGGAAAGTCTCATGGTGGAGGGGTTGCTTGAAGAAGCCATTAAAGTAGAGAGTAGAGAGCTTGAAGTTTTGAAGAGAGAGTTTGAATTTGAAAATGAAAGTGAAAAGTTGTGATAAAAGATAGTGAATAAATAGATTTTGAAAGACATGTTCTCTGGTCAAAAGATGCCTTTTCAGAGTATTGAATGAAGTGAAAAGGTGGAGGGAAATTCAACCATTTGAATTTAAATTTTGAATTTCAAATTCTGGTACCTATGTCGACATCAGGGTAGGGACCATGTCGACATATGCTTGTGAATTTCTATGATTTATTTTTCCTAAGTATTCTAATATATATATATATACTTATTATTTTAGTGTCTATATATATATCTGGAATATTATTGGAATTATAGTATATTTCAGAAAATATTATTATATTATTAAAAAAATAATAAAAATAAAATAATAAAAAAATATTAATAGGAAAATTATAATAATAATAATAGATAAATTTTAAAATTCAATCAACACATCAATTCAAAATCAATCAATCAAGCAATCAATCATCTAATTCTAAGCATGCAATTTCAATCAATTGTATTGTAAATGTGTACCTTTTTTTGAGTTCGTTTCCTCGAATTTGTTGAAGTCGTGAACTGTCGTGAAACACAAATTTGAGTTATCTGTCTTTTGATCATCATCGCTTGAGGACGAGTCTAAGTCATCTAGAGTAGCAGTAAATGCACGCTTCCGTTTCTTTACTGATTCATTGTTTATAAGAGGATTCTGCCTTTCTGGATACGGACAGTCTCTTTTGATATGGCCTGGTTCGTCACAGTTGAAACATTTGACATTGTTTGTCACTGCATTCTGATTTCCAAAATTCTTATAGTTGTTTCTCTTGAGATTATTCATCTTTCTGTATTTCAGGAATTTCCGAAAATTCCTTGTCATAAATGCTATCCCTTAATCATTATCACTGTTTGAGTCTGATCCGTCGGTTAATGCATTGAATGCCATTGATTTCTTTTCAGATGCTTTGCTTTCTCTTCTCCCGATCATTTGGACTTCAAACGACATTAGATTTCCAATCAATTCTTCTATCTTTAAGGTACTGATGTCATTTGCCTCTTCGATTGCAAGTGTCTTTTGATCCCATTCTGGAGTGAGAGGATTTAAAAATTTTCTGACTTGATCTTCTTCCGAAAATTCCTTTCCCAAAGATATTAAAGAATGCACAATATCCTGAAATCGACTATACATATTTGAAATAGACTCATTAGTATTCATTTTAAATAACTGAAACTGATTTGTGAGCATGGAAATTTTGGTCTGTTTAACTTTGCTTGTTCCTTCGTGAGTCACTTGCAAAGTTTTCCAGATTTCATATGCAGACTTACAAACTGACACTCTATTAAATTCATTCCTATCAAGTGAACAAAAAAGAATATTCATTGCTTTAGAATTATTTTGTGCAACAGTCTTTTGCTCAGCGGTCCACTATGCAAAATCAGTTGTGGGTTCAGAATATTCAGTTTTTGTGATATTCCAAGTATCTAATCCTACAGATTGTAAATATATTTTCATCCTACATGCTCAATATGCATAGTTACTACCATTAAAAAGTGGTGGTATGGCAGTAAACTGACCTTCTACAAATGAACTAGTGACAGAGATACTAGTGTTAGTAACAGTACCAGTGTTGGTAGCCATTTTGAAAACTTTTCAAATTTCAGATTATGAAACTTTTGAAAACCTCGCTCTGATACCAAATGTGAGGAATGCGGATTACGGATCTTAAGGCTAGGAATAACACTAGAGGGAGGGTGAATAGTGTTTTTAAGAAATTACTAAATCTTTTTGAGATTATGTTAATTTGAACACAAATGTATGCAATATTCAGACACAGATATAATCACAGAAACAAACACAGATGCAGAAATAAAGTAAATGCAGTAAAGGAAAGAACACACCGGATTTTATACTGGTTCGGAGTTACCCAACATCTAGTCCCGCACAACTAAGTACGGATTTCCTTTCAAAAAAATTCAACAATTACACCCTCGGTTTCAAGGCTACGAGGTACACCCTCCGGAATCACAATCCTCTGGGTAGAGATACTTGATTTCCGGGGCAACAAGTTCACCCAATTGATTTCCAAGGCTACAATCACACCTTTTCTCGGTTGATTGATTTCCAAGGCTACAATCACACCTTTTCTTGCTAGATAGATTACAAAGAAGCCTATAACTCTGAATAGCACTTGGAACTTGTTGAGATAGTGATAGAGAATCAAACCAGAGATGATCTAGTTAGATTCAATGTTGATTTCGGCGGAGTGATGATAGGATTTTGAATAAGAAAATGCGAAAGAAGAAGAAGAGAAGTGAAACACCAGAAAATCTGTATTAAAATTCGTTGAAACTAACCCTTATTTATAAAAGAACAACAGCCATGTCCATTCGTGAAAGGTTATGACGAATAGACACTTCTTTTGAAATTCAAATTTTTGAATCTAACTGTCACTATGTCGACATAGGGTACTAGGGCATGTCGACATCCCAAAGCATTTTTTGATGATTTGATTTTCTTTGAAAATAACCTTTAACTTATATTAAAAACTATTTAAACTTTAAAAATATACTTGACTATAGATAAAATACATAGACAAATATAGAGAATAATATATATATAATTTTACTATAATTTTATATTTAAATCTAAGTATAAATATATTATAATTAAAAGATAGTTTAAAACAAACGAAGTTTAAAACAAGAGTTTATTTAAAAACAAAAACAAAGAATATTTTAAGGCTAAAACATCTTTTTGAAAATCATTTGAAAAGATAATTTTTAAGGCTAAAACATTTTGAAAAGCAGTTTTGAAAATCATTCTGAAGTAGTTTTGAAAATCATTTTGAAGTAGTTTTGCAAGCTTCTTCCTGCAGAATTTCTCATCATATCAGGACTCGAGAACTTGTGCAAAACCAGGATGTTCGTGGATTTGTAAGCCACTTGTCATAGGTTTGTAAGCTACTTGTCGTGGGTTTGTAAGCCACTAAAAAGGTAGAAATGGGTTCCATCCCAAAAGAAAAATGGAGTGAAGATTTCAGTGCTATTATGAAATTTTAACATTATTCTAGACTCAATACTTAGCTTGAAATCTTGGACTCTTGATAATCTTGATATTCTTGATACTCATGAGTCTTCAATCTTGATATCTTGAATCTCTATACTGTACAGTCTTCATTCTTTGTACCTGCATGGTTAAATCATGCATATACATATATATCTAAACTATAATGTTAGTATTTATATTTTATAATCTTATTCTAAGGTTGTTGTCATCAAAACCATTATCTCAAGGACTAACAAATATAACTAAGGTCAAACAGAAATAACGATGTGACTGATTTACACAGTTCTCTCGACTTGAGAATACTGTGGATCTTCAATATGAAAGCTCTACTTTGATTATAACCAAATCATGGCATGGCATCCATCGATTGACTATAGTTGGGTCGAGTGGAAGTATTGGAAGTGAAGCACTATTCAAGAGAGGATTCGTCTCCTCGGTTATATGCGGTTAGTATCACAGTCAACTCAAGTAAACTCAAAGTCAAAGTCTCTTGCTAGAGCATTTCGGTTAATAATAATTGTTATTATTTGACTAAGACTTTGTATTTGGACTATAAAGTTGAATGTGGATGAGGTTGGAATTTTGACCATTACTAAATTCCATAAGTCAAAGTGATATAGTTTTGACGAAGAGAATTAGTGTAAACAAATGTCACAACCGGGTAACGCTTATTAAAGTAAAATTAGATTTTATTGAAAATGAATAAGCGATAAATTTGGCCATAATGCCACACCACCTACTAAGTGATGTGTATATGTTAACATTAGAATAGTTCGATGTTAATCGCTGACCAAATTTACACACAAGAGTTACACAGCCGAAATGATGAATTCCATTAAGACCGAATGATTTAATTAGTTTTTAATTGTTATAAATTAATTAAATTAATTAATATTTATGAAATACTAATTATAAAATTTGAATATGATTTGAGAAATAAATAATGTTATATATATTTATAACAGTTACAAATATATCGATCGATATACAATACCGACAAGCGATTAAATTAGATTTAATTGCATAGTATTTTGGCTTAGGCTTAGATGGGTTTAAGGCCCATCATTAGTGTCAAGCTCCGCAAATCCGTACCTCTTGATTAAACACTAATCTTCATTGATTAACTCAAAATGAATGGGAATACGAACCATGATGGTTTAAGAAAGAAGAAAAAAGTAGAAGAAGAAGAAAATAGAAGAAGAAGAAAGAAGGACAACATCAGAAACAGAACAATATCAGAATCTCACATATCGCTGCGGAACAATATATAATAATAGATAATCACTAGTCTTTTAAACAAAGAACTAAATCAGTTTATACATACATCAACAGAGTCAATATACAACTCAATACAACAATGGACAGTTATATAAACTTGTCCTCATACAGAATACACAGCGGAATAAATAATATCAGATACAAATACTACGTCTCGCCATCCAGCTTGCTTCCAAAGCTCCAGAATATCCTGATAACATAACTCTAGACTGCCCGTGTGGAAATTGGTGGGCACCCAGAGTTTAGAAGGGAAACAATAAACTCCGAGTCAGTTATGGTGACTGGTATGAGATCGTAAAATAGTTTTGTTTATCTTTAAAACAAATAGCAGAGAATTTTAAAGTCAATTTCGCAATGCTTTTGGAAAATGAGACTACCATAAGGCCTCCCGCACACACACACACAATGCAAACGCAGAATCGGAGGAGATTTCTCCTTATGATAGTCAAAGATGCTTGATACGCAAAATCAAATCATTTTTGATATTATTATTAGTGCATAGTGTAGAAAAATCATTTCGAAAGTATAATATAAATCTTAGCCACCATAGGCATTTCACGTTATGCCTACTATAGCTACTATGTTCAATAGCAGGTTACCGCCACATTCCATAGCAGGTAATACAACTAAAACCGTACACGTCACGTATTGTTTCTTTGGATCTCCAACAAATGGTCAGGCTAAGGAACTTCCTATTCCACGAAGGAACGCCTCTGGAAAGACATCCCGAGAACAAAACTGGTTCTCTGCCAACACAAGGCCGGGTTACCTCTGCAAAAATAGGTAACTACTGACACGCGTATGCCATCCCCCGATCGTCACCGATCTTCCCGAGGATCCTCGATTCGCAACAACCACAAAGTAATAAATTTGCAGCAACCACAGAGGTTAAGTATCTGGGCTCCATACCATGATACCACCTTTATCCAGAAGGAATGACATACACTAAGGGGCGCTATTCCCTAGAACCTTGCTGCATCCTTCCTGTTTTGACCATTTCCGGGGTGTGAGGCTCGACGAAGTCTCGTCCACAAAGCTACGCTTTGTTCACAAAGCCATGCCTTGGGTCAACAAATGATCAACCTATGATCACAAAGATAAATGATCAAACAAATGATCATATCACAAATGATCAAACACTGATCATTTCACAGCAACACTCAGCATGTCACGTTACCAAATTGGGAGTATATCGCTGATAAATTTCAACTACATAACCTCTGAGCTCATACGTCTCAGAGAAGGGTGTTAAGCTAAGAGAATAAATTCTTCGCCACCAACAGAAATGTATTTGAAAGAAATCAGCTTTATATCTCAATCTGTAACGTCAGACATACAATCCATACAAGTCTGTTCCGGGATTGAACAGAACCGAAGGCACTTCTCACGAAGCCCTTGCAATTCCGAATAATTTTCAATCACGTCCAGACTTCCCGTCACTAAGGGTGATAGAACCTCTAAATCGAAGATCAGTCGATGTAGAGTAACTCGACGGTAATCCTTCCGTTTTCAAAAATATCCGGTCTTCAACACCGGTCATCAAATGCAATTCATAACGACGTATCACATATACGGAATGGGTTATACGACCCCATGGTCCTTTCCCGGCTAACCCGAATAGTGAGCGCTTATTCAAAAATAAGTGTGGCATTCAAATTCATCCAATTCACAACAAATACCCATTCAAGGTAATTATTGATAGTCGGTTATTTAACTATCAATAAAGATGCGCAACATCATCAGATTCCAAATAATTTTCCCAAATTATTTTATCTTCCAAAATATCCTTACTAGATATATAATTTCCACACTTCAAAAATAAACCAACGTTTATTTTTAAAATGAATTTCATTTCTTTTATAAATTCCATATTGAATTTATATTTTCAAATATCTACTGATATACGATTTTCAAATCGATTTCAAATATTCAATTTCAATTTATCTCTACAAAGATGAATTCTTCAAAAATGTTTCATTTTTATTTTGGAAAACATTTCCATACTTATTTAATAATAAGTATTTCACAAATCTATTTATTTTCAACATTCGAAAATATTCGATATACTTAAATAAATGTTAAGTATATATTTCATTCTTTTAAGGAAATCTATTTGAGTCAAAACGAATGTTACGTAAAACATCGTTACAACGACTCAAAATCACTAGTATAGGGATTCGGAATTTAGATAGATATGTAAATCCCAATACTATATAAAACATTTCCTTTCGGAAATCATTTACTATAACAACAGTGTTATAGTCCATCATTTCCTTCTTCCTCGAAAACGTCTATTTCAACAATAAATGTTGAAATCTATGTTTTCGATATTTAACCTGTTTTAAAACATCTTTCAAAACAATTACTTCATTTCGTAATATCTTTTCCCAAAACAAATTCATTTTACTTAACAATATATTCACTGTCCAAAAATCGTGAATATACTTCACTAACCAAATTTCAATATTTCCTACACATTTGTTTCAATAAAAATTCGCTATCCAAAATCGCGAATATATCTTCTTTAATAACCTTCTATATTAAATTTATCAAATCCAATTGATTTCGAATTTATAAAACAACATTTATAAATTCTATTTCTATTTTGTAACAACTTTGATTTATCAATCTCCTTTTATTTACTTCTAGAATTTCACTTATCAAAATAAGTAATTTCGGATTTATAAACAACATTTATAAATCACATTTATATTTATAAAAACTTCAATATATAAATCTCCTTTGTTAACTAATTCAATTCATAACTAAATTTTTATACCAACTATCCATATTATAAGTTGAATACTTATAATTCATTTATTCTACAAAATCATTTCCATTTATAAGTTCACAATTTATAAATTTCATTCACTTATAAATTCTTAAAAATTCATTTTAACGCTTATAAAAACTCGTTTTATAATCCCAATCTTTTAAAGTTATGAATATCAATTTTGTACATCTTTTATATGCATCGTTTTTAATAATTCAAAAGAAATCCAAACTTAAACTATTTTTTTATAAATTACTTAACTATTTATTTCAAAATCACCTTTCAGTTATATTTCACAATTTATAATTTTCATAACTTTAAATTTATAACATTTATTTATTTAAGATAAATAAATTCAAAATTTTAATAAATCGTATACTTTCCAAAAATCACTTCAAAATCCTTTTTAAAGTAAAAAATCGTTATTTTTAAACTTTAAAATTTGAATCCGATGATGCAACAGCACCAATTAGTCAATCACAACATTCAATATCATATATCAATATGATAACAAAATATACATCAATATTTGTAACTAAATAAATGCTGGTGAAGAATCCAGTTGGATCCCTCCAACCTGTTTCCCTGCATCCACAGACGTTAGCACAATACCAATTCCACTTCGAGGTGGAATATCGCGGTATATAGGATTTATAAAATATCATCCGCTTAATAACGGCGCAATAGGGTCTCATCCGCTATATAATGCGGGAAATCAATCAATCCAATATATACATATGCCAATATGTATATATTGCTATATATATAGATATATCCTACTATATCTAATATCACATCCAAATAGCAATCATATCAATCAATAAACAACTGCAATACCAAATATATTTTGAGTGAGAAAAATCTCACCTTCGCTTTTTATTTACAATCCATTTTCCAATTTCGGTTTGTTTTCTTCATCGTTTTAGACCTTGTATAAATAATTATACAATTCATTAAAATTTCGAAATAATCGAACAATAAATTTCCATTTAATAGTTTTAAATCTTAACTAATAAATTTATTTTAAACCAAATTTTTCCCTTAAATACTTTTGGTAACCCTTAATTAAAACTTGTTTCATAATTTTTCTCTCTATTGATTCAAATTACAAATCAATTTAAATAAATTTCCTTTTAAAAATTTATTTCTAGTAACTAACCGAATTAAGTAAACTTATCAAGCAAATCAAATTTCCATTAGTAAATTTGTTAAATCAAACTAAACTAATTATTTTCCCACAATATCTGTGAATTTCCAAAATGTTTTATGTTCATATCCCTACACATATTTTCCATTCTATAACAACTTCGATTTATATAAATAAAAATTGAAAGTAATTAAGTTAATATACCTCACTAAACTGCTCAACTTAACCCACTGTTAACTCGACTGCACCCAAAGACAAACTCAATGCCGCGATTTCCACCTTCCCGCGAACAGCCTCCGTCTTCAACATCGAGGACCCCCAGATGCACGAACTCGATCGCCACCAACCACCTGACAATCGATCGAACTCCTTCACTTGACAGTACTCGCGAACGAGCTTCCAGACCTGTCGCTCGACCCCGAGACCACCCCAATGTCCACCAAACACAACGACAATGCGCCGCCGAAGATTGCGACCAATCCCAGATTCGCGAGCCAACATCGATCGTCGCCGCCTTGTTCCTCCCACGCGCTCGCCCACGCGCTTCCCTAACACCAGCGAACCCAAAACTCGACGCCTCCTCTCTGCCATTTCGATTTAATTCCAACCCAGTTCGTACCCATTGCGAAAACGAACTCGCGATCTAATTTCTTTACAAATCTCGTTCGACACATTTTTTTTCTTCTTTCGACCCTTTTGTTTCGATCTGGGTTTGAATAGGAGAGGGAATGGATTTGATTTCGAGGAAAGGGGGAAAATTCGCTGTTGAAATTTTGAAGGCAGTAGCCATTATACTTTTGAACGAGATTATTTTGAATTATACAGGGAAGGGGGTTATTTAAAATTGGACGAAGTATGGCCATCACGATTTGGTATCGTGATTTTAACAGGGAGAAGCACGATTTTCTTCCGTAATCCTCTGCGTGGTTCAAGGAAGAGAACGTGTTGCAGTTGACCAATTAAAAATTTATATTTAAATTGAATTCGTTTTAAAATCCCAATGCGTTTTCTCACCGTGTGTTCACATAACAATTCCGAATAATACAAAATTTGAAATCCTAAAATAATTTGATATTACGGACCCAATGGAACTGGTTTCGTCGAATTCCGAGACTGTTTGAAAAATAACTATTTTTAATTATCGGTTCAAACAATTAAATTCAAAACGGAGCAAAACAGTTAAAAATTCAATTCTGAAAGTTCTATTACCTTTGGTATTATCAATACGAATTTTAAAAGCTTTCGAAATAATTTTCTTCAGCTTAAAACTGAAGATTCAATTTTTATCCAACATTCAACAGATTAAATTTTATAATTTAATCGCCAATTTCAAAGTACGGTCGGGGATTCAAATTAAATCATCGTTCAAATATTTAAATTTAATTAAATATTTTCAATTTAATTTGTTCAAAATTATGGGTCGTTACAAACTTCCCTCCTTAAAAGAATTTCGTCCCGAAATTACAAGTTAAGAAGAAAGGTCCTTATTCCGTTTACTATTTTTCACAATCCAAATAGTTTTATCAAATTTTCAAAACAAATCTTTCTACTAAAGATTCGTTATTACTTCAACTAGTTTCCAACTTCAATTATAAGTTCAAACAACATTGTTTACTCCAAAATTCAAATTCAAAATTAAATTCAAATTTGAACTTTCAAAATTTTCTCAAAAATTTTCCAACACTCTAAATTTTCGAAAAATTTCGCCAGCGTCTCCTTTGCGTGGCTAATACGGCACGACTACAAAACGTCCCTATGGACTCTCAGGTTTCAAAAAGAAAAGAAAAATGCCAAGCGGCTAGAGAAGAAATCAATAAATCTCATATAGAAATTTAAATACATACCTTTTCGAGCAAATTCAAATTCATCTTTGAAATCAAAATTCCAATTCCTTTATACACCTGTATATCCTACTAGTAGTAATATCTAGTTACAACATTCAAATCATTTTGCACATTTCAATTACAAAATTTCCAATATAAACTACTTCTTATACATTTTTTAGTTTACTATTGAAGTTACATATTCATTTTTAAACAAAGCGAATTCATATCCATTCTAGTTTATAACTAATTCAAATTGATACCAGTTCAATTTATTTTAATTCTACTTCATTTATCACAAATCAAATCCAATTTCCAATTTCAGCTTGAATTTCATTTACTATCAAATTCAAAACAAAGTTTAACCTTCAGTTTTAATTTTATTCACTTGCAATTGTAAATTTCATTCATTAATTCTTTCATTTCCAATTTGAATCTTATTTCAATCAGATTTCAAATATTTTATAAGTCTTTGACTTATTTACATTTCGATTTGTAAAATCATTTATACACTCACATTACAATCTCATTCCATTAATGAATTTTAATTTCAATTATGTTATAAGTTATTAACTTGTTCACATTCCATTATTGAATTTTTGTTGTAAAAAAAATATTCTTCTGAAACTCTATTTCAGATTAAAAATCACATTTACAATTTATATTCATAAATTCTATTTGTATATGGATTTTATTTCTTGGTTCTTTGTTTTTTTTTTTTGATTTCAATTTCATATATATATAATTTCCACATATATATTAATGATGATAATTAACATCATCACTTCCTAACAACCATACATCCATATATCATAGTAATTCATAGAAAAAAATTTCTTTTCTATACAAAAATAGTTTTGGGCAAAATTATTTCATTCATCCTATTTAAACAATACTGTGTCAGTTTATCTTGTTTAAGAGTTTAGAAATTCCTATCGATTACAATTGGCCACCCTGCACCGACCAGAATCTATAAACAATCAACCGATAAGTCAACACAATACAAAACAATTTTATAATCAATAACAAATACGCACTCATATCTATTATTACACTCAACTCATTCTAGAGTACTACTGACTCTATCTCTAATGAGTAACACCCAACAGAGCAGGGTTGTCGCTTAACCATATGCTCTGATACCACTTTGTCAAGACCCGCAAATCCGTACCTCTTGATTAAACACTAATCTTCATTGATTAACTCAAAATGAACGGGAATACGAACCATGATGGTTTAAGAAAGAAGAAAAAAGTAGAAGAAGAACAAAATAGAAGAAGAAGAAAGAAGGACAACATCAGAAACAGAACAATATCAGAATCTCACATATCGCAGCGGAACGATATATAATAATAGATAATCACTAGTCTTTTAAACAAAGAACTAAATCAGTTTATACATACATCAACAGAGTCAATATACAACTCAATACAACAATGGACAGTTATATAAACTTGTCCTCATACAGAATACACAGCGGAATAAATAATATCAGATACAAATACTATGTCTCGCCATCCAGCTTGCTTCCAAAGCTCCAGAATATCCAGAATATCCTGATAACATAACTCTAGACTGCCCGTGTGGAAATTGGTGGGCACCCAGAGTTTAGAAGGGAAACAATAAACTCCAAGTCAGTCATGGTGACTGGTATGAGATCGTAAAATAGTTTTGTTTATCTTTAAAACATATAGCAGAGAATTTTAAAGTCAATTTCGCAATGCTTTTGGAAAATGAGACTACCATAAGGCCTCGCGCACACACACACAATGCAAACGCAGAATCGGAGGAGATTTCTCCTTATGATAGTCAAAGATGCTTGATACGCAAAATCAAATCATTTTTGATATTATTATTAGTGCATAGTGTAGAAAAATCATTTCAAAAGTATAATATAAATCTTAGCCAGCATAGGCATTTCACGTTATGCCTACTATAGCTACTATGTTCAATAGCAGGTTACCGCCACATTCCATAGCAGGTAATACAACTAAAACCGTACACGTCACGTATTGTTTCTTTGGATCTCCAACAAATGGTCAGGCTAAGGAACTTCCTATTCCACGAAGGAACGCCTCTGGAAAGACATCTCGAGAACCAAACCGGTTCTCTGCCAACACAAGGCCGGGTTACCTCTGCAAAAATAGGTAACTACTGACACGCGTATGCCATCCCCCGATCGTCACCGATCTTCCCGAGGATCCTCGATTCGCAACAACCACAAAGTAATAAATTTGCAGCAACCACAAAGGTTAAGTATCTGGGCTCCATACCATGATACCACCTTTATCCAGAAGGAATGACATACACTAAGGGGCGCTATTCCCTAGAACCTTGCTGCATCCTTCCTGTTTTGACCATTTCCGGGGTGTGAGGCTCGACGAAGTCTCGTCCACAAAGCTACGCTTTGTTCACAAAGCCATGCCTTGGGTCAACAAATGATCAACCTATGATCACAAAGATAAATGATCAAACAAATGATCATATCACAAATGATCAAACACTGATCATTTCACAGCAACACTCAGCATGTCACGTTACCAAATTGGGAGTATATCGCTGATAAATTTCAACTACATAACCTCTGAGCTCATACGTCTCAGAGAAGGGTGTTAAGCTAAGAGAATAAATTCTTCGCCACCAACAGAAATGTATTTGAAAGAAATCAGCTTTATATCTCAATCTGTAACGTCAGACATACAATCCATACAAGTCTGTTCCGGGATTGAACAGAACCGAAGGCACTTCTCACGAAGCCCTTGCAATTCCGAATAATTTTCAATCACGTCCGGACTTCCCGTCACTAAGGGTGATAGAACCTCTAAATTGAAGATCAGTCGATGTAGAGTAACTCGACGGTAATCCTTCCGTTTTCAAAAATATCTGGTCTTCAACACCGGTCATCAAATGCAATTCATAACGACGTATCACATATTCGAAATGGGTTATACGACCCCATGGTCCTTTCCCGGCTAACCCGAATAGTGAGCGCTTATTCAAAAATAAGTGTGGCATTCAAATTCATCCTATTCACAACAAATACCCATTCAAGGTAATTATTGATAGTCGGTTATTTAACTATCAATAAAGATGCGCAACATCATCAGATTCCAAATAATTTTCCCAAATTATTTTATCTTCCAAAATATCCTTACTAGATATATAATTTCCACACTTCAAAAATAAACCAACGTTTATTTTTAAAATGAATTTCATTTCTTTTATAAATTCCATATTGAATTTATATTTTCAAATATCTACTGATATACGATTTTCAAATCGATTTCAAATATTCAATTTCAATTTATCTCTACAAAGATGAATTCTTCAAAAATGTTTCATTTTTATTTTGGAAAACATTTCCATACTTATTTAATAATAAGTATTTCACAAATCTATTTATTTTCAACATTCGAAAATATTCGATATACTTAAATAAATGTTAAGTATATATTTCATTCTTTTAAGGAAATCTATTTGAGTCAAAACGAATGTTACGTAAAACATCGTTACAACGACTCAAAATCACTAGTATAGGGATTCGGAATTTAGATAGATATGTAAATCCCAATACTATATAAAACATTTCCTTTCGGAAATCATTTACTATAACAACAGTGTTATAGTCCATCATTTCTTTCTTCCTCGAAAACGTCTATTTCAACAATAAATGTTGAAATCTATGTTTTCGATATTTAACCTGTTTTAAAACATCTTTCAAAACAATTACTTCATTTCGTAATATCTTTTCCCAAAACAAATTCATTTTACTTAACAATATATTCACTGTCCAAAAATCGTGAATATACTTCACTAACCAAATTTCAATAGTTCCTACACATTTGTTTCAATAAAAATTCGCTATCCAAAATCGCGAATATATCTTCTTTAATAACCTTCTATATTAAATTTATCAAATCCAATTGATTTCGAATTTATAAAACAACGTTTATAAATTCTATTTTTATTTTGTAACAACTTTGATTTATCAATCTCCTTTTATTTACTTCTAGAATTTCACTTATCAAAATAAGTAATTTCGGATTTATAAACAACGTTTATAAATCACATTTATATTTATAAAAACTTCAATTTATAAATCTCCTTTGTTAACTAATTCAATTCATAACTAAATATTTATACCAACTATCCATATTATAAGTTGAATACTTATAATTCATTTATTCTACAAAATCATTTCCATTTATAAGTTCACAATTTATAAATTTCATTCACTTATAAATTCTTAAAAATTCATTTTAACGCTTATAAAAACTCGTTTTATAATCCCAATCTTTTAAAGTTATGAATATCAATTTTGTACATCTTTTATATGCATCGTTTTTAATAATTCAAAAGAAATCCAAACTTAAACTATTTTTTTATAAATTACTTAACTATTTATTTCAAAATCACCTTTCAGTTATATTTCACAATTTATAATTTTCATAACTTTAAATTTATAACATTTATTTATTTAAGATAAATAAATTCAAAATTTTAATAAATCGTATACTTTCCAAAAATCACTTCAAAATCCTTTTTAAAGTAAAAAATCGTTATTTTTAAACTTTAAAATTTGAATCCGATGATGCAACAGCACCAATTAGTCAATCACAACATTCAATATCATATATCAATATGATAACAAAATATACATCAATATTTGTAACTAAATAAATGCTGGTGAAGAATCCAGTTGGATCCCTCCAACCTGTTTCCCTGCATCCACAGACGTTAGCACAATACCAATTCCACTTCGAGGTGGAATATCGCGGTATATAGGATTTATAAAATATCATCCGCTTAATAACAGCGCAATAGGGTCTCATCCGCTATATAATGCGGGAAATCAATCAATCCAATATATACATATGCCAATATGTATATATTGCTATATATATATAGATATATCCTACTATATCTAATATCACATCCAAATAGCAATCATATCAATCAATAAATAACTGCAATACCAAATATATTTTGAGTGAGAAAAATCTCACCTTCGCTTTTTATTTACAATCCATTTTCCAATTTCGGTTTGTTTTCTTCATCGTTTTAGACCTTGTATAAATAATTATACAATTCATTAAAATTTCGAAATAATCGAACAATAAATTTCCATTTAATAGTTTTAAATCTTAACTAATAAATTTATTTTAAACCAAATTTTTCCCTTAAATACTTTTGGTAACCCTTAATTAAAACTTGTTTCATAATTTTTCTCTCTATTGATTCAAATTACAAATCAATTTAAATAAATTTCCTTTTAAAAATTTATTTCTAGTAACTAACCGAATTAAGTAAACTTATCAAGCAAATTAAATTTCCATTAGTAAATTTGTTAAATCAAACTAAACTAATTATTTTCCCACAATATCTGTGAATTTCCAAAATGTTTTATGTTCATATCCCTACACATATTTTCCATTCTATAACAACTTCGATTTATATAAATAAAAATTGAAAGTAATTAAGTTAATATACCTCACTAAACTGCTCAACTTAACCCACTGTTAACTCGATTGCACCCAAAGAAAAACTCAATGCCGCGATTTCCACCTTCCCGCGAACAGCCTCCGTCTTCAACATCGAGGACCCCCAGATGCACGAACTCGATCGCCACCAACCACCTGACAATCGATCGAACTCCTTCACTTGACAGTACTCGCGAACGAGCTTCCAGACCTGTCGCTCGACCCCGAGACCACCCCAATGTCCACCAAACACAACGACAACGCACCGCCGAAGATTGCGACCAATCCCAGATTCGCGAGCCAACATCGATCGTCGCCGCCTTGTTCCTCCCACGCGCTCGCCCACGCGCTTCCCTAACACCAGCGAACCCAAAACTCGATGCCTCCTCTCTGCCATTTCGATTTAATTCCAACCTAGTTCGTACCCATTGCGAAAACGAACTCGCGATCTAATTTCTTTACAAATCTCGTTCGACACATTTTTTTTCTTCTTTCGACCCTTTTGTTTCGATCTAGGTTTGAATAGGAGAGGGAATGGATTTGATTTCGAGGAAAGGGGGAAAATTCGCTGTTGAAATTTTGAAGGCAGTAGCCATTATACTTTTGAACGAGATTATTTTGAATTATACAGGGAAGGAGGTTATTTAAAATTGGACGAAGTATGGCCATCACGATTTGGTATCGTGATTTTAACAGGGAGAAGCACGATTTTCTTCCGTAATCCTCTGCGTGGTTCAAGGAAGAGAACGTGTTGCAGTTGACCAATTAAAAATTTATATTTAAATTGAATTCGTTTTAAAATCCCAATGCGTTTTCTCACCGTGTGTTCACATAACAATTCCGAATAATACAAAATTTGAAATCTTAAAATAATTCGATATTACGGACCCAATGGAACTGGTTTCGTCGAATTCCGAGACTGTTTGAAAAATAACTATTTTTAATTATCGGTTCAAACAATTAAATTCAAAACTGAGCAAAACAGTTAAAAATTCAATTCTGAAAGTTCTATTACCTTTGGTATTATCAATACGAATTTTAAAAGCTTTCGAAATAATTTTCTTCAGCTTAAAACTGAAGATTCAATTTTTATCCAACATTCAACAGATTAAATTTTATAATTTAATCGCCAATTTCAAAGTACGATCGGGGATTCAAATTAAATCATCGTTCAAATATTTAAATTTAATTAAATATTTTCAATTTAATTTGTTCAAAATTATGGGTCGTTACAAACTTCCCTCCTTAAAAGAATTTCGTCCCGAAATTACAAGTTAAGAAGAAAGGTCCTTATTCCGTTTACTATTTTTCACAATCCAAATAGTTTTATCAAATTTTCAAAACAAATCTTTCTACTAAAGATTCGTTATTACTTCAACTAGTTTCCAACTTCAATTATAAGTTCAAACAACATTGTTTACTTCAAAATTCAAATTCAAAATTAAATTCAAATTTGAACTTTCAAAATTTTGTGATAACCGGGTTTTGGAATATTTGTAACTGATAAATTAACTAGATTTATTAGTAGAAATACTAATTTATAAGTTAAATAAAATTTCTGGTAATGGAAATATATATATGAATAAGTATTGGTTTGAAATCCTCCTAGTATAATTATTTAAATTGGCAAAATTAATATTTCCAAACAATGATAATAATATGTTGTTTATATATATAGATATAAATAGATTTTTTTTTTAGTAAAATAAATACCAAAGCTTTATAAAACATTTTAAATAAAATAAAGACAAGTGTTAAGATGTTAACACCCAAATTAACAAAAGTAAATCATTTAACATAAGGAATTTATAAATAAGTCTTTATATATTTGTAAGTTTTAAAATGCATAGAATTAACATTTATAATAAATAAATTTATTGTTTGACAATTGTAACTTTTATGCCATGCAAATTTACAAGTGGCCAATATGTTTTCTTTTCAAATTTATAATGAAGAAAAAAAAATCAAAGAAATTAAACCAGGTTTTCATCTTCTTGCCACCTTAAAAAAAACCTGGAAATCAAAAGAAAAAAAAAACTGATTCAAACATTCGCCTGAAATCATCAAGCAACTTCAGATTAGTTTTTGAAAGCCTTAAATCATCTCAGCAATTCAAAGATTCCAGTAAAAACAAGATCATCTCAAACCTCAATAAGCTGAGCAATCAAGCAAATTCGAATTTAAGCCAAAGATTTAAAAGTTGCAAATAAATTCAAACAAGTCCAGATTCAACTCTAATACCAGAAAATCAACTCAACAACAAAATTCAATTCCAGATCAAAACTCAAGTAATTCCAGATTTAAAGAAACTTCCAAGTTCTCTGTTCAAATAAAAAGGTGAGTAAACTTTTAGAACTTGATATATATATCAAATTGGAATGTGATGAATCATTGAAGTATGATGGGAATTTTGTTGTGCATATTTTTAAAAATGATTTATGTATACAAATGGGTGTTAGTATATGTGTTCAGGTCTGGAACAGGCTTGCATGTCTCTGTTTTCAGGATTGAAAACCTGATTAAAAACTCAAACCTTCCACTTAAGTGATTTTTAGTCCTTAATCTCTGTACATAGTTTGTTTGTATGTGAGTAAACATTTATCTGGAAGTTTAGGCTTGTTTATCATGATGTAGATGATAGGTTGTTGATCTAATATGGTGGAACATTTTTGCATGGGTGGATTTAGGTGTTTACATAAAGATACATATGAGTTAAACTTGTTCATGTCTGGAAATAGGAAGATTTCAGTCTCTGAAATCATTTTTCATAGGCTAAACTAACTTTGAAAAATTCAATTCTCTTATAATCTCTAAGTGCATGTCTGGAACAGACATATCATATCTCTGTTAAAAATACTTCAGTTTAAAAACCTGGTCTAAAATTCAAATTATCAACCTAAAATGATTTCTGGTCTTGATCTTTAATAAGAAAATGTTCAAGTGTAAATAACATCACTTTTAAAAATAAAGTCTGGGAAAATACTGGTTAACATTTTCGAATTTAAAACATTACATAGAAAATCCTTCAATAACTTAAATTTTGATTTTCAAATCTTTATGCTTTGACTTTATGCCCAGATTCGTTATCAAAAAGGTTGAATTTTAAAATAAATTTGTAGAATTTTAAGTTGTCAAATATTGAGAAATTTTGGGTTGATCGAATTTTGGTTTTGGGAAAAATTCTGGTAATCGGCGTTGAGATGGGAGTCAGGGTTGTTGTCAGAGATGGCCTAGGCAATGGGAATCACTGGAAAAATAGTTGAGGACTTTATTATTGGCCATGGTGGCCATGAAGCATTGGACTAGGGCTTGGGAAGTTAGTTCTGTCGAGTTTAATGGCGAGGTGATTTCGCCCAAATGGATGTGTCGAGTTCGATCGCATGGCAAGGGATCGAGGCGAGGAGTTGTAGTGATGCTCTGGGAGGAGGGCCGGAGTTTCCAGCTGCCGTGATCGTCGTGGCGAACTAGTTTTGTCAGTGTGGTATTGGGTTCTGTCGTCGCCAGAGTGCTCGATTTACGTTGGTCGATGGTTGCATCGATCTGAGAGTTCATACGTGATGCCGAGATGATCGCCGACTTGGTAGCGTCGTCGACAGGGAGACAGCGACGTCCAGACTCTCGTGCACGTGTACCATGCACGTTTGAGTATCAGCTGTCGAAGGAAGTTTGGGGGAAGAAGGCTTTGTCTAGAAGTGAACTCGAAGAAATTGGTGAGGCAACTCGGGAAATTTGGGGTAGGGATCGGGTTTGCTACATTACAGCGTGATAGGGGGTTCTCGCTTTGCGTTAGGTGGCGAACGGGAGACTCTTACCCCTACATGTCCCCGGGGGTAGTATAAGGCCTTTTAGGGTTGGTTGCGACTCGAGAGGGTGGCCGTAAAAGCAAACCCGAGGTATCACTGTGAGCCACAGCGGGGCTGGGATGGTTGAAAAGCCTACCGGTCGTGAACCGTTGCTGAAGGTTGAAAAGCCTAGGACATTACATTTGGTATCAGAGCCAGGTTTAAGCGAGAACCTTGGCTCTGTTGGGATTACTCATTAAAGAATAGGGTCAATGGTACCCTAGAATGAGTTGCGTGTATATATATATATATGAGAGCGTATTTGTTATTTTCATATATAAAGATTTCAAATGATTTTTATATAAGATTATATTTGATATATAAAGCAATAAATATTAAAGAAATTGGTTGTTGAATCATTAAAATTAAATAAAATAATGAGAATTAAGTGGTAATAGTAATACAACCAAATTGAAATTGAATGAAGATAAGTTTGAAATGGATCCAAACTAAAATTAAAATCTTGAATTGTAGAAGTGTTATCAGAATAAAGATAATAATAAATTGGTTTCCAGATATGATAATCTTGGTTATTATCATAAATGGTAGTTGTGTTTAATAATGAATGTTGTTAATAATTAAGCAAAATGAAATGTTTTAGGGAAATAAACTTTTAGGTAAGTATGATTTATAAATTTGAATTGAAGATAATTTTAAATTGTGAAATTTTAAATCTAAATCCAGAAAACTTGAAATTGTTTTAAAGAAGTTTGTTTTGAAATTAAAAACCAAAAATGGTTTAAAATTTTAAGTATGACTTGGAGTGTAAAGGAAAGAAAATGTATATATGAGGAATATACATAATACCAATGATGATTTGAAATAAACACTTAGTGTTGAGTTTTAAATTGGAATGTGATGTAAAACCCAAAGTAAAGTAAGTTTTTAAACTAAAAAGGGGAAAGACTATTAATCTGAAGTTTAAAATTTGAATGGGAATTCAAATTGTGAAAAGTTGACCGGATTAAGTAAATTTAACTTGAAGGAAGTTAAATAAGTTTGAATAAATAACTTGAATTGGAAATTTCAAGATGAAATTTAAATTTAACTTGGATAGTTAAATGGTTAATTTAAATGGGATTTACGAGTGATCTCAAAATGGGTTTGAGATCTGGAAATTGAAAATGGATAATAAATTAGAATCTGAAGATTAAATTGTTTTTGAATTCTTATTTGAAATTTGAAATAAGTTAAGTAAATATAATTTTTAAAATGGAATTTTGAAATTTGAATTCAGAATTAAATGGTTTAAAGATTTAATTTGTTAAAATAAAAAAATAAAATAAAGGTTGAATTAATTTAAAAATAAAGGAATTGTGATTTAAGGAATTAAATCAATATTTAAAAATTTTAACTCGAATTTATATAATTCGAGATAGTTTAAAATTGAGATTTAAATTGAATTAGTTCAAACTGAATTTGATTTGAATAAATGGGAATTGGGATTAATTCATATAGAACTTGAAATGATTTGAAATTTAAGTGGATTCAATTTGAAATTAGTTTGAATAATTTGAAATTGTAATTAAAGTGAATATGTTTAAAATCAAATGGAATTTGATTTGGAATTTGGAAAGGAATTAAGATTAATTCAACTTGAATTGGGATTGAATCAAATTCAATGGAAATTGAAGTATTGAGTTAATTTAAATGGAAGTAGAAATTTAAATTGAATTGATGGGAAATTAATTGGAAATGGAGATTGGGAAATTAAATAGTTTGGCTCTGGATTATTTTCAAAATAAATTGTTTTAATACAAATATATTTTTCCAAATTATTTACTATATAATTTTTCTTCTTAAACCCCAAACTATCTTATACTTATTTTACAATTATTTTGGAACTATTTAACTATTTTGGATCTGTCTTATAAATTAATTACTATTTTTTAGTTACTTATATCTAATCACTATTTTAAAAACTATTTTGCAATTATCTAACTATTTTATACCTACTTAACTATTTTACAGCTATTTTACAAACTAATAACTATTTTTCAACTACTTACCTATTTTAAACCTTTTCAAGCTATTTTTAAATTTAAATAAGTCAGAGTTCAAACTGTTTGTAATTGAAGTAATAACTCAATTGGAAATGCAAGCAATTGAGAATAAGTGAATGGAATTAAAGGAAATATGAATAGAAAAGATAATTGATTTAGCTAAAAAAATCAATAATGATAAATACGTAGGATATACGTATATTATTCTATTCGCATAGTGATTTGATCCAGATTCGAACACAGAATTTCGAGATAGTATTATCGATCCGAGTTGGGATTTTTCGCTCGATTTTCGACGGCGAACCTGGATATGGATTTTTGATTGGTTCTGGATATTCTCTATCATAGCTACGACTATGCAAGGAGAATGACAGATTCTGGTCAAGAAACCAGATCTTAGTCCGCACTAGGGAGTCGGGTGGACGATACTAGTTCGAAAGAGAAATTGTGTGATCGAAGAGCGATCAGATTGATATTGCGTACGAATGATATGAGTACATCGTACGGGTTTGAATGAAATTGATATTGGAAATTTGTGGATAAAATTGTAAAATGGTTTTGAAATAGAAGGGTATATTTTGAAAAATAAATGATGAAATAAAATGGGAGTTAAATATTTCTGTGATTAGAACTCATTTTATAGAAAGGTGATATGGTTAATAACTGTATAAAATATTTATCAAATTTGAATATTTGATTTGGAATAAAACAAAGTTATATATCTTTGTTATATAAGATAAATATTCCCTTATTGAATCTAGCCAGAATAAAAAGGGATTTTGGAAGTATTTGAAGTATAAAAGAGGTTTTATACAAGTTGAGGTGATCCAAAGATTTTTAAAGTCATATATATCTATATATATATAAAGGATATTATGAGAATGATTTTGGAAAAGGTTTTGAGAACCTATGAATTTGGAAATGGCTTTTGATCTTTGAGAAAAATCAGTTTTGGGAATTTGGAAAGCCAAGTTTGGAACTATCGATTTTGGATATCGATTTTGTGTAAAGGAGATTTTGATATAAATCATAAAGGATATGATTTGAAGATACTATAAGTATATAGTATAAAGTGTTTTGTGAATAGCTCTGGGGAAAAAGGCGCTTCCTTGAAATGAACTTCTCAGGAGTGCCACTGGGTGGTACTGCCTTGAACCCCAAGGGGGGATTCTAAAGTTAATCCTGTGAGGAGTCCGGAATAAACTAGTTCCTGAGGATTATTTGTGTAGCGAAAGTCGAGGGGCTGGTGCCCACAGAGGCATTTGGGTTATGCTGTGACGACAGTGTAACTCAATGTCACTGCGATCTACTGCAGACCATAGGGAAAGTCATGTGTGCCGCTGAGAGCCAACTGTCTACGTTTGATTTTATATCGGTAGACTGTGACACTATGGTAACATAGCGAAAGTCGTTTGTGCCGCTGAGAGCCAACTGTCTACGTTTGATTTTATATCGGTAGACTGCGACCTATGTGGGAGAAGTTTCATTTTGACAGCGAAATCGTGTGTGCCGCTGAGAGCCAACAGTTACATGGACTTTTGCTGCGATGGCAACGTAACCCTGGAATGTAACTGTGATCTGTTGTGGGTTCCATGCTGTCATCAGTTACATGGACTTTTACTGCGATGGCAACGTAACCCGTGATGTAACTGTGACCATGGATGGGGGTGATGATTTCCAGAGCATTCTCACCAAAGATATTTCCTCTATTTTCAAAAATGTTTTCTATAATTTCAATAAATTATTTTCCAAGTATTTTTCACTGGGTGTTGAAAACGGGTCTGCTACGTACTTATAGATTTTCAGTCTTACGCCTGATCAACGTATGACCGAATTTCTGTGAGAACAAGGATGGATTTGTGAGACATCGAGTTATAAAAAGTATTTTATAAAACTATTTGGGTAATATTATATAAATTTTAAAGTGTTTTA
Organism: Allium fistulosum; assembly: GCA_030737815.1. NCBI lineage: Eukaryota > Viridiplantae > Streptophyta > Magnoliopsida > Asparagales > Amaryllidaceae > Allium > Allium fistulosum. Next base: position 717,983,482 of record CM060908.1, read on the forward strand.
AAAATTTTAATAAAAGAGTTTATAGTTGAAAATTGATCAAAGAGTAATTTAACTGAAATAGTAGAATAATTAAAATTCTGGCTTCGTTCCTTTTCGAGGACGAAAAGATTTAAAGGGGGGAGGAATGTGATAACCCGGGTTTTGGAATATTTGTAACTGATAAATTAACTAGATTTATTAGTAGAAATACTGATTTATAAGTTAAATAAAATTTCTGGTAATGGAAATATATATATGAATAAGTATTGGTTTGAAATCCTCCTAGTATAATTATTTAAATTGGCAAAATTAATATTTCCAAACAATGATAATAATATGCTGTTTATATATATAGATATAAATAGATTTTTTTTTTAGTAAAATAAATACCAAAGCTTTATAAAACATTTTAAATAAAATAAAGACAAGTGTTAAGATGTTAACACCCAAATTAACAAAAGTAAATCATTTAACATAAGGAATTTATAAATAAGTCTTTATATATTTGTAAGTTTTAAAATGCATAGAATTAACATTTATAATAAATAAATTTATTGTTTGACAATTGTAACTTTTATGCCATGCAAATTTACAAGTGGCCAATATGTTTTCTTTTCAAATTTATAATGAAGAAAAAAAAATCAAAGAAATTAAACCAGGTTTTCATCTTCTTGCCACCTTAAAAAAAAACCTGGAAATCAAAAGAAAAAAAAACAACTGATTCAAACATTCGCCTGAAATCATCAAGCAACTTCAGATTAGTTTTTGAAAGCCTTAAATCATCTTAGCAATTCAAAGATTCCAGTAAAAACAAGATCATCTCAAACCTCAATAAGCTGAGCAATCAAGCAAATTCGAATTTAAGCCAAAGATTTAAAAGTTGCAAATAAATTCAAACAAGTCCAGATTCAACTCTAATACCAGAAAATCAACTCAACAACAAAATTCAATTCCAGATCAAAACTCAAGTAATTCCAGATTTAAAGAAACTTCCAAGTTCTCTGTTCAAATAAAAAGGTGAGTAAACTTTTAGAACTTGATATATATATCGAATTGGAATGTGATGAATCATTGAAGTATGATGGGAATTTTGTTGTGCATATTTTTAAAAATGATTTATGTATACAAATGGGTGTTAGTATATGTGTTCAGGTCTGGAACAGGCTTGCATGTCTCTGTTTAAACATTTCAGGATTGAAAACCTGATTAAAAACTCAAACCTTCCACTTAAGTGATTTTTAGTCCTTAATCTCTGTACATAGTTTGTTTGTATGTGAGTAAACATTTATCTGGAAGTTTAGGCTTGTTTATCATGATGTAGATGATAGGTTGTTGATCTAATATGGTGGAACATTTTTGCATGGGTGGATTTAGGTGTTTACATAAAGATACATATGAGTTAAACCTGTTCATGTCTGGAAATAGGAAGATTTCAGTCTCTGAAATCATTTTTCATAGGCTAAACTAACTTTGAAAAATTCAATTCTCTTATAATCTCTAAGTGCATGTCTGGAACAGACATATCATATCTCTGTTAAAAATACTTCAGTTTAAAAACCTGGTCTAAAATTCAAATTATCAACCTAAAATGATTTCTGGTCTTGATCTTTAATAAGAAAATGTTCAAGTGTAAATAACATCACTTTTAAAAATAAAGTCTGGGAAAATACTGGTTAACATTTTCGAATTTAAAACATTACATAGAAAATCCTTCAATAACTTAAATTTTGATTTTCAAATCTTTATGCTTTGACTTTATGCCCAGATTCGTTATCAAAAAGGTTGAATTTTAAAATAAATTTGTAGATTTTTAAGTTGTCAAGTATTGAGAAATTTTGGGTTGATCGAATTTTGGTTTTGGGAAAAATTCTGGTAATCGGCGTTGAGATGGGGGTCAGGGTTGTTGTCAGAGATGGCCTAGGCAATGGGAATCACTGGAAAAATAGTTGAGGACTTTATTATTGGCCATGGTGGCCATGAAGCATTGGACTAGGGCTTGGGAAGTTAGTTCTGTCGAGTTTAATGGCGAGGTGATTTCGCCCAAATGGATGTGTCGAGTTCGATCGCATGGCAAGGGATCGAGGCGAGGAGTTGTAGTGATGCTCTGGGAGGAGGGCCGGAGTTTCCAGCTGCCGTGATCGTCGTGGCGAACTAGTTTTGTCAGTGTGGTATTGGGTACTGTCGTCGCCAGAGTGCTCGATTTACATTGGTCGATGGTTGCATCGATCTGAGAGTTCATACGTGATGCCGAGATGATCGCCGACTTGGTAGCGTCGTCGACAGGGAGACAGCGACGTCCAGACTCTCGTGCACGTGTACCATGCACGTTTGAGTATCAGCTGTCGAAGGAAGTTTGGGGGAAGAAGGCTTTGTCTAGAAGTGAACTCGAAGAAATTGGTGAGGCAACTCGGGAAATTTGGGGTAGGGCTCAGGTTTGAAATTGTTTCGAGCCTGGTTTTAAAATTTAAAGTAAACAAGTACAATTTTTTTTAAGAAAAACCTGTAACAGTTTTTAAATAAAAAGCAAAGACAATTTTATTTCAAATTTCAAAAGCAGTTATAAAGTTACATTCAAATAATTATAAAGTAATGTTTAAACCATATTTCAAATTATATTTTAATAATTAAGTTTAAAGGACATGATAAATTGAGATTTCAAATATAAATATTTGTTTAAGTTAATATTAGTATATTTGAAAAGGGTTTCCAAAGATTTTAAATGTATAAAAAGTTAAGTGTTTAAATTGTCTTGTTAAAAGTTAGATTTCATTTCAAATATAAAAATTGATTTCTAAATTGGTTTTAATAAAGTAAAGGATTAAAGTAAGTATTTAATATAAATGCAAAGTTTATTCTTAATTAGCTAGAGTGAGATTAATTAAAGATTAATAATTAAAGGTTAATTACTATTTGTAATTAAGGATAATTATTAAATGAAGTAATTAGTGGAAATGAATGTGACTAAGAAATAAGTTTGTATTAGTAATCTGTATTAATAATGTGAGTTATAAATTATTGGTATTAATAATTCAATTAATCAAGGATGATTAATTAAGATGGATAATTATTGGGAGATTAATTAATTAGTTTGTAATTAACTAATAAGTAGAATTTAAAGGAAACTGAAGTAATAAATTTGATTCATTTATGGTTAATTAAATTAATTAAGAGATGTGTGGTTGATTAATCTTATAAATGACTGAATCATATTATACCTTAGATTAGTAGATATCTCTGGTGTGATGTGTGATGCTATGTGGTATTATATGTTGGGTTAAAACAATAACATCTTGTATTTAAATTTTTGAATTGTATTTCATTAGAAAACTTGGGTTAAGAGGACATTGGATTCGAAGAGACCGGAGTCGGGTATTAGTAAATAACCGAAACCACTTCGACTAGTAATCTATAATTCTTTAAGATTTAATTTGAAAATCAAATAGGCTGGAATGAAATAAATTGAGTAATCTGGACCATTGGAAATAAGTGACGGAACTTAGATATTATTTTGTGAAATAATTGTTTGAATATAATAAGTAAGAACTCGTAGAAGATACGAGTTACCCTGGTTTTAAATAAGTTTTATAACCTAGTATTTCATTTTTAGATGAGTTTACTCACGCTGGTTTCCAGCCTGACCCGGGTGTTACTTTGATGTAATGCTCGGGTCAGACCGAGTATTACAGATTTCAGGTAAGGACGTTCTGGAGCTCAGGAGGCGAGCTGGATGGCAGGAACGTATGGAGTGTGATATATTGTTAATTCTTGGGACGAGTTATTTTAACTGTCCAGTGATTGTGAAATGTTGTAACTCTGATGTATTAAAATGTAATTGACTGATACAGTTTTCTTTGTATAACTGATATTATTATTTGATATTGTATTTTGATCCGCTGCGAATGTGAGAATCTGTGTCTTGTTCTGTTCTTTCTTCTATCTCTTTTCTTTTTCTTCTAACTATCTGGAAATTTCGGGTAAGAAATTTCCGGGTCGTTACAAATTTTCTCAAAAATTTTCCAACACTCTAAATTTTTGAAAAATTTCGCCAGCGTCTCCTTTGCGTGGCTAATACGGCACGACTACAAAACGTCCCTATGGACTCTCAGGTTTCAAAAAGAAAAGAAAAATGCCAAGCGGCTAGAGAAGAAATCAATAAATCTCATATAGAAATTTAAATACATACCTTTTCGAGCAAATTCAAATTCATCTTTGAAATCAAAATTCCAATTCCTTTATACACCTGTATATCCTACTAGTAGTAATATCTAGTTACAACATTCAAATCATTTTGCACATTTCAATTACAAAATTTCCAATATAAACTACTTCTTATACATTTTTTAGTTTACTATTGAAGTTACATATTCATTTTTAAACAAAGCGAATTCATATCCATTCTAGTTTATAACTAATTCAAATTGATACCAGTTCAATTTATTTTAATTCTACTTCATTTATCACAAATCAAATCCAATTTCCAATTTCAGCTTGAATTTCATTTACTACCAAATTCAAAACAAAGTTTAACCTTCAGTTTTAATTTTATTCACTTGCAATTGTAAATTTCATTCATTAACTCTTTCATTTCCAATTTGAATCTTATTTCAATCAGATTTCAAATATTTTATAAGTCTTTGACTTATTTACATTTCGATTTGTAAAATCATTTATACACTCACATTACAATCTCATTCCATTTCGAGGTGGAATATCGCGGTATATAGGATTTATAAAATATCATCCGCTTAATAACGGCGCAATAGGGTCTCATCCGCTATATAATGCGGGAAATCAATCAATCCAATATATACATATGCCAATATGTATATATTGCTATATATATATAGATATATCCTACTATATCTAATATCACATCCAAATAGCAATCATATCAATCAATAAATAACTGCAATACCAAATATATTTTGAGTGAGAAAAATCTCACCTTCGCTTTTTATTTGCAATCCATTTTCCAATTTCGGTTTGTTTTCTTCACCGTTTTAGACCTTGTATAAATAATTATACAATTCATTAAAATTTCGAAATAATCGAACAATAAATTTCCATTTAATAGTTTTAAATCTTAACTAATAAATTTATTTTAAACCAAATTTTTCCCTTAAATACTTTTGGTAACCCTTAACGAGATTATTTTGAATTATACAGGGAAGGGGGTTATTTAAAATTGGACGAAGTATGGCCATCACGATTTGGTATCGTGATTTTAACAGGGAGAAGCACGATTTTCTTCCGTAATCCTCTGCGTGGTTCAAGGAAGAGAACGTGTTGCAGTTGACCAATTAAAAATTTATATTTAAATTGAATTCGTTTTAAAATCCCAATGCGTTTTCTCACCGTGTGTTCACATAACAATTCCGAATAATACAAAATTTGAAATCTTAAAATAATTCGATATTACGGACCCAATGGAACTGGTTTCGTCGAATTCCGAGACTGTTTGAAAAATAACTATTTTTAAATATCGGTTCAAACAATTAAATTCAAAACTGAGCAAAACAGTTAAAAATTCAATTCTGAAAGTTCTATTACCTTTGGTATTATCAATACGAATTTTAAAAGCTTTCGAAATAATTTTCTTCAGCTTAAAACTGAAGATTCAATTTTTATCCAACATTCAACAGATTAAATTTTATAATTTAATCGCCAATTTCAAAGTACGATCGGGGATTCAAATTAAATCATCGTTCAAATATTTAAATTTAATTAAATATTTTCAATTTAATTTGTTCAAAATTCTGGGTCATTACAATTAGGGGCTGCAAAATTTCGGTTTTGGGAAGGTCTAATGGTGGCTAAAACATAGGGAATTGGCTTGGAGATAATGGGTTGAGATCAAGTGAGAATAGGTAAAAAGGTTTTCCTCGTTTCTCTCTAATACAACCCTCTATATATGTATGTATGTATGTATGTATGTATGTATGTATCTCTAAAATAGTGACTAGCCTTTTGGCCGCCATTACCTTCTACATTGCTGGTTAAAACATAGCTCTCAATCCACTCCAAAATTCTCAAATATATTTCAAATTAAAATAATACTATTCGATAGTTAGAGGTCGGTGATTCCGGACTTGCAATCTGACGAACCAAGAATAGTAAAAGGAAGGGAAGTCATTACTTCAATGTGGGTTCAAAGGCATCATTAAATTGGTAATTTTAATTCATATTACAGTAATTAAATTATATTCTATGATCCTATAATGAGAAATTTCATATCTGTTTAAATATATTGCTACTATATGTTTAGTTAGGTGAGATTTTGTAAGTAGATGTAGTTGTCACAAATCAGTTTAGTTATGTGCATAATTTGTTTATTATACTATTTGATTTATGCATAAACAAATGTTGTTTACTGTACGAAATCAATTTTTGTCATTAATAATTATTTTATATATATTTATTAATAAATTCATATATATATATTAGTGTATATTTCTCTCTCGTAATAGCATATATGCATATATAAGATATATATATATATATATGATTTAAAAAATTTAGTACACTTATTTATATATAATATGAATTTACAAATTCAAAAATTAATTGTAACGTCCCGGAATTTTCGACTTTCGAAAATTCGACATCGATACTCACTTTATCGACTGCCAAGCCATCGAATGCCGGAAACCCGAAAAGTTATGGTTTTAAAAAGAAGAAAAAGGTAGAAGAAGAAGAAAAGAGTAGAAAAAGAAGAGAAGAAAGAAGAAGAACAACAGAACAACCTCAGAATAGAAAACAATATCAGAATCTTACACATCGCAGCGGAACAATATATAATAGATAATCACTAGTCTTTTAAAACGAAGAACTATATCAGTTTATACATACATCAATCAGAGTCAATATACAACAATGGACAGTTATATAAACTTGTCCTCATACAGAATACACAGCGGAATAAAATAATATCAGATACAAATACTACATCTCGCCATCCAGCTTGCTTCCAAAGCTCCAGAATATCTAGAATATCCTGATAACATAACTCTAGACTGCCCATGTGGAAATTGGTGGGCACCCAGAGTTTAGAAGGGAAACAATAAACTCCGAGTCAGTCATGGTGACTGGTGTGAGATCGTAAAACAGTTATTTTTCACAAAGAAAATAAAACAAATTCGCAATGCTTTTGGAAAATGAAACTACCATAAGACCTCCCGCCACACACAATGCAAACGCAGAATTGGAGGAGATTTCTTCTTATGATAGTCAAAGATGCTTACTACGCAAAATCAAATCATTTTTGATATTATTATTAGTGCATAGTGTAGAAAACATTTCGAAAGTAGAATATAAATCTTAGCCAGCATAGACATTTCGAACTATGCCTACTATAGCTACCATCCAAACAGTGGGGCGCCACCATAAGTGAATGATAGGTTCTACAACTAAAACCGTACAAGGCTCGTATTGTTTCTTTGGATTTCCAACAAATGGTCAGGCCAAGGAACTTCCTATGCCACGATGGGTACGTCCCTGGAATAGACGACCCGAGAACCTAACCGGATCTCTGCCAACACAAGGCCGGGTTACCTCTGCAAAAATAGGTAACTACTAACACGCGTATGCCATCCCCCGATCGTCACCGATCTTCCCGAGGATCCCCGATTCGCAACAAACCACAAAGTAATAAATTTGCAGAAACCACAGAGGTTAAGTATCTGGGCTCCATACCATGATACCACCTTTATCCAGAAGGAATGACATACACTAAGGGGCGCTACTCCCTAGAACCTTACCGCATCCTTCCTGTTTCGACCATTTCCGGGGTGTGAGGCTCGACGAAGTCTCGTCCACAAAGCTACGCTTTCTACAAAGCCATGCTTCGGGTCAAACAAATGATCAACCTATGATCACAAAGATATAAGATCAAACAAATGATCATATCGCAAATGATCAAACACTGATCATTTCACAGCAACACTCAGTATGCCACGTTACCAAATTGGGAGTATATCGCTGATAAATTTCAACTACATAACCTCTGAGCTCGTACGTCTCAGAGAAGGGTGTTAAGCTAAGAGAATAAATTCTCCGCCACCAACAGAAATGTATTTGAAAGAAATCAGCTTTATATCTCAAATTTGTAACGTTAGACACACAATCCATACAAGTCTGTTCCGGGATCGAACAGAACCGAAGGCACTTCTCACGAAGCCCTTGCATATCCGGATAATTTTCAATCACGTCGGGACTTCCCGTCACTAAGGGTGATAAAACCTCTAAACCGGAGATCAGCCGATGTAGAGTAACTCGACGGTAATCCTTCCGTTTTCAAAAATATCCGGTCTTCAACACCGGCCTTCGAATGCAATTCATAACAACGTATCACATATTCGGAATGGGTTATACGACCCCATGGTCCTTTCCCGGCTAACCCGAATAGTGAGCGATTTATTCAAAAATAAGTGTGGCATTCAAATTCATCCAATCACAACAAATACCATTCAAGGTAATTATTGATAGTCGGTTATTTAACTATCAATAAAGATGCGCAACATCATCAGATACCAAATAATTTTCCAAATTATTTATTTTCCAAAATATCTTTACTAGATATGTAATTACCACACTTCAAAAATAAATCAACATTTATTTTTAAAATGAATTCCCATTTCTTTTTATAAATTCCATAGTGAATTTATATTTTTCGAATATCTACTGATGTTCGATTTTCTATTGATTTCAAAAATTCATTTTCGATTTATCTTTAAGAAGATAAATTCTCAAAACGTTTCGTTTCATTTGGAAAAGCATTCCCATACTTATTTAAAAATAGGTGTTTCACAAATCATTTATTTTCAACATTTGAAAATATTCGATATACTTAAATAAAATTAAGTATATATTCATTCTTTAAGGAAAACATTTATTATAACAACATCTATTTGAGTCAAAACGAATGTTACGTAAAACATCGTTACGACGACTCAAAATCACTAGTATAGGGATTCGGAATTAAGATAGATATATAAATCCCAATACTAGATAAGAATATTTCCTTTCGGAAATCATTTACTATAACAACAGTGTTATAGTCCATCATTTCCTTCTTCCTCGAAAACGTCTATTTCAACAATAAATGTTGAAATCTATGGTTTCGATTCATAATACATTTTAATACATCTTTAAAATGTTTAACTTCATTTTTAATATCACTTCTTCAAAAATAATCCATTTTACTTAACAATATATTCACTGTCCAAAATGTGAATATACTTCACTAACCAAATTTCAGTCTTTCTACATATTTATTTCAAGGATAATTCGCTATCCAAAATCGCGAATATATTTCCTTTAATAACCTTCTACATTTAATTTATCAAATTCAATTGATTTCGAATTTATAAAAACAACGTTTAATAAATTTTATTTCTATTTTATAACAACTTTGATTTATAAATCTCCTTTATAAATCAATTCGATAAATATTCCATTTAAAGGCAAAAATCCAATTTCTAAGTAACCTTCTTATAAATCTGTTATTCTACAATTTCATTCATTTTATAACTTCACACTTTATAAATCTAAAAACTTCATATCTTCACAATTTATAATCCTATAAATTTTCTATCTTCATAATTTATAATTCTATAAATTTTCTATCTTCACAATTTATAATTCTATAAATTTCTATCTCTAACACTTAAAAAAACTCGTTTTAAATTCCAATAATTTTAATTGATAAATATCAATTTTGTACATCTTTTATATACATTGTTTTTAATAATTCAAAAATCCAAATTTAAACTATTTTATAAATTACTTAACTATTTATTTCAAAAATCATCTTTTTGTTATATTTCACAAACATTATAATTTCCATAACTTTAAATTTATAACATTTATTTATTTAAAATAAATCAATTCAAAATTTCAAATAAAACGTTTACTTAAAAATCTCTTTTAAAGTTAAAATCGTTATTTTTAAACTTCAAAATTTGAATCCGATGATGCAACAGCACCAATTAGTCAATCACAACATTCAATATCATATATCAATATGATAATAGAATATACATCAATATCTGTAAATAAATAAATATAGTTGAGGAATCCAGTTGGATCCCTCCAACCTGTTTCCCTGCATCCACAGACGTTAGCACAATACCAATTCCACTTCGAGGTGGAATATCGCGGTATATGGGTTTTATAAAAATAATCCGCTTACTAACGGCGCAATAGGGTCTCATCCGCTATACGAGGCGGGAAATCAATCAATCCAATATATACATATGCCAATATGTATATATTGCTATATATATAGATATATCCTATTATATCTAATATCACATCCAATAGAAATCAATAACTGCAAACATCAATTTTACATTTGAGTGAGAAGATCTCACCTTAGCTTTAATTTGCCATCCATTTTTGTTCCAGTTTGGTTTCTCCAAATTTTGACTTTGTATAAATAATTTTATACAATTTATAAGTATTTGAATCAATTGACAATAAATTATCATCTGTTAATTTATTTAAACCAAAAATTTAATTTTATCGAATGATTTATTTTAAACCAATTTCTTTATAAATAAATTTATTTAACCCACATTTAAATTCCTTTAAACCCATTTCCTTTTAAATAATTTCCTTGAAAACTAAAATAAATTAAACAAGTTATTATTTCCTCAAAATTACATATACATACTTATAAAATAATCTATGCCCATTTAAAAATCTATTTTCTTTTAAACAAGTTTTACAGATCCTTTCACTATTTAGATAAAATATTTATTCGCTTGAACAAAATGAAAGTCGTTACCTTCATGTCGATCTCGGCCAAAACCCAACACTTCTCGATTGATACTTCCCCCAGAAAATCTCGACTGAATGCTCGAAGCCCACGCGAGTGCCATCGACTCGAGATTGAAATCACGACTCTGGTTCCCGTTGCTGCCATTGAAATCGCGTCGCCCTTCATTGCTTCGCGCACGCTCGCCTTCTTCGATGCCGACTCCTCCTTCCAGTCGCGAAACCTACGTGCTCCGCGACCTCGCCTTCTCGCTACGCCCACGCGACTCGAAACCCACCTGCCTGCGACCACACACCCACGTCACCTAAAATCCCATCGCCTACCGCCGCGCTCGTGAACGAGCTTCCCTAAGTCGCCGTCGCGATTTGCCTCTTCTCCGATTGAACTCGCGGCCACCATTGATCGAACAAGTCGAATTTGATTCCCCATTTTCTTTTCCTGTAGTCGACTTCGTGTATTGGTTTAGAGGAAAAGGGACGCTAATTCTATTTGGGGGGAAACAGGGAACATGCTTTGATTTCGTTTTATTTTAAATAGAAGGAGCGACCATTGTTCTTTGATTTGAACGAAGAAAATTGTTTTCGTTTTGATTTGTTTTTGAACGATAGAAGGAAAGGAAGCTCGGTTGAAATAGAAAGAGGAGACAGGCGAACGTGTTTGCACGATAAATTTCGTGATTGCAGGCGTGAATTTAGGCATGAGATAAGGGAATACGTGGTGATGTTAAATAATATAAATTTTTAATTTTTAAATTGAATTTGATTTGATTTCAATGCGTTTGCTTGCCGTACGATCACGTATTGACTCCGAAAAATACGAAATTTGAAATCCGACAATAATTCAATATTACGGACCCAATGGAACTGATTTCGTCGAATTCCGAGACTGTGCCTTGGAACACTATTTTTAAATATCGGTTCGAACGATTAAATTTCAAAACTGAACAAATCATTTTCAAATTCAATTCTGAAAGTTTCTATTTTCTTCAGTGTTATCAATATAAATTTTAAAAGCTTTCAAAATATTTCTCTTCAACTCAAAATTGAATATTCAAATTTTCGTTCAACTTACAATAGATTAAATTTTGAAATTTAATCGTCAATTTCAAAGTTATATCGGGGATTCAAATTAAATTATCGTTCAAATATTTAAAATTAATTAAATATTTTCAATTTAATTTGTTCAAAATTCCGGGTCGTTACAAACTTCCCTCCTTAAAAGAATTTCGTCCTCGAAATTACAAGTTAGGAAAAAAAAGTCTTTAACTCGTCTACTATCTTTCAACATCCAAATAGTTTTATCAAATTTATCAAAACAAATCTTTCTATTAAAGATTCGTTATCAATTCAACTAAATTTCTAACTTCAATTATAAGTTCCAAACAACTTTGTTTACTTAACAATTCAAATTTAAATTTAAATTCAAATTTTAAACTTCCAAATTTTCTCAAAATTTCGCCAGCGTCTCCTTTGCGCGGCTAATACGGTACGACTACAAAACGTCCCTACGGACTCTCAGATTTCAAAAAGAAAAGAAAAATGCCAAGCGGCTAGACAAGAAAATCAACAAAAACTCATATTATAATTCAAATACTTACCTTTTGTCGAGCAATTCAAATTATCTTTGAAATCCAAAATTCCAATTCCTTTATAATACCTGTATATCCTACTAGCCATAATATCTAGTTACAACATTCAAACCATTTTGCACATTTTATTACAAAATTTTCAATATATACTACTTATATCATTTTTAAGTTCATTATTGAAGTTATATATCCATTATGATTCAATTTTACATTTCAAATTTCATTTGAATTCAATTTTATCTTTAGTTCACTTCATTTGCAATTGATTCCATTCAATTTATTCATTCACTAATTCATTTACATTAGACTGATTCAACATTCAATTAGTTCAATAGCTTAATTCATTTATCAATCCAATTCAGATTCTCAATTTTATTTAACTTTACCAAGGTCAAATTTCATCACTTAATCAAAATCACATTTTATTTTGCTTAATAAAATTATTTAACCACTTTTTAACAATTCGTTTCACTTCTATTTTCTCATTTTATAAGTTATATAACTTATATTCAAAATTACCACTTGGATTTTTTTATTTTATTGATTCACTTATACTTACTTTAATCCAACTTAAAATTCCTTAAGTTAAATTTATTCAATCTAAATTCACAACAAATTGTATAAGTTATCAACTCATTTATTATTCTCATAAATATTTTTATATAGCATTCCAGGGTCTTAATAACATTTTCAAAGCCATTTTGAAAACAATTCAAATTATCCTTTGAATTTCCAAAACAAACCCAAATTTTTCAAACAACTTCCATTTAAAACAATTTGGCAGCAATTCCTCTTTTGGAAACCCGAAAATGAATTCTAATGATGTGGCCATCATCATCAGGATTATTTTCCAGTGACCTAAAAGAGTTTAGAGCTTTCATCTCTCTAAAACAATTTTCCACAATATCAAATCCTTTGAAAAATCATTTTCAAACCAAAAAGATTTAAATTTTCCAAATCTCCAAAATTTTCATATTCATTTCAAAACATTTCCAAATACTTCTCTGGAATTCCGCTTCAAATTACAAATCACATTTACAATTTACATTCTTAAATTTCATTTGTATGTGAATTTATTTTCTTATATTCTTAATTTACATTTATAATTTCTATTTGTTAAATGGATTTATCTCCAAATCTTTGGTTATTATTTTAATTTCTCATTCAATCTCATATAACAATGATAATATTTCAATGGTATCATTTCCTAACAACCAAACATCCATATACTATGATAATTCATAGAAAATCGTTTCTTTTCTATACAAAAATAGTTTTGGGCAAAATTATTTCATTTACCCTATTTTAAAACAATACTGTGTCGAATTGTTCTATTCAAGTGTTTAGAAACCCCTTCGATCCAGTTGCGCAAACTGTGCCGACGAAGGTTCATATGCCACTCAATAAATCAATCATCACAATATAAAACAATTTTTTTATATTTACTAACAAATACGCGCTCATATCTATTATTACACTCAACTCATTCTAGAGTACTACTGACTCTATCTCTAATGAGTAACACCCAACAGAGCAGGGTTGTCGCTTAACCATATGCTCTGATACCACTTTGTAACATCCTGGAGTTTTCGACTTTTGAAAATTCGACATCGATACTCACTTTATCGACTGCCGAGCCATCGAATGTCGGAAACCCGAAAAGTTATGGTTTTAAAAAGAAGAAAAAGGTAGAAGAAGAAGAAAAGAGTAGAAAAAGAAGAGAAGAAGAGAAGAAAGAAGAAGAACAACAGAACAACCTCAGAATAGAAAACAATATCAGAATCTTACACATCGCAGCGGAACAATATATAATAGATAATCACTAGTCTTTTAAAACGAAGAACTATATCAGTTTATACATACATCAATCAGAGTCAATATACAACAATGGACAGTTATATAAACTTGTCCTCATACAGAATACACAGCGGAATAAAATAATATCATATACAAATACTACGTCTCGCCATCCAGCTTGCTTCCAAAGCTCCAGAATATCCAGAATATCCTGATAACATAACTCTAGACTGCCCGTGTGGAAATTGGTGGGCACCCAGAGTTTAGAAGGGAAACAATAAACTCCGAGTCAGTCATGGTGACTGGTGTGAGATCGTAAAACAGTTATTTTTCACAAAGAAAAAAAAACAAATTCGCAATGTTTTTGGAAAATGAAACTACCATAAGACCTCCCGCCACACACACAATGCAAACGCAGAATTGGAGGAGATTTCTTCTTATGATAGTCAAAGATGCTTACTACGCAAAATCAAATCATTTTTTATATTATTATTAGTGCATAGTGTAGAAAACATTTCGAAAGTAGAATATAAATCTTAGCCAGCATAGACATTTCGAACTATGCCTACTATAGCTACCATCCAAACAGTGGGGCGCCACCATAAGTGAATGATAGGTTCTACAACTAAAACCGTACAAGGCTCGTATTGTTTCTTTGGATTTCCAACAAATGGTCAGGCCAAGGAACTTCCTATGCCACGATGGGTACGTCCCTGGAATCGACGACCTGAGAACCTAACCGGATCTCTGCCAACACAAGGTCGGGTTACCTCTACAAAAATAGGTAACTACTGACACGCGTATGCCATCCCCCGATCGTCACCGATCTTCCCGAGGATCCCCGATTCGCAACAAACCACAAAGTAATAAATTTGCAGCAACCACATAGGTTAAGTATCTGGGCTCCATACCATGATACCACCTTTATCCAGAAGGAATGACATACACTAAGGGGCGCTACTCCCTAGAACCTTGCCGCATCCTTCCTGTTTCGACCATTTCCGGGGTGTGAGGCTCGACGAAGTCTCGTCCACAAAGCTACGCTTTCTACAAAGCCATGCTTCGGGTCAAACAAATGATCAACCTATGATCACAAAGATATAAGATCAAACAAATGATCATATCGCAAATGATCAAACACTGATCATTTCACAGCAACACTCAGTATGCCACGTTACCAAATTGGGAGTATATCGCTGATAAATTTCAACTACATAACCTCTGAGCTCGTACGTCTCAGAGAAGGGTGTTAAGCTAAGAGAATAAATTCTCCGCCACCAACAGAAATGTATTTGAAAGAAATCAGCTTTATATCTCAAATTTGTAACGTCAGACACACAATCCATACAAGTCTGTTCCGGGATCGAACAGAACCGAAGGCACTTCTCACGAAGCCCTTGCATATCCGGATAATTTTCAATCACGTCGGGACTTCCCGTCACTAAGGGTGATAAAACCTCTAAACCGGAGATCAGCCGATGTAGAGTTACTCGACGGTAATCCTTCCGTTTTCAAAAATATCCGGTCTTCAACACCGGTCTTCGAATGCAATTCATAACGACGTATCAC
Source organism: Allium fistulosum (assembly GCA_030737815.1). Lineage (NCBI taxonomy): Eukaryota > Viridiplantae > Streptophyta > Magnoliopsida > Asparagales > Amaryllidaceae > Allium > Allium fistulosum. The sequence continues at coordinate 717,999,192 of CM060908.1, forward strand.
ATATTCGGAATGGGTTATACGACCCCATGGTCCTTTCCCGGCTAACCCGAATAGTGAGCGATTTATTCAAAAATAAGTGTGGCATTCAAATTCATCCAATCACAACAAATACCATTCAAGGTAATTATTGATAGTCGGTTATTTAACTATCAATAAAGATGCGCAACATCATCAGATACCAAATAATTTTCCAAATTATTTATTTTCCAAAATATCTTTACTAGATATGTAATTACCACACTTCAAAAATAAATCAACATTTATTTTTAAAATGAATTCCCATTTCTTTTTATAAATTCCATAGTGAATTTATATTTTTCAAATATCTACTGATGTTCGATTTTCTATTTATTTCAAAAATTCATTTTCGATTTATCTTTAAGAAGATAAATTCTCAAAACGTTTCGTTTCATTTGGAAAAGCATTCCCATACTTATTTAAAAATAGGTGTTTCACAAATCATTTATTTTCAACATTTGAAAATATTCGATATACTTAAATCAAATTAAGTATATATTCATTCTTTAAGGAAAACATTTATTATAACAACATCTATTTGAGTCAAAACGAATGTTACGTAAAACATCGTTACGACGACTCAAAATCACTAGTATAGGGATTCGGAATTAAGATAGATATATAAATCCCAATACTAGATAAGAATATTTCCTTTCGGAAATCATTTACTATAACAACAGTGTTATAGTCCATCATTTCCTTCTTCCTCGAAAACGTCTATTTCAACAATAAATGTTGAAATCTATGGTTTTGATTCATAATACATTTTAAAACATCTTTAAAATGTTTAACTTCATTTTTAATATCACTTCTTCAAAAATAATCCATTTTACTTAACAATATATTCACTGTCCAAAATGTGAATATACTTCACTAACCAAATTTCAGTCTTTCTACATATTTATTTCAAGGATAATTCGCTATCCAAAATCGCGAATATATTTCCTTTAATAACCTTCTACATTTAATTTATCAAATTCAATTGATTTCGAATTTATAAAAACAACGTTTAATAAATTTTATTTCTATTTTATAACAACTTTGATTTATAAATCTCCTTTATAAATCAATTCGATAAATATTCCATTTAAAGGCAAAAATCCAATTTCTAAGTAACCTTCTTATAAATCTGTTATTCTACAATTTCATTCATTTTATAACTTCACACTTTATAAATCTAAAAACTTCATATCTTCACAATTTATAATCCTATAAATTTTCTATCTTCACAATTTATAATTCTATAAATTTTCTATCTTCACAATTTATAATTCTATAAATTTCTATCTCTAACACATATAAAAACTCGTTTTAAATTCCAATAATTTTAATTGATAAATATCAATTTTGTACATCTTTTATATACATTGTTTTTAATAATTCAAAAATCCAAATTTAAACTATTTTATAAATTACTTAACTATTTATTTCAAAAATCATCTTTTTGTTATATTTCACAAACATTATAATTTCCATAACTTTAAATTTATAACATTTATTTATTTAAAATAAATCAATTCAAAATTTCAAATAAAACATATACTTAAAAATCTCTTTTAAAGTTAAAATCGTTATTTTTAAACTTCAAAATTTGAATCCGATGATGCAACAGCACCAATTAGTCAATCACAACATTCAATATCATATATCAATATGATAACAGAATATACATCAATATCTGTAAATAAATAAATACAGTTGAGGAATCCAGTTGGATCCCTCCACCCTGTTTCTCTCCATCCACAGACGTTAGCACAATACCAATTCCACTTCGAGGTGGAATATCGCGGTATATGGGTTTTATAAAAATAATCCGCTTACTAACGGCGCAATAGGGTCTCATCCGCTATACGAGGCGGGAAATCAATCAATCCAATATATACATATGCCAATATGTATATATTGCTATATATAGATATATCCTATTATATCTAATATCACATCCAATAGAAATCAATAACTGCAAACATCAATTTTACATTTGAGTGAGAAGATCTCACCTTAGCTTTAATTTGCCATCCATTTTTGTTCCAGTTTGGTTTCTCCAAATTTTGACCTTGTATAAATAATTTTATACAATTTATAAGTATTTGAATCAATTGACAATAAATTATCATCTGTTAATTTATTTAAACCAAAAATTTAATTTTATCGAATGATTTATTTTAAACCAATTTCTTTATAAATAAATTTATTTAACCCACATTTAAATTCCTTTAAACCCATTTCCTTTTAAATAATTTCCTTGAAAACTAAAATAAATTAAACAAGTTATTATTTCCTCAAAATTACATATACATACTTATAAAATAATCTATGCCCATTTAAAAATCTATTTTCTTTTAAACAAGTTTTACAGATCCTTTCACTATTTAGATAAAATATTTATTCGCTTGAACAAAATGAAAGTCGTTACCTTCATGTCGATCTCGGCCAAAACCCAACACTTCTCGATTGATACTTCCCCCAGAAAATCTCGACTGAATGCTCGAAGCCCACGCGAGTGCCATCGACTCGAGATTGAAATCACGACTCTGGTTCCCGTTGCTGCCATTGAAATCGCGTCGCCCTTCATTGCTTCGCGCACGCTCGCCTTCTTCGATGCCGACTCCTCCTTCCAGTCGCGAAACCCACGTGCTCCGCGACCTCGCCTTCTCGCTACGCCCACGCGACTCGAAACCCACCTGCCTGCGACCACACACCCACGTCACCTAAAATCCCATCGCCTGCCGCCGAGCTCGTGAACGAGCTTCCCTAAGTCGCCGTCGCGATTTGCCTCTTCTCCGATTAGACTCGCGGCCACCATTGGTCGAACAAGTCGAATTTGATTCCCCATTTTCTTTTCCTGTAGTCGACTTCGTGTATTGGTTTAGAGGAAAAGGGACGCTAATTCTATTTGGGGGGAAACAGGGAACATGCTTTGATTTCGTTTTATTTTAAATAGAAGGAGAGGCCATTGTTCTTTGATTTGAACGAAGAAAATTGTTTTCGTTTTGATTTGTTTTTGAACGATAGAAGGAAAGGAAGCTCGGTTGAAATAGAAAGAGGAGACATGCGAACGTGTTTGCACGATAAATTTCGTGATTGCAGGCGTGAATTTAGGCATGAGATAAGGGAATACGTGGTGATGTTAAATAATATAATTTTTTAATTTTTAAATTGAATTTGATTTGATTTCAATGCGTTTGCTTGCCGTACGATCACGTATTGACTCCGAAAAATACGAAATTTGAAATCCGACAATAATTCAATATTACGGACCCAATGGAACTGATTTCGTCGAATTCCGAGACTGTGCCTCGGAACACTATTTTTAAATATCGGTTCGAACGATTAAATTTCAAAACTGAACAAATCATTTTCAAATTCAATTCTGAAAGTTTCTATTTTCTTCAGTGTTATCAATATAAATTTTAAAAGCTTTCAAAATATTTCTCTTCAACTCAAAATTGAATATTCAAATTTTCGTTCAACTTACAATAGATTAAATTTTGAAATTTAATCGTCAATTTCAAAGTTATATCGGGGATTCAAATTAAATTATCGTTCAAATATTTAAAATTAATTAAATATTTTCAATTTAATTTGTTCAAAATTCTGGGTCGTTACATTAATTATCATACATATATTCATATTTTTAAATTAACATTTATTGAATTTCGAATTGTTTATTATATATAAAATAATTATTACATTAGAAATTAAATTTTATATTTTAAAAAAATATTATATCATTCCAGAAATGTATAGCAAAATTTAGGATTTTCTTAATAAAGTTTATTATATTTAATAATTTATATTATTTCAGAAAAACTGTTTATGATTTATTAAAAATAATAATTTAATTGAAAAAAATTTCAAAAATTTTCGTAACCTTTCATTCATGATCCTAGAATTTTTGAAATTTTAAAATTTGAATTTTTAATAATATATTATTTTATATTAAATAATTATTACCGAAATCAATGTATTTGTTTTTAAAAAAATTTCAACTTTGAAAAATCTCTAGATTTTTTCTAAGCTCTATTTTATAATCCTAGATTTTAGAAAATTGTAAAATTTGAATTTTAATCAATAGATTATTTTATGTTAATTATTTATTGATGAAAACATTATTTTATTCATAATATATACAAATTAAAATTCTAAAATTATTATGTTTGAAAAACTAAGTTAATTTTGAATTATAAATAATTTTTAATAATTGTTTTCTCTCTCTTTATATATATATATATATATATTTATCTATATATAAATGCTTTATGTTCATATATTATATAATATATTTATGCATACATGTGTGTGTGTATTGTAACACATATACATGCACATATTTGGACAACATACATGACATACAAAATGAGCTAATATGTCTGTTGCGATGTAAATCCCAACATCTACATATGGGCATATTATACCTTTCATGGATTATTATGTTACACACACACACACACACACATATATATATATGTATATATGATACATTTATGTATAAACTAAATCAAATAAAATTAATTTCATATCTTAATATATTTGAATTTAAATAAAATAAATGGTTTTATTTAAATAAAATTTAGAAATGTTCTAATTCAGTTAGACTTCATAGGCCCAATAAAAATCCAATAGGGTACAAATTTTGAAATTTACCCATAACTTCCGCTGCGGGCTGGTCCAGTTCCAATAACAATCACACTTTGAACAAGCTTCTTCTTCACTGTTTTTGGACCAAAAATTGAACCTTAATCTATCAATTCTTTAACCATCCAAACTTTATCAAAATTATACTTTGACAACTTCTAATGGTGTAGATAGGTGTTTAAAAGCTCTATTTAACATTTCATGATTTTTGAATATTTATTTTATATGAATTTTGAAAGAGATACCATTTTTGGGTTTCATGTTGAAAACGAAAACGAAGAATGAAAATGAGTTTGTGGATAATTGTAACGACCCAGAATTTCTATTAATTAAAACTTGAATATTTAATTGATTTTAAATATTAATAAGTGGAATTAATAAGTCGAATAATTTAAAATTCGAGTATCTGGATTTAATTGGATAATTAAATCGATAAATTAATAATTGAAATTCCAGAAATAATTGAAAATCTGGATTTAATGTGAAGGAAAATGATTTATAAAGTTATATTAAATCATGTTAAAGTTATAGTGATATTATAGAACTTTTAAAATTGAATTAAAAGTTGAATTGTGAAAATTGAATATTTTAATATTTAATCGACTAGTGAAATTAGCCATTTTTGGGACAGTCTCAGATTTGAACGAAACTAGTTCCATTGGGTCCGTAATAGTTTGTTATTATCGGATTTCAATTTTTGTTGCAATCGGAGTTGTCGTTTGACCGTGGCAGCTCGAAACGCATCGAAATTATTTTAATATTAATTTGACGAGTTAAAATAGTCATTTTTCAAACAGTGTCGGATTTCGACGAAACCAGTTTCATTGGATCCGTAATGTGATATTATTGTAAGATTTCAAATTTCAAGTCAATCGGGTTTATCGTTTGTCCGGGGCAAGCCAAAACGTATCGAAATCGGTTTAAATCGATTTGATTTAAATTTGACTGTTTAATTCCGTAACTCGCACAGATGATCGAATTAGCTCCCGAAACACGTTCCATTGTGTTCGGAACGTGGGATAAACCTTATGAACCCCAGGCGGCACGTGTGATTTGGAGATCGTTTGGAAAGGTCGTTTTAATATTAATTTAATAAGTATATACGTATATATATACGTTTAACTAACGAAACCCTAGTCTATTCTCGTGGCCGCCACTTTCATTTTCTATGGCCGAGAATTCTCGATCTTCTTCCTCGAATTTCTTCAAATCCAAGCATCGATTCGCGAAACTTCCTAAATGAAAGTTGTAAAGCACAATAAGAACTACGATTCCAACGGTCGTGATCGAGATCGGCATAACCAATCAACGGCAATTGCTCCTCAAAGCTGCCACGTTCGTGCTCGTCTAGGGGGAGCTGGGGTCGACCGAGCTGGGTCTAGTCGTGGCCGTGGATAGCATTCGCAAAGAGCTTCGATATGGCGCCGGTATGATGAAGTTTCATCGAAGGATGAAGGGGTGGCGGCCGGTCAAAGTTTGAGAGGGATGGGTTCGTTTTCAAAACATGATGCCTGGGGAAGAAGGTCGCGTGGCCTTCGATCTAGAGCAAGGAAAATAGACGGCCGTGATTCGTAGGGGTTAATTATAAATTAAATTGTAAAATTTATTATCGTTAATTCGTGTAATCTTTAAACTGCGATATCTCTTTCATACGAGATCGAAATTTGACGAAACAAGCGGCGTTGGCTTCGTTTTGTCGAGCTCTTCACGATGCAACTGAATTGGAGCCAATTGGAGCTAGTGTGAATTTCGGGTGAAATTAAACGTCTGTTTAATTTTATTCGAAATAAAAGCTGGAACAGAATTGAAACCAAGGTGAGGACTCCTCACTCAATCGAATGTTTTGTTTCGATGTAAATTTTAAATAGTTAGATTTAAAATTGCTTGATTGTGTGAATTGAATGATGATTGCTATTTATTTTGATAAATAGACATTATACGCCGTTAGTAAGCGGATAATATTTATTAAACCCATATACCGCGATAATTCCGTACTGGAGCGGAATTGGTATTGTACTAACATCTGTGGATGCAGGGAAACAGGTTGGAGGGATCCAACTGGATTCCTCACCGTAGTAATTTATTTACAGATATTGTTATATATTCTGTTGTCATATTGATATATGATGTTTGGATGCTATGATTGACTATTTGGTGCTGTTGCATCATCGGATCCATTTTTGAAGTTAAGATAACGATTTTGATTTTTAAAGGATTTTAAAGTGATTTTTTGAAAATATACGTTTATAGAACTGGTTTATTTAAATTGAGATTTTTTTTGAATAATTATAAACGGTTTATATAAAAGATTTATAAAATTGATATTTATAAATTTAAAAGTTGGAATTATAAAACGAGTTTTTATAAGTGTTAAAATGGAGTATAATTGGATTTCATAAGTTAATGAAATTTAATAGATTTATAATGTGAAGTTATAAAATGAATAGATTTTTGCAAATAAATGAATTATAAGTATTTAACTTATAATATAGATTTTTGGTATATAATTGAGTTATAAATTGATTTGGTTAATAAAGTGTTTTATAAGTTAAAGTTGTTATAAAATACAAATGGAATTTATAAATAGATTTGTAGATCCGAGAAATGACTTATTTTGATAAGTTAAGTTATATAGCTTATTAAAGGAAGTATATTCACGATTTTGGACAGTGGATATCCTTTAAATAAAATGTGTAGAAATGTTAAGTTTGGATAATGAAGTATATTCACGATTTTGGACAGTGAATATATTATTAAATAAAATGGGTATGGTTTGGAAAGTGATATTACGAAATGAAGTAATTGTTTTAAAAGATGTTTTAAAACGTGTTAAGTATCGAAAACATAGATTTCAACATTTATTGTTGAAATAGACGTTTTCGAGAAATAAGGAAATGGTGGACTATAACACTTGTTATAGTAAATGATTTCCGAAAGGAAATGTTTTATATAATATTGGGATTTATATATCTATCTAAATTTTGAATCCCTATATTAGTGATTTTGAGTTGTCGTAACGATGTTTTACGTAACATTCATTTTGACTCAAATAAAATTTGTGAAAGAGAATGATTTCCTTAAAGAATGAAATATATACTTAATTTTGATTTAAGTATATTGAATATTTTCAAATGTTGAAAATAAATGGATTTGTGAATTACCTATTATTAAATAGGTATGGAAATGCTTTCCCAATATGAATGAAGGGTTTGAAATTTTATCTTTTGGAGATAAATTGAAATGTGGAAATTGATTTGAAATTGTTTTCAAATGGTTAAGTGTGGAAATTTTATATCTTGTAAAGATATTTTTGAAAGATAAATAATTTGGAAAATTATTTGTAATCTGATGATGTTGCGCATCTTTATTGATGGTTAAATAACCGACTATCAATAATTACCTTGAATGAGTATTTGTTGTGAATTGGATGAATTTGAATGCCACACTTATTTTTGAATAAGCGCTCACTATTCGGGTTAGCCGGGAAAGGACCATGGGGTCGTATAACCCATTCCGAATATGTGATATGTCGTTATGAATTGCATTTGATGACCGGTGTTGAAGACCGGATATTTGTGAAAACGGAAGGATTACCGTCGAGTTACTCTACATCGGTTGATCTCCGATTTAGAGGTTTTATCACCCTTAGTGATGGGAAGTCCGGACGTGATTGGAAATTATCCGGATTTGCAAGGGCTTCGTGAGAAGTGCCTTCGGTTCTGTTCGATCTCGGAAGAGACTTGTATGGTTACGTGTCTGACATTACAATTTGAGATGTAAAGCTGATTTCTTTCAAATACATTTCTGTTGGTGGCGGAGAATTTATTCTCTTAGCTTAACACCCTTCTCTGAGACGTACGAGCTTAGAGGTTATGTCGTTGAAATTTATCAGCGATATATTCGCAATTTGGTAATGTGGCATGCTGAGTGTTGCTGTGTGATGATCAGTGTTTGATCATTTGTGATATGATCATTTGTTTGATCATTTATCTTTGTGATCATAGGTTGATCATCTGTTGACCCAAAGCGTGGCTTTCTGAAAAAGCAAAGCTTTGTGGACGAGACTTCGTTAGAGCCTCAACAACCCAGAAATGGTCGAAACAGGAATGTTGCGGCAAGGTTATGAGGGTCGCGCCCTTTAGGGTATGTCATTTCCTTCTGGAAAGGGGTGGTATCATGGTATGGAGCCCATATACTTACTCATGTGGATACACTTTCTTTATGATGTGTGATGTTGGTTACCGAGCGCTCGGATAAAGGTCCCAAAGGGCCGGGTGATGACATATTCGTGAGTTACCTGTTACAGGGGTAACCCGGCCTTGTTTGGCAGAGAGCAGTTTGTCTCTCGGGGCGTCCAGCCAGAGGCGATCCTATTCGGCAGGAGGAAAGGAAGTTCCTTAGCCTGACCATTTGTTGGAAAATCCAAAGAAACAATACGAACCTTGTACGGTTTTAGTTGTAGAACCTGCCATTTACTTATGGTGGCGCCCCACTGTTTAGATGGTAGTTATAGTAGGCATAGTTCGGAATGTCTATGTTGGCTAAGATTAATATTATACTTTCGAAATGTTTTTCTGCACTATGCAGTAATAATAATAAATCCAATGATTTGCGTAGTAAGCATATTTGACTATCATAAGATGAAATCTCCTCCAATTCTGCGTTTGCATTGTGTGTGTGGCGGGAGGTCTTATGGTAGTTTCATTTTCCAAAAGCATTGCGAAATTGACTTTAAAATCTTCGTGTTGTTTGTTTTAAAGATAAGCTGTTTTAGTTCTCACACCAGTCACCATGACTGACTCGGAGTTTATTGTTCCCTTCCTAAACTCTAGGTGCCCATCATTTTCCACACGGGCAGTCTAGAGTTAGGTTATTAGGTCATTCTGGATTCAGGAGATGCTGTGGAGCTCAGTGGCGAGCTGGATGGCGAGACGTATCATCTATACTATGTATTATTCCACTGTGTATTCTGTATGAGGACAAGTTTATATAACTGTCCATTGTTGTATTGAGTTGTATATTGACTCTGATTGATGTATTGTATAAAACTGATATTGTTCTTTGTTTATAAGACTACTGATTATCTATTATATATTGTTTCGCTGCGAATGTGAGATTCTGATATTGGTTTTGTTTCTGTTCTGTGATTTCTGCTGTTGTTCTTCTTTTCTCTTTCTTCTATCTTTTCTTCTACCTCTTCTTTTTCTCCATAACAATTCGGTTTTCCGGCATTCGATTGCTCGGCAGTTGATACAGTGAATGTATTAATGTCGATTTTCGAGCGACGAAAAATCGCAGTCGTTACATTTGGTATCAGAGCATATGGTTAAGCGACAACCCTGCTCTGTTGGGTATTACTCATTAGAGATAGAGTCAGTAGTACTCTAGAATGAGTTTGAGTGTAATAATAGATATGAGCGCGTATTTGTTAGTTAATATAAAATTGTTTTATATTGTGATGATTGGTTTGTTGAGTGGTATATGGATTCTGGTCGGTATAGTCTGTACAACTCTATCGATAGGGATCTCTAAACACTTATATAGAGCAATTCGGCACGATATTGTTAAATTGGGTAAATGAAATAATTTTACCTCGATTATATTTTGTATATAAAGAAATAATTTTTCACAATTATTAAAGTATATACAATTGATTGATTGTTTGGTTGTTGAAAATTGTAATACCCCAAGATTTTGAGGAAAATTCTTTTAATAAATGATTAAAATTCTGGGGGAAAATCAGAATTATTATATAGGTGGGATTTTCAGTGGTGCAAGGTTGTGTGCATGTGTGCACGTGCACACTAGTTATGGCACTAAGAGAAAATCCAGAATTCCTGAATAATAAAACAAGGAAGGAAAACATTTAGATAAAATGTTTTAAATAAAGAAAATATAGACCTAGACATGAGTATTAAAAATTCCTGAGGATGTGTGTATATAAATATATCTATATATATATGCCTATGTATGACTTGTCTGAAAATTGAGGCAGAAGAGAACATTGACTTATAATGAATAAGTGAAATTTTTATTTGAATAATAGGTGTAGAAATGCACATAAGTATGCACATGTTTTCTGCAAATAAAAGGTTAAAGTTAAATTAACACCCATAGTTGTATAAATGTATATTTATATCCAGATGTTATTTGAGCAGAAAATAAATAAAGGAAGCACTAAAACAGTAAGAACCAAAGTGCAAGAAAGAAAATGTACATAGGCAGAAAATAGAAAGTCACACCATTATCATGTTTGAAGTAAATATAATAAAAATACTTAAAGTTATCACTTTCTGAAAAGAAAGGAAAATAGGCACAATTTAGTCTTGTTTTAAAATGTTGGCCGGGATATTAAGGGATTAGGAAGGAGGGAATATGCAATGCCAAATGCATGATTCTGATCTGGGCTAAAATAGGGATTTTGCATCACTCAAAACCCTAGACAGAACCCTTATTTATACCAAGAGCCCAATCAGAAAACTGCTCTCTCACTAATTAATTAACCTAAGGAAGAAGAGGAAGATAAGGCTAAAGATTTGAAGGGTTTTCTGGTTTAAGTTTGTGTAAGCACTTAGGTGAGTATCCTCACTCATATACATGGCATTAAGACCTGGGATTAGGCAGCCAAGCTTTTATATGTTATATTTTGCATGTTTTGATTTACAAACTATGTTGGCTGCTGATGGTTTCATGAATGTTTGATGAGATATGATCTGCTATGCTGGATGTTTAACTTTGTTGTTCTATTTTCATCTCTGTATATTATACCAAAACCTTAAGGAACATATATCAGAGTATTTGTAACTAGTTTGAATAATGGCTTAAGACAAAGAATGAAAAGATAAAGAAAACTATGAGCTGCATATACATTGGTATGGTGCTGAGGCTTGAAATAATTGGTTAAGGGTGCAATGGAGTTTTTCTCTATAAGTGCTGAGCCCTAAACTAAACAGAAACTTACAAGCCTAAAAACTATGTTTAAACAAGATTGAAAATCTGGCTAAATATAGTTGCTTGAAAAATCAAAATAAACTCAATAGAGCCATGTATTTATTCTCAGTTGCAAACATTCTGGTATATGCTTGAATAGGGTGTTTCTATGTTAAATAATGTGAGATGGAATGACTGGGGTGTTGTATCTCTAGAAAGTAACCTTTAACTTGCTTGCAATATCATGGCTGCAAGGTAACTAGTATGTTTCATGAGTACAGGTGGTATGTACACCTAGCTATCATTGATAGAATGAACATAAATACACTTAGTGATATAACTAAGGATTTTGTGCCAAGAAGGCTGCTGGAATGCTTGTCCTATTTGAAGTAGACAAGTTGGCACATGGCTTGTTTAAGTCCTGAGATCTTTGTGCCATAATGTTAATTAGTTCATGGCAATGTGTCCCTTTGATTCCTTATAGCAGATGAGGCCAGGAATTTATAAGAAAAAGAAAAGGCAACCTAGAAGTTCCAGATAAAAGTTGTTTTGTTGCATATGTTTGCTCTTATGTATTGTACATGATAATACCTGTCAAGTATGCAAAGTATATTTATGCTGTATTCTTAGCTTAATATCATGGATATGTTAGAAATGCTCACACCAGATCATAGATCTGACCCTTATTGCTCATGGCACATAGGGGTGTCTCATTTATAATGGGGCAGCCACTAATGCTTTTGCAGGTTATGATGGAGCTAAGTAAGCAAGATTAAAAAGATATGGAATAGAGGATGCTAAGATAATTAGAAATAAAAGCTAAAATGTGTTAATTCATGCATGTATTCCCTGATTGATATGGCTATCTAATGTATTAAGTAGGAAGAACTTGTAAGAGACATGTGCTATGTTGTTTCTGGTTATTTCTGATTTGGTATGAACTAAGGATATTGATGTTAAACTGATTTGAAAACCTAATTGCTAAAGTTGTTTTGATTTAGAGGGAAAAACCTGGATTTTATAAGTAAAATCATTTTATGATGATTTCAGTTAATTCTGAGTTCTTTCAAAAAGAATATAGATATACAGAAAATAACATTGGGAAAACCCAGAAAAGAATTAAACTGCTATATCTTCAATTTATGATATTGACATAAGTCCAGATGCAAGAAAAAGTGTTTATACCTTGAAGATGTATTTTTAAAAAGAGAAGTATGATTAGGAAGAATGATATATATCTGATCACAAAATGTCTGATTCATACAAATATATATACATGCTTTTGGAAAGAAAAAGGTAACAATGTTTTGTGTATAATCTGGGTTGTAATAATGCAAGCAAAAGAATGGCCAGAGTAACCACAGGGTTAGGCCATAGGTCAGGCCAAATGTTTCACTTCAGATCAATGAAGCAAGGGAACATTTGAGCTCAGTTTTCTGGAAAATGAACAAAGACCCTGACATGTACATGTATATCTGTGTACATGTAGATATTGGGCAAAAATATAGATGTAAATTCTTAAAACAGTTGAAAGAATGGATTTCAAAAATAGTTATGCAAGAAGAATTGTTTTGTATGATAGGTTATAGGCAAAAATTAAATATATATATATGTACAATTATAGGTAGGTATCAGATTTCAGCCATACAGGAGAAAATAAAAAGAAAAACCAAAAATTGTGTTTGAACCGACCAGCATGGTACTCGAACTCGTGACCTTGAATGTATAAGTTAGGCGCGTTTCCATTACGCCTAGATGTTGCTTGCGTTCACTTAGGATCCGCTTTCTTTTAACCTGAGTTTGATAATATTCAGACTTTAAGAAAATCATCTATATTATAAGCTAGCTTTCCACTGATTATTGCTTGGTCATTTCTTAAGTTTAATAACAGTCTAAGGTACATATTCCCAGTGGACACTATAGTCAAAAATCAGGATACATTAAGTTTTAATTTAAAAGGGAATTTATCACACTTTTGCAAATTTAAAAAGGATTTCTACTTATTACCATGCTCTGATTCAAGTAGAATATAACATAGATATCTTCATATATGTATGTTAAAAATGATTTAGAATTAAAACAATATTTCTATATTGTGAAAGATCCTGGATATATTTTTGTTCATTAGAGAAAGAAAAATGACCCTGGGAAATATATTTGTAATAGATGATATATCTATATATCATCTCTAAAAAAAAAATTACCAATAAAACTAGTGAGTAAATAGGAGGGTCATTTCATTTGGTATCAGAGCTATGTTTTAATTAACATAGCAAAATGTTTGTATGCTTATGTTTATACTAGGATTGTTTGTATATTTGACTGTTTATAAGTATTCCCTGAATGTATGTATGTGTGTGCATGTGACATACACAATGATTAAATAGGAAAAGATACAATCAATGTAAAATAAAAGCTAGTGTTATAAACTAATAAGATGAAATACATATACTTTTAGAAATATGGTAGGAAGAGGGTCTCATCATCAAGGAGGATCTAGCACACCACAAATGCTTGACATGCAGGAATTTGTGAGAGTTTTGAGAGATGGAATTGGGCACAGACCTGAGAACCCACATGAGGAGCTCTCCAAGTTAGTGAAGACTTATACCAACTTGGGAGGCAAGAGCTTTGAAGGAACTGAAAGTGTAATGGAGATTCAAGCATGGCTGAGGACATTAGAGAGGATCTTCACTGATATGCAACTAGATGACCAAAGGAAGAGGCAAGTGGCCTCAAGGCAATTAAAAGGTGCAGCTTTGAGTTGGTGGGAGGTGATCATAGCTGGCCGGAATGAAAATGATATTAATTGGAATCAATTTAAGGAGATGTTAGAGGCAAGGTTTGTTCCAGCCTCAGCAAAAACCACTTTACTTGAGGAGTTCATCAAACTTAGACAGGGGACTATGAATGTCACAGAATATACCCAGAAGTTTGAGGGATTGTCTACCTATGGGGCAATGTTAGTGGCTGATGAAGCATCCAAAAATGATAGATACATCAAGGGATTGAACCCAGGACTTAGCAGGGCTATACTACCTTATGCTGACAGAACTTTTGATCAAGTGATAGATTTGGCTCTGAAGATTGAGCAGCATGACAAGGAAAGAGATAAGTTCAGGAATTTCAAAAACAATAGTAACAAGAAGAACAAAGGGAAGTACCATCCTTATGATAAGAAGAAAGGAGAGGCAGATGGTAAGAAGGCAGTAGATGCAAAGCCCAATGAAGCCAAAAGAAAAATAGTTTGCAACCATTGTGGGAAAGAAGGCCATATTAAGCCAAGATGCCCAGAGCTTAAAGGGGGAGCTTTCAAATGCTATCTATGTGGGAAGGAAGGGCATATGAAAAGAAATTGCCCAGAAAACAAGCAACAAGGGAAAGTGGCAAACCTGGAAGTTAGGGGCAAGGCCATAATTGAGGCTAATGCTGAAAACCATGGTCAAGTGGAAGGTACACTATTTATTTGTACCATACCTTTAGCTGTAATATATGATACCGGGGCAACCCACTCACTCATTTCCCATGAAATAGTTAAAAGGTTGAAAATGAACTGCAATTTGGCTGAAATACCTCTGTTAATACAAAGCCCTTTAGGAAGTTCTAGTGTATTAGATATGATCTGTGTGGATGTGAATTTGAACATAGGAGGAAACACATTTGTTTCCAATTTATATGTTCTAAATTTCCCAAATATAGGAGTTATATTAGGGGCAGATTGGCTAAGACAATTCAAAGCCATAATTGACCTAGATGCATCCACCATTTCACTACAAAATTCTAAAGGCCAAAGGGTTACAATTCTATGTGAACCTATCAAAGAAAACAGTCTAAATCATTTAATTGAATTAGAAAATAATCCCAAGGAAATAGCTATTAATGAAATCCCCATAGTTAAAGAATACTTGGATGTATTTGGGGAAGTAAAAGGTGTCTCACACCATAGACCTGTTGAATTCCAGATTAACCTTATGCCTGGGGCTAGCCCAGTTATCAAAAAGCCTACAAGGATGGGGCCAAGTGAATTAAAAGAGCTAAAGAACCAGCTGGAAGAATTAGAAGCCAAGGGGTTTATAAGGCCAAGTAATTCATGCTGGGGTGCTCCTGTAGTATTTGTTAAAAAGCATGATGGTACTTTAAGAATGTGTATAGATTATAGAGAATTAAACAAAGTAACCATCAAAAACAAATACCCATTACCCAGGATAGATGATCTCTTTGATCAACTCAGTGGAGCTAAAGTGTTTTCTAGGCTAGACTTGGCATCTGGGTTTCATCAGATGAAAGTTGAGGAATCAAGTATTAAATATACAGCATTCAACACAAGATATGGTTTGTATGAGTTTCTGGTTATGCCATTTGGGCTAACAAATGCCCCTTCTTACTTTGTAGACCTAATGAATAGGATATTCAGAGATTACTTAGACAAGTTTGTTCTGATTTTTATAGATGATATTCTAATCTACTCTAGAACAATAGAGGAACATGAGAACCACTTACATTTGGTCTTATCTAGATTAAGAGAAAAAGATTTGAAAGCAAAATTTTCTAAGTGTGTGTTCTGGCAAGAGGAAGTACACTTTCTTGGACATGTTGTCTCTGCTAGGGGAATTTCTGTAAACCCCAATAAGATAGTAGCAATCCAAGCATGGAAGAAGCCTAACAATGTTAGTGAAGTAAGGTCATTCATGGGGATGGCAGGATACTATAGGAGGTTCATACAAGGATTTTCTAAAATAGCAATGCCACTCACTAACCTGACTAGGAAGAACCAAAAGTTTATATGGACTGATAAGTGTGAACAAGCTTTCACCCAGATCAAGGAGGCTTTGGTAAAATCACCAGTGTTGAGAGTACCAGAAGGCAATGAGGGATTGGTTGTATATACAGATGCATGTGGGTCAGGGCTAGGGGCTGTGTTGATGCAGCAAGATCAGGTCATAGCCTATGCATCTAGACAACTAAAACCCCATGAAACTAGATATGCAACTCATGATCTTGAGTTGGCAGCAGTAGTTTATGCCTTGAAGCTTTGGAGGCATTACTTATTAGGTGCAAAGTTCATTTTATACACTGATCACAAGGCCTTAAAATATCTCTTTTCACAAAAAGATTTAAATATGAGACAACACAGATGGGTTGAATTTCTTGCTGCTTATGACTTAGATATACTTTATACACCAGGCAAGGCTAACAAAGTGGCAGATGCATTGAGTAGGCAGCATGCAAAAATGGCCATGCTAATGATGGAGGAGTTTAGAGATTTGACCATGCTCACTGATTTGGAAATAGATGAGAGCAGTGGGATAAGTATGGAGATAATTGAGGAAGAAAAGAGTAAAGGAAGGTTAAGTTTAATTACTTTACAATCAAATTTGGCCTTGAAGGTGGCAAAAATGCAAGAAGAAGATCAAGACTTAGCAGAAAAGAGGTCTCTCCTATTAAAGAAGGAGGAAGTGAAGGATTATCACATAGATGTAAAAGGATACTTAAGGTACAAGGGAAGGATATGTGTCCCAAACATCATAGAATTGAAAGAAGAAATCCTTAATGAGTACCATAGGAGCAAATATTCAATACATCCAGGCAGCACCAAAATGTACCAAAACTTAAAAAGGGACTATTGGTGGAAGGGAATGAAGTCTGATGTAGCCAGATATGTTGCTAAGTGCATGGTTTGTCAACAAATAAAAGCTGAGACCCAAAGACCTTCAGGGTTATTGCAGCCACTTAGCATACCACAGTGGAAGTGGGAAGACATATCTATGGATTTCATAGATGGCCTTCCTAGATCCAAGAGGGGAAATACAAGTATTTGGGTGATTGTAGATAGGCTGACTAAAGTAGCCCACTTCATACCAGTGAAAGCAGACAGAAATGCACCTAGGTTAGCCCAAATTTTTATGAGAGAAGTGGTAAAACTGCATGGTGTTCCTAAAACTATAGTGAGTGATAGGGATACAATCTTCACTTCAAGGTTCTGGAGGAGCTTCCAAGAAGCTATGGGGAGTGAATTGTGCCTAAGCACTGCTTATCACCCCCAATCAGATGGGCAAACAGAAGTGGTAAACAAGATTTTAGAGGATTTGCTTAGGGCATGTGTGTTAGATTTTGGAGGAAATTGGGAGGACCACCTCCATTTGGCTGAGTTCACATACAATAATAGCCACCAAAGCACAATTGGAATGGCACCCTTTGAAGCCCTATATGGAAAGCCATGTCTATCACCTGTGTGTTGGGCTGAGGCAGGAGAGAAAGCTATCCTAGGGCCAGAATATGTCAAAGACATCACAGAGAAAATAGAACTGGTGAGAAAGAGGATGGCAGTAGCTCAAGATAGGCAAAAGAAGTATGCTGATGCAAAGAGGAAGTCAGTGGAATTCAAAGTAGGTGATTATGTCTTCATTAAGGTTTCACCAATGAAGAAAGTCTTGAGATTTGGCAAGCAGGGGAAACTCAGACCCAGATATGTTGGACCATACAAGATTTTGGAAAGGATAGGCTCACTAGCCTATAAGCTGGAGCTTCCAGAGAAGATGAGTGCAATGCACAATGTGTTTCATGTGTCACAACTAAGGAGATGGGTACATGACAAGGAGGAAATCTTAGAAAAGCCTACTGAAGTTCAGATTAATCCAGATCTAATCTATGAGAAAGAGCCAGTGGGAATTGTGGCAAGGGAAGAAAAGAAATTAAGAAACAAGACATTGAAGCTTGTAAAGATTCAATGGAGTATAGATCCTAGTGATTGTACTTGGGAGCTAGAGGATAAAATCAGGATGGATTACCCTAGGCTCTTTGCAAATTTAAAAGGTAAATTCTTAGATTACTAAGAAAATTTGATATGTATGATAGACAGTGACTATTTAAATTGCTCATGCGTATTTGAATAATTTTCCTAAGAAAGTAGGAGTACTCAAAGAATATGTTGTAAATTGTGAGGGCACAATTCCTAAAAGGAGGGGTGATTGTAATACCCCAAGATTTTGAGGAAAATTCTTTTAATAAATGATTAAAATTCTGGGGGAAAATCAGAATTATTATATAGGTGGGATTTTCAGTGGTGCAAGGTTGTGTGCATGTGTGCACGTGCACACTAGTTATGGCACTAAGAGAAAATCCAGAATTCCTGAATAATAAAACAAGGAAGGAAAACATTTAGATAAAATGTTTTAAATAAAGAAAATATAGACCTAGACATGAGTATTAAAAATTCCTGAGGATGTGTGTATATAAATATATCTATATATATATGCCTATGTATGACTTGTCTGAAAATTGAGGCAGAAGAGAACATTGACTTATAATGAATAAGTGAAATTTTTATTTGAATAATAGGTGTAGAAAAGCACATAAGTATGCACATGTTTTCTGCAAATAAAAGGTTAAAGTTAAATTAACACCCATAGTTGTATAAATGTATATTTATATCCAGATGTTATTTGAGCAGAAAATAAATAAAGGAAGCACTAAAACAGTAAGAACCAAAGTGCAAGAAAGAAAATGTACATAGGCAGAAAATAGAAAGTCACACCATTATCATGTTTGAAGTAAATATAATAAAAATACTTAAAGTTATCACTTTCTGAAAAGAAAGGAAAATAGGCACAATTTAGTCTTGTTTTAAAATGTTGGCCGGGATATTAAGGGATTAGGAAGGAGGGAATATGCAATGCCAAATGCATGATTCTGATCTGGGCTAAAATAGGGATTTTGCATCACTCAAAACCCTAGACAGAACCCTTATTTATACCAAGAGCCCAATCAGAAAACTGCTCTCTCACTAATTAATTAACCTAAGGAAGAAGAGGAAGATAAGGCTAAAGATTTGAAGGGTTTTCTGGTTTAAGTTTGTGTAAGCACTTAGGTGAGTATCCTCACTCATATACATGGCATTAAGACCTGGGATTAGGCAGCCAAGCTTTTATATGTTATATTTTGCATGTTTTGATTTACAAACTATGTTGGCTGCTGATGGTTTCATGAATGTTTGATGAGATATGATCTGCTATGCTGGATGTTTAACTTTGTTGTTCTATTTTCATCTCTGTATATTATACCAAAACCTTAAGGAACATATATCAGAGTATTTGTAACTAGTTTGAATAATGGCTTAAGACAAAGAATGAAAAGATAAAGAAAACTATGAGCTGCATATACATTGGTATGGTGCTGAGGCTTGAAATAATTGGTTAAGGGTGCAATGGAGTTTTTCTCTATAAGTGCTGAGCCCTAAACTAAACAGAAACTTACAAGCCTAAAAACTATGTTTAAACAAGATTGAAAATCTGGCTAAATATAGTTGCTTGAAAAATCAAAATAAACTCAATAGAGCCATGTATTTATTCTCAGTTGCAAACATTCTGGTATATGCTTGAATAGGGTGTTTCTATGTTAAATAATGTGAGATGGAATGACTGGGGTGTTGTATCTCTAGAAAGTAACCTTTAACTTGCTTGCAATATCATGGCTGCAAGGTAACTAGTATGTTTCATGAGTACAGGTGGTATGTACACCTAGCTATCATTGATAGAATGAACATAAATACACTTAGTGATATAACTAAGGATTTTGTGCCAAGAAGGCTGCTGGAATGCTTGTCCTATTTGAAGTAGACAAGTTGGCACATGGCTTGTTTAAGTCCTGAGATCTTTGTGCCATAATGTTAATTAGTTCATGGCAATGTGTCCCTTTGATTCCTTATAGCAGATGAGGCCAGGAATTTATAAGAAAAAGAAAAGGCAACCTAGAAGTTCCAGATAAAAGTTGTTTTGTTGCATATGTTTGCTCTTATGTATTGTACATGATAATACCTGTCAAGTATGCAAAGTATATTTATGTTGTATTCTTAGCTTAATATCATGGATATGTTAGAAATGCTCACACCAGATCATAGATCTGACCCTTATTGCTCATGGCACATGGGGGTGTCTCATTTATAATGGGGCAGCCACTAATGCTTTTGCAGGTTATGATGGAGCTAAGTAAGCAAGATTAAAAAGATATGGAATAGAGGATGCTAAGATAATTAGAAATAAAAGCTAAAATGTGTTAATTCATGCATGTATTCCCTGATTGATATGGCTATCTAATGTATTAAGTAGGAAGAACTTGTAAGAGACATGTGCTATGTTGTTTCTGGTTATTTCTGATTTGGTATGAACTAAGGATATTGATGTTAAACTGATTTGAAAACCTAATTGCTAAAGTTGTTTTGATTTAGAGGGAAAAACCTGGATTTTATAAGTAAAATCATTTTATGATGATTTCAGTTAATTCTGAGTTCTTTCAAAAAGAATATAGATATACAGAAAATAACATTGGGAAAACCCAGAAAAGAATTAAACTGCTATATCTTCAATTTATGATATTGACATAAGTCCAGATGCAAGAAAAAGTGTTTATACCTTGAAGATGTATTTTTAAAAAGAGAAGTATGATTAGGAAGAATGATATATATCTGATCACAAAATGTCTGATTCATACAAATATATATACATGCTTTTGGAAAGAAAAAGGTAACAATGTTTTGTGTATAATCTGGGTTGTAATAATGCAAGCAAAAGAATGGCCAGAGTAACCACAGGGTTAGGCCATAGGTCAGGCCAAATGTTTCACTTCAGATCAATGAAGCAAGGGAACATTTGAGCTCAGTTTTCTGGAAAATGAACAAAGACCCTGACATGTACATGTATATCTGTGTACATGTAGATATTGGGCAAAAATATAGATGTAAATTCTTAAAACAGTTGAAAGAATGGATTTCAAAAATAGTTATGCAAGAAGAATTGTTTTGTATGATAGGTTATAGGCAAAAATTAAATATATATATGTACAATTATAGGTAGGTATCAGATTTCAGCCATACAGGAGAAAATAAAAAGAAAAACCAAAAATTGTGTTTGAACCGACCAGCATGGTACTCGAACTCGTGACCTTGAATGTATAAGTTAGGCGCGTTTCCATTACGCCTAGATGTTGCTTGCGTTCACTTAGGATCCGCTTTCTTTTAACCTGAGTTTGATAATATTCAGACTTTAAGAAAATCATCTATATTATAAGCTAGCTTTCCACTGATTATTGCTTGGTCATTTCTTAAGTTTAATAACAGTCTAAGGTACATATTCCCAGTGGACACTATAGTCAAAAATCAGGATACATTAAGTTTTAATTTAAAAGGGAATTTATCACACTTTTGCAAATTTAAAAAGGATTTCTACTTATTACCATGCTCTGATTCAAGTAGAATATAACATAGATATCTTCATATATGTATGTTAAAAATGATTTAGAATTAAAACAATATTTCTATATTGTGAAAGATCCTGGATATATTTTTGTTCATTAGAGAAAGAAAAATGACCCTGGGAAATATATTTGTAA
The DNA here is from genome assembly GCA_030737815.1 of Allium fistulosum. Lineage (NCBI taxonomy): Eukaryota > Viridiplantae > Streptophyta > Magnoliopsida > Asparagales > Amaryllidaceae > Allium > Allium fistulosum. The sequence goes on from CM060908.1 coordinate 718,021,161, forward strand.
TAGATGATATATCTATATATCATCTCTAAAAAAAAAATTACCAATAAAACTAGTGAGTAAATAGGAGGGTCATTTCAAAAATGTAAATATATATAAGTAAATAAAAGTTGTTTGAATAAGTTAAATAAAACAACAATTGTGAAAGAATAAATTATATAAGAGAATGAATTATAAATATGGAGTTATAATTAATATGATTTACAATGATAAAATAATCTTATATATAAATAGAGAAATTTTATAAGTAAAAGATTTGTAATGAGATTTATAAATCAAGGAAATTTTTGAAAGAATTTAAAGCACTGAATTCACTATTGTTACTGGGAAATAGTACGGTGATGACTGCAGCATCATCAGTATCATTTTCGAGTTTCTGTGTGATTGATTTGCTACTCATAGTAAATTGAAATTGAAGTTTTGTTATGATAAACAAATTTGATTTAAAATCCAAGTTGTAAAGTGATAAATATAAGTGAAATCAGATTTATACTTATGATATGAGATAATAGATTTAACTTTGGTAAAGTTAATGAATTTGAGTAGCATAATGAAATATGATGTGAAATTTTTAGCTTTGGTAAAAAGTTAAATATAAATTAAATCAGATTTGGAAGCTTAAATGTATAAGTTGTATAACTTATAAAATGAGTAATGTAAGCAGAACCAAATGATAAAGTGATTAAACAATTTTGTTAAGTCAAATATGATATAAATTTGAAGGATTGATGAAATTTGATTTTGGTAAAAGGTTAAATTAACTTTGTTAACGAAAACAAAAATCTGAATTGGATTTATAAGTGGAAACTTAAGTTAAGTTAAACAAATGATGTTTAATTGGAATATAACTTAAGTAATGGTGAATGAATTTGATTTTGGGTATCAAAAAAATTAATTAATGAAATGAAGTGATGAATGTGAACTTGAGTTATATAAATGAAATTCAATTTTATTTGTAAAATGAAGTAGCAATTGAATTGAATAAAAAAATTGAATGTAAATCAATCTAATATAAATGAATTGATATGAAACAATGAATATAGGTGTTAATTCATTAGAAGCTAATGGAGTTGAGAAATTTAATAAATTGAATGGAAGTCAATTCAATATCAACCAATTGAAATTAAAAGTGTTGAACCAAATTGAATGTGAAGTAATGTAAATTGAATAAATTTGGTTGTAATGGATGTACATTGGTTGTTATATGGATGTTGGTTGATTGTATATAAATTCATTAAATGTTAATGAAGTTGAATGGATAAAATTTGGAGCTAAAGTAATTGAATCCAAATTGAAAGTAAATGAATATGAACTGAATTTGATTTAATTTGGAAGTGAACTAATGTGAATGTAAACAAATTGAATTTGAACGAACGAATATTAGTAAAATCCAATGTAAACGAATCAAATATGATTTAAAATTGAAAACCAATCCATTGAATATTAATGAGAAGTGAATTTATTGGATGATGGTTGCATTTGTTATTTGTTGCATTTGCTATATTGACACATATGTAGTTGTTATGTTGCTATATGATGTATATCGATATTATTTTCTATATACATGTTCTCATTTGTTTGATTTAGTGTTTAGTAGGTGCGGATAGCGTTTGCTTCGCATTTGGAGCTCGCTTTCGCGCTATATTAGCCGTATACGCTCGCTAAAAATATATAAGGTACATATCTCGGATTAAATATCGTACTTTTACACTTTTTCCCTACGGGATGCCTCATCACTTGATGAGATGTATATTTGTGATATATATACACTGTCATTTTTTTTTCGGATCGAGCCGCGCAAAGGAGACTATGGCGAATTTTTTTGAAAATTTAAGGTGTTAGAATATTTTTGAGAAAATTGAGAAAATTGAAAATTTTGAAAACTAAGTTTAGATTTGAAAACTTAGTAGAGATTTTGTAAGAAGTTTAACGATTGGATTTTGGGAAAGTTAAACACTTAAGAGATTTGGAAGTCTAATTTGAATGGTTTGTTTTGAAAAATTAATAGATTTTGTATCTTCTTCTTGCTTGGTAATTTCGAGGACGAAATTCTTTTAAGGGGGGAAGTTTGTAACGACCCAGAATTTCTATTAATTAAAACTTGAATATTTAATTGATTTTAAATATTAATAAGTGGAATTAATAAGTCGAATAATTTAAAATTCGAGTATCTAGATTTAATTGGATAATTAAATCGATAAATTAATAATTGAAATTCCAGAAATAATTGAAAATCTGGATTTAATGTGAAGGAAAATGATTTATAAAGTTATATTAAATCATGTTAAAGCTATAGTGATATTATAGAACTTTTAAAATTGAATTAAAAGTTGAATTGTGAAAATTGAATATTTTAATATTTAATCGACTAGTGAAATTAGCCATTTTTGGGACAGTCTCAGAATTGAACGAAACTAGTTCCATTGGGTCCGTAATAGTTTGTTATTATCAGATTTCAATTTTTGTAGCAATCGGAGTTGTCGTTTGACCATGGCAACTCGAAACGCATTGAAATTATTTTAATATTAATTTGACGAGTTAAAATAGTCATTTTTCAAACAGTGTCGGATTTCGATGAAACCAGTTTCATCGGATCCGTAATGTGATATTATTGTAAGATTTCAAATTTCAAATCAATCGGGTTTATCGTTTGTCCGGGGCAAGCCAAAACGTATCGAAATCGGTTTAAATCGATTTGATTTAAATTTGACTATTTAATTCCGTAACTCGCACAGATGACCGAATTAGCTCCCGAAACACATTCCATTGTGTTCGGAAGTGGGATAAACCTTATGAACGCCAGGCGGCACGTGTGATTTGGAGATCGTTTGGAAAGGTCGTTTTAATATTAATTTAATAAGTATATACTTATATATGTACGTTTAACTAACGAAACCCTAGTCTATTCTCATGGCCGCCACTTTCGTTTTCTATGGCCGAGAATTCTCGATCTTCTTCCTCGAATTTCTTCAAATCCAAGCATCGATTCGCGAAACTTCCTAAATGAAAGTTGTAAAGCACAATAAGAACTACGATTCCAACGGTCGTGATCGAGATCGGCATAACCAATCAACGGCAATTGCTCGTCAAAGCTGCCACGTTCGTGCTCGTCTAGGGGGAGCTGGGATCGACCGAGCTGGGTCTAGTCATGGCCGTGGATAGCATTCGCAAAGAGCTTCGATATGGCGCCGGTATGATGAAGTTTCATCGAAGGATGAAGGGGTGGCGGCCGGTCAAAGTTTGAGAGGGATGGGTTCGTTTTCAAAACGTGATGCCTGGGGAAGAAGGTCGCGTGGCCTTCGATCTAGAGCAAGGAAAATAGACGGCCGTGATTCGTAGGGGTTAATTATAAATTAAATTGTAAAATTTATTATCGTTAATTCGTGTAATCTTTAAACTGCGATATCTCTTTCATACGAGATCGAAATTTGACGAAACAAGCGGCGTTGGCTTCGTTTTGTCGAGCTCTTCACGATGCAACTGAATTGGAGCCAATTGGAGCTAGTGTGAATTTCGGGTGAAATTAAACGTCTGTTTAATTTTATTCGAAATAAAAGCTGGAACAGAATTGAAACCAAGGTGAGGACTCCTCACTCAATCGAATGTTTTGTTTCGATGTAAATTTTAAATAGTTAGATTTAAAATTGCTTGATTGTGTGAATTGAATGATGATTGCTATTTATTTTGATAAATAGACATTATACGCCGTTAGTAAGCGGATAATATTTATTAAACCCATATACCGCGATAATTCCGTACTGGAGCGGAATTGGTATTGTACTAACATCTGTGGATGCAGGGAAACAGGTTGGAGGGATCCAACTGGATTCCTCACCGTAGTAATTTATTTACAGATATTGTTATATATTCTGTTTCCATATTGATATATGATGTTTGGATGCTATGATTGACTATTTGGTGCTGTTGCATCATCGGATCCATTTTTGAAGTTAAGATAACGATTTTGATTTTTAAAGGATTTTAAAGTGATTTTTTGAAAATATACGTTTATAGAACTGGTTTATTTAAATTGAGATTTTTTTGAATAATTATAAACGGTTTATATAAAAGATTTATAAAATTGATATTTATAAATTTAAAAGTTGGAATTATAAAACGAGTTTTTATAAGTGTTAAAATGGAGTATAATTGGATTTCATAAGTTAATGAAATTTAATAGATTTATAATGTGAAGTTATAAAATGAATAGATTTTTGCAAATAAATGAATTATAAGTATTTAACTTATAATATAGATTTTTGGTATATAATTGAGTTATAAATTGATTTGGTTAATAAAGTGTTTTATAAGTTAAAGTTGTTATAAAATACAAATGGAATTTATAAATAGATTTGTAGATCCGAGAAATGACTTATTTTGATAAGTTAAGTTATATAGCTTATTAAAGGAAGTAAATTCACGATTTTGGACAGTGGATAATCCTTTAAATAAAATGTGTAGAAATGTTAAGTTTGGATAATGAAATATATTCACGATTTTGGACAGTGAATATATTATTAAATAAAATGGGTATGGTTTGGAAAGTGATATTACGAAATGAAGTAATTGTTTTAAAAGATGTTTTAAAACGTGTTAAGTATCGAAAACATAGATTTCAACATTTATTGTTGAAATAGACGTTTTCGAGAAATAAGGAAATGGTGGACTATAACACTTGTTATAGTAAATGATTTCCGAAAGGAAATGTTTTATATAGTATTGGGATTTATATATCTATCTAAAATTTGAATTCCTATATTAGTGATTTTGAGTTGTCGTAACGATGTTTTACGTAACATTCGTTTTGACTCAAATAAAATTTGTGAAAGAGAATGATTTCCTTAAAGAATGAAATATATACTTAATTTTGATTTAAGTATGTTGAATATTTTCAAATGTTGAAAATAAATGGATTTGTGAATTACCTATTATTAAATAGGTATGGAAATGCTTTCCCAATATGAATGAAGGGTTTGAAATGTTATCTTTTGGAGATAAATTGAAATGTGGAAATTGATTTGAAACTGTTTTCAAATGGTTAAGTGTGGAAATTTTATATCTTGTAAAGATATTTTTGAAAGATAAATAATTTGGAAAATTATTTGGAATCTGATGATGTTGCGCATCTTTATTGATGGTTAAATAACTGACTATCAATAATTACCTTGAATGGGTATTTGTTGTGAATTGGATGAATTTGAATGCAACACTTATTTTTGAATAAGCGCTCACTATTCGGGTTAGCCAGGAAAGGACCATGGGGTTGTATAACCCATTTCGAATATGTGATACGTCGTTATGAATTGCATTTGTTGACCGGTGTTGAAGACCGGATATTTGTGAAAACAGAAGGATTACCGTCGAGTTACTCTACATCGGTTGATCTCCGATTTAGAGGTTTTATCACCCTTAGTGACGGGAAGTCCGGACGTATCTGGCCACATCTGACTTCATCCCCTTCCACCAAAGATTTCTTTTCAAATTTTGATACATCTTGGTGCTACCTGGGTGTATGGAGTACTTACTCCTATGGTACTCATTTAATATTTCCTCTTTCAATTCTATATTTTCTGGAACACATATCCTATTTTTATTCCTTAAATAACCATTTTTATCAATTTGATAATTTATTACTTCCTCCCCTTTTGATATGAGCATTTTCTTTTCCATCATGTTTAAGTCTTGTTCCTGCATTTGTCCAATCTTAAGAAGTAAATCTGATTGCAGAGATATCATACTTAATTTTCCTTTACCTTTACCTTCTTCAATAGGCATCATTTGTTCCTCACTGTTTTCCTCAATTTCCAAATCAGTAAGTATAGACAAATCCCTAAACTCTTCCATCATCAACATGGCTACCTTGGCATGTTGTCTACTCAAGGCATCTGCAACTTTATTTGCCTTGCCTGGTGTATACAGTATATCTAGGTCATAGGCACCTAGGAACTCTACCCATCTATGTTGCCTCATGTTCAAATCTTTTTGTGAGAATAAATATTTCAGTGTCTTATGATCAGTGTACAAAATGAATTTGGCACCTAACAAATAATGTCTCCAAAGTTTCAAAGCATACACAACTGCTGCTAGTTCAAGATCATGGGTTGCATACCTGGTTTCATGTGGCTTTAATTGCCTAGATGCATAGGCTACCACCTGGTCTTGCTGCATCAACACAGCCCCTAACCCAGAGCCACTTGCATCAGTGTACACAACCAAATTTTCATTTCCTTCTGGCACTCTCAATACTGGTGCATCAATCAGGGCTTCTTTTATTTTGATAAAAGCTTGCTCACATTTTTCTGTCCATACAAAGGCTTGGTTCTTTCTAGTTAAATTGGTAAGTGGTGATGATATTTTTGAGAAATCTTTTATGAATCTCCTATAATATCCTGCCATCCCCATAAATGATCTAATCTCACTGATGGTGCTAGGCCTTTTCCATGCTTGGATTGCCACTACTTTGTTAGGGTTTACTGATATTCCTTTGGCAGAGATGACATGCCCAAGGAAATGCACTTCTTCTTTCCAAAATGCACATTTTGAAAATTTTGCCTTTAAATCATTTTCCCTTAGTCTTGACAAAACTAAATGCAAATGATTTTTATGCTCTTCCACTGTCTTAGAATAAATCAAAATGTCATCAATAAAAATCAGTACAAACTTGTCTAGATAATCTCTAAATATTCTATTCATCAAATCAACAAAATATGAAGGAGCATTTGTCAAACCAAATGGCATGACCAAAAATTCATATAAGCCATATCTTGTGTTAAATGCAGTATACTTAACACTTGAGTCTTCAACCTTCATTTGATGGAATCCTGATGCTAAGTCTAGCCTGGAAAATATTTTAGCTTCACTGAGTTGGTCAAAGAGATCATCTATTCTAGGCAATGGGTATTTATTCTTGATGGTTACTTTATTTAGTTCTCTGTAATCTATGCACATTCTCAAGGTACCATCATGTTTTCTTACAAACACTACTGGAGAACCCCAGCAAGAATTGCTTGGCCTTATAAATCCCTTGCCTTCTAATTCTTCCAACTGATTTTTCAATTCTTTCAGTTCACTTGGCCCCATTCTATAAGGTTTCTTGATTATTGGACTTGCTCCTGGAATGAGATTAATTTGGAACTCAACTGGTCTGTGGTGTGGAACACCCTTAACTTCCCCAAACACATCCAAGTATTCATTAACTATGGGAATTTCTTCAATGGTTAGTTCACTCAGATCTTTTTCTAAGTCAACTAAATGATACAATTTCCCTTCCTTGGCTATTTTACATAGAACTGTGATTCTCTGGCCTCTAGAATCTTGCAATGATATGGTGGATGAGTCTAAATTAATTATGGCTTTAAATTGCCTTAACCAATCTACCCCCAATATAACTCCTATATTTGGGTAATTTAAAACATATAAATTGGAAATAAAAATATTTCCTCCTATGTTTAACTCCACATCCACACAATTCATGTTCAAAACACTAGAACTCCCTAGGGGACTTTGTACAAGCAATGGGGTTTCAACCAATTTGCAGTTTAATTTTAACACTTTAACTAATTCATAGGAAATCAAAGAGTGTGTTGCTCCAGTATCATATACTACTGGTATGGGTATGGCACAAATGAGTAATGTACCTTCCACTTGGCCATGATTTTCAGCATCAATTTTCACTGCAGATTTGCCTTTTCCTTCCAAAGTTGCCAATTTCCCTTGCTGTTTATTCTCAGGACAGTTCCTCTTCATATGCCCCCTCTTTCCCACATAGGTAGCATTTGAAGGCTCCTCCTTTTAACTCTGGGCACCTTGGTTTGATGTGTCCTTCTTTTCCACAATGATGGCAAACCAATTTCTTCTTAGTATCATTGGCTTTAGTATCTTTACTCTTCCTGTTGTCTGCCTCCTCCTTCTTTTTATCATAAGGGTGATATCTTCCCTTATCCTTCTTGTTGTTGCTCTTAAAATTCCTATATTTCTCTCTTTCTTTGTCATGTTGTTCCAGTTTCAAAGCCAGATCAATTACTTGATCAAATGTTCTATCTGCATATGGTAGCATAGCTCTGCTAAGTCCTGGGTTCAGCCCTTTTATATACCTATCATTCTTGGATGCTTCATCTGCCACTAGCATTGCTCCATAATTTGATAGCCCCTCAAACTTTTGAGTGTATTCAGTGACATTCAAAGTTCCCTGCCTAAGTTTGATAAATTCTTCAAGCAAAATGGTCTTGGCTGATGCTGGTACAAATCTTGCCTCCAACATCTCCTTGAACTGATTCCAAGTGATTTCATTTTCATTTCTTCCAGCTATGATCACCTCCCACCAGCTTAAAGCTACCCCTTTCAGTTGTCTAGAAGCTACTTGCCTCTTTCTTTGGTCATCCAACTGCATGTCATTGAAAATCCTATCAAGTGTTCTCAACCATGCTTGAATTTCCATCACACTCTCTGTTCCTTCAAAACTCTTGCCTCCCAAATTGGAATAAGTCTTCAGTAGTTTTGAAAGCTCTTCATGTGGGTTCTCAGGCCTATGCCCAATTCCATCTCTTAAAACCCTCACAAATTCTTGCATATCAAGCATTTGAGGTGCACTGGTTCCTGCATTGTGATGAGATCCTCTTCCTACCATGTTCTGCTAACTAAATTCTGGGTAAATGGTATTAGTATATTATGAGTGCTTCTATAATTTCTAATTTCTTATCTAAATTATTTCATCCAAAACAAACAGACATTATACATTTCTATAATACTTAACAATCAATGCAACCAAGTGCTCTGATACCAACTGAAATGACCCTCCTAATTTCCACCCTAATTTCATAAGGATTTTTTTTTTTTTGCTAAGAGATGATATACAGATATATCATTCTTTACAAATATATTTCCCAGGGTCATTTTCTTTTTCTAATAAACAAAATATATCCAGGATCAAAATAACTTACCAATATAAATATATCAGTGTATATCTAATAACATACACATACATATGAAGATGTATGTGTTCTTCTTGTTTAAATTCAGAGTATATACTTTATCTTTTTTTTTTGTACAAGAACATCCTGTTTGATTTAGATTTTTAGCACTTCAGATTAATTATTGCACCCTGATTTTTGGACCTAAAATCCACTGGAAACATATATTTTAGACTGTCATTATAATTTAGAAATGATCAAGTAATAATCAGTGGTAAACAAGCTTTCAATATAGATGATTGTGTTAAAGTCTGGATAGTATCAAATTCAGTATAAAAGAAAGTGGATCCTAAGTGAACACAAGCAACATCTAGGCGTAATGGAAACGCGCCTAACTTATACACAAGAGGTCACTGGTTCGAGTACTATGCAGGTCGGTTCAAACACAATTTTTGGTGTTTCTTTTTATTTTTCTCCTGTATGGTTAGAAATCTGATACCTACCTATAATTGTGCATATATATTTGATTTTGCCTATAACCTAACATACAAAACAATTCTTTTTACTTTACTAAACATGAATCCCATTCCTATAGCTGTTCTAGGAATTATAATTATATTTTTGCTCAAATATCAACATGTACACAGATATACATGTACATGTCAATATCTCTGCTTATTTTCCAGAAAACTGGGTGAAACAATTACTAAAGGTACTAAGCTTTGAAATGCACTTTTATTCTCAGAATACAATCTATCATGATCAACCAATACTTCATTCATTTGGAGCTGGTTAACTCATGGATCCTGTATCTACCACATTAGTTCAAAGCAATGGAGATACCTTTCTTTACATTCTGTCTGAAGCTTTTAGAAAAACATTTTACTTTTCTCAATACAACTCAGAAATGAATTCAAACTTATTTACAAAGCATTTCAGTAAAAAGAAAATAAAATCCTTTAAGTTTTCTTCTTGCTAAATCCAGATTTTAGTTCTAAAACTCAGTGCTCTGTTATGTCACAAGATTAGCTAATACATATATGAATTATGCTATCACATAATTGTATATTTCTTCCAGATTTTTATTTATATGGACCTACTTGAGCATATTTCTCTGGTTTATATTTCAGACACCACCTCAAAAACAAATCAAACCTTAACACACAACCATTTCAACAGAACAACAAATTTTAATCTGACACTTTACAGATCATAAGGGCAACTTGATCACTAACCATAAAATATTCAATACATGACTGGAAATCTTAGAAACATAATATTTTTCCTGAATACATGCAGATATAATCAATTTAAGCTCTTATTGAAACTAGCTAGCATGTTCATTCACTCCTCCATAATAGCCATTACTTCATTTTTACTTAGTGCCTGGGATACCTGAAAGAACATAAGTGGCTGCCTCATTTTAAAATGAGACACCCCAGATGCCATGAGCAAACAAGGGTCAGATCTATGATCTGGTATGAGTAACATCAATTCATTCATGATATTAAGCAATAGAGAATTTAAGGGTACTAACTTGTTATTTAAGCAAATTTCTGCAATCAAATATTTTAACATAGTATAATTAAGTTGATTCAGGTATGATATATTCACTTATCATTCCTTCACTTGCATACATAATCATGCAAACATGATTATCTATTGGCATCAATTTCATTTACTGGAATCATCTTGGTTCCATACCATTCAACCTAAGAAATATCCATATTCCTATTTCTTTATTTACAGGTTGTAATATTCAATTTAAATCCCTGCCTCATCTGCTATTAAGGAATCACTGGGACACATTGCAATGAACTAATTCACATCATTGCACAAAGATCTCAGGGCTTAAACAAACCATGTGCCAACTTGCATACTTCAAATATGACAAGCATTCCAGCAGTCATCTTGGCCTTCCCTTCCCTAGTTTATTTACTAGTGTATTGTCTTAAATCCTAACATCAAATATGCTAAGTGAACAGGTCACTGCAAACATGGAAACATCCATAATTTCTTCTAGCATAATTTCCCCTCAGAAATAATCAGACAGTCATTTCCTAAATGGGGTCAATATGTCTTGATCTTAGTAAATATAAGAACATTTTCAACTGTAAAAGAGGCATGGCATGTTATACTGATCTGCAAGCCTTTATGATTGATTCAGATTCAAGATCTGGTTCAATCATAATTTTAGCTTGTGGGTTTTTTTTTTTGATTAAGGGCTCAGCACTTAGAAAATTTCTATTGCACCCTTAACATTTTTCTTTTCAAGCCTCAGCACTTATACCAAGTATAATGCAGCTCCAATCATTTTTATAAGGTTTCCATGCCATAGATCTATAACAGTTGAGAGTATTCTCTATATAATTTTTAAGATCCTAAACTTTAACATTTATGAGTATAAATAAAACAGTATGATACTCATCCAAAGACAAATGTCTCAACCAATCAAAGATCATCAAAATCATCCATATTAAATCATATCAGATTTAAAATAAAACATCCAAAAAGCATTGATGAAATCATATACATCAAAACCAGAAATACATAAATGGCAATATAAAAAGTGGCTGCCTCAACTCAGGTCTTAATGCCATGAACTCAGTGAGATTACTCACCTAAATGTTTCTTCTTATTAATCCAGAAAATTCTTGTTTGAGTGTTTTCTCCTTCCTTTCAATATTTTCTTCTTCTTTTCTTATTTTTTATGCAGCTCGGGGTAAAATAATTCTACTGGCTAAACTGCCTATTTATAAGCATTTTTCCTCTAGGGTTTTATTGAAACAGAATTCCATTTCTGTCCTGGCTTAGCATCATGCATTTTTCATTCATATTACCCCGGCCATATTAACCAATTTAAAGGCTGCATTTTCTTTCTTTTACTTTTTCAGAAAATGGCCACTCACTTAGTCATGTCAAAAGTGTGACTATTCTATTTATTTTAATTATTTCTGAAAATCCCCTTTGCTATTTTTGCCTACACAAGCATATTGACTTGTATCACATTTCATGTCATTTTAATGTTATGGTTTCACTTGCTAATATATATATGTACTTTTCAGTATTTAAAAATGTATATTTGTATACATATCTTATCTAGGCTTATTTTAATTCCTCTTTTAAATTCAGAAACATATGCACCTATATGTATACAAGTTTACAAATATATACATAATTTTCTCTTCTGGGTTTTAAATAAATTTGTTTACTGATCTAAAGTAAAACTTACTTTTCTTATTTTCTAAGATGACCCATAAAATCTCAGAAATCAAATAACCATGTTGCAAAATCATGTTTGTATTGCTCTTTAATTCTTGTTTTAAATCCAAGAAATCTGGAGTTCTTTCTTGTGCCATTTCAGTGTGCACGTGCACACATATACTTGCACACTATTTATTCCAGAAATTTCACCATATTTAAATCTAAATATTTCAAAATTAAATCATTTTACAAAAATGATTTTTCACAAAATTTTGGGGTATTACATTCACCCCTCCTTTTAGGAATTGTGTCCTCACAATTTTTCTAACATTTAGTAAGCATCATTTTTCTTTTCTGAAAACTTATCAAATATATGCATAAGCAAACAAATTCAACCATATCAACCATGCATAACAAATAATTTTTCCAGAAAAAAAAAATTACCTTTTAATTTGCAAAAAGCTTAGGATAATCCATTCTAATCTTATCCTCTAACTCCCATGTGCAGTCATTAGGATCACTACTCCACTGGATCTTAACTAGTTTCAAGGTTTTGCTCCTTAATTTCTTTTCTTCCTTGGCTATAATCCCCACTGGTTCTTTTTCATAAACCAAGTCAGGATTTATTTGAATTTTGGTAGGCTTTTCCAAAATGTCTTCTTTATCATGTACCCATCTTCTAAGTTGGGACACATGAAAAACATTATGCATTGCTTTCATTTCCTCTGGTAGTTCTAATTTGTAAGCCAATGAACCAATTCTTTCCAGAATTTTATAGGGTCCAACATACCTTGGTGTAAGCTTACCTTGCTTGCCAAATCTCATGACTTTCTTCATAGGTGAAATCTTGATGAAAACAAAGTCTCCCACTTCATATTCCACTTGCTTTCTCTTCCTATCTGCAAATTTCTTTTGCCTATCTTGAGCTGCTGCTATTCTTTTTCTTATTAACCCAATTTTCTCTGTGGTTTCTTTAACATATTCAGGTCCAAGAATAGCCCTTTCTCCAGCCTCTACCCAGCATATAGGTGATAAACATGGCTTGCCATATAAGGCTTCAAATGGTGCCATCCCTATGGTGCTTTGGTAACTGTTATTGTAGGTGAATTCAGCTAGATGGAGGTGGCCTTCCCAGTTGCCTCCAAAGTCCAGTGTACATGCTCTCAACAAATCCTCTAAGACTTTGTTCACCACCTCAGTTTGACCATCTGATTGTGGATGGTAGGCAGTGCTTAAGCACAATTCACTCCCCATAGCCTCTTGAAAACTTTTCCAAAATCTTGAGGTGAAGATGGTATCCCTATCACTCACAATGGTTTTGGGTATGCCATGCAACCTTACTACCTCTTTCATGAATATTTGAGCCAATTTTGGAGCATTTCTTTCTGTTTTAACTGGGATAAAATGTGCTACCTTAGTTAGCCTATCCACTATTACCCATATACTTGTGTTTCCCTTCTTAGATCTAGGAAGACCATCTATGAAATCCATAGATATATCCTCCCACTTCCACTGTGGTATACTAAGGGGTTGCAATAGTCCTGATGGCCTTTGTGTCTCTGCCTTGACTTGTTGGCAAGTCATGCACCTTGCAACATATCTGGCCACATCTGACTTCATCCCCTTCCACCAAAGATTTCTTTTCAAATTTTGATACATCTTGGTGCTACCTGGGTGTATGGAGTACTTACTCCTATGGTACTCATTTAATATTTCCTCTTTCAATTCTATATTTTCTGGAACACATATCCTATTTTTATTCCTTAAATAACCATTTTTATCAATTTGATAATTTATTACTTCCTCCCCTTTTGATATGAGCATTTTCTTTTCCATCATGTTTAAGTCTTGTTCCTGCATTTGTCCAATCTTAAGAAGTAAATCTGATTGCAGAGATATCATACTTAATTTTCCTTTACCTTTACCTTCTTCAATAGGCATCATTTGTTCCTCACTGTTTTCCTCAATTTCCAAATCAGTAAGTATAGACAAATCCCTAAACTCTTCCATCATCAACATGGCTACCTTGGCATGTTGTCTACTCAAGGCATCTGCAACTTTATTTGCCTTGCCTGGTGTATACAGTATATCTAGGTCATAGGCAGCTAGGAACTCTACCCATCTATGTTGCCTCATGTTCAAATCTTTTTGTGAGAATAAATATTTCAGTGCCTTATGATCAGTGTACAAAATGAATTTGGCACCTAACAAATAATGTCTCCAAAGTTTCAAAGCATACACAACTGCTGCTAGTTCAAGATCATGGGTTGCATACCTGGTTTCATGTGGCTTTAATTGCCTAGATGCATAGGCTACCACCTGGTCTTGCTGCATCAACACAGCCCCTAACCCAGAGCCACTTGCATCAGTGTACACAACCAAATTTTCATTTCCTTCTGGCACTCTCAATACTGGTGCATCAATCAGGGCTTCTTTTATTTTGATAAAAGCTTGCTCACATTTTTCTGTCCATACAAAGGCTTGGTTCTTTCTAGTTAAATTGGTAAGTGGTGATGATATTTTTGAGAAATCTTTTATGAATCTCCTATAATATCCTGCCATCCCCATAAATGATCTAATCTCACTGATGGTGCTAGGCCTTTTCCATGCTTGGATTGCCACTACTTTGTTAGGGTTTACTGATATTCCTTTGGCAGAGATGACATGCCCAAGGAAATGCACTTCTTCTTTCCAAAATGCACATTTTGAAAATTTTGCCTTTAAATCATTTTCCCTTAGTCTTGACAAAACTAAATGCAAATGATTTTTATGCTCTTCCACTGTCTTAGAATAAATCAAAATGTCATCAATAAAAATCAGTACAAACTTGTCTAGATAATCTCTAAATATTCTATTCATCAAATCAACAAAATATGAAGGAGCATTTGTCAAACCAAATGGCATGACCAAAAATTCATATAAGCCATATCTTGTGTTAAATGCAGTATACTTAACACTTGAGTCTTCAACCTTCATTTGATGGAATCCTGATGCTAAGTCTAGCCTGGAAAATATTTTAGCTTCACTGAGTTGGTCAAAGAGATCATCTATTCTAGGCAATGGGTATTTATTCTTGATGGTTACTTTATTTAGTTCTCTGTAATCTATGCACATTCTCAAGGTACCATCATGTTTTCTTACAAACACTACTGGAGAACCCCAGCAAGAATTGCTTGGCCTTATAAATCCCTTGCCTTCTAATTCTTCCAACTGATTTTTCAATTCTTTCAGTTCACTTGGCCCCATTCTATAAGGTTTCTTGATTATTGGACTTGCTCCTGGAATGAGATTAATTTGGAACTCAACTGGTCTGTGGTGTGGAACACCCTTAACTTCCCCAAACACATCCAAGTATTCATTAACTATGGGAATTTCTTCAATGGTTAGTTCACTCAGATCTTTTTCTAAGTCAACTAAATGATACAATTTCCCTTCCTTAGCTATTTCACATAGAACTGTGATTCTCTGGCCTCTAGAATCTTGCAATGATATGGTGGATGAGTCTAAATTAATTATGGCTTTAAATTGCCTTAACCAATCTACCCCCAATATAACTCCTATATTTGGGTAATTTAAAACATATAAATTGGAAATAAAAATATTTCCTCCTATGTTTAACTCCACATCCACACAATTCATGTTCAAAACACTAGAACTCCCTAGGGGACTTTGTACAAGCAATGGGGTTTCAACCAATTTGCAGTTTAATTTTAACACTTTAACTAATTCATAGGAAATCAAAGAGTGCGTTGCTCCAGTATCATATACTACTGGTATGGGTATGGCACAAATGAGTAATGTACCTTCCACTTGGCCATGATTTTCAGCATCAATTTTCACTGCAGATTTGCCTTTTCCTTCCAAAGTTGCCAATTTCCCTTGCTGTTTATTCTCAGGACAGTTCCTCTTCATATGCCCCCTCTTTCCCACATAGGTAGCATTTGAAGGCTCCTCCTTTTAACTCTGGGCACCTTGGTTTGATGTGTCCTTCTTTTCCACAATGATGGCAAACCAATTTCTTCTTAGTATCATTGGCTTTAGTATCTTTACTCTTCCTGTTGTCTGCCTCCTCCTTCTTTTTATCATAAGGGTGATATCTTCCCTTATCCTTCTTGTTGTTGCTCTTAAAATTCCTATATTTCTCTCTTTCTTTGTCATGTTGTTCCAGTTTCAAAGCCAGATCAATTACTTGATCAAATGTTCTATCTGCATATGGTAGCATAGCTCTGCTAAGTCCTGGGTTCAGCCCTTTTATATACCTATCATTCTTGGATGCTTCATCTGCCACTAGCATTGCTCCATAATTTGATAGCCCCTCAAACTTTTGAGTGTATTCAGTGACATTCAAAGTTCCCTGCCTAAGTTTGATAAATTCTTCAAGCAAAATGGTCTTGGCTGATGCTGGTACAAATCTTGCCTCCAACATCTCCTTGAACTGATTCCAAGTGATTTCATTTTCATTTCTTCCAGCTATGATCACCTCCCACCAGCTTAAAGCTACCCCTTTCAGTTGTCTAGAAGCTACTTGCCTCTTTCTTTGGTCATCCAACTGCATGTCATTGAAAATCCTATCAAGTGTTCTCAACCATGCTTGAATTTCCATCACACTCTCTGTTCCTTCAAAACTCTTGCCTCCCAAATTGGAATAAGTCTTCAGTAGTTTTGAAAGCTCTTCATGTGGGTTCTCAGGCCTATGCCCAATTCCATCTCTTAAAACCCTCACAAATTCTTGCATATCAAGCATTTGAGGTGCACTGGTTCCTGCATTGTGATGAGATCCTCTTCCTACCATGTTCTGCTAACTAAATTCTGGGTAAATGGTATTAGTATATTATGAGTGCTTCTATAATTTCTAATTTCTTATCTAAATTATTTCATCCAAAACAAACAGACATTATACATTTCTATAATACTTAACAATCAATGCAACCAAGTGCTCTGATACCAACTGAAATGACCCTCCTAATTTCCACCCTAATTTCATAAGGATTTTTTTTTTTTTGCTAAGAGATGATATACAGATATATCATTCTTTACAAATATATTTCCCAGGGTCATTTTCTTTTTCTAATAAACAAAATATATCCAGGATCAAAATAACTTACCAATATAAATATATCAGTGTATATCTAATAACATACACATACATATGAAGATGTATGTGTTCTTCTTGTTTAAATTCAGAGTATATACTTTATCTTTTTTTTTGTACAAGAACATCCTGTTTGATTTAGATTTTTAGCACTTCAGATTAATTATTGCACCCTGATTTTTGGACCTAAAATCCACTGGAAACATGTATTTTAGACTGTCATTATAATTTAGAAATGATCAAGTAATAATCAGTGGTAAACAAGCTTTCAATATAGATGATTGTGTTAAAGTCTGGATAGTATCAAATTCAGTATAAAAGAAAGTGGATCCTAAGTGAACACAAGCAACATCTAGGCGTAATGGAAACACGCCTAACTTATACACAAGAGGTCACTGGTTCGAGTACTATGCAGGTCGGTTCAAACACAATTTTTGGTTTTTCTTTTTATTTTTCTCCTGTATGGTTAGAAATCTGATACCTACCTATAATTGTGCATATATATTTGATTTTGCCTATAACCTAACATACAAAACAATTCTTTTTACTTTACTAAACATGAATCCCATTCCTATAGCTGTTCTAGGAATTATAATTATATTTTTGCTCAAATATCAACATGTACACAGATATACATGTACATGTCAATATCTCTGCTTATTTTCCAGAAAACTGGGTGAAACAATTACTAAAGGTACTAAGCTTTGAAATGCACTTTTATTCTCAGAATACAATCTATCATGATCAACCAATACTTCATTCATTTGGAGCTGGTTAACTCATGGATCCTGTATCTACCACATTAGTTCAAAGCAATGGAGATACCTTTCTTTACATTCTGTCTGAAGCTTTTAGAAAAACATTTTACTTTTCTCAATACAACTCAGAAATGAATTCAAACTTATTTACAAAGCATTTCAGTAAAAAGAAAATAAAATCCTTTAAGTTTTCTTCTTGCTAAATCCAGATTTTAGTTCTAAAACTCAGTGCTCTGTTATGTCACAAGATTAGCTAATACATATATGAATTATGCTATCACATAATTGTATATTTCTTCCAGATTTTTATTTATATGGACCTACTTGAGCATATTTCTCTGGTTTATATTTCAGACACCACCTCAAAAACAAATCAAACCTTAACACACAACCATTTCAACAGAACAACAAATTTTAATCTGACACTTTACAGATCATAAGGGCAACTTGATCACTAACCATAAAATATTCAATACATGACTGGAAATCTTAGAAACATAATATTTTTCCTGAATACATGCAGATATAATCAATTTAAGCTCTTATTGAAACTAGCTAGCATGTTCATTCACTCCTCCATAATAGCCATTACTTCATTTTTACTTAGTGCCTGGGATACCTGAAAGAACATAAGTGGCTGCCTCATTTTAAAATGAGACACCCCAGATGCCATGAGCAAACAAGGGTCAGATCTATGATCTGGTATGAGTAACATCAATTCATTCATGATATTAAGCAATAGAGAATTTAAGGGTACTAACTTGTTATTTAAGCAAATTTCTGCAATCAAATATTTTAACATAGTATAATTAAGTTGATTCAGGTATGATATATTCACTTATCATTCCTTCACTTGCATACATAATCATGCAAACATGATTATCTATTGGCATCAATTTCATTTACTGGAATCATCTTGGTTCCATACCATTCAACCTAAGAAATATCCATATTCCTATTTCTTTATTTACAGGTTGTAATATTCAATTTAAATCCCTGCCTCATCTGCTATTAAGGAATCACTGGGACACATTGCAATGAACTAATTCACATCATTGCACAAAGATCTCAGGGCTTAAACAAACCATGTGCCAACTTGCATACTTCAAATATGACAAGCATTCCAGCAGTCATCTTGGCCTTCCCTTCCCTAGTTTATTTACTAGTGTATTGTCTTAAATCCTAACATCAAATATGCTAAGTGAACAGGTCACTGCAAACATGGAAACATCCATAATTTCTTCTAGCATAATTTCCCCTCAGAAATAATCAGACAGTCATTTCCTAAATGGGGTCAATATGTCTTGATCTTAGTAAATATAAGAACATTTTCAACTGTAAAAGAGGCATGGCATGTTATACTGATCTGCAAGCCTTTATGATTGATTCAGATTCAAGATCTGGTTCAATCATAATTTTAGCTTGTGGGTTTTTTTTTTTGATTAAGGGCTCAGCACTTAGAAAATTTCTATTGCACCCTTAACATTTTTCTTTTCAAGCCTCAGCACTTATACCAAGTATAATGCAGCTCCAATCATTTTTATAAGGTTTCCATGCCATAGATCTATAACAGTTGAGAGTATTCTCTATATAATTTTTAAGATCCTAAACTTTAACATTTATGAGTATAAATAAAACAGTATGATACTCATCCAAAGACAAATGTCTCAACCAATCAAAGATCATCAAAATCATCCATATTAAATCATATCAGATTTAAAATAAAACATCCAAAAAGCATTGATGAAATCATATACATCAAAACCAGAAATACATAAATGGCAATATAAAAAGTGGCTGCCTCAACTCAGGTCTTAATGCCATGAACTCAGTGAGATTACTCACCTAAATGTTTCTTCTTATTAATCCAGAAAATTCTTGTTTGAGTGTTTTCTCCTTCCTTTCAATATTTTCTTCTTCTTTTCTTATTTTTTATGCAGCTCGGGGTAAAATAATTCTACTGGCTAAACTGCCTATTTATAAGCATTTTTCCTCTAGGGTTTTATTGAAACAGAATTCCATTTCTGTCCTGGCTTAGCATCATGCATTTTTCATTCATATTACCCCGGCCATATTAACCAATTTAAAGGCTGCATTTTCTTTCTTTTACTTTTTCAGAAAATGGCCACTCACTTAGTCATGTCAAAAGTGTGACTATTCTATTTATTTTAATTATTTCTGAAAATCCCCTTTGCTATTTTTGCCTACACAAGCATATTGACTTGTATCACATTTCATGTCATTTTAATGTTATGGTTTCACTTGCTAATATATATATGTACTTTTCAGTATTTAAAAATGTATATTTGTATACATATCTTATCTAGGCTTATTTTAATTCCTCTTTTAAATTCAGAAACATATGCACCTATATGTATACAAGTTTACAAATATATACATAATTTTCTCTTCTGGGTTTTAAATAAATTTGTTTACTGATCTAAAGTAAAACTTACTTTTCTTATTTTCTAAGATGACCCATAAAATCTCAGAAATCAAATAACCATGTTGCAAAATCATGTTTGTATTGCTCTTTAATTCTTGTTTTAAATCCAAGAAATCTGGAGTTCTTTCTTGTGCCATTTCAGTGTGCACGTGCACACATATACTTGCACACTATTTATTCCAGAAATTTCACCATATTTAAATCTAAATATTTCAAAATTAAATCATTTTACAAAAATGATTTTTCACAAAATTTTGGGGTATTACAGATATATTCGCAATTTGGTAATGTGGCATGCTGAGTGTTGCTGTGTGATGATCAGTGTTTGATCATTTGTGATATGATCATTTGTTTGATCATTTATCTTTGTGATCATAGGTTGATCATCTGTTGACCCAAAGCGTGGCTTTCTGAAAAAGCGAAGCTTTGTGGACGAGACTTCGTTAGAGCCTCAACAACCCGAAAATGGTCGAAACAGGAATGTTGCGGCAAGGTTATGAGGGTCGCGCCCTTTAGGGTATGTCATTTCCTTCTGGAAAGGGGTGGTATCATGGTATGGAGCCCAGATACTTACTCATGTGGATACACTTTCTTTATGATGTGTGATGTTGGTTACCGAGCGCTCGGATAAAGGTCCCAAAGGACCGGGTGATGACATATTCGTGAGTTACCTGTTACAGGGGTAACCCGACCTTGTTTGGCAGAGAGCAGTTTGTCTCTCGGGACGTCCAGCCAGAGGCGATCCTATTCGGCAGGAGGAAAGGAAGTTCCTTAGCCTGACCATTTGTTGGAAAATCCAAAGAAACAATACGAACCTTGTACGGTTTTAGTTGTAGAACCTGCCATTTACTTATGGTGGCGCCCCACTGTTTAGATGGTAGTTATAGTAGGCATAGTTCGGAATGTCTATGTTGGCTAAGATTAATATTATACTTTCGAAATGTTTTTCTGCACTATGCAGTAATAATAATAAATCCAATGATTTGCGTAGTAAGCATATTTGACTATCATAAGATGAAATCTCCTCCAATTCTGCGTTTGCATTGTGTGTGTGGCGGGAGGTCTTATGGTAGTTTCATTTTCCAAAAGCATTGCGAAATTGACTTTAAAATCTTCCTGTTGTTTGTTTTAAAGATAAGCTGTTTTAGTTCTCACACCAGTCACCATGACTGACTCGAAGTTTATTGTTCCCTTCCTAAACTCTGGGTGCCCATCATTTTCCACACGGGCAGTCTAGAGATAGGTTATTAGGTCATTCTGTATTCAGGAGATGTTGTGGAGCTCAGTGGCGAGCTGGATGGCGAGACGTATCATCTATACTATGTATTATTCCACTGTGTATTCTGTATGAGGACAAGTTTATATAACTGTCCATTGTTGTATTGAGTTGTATATTGACTCTGATTGATGTATTGTATAAAACTGATATAGTTCTTTGTTTAAAAGACTAGTGATTATCTATTATATATTGTTCCACTGCGAATGTGAGATTCTGATATTGGTTTTGTTTCTGTTCTGTGATTTCTGTTGTTGTTCTTCTTTTCTCTTTCTTCTATCTTTTCTTCTACCTCTTCTTTTTCTCCATAACAATTCGGTTTTCCGGCATTCGATTGATCAGCAGTTGATACAGTGAATGTATTAATGTCGATTTTCGAGCGACGAAAAATCGCAGTCGTTACAATAATATGTGATGAGGCAAAGCTTTAGAATTCTCTTGATTATAAAAGAATAGAGATTATAAAAAAGAATAAAGATATTTCTCTTAGTGCAAATGGGCTTGGCCCTAGGGTTTGTATTACCCGTTTTATTTCAATTCATTTCCTTTCTTGCTTAATCACTTTACTAATCTATTTTCTTCACTTAAACCACTTTCAAATATTATTATACTTCACCCATTTATTTTACCACTCTATTACTTCTTACTAAAATCATAAAAAATATTTTTAGGAGTTATTTCATCATAGTTATTATTAATTAAGTCCAACTATTAATTGATTACACATTAGAATTTAAAATTCATATCTTTTCAAAATCCAAGGTTGGTACATGTTTGGACTTAGAAAAATTCCAGCGTAGGTAAAGTACTTCGCACCAACATGATCAATTTCAAGGTTATTTTGTTGCTACTTCGGGACTTAGGTTAGGAAACTTCGGGAAATATAGAGATGACAAGAGGTATTTGGGGACTTAGAAATATTTGGCTAAGTATTTGCCGCTGAGATGTTTAGAGAAAACTACTTCAAGGAATTAGCTGCATGGCTTCGAGATAGTAAAGTGAAGACGTCGAGCTACTTTGGCATGATGAGAGGTTTGGGTGTCGAAGTACTTAATCAATTTTTTTCGATGAAGCAAACATGATGGTGATAACCATGTGGGGTTCAAGGGGATTTGAAGCGTGGACTTCAGGGTTTGGGCCATGTTCGTTTGTTCGTCCTTTTGACGCATGATTTTGACGTTATGGCTCTACGATTAGCGATTTTGACAGTGAAGTGATGACGCTATGCTTCGACGCGATGACTTTAGAACTTCGATGATATGGCTCTATGATTTATGTGGGTGTCTAGAGACATTTCAATGATGATGACTCGATGTTTGGAGTTGTGATGATGATCCATAACGAAGAATCCAATGATGGGACTCATGAATAGAGCTATGATTGTGCTCTATTATGTAGATGAATAGGATGGAACTTCAACATTATTCTACTACGGAGACACGTGCTACGGATCGTTGATACAGAGGGGGTGTGTGGAGGCAACACTTGGGTCATGATTGTGACCATATCTCATGACTATATTACCCTAGAGTTAATAATTGTGAGTCTAGTTCCTAGCCTTACAAAGTGGCATGGGTTCAAGCATCGAGAAACTAAGACTTTAATTAAGTTCCCAACTGATGATTGGATGGTACGAGTTATCTTATACCCAATGCACACAAGTGATATGAGGATTGTTTGATGGATGTTGTATTTTGTAAGTTTGTTTTATTACCTTAAGGTTGTCACATGACGTAGGTACTGTTGGCTTGGATACCTAGACATCCGACACTATACTTTGACTTATAGTACACCCATATGATGGTGATGATAGTAGATTAGCATATATTGATGTTATGTGCTAAGTCTTTGGATGTAGGGACATGGCAGGTCAAGTATGATTCTCCATACCTTATGTCATATCTACTATATTGACTTTTATAGTATTTTGAGATTGTTTATCGCCCATAAAGATTATTGTCTAACTTGATATTTTACTGATTTCTTCTTATTATCTCGAGTACTCTTAAGTGAGTGGACTAGATAGTAGGTATGGGATGGCATGTAATGTTGTGCAGATGGACTAGCAGGAGGCTACACTTTTGCATACTACTACTTAGGCTTATTATTGCTTTATTCTGTTATGTAGCATTATGGAGCTTTACTAGTGCTGCTCACTTATATTAGAGACAATTTATTACTGAGTTATTATTTAATAAATAAACTTTATGATCTGCTTTGTATAGATGTATTGAACTTGTGCTCTAATCTGTGATGGTTCAATGGTTATATTTTCATCTCATTTGTTTTATGTCTATTTGACTATATTATACTTTATTCGATGGTGTGAGATATAAGACAGGTTTACTTTGGAGATTTTCTATTATATTTACCTTGATAATCGTCCTACATCGACTGGGTACCATTACAACGTACTATACAGGTGTATTGCGTATTAAAGGTGTAGGGCACTCGTCACACTATACTACAAGACTACACTTAATTCTTTACAAAAAGGAATCAGGATATTCTTAACATTTTGAGAATATCGAATCGGTTGTACTGAAGTTAATTGATCAAAAATGACATTTCAGTGATCGAATTTCTAGGTTGGCCTTCATTCTGTGATCTTTTATTATTTTTTGACACGAAAAAATTCTCATTGTATTCAATTATATTAAACACATGATTTTACACTATTATATACTTGATCATCTCGAGTGGACCAATGTCATTGAGATTTTTTATATTATGAACACGACTGTTCACCATGCAGCTTTTGTATATGATCTAATATTGATCAAATATCCATATCCTTGTATCGCTATAGAGTTTAAGGTTCATATAAGACAATATACAGTTTTAGGTAAATAATAGTTAATTGACTAAGTTATGAATGCATTCGGTTGTTGCATAATTTTTGGCACTTGTAAGGGTATTAAAATGACAACATGCTAGCAATTTATGAGTAATATATTCTACATTTCTTTGTCAATCTTAATTTAATTTATTAGTATATTCTTATTGATAATTTTTTAATTAATTTAGTTGTACAGATTTATCAATGTAGACAATTTTAATTTGTATAATATTCATTCTTACAATATTAGGACAGCAAATTTTGACATTTTATTTTTCTAATATGGCTCCCACTAGATTTTATGTTCCTCAAATCCTAAAAGAAACATGGAAATCTTTTAATTAATCTAGTGAGTGTTATAACTCGCTTGCTTTGTGATTTTGACATTGAGTTTACTTAACAAATATAGTCCCTCAAGCGATGGATAACCCTATATCAGTTGTATTGTAAACAACTCTTAACCGTGTTCTTTGTTCTAATCTCAATATAAGTCGCAAGTTTTCTCAATAAATTTAAATATATTAATCGCTCACTCCTACCATTTTGTGATGACCTTAGTATAATGTGTATATCTTAAATTTACACAATAAATATATGCATATATCTTATCTCGTCTAATAGTATATGGATAGTACTACACATAACATCCCTACCTTGAGTTTGATCAATAACTAAAGAGTATGTAGGTTATCTATTAATATATAAATGGTAGAAGACAATTATATACTGGAAATTCATAATCTTTAGTATATTTTGAATGATATCGACTTAAGGAATAATGTATTTCTTATGAAATACCCTTGTGATTCAAGCATCGAATAATCTAAAATCAAGACATCTGGACTATATGTATGTTTTTATTACAAAAAATCTATTTTGAGTTTATTTAAGTTCCACTTTCATTATGTTATATAAATATATAGTAATAATTTATTTATAACTGTTCTAATTTGATTAACTAATTAACATAAACATTTATCTTAATCAATTAAATCATATTTGATTAATTTTCATTATTACTAATTAAATCAAAATTATTTGATTTTCAATTTATTTAGTTAACCAATTTAATTAAATTTTTATGAAAATTTCAATTTTTTACATTTCATCTTAAACTATTTAAGATAAATAACATACTATAAAATTTGCGGTTTGTTCATTGTATACATATCAATATATGCATATGTACCAACTAATTAACTTTTAATTATTTATTTATTTGATAAATTCTTTTGTTTGATTAAATAATTTACTTAAAAATTTATATTAAATTAAAATTTTAATACTATTCATCTTAAACAAATTTAAGTCAAATATATGGCTATAATAATTATAACTACATACATGTATCACGATATATGTATATATGTCTATATTATTTAACATTTAACTAATTCATTTATCAAAAAAATTATTCATTTAATTAAAAAAATTTAATTAAATATTTTTAATGAATTCCAAATTTTATTTATAATTTACCTAAACAATTTAAGATAAATATACATAATATTTATCTTAATTAATTAACCTTTGAGTAATTATTTATTTGTTTAATCATGTTAATTAAATATTAAATAATTTCTGAAAATATTAAATTTACTTTCATAGCCATTTAAAAAAATATTTTATAACTTTTATAAAATTTCATCTTATATTTTGTACTTAACTTTTAAGTTTAAAATATATTTTCAAATTTTCAATTTTCAAATTTACCCAGCGCCCAAAATCAATTTAAGCCTTACATCTATGCCAATCTTTTGTACTTACAGTACCCATTGAGCCAGTCGGTATCCAGGGATGGAAGAATACTTGATTATTCAATCTCGAGCATAGATGCTACTGTTTTAGACACCCGTTAGAAAGATAAGTATAACTAGTTGACCCTAAATGTTGACCAACTAGAGTGCATAGACCATTTGGGCTCCGATGCCATTAATGAGTCCTACCTGTTTCGCAGGGGATGAAAAAGGTAGATTTCAAAAAAAATTCCTGATTGAACTTAGTGGGCCCAGCTACAAAATCTAATGCTTAATCCTACATCTAATCTAGTGTTTTAATAAAATCATATTTTATTAAGATTTTTTCATTATTGATTAATTAAATCTATGTTAATTAATTATGACATTTGATTAAGTATGAATACATCCAATGCATTCGTGTGTGCATGTGTGTGTAAGGTTTGACATTCATATATATAGTGAACATGATTATTTGGTGTTTAATTTAAATATATATATATATATTCACAGCATAATCTGATAGCAAATAGATATAGACATGCGAATAACCATATGTGTACATATATAGATGCTGGATTCATGTATATTATACTAACATATGTATATGATATTCCTCATACATTTCAGGAATATAAATACCTAGTATATACATATGTTTAAATGCAGTATGACATATGTATATGATTTGTATACACATATTAATAGCACCGTATATATACATTTGTATATATATGTATAATTTAGACATTTATATGTATTTATATTATAAATTGCCATGTTTTCTATTTGTGTGCATGTATAGTTAAGAATGTAAATTTATTTAATTGAACTAGAAATAGTTTGGTACGTAAATAGGAAATGTAAAGGACTTTCAACCAGACTTCTAATTATATCCAAATCTAGTCTCTAAATGAAATTGGAAATATGATTCCATAGTTATTCATAATCAAAATGTTTAAGCACTAAATATAAATCTGAAGCATCACATAAACATATAAATCAAAATCACCTGAAAATAATATCATAATTAAAATCATTCCAATAACTATAAATTTTGTATTCATGTTATTCAAATTCATCGTTTAGTCATATGTTCCAAAAAAAGTTGAATGGAGAAAAGATTAAGTTTAAACATCAAACATTTTAAATATACATATGTACATACAACTGTAACTTTCTTGCCCAATAGCAACGTAGTACACCATGACATGAAATATTAAACATATGTAGATATATGTATGTATGTATGTATGTATGTATGCATGCATGCATATATGTATGTATGTTTGTATGTATATGTATATACATCCGCGTGTGTGTGTTAAGTATGTAAATGTGCATACATAAATTTATTTTGCTAAAACCAACCAAAATTATAAAAACTTAAAATCTAGAATTACATGAAACATTTTGTTCTAATTCAGACATCAATATCTGCTAGCATGCACGCGCACACATGTGTGTATTTTGTACTTTTATAATTGTAATGATTTACAGTTTGAAAAACAAAACAGAAACTCACGATTAAATTTCTTTGTGTGTGTGTGTGTATTATATCAAAAAATATATATGTGTGTGTATATTATATTCAAAAAATAT
This sequence comes from Allium fistulosum, assembly GCA_030737815.1. Classification (NCBI taxonomy): domain Eukaryota; kingdom Viridiplantae; phylum Streptophyta; class Magnoliopsida; order Asparagales; family Amaryllidaceae; genus Allium; species Allium fistulosum. Next base: position 718,049,020 of record CM060908.1, read on the forward strand.
ATATGTATGTATGTATGTATAAACACATATATAACTGTGTGTTAAGTAAGTATATATATAAAGTGTTGGTGACATATGTAAAATAAGATATAAAGAATTACCTAAGTAGATCTATCTTTCATAACACCTTGATCTAAAAATTCTTCACCGGATTCCTGGAATCAACATTCAGTTTTGTAGGAACTAGATGAACCATTTGTCTTAATTTTATTTGATTTAAGTCTGGGTACGTGGAGCAAAAAATTTCAACCATGAATGGGGATAGGAGGTGGCAGCTGTGATGCCCCACCTCTATACTCACACAAGCCAAGGACACTACGAGGTAATGCCGTCAACTAGTACGAAGAATAAGGCTGTTGAGGAGTGACCATCTGTGTAATTGCTTTATGCGAGTACCGATATGTCAGATAGTATGACATGCATTTCATTTCAAGAGGAAATCTGACATATCAAATACAAACTCAAAGCTACCACTTAGTGGCTATGTGGCCTTTGGAAACAAATATAGAAATAAGCATAACACAAATCAGTCACAGATATTCATATCACTAAGGTGGAAACAGATATGAATATAACACATAGAAGTGTACATCAAAGTAGTGGTCATATAAGATCCACTACATCACAAAAGAATAGGTACAAGTGCAAGACAAAAAAATATGTATACATCAAGGAGTCTTTATCTCGAATGTATAAAAACAAAAAACTACCGAGCTAAAGTAGTTAGCCAAAAGTCAGAAGCTAGTCCCAGATAATAAGTCAAGTGGAAGCACCTGAAACACCTCGGTCTGACCCGAGTATTATTTAAGAAGAAAAATAATAAACGGATCAGTCTAGCTATAAATATCATATAAGATGAGATAGGAAAAGAGATACAACAAAAATATATGATAACAATAATGTCATACTTTGACAAGCATACATTTGATAACAACAAAAATCATACAATATCTCAAATCATCTCAAATATCCAAAAAGAATATCACATTCTTTAGCTTATTCACCAAACCTCAAATATTAACAAAACAAATCAATGTCAATCGCAAAAATTGGTGAAACACAAATTCCAGAAATCAATAATTAGAAATTCAGAAAACACAAAGGGGGAGGCCTATCACAAACGGGGGCATGAAAACTCATCAACGCGTGTATCACAAACGGAATGCAATTCCATGGTCGCTAACCCATCAAATTTGAGCGGAAGCTCCTCAAACGACCCGAAGACCATGGGTCGCTACCCTACCAATTTGAGCCGAAGCTCCACAAATGGCCCGAAGACCATGGGTTGCTACCCCACCAATTTGAGCCGAAGCTCTACAAACGGGGTTTAGTCCCCACGCAAACAAAGGTACATCGCACATCGCTAGTCTAAATCTCAAAATGATCATCATTGATCAATAAGTGTAAATTACATTAAGCTAGTAAATAAATAAGTTAGGCTTCATGTCCCATAACCACTAGCTTAACTTAAATATTTATGAACAGATTGTAGACTTCCACTCGAAAATAAGTGTAAATTACACTAAACTAGTAAATAAATGAGTTAGGCTTCATGTCCCATAACCACTGGCTTAACTTAAATATTTACGAACAAATTGTAGATTTCCACTCGAGGATTGTCACGAGAGTTCAATCGAACAAGTCCAAGAATTAACCGACGAAGTAAACGCAAGTGTTTCATACCACTAGTTTTGCTAAGCCGTTTAATTAGATTTCTCATATGAATGAGGTAAAGGTTTGTATATACTAATAGATTGGAAAACGTTTTTAAAAACGAGCTTTGTATTAAAAGTAACGTTGAAATCGGTTTTGTGAAAGAGTCTGAGTATTTACACCTAGTATAGAAACTTTTGTATTTAAAAGTGACAAATCACATAAATGATTGTAAAAACAATCTGTAACGTCTTGGGTTTTGCCCGCTCGAAAATCAACATCCGTACTTCACATTGTACTAGAATGCCGCAGATTCGACCGTTCAAATCCGATTCGCCGGAGCTATAACACAATTAAGTAAATAACACAACGGAAGAAAAGAATAATACATTGATAAATAATATCTGATACAACAGAGTGATACAATGAATATCAATATACATCAGAGATATGATACAATAAATAGCAGCGGAAAAGAAAACGATAACAACAGCAGCGGAACAATATCAATAGAAGTGATAACTCCAAAATGATCTTCAGACAAGAATGAATCCACAACTCCAAGATAAGCAACTCCGATGAATGAACTAGCTCCAGATAATCTACTAAACCTGAATATCTGAAAAGAAACCCAACTCTAGACTACTCGTGTGGAAAATTATGAGCACCCAGAGTTTAGGAAGGGAACAATAAACTCCGGATCAGTCATGGGACTGGTGTGAGCAACAAAACAGTTTATCTTTAAAACAAATAGCAAAAGGTTTTAAACATTGAAATCCGCAATGCTTTTAGAAAATGAAACTACCATAAGACCTCCCACCACACACACAATGCAAACGCAGAATTGGAGGAGATTTCTTCTTATGATAGTCAAAAATGCTTACTACGCAAATCAAATCATTTTTGATATTATTATTAGTGCATAGTGTGTAGAAAACATTTCGAAAGTATAATATTAATCTTAGCCAACATACGACCAGTATCGTATGCCTACTATAGCTACCATGTTCAATAGCAGGTTACCGCCACATTCCATAGCAGGTAATACAACTAAAACCGTACACGTCGCGTATTGTTTCTTTGGATTTCCAACGAATGGTCAGGCTAAGGAACTTCCTATTCCACGAAAGAAACGCCTCTGGCGGGACGCTCCGAGAACCACACCGTTCTCTGCCAAACAAGGCCGGCAACCCCTTTTCCCAAGGGATAAAAGAAACCTCAGATATGCCACCCCCGGTCCTTTGGGACCTTTAACCGAGGCGCCTCGAATCCAACATCACACGTCATAAATAAAGTGTGTCCACATGAGTAAGTATCTAAGCTCCATACCATGATACTACCCTTTTCCAGAAGGAATGGTCATACCCTAGGGGAGCTACCCCTGAAACCTTGCCGCAACATTCCTGTTTCGACCATTACCGGGTTGTGAGGCCCTGACGAAGTCTCGTCCACAAAGCTACGCTTTGTCACAAAGCCATGCTTCGGGTCAAACAAATGATCAACCTATGATCACAAAGATATAAGATCAAACAAATGATCATATCGCAAATGATCAAACACTGATCATTTCACAGCAGCACTCAGCATGCCACATTACCAAATTGGGATATATCGCTGATAAATTTCAACTACATAACCTCTGAGCTCGTACGTCTCAGAGAAGGGTGTTAAGCTAAGAGAATAAATTCTCCGCCACCAACAGAAATGTATTTGAAAGAAATCGGCTTTATATCTCAAAGTGTAATGTCAGACATACAATCCATACAAGTCTGTTCCGGGTTCGAACAGAACCGAAGGCACTTCTCACGAAGCCCTTGCAATTCCGGATAATTTTCAATCACGTCCGGACTTCCCGTCACTAAGGGTGATAAAACCTCTATACCGGAGATCAGCCGATGTAGAGTAATCGACGGTAATCCTTCCGTTTTCAAAAATATCCGGTCTTCAACACCGGTCTTCAAATGCTATCCATATACGACGTATCACATATTCGGAATGGGTTATACGACCCAAAGGTCCTCTCCCGGCTAAACCGAATAGTGAGCAAAATTTTTTAAAACATATGGATATGAGATTTCAATTAAGTCACAACTTATTAATTCAACTTCTTTTTAAATGGTTTCCATCGATTACCATTTCAAATCTTTTCAACAAAAAGATTTATTTTAAACAACCTTCAACGGTTTAAACAATTTCCACATTTAAATCTTTTTAAACAAAAGATTCATTCACAGATTTTCCAAATTAATTTCCATTTCAATTTGATTAACTCGTTAAACCTTTAAATCAAGATTTAACTTATAGCTTTCAAAACAATTCCATTTCGGATGGTTTAGATAAATCATTATTTTAATCTGTTAGAAATAAACAGATTCAATCCATAGCTTTCAAAAAGAATTCATTTATAACTTGGAAAAACCATTTTTCAATTCAATCTTGAAATTCCCTTAATTAAACTGGAATTTCATTTCTTATCTGAAAGCTTTTATTCTTTTAAAACAACAGTTTCATTTCAGAAAATTTGATTCATTCATACGAGTTAAAGTCTTTGGGTTAAATCCAAATTCTCAAAATTACATTTTTAAATGGTTTAAATTTAGATAAACACATTTATAACATTTTCAATCCCTAGTTTCAATTCATAGGATTCAATTCCAAACTTGAATTCAAATTTAAATCAAATTATTTAAATTTCCAAAACTCGATTAAGTTATTCAAAATAACTTTTATCTTTGAAATTCCATTTCAAAAGCTTTTCACTTTAAACCCAAATTTCTAATTTTCAAAATCAATTGAAATTAAAATTTCAATTTCAAAAACATCAAATTTAAATTATCTGTGACTTAACCGATTTCCACGTGGAATCCATATTTGTGTGTGTAAAAGTGTAGTCCAGGGGTTTCACACAGTAGTGCAACACAATGAATCATCACAGATCAGAATACAGAAATATAGTTGATAAGCGATATAAACTATAACGCTTATCGCTCATTCACAGATCACAGATATATATCACAGCTAAGTAAATTACAGATCACAACATAAATCAGTGTATATCACAAAGCATCATATATCAGGGATATCAAACAATTTAACATTCCATAGAATCCAAACATTCATAAGTAAAATCAAGCATTCAATAAACATTTATAAGCAGGATTAATTTATCGTTTAATCTTAATCAATTCAATTTATTTCCAATCAAATTTTTTTTACTTATGAATTTATTATCCAATTCTGATTTATTAATTACAAATCATTTGATATAAATTAATTTATCAATCACTTTAAATTAATTAAATTTTTCTTAATTTATCATATTAATTATATCAACCTTTAAACAAATTACTTAATTAATTAATCTTAAAAAAATCAAAATATCCTAAATTTATTTTAATAAGTGATTAATCCTTAATTACTTTAATTTAGTAATTTCATTTAAACAATTTATAATTGATTATCTAAATAAATAAATCCAATTTATTATTAACATCAATCACTTAGATCAGTACTTAATAATCCTTAGTTAATTAACTTCATTAACTAATAACATTTCTTTAATTACTTTCCTAAGAAATTACCTTTTAATTCTAAATTATAAATTTTAAATAAAATAAATAAGTCATTCTTAAATTAACTTATTAATGTAATTTACTTCAATATCTAAATTATCTCTAAGATAATCTATTCCTTTATTAATGATTAAATTAATATTAATGTGTAGAACATTTCACTTTTGAATTAAATTTTGAATTACATTTTGAATATAAGATTCAAAATAATTTACCATTTAAAATCTTAACCAAATTTAAACTAAATTTAAACTTGTTTTAAAACACCTTCAGATTTTAAAACTAATTTTATTTCAACTTGTATTTGAATTTCACTTTTCGTCCAGGTTTTAAAATCTTGATTAAAATTTAAGTTTTTAAATCTTACTTTATTTGACAAACCCAGACTTGAATTTAAACAGAAGAACAGGCTTCTGTTTTAAAATGCCTGGAACAAACGAACTCGAGACAGTACACTACTTCGAGTCTTCACCTCCCCTGCTTCGAGTCGAGCATATGAATAACCCGAGTCTCCCCCGAGTCAAAATACCCTGCACCCAACAAAATCCTCAGCACTTCAAATGGGCACGGTGCACGTGCACCGTGGCTCTGGCCACCTCCGGCCACCCACCTGAACTTCAACGCGTCGACGACCACCTCCAGACATGATCGCGACCCCTCCGAAGCCACCCACTCGCTCGAATCGAAATCGAGCATACTGCTCAAACCTGGAACCCGATGTCTAACCAGAAACTTCCTCGTGCTCACCACACCGATCACCGGATCGCCTACACTTCCAGCCACGACTTCGCCAACAACCCTGCTTCCACTTCCCAAAATCTGGTGGAACTCGATCCACCAGAGGCGATGAGATGAACTCCTTTCCGATCGAACCCAAAAATAGGGTTAAAAACTTCAACGACCCCTTGCCGCTGCCACAATGGCGTATTCCCCTTCTGACAATTTTTGCCGACCTCTCCGAACGTTCCTCTTCCTCCAGAGAAGATTGCGTCCACCCCGATCACTTAGATCGCCAGAAAATCATAAATTCCCATATTTTGTTCAACCCAAAACTACACCTTCAATTCCAAATTAAAAATTATGATTTCCCTCTTAAAAATCAAGTTATAAGTTAATGATTCAGCTTATGATCCTAGATTAATAAATTAAAATGTTTGGGTTTTCTCCTATTCAAGTTTGCTCTGATTGTTTTGATTCTCCAGAGCAATATTCAAATTTATTTCTAGTTAAATAAAATTTAAACTCTAAGCTAGGATGAAGCAACAAATTTTTGTTTGTATTCCAAGTTCTCAAAGTCATCATCAGATCAAGGAAAAAAAATTTTGAATAAAAATTCAAGCTTGGAACTAAAACAGTTTGTTACAGAGATTACAACAAGCACACAAATATCTATCCATATACACACAGAAACATACATATATACAAAGCATACTTATTCCAGAGTTTAACCATGCAATCCAGATTCATATACTTATGCTTTAAAATGATGTTACTCATTGTATTTAGTTTAAACAGAGCTTCATCCATATCGAACTGGCTTAACTTATTCATGCATATCAACATATATCTATATATTCTACATGCAGGCAAAACAAACACATCATTCATCAAAAATCATCACATGCAAACCAAAGAAAAATGGGATTTAGAGTTGCTCACAGTTTTTGAAGGTTGAAGAACAGAGCACTTGAATTGACTCAGGCTTGAGAAGATATAAGCTGAAGCCTTAACTTTGAAAACTGTTTTGAAAACTTGAAACTGAATTGTCAATCTTCTTTGTTTTGATAAAACTCGAGTTGCTTTGTTGTTTAGATTTGCATGCAGTAACAATTCCAGATTGAAGAAAATGATGTTGTTCAAGTTGTAGCTTTGGGTGATATTTACTTTAGTTTCTTTTCTTTTTTTCTTTTTCTTTTTCCAGTTTAGAATGGAACGAATACTGAAGTGGGGATTGATAAATGGAAGATAGTTTACAGGGTATCATATTTTCTTTGTACTATACTAAGCATGCCTGATGCATAGGGGATGTATACAGGGTATAAGGCATGGTACAGGGTATTGTTTCTTTGTACTTTATGTTTCATATGTTTACTTGTTTTGCTCGGCCGATACCTTCTCTTGTATGCTAGAGGTAGTAGCATTAATGACTTGTACAAAGTACAAGCATATATTTTAATTTGTTTGTTCATACTTTATCTTTGACAATGCTTACTTTGTGGTGGCTGCAGCTATGTTTTGGTGGGATGGAATGATTTGTATATGTACTTCTTTTATTTTGTTTTGTTTTTATACTTTGTTTTGTTATTTTTCTTACTTTTTTTTCGGCTGAGAATATATTGAGAAGATTTTGTTTCATACTTTTGTTACTTGAAGATTAAGTTTTTGTTTTGTTTGTTTTATGCTTTGTACTTTATTCTATATGTAAACTTTTTATTTGTATACACTTTGTTTTCTTTTTCTTGTTTATATGTGTATTTGTTTGTATGCATACATTTGTTTTACTTAGTTTTATACTTGAATGTATATTTATTTTATTTTACTTTATTTTTTCCTTGTTGCTTTACAATATAAATAAGCTTATATCCTAATATGTTGTTATTTTAATTCATTTCATGATTTTGTAAAATTCATCTTATATAATTTCATTTCTAAACCATTTCTTCATGATTTAATTAAATTCATATACATATCACTTTAAAAGAAAATACTATTAAAAAATTTATTTTGTATAACGATATTTTGTTTTAAAGTTTTAACTATCAGCATTTTGTAAGTCATTCATTTATTAAATACGACTTAAATATTCAAATTCAATATATACAAATTTTCAAATCCATGACTTAACATAGTTTCGATTCGAATATCGGGGAAACTCGCTTCCGTTTATAATAAATTTTACAAATTTTTATTCAAAAATTCAATAAATTATTAATTTAAATTAAATTAAAATCTAGGGTCGTTACACAATCTATCACCAAAAATCCATATTCGACGACGTGAATTCCAACCATAAAAATCGATATCAAATCCCAATCAAATGGATATTCCCAAAAATCCATAAATGAAGTCATCAAAGTTGATAATAATTGACAACAACTAACCGAATCAACAAAAAATGATAAATATTGGAAATCCACTCAAAAATAGCCAAAATAGGCAAAATTGAACAGTTCCAGACGTCTGAAATTACCAACCGGACATCTGAATAACTAACCAGAGGTCTGGTTGGATTTCTAGACGTTTGGATTTTGTCTCTGCCTTTTTTCTTTTTCCAGGGACCAATTCCACACATCTGGATTTTTCAACCAGACTTCTGGTTTTCCAATCCAGACGTTTGAAATTTCCTTCTAGGCAAAACCGGCCTAGCCCAAAAGGGGCAAAAATCCAAACCGAAATGCGATCGAACGAGCGATGGATGCTAGGGATTTATGCCAATCGACAACCCAGCCCTATAGGCTCTTCGATACACCACCAAAAACATGTCAAAACATCCAAGATAGGATCTTTAAAGATTTTGACTTTAAAATACCAAAATTGGAAAATTCACCAAATCAATTCAAATCAAAAGCAATTGAACATGAAATAGATGTTAGGAATTCATACCTAACAACAATGAAAGCTATAGACATAGATGTGAGTTCAAGAACTCGCCTTTAAACCCAAAAACAACGAATGAGAAGCTTTACAACAAAGGAAAGATCAACCACTCTTCAACTTCAACTCAAGAAGCTCCAATCTAAGCTCATAAGAAAATATTTTATAAGTTAGGGTTTAGGAATTTCTGAAAATTGAAGAGAGATTGAGATGGAGAAGATGAAGTGGATGCTTACCTAAGCTTCTCTTTGATTTCTAGAACTTGAATTTGAATTTCCTAGTAAACTAGGGCTTAGGAATTTTGATTTCCCTTTCTTTCCCCCATTTTCCTTTAGCTTGAGTATTAGGAAATAATAGAATGAATGAATGAAGAGGAGTGGAGTGGGAGTTATTAGGTAGTGGAGTTGGGTTCTTTGTTTGGTTAGTGGGCTGAAACCCAAACCCAAAGCCTAAAAGAATAATAGCAAAATTCTACTCAACTCCAAACATATCGATGTTTATACTCAAAAAGGTCGCAAACGCCGTTTTGGAGTCAATGGAAGTGGTCTCGAGTCCGGATTTGACCGTTTACAAAAAGTCACGTTTTGGACTTTTAAATTTAACTAACGATGCTATATTTAAATAAATCATTTAAATATATTATCATAAAAATATGCGAGTTGTTACAGACTCCCCTCCTTAAAGAAATTGCGTCCTCGCAATACTTAAGAAGAAATTAAAAAGTAACAACCATACTAAGGCATAACAAAGCAAAAGAAGATATTTTGAAATGTGAAGTTCACCTTAAGGGGCACGAGAGAGTAAGTATGGATGTATTCACTCGATGAATTCTCTGGATTCCCAAAAGCAATCCTTAGGATTTGCGGACCATTTAACTTTCACTAGCGGAATAGCTTTATTTCGAAGGCGTTTAACCTCCGTAGCAATGATGCAAATAGGATGTTGCTCATAATTCAAATTAGGCAAAACTTCAATTTCTTCAATAACACCGGGCTCAAGAATAGAATCGGAATCTCTAAGGCATTTCCAAAGTTGAGAGACGTGGAATACGTCATGAATAGCAGAAAATTAAGCCGGTAATAAAAGGCGATAAGCCACGGAACCAATGCGTTCGGTGATGGGAAAGGGGCCAATATATCGAGGTGCTAATTTTTTTGATCGACTGAAACGCAAAACACCCTTCATAGGTGAAACAAAAATGAATACCAAATCTCCCATGGAAAATTCTAATTTCCTTCTTCGGTTATCAGCATAGGATTTTTGTCTACTTTGAGCTTCTTTCATCCTATGACGAATAAGATCAATCTTTTCTATGGCATCACGAATAAAATCTGGACCTAAAATCAGCTTCTCACCGGCTTCAAGCCAACACGAAAGAGATCGGCACGGCCTTCCGCAGAGTGCCTCGAAAGGTGCCATACCAATACTAGATTGGAAGCTATTATTATAGGAAAACTCAACAAGAGAAATATGAACTTCCCAACTTCTACCAAAATCAAGAACACATGCATGAAGAAGATCTTCAAGAGTTTGATTCACACGCTCGGTTTGTCCATCGGACTGAGGATGATAAGTGGTGCTAAAATTAAGCTTTGTTCCCAAAGCTTTTTGAAGACCTTTCCAAATTCCACTAGTAAATAATGGATCACGATCACGAACAATAGAAGTAGGAACTCCATGCAATTTAACGATTTCTTTAACATAGAGTTTGGCCTAAAGAGGTACGGTTTAATTGGACCGAACGGGAATAAAATGGGCGGATTTTGTAAGTCTATCTACAATCACCCACAAACTGTCATAACCCGAACGAGAATGGGGAAGACCGTCAATAAAGTCCATGGAGATTTGATCCCACTTCCAAACTGGAATATCCAAAGGTTGCAATAACCCACCGGGCCTTTGATGCTCGGCCTTTATGAGTTGGCAAGTCATGCAACGCTTAATGAAGTTAGCAATATCAGATTTCATTCCATCCTAATAATAAAGTCGTTTCATGTCCGCATACATTTTACTACTTCTAGGATGAATGGTAAATTTAGAACGATGAGAATCTTCTAAAATATCTTTACGAAGGTCACTAATATTTGGCACAACAAGTCTACCAAATTTTCGAATACCTCCACGAGCATCAATATCAAAGTCTTTCAAACCATCAACCTTATTTTTATCCTTACAACGTTGGCTAAGAAGAGCCAATTCGGGATCATGCTTTTGAGCTTCAAGGATGCGGTATAAAAGAGAAGGATGAGCCTCAAGGCTACATAAAACAAGAGATGAACATGAATCGGATTCACGATCTCGAATCTCACAAGTGGACAAAGTCTCGAGATCATTCCATTCGGATATCATCATGGAAACAACCGCTTGTTGCTTACGACTAAGGGCATCGGCAACACGATTTCCCTTTCCGGGAATATAGAGAATATCAAGATCATAAGATGCAAGGAATTCGAGCCAACGTTGTCGACGCAAATTGAGTTCATTTTGAGAGAAAAAATACTTCAAAGATTTATGATCGGTGTAGAGAACAAATTTCTCTCCCAAAAGATAATGACGCCAAATTCTAAGGGCGAAAACAATAGCCACGAGCTCCAAATCATGAGTGGCATATCTAATCTCGGCATGCTTTAATTGTCTAGATCACAAGCGATAACACGTTCCCTTTTGCATGAGAACGGCATTCAAACCAATACGACTAGCATCGGTATAAACAATAAAGTCTTGGTTCCCTTCGGGAATCACAAGAATAGGAGCATCAGAAAGGAGTTCTTTTAATTTAAAAAAACAGCTTCTATGCTAAATCGTTTATTTCATGATCCTCTTTCCCGAAAAGCTAAGACATTCAAAATTATGATTAACTTTATGTATTCATCTTTTTAGAAAAATTTACTTATTACAAGTCAATTTACTATGTCTGACTCTCTCATCATAGTGTTTAGGAGACTCCTATCGATAACGTTGATCAGGCGTATCGACCAGAATTCTTAAACCACTCAATGGGCAATACAACACAAAATCATCGTCTATATGATAAACGCGTCTCTTATAAAATTTTCAAATATTCTTTGCTTGTCTTAATAAGAGAATCCAATTATACTTATAAATATATCTTATTAGAAAGATTTGCAATTTTAAATTGCTGTTTTCACCCATAATCAATGAATACAAGGACCGACTCATCGAGATATTCGCAGAATACTCGATTCATAAGATGGATGAAATAAGCTGGAGGGTCTGTCAAATCGAATGACATAACAAGCCATTCATAAGATCTATAACGAGTACAGAATGATGTCAAAGGAATGTTATCCTTTGCAATACGAAGCTGATGAAAGTCGGTGGTAAGGTCGAGCTAAAAAGACCTTAGCACCACTCAATAGATCGCTTAGGTGGTAATCCTAAGACAAGCTCAAAGATACCGGGAAATTCACGAACTACTTGAATGAGGGAAATAATATTTTCCTCATCATGTGGGTTTAAAGAATAAAATGATGCCACCGAATTGGAATCAAAATCATTAAGAACAATAGAAATCTGCTTAACAGATTGAGAATGTCAAAGATTGATAGTCCTCTTGGGACATAGGATGTGGACTTAATATCAATTAAGCCAATCCGTTGCTAAAATCATTTCCGAAACCTAAGTAGCGCATAACATGCAAATCGGCTTGGAAAGCATAACCACATAAAATAATCTAGACATTTTTACAAAGTAAACTTTGTGTTGCAGATCCACCAACCGGATTCGCAATTCTCAACGAAGTCATCAAGCCCATAATATTTAAAGAAGAAGTAACAATGAGTTCTTTTGATATAAAAGAGTGAGATGCACCTGAATCAAAAGAAATTCGAATAGGATAATCATGAAACAAATTAATGCCATCAAGGACTGAATGAGAAATACATTGACCAAGAAAAGTGTTACTAGGGGCTTGCACAACATTCAGCTTTCCCTCTCTCCTACTTTGAAGTATGGGACATGAAGATAAAAGATGACCCAAACCTTTGCAATAGCGACAAGTAAGGGGCTTTGGACACTAATTTGCATAGTGATTCTTAGAACCACAATTGTAGCATACTCCACGATTAGGGATTGGAGGCTTTGCTACCGAAATTGCTTGCTTCACTTTCTTGTTGGGATTAGGGCTTTTGAACTTAATATGCCTCTTCTTGGAAACCCCAATATCACTTCCTTTATTGGCCTCTTCAAGTCAAAGAGTGATATCTACAAACTGGTCGAAAGGCGCTTCTAATTTCAGAGGTAAAACCTTTTTAGGGTTCTTATTCAAAGCACAGATAAACCTTTGATTCTTTACAAGATCCAAAAGTTGTTGGGCAGACATGAATACACCATCTAGAGGAGGACCACTGGATTGATCAGCGCTAAGACTGTCAGGTCTAACCATTTCTCTTCTTTAAGAAAGAAAGAAAGAAAAGGAAAAATGTTATTCTCAGAATGAATTCAAATAAAGTAGATTGATAAACAAGGCATCATAAAAGAAAATAGGATATAATGGGTCCAAAGGCTCGGATTAAATCCTAAGGTGCGATTCCTATGAGAGACTTAGGACAATGATCCTTGCTAGATTATTCTATATTGTTCCGAAGTTTGGCGCTGATACCAAGCTGTGATGCCCCACCTCTACACTCACACTAGCCAAGGACACTATGGGGTAATGCCGTCAACTAGTACGAAGAATAAGGCTGTTGAGAAGCGACCATCTGTGTAATTGCTTTGTGCAAGTACCGATATGTCAGATAGTATGACATGCATTTCATTTCAAGAGGAAATCCGACATATCAAATAAAAACTCAAAGCTACCACACAGTGGCTATGTGGCCTTCGGAAACAAATATAGAAATAAGCATAACACAAATCAGTCACAGATATTCATATCACTAAGGCAGAAACAGATATGAATATAACACATAGAAGTGTACATCAAAGTAGTGGTCATATAAAATCCACTACATCACAAAAGAATAGGTACAAGTGCAAGACAAAAAAATATGTATACATCAAGGAGTCTTTATCTCGAATGTATAAAAACAAAAAACTACCGAGCTAAAGTAGTTGGCCAAAAGTCAGAAGCTAGTCCCAGATAATAAGTCAAGTGGAAGCACCTGAAACACCTCGGTCTGACCCGAGTATTATTTAAGAAGAAAAATAATAAACGGATCAGTCTAGCTATAAATATCATATCACTACAACAAAAATACACTATTACAATGCCCTTTTTACAACGGGCATTGGTTGCCCGTTGTAATAGAAGGCTATTACAACGGTCCATTCAGGGCCGTTGTAAAATATGCCATATACAACCCCTTTTTACAACGGGCGTTGTTTGCCCGTTGTAATAGATGGCTATTACAACGGTCCATTCAGGCCCATTGTAATAGATGCCAACTTTACAACGATCAAAAATGACCGTTGTAATAGCCTTAGCCTTTATTTTATCGGTCCACTCAGCCCCCCATCTGTTTTCTTTCTTCCCTTCGCTGCTAAAACTTTATTTATCGCTAACCCTAAATCCCAAATCGAACGTTCCTATCTGGAATCCCTAGGTTCGTCGACCTCTTCTCCATGGCACTCATCTGACCTCCTCTCTTTCTCCTATCGCCTTTCTTCCATCCTTCCCTTTCTAATCCGCTTCATCTAGCCATGCCGAAAAGAAGAAAATTAAGCCCATTTCCAACTCTTTGGACTCAGATCTGGATTTCGAGGCTTCATCATTGACCCACTCCGGACGCCGTTACAATGCTTCTCCTTCTGCTCAGATTTTCGATCTTGGCACTTTCGGCTATGGTTAGTTCGATTGCCTTGTCCTTGGTTTCTCCTTATGATAGTATTGACGTGACTTGTCAAATGAGGTCTCAAGCTTCTCCAGCTTTATCATCTCCTGGTTTATCAATAATTGTAACTTTGAATGAGACTATTTTGCTTGATTTTAGCCTCGAAAAATCCCTGTCAGTTGCTAACAACTCTGAAGATATTCTGGCTTACTCGCTAGATCACTCCCTTACTGCTCTGCTTTTTGATTTAGATGATGGAGCTCATGACTTCTCTCTTGTTTGCACTCCTGTCCTAGGTGAGCATTCTTTAACTCCGCTGTTGTCCTCTGCTCTTATTGCTTCAAGATGGGTTGATACAACTGTTGGCATCGGTAATTTTGTTGTTTTCAGTAGTAATATAGTTTGTGATATTGATTGTGAAAATGGAGGTAGGGATGTTATTTCTGTGATGCATCCTCATCTGAACTCTGCCAATGGATTGAGTGAAAATGTAGGATGTGATAATAATGTTGAGTATTTTATTGTGATATTGGAGCTGGGGCTACTGCTTTTGAATCTTTGGGAAACCAGATCCATACAATATTCATAACAAGACAAGACAGTTTTAGCTTCTAAAAGACAGTATATGTCATAGGGCAACTGATAACGGGTTTCACTTCACAGGGAAGGTATTTGCCATCAACGCATTTTAGCTAGAACGATCAGTAACAGCTCTCAAATAATCCTCAAAGAACAGCAACACTTGGGAGCGTATGGAACACTCCACATACTGCAAAGTAACATGCTGCTTCATTGTGGAAAACCATTGAAAAACAGCAATCGCCTCTCAGGACCTCCCACCAACAGACCACCACATGCATACTGCTCTCGCAATGGCCAAAACGTTGAGGCCACGGTCAAATCCATTTTCCTGCTGTGGAATCATTTCACACTCCAGGAACGCAGGTAAATTGCTGGATTGAGCAAGATGATGATGCCTTGGGCTTGGAGGATTCTTTTTATTTTTACTATTTTTATATATATTTAGTAGCAAGCCTACTCTTCTTTGAAGATGATGATGGCTTGGCTTTGGTTGAAGAAATATGGGATGAGAGAAATGCACTGGCAAGTGGCAACCACATACAATCTAGTGGCGCAATCCTTGTTCTGTTCACGCATGCTGTTGTGATGGACAAACATATTCATGCTCCGAAAATGAGTTTCCTTTTGTTTTCTATAAATGATCGTGTGGCTTCATGCGGAGAATCTGAGAACAACTTATGGAGTTCGATAAATTCAAGGCATTTCTATGGATGTAGCAATGCAAGCAATGATTTCATAAGTGAGTTTTCGGATTCTAGCTGTGAAAATTTATTTTGATTAATCACGTAGTTATAAGAATAATGGTTCTTTTCGTGAAATAATTGTTTTATGAATCAGAAGCTGAAGAAATTACTCAGCCTGATCGGTATTTGATGATAGCTACAAGTGGAGGATTGAATCAGCAGAGAACCGGGGTAACTTTACTTTCAAAACTATCGATTGTTATTTGTATTGACTATTTTTTGTTTAAATTTAAGTCTGGAATTTTGAATTAGTCATATTACTGGGAGTTAGTAATATGCCTTTTGGTTGCAGCTAATTTACCGTTTTGCTCTGTGTTTTTCAAATTCCATATGTTCATTAGATTAGTTTAAGTTTTTCTTTATCACATCAGCTACACAAAATCTATTGCATTGGCAGCAAACAACTCTATTTTATGTAATATTACACAAAATATATAACAACATTTATAAGAATTTCATGCTAAATAATATTCAACGAAGTTGCATAAAATACAATCAAGTACCTGTTTGAAGTATTAAACTGAAATTTGTGAAATAGAAGTGCCTTGAATAATGTGGCCAAGGAATGAAATGCAGGGTGAACTCGCTACAGTTGTTGGTTGTCGAGGCTGAAATGAATGACAGTAGAGATGATGTGGGTTGTAATGTTGGTAAAGGAGAATGTTCGGTGAATGCACGTAAAGGTTGGATGGATATTTTGTAGCGGAGTGAATATGCAGGGATAGTGAATGGAGGAGGAGATTATATGACTATGTTATGGGTAGAGAGAAGCACTGTTGGTCAGGGAGTTGATGTAGGTTGTGCAGTTGTATGCATTGTTCGTAGGAAGAGTTGTAGTATTGAAGGAGGAGGGACAAGCGCTGTGTATGATGGATGTGGGTGATGGTTGTTTGCTAAGGGGGTGATTGTGATGATGGTTATAGAAGTAGTCAATTGCAGTGATTGTTTGATGAAGTTGTTGTTTGGTTTGGTGAAAAGGAGGAGTGGTGATCAGGTAGTTGGATGGTTTTGATGGTGACTATGAATGTTATAGTGTTAGATGGGGAAGTGAAGAGTTGTAGGAAGAGATGAAACTGCTGATGTTTGAAGGCACAGGCACAGTGCCTATCTAAGTAGCGAAGTGGTTTGGGTATTGCAATGTTTAAAGTGTGCAGAAGGGAAATGCACAATTGTATGAGGGAGAAGTTAGTTAAATATGGAGGAAGTGAATGACTGTGGTGGGTGGTTTGTTTGTAAATGTGAAATGGTGCAGAGAACTAGGTAGAGAATTGGGTAGAGAACTAAGTAAATAAAAAATAGTGTATATTAGAACTATGTCAATGCAAACTTATCTAACTTTTTGGAATGTCTTGGAATTTTATGACTCTAGCTTTTAGTCTTTTCGACTGTGATTTTGGTTGTTTTATGATAATATTTATTACTCGTTAAATTATTCATTATTGGTATGAAGGTATGCTGCTGTAATTTTTTTTAAATTTGCATTTATTTTGCAACGGTCAGAAACCGTTGCAATATTCCATATTACAACGGGCATTGCCCGTTGTAAAAAGGTGTATTACAATGAGCATTGCCCGTTGTAAAATATGGGTGACCTATTACAACATCGCCTATTACAACGGTCCGCTGCCCGTTGTGGAACACATATTATAACGGGCATTGCTCGTTGTAAAAAGCCTGTTTTGTTGTAGTGTATAAGATGAGATAGGATAAGAGATACAACAAAAATATATGATAACAATAATGTCATACTTTGACAAGCATACATTTGATAACAACAAAAATCATACAATATCTCAAATCATCTCAAATATCCAAAAAGAATATCACATTCTTTAGCTTATTCACCACTCAAATATTAACAAAACAAATCAATGTCAATCGCAAAAATTGGTGAAACACAAATTCCAGAAATCAATAATTAGAAATTCAAAAAACACAAAGGGGGAGGCCTATCACAAACGGGAGCATGAAAACTCACCAACACGTGTATCACAAACAGAATGCTATTCCATGGTTGCTAACCCATCAAATTTGAGCCGAAGCTCCACAAACGACCTGAAGACCATGGGTCGCTACCCTACCAATTTGAGCCGAAGCTCCACAAATGACCCGAAGACCATGGGTTGCTACCCCACCAATTTGAGCCGAAGCTCTACAAACGGGGTTTAGTCCCCACGCAAACAAAGATACATCGCACATCGCTAGTCTAAATCTCAAAATGATCATCATTGATCAATAAGTGTAAATTACATTAAGCTAGTAAATAAATGAGTTAGGCTTCATGTCCCATAACCACTAGCTTAACTTAAATATTTACGAATAGATTGTAGACTTCCACTCGAAAATAAGTGTAAATTACACTAAACTAGTAAATAAATGAGTTAGGCTTCATGTCCCATAACCACTGGCTTAACTTAAATATTTACGAACAAATTGTAGATTTCCACTCGAGGATTGTCACGAGAGTTCAATCGAACAAGTCCAAGAATTAACCGACGAAGTAAACGCAAGTGTTTCATACCACTAGTTTTGCTAAGCCGTTTAATTAGATTTCTCATATGAATGAGGTAAAGGTTTGTATATACTAATAGATTGGAAAACGGTTTTAAAAACGAGCTTTGTATTAAAAGTAACATTGAAATCGAGTTTGTGAAAGAGTTTGAGTATTTACACCTAGTATAGAAACTTTTGTATTTAAAAGTGACAAATCACATAAATGATTGTAAAACCAATCTATCACCAAAAATCCACATTCGACGACGTGAATTCCAACCATAAAAATCGATATCAAATCCCAATCAAATGGATATTCCCAAAAATCCATAAATGAAGTCATCAAAGTTGATAATAATTGACAACAACTAACCGAATCAACAAAAAATGATAAATATTGGAAATCCACTCAAAAACAGCCAAAATAGGCAAAATTGAACAGTTCCAGACGTCTGAAATTACCAACCGGACATCTGAATAACTAACCAGAGGTCTGGTTGGATTTCTAGACGTCTGAATTTTGTCTCTGCCTTTTTTCTTTTTCCAGGGACCAATTCCACACATCTGGATTTTTCAACCAGACTTCTGGTTTTCCAATCCAGACGTTTGAAATTTCCTTCTAGGCAAAACCGGCCTAGCCCAAAAGGGGTAAAAATCCAAACCGAAATGCGATCGAACGAGCGATGGATGCTAGGAGTTATGCCAATCGACAACCCAGCCCTATAGGCTCTTCGATACACCACCAAAAACATGTCAAAACATCCAAGATAGGATCTTTAAAGATTTTGACTTTAAAATACCAAAATTGGAAAATTCACCAAATCAATTCAAATCAAAAGCAATTGAACATGAAATAGATGTTAGGAATTCATACCTAACAACAATAAAAGCTATAGACATAGATGTGAGTTCAAGAACTCGCCTTTAAACCCAAAAACAACGAATGAGAAGCTTTACAACAAAGGAAAGATCAACCACTCTTCAACTTCAACTCAAGAAGCTCCAATCTAAGCTCATAAGAAAATATTTTATAAGTTAGGGTTTAGGAATTTCTGAAAATTGAAGAGAGATTGAGATAGAGAAGATGAAGTGGATGCTTACCTAAGCTTCTCTTTGATTTCTAGAACTTGAATTTGAATTTCCTAGTAAACTAGGGCTTAGGAATTTTGATTTCCCTTTCTTTCCCCCATTTTCGTAACGACCCAGAATTTTGAACAAATTAAATTGAGAATATTTAATTAATTTTAGATATTTGAACGGTAATTTAATTTGAATTCCCGAATATAACTTGGAAACTGGCGATTAAATTATAAAATTTAATCTATTGAATTGAATAAAAATTTGAATCTTCAATTTTAAGCTGAAGAAAAATATTTCAAAGGCTTTTAAAATTCGTATTGATAATACTGAAGATGATAGAAGCTTCAGAATTAAATTTCGAACTGTTTTGTTCAGTTTTGAGAATAATCACTCGAACCGATATTTATAAAATAGTCAATTTTCAAACAGTCTCGGAATTCAACGAAACTAGTGCCGTTGGGTCCGTAATATCGAATTATTATCGGATTCCAAATTTCGTATTTTTCGGAGTTCGTATGTGAGAATACGACACGAAAACGCATTGAAGTTTTTATCGAGATTTAAATTTAAATTTATGGTCAAAATCAAAAACCACGTTCTCTTCCCTTAATTTCAGCCGAGAATCACGAGAATAATCGTGCACCCCATCACGTATACTCGTCCCTTTCCCCCTTCGTTCAAAACAAATCAAACCCGAATCTATTTCTTTCCCTCTTCTCGTTCAAAACGACTTCCTCCTTTCCCCTTTTCAAATTTTGTTCGTAAATTGAATACAAATAAAAATCGGTGGCTTCGTGAGAAGGTTGGAGGGATGGCGACTGCGCTCGCGGTTATGGCAGAGCAGGCGACGACTTCGACTCTAATTTGGGGAACGCGGCGGCAGGCGACTCGGTGGGTAATCGCGAGCGAGTCGTGGGGCAACTGGAGGCGGTGCCTAGGGTTGGGGGCGCGATGCGATGGCGCACGCGTTCGTGGCGCAGCAGCGAGGGTGGAGTCGTGGGGGACCGAGCAGTGGTCTGGGGCGACGATGATCGATGTTGGCTCGCGAATCAAGGAAGGAGGTTCGCAAGCAAGTGCGGCGGCTACTAGTGGCGCGCGCGATAGTGGCAGCGACCTGGGTTCGTTTGTTTCTACTAGGTACAATTTTTATTTTATTTTCGATAGTTCCAATTTAATTTAAAATCTATTAAAGTTTAAAATTGGCGAATGAAAGAAAATATAATGGGTTGATTCGTTTGGAAATTAGGAAATTTATTTAAACTAATCTTTGTCTGAATCAATTACCTATTACAGAAAGAAATATAAATAAATATACATGCAGTAAGTTACTCATTTAGTTTTTGAATTAATAAATATATGTGTACATATGTTTTAAAAGGAAAATCTGTTAACAGTAAAGAAAGATTTTGTTTTATATATATATATATAGGTGTAAATAAAGAAAGATAAAATAAAAATGATTTTTAAAATGAAATTGTTAGTTAATTAAGTTTATTTATGGGAAATGGGTTTAAGAAATTTAATTATCAGTTTAAGATTTAATAAATCTATTAAATAGAAATTTACTATTCGATTTCGTTCAAATATTAATTTAAATCGTACAATTGTTATACAAGGATAAATAAAATTTGAATAAGAGAAATTGGTTTAGAACGGAACTATCAGAATTAAACAATTAAAAACGGAAATTGGTTAATTAATTGTTTCGAATATTAATGAATGTGTATAAATTATTTATACAAGGTTAAAGTCAAGAAAATCGAGTCAAGTTTGGAATTGGGATGGCAAATTAAAAGCTAAGGTGAGATCTTCTCACTCAGATGTATAATTGAATTGCAGTTATTGATTGATTTGTTTGAATGTGCTATTAGATATGATAGGATATATCTATATATATAGCAGTATATACATATTGGCATATGTATATATTGGATTGATTGATTCCCGCCTCGTATAGCGGATGAGACCCTATTGCGCCGTTAGTAAGCGGATTTATAAAAACCTATATACCGCGATAATTCCGTACTGGAGCGGAATTGGTATTGTGCTAACGTCTTTGGATGCAGGGAAACAGGTTGGAGGGATCCAACTGGACCCCTCACATTGATTGAATTTTTATTCTACTGTTGTGTTAATCTGTGAATGATTTTTGATGTTATTAATCATGTTGATGTCTGGAAATTGATTGAAAGCTAAAATTTAGCTGAACGGATGTTTGATATCATTAGATTCCAAAAAAATAAACGAAATTGAATTTTTTTTGGAATCAAAATAGAAATTTCTAAGTGAATTTAATTTTTGAAATTGAATAAAATTTGAAGAAAAGAATTTAAAGGTATAAAAGTTGATTCTTATAGTATTATCGAATTTATTCCAGAATAAGTGAAAATGTTAAATAAATGGATTCCGTAAAATAGTAATTTTAAATTGAAGAAATTAATTTAAATTTGGATTTTTAAATAGATTGAAAGAAACGATTGAAATTTATTTTCTTAAGAAGGAATTTATTTAAAAAAAGAGATAAGTTGGAAATCCAATTAGAAATTTAATTGGTAAATTGAAATGATTTGGGAAATCAATGTAAAATGAGTTCAATTTGAAGAATCCATTTTAAAACAGAATATTGAATAATTTGAGAAAAATAAGGAATTTATTTAGTAGTGATAAATAAAATTAGAAATCAATCTGTAATTGATTTAATATTGGAAATGAATTTTTGAGAAATTAGTATGGGATCTTTTATTTAACGTTGAAAATAAAATTAGGAATCAATATTGAAATTGATTTGGTATTGAAGCTTTTATAAATAGAATTAAAATTTATAAAAGTTGTTTATAAACCCAAAGTCACTTATTTTGATAAGTTAAATATAGAAGTTGATAAGAGAAGGTTTATAAGCCGAAGTTGTTATTAAAAAGAGAAATAGAATTTATAAACGTGCTTATAAATTCGAAATAGATTGAATGTGATAAATTTAATATAGAAGATTATTTAAGAAGATATATTCACGATTTTGAATAGCGAATTTTTATTGAAATAAAAATGTGTAGAAATGATTGAAATGGGGTTAAGTGAATTTTATTCACGATTTTGGACAGTGAATATATTGTTAAGTAAAATGGATTCATTTTTGAAGAAGTAATATTTTAAAAATGAAGTTAAACATTTTAAAGGTGTTTTAAAATGTGTTATGAATCGAAAGCATAAATTTCAACACTTGTTGTTGAAAAAGACGTTTTCGAGAAATATAAGGAAATGGTGGACTATAACACTGTTGTTATAGTAAATGATTCCCGAAAGGAAATGTTTTTATGTAGTATTGGGATTTATATACCTATCTAAATTCCGAATCCCTATACTATTGATTTCGAGTCGTCGTAACGATGTTTTACGCAACATTCGTTTTGACTCAAATAGATGTTAAAATTTATGATTTCCTTAAAAGAATGAAATATATACTTAATTTGATTTAAGTATATTGAATATTTTCAAATGGTGAAAATAAATAGATTTGTGAATTACTTATTATTTAATAAGTATGGAAATACTTTTCCAATATGAAATGAACTGTTTTGAGAAATTATCTTTGAAAAGATAAATTGAAGTTGAATATTGAAATCGATTTGAAAATCGTATATCAGTAGATATTTTTGAAATATAAATTCACTATGGAATTTATAAAAGAAATGGAAATTCGTTTTAAAGAAAATAAACGTTGGTTTATTTTTGAAGTGTGGAAATTATTATATCTAGTAAAGATATTTTGGAAGATAAAATAATTTGGGAAAATTATTTGGAATCTGATGATGTTGCGCATCTTTATTGATAGTTAAATAACCGACTATCAATAATTACCTTGAGTAGGTATTTGTTGTGAATTGGATGAATTTGAATGCCACACTTATTTTCAAATAATCGCTCACTATTCGGGTTAGCCGGGAAAGGACCATGGGGTCGTATAACCCATTCCGAATATGTGATACGTCGATATGAATTGCATTCGAAGACCGGTGTTGAAGACCGGATATTTTTGAAAACGGAAGGATTACCGTCGAGTTACTCTACATCGGCTGATCTCCGATTTAGAGGTTTTATCACCCTTAGTGACGGGAAGTCCTGACGTGATTGAATTTATCCGGAAATGCAAGGGCTTCGTGAGAAGTGCCTTCGGTTCTGTTCGATCCCGGAACAGACTTGTATGGATTGTGTGTCTGACGTTACAATTTGAGATATAAAGCTGATTTCTTTCAAATACATTTCTGTTGGTGGCGGAGAATTTATTCTCTTAGCTTAACACCCTTCTCTGAGACGTACGAGCTCAGAGGTTATGTAGTTGAAATTTATCAGCGATATATCCCAATTTGGTAACGTGGCATACTGAGTGTTGCTGTGAAATGATCGGTGTTTGATCATTTGTGATATGATCATTTGTTTGATCTTATATCTTTGTGATCATAGGTTGATCATTTTTGTTTGACCCGAAGCAGGGCTTTTTGAGAAAGCGTAGCTTTGTGGACGAGACTTCGTCGAGCCTCACAACCCGGAAATGGTCGAAACAGGACGAATGCGGCAAGGTTCTAGGGAGTAGCGCCCCTTAGTGTATGTCATTCCTTCTGGATAAAGGTGGTATCATGGTATGGAGCCCAGATACTTAACCTCTGTGGTTACTGCATTATTATTATCTATGTGGTTTGTTGTGAATCGGGGATCCTCGGGAAGATCGGTGACGATCGGGGGATGACATACGCGTGTCAGTAGTTACCTATTTTTGCAGAGGTAACCCGGCCTTGTGTTGGCAGAGATCTAACCGTAACGTTAGATTCTCGGGTCGTCTATTCCAGGGACGTACCCATCGTGGATAGGAAGTTCCTTAGCCTGACCATTTGTTGGAAATCCAAAGAAACAATACGAGCCTTGTACGGATTTAGTTGTAGAACCTATCATTCACTTATGGTGGCGCCCCACTGTTTGGATGGTAGCTATAGTAGGCATAGTTCGAAATGTCTATGCTGGCTAAGATTTATATTGTACTTTCGAACTGTTTTCTACACTATGCACTAATAATAATATCAAAAATGATTTGATTTTGCGTAGTAAGCATCTTTGACTATCATAAGAAGAAATCTCCTCCAATTCTGCGTTTGCATTGTGTGTGTGGTGGGAGGTCTTATGGTAGTTTCATTTTCCAAAAGCATTTCGAATTGACTTTAAAAATATTCCTCTGTTTATTTTAAAGATAACTGTTTTACGATCTCACACCAGTCACCATGACTGACTCGGAGTTTATTGTTTCCCTTCTAAACTCTGGGTGCCCACAAATTTCCACACGGGCAGTCTAGAGTTAGATTATCAGGATATTCTGGATATTCTGGAGCTTAGAGATAAGCTGGATGACGATGCGTAGTATTTGTATCTGATAGTATTTATCCCGCTGTGTATTCTGTATGAGGACAAGTTTATATAACTGTCCATTGTTGTATATTGACTCTGATTGAGGTATGTATAAACTGATATAGTTCTTTGTTTTAAAAGACTAGTGTTTATCTATTATAT
The DNA here is from genome assembly GCA_030737815.1 of Allium fistulosum. Classification (NCBI taxonomy): domain Eukaryota; kingdom Viridiplantae; phylum Streptophyta; class Magnoliopsida; order Asparagales; family Amaryllidaceae; genus Allium; species Allium fistulosum. The sequence goes on from CM060908.1 coordinate 718,074,082, forward strand.
ATTGTTCCGCTGCGATATGTGAGATTCTGATATTGTGTTCTGTTTCTGTTCTGATATGTTTTCTGTTGTTCTTCTTCCTTCTTTCTTCTCTTTTTCTTCTATCTCCTTCTTCTTCTACTTTTTCTTTTTCTTAAAACTATAACTTTTCGGGTTTCCGGCATTCGATGGCTCAGCAGTCGATAAAGTGAGTATCGATGTTGAATTTTCGAAAGTCGAAAAATTCCGGGATGTTACAATTTTCCTTTAGCTTGAGTATTAGGAAATAATAGAATGAATGAATGAAGAGGAGTGGAGTGGGAGTTATTAGGTAGTGGAGTTGGGTTCTTTGTTTGGTTAGTGGGCTGAAACCCAAACCCAAAGCCCAATAGAATAATAGCAAAATTCTACTCAACTCCAAACATATCGATGTTTATACTCAAAAAGGTCGCAAACGCCGTTTTGGACTCAATGGAAGTGGTCTCGAGTCCGGATTCGACCGTTTACAAAAAGTCACGTTTTTTACTTTTAAATTCAACTAACGATGCTATATTTTAATAAATCATTTAAATATATTATCGTAAAAATATGCGGGTTGTTACAGCAGCCATGGACGGAGCAAAAAAAGTGGAAGAAAATTCAAAAGAAAGATAAATGAGAAGATTTGATTAAATTAGAGAGTAAAAACCTTTCTCGTTCTATCTTTAAAACGTTATCTTTTAAAATCTAATAAATTTTCAATTAATCCAAGTATTTCCTCTCCTCATAAGGTCGGTCACGATTTTGTTTGCATGCATTTTTGTTCAAAAGCTCGTTGAGTCATTATCTCTATTTAAAACTCATTTAAATAAATACTGATATCGATAATTCTAAATACACACCCAAATAATTGCTAACAACACCCTAAACAATATATAAATTAGTAATTAATATTTCTTAAATATTAATTAATTTGTAGTATTTTATAACAAATTAGATCATGTGGTTTTTCGAAGACTTCACAAATGCAGTTGTAAGACTAGGAGGTGTAAATTCAATCAACGATTAATATTGAACATCTTTAATAATAGTTGTAATAGCTTTGGTGTCATACTTTTGGTATCAACGTGAACTACCAAAAACAACCCTCTATATATTATCAAATCTTAATCACTTAAAAGTATGATCTAATATTAAACTTCTTTTACAAATTCAAACGCCCCTAAAAGTAGGATATATCAATTAAACATGTTTTACAAATTCAAAATACTTCTAAAAGTAGAATTTAAAATTAAACTTTCTTTACAAATTCAAAATATTTCTTTACAAATATACAAATTTTAATATCACTTAAAAATAAACAATCATTTTTTTAACCGATTTAAACATACAAAATTTATAAGGAAAACGATTCACGTGCCGTAACACTTATCAAATATTAACGATTACCCGTCACCTTAGATAGCGTTGTGACGGTTATAGACCTTTGGTAAAAATTATAATTGATCAAATTGGCCGGTAGGACCTTCGATTAGTCTAAAGCTGAAACATTCCTCCCGTGCTCTCTCTTCAATCTTCTTACGGATAAACCATCCCATTTTCCATGCTTTTTTCACGCTCTCTCCGCTGAGTAGCTATGCTTTTCTTAATTATGCGATTATTACTATTTTTTGTTTGCCTTAACCCTAATCATGATTAAACCCTAATCTAGCTCATACGATAACAGTTCTGCCAACCGAGATAAATTCGTAGTCCAGCTTCTACTTGGACTTTCTCCTCCAACCAGAGCTCGTTCGACCATGCTCCTCCTCTCGAAAGTCTCATCTGACCTAACTTGATTTCAGTTCTATTATATTCCTTCAAATACCGTGGCATCGGATGTGCTTCCTCTTGGAACATAGTGTTATTCCTATAGGAAAATGAAACCATAAGACATCTATGGATTTTGTTTTTGAACGTCAATTAGAAAGTAAAACTCAAAAGGTAACTGTATTTGCATTATTTTCGTTTCTTCAAGTTAGAGATTATATTTAATTGTTTCATTGCATATTTCCTAATTTTAAGTTAATACGCAAACATTGCCTTGATGTCAGTAATTATTGAATTTGAAAATTTATTATGCTTGTAGTGAAATGATATTTTTGTTGTTTGTGCATATTCCTCAGAAATGCAGTAGCCACAATTTAAGTAGCAAAAGAGGTGCACGAACTGCATCAGCACATTCACTTATGGATTTTCATAAAGTGAATTTACATTTTTCGAAAACATGTACATAAATAAATTTTCAATTTTGCAATGCTCTATCAATCATTTTCTCCTTCCAGCATCCAGTTTATTTCTAATTTTTAGCTAAACCCATTGTTCATATTGTGATGTCTTGAAGTATATTATTTGCTTACAACTTAGGAGAGCACATTGAATTTTCATCAATGTAGCCCTCATAGCAGCCTTGGGCACCACCTGACTTGGACCTGATAAAATATTATATGAATGTGCGCGTGTGTGTAAGCAAATACTATGTATATATACCTATCTTTACATTAAAAAATAGCTGATTGGTGATAAGCCTCTGCTGTTGGGATCATATCTCTGAACCAACCGTTGTTCACAGTAACTTTTTTCTCCCTGTAAACGTATCTTAACAATGATTCCTAGCTTAAGATTATATGCCATTATTTCACAGAACCTAACATAATTCCTAGTTCTCTCATTTTGTTTGTGATTATGGAAATTATCTACTTAAAATATCATGGTATTGGTAAGAATATTGACACGTAGTCATGCATCTTCTCGTGTTAATTATATTCTTTCTACGTAGTTGAAGCCCTCTTTCATGATTCCAAATGAAGTAGACTGTGCACTACTAGAAAAAAGCTAAATACCGACGGAGGAGGGCGACGGCTTCCGACGGTCTATTTCCGACGGCCGCCGATGGGCCGTCGGCGGCCGTCGGAAATTATCGAACATCAAGCTCAGCCGAGCCTTCTTTCTCCTCACTTTTCATACGAAAATATTAATCCCTAAATCCCCAAATCTCTTCCCCAAGCTTCCAATCATCAATTTCGAGCTTTCGGATCCTCCCCGGCTGCATAATCATCGTCTATTGCTCTCCAGCTAAGGTATAATCTCTTATTTTCGAGAAAAATTGAGTTTTTACCCTAATTCTAGATTTGCATAAATTGATAAATTAAGGCTAATTGGTGATTGAAATTGTTTCCAATTGTGTTATAATAGTTTCTAGCATTCCATGATATACCTATTTCATCTTTTATCGTGAAATTGTAAAAAACATGTATAATTTGGGATTGTTCGTGTACATGTAAATCGTTGTATATGCCTTGGTTGTACCATTGTATATGTGTGTAGCGCTACTATCATTGTATTGTGTTAGTTGGACTAAGATAAAATGAATGCACGAGCTAGGATATTATACTGTGCACGTATTGACTTATGCAACAAAAAAAAGCGTCAAACGAGCCTTAAGTTGATGAAATACGTCGAATAAATGTATTAAATTAAAAAAAAAAATTGTTAATGTGAACAGTTAGTAAAACTGTATTTTTTCGTAAAATGCGCACATTTAATTAACTAATGTCCCTTAGACAGTTTTTGGCCCCGTCTGACGAGTGTTGTACATGATCGTTATATAAATAGTCGTTTTTTTTTCAAAAAACGACCATTTATATTCATCTGGTACAATGTTTGTTGGATTTGTCCCTGTATTGGACAAGTTATGAACACAGTAAGTATTTACATTTTGTATACTACTTCATCTCAAACGGTTCATAAAATTTCGGCATAACTTTTCTTTTTTGTTTCATGCGTACACGCATTTGTGTACAATGCAGGGAACAAAAGGAAAATGCTGCCGAAATTTTGTTGAATCGTTTGAGACGAAGTAATATACGAAATGTATATGCTTGCTGTGTTTGTAATGGGAAGTAGGATGTCTGACCATGGAAAAAAAAATTATACAATTTTTTATATCGATACATTAAAAAATAAAATGTGCCCTATTTGAAAATATTTTTAAATTTGTGAAGTTGTTCTTTAAATTCAAATATTATACTACCATGAAAATAATCTTTTTCGAATTTGTATTCTTGAAAATAAATATTAAATTTTGAACTTCTAATTTTCTCAAATAGGAAAAATGATTGATTATTTTGTTGATCGGAGGAGATGAATGTACCAAAGAAAAGGACTGAGGGGCTCAATAAAAGAAGATTTTTATAATGGTATAAACGTGTTTGTTGAATTCGCTTTAAGTAATAACAGAAACGATCCAGAAATTCGTTGTCCGTGTAGTAGGTGTAGACATTTGAAGTATTTGTTACCAGATATTGTGAAAGTTCATTTATGCAAAAACGGTTTCGTACCCGAGTATTATGTTTGGGATCGGCATGGAGAATTTGTAGCAAATACTTCTGTAGAGTCTGAAAGTGTCGTTAACGAAATAGTTAGGACGACCCGTATAGAAAATATGGTCGAAGATGCAGCACGATCAATGTTTCCTATGGTTGAAGTTGACGACGATGATGGAAATGTTGAAGAACCAAATATTGAAGCAAAAAAATTTTATGATTTACTAGATGCTGCTAAGAAACCTATTTGGGATGGTTGTAAAAGCGGCACTCAGCTGTCAGTAATCGCAGAATACATTGCGATGAAGTCAAAATACAACATCACTAAAGCTAGGTTTACGGCTGTTGTACAAGCTGCAAAAAGACATGTGCCGCCCGATAATCTATTGTGTGAAAATCACTATGAAGTTCAAAAACTTATGTCGGCTTTTGGTTTACCTTATCAGAAAATAGATACATGTTTAAAAGGCTGCATGTTGTTTTGGAAAGAAGACGCAAACCTTAGAAATTGTAAAATTTGTAACCAGGAGAGATACAAACCAAGAAAAAAGAAGGGGAAGGAAGTTCCATACAAGCGTATGCATTACTTACCCATAACTTTAAGACTTCAAAGATTATATGCATCTTCTGTAACTGCATCTAATATGAGATGGCATAGTGTGAGAACGAAGGAAGAGGGTACGTTGACACATCCGGCCGATGGAGAAGCATGGAAGCATTTCGATAATACGTATCCAAATTTTGCAACGGAGAGTCGAAATGTTAGATTAGGATTATGTACGGACGGTTTTTCTCCATTTTCTCAATTTGGTTCGAAATATTCATCCTGGCCTATTATCGTCACACTGTATAATTTACCTCCATGGATGCGTATGAAAATGCAATATATGTTTCTTACTGTTGTCGTTCCTGGCCCCGACGATCCGACACAAGGAATCGGTGTATACTTACAACCGTTGATTGAGGAGTTGAAAATACTGTGGAACGAAGGAGTAGAAACATACGATGTGTCCAAGAAGAAATTTTTTTTGTATGTTTACTTCTTTGTTGTGGACTATAAGTGATTTTCCTGCCTATGCAATGCTTTCAGGATGGAGTACCGTCGGTCGTCTAGCATGTCCATATTGCATGGATGAAACACGAGCGTTTTCTTTACCTCATGGTAAGAAAATTTCATGGTTTGACTGTCATCGATATTTTCTCCATTTAAATCATCCCTTCAAAGGAGACAAGAGAAACATTTTAGCTAATAGAGTAGAAACCAGACAACCACCGACGATATGGTCAAGCGAAGACATATATGAACTTGTTAGGGACTATCCAAAGATATATGAAACTGGAGAGCAAATAGAAATTGAAGGCAAATCAGTTGTTCATAACTAGTGCAAACAAACTATTTTTTGGGAGTTGCCGTATTGGAAACATCTTCTGCTTCATCATAATATAGATGTGATGCACAATGAGAAAAATGTATTTGATAATGTTTTTAACACAATTTTGAATGTGAAAGGGAAGACGAAGGATGATTTGAAAGCAAGACGTGATATAGAAGAATTATGCAAACGTACGTCCTGAGCTTTATATGAAACCAAATGACAGTAAAAAACCCAAAGCATGTTATGAATTAGATAATAATCAAGTTAAAGCTGTGTTAAAATGGGTGGAAGGGTTAAGATTTCCTGATGGGATATCATCAAATCTTCGTAGATGTGTTGACTTTAAAAATGATCGATTGAGCGGAATGAAAAGTCACGACTGTCACATAATGATGGAAAATTGATTTCCTGTTATGTTCAAAGAACTACTACCGTTAAAAGTTTGGAAGGTAGTAACGGAGCTTAGTATGTTTTACAAAGAGCTTTGTTCGACTACTTTAAAAGTGCAACGTTTACGTAAACTTGAAGTGGATATTCCTATATTGCTTTGCAAATTAGAGAAAATATTTCCGCTAGGTTTTTTTAATGTAATGGAACATTTACATGTTCATCTCCCATCTGAAGCACGACTTCGAGGTCTTGTCCAATATGGATGGATGTATCCATTTGAGAGGTATGTAATATGTTATCACGTAATTTAATTGCATTTGAAAGATGAAGTTAATAAAAATTAATTTTGCATAGATATTTGAATCATCTGAAGAAAAAAGTGAGACAAAAAGCATGAGTTGAAGGTTTGATATATAAATCTTACATCGAAGAAGAAGCTTCGTTCTTTTTCTCTCACTATTTCAGTGACCACGTGAATATTTCATTTGAAAGTGTTCCTCGTAATGACGAAGGAGACGAACAAGAGTCCTCTCAAGCAATGTTATCTATTTTTAGACAACATGGTCGGCCTTTTGGAAAATGTGTAGAAATATGGCTAGACGATAGAGATCTTCATGTAGCACACACTTATATTCTTCTAAATTGTGCCGAGGTTGCACCGTTTGTTAGGTAATCTGAAATAATAATTTTTGTTTTATTCTTTTCTATAATGCATGCGCGTGTATAACCTAATGTAATAATTTGTTTATATAAACAATGTTTATGAACGTGAACATCCGAATGGAGACCTCAGTAGAGAATTTTCCGGTTGGTTTTCAAATTACGTTTATGAGTCGAGAAATTGTGTTGTTGACGAAGGGTTAAAACATCTTGCGATAGGACCAAAAAGAGTGGTCAAGACATATCCAATATATTTCGTCAATGGATATAAATTTAACACCAAAGAATACGATGCAAAAAAATTAACAAATAATATTGGTGTATTTGTTAAAGGTAGTGACGATCCAGAAAATCACTTAAATGATTTTTATGGCGTTCTAACACAAATTTTGCAACTGACATATTTCTCATGACCCGCGGAGGAGGTGTTTCTATTTAGATGCAATTGGTTTAGCAATGTTCTAGGTTCTGGAATTAATGTGCACAAGGATTATAATCTTATCGAAATAAAGCATACATCGCACTATCACAAGTATGATCCTTTTGTACTAGCCAAACAAGCATTGCAAGTTTATTACGCTCCTTATCCGTCTCTAAAAAGATAAAGCAGATTGGTTTGCAGTTTTTAAAACAAAGGCCAGATTCACATTCGATGGGAAGAATATTCCGGACGAACAAGCTTATCAGGCAGATCTTGAGCAAAATAACGAAATAATAATTACAGACGATCATACAGATTTTGGTCCTTTGATCGATGAATCAAATGTTTTGGTAGATGCGTTTGACAGTGCAAAGGAAAATATCGTAGAAAACGAGACCGAATCTGTATCAGAAGACGATGATGACTGATATAAATCTGAATCTGTTTTATTTGCAATTGATGTAACTAAGTTGAATTCTTGATGTATTATGAAATTGATGTGACTATGAAACTAAATCTGTGCGTTTACCATTGTTTACATGTTTTATGTCATTTCCATTTGTCATTTATTTATTAATTTTAATTAAAAATTCAATGAAATCGGCTTATCGTCGGAACAGTACACCCATTATGAATCAGGTATAACACACTTCCATTTCTATTTCCATTTCAGTCATTAATTAAGCAATTTATACCGTTGATGTCATTTACATATGAAATATATTTCATTATCATGTTATTATTCTCTTATATAATGATGTGTATATATGTCACAGGTTTATCACAATGTCATATAGAGGTAGGAGCTCTTCACGTTCATCAGGAGGCGATGGCAGTGGCCCATCGCAAGAGTCACAGTGTCCAGTAGTTTTGTTAGTCCCTAGAGCAGAGGGGTAAGAATTAAATTTTCTTCAGCATCTTATTTTTTTATGATATACGTACGTTCTTATCTGTATTGTATTTAAAAACAGGGGGTTCGACCTACTTCCCTCGAAGGTTGTGCTGGATGTCTCTAGAGCTTCTTATCGTAGTAGGATGAGTGTTTGCTAGCCGAAGTGGGATAACATCCCTCCTCATATCATAGAGTGCATATGGCAGGATGTCCTAGTATGTATATTTTTCTGTTTTCTATTTTTAATCCGTTTTTATCATTTTTCTACTGTTTATCGTTTACAGTGTAATTTTTTTTACTTTTTATCGTGAAACACAGGCTGAGATAGACATCCAGATAGACGATATGCTGCTGGCACGAGGATACTGGATAAAGAAGATGCAAAAGAACTATAGGGACACGATATCCGAAATTAAGAAATCCGGTAAGAAACCACGATGGATGGGGGAGAGCGTATGGCAAGCATGGTTGGGATACTGGGAAACGGACGAGGCGAAGGCAAGTATACTAAATTATTTTGAATTATTAATTTGACGTGATTGAAAAATAATGTATCAAATTTTGAATGTACAAGCAGAGTCGGATAGAAACTCTGCAAATAGAAATAAAAATCCCGTCACTCATCGCGGAGGGTCGAAGTCATTTCAACAGTATCGGTAGGAGTTGGTAAATTTACTGAATGATAATTGTAAATAGTTTATGCTATATAATTTTAAATGTATAAAAATTGTATGTAAAAATCAACTTCAGGAAGCTGAGGCGCAGGGTCCCGTGGGCTATATGGACGTGTTCACTCGTACGCATGCTGTCGAGCATGTAAATCCGGACGGAACTGTTTTGTATACATGGCAGGACGATAAATCCAGCAAGAGCCATGTAAGCATATTTCATTTTATGCAGTATTAGTAATTGTTCTTCTTGTTAAACTATAATGAAATAAGATATGATGTTATTTATTTGTTAATGCAGGAAAAGTTTATGGAGCAGCGTTAGAAACTCCTTGCTGATACAGGTCGAGAACAGCTGACGACTGATGAGGAGGATGCTATTTTTGAGTCCGTTATGGATCCAGTAGAACATGGTAGACGATACGGATTTGGCAATCAAGTGGTAAATAATTTATTTTACTGCTAATTTGATATTTAAGTCAAAATTCTATGTTGGAATATATAATTTAATCTTGAATACCTAAAATATGCTATTTGGACCTTTTCAAAACAATAAAATTGAATTTTATTCATTTACAGAGATATGCACATACACTTATAGAGATCACACAGCTAAATTTAATATTTATTACAGGCCAGCAGTTAGAGATAGGGTCGGCGGAATAGAGGTCAGAGCGATCTAGCCGATATAGAAGAATTGCGGACTAGAGTGTCCCAGTTGGAGGAGCAGAACCGCCAACAGGCCATGCAGACCACACAGTTGTTAGAGTACATGCAGCAGTTTGGTGGCCGCTTCCCTTCCTCGGCTGGCTCTGGATCTGGAGGAGATTGATTCATTGCATTCTTCCATTTTCATGTATTATTTTTTTAGTTTTGTATGATTATTTTTGATACACTTGGTTGTGTAATGATTTGGATGTTGATGATTTTGTGTATGTATAACATGTTATAACACTTATTGTTGGGGTTGTTAGAATGGTTATGTACATTATGTATTTTATTTTGATGTTATTTGATAAATTTGTGTGTTTGATTAATTTTGTGTACTTTGAGTTTTGATATGTGGTTGGTATATTGTGTATTGGATTGTGCAGTATTGGTTTAATAGTTTTTTGAAAAGAAATGTGGATGGAAAGCTATATTTGCAGCGGTATAAAAAAAATAGCAGATTTCTGACGGTTTCCGACGGCTTCCGACAGCTTATAGGTAGCAAATTTCCGACGGCTAACGACGGCCTGTAGGACATTTTTTCCGACGGGTCCCGACACGTGTCGAAAGCCGTCGGAATCCGTCGGAAGCCGTCGGGAATATGTACGACGACTTCCGTCGAAAACCGTCGGAAGTACTGCTCCCCGATGATGATTCTTCCGACGGCTTTTTCCGACGGCCACCGACGGTTTTCAACCATCGGAATCGCTGTTCCCCCTTGTAGCGGTGGGATCATCAGACTCCACAGTAGGCGTGTAACTTCCTCGGAATTTCATCCAACTAAAGATACAGTTATATTATCAAGAGATAAGGTACCCTTTTAGTCTTTCTTTCCTCAAAGATTATATGTCCTTGATCCATATTATTGACCTTAAATTCATTTATCTACTAATGATGCAGAAAGGACAAGTTGGCATATGGGGCTATGTAAACTACATGAAAAGACTATCTATGAATCCATCCACTCTTTCATAGTTAATACATCAAGTAAGACATTAATTCACTAATAATAATAATTAATCAACTCGATGAGTATAATTACTATTTAAAATGTTGTTCGTTCAGGTTTAATATGACTAATGATGAGACATTTTATAGATCATCATCAGATGGCACTATTTGTTGCACTGACCTTGTGACAGGACTACCTAAAACTCTTATTGACTGGAATCCAAATGGATGGAATGTAACCAATTCCTTACTGAAACCGAACTCGATATTTCGTTCGAAATATTAACATGATATATATATATATATATAATAGTGTAATTGTAATAACTCATCAAGCTTATCTTCATATTCATGGCGAATGCTGTATGGTATGGATTTACACTTAGAAAAAAACCCTGTTGCTAGCGGTAGACAACTTTGGATATATTTACTTGTAAGAAGTTCACTCTTTTTTAACTGTTCGGTTCTGACATCTTCAGGTTCAAGATCTTTCTCAATGTGCACTCTTTGCTCACCCATTAGTTATTATTGCCTAATCTTGTGAACACTGTTTTAACCCAAGTTTCTTTATACATGTAATTTTATGATATAAATCGTCAATTATACATCCATTATTTTAGTTGTTAAAAGCTTGAATACACGTAACTTTTTCATCGACTGCTGTTAATTTCTAATTACACATTGTATACAAATTTTTATTGTGTTTTAAATCTACTATTGATTACTTTCTAATGCTGCCATAAAGGATTGATGGAAGATCAAGAAATAGTGTTGGAGAGCCAATTCTAATCCAGAGAAAGGGCAGTAAGGTTGTTGGGCTTCACTGTAATCCTCTTCAGCCATATATTCTTCTAAGTTGCGGAAATGATCATTTTGTGAGCATCGTTTTTATATAGTACATCAAATAAGTTTTGTTAGTATTTTTTTACCTCATACATAATAAATCAATATGTAAATTGTAGGCTCGAATTTGGGATTTACGTCGGTTGGAGACTGAATCTTCTCTTGCCAGTCTTGCTCATGGGCGCGTGGTGAACTCAGCCTACTTCTCACCTCACACAGGAAATAAGATTTTAACAACATCTCAAGACAATAGAATTTGAGTGTGGGATTCCTGATTTCAACCGCCATTCAACTCCTTTCAAAGTAGAATGGGATCCAAAGGTTTGTCATATTAGTTCATTCATCACTCATTTTGAGCATGCATTTTTTTTTCTGCTGATGCATGGAAATTATATGGTAGCATAGTTATATTTTAGAAACCTGATTAATTTTATGCAGTGTTCACTTTATTGGCTGTAACTTACAATAAGAGATAATAAAGGCTACTGTATACGATATTTGCTAATGTATTAGTGCTCGATGGTCAGATGGAAGGAGCTATTCATCTAACGGCTTCAGACTATTGGGCTTATAACAACAGCCCACTTCAATATTATTTGCAATATAAATACTGATGAAAGGAATGTACCGTATTATTATTCTCCATTGTATCAGTTTACATCTGATATCAATAAAATTTATTGTATCAATACTCTAATTTGGTATCGAGCAAAATAAATTTGCTTAACGGCAAGAAACGCCTTGCCATTAATCCCATCAGATCTATTGTCATCATTTGGAGATTAGGCTGCGTTTTAGAATCATTTGAGGATTCAAGAATTCGAATTCTCATCATCTATTTATTGCTTTAATCAGGTATTCATACCTAACCCAAGATCAAGAAGTGCTGCAGCTGTTCTTTCAAATTCAGTCTTATCACTGACACTCTGCCTCGCCAAGAAACTCTCTGTCAGGAAAACTTTATCATCTAGAGAATCTTTGGCTGCATAGTTGTCATCTCCCAAATCTGAAACCCTCTAATCAATCTGACTCATCACTTCTGCATCATGGCGGACGAAAATCAAGATAACTCAAGTAACACTTCAGCAAATTCAACCCCATGCAATTCTGCAACTATCCAGAACAGTACTCAAGATCTGATCAAGTCAATCATCAAGCCTCAAAGTCAGTTGATCAACATACAATTGGACGACTCAAACTATCTCCTTTGGAAATTCCAAATTGAAACTGCATCAGAGGATATGGGCATGAAGACCATGTTCTTGGAACTCTTGCCATACCACCTAAATACATCACAAATCAAGAAGGTAGGCTTGTAAGCAACCAAGAACATACAATTCATCAGAGACAAGATAGTTTAATCAGTTCTTGGTTACTGTCATCAGTTAGTGCAAATATACTGCCACAACTGGTTGGGTGCAAAAGTGTTCATGAAATATGGTTACCAATTAAACAAGTATTCAATACACAATCTGCAGCCAAAATAATGTACTATAAAAGACAACTGTAGAGTTGTAGGAAGGAAAACTTATCTATGAGAGATTACTTGACCAAGATTAAAACACTTTGTGATCGGCTAGCCTTTGTTGGCCACAAGATTACTGACACATAGCAAGTTATGTGTATATTAGGAGGACTTGATGATGAATATGAGTCTGTTGTTGCTGTAATATCATCAAAAGAGGTTACACCATCTATCCAATATGTTTATTCCATTCTTCTTGCTCGTGAGGGAAGAATTGAACAAAAGAAACCTGCAATTTTAGAATTCTCTGCTAATTTTTTGAGCAATAGTAAAAGCAAAAATCAAGAAAGGAATACCAATGCAAGAAATCAAACAAGTAGTTATCAAAGAGGATGTATGCAATTCAGAGGAAGAGGAAGAGGAAGGTGGAGCAATAATAACAGCAACAATAGACTTATATGTCAAATTTGCGAAAGGTTTGGACATGGTGCAAACAAGTGCTACTTCAAATTTGATGCAAGTTATATACTATCACAACAAAGCAACAATAACTCAAGAAATTACTCTCCAAATGTTAATATGATTAACACACAACAAGATGGAAAAAGTCACTCAGACACTCTGAATGCAGAATCAGCAAAAATGGAGGACATTCAAGATGAAAATTGGTACCCAGACATAGGGGCAACAAATCATGTGACTAATAACCTTAGCAACCTAAATCTTGGCAACAAAGAGTACAAAGGTACGCATTCTTTACACATCGAAAATGGTAAGCCTATTACAATCACACACTGGATGTGCATGTATAAAGGGAAAAAACAATTCTATCTCAATAATTTATTAAGAGTTCTCCTAATTAGAAAAAATTTAATAAGTGTATCTCAATTTGTAAAAGATAATAATGTTTACTTTGAATTTTATCCAAGATATTTTTTGGTTAAAGACATTCTAACTAGGGAAATTTTTTTGCAAGGTAGAGAAGTTAAGGGATTTTACCAATTCAATGTTGCTAATTCAAGAAATTCTGCAAATAAGAAGTGTAATGTTTCTGAAATCAAACAGAGAGAAAAATGTAAGAAATTTGATGTTTGGCATTGTAAATTGGGACATCCAAGTGTAAAGATTGTAAAAAAAAATTTAAATGATAATAATATTTCTGTTGACAATGTTCATATGCCTTACATTTGCACTTATTGCCAAATGGGTAAAAGTTATAAACTTCCATTTCCAAATTTAGACACTAAGTACAGCTAACCGCTTGAATTAGTTATTGTAGACTTATGGGGACCAGCCCAAATTACATCCAATTATGGATACAAATACTATATTTCATTTGTTGATGCTTATGGTAGATATGTGTGGATGTATTTCTTAAAGACGAAATATGAAACTTACAATGCAGTTCTACAGTTTATAGTCAGTGCAGAAAAGTAAACAAACTATCAACTAAAGGTTATTCAAACTGACGGTGGGTCAAAATTTATGCCACTAAAGGAGTACTTGAAAAGAGAGGAATAACACAAAGAATGACATGTCCATATACATCAAAACAAAATGCATTTGTAGAAATAAAACATAGACACATTGTTGAGACAGGTCTCAATCTATTAGCACATGCATCAATGCCACTAAAATTTTGGCCAGATGCATTTACAACCTCAGTATACTTGATAAACAGGCTTCCCATAAAAGTGCTCAAGTTTAAAAGTCCATTAGAATTATTGTACAAAATTAAGCCTGATTATCAAGGACTAAAGGTTTTTGGGTGTCTGTGTTTTTCTTATTTAAGATGTTATAATACTAACAAGTTGAGTTTCAGATCATCACCATGCACCTTCCTGGGGTATGCAACAAATCAGAAAGGGTACAAGTGCTTAGACACTAATGGCAGAATCTACATATCAAGACATATGGTATTTAATGAGCAAATATTTCGTTTTAACAAGTCAGAAATCAAAACCACACAAAAAATATACAATCCAAAGTATTCCTTACCACCAATACCTGCTCAACTGGATGAGATTACATCAGATCAAAGTGAAACAAGATGTGCAAGTCAGGATGATCAGTACTCACCAATGTCAATTCAAGGTGATTTCAATTCAGAATCGGATCATGAGTCAAACAGACAACCAGGGAGCTCAAACCATACCTCACAACAAGACAACAATACTCTATCAGATTCTCATCAAGTATTGGATGATGCACTATCACTCAATACTCAACAAGAAGCTACAACAAATAATAGGAATCAACAACCTGCAAGAGCTGGGCACCATATGATAACAAGAGCAAAGAGTGATATATTCAAACAAAAAATATATAGTGCAAACTTGGAAACTGAAGAACCAAGCACGTATCATCAAGCTATGCAAGATGAAAAATGGATAACTGCTATGAAAGAAAAATATTATGAGAAACAAGACATGGACTCTTGTTCTTCTACCAGCTAACAAAAATGTTGTATGATGGAAGGGGACATATAGATTAAAGAAAAATGTTGATGGTTCAATCTCTAAACACAAGGCAAGATTAGTAGTCAAGGGGTATTCACAACAACATGAGTTTGATTTTAATGAAACCTTCTCACCAGTTGTGAAACCCACTTCTATTAGAATTATCCTAACTATTGCCTTGCAAAGAAATTGGATCATCAAGCAACTAGATATAAACAATGCATTCTTGAATGGTATATTGCAGGAAGAAGTTTACATGGATCAGCCTCAAGGGTTCAGACAGAAAGGAAGTGAAAAACTTGTTTGTAAATTAAACAAGGCAATATATAGGCTTAAGCAAGCTCCAAGAGTGTGGTTTGACAAATTAAAATCAACTTTGGCTAAACTTGGTTATAATTCAACTAAATCAGATAACTCACTGTTTACCAAGTTTAGTAATGATACTGTTACTTATGTTCTAATATATGTTGATGACTTTATCATTACAAGAAACAGTGCAATAGAAATAAACAATCTCACACTACATCTGGACAAAGAGTTTTCTGTTAAAGATCTGGGAAATCTACACTGCTTTCTTGGTATTGAAGTAAAGAAAGTATCATCTACTGCATTGCATTTAAGTCAAAGCAAATACATCTCTGAAATACTGACTAAAGCTAAGATGGATAAGGAAAACTCTCTATGTACACCAATGACAAGCAATTTACATTTATCAAAAAACAAAGGTGATCCAATAACAAATGGCAAGCAATATAGAAGTATCGTTGGAGCACTTCAGTATGTCACAATTACAAGACTAGAGATTACATTTAATGTAAACAAAGTCAGTCAGTTCATGCACAAACCACTTGATGAGCATTGGAAAACAATAAAAAGAACTCTCAGGTATCTTAAAGGAACTATAAATTAGGGATTAGTCCTAGAGTCATGAAAAACACTTAACATTAATGTTATGCTGATGCAGACCATGATGATCAAAGATCAACTACTGGATATTGCATATTTTTTAGTAAAAACACAATCTCATAGTGCTCAAAAAACAGTCTACAGTGTCAAGATCAAGCACTGAAGTAGAATATAGGAGTGTTGCAAGTGCAACAGCAAAGATAATGTGGATTGAGTCACTGTTAAGTGGGCTAAGAATTGAATCTAACAGTAAAGCTACAATATGGTGTGATAATCTAAGTGCAACACTACTTGCAGCAAATCCAGTTTTGCACTCGAGAACCAAACACATGGAGTTGGATTTATATTTTGTAAGAGAACAGGTTATGAAAAGAAAATTAACTGTAAATCATACACCTTCAGCTTACCAGAAGGCAGACATCTTAACAAGGCCTTTATCGAAGCAAAGCTTCCTCAGATTGAGGGTGGAGTTACATGTTGAAGATGCCAAGATCGGACCCGAAGTCAAAGATCTGACATCGATTAGAAATGCAAAATTCTCTACAAAACTGTTGCAAAGCAAGGATCTTGCAGAAGCACACCTTTCAGACAAGCAACATGCTGAAGATGTCCAACTCAGTCCAAAAGTCACAGATCTGACATCATTTAGAGATGTGAAATCTTCTACAAAACCATTGCAAAGCAAGGATTTTGCAGAAGCACATCTTCAAAAAAGCAATCGCCTTAATTTCATTCATGGCAGACCATAATTCTGAAATCGAAGCTCAATACTCCCGCAGAGAGCAAGCAAATCTTACAAAATCATAGAAAGCTTATAACTTTGCAAGATTGAGGCATTAATTTCTAAGGAATGAAAAATCGGCTAAGAATTGGGAAAAATCGCAAACCCTAACTTCATTAGGTTTAAAGGGGGGAATAAGAGATAGTGAAGGCTGTTGTATATAATATTTGCTAATTTATTAATTCTCAACGATCAGATGGAAGGAGTTATTCATCTAACGGCTTCAGACTATTGGGCTTATAACAATAGCTCACTTCAATATTATTTGCAATATAAATACTGATCAAAGGAATGTATCATATTATTATTCTCCATTGTATCAGTTTACATCTGATATCAATGAAATTCATTTTATCAAAACTCTAATTCTTACTCTTTCAAAATTATTCACTTATGACTGGACACGATGGATTGATTTTGATAGGACATACAGGGTGTGTTAGTTCCACCAAATTGTACATCAATGTGGCAAGATATAGATGCACAATTGTATTGTATATGGGATTTATAATTGATGATGATAACCACCTTTCCTGGTTTATTTAGCTATACGTGCTTATAAGCAAATAGTAAACTAGAGGATATTGCACATTTACTTCAAACAGTCATAACCATATGCATGTATAAAATTATTGAGCATTAATTTTTAGTTTTTGCAGTAAATTAGAGGAATATGCAGTGGTCTTTCTCTGATTCCTATATACCATATGAACAACATTAGAGAACTAACAATAATTTGTAGAAAGAAGGCATAATTTATTTGATATAATTTATAAACCAGTTGGTAGTTAATCTCTTCTTGTGATTTCATAGAAATAGTCTATTATTTGAAGCAGTTAATCTATTTTCGGTCATGAAAATTTTCAACATAAAAAACTAATATACATTTAATACATAAGAGAAAGAGATTACTTAGTTTTGGTATGTATATGTAACAAGGTCTATGTTGTAATACAAAAGCGTGTAGAGAAGAAGAAGAACCTGGATGACTACATAACAAGGTGGAGAAAATCAAAACTTCCATCACATAAGTTGAAATGAAAATACATTTTATAGCAATATATGTTTCAGTAAGCTAGAAATTCAGTCTATTTTATTTTCTTCTCATCATCTTTAAAAAAGAGATGACAACAAAACGAACTTTGCAGCACATATATTAAATAGCATGGGTTGAAAAGTTGTTGATATAAAATCAAGTTCTACATTTTTGTCTAATGAGTAACAAATTGCGATGCACTTGATGTCCTCCTTTCCATTTAGGAATGAACTCATTTCCTAATAATTGAAAAACATGATCTTGCATCTCATCATTAGTAACAATCAAGCTTTTACATTTGATAACTGCATGTAACCAGCAACTGAACCATATGTTATTTCCTTATTTGATTTCATGCTGCATTTCACAATAAAAGTAGCTTTTAGGAGGAAACTAATAAGTAATGTTATCATTCCTTGGTAATGAAGATTTTTTCATAACATAAGAGACTTGAAGAAAAGGTCAATACTGAAATAATTTCTTAAGAGATCACTAAGGATTTTGTGTTCCATAATAATTGCATTGAAATTCAACGGGAAGGACTATTTTAGTAGCATGCTATATTTCATATACCATGGTTTCTAACACACATTTTTATGTTCAATTGCAGTTATGGTATGTGTTTGTGAAGAGCATCATGAAATGATCTCTCCTTGTCGACAATTTATTGTATACCGAAATATTATAAGGTTGTAAGAATAGTTGTTAATGGTAAATTAACTAGTGCTACATATTGTACTACAATTGTAGTTGATGGCGGAATGACTGGAATATGTGCTCTTCTTTTGGTCGAGACATATTATCTATCATTATGTAGGTGTTTAAGCTACTTGCCTATTGATTTGTGTGTTTCCTCAAATTTACTAAAAAAAATTAGTTTATGCCGAAGTTTAAGTAATTATGTATGGGTAGACAACCTCCAAACTAAACAAATGCCAAAGAAATTTTTTGATTAACATCCATGATATTGAACTTGTTTGTATAATTCATCCATGAATTTGGAAGAAGTTTTAGTCTCCTAACAAAGAGTGTTTTAGCACTTTACAATGAAATTTTGCAACCTTGTGCACTTCACAAAGAAGAATCTTGCATGATTGTATAGATTTAGTATGTTCATTTACTTCTAAATAGAAACTCAAAGTTTTATTCAGTAGTTTTCTATACCTTGAATGATATGGACTACCTTTTGTGTTTAGTGATTAAAGGTAGAACAATGATTTTAATAGCTTGGTGGATTCAATACATGAGCACTATATGTCAATAGCTTCTTTGTTATATAAAAGCTTGATAAAAGATGTCTTTGTCAAAATCAATAATATTGTATGACCTTTGAGAAAATATATTTGTTAGATATAAAAATGTTGTCACATGTTAACTAAAATTAATAAAAAAAATATAGTTGCAGGGGTATACATCAAACCAAAAAATCGGTTCCCCGTCCTGATTCAATCCAAAATCTTAAAGTCATCCAATATTTTATAATTTTATGTTTAATTGGAATTAAAGAAAATTTGTAACGAATATCCTTTCTTAAATTATGTAATCTTACGGTTGGTTTTTCCACCATTGTACGGTTGTACTAATTTTACCTTAAGCAGTATCATTAGTGACAATAATTTGCATAAGTTCTCTTTGCCAACACTATATCACTTTAGGATGTATATAATTTGGTATTGTTCAAAACTCCAATATAATCCACATTTAGTTTGATTAGTCCATCAACAAAGTCCATTTTTCAATAATAGCATTTATTATTTAAAGTTTTTACTCTGACTAAATAATTTGAGTTTGAGTTGACAACATTTAACCGTAATACTAACCTCACACAACTAAGGCGACGAATTCTCTATTGAAGAGTGCTTCACTTCTAGTGCTTCAACTCATACACAACAATAGTCGCTTGATGGATTGTCATGTCATGATTTAACTATAATCAAAGTGGAGTGTTCACATTGAAGTTCAACAATATTCTCAAGTTGGGAAAATTGTAAAACATCGTCACATTTGTTTTCATGTTTGACCTAGTTGTTATCATGGAACAGAAATCTCCTAGACGAGTCATTCTATAGTTATCCAATAACTACAATTACTTAACCCCACTGTGCCTCCAACAACCATGATTAATATTGCCCAACATTTAAAGAGCGGTATGCACTATGGTCTCAATGGATAAATCGATATTTTTTTCTCGAAATATTTTGACTAAGAATATTTAAAACATATTGTCATTTTATTTTGTGATTAATTACTCATTTTTTTTAAATATCAAAATGAATGGTAATGAGAGTTATATTAATCGCATTTTTTATTCGCATTAAGTAAGTATTAATTAAAATTATTTAGTTATTAATTATCGATTATCGAATTAAATTACTAATCATTGATTGTTGATTTAACTAAATAATACTGATTGTTAACTAAAATTTATTAATTATATTATTTTGCAATTAATAATAATTAATAAAATAGAAAACATTCATGCGGTTTTGTTAAATTATAGATTGCAGTGCATATGTATTGGTTTAGAATATAAAATGGAAGCTCAACCTTCATTGAATCACTAGCTCCCTCCCCTACCTTCATAACTCTTGTTAGAGAACCATGTTAAGATTTCAACATACTTTAGAATTGTTTAATCATGAAACCTTAGATCTGAATAGGTGATCCATATTGATTTGAATGAGAAAAGTAAGAGGAAGTTAAATAAATTAGCGGAAGTCATACCTGAATCCATAGTTGCTGATTGAAAGAGAAAAAGAATTGGTTTGATCTTCCAAATTGACACAAACCCTAGATTTGATTTATTTCTGTAGAAGAGATTAAAGGAATAACTAGAGTTCGTGTAATTTGAAGACCATAACCCCTAATTAAAAATGTTGGCAGTTTCTAATTTGGCCCTTCAATAAAGTAGAATTGCCCCGGTATCTACACATTAATACCATGATAATTATATCCTTAAGCCTTTTAACTTCAATTCATAATTTGACCACTGTAGTTTGGCTTTACACCAAAATAGCACAACACATTTTATTTTACATATGTGACCCACATGTTGGAATTTTCCAACAATCTCCCTCGGACCATATATGTAATAACCTTACAAATGTGTATAACTTTATGAGCTCCTAAATTTGCGATTTATAACATAAGATGTTTCCGAAACAATCTCATCCATTAACTATGTTGGCAAAGGATCAAAGCGGCTTTCATTACTTTTAGCGTAACTAAACCCATCAGTGATCACATATACCAACACAATCAAACGACATAGATCAATCATGGGTACGTAGCATGGAAATTACATGAGATGTGGTCTATACATGTCTATTTCCAACTAGTCCTACTTTAGTGAGATCAAAACATTCAATATTTGAACAACCTATAGTGCAATAAAACTTTATTACTTTATTTCTGATTAGAAAAAAGACTTAATATTCGTCTGTAACCGAAGTACAGAGCAATGTGTCATATGACAGTACCAAATACAAACTCCCTATGAACCAAATTGTCCTTACATAAAAGTTACACCAATTGAGCAGCATGCTCATGAAAGACCTTGAATGATAATCCTTTTGTAAGCGGATCCGCCATAATGGAGTTTGGCACAACATGCTCCATAAATTACAATTTATATTACACTCTTCCATTATTGGAAAATAATATGTTGTTTACTGTCACAATATTACTTCGGTGATCTTTAAATTCTTTTTCTTTAATATTCCATAACTTTGTGACAAAATTTTGCAATTATTTTCCATCATTGGATGCCCCATAACAGAAAATAAATACTAGTTCCAAAATAGAGGAGGCTACAAGTGTCTGTATGGCAACTTTCCTTATGTAGCTCCACCAAAAAAAATATCATTATTACCTAAAGTGGATCTTTTATACTCTTGGTATCCAACATATTCGAGTCGTAATGTATTATGATCTTCAACCAATCCGATCTTTTATCTATGATCATATAATCTTTTGTTTCTTAAAAATATCTCATAACCATTTTGGTTACAAATCATTGATCCACTTTCAATGTCTGTAAGATACCTGTTAGATAATACACACAATATCCATATGTGTATATGCTTTAGCATGAATTAGACTTCACAATGCAAATGCATGAGGAATCTTTTGCATTACTTTAGTTTCAAGGACGTTCTTATATTTTTATAAAAGACAACATTTGTCTCTTTTAGCAAAAGAGAATCAACTGATTCGCAGTTTGCATACCAAACCTTTTTAAGCACTTGTATGATAATCCAAATAGCACCACATGAATAATAATGGTGTATTTGAATCCCTAATACAAAAGAGCATAACATAAGTGGATTCCTTAAGTTGTTTCATCAGTATCTTCATTGAGAAACATGACTTTAATATCCATTGGATATTGCTCAAAATAACAATATGAAACAAATCCCAAAATGATTCAAAAGAGTCCTTCGCTAAAACAAAAGAAAAAGTTTCTTTAAAAAAATTATTTTCCTTTTAAGAATAGTCTTTTATATAATAGAGCCTTACACCTTTCCATATTACCCACTTGATCCCTTTTGGTTTTGTATAGTTATTCATAACCAATAATCTTGTTACTTACGCTAGAGGAAAAAATCTCAAACTTTATTATTCTTATATATTTACACTATATATACATAACTTAAATCCACATTTCAAATTAATACCTTATATGGATTTATGTAAGTTCATAGAATCATCTTGACCAATCCTTTATCTACCTTTACGGAGAAATACTATATAGTCATATGGAATAGTATTTCTTCCTTTTCAAGTGGATTTTCTTAGTGACCTTGCACTTTGAGGTTGTTGAGTTTGGTTTCTTGAAACCTCAACCTTAATTTAAATAAAATTTTGTTTAACATTGTTTTATTATGGTTCCCTATTTACTTCTTATCAATGAAAGGAAATAAATAATATACATTATACGAAGAAGTAACTATAGTTGAATCAAAGATAATGATTCTCTTTAAAGACAATGATCCATATGAAAATTTTATTTAACATTGTCTTATTATGGTTCTTGATTTACTTCTTGTTTGCGCCAAAAATGGTCATAAACCCCAAATGTTGTGAGAGAACCAGTGTATGAACGCAGACCAACAATAAATGATCACCAATCATAGATCTAAGTAACGTAGAGGATAAAAAAATGATGAATAATAAACTTCAAATGGAAAGAAATAGACAGAGACACTAGATTTATAGTGGTTCAACTATCTTCGGCCTACGTCCACTCCAAAAGTTAATCTTTTATTGACTTTCCTTGCTGGTTACAGTTGATTACAGCGATTTACAATGAAGGAATTTGAGTACAATAGTAGCTAAGTAATGCAAAGGTGTTTCCGGCAGAGTTTGGACGTTGGATAGCCAAAAGATCCCTTTTTCTGTAGGCTCCGGGGTGCTATTTATAGGCGCTCCATGCAAATATCTCGCTCAAACTTCGGGAGACTTCTTCTGGCACATGAGCAGGCCCACGCGATCGATCCCATGAAGTTTCGAACTTCCTCAACGTCGTCCGGTTCGCATCGATCAATTCGTATCGATGCTTATTCGCGTCGATACTAAGCACGTGTGCATCGGTGACGTGGCGCTATTTCCAAGGCTCGATCCCATTTTCATGCCGAGTTGAACGCTTCTTCCTTCAAACCACGCACATTTCCAGTTCGCATCTAGCTTTCGTGCTCTTCGGCTTTGTAACCACTTATTCGCATCCATCTGTTTGCATCGGTCCCATCTGTGTCCATCGATTCGTATCCATCAACTGCTTCCTTGTTCGTATCGATCAGGCTATTGCCATGGATCGATACGAACAAGACCGATACGAGTTCTGCCTTCGTATCCATTTGAATTGATACGAAACCTTCGATTCGAAGTATGCCGCCATCTCCATCCAGACCGATACGAACACTATCGACTCAAATCCATGCTGATCGATACGAACAATATCGATTCGAAGTACACTGCTATGCTCCATCCTGATCGATACGAAATAATCGGGTTGAACAAACCATCGTGTGCCCATCTTTTCAATCCAAGTCCATATTCATCGAGTCGAGACACATCGTTTGTAACAACCCAATATTTTTGCAAATATTTTTAAATTATTTTAAATTAAATTTTATTTCAATATTTTATTTTTAAAACATTTTAGAAGTAAAGTTATAATTTTCCAAAGTTAATTGCATTTTTGTTTGCAATTTTTAATTCAAGTTGCAATATAATAAGCTATTTTCTTTATTTACTTTTTATTTTTCTTAAGAATAATTGTTATTTTCATTTTTCACTTTATTTTAGTTTGTCTTTTATTTTATTTACTGATTTTATTTTGTATAAATATAAAGTGGAAATTCTAAGAGACAAAAAGGCTTTAAAACTTTTGACTTTTCACTTTCTAGACTTTACATTTTTGGCTGTTCTTCTCCTTTATGGTAGCCGTGTGTTTTAATTTCTTTTTCACGTGAAAACTTCTCATTTCCATCATCTATTTTTGGCCAAAGCATTTCTGAAATTTTTGTTAATGGCTTCTTCCATTTTCTACTTTTTCTTTTCATTTTTCTATTGATTTTTCAATATTTTTGCCTTGATTCTTCTATATGATTGCTCGGCCTAACCCCTTCACCACCTTCACCAACCACCACATCACTTCCTCCTCATCACCATCCACAGCCTGACCTCCATCCCTTTTGACCAGCAAGTGTCGTGACCTCCTCATGATCAAAGCTCCACAGAACTTTGTATAAACTCCAAAAAAATGTACATAGCCGAGCCAAATATTCAACATCCCCTTTATTGTAGCCACGGCCACCACCCTAGAACCACCACCACCTATTGACATGACCCCTAACCATCATGACCTGACCTGTAGCAGCCCCTGGCTGAGCCACTTGACCCATAGGCCGAGCCTAGATGCAACCAAAATTCTATTTGTTAGTCTTGCCTTTTGACCTTCCACTTTGTAACTCCTACCTCTTCATATTCTCTTGCCTAACCATGCCATATTGATCCATACCCGAGCCTTACCACCTGAAAACATGTTGTGGCTGAACCAATAGAGCATTAAGGCCGAGCATATGTTGATTTAAAAGCAAGCAAATTTGATTTAAAAGCTTGGTTACGTCATTTGTCTAACTCTATTTCCATTTGTTTCAAAATTTATCTTTGTATTGTAAAGGTATATTTATTTTGCTTTGTTTTATTTGTGAATACAAGATTAACATCTTGGCTCTCTCTCCACTCGAATCAAGTCGTGCTATCGTGCTTTTTGGTTTTTTTGTTTGTGTGTTTGATTTGCTAACTCCAGCAAAGAGGTGAGTATTCACACATGACATTTATACTTACATAAATTGTGAAGTGACAATAAGTGAATGTGTAGAAACTATTATATCATGTTATACCTACCTGTGATGTAAATTATATGATGTTAAACCCTGTTATAAACTTGTCACATCATCTGCTATGTTATATTTTATTACACCGTTTATTTATTTCTGTTAAATCACACTACGAGTTCCCTGTAGAATAGAATCACTAAGGGTTGAAATGATACATACCTGAACGGACTTTTGAATAGGGAAAGATCGTTATGGGCTGAAATGATAAGCCTGAACGATTTTTATTTAATTTTATTTACTTGGGATTGCAAGTTTGAAATGATAAAACCCGGATTTTCTTTGTAAATTACGGATTGAAATGATATATTATCCGTATCACTTGACTTAGGCTAGAAAATATTATATAGACCCGTGGTTATTTTATATATTTTTCTGGAAAATTTTAAGTATTTTAAACTGTAAAAATATGATAATTTGATTTAAATAGAATTTAAAATGATTTAATAAAGTGATAATGATTTTTCTATGTATTAAAAATGTAAATAAATGAATGGAAAAATTGTGATTTGAAACATAACTTAAATTGGAAATTTGTGATTTGATTTTTTCGAAGTTTAAGTTAATTAAATAAAAGTGGAAATTAAGTTTTATTTTGAAATGGAAATATGAAATTAAGTGTAAAAGTAAATTGTTAAAAATGAAAAGAATAAGGAAATAGTACACTTGAATTTAATAAATGAAATTATTGGAAAATTGGATTTTATTGTAAAAATTTACTTTATAAAAATCATGAGTTAAAGGGTATTTATAAGACTATTTTTGAAGAGGGAAAATGTGATTTTTATAAGTTAAAATGATTTAAATTGAAGTTTATTTATGGCTGAAATTCTATTTAAAATCTGAAAATTCTTTTAGTAGCACTTCAGAAAATCTATCGTTTCTGAAAATGAACTAAAAACTGAACTAATAGAATCTGCAGCACTTTGTAAGTGTTGTAGTTGCAGAGGTGCACTAAAAGGCTAAAATCAACTAAGGGCTATTGCAGCACTTTGTAAGTGCGGTGGTTGCAGAAACTAAACTTGAAACTAAAACTAATGAAAGAGCTATTGTAGCACTTGTTAAGTGCAGCAGTTGGCTAAAATGAGATTTTTGAATATAATTGAACTACTGTAACAGTTTTGTAAATTGTAAACGCTGTCTTTGCTGAATTGAACTAATTTTCCAAATTGAACCCTGAACTACTACAGCAGTTTTGAAATGCTGTCTTTTCTGAACTGAACTTGTTTTCAAATGTAACTGAATTACTACAGCAGTTTTTAAATGCTGTCTTTGCTGAATTGAATTGTTTTCAACTATAACTTACCACAGCATTTTCTAAGTGCTGTGAAAGCTGAAATTTTAATCTTTTAAAGTATTTAAGTGAATAAATGAACTCGAAAAAGGTTAAATTTTTGGGAATTGAATATTTGATTTAAAGGTATAAATGACTTCACTTTTAAACGGTTTAAATGAAGTATTTTGATTTGAAATATAAACTAATTTGAAATTTATAACCACGGGTTATAATAACGATTGGTTGTTAAAGAGACCGGGATCGGATATGGACATACTCTCTGTCGATACCGAAAACCACTTTAACAACTGTGTACGCGGTGGAGATTCCAGAATGAAGTAGGATGGTGGTGACGATCCTAAAGGTATATTTACGTGTACCCAACTCCCATGAGTTGGCATAAGGTGGCTAAAACGGGAGCGATCGACGGGCCAATGAGGTAGCACCTCTGATCGGACACACTTCTTCGATACCATTCTATTACTTTTGTGATTGATTGGGTGCACCCCTTGATTTGGGAGTGTGGCTCGAGGTGGATGGTAGTGGCTGCTATGCGTTACCACCAGCCCGGATGCGTAATTGGTATATCTACCCTGACATTGCCTAGTTGTGCCGTGTCACCTACCATATCGAACTTTACTACGAGTTGAGATTTCTCCCATATCCTATGGAGTATTGAGGGTAGCCCCTGATCTGGGAGTATGCTAATACTGGTTAGACTACTGGGACTATTATGTGTTAAGGGGAATATTGGGTCACTCCTTAATGCTATTTTAAAGTATGTTTATTTTATTTTAGACATTATTATAATTGCGAATATTACTACATAGTAAATAGTTTAACGGGTCCTTAAAGAATGGGCGATCCCAAGCATTCTTTAAGTTACTTGTACCTTTTATTACAGTTCACTTGAGTTGGTTTACATTGTATAAGTATGTATGTCCTGACTCGAGTGTTTGTGTTTTATTTACGCTCGGGTCGGCCTGAGTATTCACAGCTTTGGACTTCACTTTCTGGAGCTAGGAATCGCTGGAGATTCTGCTTATCTAGTTATTTATCTATTTCAGTTTCAGTTGTTCTATTTCAGCTTTTGTATTAGAGACATATGTATTTGGGATTTATACTATACTTGTATTCAGACTTCTGCTGTATTTGTTTTTCGACTATGTATTTTGAATCTGTTTTGAGACTTTGTATTGTAGTGGCTTCATGAACCACTATTTATTTTATTTTCCACTGCGAGTTATTCTGATATTTCTGTGTTTGTGATTCTGTGATTGGTTTTATTTGCGCCAAATTTTATTACAATATGTTATTTTGCATTATTCAAGTCTGACATGTGTGAATTATTGTCGATTTGAATGGTCCAAAATAGTGGGTCGTTACATTTGGTATCAGAGCTTTGGTTTTTAGGCAAACCTGAGCCTATGGAGCAAAATCTCATTAGAGATAGGGTAGAAATACCCTAGAATGAGTGAAATCAACCTCAGAATCATTCCATTGTGAGAGAACGTATTTTCAAAGTATAAAATGATTTTTAAAATGATTTTTTCAGAGGATTTTTCAAAGATTATTTTGATATAAAAATTCTTCTTCTTTTAAAAGCAAATTTTTTAAACTTCCTTCTTTTTGTATCTACCTTGTTAGAAATTTCTTTAATTAGGATATTCATCCAAGTGATTTTACCTTGTCTTGTTTTATCTTATCTTATCTTTGTCTTCTCTGTACCTTTGTCCTAAAATTCATTCTTTATTTTTTAGGATGAATTGTGGAAATACCAGAGGTAGGGGTCGTGGTATTGCCCCAGCTCCTCAACCTACTGCACCTGTTAGGTTTACTGTTCTCTATAAGGAATTCTCTCAACTTGGTGGAACCAAGTGTACTGGTTCAGAGAGCATTATCGAAGCCCAACAATGGTTACAGAGTTTAGAGAGGATCTTTACCAGTCTCGAGATTACCGATGTCCAAAAGCGTCAGTTAGCAGCTTGGCAGCTGCAAGAGTCGGCCTTGGATTGGTGGGAGTCTGTTACTGCTCACACTAACGAGGGTGATATTTCGTGGGAGCAGTTTAGGTATCCTTTGTGTTATCTTGAATTTTGTTCCCATTTCCTTTCTTTTGAATATATCTTAAGTTTTGTTTCTGTATCTTCTTTCCAGGGAGGCTTTTGTGGCAAAATGGATTCCCGAAGCCGGGAAATCTCAGCTTTATCGTGAATTCATGGATCTCAAGCAGGGTACCATGTCCTTTTCTGAGTATGAGCGGAAGTTCAACGAAATTTCCAAGTTTGATCCTGGCCTTATTGACACCCAACTTAAGAAGAATGAAAAGTTCATAGCTAGAGCTCGCCCAGAGTTCTACGATCGTCTCATTTCTCATGTTCATAGCACTTTCACCAAGCTTATGGATATGGCTATTCGTTATGAGAACCCTACTTCTAAGGGTCCTGCTGTTGCTAGTGCTCCTGCATCTTGGTCTTCCTCTGCTAACTCTAAGAAGAGAAAGCCAAATTTCCACCAGTAGAAGAAGAATTGGCTCAAGCATCCGGGTTTAGGATCTTCATCTTCTCCTTTTCAGAGGCACCCTATCGACCTATCTACCATTACCTGTTTCAAGTGTGATCAGAAGGGACACTATGCTAATAGTTGCCTTACTTCAGTTGGTACTGCTGTTCCTCCACCTCAGGGTACCAAGAACAATCTCTGTCATGTCTTTCTTCAGCCTGGTCATTTTTAGAACAATTGTCCTTTGTATCAGAAGGGCAAGCCATCTGGTATTTTTGCTGTTACCTCTGCTTCTTCACCTGCTCCACCTACTCCTGCTCCTAGTGATGATCAAGGTACTCTTCAGAGCACTTTTTCTTTATTTCATCATCATGTACGTGTTTTATTTGATACTGGAGCTTCGCATAGTTTTATTTCTGTTGATTTGTGTGATAAGTTTGAGCATCTCCTTTCTCCTGAGTATGCTTCTGTTCCTTTATGTGTTTCAAATCCTATTGGGGGTCCCGCAAATCTTAATAGGATTTGTAAGCATGTGAAACACTTTCATTTTGGTTATCGGTTTTCTGGAGAATTCTATGTTCTGGGTTTCGATGCTTTTGATTTATTGCTTGGAGATGATTGGTTAAGGAATCATGATGCCCGTATCTCTTGCAAATCCCGAATTGTGTCTCTTGTGGGAGATAAGGGTGATCCTTAGATTATTCAGTGCCGCATGCCTTAGGATTTTGCTGGAAATTTTATCTATTCTCTGGATTCTTCTCCTGTTGATCTTCAGTCGACTCGTGTGGTCAAACTTTATCCCGATGTATTTGGTGAAGTCACTACTTTACCCCCTAAGCGGGAAATTAATTTCTATATTGATCTTATTCCTGGAGCTCGACCTGTAATTCTTCTTCCTAGAAGAATGGCACCCCGTGAGAAGGTTGAGTTAAGGAAACAAATTGAGGACTTGTCCTCCAAGGGTCTGATCAGACCTAGCTATTCTGAATGGGGAGCAGCGGTGGTTTTCGTCACTAAGTCCGATGGTTCTCTCCGGATGTGTGTTGATTATATGGAGCTGAACAAGCTCACTATGAAAAACAGATATCCTATGCCTCACATCAATGATATGTTTGATCAGCTTTATGGTGCTATTGTTTCCTCTCAGCTTGATCTTGCCACAGGTTTCCACCAGCTCAGAGTTGCTGAGGAAAGTATTCCCAAGACTGCTTTCCGTACTGAGAATGGATTCTTTGAATGGTTAGTCATGCCTTTCGATTTGACTAATGCTCCTGCTTTTTTTATTGATCTGATGAATCGTGTTTTTGTGATGTGCTTAGTAAATTTGTTCTAGTCTTTGTTGATGATATTCTCATTTTCTCTAAGTCTGAGGAAGAGCATGAGTCACATTTGAAATCTGTTCTTGAGACTCTTAGAAATCATCAGTTGAAGGCTAAATTTTCTAAATGCCATTTCTGGAAGGATGAAGTCCGATTCCTCGGGCATATTGTTTTTGGTAATGGAGTTTCTGTTGATCCAGTCAAGATCGCTATGATCAATGTAAGTCCTTCTTTCCTTCTCTTTCCTTGTTTCATTCAATTTATTCTATCTTTCCAGTTGTCCTTATTTATCCCTATTCTGTGCAGGATTGGGAAACTCCTAAGACTCCAACTGATATTCGTAGTTTTCTGGGCCTTGCCGGTTATTACCGGAGATTCATTGATAATTTCGCTCGGATTGCTGCACCTCTCACCGCTTTGACTCAAAAGAATGCTAAGTTTATTTGGAGTGATGAGTGTAAAGCTGCATTCAGTGAGTTAAAGCACAAGCTTACTTCCGCACCAGTTCTTACCGTTCCAAATGGAAATGAGAGATTAACGGTATACACTTATGCTTGTCGTGAAGGTTTGGGAGATGTTCTGATGCAGGATGGGAAGGTCATTGCTTATGCTAGTCGTCAGTTGAAGACCCATGAAGCCAATTATGTTGCCCATGATTTAGAGTTGCTTGCTGTGGTTTTTGCTTTGAAGCTTTGGAGGCATCATCTTTTGGGTACTAAGTTTGAGCTCTTCACTGATCATCAGTCTTTGAAGTATATTTTCACTCAGAAGGATTTGAATCAGAGGCAAGTTAGGTGGTTAGAGTTTCTTGCTTCTTATGACCTCGACATCAACTATACCCCTGGGAAAGCTAATGATGTGGCAGATGCTTTGAGTCGGAAGAAGGTCATGTTGTGTCAGCTGGTTGTTTCTTCTTCTCTTTTGGATCGTATCATGGCTAAGTAGGATGAGGATGAGATGCTTGGATTGATGAAGGAGAATGTTCATAGTAGAGTTGGTAGTAGTAGTCTTGATGGTAGTGGAGCTCAGATCGATGATAGATGTATTTTGAGGATTAATAATAGGATTTGTGTCCCGAATGTTGATGGATTGAGATAGGAATTACTTCGGGAAAATCATCAGTCCAGACTTTCTATTCATCCGAGAGTGACCAAGATGTATCAGGATATGAGGAAGTTGTATTGGTGGAGAGGTATGAGGCGAGATATCTCCATTTTTGTTAGTAGGTGTGCTACTTGTCAGCAAGTCAAGGCCGATCATCAGAAGACCCCTGGTTTGTTGCAGCCTCTTGAGATTCCCAATTGGAAGTAGGAACAAGTTTCTATGGATTTCATTGATGGATTACCGAGGACTTGGATGGGTAATGAGAGTATCTGGGTTATTGTGGATAGATTGACCAAATCAGCTCATTTCATTCCAGTCAAGTCTACCCATTCTGCTTCTAGCTTGTCTGAGATCTACATGAGGGAGATTGTTTGTCTCCGTGGTGTTCCTCTCAGTATTGTTTGTGATCGTGATCCTATCTTTGCTAGTCAGTTTTGGAAATCTTTTCAGGTATCTTTGGGTACTCATCTGAATCTGAGCACTGCTTACCATCCACAGACCGACGGTCAAACGGAAAGAGTGAATCAGATTCTAGAGGATCTTCTTCGTGCTTGTGTGCTTGATTATGGAGGATCTTGGGAAGATCATCTCCATCTTGTCGAATTTACCTATAACAATAGCTATCAGGTATAATCTAATCTTCTGTTTTAAGTTTATCTTAATCCTTTATCTATCTCATTTCTATCTTTGAATTCAGGCCAGTATTAAGACGTCTCTGTTTGCTGCTCTTTACGGACGACCTTGTAGATCTCCATCTTGCTGGATTGAATCCGGTAATCGTTTGGTTCTTGGTCATGAGATGGTTTTAGAGGCTTCTAAGAGAGTTGAGGAGATTAAGAGGAAGATGAGGATTGCTCAGGATAGGCAGAAGAAGTATGCTGATATGCGTAGGCGGAGTTTAGAGTTTGCTGTTGGTGATTTGGTTTTCCTTAAGGTCTCTCCCTTAAGGAATGTCATTTGATTTGGTCGTAGAGGGAAGCTTTCTCCTAAGTTCATTGGTCCTTTCCGCATTGTGGAAAGATTTGGTTCTTTGGCTTATCGTCTGGATTTGCCCAAGAAGTTCTCTTGAGTGCATAATGTATTCCATGTTTCACATCTTCGTCGCTATCTGCATGATCCATCTCTTATTGTTCAGCCTTCTGCTCTTGATAGTTTGGATATTGAGCCTAATCTGACTGTCGAGAGGAAGCCACTTCGTATTGTCGACAGAGGTACGAAGCAGCTAAGAAGGAAATCTGTTAATCTGGTCAAAGTACAGTGGAGTACTGATGATCGAGATTGTACCTGGGAGACGGAGGAGAGCATTGGTTCTTCGAATCCGGAATTGTTTGTTTCGGGTACTATTTGCTTTTCTATTTTGTTTTCCTTTGTTTTCCTTGTTTCGTTCTTTTCGAGGACAAAAAGATTTGAGTGGGGGAGAGTGTAACAACCCAATATTTTTGCAAATATTTTTAAATTATTTTAAATTAAATTTTATTTCAATATTTTATTTTTAAAACATTTTAGAAGTAAAGTTATAATTTTCCAAAGTTAATTGCATTTTTGTTTGCAATTTTTAATTCTAGTTGCAATATAATAAGCTATTTTCTTTATTTACTTTTTATTTTTCTTAAGAATAATTGTTATTTTCATTTTTCACTTTATTTTTGTTTGTCTTTTATTTTATTTACTGATTTTATTTTGTATAAATATAAAGTGGAAATTCTAAGAGACAAAAAAGGCTTTAAAACTTTTGACTTTTCACTTTCTAGACTTTACATTTTTGGCCGTTCTTCTCCTTTATGGTAGCCGTGTGTTTTAATTTCTTTTTCACGTGAAAACTTCTCATTTCCATCATCTATTTTTGGCCAAAGCATTTCTAAAATTTTTGGTAATGGCTTCTTCCATTTTCTACTTTTTCTTTTCATTTTTCTATTGATTTTTCAATATTTTTGCCTTGATTCTTCTATATGATTGCTCGGCCTAACCCCTTCACCACCTTCACCAACCACCACATCACTTCCTCCTCATCACCATCCACAGCCTGACCTCCATCCTCTCTGACCAGCAAGTGCCGTGACCTCCTCATGATCAAAGCTCCACAGAACTTTGTATAAACTCCAAAAAAATGTACATAGCCGAGCCAAATATTCAACATCCCTTTCATTGTAGCCACGGCCACCACCCTAGAACCACCACCACCTATTGATATGACCCCTAACCATCATGACCTGACCTGTAGCAGCCCCTAGCTGAGCCACTTGACCCATAGGCCGAGCCTAGATGCAACCAAAATTCTATTTGTTAGTCTTGCCTTTTGACCTTCCACTTTGTAACTCCTACCTCTTCATATTCTCTTGCCTAACCATGCCATATTGATCCATACCCGAGCCTTACCACCTGAAAACATGTTGTGGCTGAACCAATAGAGCATTAAGGCCGAGCATATGTTGATTTAAAAGCAAGCAAATTTGATTTAAAAGCTTGGTTACGTCATTTGTCTAACTCTATTTCCATTTGTTTCAAAATTTATCTTTGTATTGTAAAGGTATATTTATTTTGCTTTGTTTTATTTGTGAATACAAGATTAACATCTTGGCTCTCTCTCCACTCGAATCAAGTCGTGCTATCGTGCTTTTTGGTTTTTTTGTTTGTGTGTTTGATTTGCTAACTCCAGCAAAGAGGTGAGTATTCACACATGACATTTATACTTACATAAATTGTGAAGTGACAACAAGTGAATGTGTAGAAACTATTATATCATGTTATACCTACCTGTGATGTAAATTATATGATGTTAAACCCTGTTATAAACTTGTCACATCATCTGCTATGTTATATTTTATTACACCGTTTATTTATTTCCGTTAAATCACACTACGATTTCCCTGTAGAATAGAATCACTAAGGGTTGAAATGATACATACCTGAACGGACTTTTGAATAGGGAAATATCGTTATGGGCTGAAATGATAAGCCTGAATGATTTTTATTTAATTTTATTTACTTGGGATTGCAAGTTTGAAATGATAAAACCCGGATTTTCTTTGTAAATTACGGATTGAAATGATATATTATCCGTATCACTTGACTTAGGCTAGAAAATATTATATAGACCCGTGGTTATTTTATATATTTTTCTGGAAAATTTTAAGTATTTTAAACTGTAAAAATATGATAATTTGATTTAAATAGAATTTAAAATGATTTAATAAAGTGATAATGGTTTTTCTATGTATTGAAAATGTAAATAAATGAATGGAAAAATTGTGATTTGAAACATAATTTAAATTGGAAATTTGTGATTTTATTTTTTGGAAGTTTAAGTTAATTAAATAAAAGTGGAAATTAAGTTTTATTTTGAATGGATATATGAAATTAAGTGTAAAAGTAAATTGTTAAAAATGAAAAGAATAAGAAAATAGTACACTTGAATTTAATAAATGAAATTATTGGAAAATTGGATTTTATTGTAAAAATTTACTTTATAAAAATCATGAGTTAAAGGGTATTTAAAAGACTATTTTTGAAGTGGGAAAATGTGATTTTTATAAGTTAAAATGATTTAAATTGAAGTTTATTTGTGGTTGAAATTCTATTTAAAATCTGGAAATTCTTTTAGTAGCACTTCAGGAAATCTATCGTTTCTGAAAATGAACTAAAAACTGAACTAATAGAATCTGCAGCACTTTGTAAGTGCTGTAGTTGCAGAGGTGAACTAAAAGGCTAAAATCAACTAAGGGCTATTTAGCACTTTGTAAGTGATGTGGTTGCAGAAACTAAACTTGGACCTGAAACTAATGAAAGAGCTATTGTAGCACTTGTTAAGTGCTGCAGTTGGCTGAAATGAGATTTTTGAATATAATTGAACTAATGTAACAGTTTTGTAAATGCTGTCTTTGCTGAATTGAACTAATTTTCCAAATTGAACCCTGAACTACTACAGCAGTTTTGAAATGCTATCTTTTCTGAACTGAACTTGTTTTCAAATGTAACTGAATTACTACAGCAGTTTTTAAATGCTGTCTTTGTTGAATTGAATTGTTTTCAAATGTAACTTACCACAGCATTTTCTAAGTGCTGTGAAAACTGAAATTTTAATCTTTTAAAGTATTTAAGTGAATAAATGAACTCGGAAAAGGTTAAATTTTTGGGAATTGAATATTTGATTTAAAGGTATAAATGACTTCACTTTTAAACGGTTTAAATGAAGTATTTTGATTTGAAATATAAACTAATTTGAAATTTATAACCACGGGTTATAATAACGATTGGTTGTTAAAGAGACCGGGATCGGATATGGACATACTCTCTGTCGATACCGAAAACCACTTTAACAACTGTGTACGCGGTGGAGATTCCAGAATGAAGTAGGATGGTGGCGACGATCCTAAAGGTATATTTACGTGGACCTAACTCCCGTGAGATGGCATAAGGTGGATAAAACGGGAGCGATCGACGGGCCAATGAGGTAGCACCTCTGATCGGACACACTTCTTCGATACCATTGTATTACTTTTGTGATTGATTGGGTGCACCCCTTGATTTGGGAGTGTGGCTCGAGGTGGGCGGTAGTGGATGCTATGTGTTACCACCAGCCCGGATGCGTAATTGGTATATCTACCCTGGCATTGCCTAGTTGTGCTGTGTCACCTACCATATCGAACTTTACTACGAGTTGAGATTTCTCCCGTAGCCTATGGAGTATTGAGGGTAGCCCCCGATTTGGGAGTATGCTAATACTGGATAGACTACTGGGACTATTACGTGTTAAGAGGAATATTGGGTCACTCCTTAATGTTATTTTAAAGTATGTTTATTTTATTTTTAAACATTATTATAATAGCGAATATTACTGCATAGTAAATAGTTTAACGGATCCTTAAAGAATGGCGATCCCAAGCATTCTTTAAGTTACTTGTACCTTTTATTACAGTTCACTTGAGTTGGTTTACATTTTATAAGTATGTATGTGACGCCCCACCTCTATACCCACGCTAACCAAGAACACTACGATGTAGTGCTGTCAATTAGCGCGGAGAATAAGGCTGTGGAGGAGCGACCATCCATGTAACTTCTTTGTGCGAGCACCGATACGTCAGATAGAATAGAATGCATATCTTTTAAGGAGGAAATCCGACATACCGATACAAACACAAAGCTATCACACGGTGGCTATATATAATCTTAGGAAAACAAACATAGAAATAATCATAACATAAATCAGTCACAGACATCCATATCACAAAGGCGGAAGAAGATATGAATAAATATATAACACATGAAAGTGTACATCAGAGTAGTGGTCAGAAAGATCCACGATAATACAAAAGAATAGCATCACGTGCTATACAAAAGAATAAGTACACAACATAGAGTCTATATCTCAAAGGTGTACATCCAAAAACTACTAATCTATGTAGTTAGCCAAAAGTCAGAAATATCCTGAAGAGAAGTCAAGCAGAAGCACCTGTAACATCTCGGTCTGACCCGAGTATTATTTATAAGAAAATAATAAACGGATCAGTCTAACTATAAATATCAGATGATATGGTATAAAGTAAATGGCATGACATGAACATGAAATAACTATTACGACATACTACTATAAGTATGTAAATGATAATCAACAAAAGATTAATCAATATCACAAGAATCTTCTCAAAGATAAGGTAGGGTATCATACCCTAAACTTGTATTCATAACAAGTCAATAACACATGAATTCACCAATGCACAAAAACTGATATCATATCAATGAAAATCATGAAAATTGGTGAAGCACAAAATTCCAGAGATCATCATCAGAAATCCAGAAAACACATAAAAGGGGGGAGGCCTAACACATGAATGGGAGCATGAAAACTCACCTACGCGTAAACACATGACGAGAAGCTATCTCATGGAAGCTATCCATTAAATTTTCACACAGGAATGGCCCGAAGACCGTAGGGTGCTACCCTAGAAATGTGATGGCGAAACATCACATAATCGGGGTATAGTCTCCCACGTAGACAAAGAGACATCGCTCAATCGCTAGTCTAAATCACAAAAATGATCGTCATGATCATAAGGAAGTGTCAATCACACCAAGCTAGTAAATACATGAGTTTAGCTTCATGTCCCATAACCACTTGCTTAACTTAAATATTTACGAACAAGCTGTAAATCTTCACTAGGAAATTGTCACAAAAAGGGTTCAATCGAACAAGTCCAAGAGCTAACCGACGAAGTGAACGCAAGCATTTCATACCACTCGTTTTACTAAGTCGTTTAAGTCGATTTCTCATTCGAGTGAAGTAAAGGCTTGTATATACTAGTAGATTGAAAATCGGTTTGAGAAAACGAACTTTTGATATTTAAAATAGTGTTGAAATCGCTTTGATGAAAGAGTTTTGATATTTACTATTAGTATTGAAACCTTCATATATCTTTAAAGTGACAAGTCATAAAACGATTGTAGAACAAATCAATTCACGTTCGAAGACGTGAGTAAAGTCCAAAGAAGTCAATCCCAAAACCATCAAAGTAGAAATTCTGATAAATGTTTTTCAGAAGAGATTGCCTACGCAGAGTAATACGGGGTTCGACCTAAGGAAAAATAGGTCATACGACCTAAGGAAATCGCGAACTAAAAAGACCAAGTGTAAGGTCGGCGACGACCTACGACTTACAGAGTCCTGCGACTTAACAAAGTCGAGCGACCTACGACTTAACAAAGTCAAGCGACCTACGACTTAAGGTCAAGCGACCTACGACTTAAGGTCAAGCGACCTAGTGAAATAGCAGTGGGAATGTTAGGTCGGAGACGACCTACGACTTAAGGTCAAGCGACCTAAGTGGGATGCGCGACCTAAGAAAGTACGTGACTTAACAGTTTAAGGGTCTACGACCCAACGAGTTAAAAAAATCCAACGACCTAAGAAAATTAGGGTCATACGACCTAAAGAGGTTCGCGACATAAGGTTGTTCGCGACCTAAAAGTGCACGACCTAAGGTCTTACGACCTAAGCCTTGAACGACTTAGGGGAACGAACGACTTAATGACCTAAGCCTAGAATACGAGCTACGAGCTAACTGCAAACAACTTAAGGCCAAACGACCTACGACTTAACTCGAGGCGAACGAGCTAACTGCAAACGACTTAAGGCCAAACGACCTACGACTTAACTCGAGGCGAACGAGCTAACTGCAAACGACTTAAGCCTTTAACTCGTGAACGACTCATGCCTTTAACTCGTGAACGACTCATGCCTTTAACTCGTGAACGACTCATGCCTTTAACTCGTGAACGACTTATGCCTTTAGCTCGTGAACGACTTAATCATTTTGCCTGGAGATTATAGGTCGGCAACGACCTACGACTTAAGGGCCAGAACGAGCTAAAAATGGCCAGAACGACCTAGTAGCAGTTTTTTTCACCAAAATCACTAATTTTTAAGATTTTCGCCAATCCAATCCAAACCAAATGCAGATATTCATACAAATGCAATAGAGGATCATTCCCAACAGTCCAAGATAGATATAGGCAAGATGTGAGATCAAAAATCTCACCTTTTCACGGAATTTGATGAAGATGGAGATTTGAGAGCAAAGCAAGAACACCAACAAGCTTGAATCAATGGTCTTCACGTGAATTTGATGTTGAATCTCGGATTTGCAATAGAATTTGTGTTTGGAGTTTTAATTTCCACTTCCCACCACCATTTTTGACAAAGCTTAAAGTGTTTTGATAGAGTGAGGAAGATGGTTGGGCTGAACTAAAGGGGTGCAGTCCAAACCAAAGTCAAAGGCGGGAAAAAGTGTTGAAAATTTCACTATCTCCAAACATATCGAAGTTTACACTCAAAAAGATCGCAAACGTCATTTTGAACTCAATGGAAGTGGTCTCGAGTCCTAATTTGACCGTATGCAAAAAGTAGCTTTTCGGACTAACATCCGACTAACGATAAAATATTTAAATAAAATATTTAAATATAAAATCGATAGATATGCGGGTTGTTACAATGTATGTCCTGACTCGAGTGTTTGTGTTTTATTTATGCTCGGGTCAGCCTGAGTATTCACAGCTTTGGACTTCACTTTCTAGAGCTAGGAATCGGTGGAGATTCTGCTTATCTAGTTATTTATCTATTTCAGTTTCAGTTGTTCTATTTCAGCTTTTGTATTAGTGACATATGTATTTGGGATTTCTACTATACTTGTATTCAGACTTCTGCTGTATTTGTTTTCAGACTATGTATTTTGAATCTGTTTTAAGACTTTGTATTGTAGTGGCTTCATGAACCACTATTTATTTTATTTTCCGCTGCGAGTTATTCTGATATTTCTGTGTCTGTGATTGGTTTTATTTGCTTCAAATTTTATTACAATATGTTATTTTGCATTATTCAAGTCTGACATGTGTGTATTATTGTCGATTTGAATGGTCCAAAATAGAGGGTCGTTACATCGTCCCCTTCTTTGTGATCGATACGAACAGCGTGTTCGTATCCCTACCGAATTATTCTCCACGATGGATACGAACGACGTGTTCATATCCATGCCGATCGATACGAACGACATGTTCGCATACATGTAGATCGATGCGAATTCGTATCGATTCGAACAAAAACATCCTTATGCAAGTATCCATCAATTATCTTGAGCAAATGAACTCTGTTTGACCTGAAATTCGAAACGCAACCTTTCCTAGCCTCGATCATCAATCCCAATCGATCCCGCCTTGATTGGAGCTCGGCCAAATTTTGACGACATCGATTATAGCCTTGTTTCCAATCGATCTCCAATCCTGATATCCATCTTTTCCAGCCAATTTGTTGATATCCCAGCCTTGACCAAAAGGTGGGATAACACTTCTTGTCAATGGAAGGAAACAAATCATATACTTTATCTGAAAAAGTAACTGTTGTTAAATCAAAGATAATGATTCTATTTAAAGACAATGATCTATACTTTATTTCTCCTCCAAACCCAACATCCTTAAAAAAATGTTGCATTTCGCATCTTAATTATTTTTTAGTATGGGTTTATAAAAGTTGTATCTTTTAAATAGCTTAGAATATCAATAAATTATTTGTTATCTTTATTGCCTCAATCTAGAATTATTTAGTAAACTGAAATAAATAATCACATAAATCACCAAATCAAAATTCGAGACTTCATTATAAAAGGTATTTAGCATAAGTAGATATATATAAGCTATATTTTAAACACTAAGAGCGTTAATTCTAACAATGTTTGAATTTATTCATAAATCAATCTTATTATTTTTAAATGAACAATAATAACCTAATTTGTTCATATTAGAAATAGAAAATCGAAATCTATCGGAATGACAGCATAACAAAAATATCAAATAAATCGAAACATTATAACTGAAATATAAATAATATCTTAAAAATATATAGTAAACTTCTTTGTATATGTCCATAGATTTCATAAAAGAAACAACTATAAATATATCCTTATGTTATTTCTTTTGTTTAGGTCCTTAACGACTTCTTTATTCTTATTTGTACATTTATTTACTATGTACGATAAAAGGGTACTTTCTACCTTATCATGCTTTAATCTCTCCTCTTCTTACCACAACGTGAACTGAGCTCAATAAGTGGTCATTTTATTCTTAAGAAAGTTAATAATAATCTTAAAATGGTTATATTGTGAATAAAGAGAGTACAAAAAAATAACACTTGAGTGCCTTTAACCTTTGAGCAATATTTTCCATATAGTACTCATTTATGTTTCCTTTACTTTGACTGTAACGACCCGACTTTCCAGTCCCGGAAAATCGAACCATTTGTGTTAAAGAAGAAGAGGTAGAAGAAGAAGAAACAGAAAATCAACAACAGAATCTCACATCGCAGCGGAATAAAATATAATATATACAAAACAGATCTTTACTCAAACAGAAAAATATATCTGTTTATACAATACATTTACAGAATACATCATCAGAGTTCATCACATCAATGATATACATCCAAATACACAGCGGAAAAATAATAGCAAATACGGAAGTACGTATCGCCATCCAGCTCGTCTCATGAGCTCCACAGCTACAACCTGAACCTGTTTATCTCGGTCTGACCCGAGCATCATATAAAACAATACCCGAGTCAGTCTGGAATACCAGCGTGAGAAAATCACACTCAATTGATTATTAAAGTTTCAAAAATCCTTTGAAAATAAAAGCATCTCGTAAGACCACGCCACAAATAAACATGTCGGGTTTTTACCTTACGATAGCTAAACACTTTTTATAAAAATCCTTTGATATTATAATAGTGTCTATTCACAAATACTTATTAAAATAGCTGAAATTGTTACATGATTAAATTCCAGCATACTAGGTATACAAACAAATACCGTACAAGGCACGTAGGGAGAATGGATTTCCAACGAATGACTAGGCACTGGGGTACCACCTGTCACAGTACGTGGCCTAGATCACAGTACCGAGGAGTACGCCCGCTCCCCTGCAACACAAGGCCGGAATCATCCCTTACTGGATAATTCCAAATAAAATCACCCCACGGTTGGGATCAGCAACCGCACCACTAAGCCGAAATAAAGGGACATCTAGACAGGGATGACCTTACTCTCAAGTGGTTGCTACCCACGAAGCCTTGCTGCATAACCCCTGATTTTCAGTCATTCCCGGTTGATGAGGCTCGAGGCTAAACGATACCTTTATAGCACATATCCCTTAGAATGCCCATCGTCCACCTGACGATGTCACGAAAGCATTCGTCCATACAAGTCCGTCCCGGGTCCGAACGGAACCGAAGGCACTATTCCTACTACATCCATTTTGGAAATATCCTCAGGATTAGTAGCGACTAGCCCTTGCACTTCACTGCTCCATCTTCGACTCTGAACACGTTACACGAAACGTACAAACCGAATCGAAGTGGTATTCGAGTCTCCAGACCTAGAATCCCGGTATACGGAAACCCGATCCCGGTCTCTTCGAAACGATCAGCGCATTTGGCCAATATTGATAGTCGGTTATTTAACTATCAATTAACATCCACAAGCAACCATCACACAATAAATAATTTTCCACATTATTTATTTGTCTCAAATATCCTTTACAAGATATATTTCCATTTTCAAACTCCTTTTGAAAACAATTTCAAACAGTTTCCGCTTACGGAATACATTTCCCCAAATATTTATCTCTCTGAAACACCAAGTACAAAATACTTTAGATTTAAAAATAATTTAAAAGCACTTATCATAAATATATCTTATAATATTGAACTTAAACTACTTTAATACTTTATTAAAATATATACTTTAAAATAAAACCATTTATAAATACAAACTAAATTTCCCTCTTTAAAACATAATACCAAATCACTTTTATATAATTACTACAATAATAGATTTTTGAAGTACTACTTTAGACTTTAACATTTAGAAATAATCAATTTTCTAAAATATGCTTTTTAAAACATATTAAAACTTTTAACTTATATTTAAAATTGCCTTGGGAAAACGTACTTGGCTATCCAGAGAAATACACTTCTCATTTCCATCTTTTAAAAATAAATCAACATTTATTTTTAAACCAAACCATATCCTTTTATAAATTCCCATCTTGAATTTATATTCTCAAATATCCACTGATATTTTATTTTACTTTATAACCCAGTTTATCTCTCCAAAATCTCATTTCTCTTTAAATTTCAAATCCCAAAGTATTTAAATCAATTAACAATTTATTCTCCAATTTAATTTACTTTGAAATAAATTTCCTTACTTAATCCATTTATTTCCAAATTCATTAACTTCCAGATTTTATTTCTCATTATGATTTAAAATCTTTAAACCGAAACACAAGTTTCAGATTTCCCAAATTCCTTCTTTCTTTTTAATTACATTTAAACATTGAATTAAAATAAATTATTTATTCCTTTAAATAATATCACATAAGTTTTCTTTAAATTCAATATTTCTCTGTTTATTCAAAATTCCTCTTTTCCATATTTATTTTATTCGAATTCACTAGAATTACTTAACTTAATTTTACTCTTTTATTTCTTTCCAAAATCCAATTCAATTGCTTTTGATAACTCATTATACTGGGAAATTCAATCCAACCAGATTATCCAATATAAATCATCACAGGATATCAACAATCATATCATAGAATATTTAAACAAAATTAAATATTTTGAGGAATCCAATTGGATCCCTCCAACCTGTTTCCCTGCATCCACAAACGTTAGCACAATACCAATTCCACTTCAAGGTGGAATATCGCGGTATATGGGTTTTATAAAATATCATCCGCTATTATGAGGCGCATAGGGTCTCATCCGCTATATAATACGGGAATATCAACAATTCCAATATATACATATGCCAATATGTATATATTGCTATATACTACTATATATATATATATAGCACCTCAACCAATGCAATCATCCAATCAATTATTTAAATTTTACCATTTAAATTTAAATTAGAATTCAACTGAATGAGATTAACTCACCTTTGCTTTTA
Source organism: Allium fistulosum (assembly GCA_030737815.1). Classification (NCBI taxonomy): domain Eukaryota; kingdom Viridiplantae; phylum Streptophyta; class Magnoliopsida; order Asparagales; family Amaryllidaceae; genus Allium; species Allium fistulosum. The sequence continues at coordinate 718,118,055 of CM060908.1, forward strand.
TTTGTGCAATTCGACCCAATCCAGCTTAAGTCTCCAAGATTTTAACCCTTGTACAAATGTCATATGATTTATTAATACTTGAACTAATCTGATAATCAATTTCTTTTTGATAAATTTAATCAGTTAACAGTTTAATTCCAATTAAATAATTTCTCCTTAAAACATCTTTTAGTAACTAAATAAATTAGCTAAGCGAATTGAATAATTTATATGATTTTATTAACACTAGAATTAACTACACAATTTATTACCATACTATTTTAAAACAATAGATTTCATTTAGAAGTCTTTTACCTTGCTGTAAAACATATCTTTATTTGAAACATATTAATTTAATTAACTAATAATAACTTTTACTTAAAAATAAATCCTTTAATAACTAAACAATTAGTTAAGTTAATTAAATAAGTTCATCACCATAATTCATTTCTTTCTTCTTCTTTTTTTCAAAACCTGGTTTCTATGTATATATATTTATATATGTTCACTGTAATTAATTTACTTCCTTCTGTAAGTAAATATACACTTATGTATATATATTCGAGAAAGATAATACCTCACAGTCCCTTCCCACAACACCGACGCCTGTCCAGATCGCACGAAAACCCCCACCTTCCAACGCCGCCGAGGCCTTGTCGCGCCATCGCACGCGACTTCCGAGCACGTGCCGTCGCCCCCATCCACGCGACTCAGCCCTTCACGAGATCCCGCCTCCATTAATTAGCAGTGATGGTATAAAGAGACTGTAGCCTGTCTTCAAATCAGCAGTAGAAATATCGCGTAGGAGGCAGAGATGAGTCGCGATGGCTGATGGAATAGCTGAGTATGTAGCGGCAATTATTTCGAAGGCGCTGATTTGAGAAACCCCAATCTCTTTGGGTTCAAGCATCGCAACCATGGAGATTGCTATTAGCCGTGACTTGAAGTAAAGTAGATTTTTATTTTTGATTTCAAAGAATGATGTTCGGTTTAAGATAAAAAGAAAGGGCGTGATATTTTGAGAAGGAAGTGGCGTACAAAAGAAGGCTTCAGAGATATTTTTTTTTATATTTTATTTTATTATTATTATTATTATTATTTTAGTTGAAGGAGGAGACTGTAAAGTGAACGGCGTGAATTTGGGAACGTATTTGATTTATTTGACAGGAAGATAGCGTATACAAGAAGCTTGATAGATTAATTTAAATTCCAGATTTAATATTTTACCCAATTTCAATTGTTAAATCCAATAATTGATTATTCAAAAATTATCCAATAAATTTAATATTTGAAATTCGATTCAAAATTTAACTTTTGAATATTTAAAACAAATTAAATATTCAAATTTAAAAGTCCAAAAATTCCGGGTCGTCACATTCCTCCCACCTTAAAAAAATTTCGTCCCCGAAATTACCAGTTAGGAAGAATGATCCAATACCCATTACTATTTTCCAAAACCAAACAGTTTTAACAACACCCAAACAATCTTTTATTAATGATACACTAATCATCTTTTAACTTTCCAAACTTATTCATAAGTTCAACCCGTATCACCTACTTATCCATTCAAATTTAAATTTGAATTCAAATTTTGAACTATCAAAATTTTCTTAAAATTTTTCTAACTCTCTAAATTTTCGAAAAATTTCGCCAGCGTCTCCTTTGCGCGGCTAGCTCGGTACTACTACAAAATGGCTCTACGGCCCCCCAATCTCAAAAAGAAAACAAAAAGCCAAGTGGCTGGATCCAAAACCCAATCAAATTTCATACAGAAATTCAAATACATACCTTTTTGTCGGGCCATTAAATTTTATCTTCTAAAATCAAAATCCCAATTTATCCATTGCTTTTAGACACCTGTATATTCTACTAAGCAATAATATTCAATCACAATTCCAAAGTCATTTTATACTTTCCTTTACAAATTTCCAACATTTGTTTTACTTAAGCCCGTACGATGCACATATATCATCCGTACGCAATATCACATTCGATCGCTCAATCGATCACACAATTCCACTTCCGAACTAGTATCGTCCACCCGACTTCCTAGTGCGGACTCAGATCTGGTTTCTTGATCGGAAACCGTCATTCTCTTTGCATAGTCATAACTACGATAGAGAATTACCAGAATCAACCAACAATCCATATCCAGGTTCGCCGTCGAAAATCGAGTGAAAAATCCTAATTCGGATCGATAAAACTATCTCGAAATTTTGTGTTCGACACCTGGACCAAATAGCTATGCGAATAAAATAATATACGTACATCTTACGTATAAATTCCAATTGATTACCAATTATATCAATTCTCTTTTATTCACATTCCTTTTTTATTGTTATCCCCTTATTCACAACTATCCCATTTCACAATTTCAGTTTTAGTCTTCATTCAACTATTCACTTAGTATATATATATTGTATTTTTCCATTCCAAAATTACTAAGTATATTTCCACTACAAATTTTCTTAAGAATTTCATTCTTCAATTCTTAAGTTCAAAATAAATTTTTCTTATATTTATCTACTTCTTCACCACTGAAGTGTATATATTCAAATCGAATTCCAATTTCATATGAATTTTCAATTTACTTCAATTTACCACTTCATTTCAAATATAAATACTTATTCCATTTGATTTCAATTTGGCTTTCACCCGAATATTTAAATAGTTGCACTTACTAATTAATTTAAATTTCAATTAACAGTTTATTCGCAAACTTCACTTCTTTAGTTCCATCAATTTCACTTATCCTTACATTTACATTTGAATTAGATTCCAATATCCAGTTCAAATTTCATTTGCTAACCAATTTAAATCATTTGTCGTTAAATGAAAATTTCCAAAAATCTCAAAAATTTTCTAACTCCCAAAATTTACGGAAAATTTTGGCAAAGTCTCCCTTGTACGGAGGGACTTCTGCGATATCGCAGGATGCACAAATATGTATATATACATCGGCCTCAGGCCGGAAATCACAGTATATCAATATAAACAGTTCATATTTCCTATTTTGAATTCTTTTGCGTAAGCGTACCTCATTTTTAGCATTTTAAAGCAAGCGGCTTATTATTTAGCAATTAGTGCAACCCAAAATCAGCTATACGGCTTCCCCGAACCTGTACTTACTTAATTTAAAGATGTAAGTGCCAAAATCATGCAACTTAACAACATTTTTCATATTTAACTAGCAACATAAGCGTTTTAATAAGCAATGCAAGTTAAACAACACTTATAAACAATTTATAGGGTTCCACCATTAATTTAAATTGTTTACAACTCAATTCTCACATTCGATTCATTTTAGCAAAACAAACTCATATTTAATTCAGTTGATCTCAAAATCAATCTATTTAACTTCTATCAACTTATAGAATTTTAACTTCCTTGTTTACGTCAAACGACGATTTATTTAATGCAGCCTCGTCCATATCCATATGAATAAATGATTATTTGGGTTTTACAACCAATTTGAATTGATTCCAATTCAATTTATTTTAATTCCATTACACTTATAATTTAATTGGTAAATTCACTGAATCCAATATAAATTCTAATCCGCATTTGATAATTTATTTCTGAATTGTATTTTATTACTAACAAGTCTACTTCAATCCATTTCTACTTACTTGCAATTATTTACAATTCAAATTATCACTATTATACTTCAACTCCATTATTCATTCACACTTTCACTTTTATTACCAAATCCAAATTCCATTAACATATTTGATTTACTAATTTATTCCAAATTAGTTTACTTCCATTTTAACCAATACAATATTTGATTTTTATCCTTACAAATCACCCTAGTTAATCTCCTCGGGTTTTATAATTCAAGTACTGGATCTTATTCATTCCCAAAATACCAAACAAATTTATTTACTTAGCTATAACTTCCCATTCAAGCCACAATTAATTTAATTTTCCAATAAATTTAATTCCTTTACCATTATCCAAGCTAAATTTAATTTAACCCAAATCTCTATTCCAAACTGCACATCTCTTATTCATCTTACTCTTACTTGTTAATGTAAGGATTTTAATTTCACTCAATATTATTTATAATTCAACTGAATTTCATTACAATTTAATTTTATTTAACTTAACTTCAGTCAAATCATATTATTAGTTTAAGCTCATTTGTCTCAACTTAATTTTATTTCTCCATCTGATTCAAATAAAGATTTAGAATTCTTATGTACCCGGCTTTTAGTTTCAAATCATTTTGAAATCTCCACTTATTCCAAAATCACACTTCTCACGTTTTTAAACCAATTCTGGATTTTTATTCCCTACAAATTTCATTTGAAATTTCAAAAACAAAACAAATTTCCTTTGGAAATTTCAAAAACAACTAGCTTTTCTGAATAAATCAATTTGGCAGCAATTCGTCACTCAGGAGTTCGAAAATAAATTCTGAAGATGCGGCCGTCATCCTCCGAATTATTTTCCAGCAACTGAAATGAATTTATTGCTATATCCCTTTTCAAAAATTCATTTGAAACGATTTCCCTTCAAAAATTCTTTCCAAATAATAGTGCTATTATTTATCTTCAAAACACTTTTGAAAACACTTCCCAAAATTCCCGGGGTTTTAAATTTACCAATTTAATTAAATCAAATTTTAACTATAATTCATTTGTACAAATTTTATATTTATACAAATTTCCGTTGGTTATGTAAATCATTCTGATTTTACAATCTTACCATATTTTTTCTTTCAATTTTATTTGTTAGAATATTTTAATCCAAACATCCAAATATATAATAATTTACAGAAATATTTCTTTTATATCAAAATACATTTTTCGGGTAAAATTATTTCATCTACCCGTTTCAAAACAATATTGTGTCGAATTGTTCTATTTAAGTGTTTAGAAACCCCTTCGATACAGTTGCGCAGACTGTGCCGACGAAGGTTCATATGCCACTAAATAAATCAACCAACACAATATAAAACCATTTTATATTCCCTAACAAATACGCGCTCATATCTATTAATACACTCAAAATTCCCACCAGAGCCAAGGTTATCGCCAACCTAAGCTCTGATACCACTGTAAGGACCCGACTTTCCAGTCCCGGAAAATCGAACCATTTGTGTTAATGAAGAAGAGGTAGAAGAAGAAGAAACAGAAAATCAACAACAGAATCTCACATCGCAGCGGAATAAAATATAATATATACAAAACAGATCTTTACTCAAACAGAAAAATATATCTGTTTATACAATACATTTACAGAATACATCATCAGAGTTCATCACATCAATGATATACATCCAAATACACAGCGGAAAAATAATAGCAAATACGGAAGTACGTATCGCCATCCAGCTCGTCTCATGAGCTCCACAGCTACAACCTGAACCTGTTTATCTCGGTCTGACCCGAGCATCATATAAAACAATACCCGAGTCAGTCTGGAATACCAGCGTGAGAAAATCACACTCAATTGATTATTAAAGTTTCAAAAATCCTTTGAAAATAAAAGCATCTCGTAAGACCACGCCACAAATAAACATGTCGGGTTTTTACCTTACGATAGCTAAACACTTTTTATAAAAATCCTCTGATATTATAATAGTGTCTATTCACAAATACTTATTAAAATAGCTGAAATTGTTACATGATTAAATTCCAGCATACTAGGTATACAAACAAATACCGTACAAGGCACGTAGGGAGAATGGATTTCCAACGAATGACTAGGCACTGGGGTACCACCTGTCACAGTACGTGGCCTAGATCACAGTACCGAGGAGTACGCCCGCTCCCCTGCAACACAAGGCCGGAATCATCCCTTACTGGATAATTCCAAATAAAATCACCCCACGGTTGGGATCAGCAACCGCACCACTAAGCCGAAATAAAGGGACATCTAGACAGGGATGACCTTACTCTCAAGTGGGTGCTACCCACGAAGCCTTGCTGCATAACCCCTGATTTTCAGTCATTCCCGGTTGATGAGGCTCGAGGCTAAACGATACCTTTATAGCACATATCCCTTAGAATGCCCATCGTCCACCTGACGATGTCACGAAAGCATTCGTCCATACAAGTCCGTCCCGGGTCCGAACGGAACCGAAGGCACTATTCCTACTACATCCATTTTGGAAATATCCTCAGGATTAGTAGCGACTAGCCCTTGCACTTCACTGCTCCATCTTCGACTCTGAACACGTTACACGAAACGTACAAACCGAATCGAAGTGGTATTCGAGTCTCCAGACCTAGAATCCCGGTATACGGAAACCCGATCCCGGTCTCTTCGAAACGATCAGCGCATTTGGCCAATATTGATAGTCGGTTATTTAACTATCAATTAACATCCACAAGCAACCATCACACAATAAATAATTTTCCACATTATTTATTTGTCTCAAATATCCTTTACAAGATATATTTCCATTTTCAAACTCCTTTTGAAAACAATTTCAAACAGTTTCCGCTTACGGAATACATTTCCCCAAATATTTATCTCTCTGAAACACCAAGTACAAAATACTTTAGATTTAAAAATAATTTAAAAGCACTTATCATAAATATATCTTATAATATTGAACTTAAACTACTTTAATACTTTATTAAAATATATACTTTAAAATAAAACCATTTATAAATACAAACTAAATTTCCCTCTTTAAAACATAATACCAAATCACTTTTATATAATTACTACAATAATAGATTTTTGAAGTACTACTTTAGACTTTAACATTTAGAAATAATCAATTTTCTAAAATATGCTTTTTAAAACATATTAAAACTTTTAACTTATATTTAAAATTGCCTTGGGAAAACGTACTTGGCTATCCAGAGAAATACACTTCTCATTTCCATCTTTTAAAAATAAATCAACATTTATTTTTAAACCAAACCATATCCTTTTATAAATTCCCATCTTGAATTTATATTCTCAAATATCCACTGATATTTTATTTTACTTTATAACCCAGTTTATCTCTCCAAAATCTCATTTCTCTTTAAATTTCAAATCCCAAAGTATTTAAATCAATTAACAATTTATTCTCCAATTTAATTTACTTTGAAATAAATTTCCTTACTTAATCCATTTATTTCCAAATTCATTAACTTCCAGATTTTATTTCTCATTATGATTTAAAATCTTTAAACCGAAACACAAGTTTCAGATTTCCCAAATTCCTTCTTTCTTTTTAATTACATTTAAACATTGAATTAAAATAAATTATTTATTCCTTTAAATAATATCACATAAGTTTTCTTTAAATTCAATATTTCTCTGTTTATTCAAAATTCCTCTTTTCCATATTTATTTTATTCGAATTCACTAGAATTACTTAACTTAATTTTACTCTTTTATTTCTTTCCAAAATCCAATTCAATTGCTTTTGATAACTCATTATACTGGGAAATTCAATCCAACCAGATTATCCAATATAAATCATCACAGGATATCAACAATCATATCACAGAATATTTAAACAAAATTAAATATTTTGAGGAATCCAGTTGGATCCCTCCAACCTGTTTCCCTGCATCCACAAACGTTAGCACAATACCAATTCCACTTCAAGGTGGAATATCGCGGTATATGGGTTTTATAAAATATCATCCGCTATTATGAGGCGCATAGGGTCTCATCCGCTATATAATACGGGAATATCAACAATTCCAATATATACATATGCCAATATGTATATATTGCTATATACTACTATATATATATATAGCACCTCAACCAATGCAATCATCCAATCAATTATTTAAATTTTACCATTTAAATTTAAATTAGAATTCAACTGAGTGAGATTAACTCACCTTTGCTTTTATTTGTGCAATTCGACCCAATCCAGCTTAAGTCTCCAAGATTTTAACCCTTGTACAAATGTCATATGATTTATTAATACTTGAACTAATCTGATAATCAATTTCTTTTTGATAAATTTAATCAGTTAACAGTTTAATTCCAATTAAATAATTTCTCCTTAAAACATCTTTTAGTAACTAAATAAATTAGCTAAGCGAATTGAATAATTTATATGATTTTATTAACACTAGAATTAACTACACAATTTATTACCATACTATTTTAAAACAATAGATTTCATTTAGAAGTCTTTTACCTTGCTGTAAAACATATCTTTATTTGAAACATATTAATTTAATTAACTAATAATAACTTTTACTTAAAAATAAATCCTTTAATAACTAAACAATTAGTTAAGTTAATTAAATAAGTTCATCACCATAATTCATTTCTTTCTTCTTCTTTTTTTCAAAACCTGGTTTCTATGTATATATATTTATATATGTTCACTGTAATTAATTTACTTCCTTCTGTAAGTAAATATACACTTATGTATATACATTCGAGAAAGATAATACCTCACAGCAGAACAAATTCTTGGTTCAAACCACCACATCAAGTCTATCGACACACCCTGCCATCATCACTATTCAGATCTGCTCTCCAACGTCGCACCGACCTAGTTCGTCAAAGCATAACGAATCCTCCCTTCCCACAACACCGACGCCTGTCCAGATCGCACGAAAACCCCCACCTTCCAACGCCGCCGAGGCCTTGTCGCGCCATCGCACGCGACTTCCGAGCACGCGTCGTCGCCCCCATCCACGCGACTCAGCCCTTCACGAGATCTCGCCTCCATTAATTAGCAGTGATGGTATAAAGAGACTGTAGCCTGTCTTCAAATCAGCAGTAGAAATATCGCGTAGGAGGCAGAGATGAGTCGCGATGGCTGATGGAATAGCTGAGTATGTGGCGGCAATTATTTCGAAGGCGCTGATTTGAGAAACCCCAATCTCTTTGGGTTCAAGCATCGCAACCATGGAGATTGCTATTAGCCGTGACTTGAAGTAAAGTAGATTTTTATTTTTGATTTCAAAGAATGATGTTCGGTTCAAGATAAAAAGAAAGGGCGTGATATTTTGAGAAGGAAGTGGCGTACAAAAGAAGGCTTCAGAGGTATTTTTTTTTATATTTTATTTTATTATTATTATTATTATTATTTTAGTTGAAGGAGGAGACTGTAAAGTGAACGGCGTGAATTTGGGAACGTATTTGATTTATTTGACAGGAAGATAGCGTATACAAGAAGCTTGATAGATTAATTTAAATTCCAGATTTAATATTTTACCCAATTTCAATTGTTAAATCCAATAATTGATTATTCAAAAATTATCCAATGAATTTAATATTTGAAATTCGATTCAAAATTTAACTTTTGAATATTTAAAACAAATTAAATATTCAAATTTAAAAGTCCAAAAATTCCGGGTCGTCACATTGACTTTATGGAATCAAGCAATATAAAACATATTAGTTTCTCCTTACCATTTTGACAAAACAGTTTTCATTCTTAGTAAAGGACCCCTTAAAATTGGTTATCCCTACGGATATCATAGCCTTGAAAGCTTCTGAAATATTTTACTTTATGATCTTTTGACTCTTGCTTTTTGAATTATCCCACCTCTGAATCTTCTTAATAACATTATAGGAGCATGCAACCATAATATGTGTGGGTGTGACCAGCCTAATTGCAAACGCGAGATCCATGAAGTTAAGAACAAATAACATGTTCTCTTAATAATCCTTAGAGTTAGTTCCAAAATAGATGAGAACATTAAAATTGGCAGACACTTCTGTCAAATTAGTTGAAAATTAAATAAAAATTAAGGATTGACCGTATATGCTCATATTCAAATATCAACTACAGTAAATTCAAATAATTGGTAAGTCTCTTCTCAAGATACCTAGCACAACATTAATATTAAGTCTTTGGACAGTAATTTTAACTATAAGTGGTACTCTTGTTATAATGGTCAAATACTGACAATAAATTCAAGTCAAATAACAATCTTCCTTTAGACCGATTAGTTATTTACTTGTAAAACTTTATAATTGTTACATATTTATCATCACGCATATGTATGTTATTCAGCCAAATGTTAGTCTTCCTTTGGGCTGGCTAACATCTGCATGAATAAATACACATAAATATCAAATATTTTCATGAACAACTAAAATAAGAGAGATTGCTTTGGTGACATGCTATTTCAATTAGCTCACTTGAAATGTAGAATATTTACAATTAGTTTGCAAAGTGACACTAAAATATATTTGAATTTATTTCTTAGTGTATGTACAATATTTCGAGTGCTATAAAACACTCCCAAAAGTACTTTAAGTCTATATAACAGTTGAAAATTTCAAAATTATAATTATGGCACAACATGTTTTAATCGTAGCTTTTATAAACTTTTACTTCAAGTATGTGGTTACATTCATGATATTTTCTAAATAAATAGGATACAAGACATCATAAATAAATTACATAACAAATGCCATGGATGAACACCGATATTAAATGTCACATAAAATTATACATAAATGACATAGTAAATGTCGTACTAAATAACATGAATGAATGTAGTAGCTATGATGTATATCTGAACCATAATATAGCTATACAAAATGCTACTATATCAGTTTATCTTTATTTTATTATTTGAATACTTAATTAAGGTCAGTAACCATGCATTTTGGCAATATGAAAACAGTTGCTCCTTTAAAGCATGAAAGTGAAACAAACATAAATGCATCAAATAATAAACCATATGTCTTTTCTTATTCCAAATAAAAAACTTACTACATCATTAAATTTATTATAACCGACACATTTAGTGCATTTATGATAATAAATTAATTTATTTATTACCATAACAATAGCGCCATGTTAAAATTTATTTCAATAATTAAATAAACATAAACACTTTAAAGGAGCATACTTTATTTCTAAGTAATCAAGATTCAAAATTTCTGAAATAACCAACATACCTTATATATATCCAAATTACTTAATCAAAAATTGATTAAGGAAAATAATCATAGAACCAGATTTCTATTACTTGCATATGACATTAAAGAAGATGACCGTATATATCAGATGCAAAATATTTTTCACATTAAAATTCACAACTTATCTACAAAATAAACAATAATAAACATGTGAATGCTTTAACCAACATGAGTTGTTACTGAAATTCAGAGGCATTTTGATTATTTCCCACAAATTTAACGATTTCAAAATTCTAGCTTATTTAAGAATGACATACAAATCAGCCTTTCAAATGATAATATGTAGAAAAAAAATTGATACTAAATAAAATCCAAAATCATTAATAGAAAATTCTTGATATATAGATCAAACAAATCTAAAACTTGAGTAGGAAATTACAGGACTTCTAAAAAAGTTCAATTCAAAACTTACTCGTAAAAAAATGCATAAATTTTTTTTCCAGTGAAATCAATGATGGGTGGCTGTGATATCACTTGTTAGAATTTCAACATACTTTAGCATTGTTTAATCATGAAACCTTAGATCTGAATATGTAACCATATTGATTTGAATGAGAAAAATCGGAGGAAGTTAAATAAATTAGTGAAAGTCGTACCTGAATCCATAGTTGCTGATTGAAAAAGAAGAAAAACTGGTTTGATCTTCCAAATTAACACAAATTCTAAATCTAATTTTTTTTCTATAGAAAAGATTAAGAGAATAACTAGAGCTCATGTAATTTGAAGACCATAACCCCTTATTTATAATGTTGGCAGTTTCTAATTTGGCCCTTCAACAAATTAGAATTGCCTCGGTATCTACACATTAATACCATAACAATTATATCCTTAAGTCTTTTAACTTCAATTCATATTTTGACCACTTTAGTTAGGCTTTACACCAAAATAACACAACATATTTTATTTCACACATGTGGCTCATATGTTGGAATTTTCCAACAAACCCGGCTTGAATTTGAACTTAGTGTGAAGAATAAAACGTTTCGCATTTTGGTTAATAATGTTATATAACTTATTGGAAGCCAAAAGGCTTATAAAACACTGCATACAAATCTCTTGAAAGTAGCAACAAAAAAATAAAAAATCATAAATTTCTCATAAAATACATTCGAAATAATTACAAGTTACCAATTCCCTACAACAAATAGTCGGCCAAAAAATGCAATAACTACGGAAAAAACCAATTAATTTCTTTTGAGGATTTTAGACTCCCCACATCCAAAGATACTTTCAGGCAAATCACCAACCATCGCAACTCCTTCCTCAAACACAATCCCCATCCCCATAGCAAAATGGGCCTCAATATGACAATGAAAGGCCCAAACCCCCGGATTATTCGCAACAAACCTAATCGCCGTCCATCCATAAGGGTGCACCGGCACCGTATTCTTCATTATCGGATCCACCAAATTGTACTTCTTCGGATCCTCTTCCGGATTGAATTTCCCTTCCCCATACCCCAAAATCCAAAAATCATGTCCGTGCAAATGCCACGGGTGCGTCTCACTGTTGTTCACATTCATCGTGTTCGCATTCTGCAGCACCACGTCCACCGTCGAATTGAACTCCAGTCTGTACGCCGCGTTGCTCGAGCTCGTGTTTCTGTACTTCTGCACTCCATGAATGTCGTAGTTCTTGTAGTCATATGTATCCGGCGGTGCAACGCGATCGATCAGTTTGGTCATTTTCTCCTTGAACGCGACTAAGTAAGGCGTGTGAGGCAATGTGAAGGAGACGTTGTTGATTGCCCATTTCGTGTATCCATCTATTAAATTCTGGGTGTTCAGTAAAATGATCGTACGGTCGGAGGTTTTAGGAGGGGTATGGATGTAATTTGGGTGCGAGCGGATTGCGTGACTTTGTTCAACTCTAGGTCTAGTATCGTTCCATAACGGACCAGTTGGGGGAAACGAAGAAGGAGATTTAGAAGGGTGATTTGGGTAGTAGTTTATGATTGATACTGCGGTTGGTGTGTTGGGTTTTCGCCCTACCACATTAAGGGCAGCCCAGTAATTTCGTCCAGGGTTTTGGTCTGCCTTCAGTAGAACGGAGTACGTCTCGCCAGAGTAAATGTTTATGTTCTTAACTACGAAGGGTTTTACGTAATGCCCATCTGCTTCTACTACTGTTAAGTTGTGATTCTCTATTTCAAAATTGAAGGCAGATAAAGAAGCGATGCTGACAAGTCGAAGTCTGTAAGTTTTTCCCGGAACTACTGTAAAAGAACTGATAGCACATTCGGGATTTGTTAGGTTACATGCACCATTCACTCCCGGAGTAGAGCAGTTGAACCTTCCTCTTCCATTGATCAAAAGTGACTGCATGATGAAATTCAGCAGGTTAAAATTCTGCTATAATCAGAGTGATTGGTTCAGAACAATGAGTGGAGAGGATGAAATACCTGAGGTTCACCAACCCAAATGAAGGGCTTAGAATTGAGACCAGTAATTTGTTCATAAGTGCTCTTATGCCACCAGTCATTAAGAACGAAACTATGTTCATGATCATAAGAAAAAGGTTCGACAACACCATCAGCAACAACAACTTTGATCATGCCGTTCAATCCTGCTGATCTTTGCATACCGTAATGCGCATGATACATGTAAGTTCCAGGCTGAAATTATAGGAGACTTTGTATTTAGTACAAAACTACTGGCTATAATCCATGTTTGCATCTAGAATTTTGAAAAACACTTACTCTGTCAACTACAAATTTATATATGAATGTGTCCCCTGGCATGATTGGGCATTGTGTTACCCCTTCTGTTCCATCACACCATGGCGTTCCTTTCTGCACAAAAAAGAATGTAAATGAGTAAATTTGTGCTAATTTGATGCATAAGAAGACCAAAATATATAACCAGATAGATTACTTGTCTAATTCCATGCCAATGTATGGCGGAATTCTCAGTGATAAGTCCGTTCTTGACCTCGACAACAATGGTGTCTCCTTGCTGAGCATTTATGGTTGGCCCTGGAGATTGTCCGTTTATCGTTACAGTAAGTTTCTGGAAGCAATCGGGAGATTTGAACTGATACGCGAGTTCCCATCTATAATGCCGAACTTTTGCATCAGATATGGAGGCAACTGATATGACTGTGAATAAGAGAAGAACTAAGGATTGAAGATTTTTTCTAATGAAAGACATTATTTCTTACGTTGAAATTTAATGCTTTGTGAGTACAAAGAATTCATGCTGGCTTTGCGTAGATTTATAGTGAGGTGGGCGGCACGTTTATTATCTTTTTTAATCAATAATGTGAGTTGGTGAAGTATTATTCAAATGAGGATCTGGTCTTGGAAAAAAAAAAAAGGAAAAAAGAAGAAGAAGGAGGAAGGAAAGAAAGATACAACTTTTTAGCTGACAGATTGGATGGTAAACTTTTGCTTTTGCTTTTGGAACCATAGAATATTTGTAAAGGCGCTCACATGAGCAGTGTTTTTATAAATCGAAGTATGTGCTTTTGACTATCCAACCGATCGAATTATCAAGAACCGCACACGTTTGTTTACAGTGAAAATATGAATATTCAAGGTTTATGTATGCTTAGAAAGAAGGGTAATTTTGGCACAGGTCTTAACATAAAAATTTTCGAAAAGCCTTTTACTAAATTTCAGTGTAAAGTAGATTACTATTTTTTATTCACGATTATTGCAGAGCATGGTGCAACTTTTCATAAAAGTTGCTGACATTTCCTCAATTTTTCTGTACAATGTGAACATAGTGTATGAAAGTTACTGAAATATCAGCACTTATTTATAAAAGTTGTTGACATTTCAACAATATTTATGTACACTGTGAACACATGGTATGAAAGTTGCTGAAATATCAGCACTTATTTATAAAAGTTGCTGACATTTCAACAATAATTTTTCTTTCTTTCTAGAAAATAGGGACCGGATTTACAATGAAACTTTGACAGGGAAAGTTGCTGAAATATTAGCATTTATTTATAAAAGTTGCAGACATTTCAGCAATAATTTTTCTTTGTTTTTAGAAAATAGGGACCAGATTTACAATAAAACTTTGACAGGATCCGCTTTACAATATGAAAGTATGATAGGAATGTCTCTCTAATTTCCACTAATGTGATTAATTATTTCCCTTTTAAATCTCTTACATACGAAGATGTTTTCCAATCCCGACTCATTAACATGACCATAGTTCATCTTTATGGCTCAAAATGCTTTGTAAAGCGACAAAGTTCATTGCAAATCTTGTTGGCGCCGGACAAAGTAAACTTCTTCCATTTGTGAATCGCCGCATCATTGACAACACAAAACAATGACAATAGACAAACTTTGTTATCTTTGATGTTTGAGATAATGTATTGGAAACTCGCTCGAGTTTCCCAATATAACAATAAATTTAAGCAATGAACAACACAAGAGGACCATGAAATGGTAGGAAATTCTCCTTCAATTAAATCTTTCGACAGCCACATAATTTGCCGCATTATCGGTTATCACTTGTATCATATTTTTAGCTCCGATTAACAAAATTACTTTTTTAAATATGTTGAAAAGAATTGAAGTCGTTTTCGAAGCCGCCAACACATCAACAGATTTCAAAAACAATGTACCTATATAAAAATAAACAAGGAAAATTGTAAAAAAAATTCAAAAATGTAAGATTAATTATAATTATGTACCATAAACTTCTACCGTTTTGATTCGACCATCCATCCGCCATAGCGTACAGTCGGTTTCCTTTCATGAATCTCGATGTTTTTTGACTTCATATTCCCTGGTTCAACACAATTCTTTAGTAATTTGTCACGCAATGCATAAAGGTTCGGTTCTTCGTACTGGTTTCCAAAACTAACAATGGCATTTATCATATGTAGATACTACATAGAATTCATGACACTGAATGGAATTGATGCATCATAGAACCACTTCGCAACCGCTATATCCACATTATCGTTTGAAGTACACTTTTTATAGCTGGTTGAGAGCCAGTGGTGATTCTTAGAATTAAAGTGGGACTTAGAAGATTGTTAGAATCCGAAGGTTGTACACTAGTAGATGTGAATCTTTTCTTCAAATCTAAAGGCATATCACCCTCTTCATTTCGAAAAGCACAATCTCTAGACTTTTGTTACGATATTCTTTTTTAAAACTTCTCCACTTTCAATATTCAACTTCATAGTGTGTTTGACTCCATCGTTCACACGTATACAAGGATTACATCCACCTCCAAATAACTTGAAAGATGATATTTGAAACGACGAATCCCGCCACCATTAAAAACTTTGTTGCAGTACATACACTTTATCTTTGAATGTCCATTAGCTATTGTTTCAGTGCAATATTGTCATGGTGGATCAGATTTAGTTCTACTTGATTTTTGAATAGTGCTTTGAATACTAGGATTAGATGCTTCTTCAGAAACTGGATTTAATGTCGTTTTATAAGTAGTTTTGAGAAAAGGACATTGTTTTAACATTAAAAAACCAATAAATTATAAACTGGTTCTAAAACTGAAGTTTTTAAATGAACAATAAAAGAAATTAGTGAGTAATATGAGCATTAAACTAAATATTAGTAGCAAATTTGGTCATTGTATTGTCGTAACTTCAATTATGTTTTACAATTTGATGCATTTGCCTTCACTATCAAATGTTAAAACTTCATCAAATTGTTGCATTAGCTGCACTAATTAATTGGCAAATAAAAGAATTCAAAAAAAAAATAGTATAGGTGTTTGTTTGCAAATTGCAGTAAATTGTAATAAAAACTTCATCAATCATCACTTCCATCAAATTTGATTTAGCCATTTAGGTGTTTGCAAATTGCATTATTTCAAGTTTTCAACAACTACTTACCTCATTTACATTCATTGGTTCAACTATTCAAGAATTAATAATCGACAACAAATCTTTACCACTTCAAATTTTAGTAGGAAATAACAATTCAACTAACAGAAAAGGAAAAGAAATCATACGATGCCTATTTGGTAGATTCGGTAAATTGAAAGTAATCGGTGGCGATGCTTGTGATTGGCAAATGTGGGTGACGGATGTAGCAACGGGCGGCGACGACATTTGGAGCGACGAAGATGGCGAAGGCGATTTGGAGTTAGGGTTTGAAGAGGGAAAAATACGGAAGAGAAGGTCGGACGGTTGAAAGAAACGATTGAATCAACGGTTGGAGGGTTAAACCACGGTTTGTGCATGGACCCGGACCCGACGGGTCTCGGTTCTAGGCATGTTGGGTTTTTTCGGTTTCAAATTACACATTTTAAAAACCTAGATCCAACCCGATTCAAACTTCAGTTCGGGTTTGGTTGGCTCAATAAAAATGTATACATTTCAATGTTTTATGGTATGGTCTTTCGGGTCGGGTCTTTTCCGGTCAGGTTTTTATGGACCACGACCCGTGGTTATTCGTTGTTCGACTGCGTCCGGGTATAGTATAGAACGTGCATGTTATATATAATCTTTATGTTGTTAACATTATATTTGTTAACAAAGTTGTGATTGCAACACTATAATCTATACGTTTCATTAACTGGGACTGTGAAGACTTTTTTAAGTAGTGAAAGTGGACCCAACTTGTTAATTTAAAATGTTTTGTGCCAAATTATTATGGTATATATAGGTTGTTAAATTCATTTACTCCAACGTAAATATGTGATATCAGCTGAATTTGACCTACGAATGTGTAAACAAATATGTTCTTTTTTAATCATATGATAATTTTTTTTTATTTTAGTTAATAACTTTCATTCTTAACATGATAAACATTAACAAAGCCCATGGAGTATCATTGCACGGACTTATTAAAAAAAAACCACGTGCTGTTATGGCTAATGAAAGTTTCACTCAGGGAACAAGTCAACGGTCAAAATCCGTATATACGTCAGCTTCTCGTGCTCTTTGCTTTTGGTGATTTCAACACGATTTCGTTGGCAGAAAGGTTCAATTTTTGGTAGGTGACATCCAAATGTCAATAATCATCGGGTAAGGGCTTGATTGCAAAAAAATGTTTTGACTACGTTATGCTACATATATAATTAAGTTTCCCTTCCTTGGAAGACACTAAACTCTCCGCAAAATTTTATTACTAATCAAGCTTCTCGAACGTTATATCTAAATTTTACTTTTCAACACGCATTCCCATGTGAAACCGTACATATTTTGGGTCAAACTTGTAAAAACATATTCAACAAACATATTAAAGCCCATCATTGATGCATATAAACAAATACATGTAAGTGTTGTAATATTACAAAGTATGAATATGCTATACAATGTTTATTATATTTTGTTTAGTCCCGGGATATGTCCAATGCTATGCTCCATGGCCTATATATAAAGGAGTTTATGTAATGTAAATCTATGATTAATATCTGAGTAATAACATTTTCTTCTTTCTCCTTCTCTAATGGCTTCTTATCTTCTTCTATTTTATAACACGTTATCAACACGATCTCTAAACAATTTTTTTTTAATAGATTTGAATTGTGATAATCTAGAAGATCAGGTCTTCTTTGTTTTTCAGATCTAATTATAGTTCTCAAGATGGTAAGGAATTTTTCATATTTAATTATATTGATCTTATCTTTTTCAGATCTGATTCTATTAATTTTATCTTCTTAGATCTCATTAAATCATAGATCTAATTTTTTTGGATCTCATTCTATTGTAGATTTTATGTTCTAATTTTTTAGATCTTTTGTAGATCTTGATATCATGCTCAAATGATATATCTTTGAGATCTATATATTTTTATCATGAGATCTATTCTATTTCATGTGTATTCATCCTTTTCTGTTATTTAATTATTAAAATTAGATATGACTTCTGCGATTGCTTATTTTCACATATCTTCCAGTTGAAATCAATTTTATTTATTCTTTCAGAATTTGTACTTGATAAATAATTCAGTTTGAATTGATTCAAAATTTCTAACAAGTGGTATTAGATCAACTCATCTTTGATTTCATTATGAATTTTTGATTTTTTTGAGTAAGTTTTGAATCGACTTATTTATAAGTCATTGAATTCTTATAATATCTTACTCAAATTTCATATGGATTTAAGTTTTAATTGATCTTATCTTTTCAAGATCTTATTTTGTCATAGATCTAAATTTATAGATCTTATTCCACTGTACATGTATTTTTATCATTATATTTCAGATCTCATCCTATAGTAGATTCGATTTTTTTGTTGTTTTTATTTTTCTGATCTCATTATATTGTAGATTTCAAAATCACACTCAAATAATATATCTTTGAAATTTGTACGTTGTTTATAAATAAAATGTAGTGATTTTTTGAATCTGGATTTGAATTGATTTCAAACTTGCTTATTATTGCATGTTTTTTTTGGGTTCATTATTTTGGAAAGCAAGTTTTGAATTTGATAATTTCTGTTCTTGATTCAAATAAATTTATTGATCTTGATTGCGTTTTGGTTTGTGATATAGATCTAAGTAATCTATACATGTTTGATAAATGAAGTTTTCATTTTGAAAACTCTTTGATTTAGATTTGAATGCAGGCTTTGAAAACTATTTTGATATATGATTTATATTTCCAGAAGAAATATTTTATTGTTTCTTAGAGAAACAAATATAAAGATAATCTTTATCTAGAAGATCGTATTAAGTTTAGATCTAACATTGATTTTGATTTAGCACATCTGAAGTGAATGGAAACATTAATAAAAGCTTACATGATAAGCTTAATATCTTCCAATATTTCGTTTAAAAAAAGGGGGAAAAGGAAAAGGAAATAAGAATTAAGAACCTGTAGTTTCTATAATGATAAAATGTTGAGTTTCCATAAATTAGCGAATTACAAATTTCCTCAAAATAAAGAACCAGAAGTTCTAACTAAAAAAAAAGAGGATTAGAAAATTTAATCATCAAACAGAAATAGGTTTTGACAATAACCTGAAGTCGTGCAAAGAAATTATTTTAATAGAAGTTTTATAACTCAAAGTCCAAGACCCGAAGTCTTGAATTATGAAAAGACTTTCTGATAAAGTTGACAAGTTCGAATTCTTATCAGTATTTTTTTTTTTAAATTTGTCAAAATGTACAAGCTAAAAAAAAGGAGATCTTATCTGTAACATTCCAAGTATCCAGAAGATACTCTTTTTATTATCTTTGTTGTAATTTTTTTTGCAGAACTCTCAAGAGAGATGTGTAGAAATGTCTACATGCAATTTCAAATTATTCTTTGATATGTAATCATAATTAATGTTCAAAACTGATATTTGAGATATAATTGAGGAATAGAACTTAACAACTTGAAGTTGTGTGTATTTTGTTCGAACCAGAAGTTCGATATGGTTCCAAACCAGAAGTTTTCCTCTGAACTATATGAAAACATTTTAGCTAAAAATTTAAACCATAGCAAATATGCTAATATAATTGAAGGGTCCGGAAGAGCCCATATAGTATTAACAAATGGTACATATATCTTAATTCAAAGTACATTATACTCAAGCAAATTTAAAAGAAATTTGTTGAGTTTTGAGGATATATAAATGAATGACTACCATATTGGAACTATAATGAAAACGTCAAAGAATATCTTTGCGTTATTTCTAAAATTGAAAGCTGGAAGCTTATTTTAGAAAAATTTGGTACAATTTCAACTGGATTATATTTCACAAAATTTGGCATAATTGAATCCCATATTTAAACATGAGCCAGAAGCTCACAAATATCACTTGAATGCATCATATCAATTGATAAAAGAATTATCCTCCTATTATTAATATGTATGGTGTATTGCTAGTAGCAATATGATAATGGATCAAAATGAGAATCCAAATATGATTATTATTTAATTTTATAATGTTTTTCAACATTGAGGGGGAGTATAAAGGGATACAAGTTCATTTTGATCATCAGTGTCAAATATTTGTTAACATATATAATGATGCAAAATATTAAGTAACTTGAATAAATTATTAATAATATCCCTTGTAGACTTTCTCTAATATTGATTTGAATCCTCGAAGGATCAAAATGTGTAAACCATATTTGGAATATGTACAAAAGTCAGTTTGAAATACTTTTGGAGTAAATAATAAAGATGTCAAATAAAAGATGTGAGTGTTCTGAAGAAACACTTAAGGGTGCTCTTGAAGAGACTAATGACATGATTGTCAAATAACCCTAGAAGTGGTTTAGGTACCTAAAACATGATAATTAAATAGATCTACATAAATCATGTCTAGAACTGACAAGAAATAATCATCGATGATAAATTTATAAATAATAAAGCGCTTATGTTTATAAATAGATTAAAGATCTTGAATTAAGGGAAAACATAACTGGCCATCATGAATCCTTTACTAATAGAGAAATATGGACATGTAGTCTGCAAAGTAGCGAAAGTACTTGAAATGCTTAATATACCCCGAAGGTATAAATATGGTTTAAATCATATTAACTGATGAAAGTATACAAATTCCTGAAGAATATAAATAACTTTCGTGGTTATAAAGAATGCAAAGAACAAGGAGCATAGATTACAACCTACTTTTAAGTATTGTTGTAATGAAAATCTTGATATAATTCATGATGAGTAGATTACTTCCTATTTTTAAGTATTATTGTAATGAAACTCTTAATATCCATTGAAGTAGTAGTTGCGATATGCAAATACTTATTAAAGTATACAAATTCCTGAAGAATATATATAACTTTTATAGTTATAAAGAATGCAAAAGACATGAAGTGTAGATTACAAATTTCTTTTAAGTATTGTTGTAATGAAAATCTTGATATACTTCAAGACGAGTAGATTACTTCCTGCTTTCTAGTAATGTTGTAATGAAATTTTAAATATTCATCAAAGATGTATAGTTGCAATATGCAAAACTAATTTAAAGCACAAAAATGAAAGCACATGAAGTGTTTTTCATAAAAGTAGCATATAAAATGCATAAAATGCAAATCATATTCGGAAGAAACAATCTTAGAAAATTTGATTGTATTGAAGGAAACTATTAATAAATTGTATTATTAATGAGATTCATATTTATGGATCCAGAAGTATCTATAACCAATTTGAGTTATCAAAAGACGAATATGAATTCAGAGGAAATTTTAAATCAGGAGGAGCATCCATAAGTATTTTATAATGCACTCTTTTTCCTTAACTAAGATTTTTCCCACTGGGTTTTTATTAGTAAGGTTTTAATGAGGCATTATCTTGATCCAGAAGTATCAACTCCCCAGTAACATTTGAAATAAGTTATAATGTACTCTTTTTCCTTATTTAAGATTTTTTTCCACTGGGTTTTTCTTACTAAGGTTTTAACGAGGCATTATCTTGATCTAGAAGAATCAAACGTCTTTTCAAGAAATAACATCTCAAATATGTTATTTAAGTTAAATTGTATTTTTATCCTTGACTAAGGTTATTCCCATCGGATTTTTCTTTGTAAGGTTATTAATGAAGTAGTGTATTGGTCCAGAAGTATCAAACTCTATTTGATTCTGTAAATATTGAAATATGTCATACTATATTGTACTCTTTTTCCTTCACTAAGATTTTTCTCATAGGGTTTTTCTTAGTAAGGTTTTAACGAGGCATTAGTTTGATCCAGAAGCATCAAACTTCATTCGAAGAAATGAGAAAATAAAATATGTCATTGTACCCTTTTTCCTTCACTAATATTTTTCCCATAGGGTTTTTCTTAGTAAGGTTTTAATGAGGCATTATTTTGATCCCGAATTATCAAACTCTTTAGAAGGAATATCATTTTATGATATCTATTCTTTTACAAGTCGCACTCTTTTTCTTGTCCAAGATTTTTCCCATTGGGTTTTCGTAACAGAGGATTTCAATGAGGCAACATACAATATCTATATAGATGAATGGATATATGCAAGCAAGATAATAATGAAGGGGAGCAATTATCATATATGTTTCAAAAGTGACAACTTCAAGTTAACAGAGCATCCAAGATTTTGAAGACGCATATTCAAGGGGGAGTGTTGTAATATTATAAAGTGTGAATATGCTATACAATGTTTATTATATTTTGTTTAGTCCCACATTATGGGATAGGTCCAATGCTATGCTCCATGGCCTATATATAAAGGAGTCTATGTAATGTAAATCTATGACTAATATCTGAGTAATAACATTTTCTTCTTTCTCCTTCTCTAATGACTTCTTATCTCCTTCTATTTTATAACAGTAAGAGCCTTTTTTCGAATTCGAAAAATGTTAATTCAGTTTGTTTTGCCAAATCAAAGAACGACTGAAGTTAAATTACTCAGATAAGAAAATGAAGAATGATCCAAAGATATTTTCACTGGACCAGTTTTAATGGTACCTATCATTGTTCCTTTACAGGTATTAAGTGATATATAAATAAGTAAATAAAGTTGATTAGTTCTGAATGTATAACTATACGCATTCTGTGAACTTTATGATTGAGTCTTTGTATATTTAAAATTTGCCACATGCATGCTCGTTTTGTTATATAATTTAAGTGTACAAAGTTCTCATACCTTTGTTTTATACTATATCATTATATGAAAGGTTAAAGTGTATTTTTCAATAGCAACTTTCTTTAATAAAACTCATACAAACTGTAGATCAACTTTACTTTTTTAAAATAATAATAATAATAATAATAATAATATGAAAGGTAGCTGCACGTTGAAAACAATTGCGTACGTAAATTATAATCTTGCACATTTTTCAATTTTTATGAAAAGTATACTTAATGATCCTTATCTATTTTTTAAATTAGATAAATTTATTGTAGCAAAAAAGTTGCAAGTAAAAAATTAAAAGTAATTTTGTAACTTACATATTTTTGCCGGCCAATAAAAATAAACTTTTAAAAAAATTAATTAAACAACTGAAGTTGACCATCAATGTTTTGATTTTCTATTTTGTAGAAAAGTTTCAAAAAACAATTGAAGTTAACCATCACTATTACGATCAATATCAATGTTAAAATTGGATGATTCAAATATTTACCAAGAAAGTAAAATTTTTAGCTAATTAATCATCAATTAGGTTATATATGGAAAAAATAAAAGAAAATGTATAAAAAGATAATTTATGCTGAAAGGATACTAATTATTTAGTCAATTAATTAATTGATTAGTGAATGCATAAATAAGGAAATAAGTAATTAATTGATTTTATAACACGAAGAAAGAAAAGATCGTTTAATTCAAACAACGTAAATTATAGAAACCAAAATCACCATTGTCTATTTGCATTGAAATCAAATCATCGATATTTGGAAAGGTGTCAAGATAATTGGGCAAGTAATTTCTTCATTCTCACGTCTACTTAAATTAAGAGTTTTGAGCGTAAATAAGTCTCTGGAAAAATTTATTTTTTAATTTGTAGTTGTATGTAGGCTCTTAAATTAAGGGTTTTGTAGTTTAAAGCTTTGATGGTATATGATATAATTGCAGACGAAAAACATGGATGAAGATCAGATCCTGATACACAGAAATGTATTAAAGATTTGATGGCTACAGGCAATTTTAGCTAATGAATGCAGTAAACTTCTGGATGTTGGATGTTGGTTGTTAGCTTTTAGACGTTGATATTAGATGTTAGACATTGATGTTAGACATTGATTGTTAGATGTTAGACATATGATATACATTAATTGTTTGATTTTCAGTGTCAGATGTTAGCTTTTAGATAGCTGCATGTTTGATGTTAGATTTTCACCGTTGTATGTTTGTATACATTGTTTGATATCAGATTTTGAATGTTGCATATGTTTTTCTAGCTGAAAGGTAATATGAAATATTCAGAAAAAATGTTGTTGTTTTTATACATTATAAAATTGTAAAACATCGAATATTCAATTCAATATATGGTTAGATATTTTTGACCAACAAAGGTTTGCCAGGCAAATATTTGTCGGGTAAATAACTGCTAGACAAATATTTGCCTGGCAAATAACTGCCTGGCAAATATTTGCCAAGCAAATGTTTGCAGACAAATTTTTTATAAATGAGTAAGATTACTACATTTCCTTATAATTGCATTGACATATTGCTATAATTTTCATACAGAAAAAAACTTCAGTAAAACAACAACTACCAACACAAATACAAAGTTCCTATCAAAGAAAAAGAGCAAAAATTATGAAGTTAAAAACAAATAAAAGTTCTCTTTTTATTTACTAACATTCCATTCTATAAAGAATACTTTTCCTAACTTACAAGAAGCAGATTCCAGTTCTGAATTGTATGCAAATACATTTTTCAGTTCCTTAAAATAATGATTTGTTATATCACCAGAACATACAAAATTGAAAACCTATATTTTTCTATCAGGATGGAGGAAGATTTCAATTTACATAGTCTCACATTTGAAATCAGAGAAAAGTAGTGTTTCCCTTCCCAAAATCTATAACCGCACGATCGCCATCCCTGTTTGATCTTTCTATATATTCTGACTCTTCAAATTCATTTCTTTCCTCCGAATCCTCCATATGCATTCAAGTAGACCCGAACCTGAGGCTATTAAAGGAGGATGGTTAGGGGCTCGGAAAGCAGAGAAAGATGGGAAGTGGTTACCACCTTAAAGAGAAAGAAGCAAACAGAGGAGAGCGAGTAACTACAGCGGCTATCGAGCCAGCACTCCTTTTAGTTTGAGTACTGATAAAATAATACAAAAAACACCATCGATACTCAAACTAAAAAGGATTGCTAACTAGACAGGAAAAAATAGGAGATAATAGTGTAGCCGGTCATAAGAAAAAACTTAAAGATATAATTTTTCACTAAAGAAGAATATGAAAAGCAAAAAAGAAAAAAAGAAGAAGAATATACCCAAAAAAAAATCTTAGCGGCATATCTACAAATTAGCCAACCAATCTCAGCCTAAGAAATATGGTCAAGGGATAGGACCGAAAACTGATTCAATGACATTAATACTGGACTATTTTGTTTCTATATTAGAAACGGGTCAAAATATAACTGCTTTTTATGATTCAATGACAGACGCTTTTTATGATTCAATGACAGATGCTTTTGACTAACACAAACATGTTGCGTAAATATTAAAACAGTTTACTAAATATTAAAACAACTTACTAAACATTTTTTTAAGAAAGAATGAAAAACAAACAGAGTAACCGCTGATACTTGAAAAAAAAACTCAAAGCTACTAAATATTTATCTGACAATTATAAGCCGTGCAAATATATGCCTGGCAAATACTTATCTTCTGATATTTGCTATTCTACAAAATATCATAATACTGATTCAAAGACATCAATAGTAAAATGTTTTATTTAAAATGATGCAGAATTGATTGTGCGAAATTTACAAAAAACAATCAGACTAAATATTCAAACTCAAAGCCACTAAATATTCATATGACAAGTATAAGCCGGGAAAATATTTTCCCTAAGATATTTTCTATTCTATAAAATATTAGTATACTAATTCAATAACATCAATAGTGAAATATTTTGTTTCTACCTCCACAACAGCGACTATTACAACTCACTCATTTGAACAATTCATATCAATATTTATAACTAGGTGCATATCATACCTATTATTGTGTGCATCACCATTCCCTGAACTCATTTGCATTGGCAAACAAGAACGCACTTGAACTATTTTATAATCATGCACTAATGCAACATCATTCATTAATAATAGAATAGCATAATCAAAGTCAGAAATATATGCCCGACAAATATTTTCCCGACAAAATAGTCTCTACCTCCATTCCCTTATCATTTGAACAACA
This sequence comes from Allium fistulosum, assembly GCA_030737815.1. NCBI lineage: Eukaryota > Viridiplantae > Streptophyta > Magnoliopsida > Asparagales > Amaryllidaceae > Allium > Allium fistulosum. The sequence continues at coordinate 718,144,625 of CM060908.1, forward strand.
GTCTCTACCACCACAATAAGAAAAACAAGAAAACAGTCTCTACCTCCACAACAACAACTATTATAACTCACTCATTTGAACAATTCATATCAATATTTACAACTAGGTGCATATCATGCCTATTATTGTGTGCATTACCCTTCCCCTAACTCATTTGCATTGACAAACAAGAACATACTTGAACTATTTATGATCATGCATTAATGCAACATCATTCTTTAATAGTAGAATAGCATGATTAAATTCAGAAATATATGCTTGGAAAATATTCGTCGGGGAAAATAGTCTCTACCTCCATTCCCCTATCATTTGAATAACAGTCCCTACCTCCACAACAAGAAAACAGTCTCTACCTCCATTCCCCTGTCACCGGCAAACAAGAAAAAAATCTTTACCTCCACAACAACAACTATTACAACTCACTCATTTGAACAAATCATATAAACATTTACAACTTGGCGCATATCATGCCTATTATTGTGTGCATCACTGTTCCCCTAACTCCCTTGCATTGGCAAACAAGAACATACTTGAACTATTTTATAATCATGCACTAATGCAGCATCGCTCAGCAATAGTAGAATAGCATGATCAAAGTCAGAAACATATGCCCAACAAATATTTGCTCGACAAATATTTGCCCAACAAATATTTGCCGGTCAAACAAATTTATAAAAGTATTCTTTGAACGTTAAAAATACCATTTAGTTTGAAGTGATGTAGAATTGATTATGCAATATTTGTAAAAGATTACAACATTTGCTAATAACTGTATTGACATATAGCTATAATTTTCATATAGAAATAAACTTTAATAAAACAACAACTACAAACACAAATACAAAGTTCATATCAACTAGAGATGAGTTTATATCATTTTTCAGTTTCGGACTAGGTGTAAATACACAACCTAGTACACAACATGTTAATGCATTAATGTATTATTATATTTCTTATAAAAAGATAAACTTTATTAAAACAACATTTAAGTACAGATGAGTTTACAACAACATGAATATCGTAAATCACTTTCCTTTGATTTCAGTTTCGGACTGTGCATAAATACATTTTTCAGTTCCTTTTGCTTGAGTAGATTGCTCTCATTTTCTAAGGCTCTCATTTTATCTTTGAGACTCAAGCGTTCATTTTTATATATGTCTAGATGTTTAGAAGAAATCAAGTTCAATCAAGTAGAGATGATTTTACAGCAGTCACTATTTGAACTTTCATTTCTTCTTATAACCCATCCTGTTCATCTCTTTACTTCGAGAAGAAGTAGATTATGGAGAACAAGTAAGTACAACGGCTATCGAACCGGCACTCATTTCAGTTTGAGTACCGATAGAGTAATAAACAAAAAAACACCATTAGTACTCAAACTAAAAAGGATTGCCAACAAGACAAGGAAAAATAAGAAATAACAGTAGTCAACCATAGAAGAAAATTTAAGATATAATTTTTTTACTAAAGAAGGAGATGAAAAGCTAAAAATTTGATCTATAAAGAAGAAGAAAAAGAAGAAGATGTAGACACAAAAAAAAATCTCAGCCGTAGATCTAAAAATTAGCCAAGCAATCCCAGCCTTAGAAATTTGGTTAAGGGATAAGACCGAAAACTGATTCAACGACATCAATACTGGACGATTTTGTTTCTATATCAGGAATAGGTCAAAATATAACCTCTTTTTATGATTCAATGACAAACACATTTGACCAACATTTTAAGCTAATAGGCAAATTAACCAACTGCATCTGACTAATGCACACATGTTGAATAAATATTAAAACAACTTACTAAATATTAAAACAGCTTACAACTTACTAAATATTAAAATAGCTTACTAAATATTTTTTGAGACAGAAAGAAAACAAACAGACTAAGTGCTAATACTTTAAATCAAACTTGAAGCTACTAAATATTTATATGACAATTATAAACCGGGTAAATATTTGCCCTTTGATATATGCTATTCTATAAAATATTAGAATATCGATTCAACGACATCAATAGTGAAATGTTTTGTTTGAAATGATGAAGAACTAATTATACGAGATTTACAAAGGAAAAAAAAGAGACTAACTACTTAAACTTTAAATCAAACTCAAAGCTACTATCATATGACAAGTACATGCTATCTGCCCTCTGATATTTGGTATTATACAAAATATCAGAATACCGATTCAACAACATTAATAGTGAAATGTTTTGTTTGAATTGATGCAGAACTGATTGTACCAGAATTGTTTCCAACATCTAATGAGTCTTTTTCAATCACATAATTTTTTTATATTCTTAGATACCTAGAGCAGCGAGCCAAAACATCTATGTTCACAAATATTTACAGGGCAAATATTTGCAAAAGATAGTTATCCAAATTTAACAAACAAATTTATATATTTGTTCTTAATTTTCAGGGAGATAATTTGATGAACCTGCTTAGAAACAAATATTCAAGAAATGGAAAGAAACCATCAGAGTTAAAAAACAATACAGTCAAATTCTTAGCTTCCCTACAACAGGAGTCTCATTCTTAAGTAATACTTATTATTTACAAAAGTACTTTTCAAAACATTAAAAATTTCAATTTTTTTGAAATGATTCAAAATTGATTGTGAAATATTTGTCATGAGATTCATGGAAGATGTTTCCGAAGACAAAAACATTAAAGACAATCCTAAGTTGAATAATTTTGATTCCATACAGGGTATTGAAGCTTTGATAGTATATGATATAGGTGTAGATGAAAAACATGGATGGAAATATGATCCTGATACACAGAAATGTCTCAAAGATTTGCTGACTAAAGGCAATTTTGGATAATGAATGCAATAAACATCTTAATGTAGGATTTTGTTTATTAGCTTTTAAATGTAGGTATTAGATATTAGACATTGATTGCTTTAAAAACACATGTTTGATTTAGATTGTGACTATTGTATGTTTATATACATTGTTTGATATTAGATTTTGAATGTTTCATATGTTTTTTTAACTGAAATGTAATATGGAATATTCAGATAAAATGTTGTTATTTTTATACATTATAAAATTATAAAACATTGTAAATTCATTTCAACATATGATCAAATACTTTTGACCATGCAACTATTTACCAGGCAAATATTGGCCAAGCAAATATTTGCCTGGCAAATATTTGCAGGACAAATATTTTCTTAGCAAATGTTTTTAGACAAACTTTTAAAAATTAGAAAGACTACTGCATTTTCTAATAGCTGCATTGATGTATTGCTATAATTTTCATATAGAAAAAAAAACTTCAATGAAACAACGTCTACCAACACAAATACAAAGTTCATATCAACTATATAACTCTTATAGTGTAGCAATCCGAATTCCAGTGGGTTCGGATTTTTCGCAAAAATGCTAAAACCCAAGCCCACTGAAGCCCGAGTTGGGTATCTGGTATCCTGCAAATAGACAAAGACAAATATATCAGAGCTCAAGTAAATATCTCACAGTAGAACTGACTAAAATATAATAGTAAGTAAATACTCATCAAGATAATAACACTTTCTAAACAAGTGTCTCAAAGCTAGAAAGCCTCTGCCATATACCTAACCTGTGGGATGTAATGAGGAGGGGGTTAGAACTAAAGTTCTGGTGAACGGACAAATCATACACTTCTAAGCTTAATTCTACATATACTGTTTTATTTTCATTTTCTGTTATGTTAGGTTTATTGGTTTATAATACTCTCGCCTCTGTGCGTGAATCATAACCGTCTACTCCCTAGTATATTAAAACCTAATAACAAATATATATGTAGCAACATGCCCAATGATCACATCGGTCCTAGGTACTACCCATAGTACCTTCCGTGTCCTCCTCGAAAAGGACTCCATCGTCTTGCTCCTAGAGTGCACTGTAACTACATCTGTAAAGGACAGCTTCGTGAGGCCTACAATATAGATGTTCCGTCGTCTACTATGAAAAAGTAAAACTACGACCGCACTAGCCTATACTAATGCTCGGACATCCACAATGTACCACCCAGTGCGTACCTTGAGGACTATACGTAATCGTTCTGTCTACTTCCTGAATCCCGCCAACAAGGTCTACCTTGTACGGAACCTAGTCGGGGATTTTCTATATCTGTAAAGGACAACTTCATTAGGCCTACAATACAGATATTCTACTTAGTCAGTCTCTTTTCTCATCGTGGCTATGGCCCCTCGCAGCCATCCCTCAACTAATCAAAAGACCTCTAAAGAGCTAAGTGGCTGTGCCCTACTGCAAAAAATCTAAACATCCAATTGGCTGTGCCCCTCATCCAATGTCTCGATAGTGAAAAAACCATTGGCCTATTGGTTTAACTGTAGTCTTTCCCAAACTCGTTCTTGATTGATGATGGCTTGATATCCACATGCGACTATCCTTTTGGGTCCTTTCCATTAAAACGTACTCCCAATTCAAAGTACGGTGTCATATGAATATCCTACTCCATTCATTAACCTTTTGACTGCCTATAAAGGTCCAGGCCTGCAATGCAAAAGCAGTCAAGGTATACGCTCTTTATGGAACACGTACAAACCTGCCTTCGGGGATGCAACTTCGTTAGGCCTACCCTTGGGGCCATCCTAGAGTACCCTCACGTCCCGTTGAAGTCTCGTACTTCTTTCTAGCCCAAATTAACTAAGTTGGACGTGCTATTTCTGTGCTAAAAATCTATGATGGACTACTTCATCAGGCTCTTCATCCTTTGGGCTGCTCCAAACATATCTTACCATTTTATTAGACCCTGCATCTAATCTTTTATTATGCGTTTAGTTTACTTTTCTAATTATGTTGGCTACTTATTTACTCTAATCAGCATAAGTATGTCCCACTCTCACCTAACTATTGTGAGACCATCAGTTCCTGACTGAAAGGGAATGCTGCCGGTACGGTCCACTTCTATTATTTTTCTTATTAACTTAATCCAAGATCTAAGTTTGATAAAATAAGCCTCTTCTATTTCTTTCTTTTTAATTATAACCTATGCGTTACAATTATACTTGCAATTTGTTACTTTTATATTCTTTTATAACCTACATGTTATAAATGTAATTGCAAGTGTCTCTTTCTATTCTAGTCTGTCTCTTTAATTATTGGATAATGAAAAATATAGAAATGTTTCTATTTTACACTAATTCCCTTTTCTTTCTTTTATTCTTGCAATTACGTTTATAATTATTTTTGCAATATTAAGCTATGGAAATGAATTCTCTTTTCTAAACCAACCAACTAATCTATCACTAACTTCCAAATCTAGTTATTAGATTTACCCTTTTTAATCAATTTCTCCCGTTTTAGCATAATTTACTGTAAATTTCTTACTTTTAGGCTTATGCATTTTTCTATAACTGTTAAGCCTAATATTATTCATATTTAATTGGACTCCTATCTTTCTTTTCCACATAAATAATAATTAAATATAAGCTCTCTTATAGAATTTACAGTTTCAACATAACTAATTAGCAGAACTAATTACTGAAATAAATGTTGAATTAAAATATTTAACGAATTTAACGATAATATATCATAAACGTAAAAAATATATAATTTAACTCCACTCACCTGTCGTCCTTAGCTTTTGCTCTATGGCCTTCCTGGATCCCCTTCTAAGGTGTCTAATATTTTTATTGAAAAGATCTTCTCCCCAGAAATATTTTCTATTTAGGGTCCAGCCTCAGGCAATGAACCCAATTGGGAGAAAATCTAATTGTGAGAAAATAGCTAGGCTTAGTGTCATATTTATAGTATAGCTTAGGGATCTCAGACCATTGGATTTAGCAGATTGAATCTAAAGCCACCACGTCACAGGGTCGTTTGGAGCCATTAGATCCATCAACGTATGGCTCCAATTTAATAAAAATCAAATCTATTTGGTTCGGCACGTCCCTGGATGATTTAATGTCCAGGGGCAAACACAGGTCGACCTGTGTTCTCTTTGGGTCGACCTGTGGCTTTGTGGGTCGACCTATATATATATATATATATTTCTACTTTCTTGTTCTTTTTGTAACTTCTTCGTATTAACTCGGATTTCAACAAGTTATATATGGAAATCGATCAGAAAATCGCCATGGACACAATGATATAAGTTTCGAGGTCATATTCTGACAATTCCAAAAATGTTTATTTTCACTATTCGTCGTTATTTGATTATTTAATTATCTAAAAATGTGGGGTGTTACATTCTCCCACCCTTTAGAAAATTTCGTCCCCGAAATTCGACAAGGGTAAATCTATGTAATTCCTCGCATCAATCACATCCATTTTGTGTACATCCAATTTTACCATCCGTGTCCTTGTGTAAAGTGTTATTCCACACAAAATATATGCATGTACATGAATTTCTAAGCGGTACCTCCTATATGAATGCTTTTCTTCTTTAAAAATTTATTGTAAAACATAATGCACACACCCTAAATATACTTGCAATTTCTATATGAGTGCAATCTTTTTAAAACTCAAAACGTTTTTCATCCAATTTTTTCCACACTCGTACTGAATAAGGGTGTAGTTCAACGAATTTTACATCCAATCCTACCACACAACTTTTAATATTCGAATTTTAGAAAAAATCTAATTTTCCGAACTCGATTTCTTATGTCAGAAAGAAGGTAGAAAATGGAAAACCTTACGTTTACCGTTTACTTTTATGCACCTCTTTCTCCGTACTAGGAACTTATGCTGCTATTCTGTAAAAATCTCTATTTTCTTTCCCAAGCACGATTTACATAAGAAAAACTTTCCTTTTCAATTTTTTTTCCAAGCTTAATTTTTGGAAAAATGCAATTTTCTTTTGCAATTCTCATTTATTTTTTTTGACGTTTCTGTTGCTTTTTTTTAAATCTTACTTTTTTTTATTATGATATTGAATTCTCTTTAGTTCTGTTATATTATATGACAATCTTGGCTTGGGACTACGTCTGACTATCACAAATTTACTTATCATAATAACTGCTTTGCTTTTATTCTACTATCTGCACAGTAAATGCAGATTTAGACACATTTCTGTTTATTGTTTCTAGTCTAGTCAAATAATTAACTTGATTTCTTCTTTAGTTTCTTTAACGCTTCACCTTATTTTCTTTTTTTCTAGGAAGTAGTTCTATTCTATTTGGTTGGTTACAAAAACTATGCTAAAAATCCATTTCCATATTTTAATAATAAATAATGCTATAAACAATAACTCGTAATTGCAAGATATTTCTTTTATTGTCTCTTTATAGCTTTTTGGATTTAAACAATTCCCCAAACCTAGAGAAGAAAACTTACAAATTCTAAGTTCAAAACTATTCCACCTTTTATTTTAAAGACCTTTACAACTTTCCTTAAAAATATTTTGGACTTTTTAAATTTAACCGTTTACTAAGTTTTTCTCTTCCAAAAACTTATTTACTTTTTCACCAAACCATTTTTCTTTAAAACATGTCTTCTTGTTCTTAAAACATTTTTCTTTTTCTTAACTTCCAGAAATGTCCTCACATGTTTTCAAAACATATTCTTTTCATAAATTTTCAAATTTACTAAAACTGGAGTAGATAAGAACAATTATTCTATCAAAAATCCCTTAACATTCCTACTCTTCCAATTACCTAACCTTGGAGGAGTTTCTAATTTACTACAAATGAGGACTTTCTACAAAGGCAAGCAACCAATGCACATAATCAATGAAAAAATATGAAATTTCCATTGCTTAGCTTTCCTACTAAGGCTCTCTATAATATCTCTTCTAACTAACACTGTCTTTAATTATTACACTTCTTATTACACCTAATGGCTTTATACCTTAATGTATCGAAACTACTTTCTCTTATGACAAACCATTAATGCTAAAACCTTCTATGAATCCTTTAAAATAGGATTTCATGTTTATGTGAAATTACAAAGAACTTATTTTATATTTTATCAAAATAGGCTATACAAAATATGGTGCTTTCCATACCTTGTACATCTCTTTCACGTATTCCTTATAACTTGCATAAAACATCTTTATTTGTGTTTTGGTTTCATAAAAAATTATATCATTATTCATTTCATTCCAATAGATTAAAGTATGTTTAATCTATATTCACTTATAATAGTCATTTCGTACGAAATTTATTAATTTCCTAATATTTAACTTACATCTTTTCTTCTTCAAAAACTCATTTTCAAAACTGTTTTTAATATTTTCATAACTAGAAAACATTTTCATATACTTATTTAAATAATAAGTGTACTTACACACCACTTTATTTCTATACGTAGAAATTATCTTTTAAACACATTTTTATTTGGGTCAAAACAGATGTTGCGTAAAACACGTTACTACAACCCAAAAAATACTAGTATATGGATTCAATTAAAATAAATATTAATAAATCTCATATGCTATGTAAAAACATTTCCTTTAGGAGTCACCTACTATAACAATAGTGTCATAGTCTATGCTTCCTTTATTTTTACCGAAAACATCTATTACAACAATAAATGTTGTAACCTACGTTTTCAATACTTAACACATTCTAGGTTTTTATATTTAAAATCTTTGTTTACCGACAAAGAAATCAACGAGCTATACATGCTCTATAATTCTTCAAAAAGAATCTCACTTTTAACAAAATTTACATCATATAAAAACCAATTTAAATTTCATACCACTTATTTTTTTTTCAAAAACCCAATATTTACTTCCTCAAACATATTAACAATTATATTTTTCAACTTTTCAAAAAGTTTCATTTTATTGGGCTAGACAAAAAGTGGATTTTCTTCTTACTAAAATATCTTATTCTTTCCAAAATAAAAATACTCTCCCTACTATCCCTAGGGAACTTTCCCACTTCTTATAACATATGGATACCAATCTTCTCTCAAAACTTAACTTATTGTATACTATAAATTGGTAATAACTTAGGGCTCAACACTCTTGGGTCATCCCAATCCCAACTAGCAAACTATGCACAAATGTATTTCTAAAAACTTTCCATATGTTAAAATCTATAATTGGGGACTATTTGGATTTTAGTCATAATATTTTTATATTTTATTCAAAAATACAAATACGTTCACCCACCATCTACCTAGGAACCCTAAACCTAGGTCTGATACCAAATGTATCAACCCGAATTCCAGTGGGTCCAGATTTTTCGCAAAAATACTAAAACCCAAGCCCACTGAAGCCCAAATTGGGTATCTGGTATCCTGCAAATAAGCAAAGAAAAATATATCAGATCTCAAGTAAATATCTCAGAGTGGAACTGACTAAAATATAATAGTAAGTAAATACTCACCAAGATAATAACACTTTCTAAACAAGTGTCTCAAAGTTGGAAAGTCTCTGCCATCTACCTAACCCGTGGGATGTTATGAGGATGGGGTCAGAATTAAAGTTCTCGTGAATGGAAAAATTATACACTTCTAAGCTTAATTCTACATATACCATTTTATTTCAATTTTCTGTTATGTTAGGTTTATTGGGTTTATAATACTCTCGCCTCTATGCGTGAATCGTACCTATCTACTCCCTAGTATATTAAAACCTAATAACAAATATATGTATAGCTACATGCCCAATGACCGCATCGGTCCTAGGTACTACCCATAGACCTTCCGTATCCTCCTCGTAAAAGACTCCATCGTCTTGCTCCTAGAGCATACTGTAACTACATCTATAAAGGACAACTTCATGAGGCCTATAATACAGATGTTCCTTTGTCTACTATGAAAACGTAAAGCTACTTCCGCACTAGCCTATACTAATGCTCGGACATCCACAATGTACCAGCCAATGCGTACCTTGAGGACTATACGTAATAGTTCGTCTACTCTCTGAATCCCGCCAACAAGGTCTACCTTATACGGAACCTAGTCGGGGATTTTCTATATCTGTAAAGGACAGTTTCATTAGGCCTACAATACAGATATTCTACTTGGTATGTATCTTTTCTCATCATGGCTATGGCCCCACACAGCCACCCCTCAACTAATCAAAAGACCTCTAAAGAGCTAAGTGGCTGTGCCCTACTGCAAAAAATCTAAACATCCAATTGGTCGCGCCCCTCAGCCAATTCTCGATAGTGAAAGAATCATTGGCCTATTGGTTTAACTCTAGTCTTTCACGAACTCGTTCTTGATTGATGATGGCTTGATATCCGCATGCGACTATCCTTTTGGGTCCTGCCCACTAAAACCTACTCGCAAGTTAGAGTACGGTGTCATACAAATATCCTACTCCATTCATCAACCTTTTGGCTGCCTACAAAGGTTCGCTTTGTTAGGTCTGAAATGCAAAAGAAGTCAAGGTATACTCTCTTGATGCAACACCTATAGACCTGCCTCCGGGGGTGTAGCTTCGTTAGGCCTACCCAGAGGGGCATCCTAGAGTACCCTCACGTCCCGTTGAAGTCTAGTACTTCCTTCTAGCCCAAATTAACTAAGTTGGATGTGCTATTTCTGTGCTAAAAATCTATGATGAACTACTTCGTTAGGCTCTTCATCCTTTGGGTTGCTCCAAACGCATCTTACCATTTTATTAGACCCTACGTCTAATCTTTTATTATGTGTTTAGTTTACTTTTCTAATTCTGTTGGCCACATATTTACCCTAATCGGCATAAGTGTGTCCCAGCCTCACCTAACTATTGTGAGACCATCAGTTCCTGACTGAAAGGGAATGCTACCGGTATGGGCCACTTCTATTATTTTGCTTATTAACTTAATCCAAGATCTAAGTTTGATCAAATAAGCCTCTTCTATCTCTTCTTTTTAGCTATAACCTATATGTTACAATTATACTTGCAATTTGTTACTTTTATATTATTTTATAACCTACATGTTATAAATGTAATTGCAAGTGTCTCTTTCTATTCTAGTCTGTCTCTTTAATTATTGGATAATGCAAAATACAGAAATGTCTCTATTTTGCACTAATTCCCTTTTTCTTTCTTTTATTCTTGCAATTACGTTTATCATTATTTTTGCAATATTAAACTATGAAAATTTATTCTCTTTTCTAAACCAACCAACTAATATATCACTAACTTCCAAATCAAGTTATTAGATTTTCCCCTTTTTAATTTATTTCTCCCGTTTTAGCATAATTTACTGTAAATTTCTTACTTTTAAGCTTATGCCTTTCTTTATAACTGTTAAGCCTAATATTATTCATATTTAATTGGATTCCTATCTTTCTTTTCCGTATAAATAATAATTAAATATAAGCTCTCTTATAGAATTTACAGTTTCAACATAACTAATTAGTAGAACTAATTACTGAAATAAATGTTGAATTAAAATATTTCACGGGAATTTAACGATAATATATCATAAATGTAAAAGATATATAATTTAAATCCACTCACCTGTCATCCTTAGCTTTTGCTCCATGGCCTTTCTAGATCCCCTTCTAAGGTGTCTAATATTTTTATTAAAAGATCTTCTCCCCAGAAATATTTTCTGTTTAGGGTCCATCCTCAAGCAATGAACCCAATTAGGAGAAAATCTGATTGTGAGAAAATAGCTAGGCCTAGGGTCCTATTTATAGTGTAGCTTAGGGATCTCAGACCACTGAATTTAGTAGATTGAATCTGAAGCCACCACAACCTGTGTTCTTTTTGGGTCGACCTTAGGGTCGACCTATGGCTTTGTGGGTCGACCTCTCTCTCTCTATATATATATATTTCTCTGCTTTCTTGTTCTTTTTGTAACTTCTTCGTATCTATTCGGATTTCGACAAGTTATATATGGAAATTGATCAGAAAATCACCACGGACACAATGGTAAAAGTTTCAAGGTCATATTCTGACAATTCCAAAAATGTTTAATTTCACCGTTCGTCGTTATTTGATTATTTAATTATCTAAAAATGCAGGGTGTTATATATTGCATTGACTAAATTTGCGAAGGCTATCATCTAACCATATGCTAATCATTCTCTCGCTTCTTTCTCACATTTTAGCAGTGGACAAAAATGAGGATCTTGAAAAAATACACGAAGCACTTCATAAGTAGACTCCACTAGTTTAATCACTTCGTCCTTTTTCTTTGTGCCAAATGGAAAGTCCATCTTCTCTGGCCGTATATTTAAAGCAGAATTACCTAATGGCATCTCACATCCTTCAGATTTATCCCTTTCAAATATATTCTCTCGCTCACAAACATTATCAATGTGCTTAATGAGACAATTTGATTCTCTTCAATGCTATCCACTGAGCTTTGAGTAATGATGTCATTCAAAGGCAACTCCGCACTGATGTTATAATCTGTAACGGAAAATGTTTGGTTATTTCTTTCAAACTCTAAAGGAATTTGTAAATAAATTAGTCAGATGCAACTCATTTCCTAAAGCTTCATGATTAGATATAATTTCTTTTTGTAATATCAGGGAAAAAAATGTTGATAGGTATCTTACCCTTTGATGAAATGTTGATGTTATCTAGTGCCTTGAGGGGAAAGAAGCAGATTGAGGAGATGAGTAGGTATAGCGGCTATCAACCCGGCACTCCTTTTAGTTTGAGTGCCGATAGAATAATACACAAAAAAAACCATCAGTACTCAAACTAAAAAGGTTTGCCAACCAGACAAGGAATAATAGGAGATAATAGTAGTTAGCCATTGGAGAAAGCTTAAAGATATAATTTTTCACTAAAGAAGAAGATGAATAGCAAAGAAGAAAAAACCGAAGAAGATATAAACACAAAAAAAACCCTCAGCTGTAGATCTAAAAATTAGCCAACCAATCCCAGCATTAGAACTCTGTTCAAGGGATTAGACTGAAAATTTATAATTTCTTTTTATGATTCAATGACAGACATATTTGACCAACATTTTAAAATAATAGGCAAATTAACCAAATGCATCCGACTAATGCACACACATTGCAAAATTATTGAAACAACTTACTAAATATTAAAACACCTTAGCAAATAATAAACATCTTACTAAATATTCTTATAAGACAGAAAGAAAAACAAATAGACTGACTGCTAATACTTGAAATCGAACTCAAAACTACTATATATTTATATAACAATTATAAGCCGGGAAAATATTTTCCTTTTGATATTTGCTATTCTACAAAATATTAGAATACCGATTCAACGACATCAATAGTGAAATGTTTTTTATGAATTGATGTAGAGTTGATTCTGTGAGATTTAAAAAAGAACAATCTAACTAACTACTGAAACTTAAAATCAAACTCAAAGCCACTAAATATTCATATGACAAGTATAAGCCAAGAAAATATTTGCCCTGTTATATTTGCCATGGCTTGGTCATGGGTCCAGTCATGGATTCGATCATGGGCTCAGTCATTGGCTCTGTCATTAGCTCGGTCATGGGCTCGGTCAATGGCTTGGTCAAGGGCTCGGTCAAGGGTTTGGTTATGCGCTCGGTCATGCACTCGGTCATGGGCTCGGTCATGGCTCGGTCATGCAATCGGTCATGAGCTCGGTATGGGCTCGGTTATGGCCAGGTTATGGGCTTTTTCATGCAGTTGGTCATGGGCTTGGTCATAGGCTCAGTCAGGGCTCGATTATAGGTATGTGGCTTGGTCATGTAGTCGGTCACGAGCTCGGTCATGGGCTCGGTCATAGGCTAAGTCATGGCTCAATCATGGGCTTGGTCGGTCATGCACTTGGTCATGGGCGCAGTCATGCACACAGTTATGACCTCGATTATGGGTACATAACCAAGATATATTGTTTAACCAAGGATATAATGGAATATAAAATTAACCAAATGCTAGATCGAATACCAAACCAAAAGCTAACCGGATGTCAAGCCTAATCGGGTATGTATGGATGCAAAAGCTAACCAGATGCCAAGCCTAATTGGGTATATACGAGACAAATATTTACCCTAGATATATTGTTTAACCGAGCATACCATCAAATGTAAAAGCTGACCGGATGCCAAGCCTAATCAGGTACATACGGATGTAAAAGCTAATTGGATGCCAAGCCTAATCGGGTACACATGAAACCAATCTATACCCTAGATATATTGTTTAACTGAGTGTACCATCGAATGTAGAAGCTGACGGAATGCCAAGCCTAATCGGGTATGTATGGATGCAAAAGCTAACCGGATGCCAAGCCTAATCGGGTACGTATGGATGCAAAAGCTAACCGGATGTCAAGCCTAGTCGGATACCTATGCATGCAAAAGCTAACCGAATGCCAAGCCTAATCGGGTACATATTGAACCAATCTATACCCGAGATATATTATTTAATCGAGTGTACCATCGAATGTAAAAGTTGATCGAATGCCAAGCCTAATCGGGTACATATGAATGCAAAAGCTAACTAATGCCAAGCCTAATTGGGAACGTATGCATGCAAAAGCTAATTGAATGTCAAGCCTAATCGGGTACATATTTAACCATTCTATACTCAAGATGTATTGTTTAACCATGCATACCATTGAATGTAAAAGAAAACCGATTGCCAAGTCTAATCGGGTACATATTGATGCAAAAGCTAACCGAAAGCCAAGCCTAATCGGGTAGTATGGATGCAAAAGCCGACCGGATGTCAAGCCTAATCGGGTACATATGAAACCAAAATAAATCCTAGATATATTGTCTATCCAAGCGTACCATCGAAGGTAAAAGCTGACCGGATGCCAAGCCTAATCTAATATATATAGATGTAAAAGTTGAAGTCCAATCGAGTACATATGGAACCAATCTATACACTTGATATATTGTTTAACCAAGCATGCCATCAAATGTGAAAGCGAACTGGATGCCAAGCCTAATTAGTTACGTATGGTTGCAAATGCTAACCAGATGCCAAGCCTAATCGGGTACATATGGAACCAATCTATACCCTAGATATATTGTTTAACCGAGTGTACCACCAAATGCAAAAGCTTACTGGATACCAAGCCTAATTGGGTACATATGGATGCAAAAGCTAACCAGATGCCAAGCCTAATCGGGTATGTATACATGCAAAAGCTAACTGAATGTCAAGCCTAATTGATTACATAAACATGCAAAAGCTAACCGAATGCTAAGCCTAATCAGGTACGTATAATGCAAAATCTAACCGAACGCCAAGCCTAATCGAGTACATATGAAACCACTCTATACCCTACATATATTATTTAACCAAACGTACCATCAAATGAAAAATCTAATCGGACGCCAAACCTAATCAGGTATGTATGGATTCAAAAGCTAATCGGATGTCATGCTTAATCGGGTACATATGAATGCAAAAGCTAACCGGATGCCAAGCCTGATCGGATACACATGAAAATGGTCTATACCTAATATATATTGTTTAATCGAGAAAACTATGGAATGCAAAAATGAACCGAATGCTAAACCGAATCGGGTACGTATGGAATGCAAAAGCGAACCGAATGCCAAACCTAATCAGGTACGTTGGACGCAAAATCCAACCGAATGCCAAAACTAATCAGGTACGTATAAAAACGATCTATACCCAAGATATATTGTTTAGCCGAGCAAACCATGGAATGTAATAACTAACTGAATGCCAAACCTAACTGTAACAACCCCACTGCAATACCTATATTAGCAAAGAACATTACAAGTAATGTCGTCTGCTAATCCGAAGAATACGGCTTGTTAAGGGCGATCGAATGTGAATATATCTTTATACTAGCACTGACATGTCATTTATACCTTTTCACTTAATATCTGAACTAGATTTGATATGTACAATATTAATACAAAGTAATAGACACACCGATTTCTCAGAATCAGAACAATATATCAAATAAATAACAGTCGCAGATCACAGCGGAATAAATCTCAAGTTACACATATACAAATTTTGAGTTAACAAAATGAAATACTAAACTTGATTGTTATACAAGTTTTACAATTCTCTAATCTCAATTGTACATCTTATAAACATATTCACAAATTTCCTAAATGAGATAAACTAAAAAGTCAAAAGTGTTTATCTCCTTTCTAGACCAAACATCCAAAGATCAACTTGTCCTGTAACCTGAAAAGTCACGACCTGACCCGAGCAAAATAACACTCGGGTCAGACTATCCCTAATAACCAATAGGGTGAGAACATAATATAACAAAAGAATAAGCAACATAAGTAAATTCAAATGTCCAGGGCATAACGAGTAAGGAAATTAATTTAACTCAGAACAGGGTTATAAGTTTGAGTTACAAACATGAACTAGTCACTAAACACGGAATAATAGAATTAACTTAATTTAGCATCCATCACAAGACACAAGAATATATATATTTATTTCATGAACACAAGACAAAAAAAAATATTTATTTCACGAACACAAGGCACAAGAATATATATTTATTTCACTAACACAAGACATAAGAATATATATTTATTTCACGAACACAAGACCCAAGAATATATATTTATTTCACGAACACAGTATAGTCAAAGAATCTAGATATCCAGAATCTTAGAGATCTTACTCCAAATGATCGTAATTATCGTACACAGAACCGTAGCAAACAAACAAACAATTTGGTATCATATGAGTCGATCTGATACAGGGGATCGTACACGGGACGGGAATCACAGGATCATAAGACGATCTCAAGAATAACAGCCATGACTGAATCTTTCAGATTTATTATAGATTATTATACTTGAAAAGAAATCCAGAAGTAACTTCTTAAGGATCTAGCAGCCGCTTGCCATACACCAAAAGAGAGTAAACTCTAAAGTGCCAAATACTATCGCCTTTAGTAATTACTACGACTAAACCAATACGTCCCATACCGTATGGTGAAATCCATGTATTTATTGAATGCTAGTAAATATCACATATTAAAGATACCATTGGAAAACCTGAACTACATTCTCTTAAGGATCTAGCAACCACTTGTCGCACACTAGAAGAGAATACAACTCCAAAGCGTTAAGTACTTTCCCAAATACGATCACAAAATTTAACCAAGCCATCCCATACTACCTGGTGGAATTCGAGTATTCGCTATTGGGTTAGTAAATTCCACTCAAACATTCTATTCAATGAGTTATATCGTATTCAACGAAGCATTATTCAAAAGCATTTAAAACAATCGATAACATTAATTCGAATAATAGTACTTCCCAAATTATAGAATTAAGGTTCTCAAAACAATTTCTTTCTCTGATTTTTAATTATTTAAAAAAACACATGTTATGATTTTCCACAAATCCACTTATTATTTAACTTTAAATAAGTGTTCAGTTGTTTAATAAAATATTCTATAACCCCGAATTGTTCTAAGATTCCACATATATACACAAAGTTGTCTCAAATTTCCATATAATTGTATTATTCACAAAACTATATTTAAAACCATATTTAATTACTCTTCTAAATCCATATTAAAATATAACCATTTTATTTAAAAATAAATTAAGTTTGCAATTTTCAAATTTTATTTCCAAATTCCATGAATTCTATATTATTTATTTAATAAAACCATAATACTTATATTCCAAATCCATAATCACTTTTATGTAAAAATAGATTAAATTTGTATTTCAAAGTCATGTTTCCAAATCCCTAAATATTTTACTAACCATGCTTAACATATGAAATAACTTGCTAAAATAATCATTTTTCATATTTATTAACTTATTTTAGAAATAATTCTAAGATTTATAAATATAAATAATTCTCTTTTGTAAAATTACTTGTATGTGAAGCTTATCAACATATTTCATTTAACTCAAGTTTAGGGTCTAAAAATCTACAGTTACGACCACTTAAATATCATAACCTTACAAAACTTGAAACATGAAAGTTGTAAATAAAAGTCTATGATTTCCAGAACATCAAGAATTATCGAATTCTGATAAGTATCGAAAAAGTTACGACTAAAAAAATTCTTAGATTTTTAACTTCATTATCGATGCGTTTATTCTCGGAACAACGACACTAAAACATATTTTCGATCATGTAAACTATAAAATATCACAAAACTTAAAACAAGAAAGTTGTAGCAGATAGTCCAAGCTTTCTCAAACCTTAAGAATCATCTAATTCCGATAAGCAAAGAAAAAGTTATGGTCATTTTAATTTTAGGTTTTAACTCAGAAAATCAACAGAGCAGAGCATGTATATCAGTTTCAAATCCAATTTCAACCCTTTAAACTGCCGAATTTTAAAAAGTGATTAAAATATAAATTGTAGCTTATTGAAAGAACTTTCTACCACACATATATTGAGTCAATACTTTACTCTGAACACTAAATTCAAATAATTGATTCAATAATATTTCAAAATTTTAAATCGAAATCCTATTTAAAAAATAAAACTCGTTTCCTAATTAAATCTAATCAATTATTCTCAACACTAAATTTACTTCCATAATTAAATTTCATAAATTATAATTATAAATTAATTATCCTTAATTAACTTTAATTAATTAGGTAATTAACAACAGGGTTGTTACAGTGATTGGGTATGTATGGATGCAAAAGCGAAGCAAATGCCAAACCTAATCGGTTATGTATGGATGCAAAAGCCAACCGAATGCCATACCTAGTCGGGTACACACGAAAACGATCTATACACAAGATATATTATTTAACCGAGCAATCCATGGAATGCAAAACCCAACTTAAAATCAAACCTAATAAGGTGTGTATGGATGCAAAAGACCGAATGCCAAACCTAATCAAGTACATATATATGTAGAAGCCTACCGAATGCCAAATCTAATTGGGTACACATGGAAATGATCAATATCCAAATATTAGCTTGATAAATATTTGTCGGGCAAATATTTGCTAAGCAAATATTTGCCAAATATTTGCTAAGCAAATATTTGCCAAATATTTGCTAAGCAAATATTTGCCGGATTTTTAATTGCAAAACTGTTACTGACCAAACAAAGTAAATTACACTGGTAACAAAACAAATATATAAATAAAAATAATATATTTAATTCAGAAAAACAAAGCATGAAATCAAAGCATCCAACTCAACGCTGCTTAAAATTTGAATGGTAAATATAAGCAGGGCAAATATAAGCAGGGCAATATTTGCCAAGAAAATATTTGTCCTCTAATACTTCCCATTCATACAAATTTACTAGAATAACTTATAGTCAAAAATAAAAAAAGAAATAAATTAATGAGACAAAAAGGAACACATATTTAATTCAGTCAAATAGAATACGACAGTCAAAACATAAAGCATACAATGCATTAAAATTACATTTTATTTCTTAACAAACGAGACCTTTTGTTATGTCTTAGTTTCTTACATAAACTGCAGTGATTAGACTTATTCAACTCACCAGCCGACTTAATCTGGTCTGAAAATGGAGGCCTTCCTGCACCACATCCTCTCTTAGGTGGATGAACTTTAGCATCTTCCAGTAAAACATCTTCCATTCAAAAATTAACAAGTGGATGAATCAGATGAGAATAAGATGCTTGAAAAAAGGATACTTTGAAAGCCCTCAGTGCACTAAAAGTTACAGCTACATCATCGAACACTCAAACAACATGAGCACATCCAAATCGAAAGCAATTATACTTCTAATAGCATGAGCACATGGAAAGTCCTCAATGCGCCACATGTTATAGCTACATCGTCGAATACTCAAATCTACATGATAAGTTTGAGTTGATTAAACTTCATAAATATCAATAATAGATCTAGTAACGTTCCATTGAATACCCTAAAGGTATAAATCCCTTACACATTTTTCCATAACATGACACAAATAACTATTCCAAGTTTTACTTATCTCACGTCGATACGACAAATGAATTCTATCCAAACATCCAGTGATAGGTAAATGTCTTTCCTCAAAATCCAACGGTTAAAGCTTTTAGCATAGTTAAAACTTATTTCCCCATAATGATTTCCAACAAAAAAAACGTTATCAAACTTTTCAAAAGACAAACCATTTAAAAAACTTGCTACTGCAGCCCCATCTACAAGCCTAAACTCAGATAAAGCATGATTAAATATATCTAATGTAGCAACATGGAAAACTTTAAAAAATAAGGAAATGATCCATTTCCTTTTGCCTTAAGGACACACTTTAGTTAAAAAACTCTTTAAATTATTTTTTAAATGATAGTAACAATAACCATGAGCTGAACTTGGGAAAACTTGAGGAATAGTGTAACGACCCAGAATTTCTGTCATTTGAAATTCGTATATTTAATTGATTTTAAATATTAACGAGTAAGTTTTATAAGCTGAATAAATTTAGTTTCGAATATAGAGATTTAATTGGATAATTAAATCGATAATTTAATATTTGAAATTGCATAAATAATTGGAAATTGGGTTTAATGTAATTAAAAATGATTTGTAAAGTTATAATAATTCATATTGGAGTTAGAATGATGTTATAGAACTTTTAAAATTGAATTAAAAGTTAAATTGTGATAATTGAATATTTTAATATTTAATTGACGACTAAAAATAGTCATTTTTCAAACAGTCTCGGATTTCGACGAAACCAGTTTCATCGGATCCGTAATGTTAAATTTTTGTAAGATTTCAAATTTCGTGTCAATCGGATTTACGGGTTGTCCGGGGCAAGCCAAAACGCATAGAAATTAGTTTAACCGATTTAATTTAAATTTGATCGTTTATTTCCGTAACTCGCACGTATGACCTAATTAGCCTCCGAAACACATTCCATTATGTCTGGAACGTGGGTAAAACCCTAGAAACGTCAGCCGGCACGCTTCGTTTGGAGTTCGGAAAATCTTAAGTGAATAGTGTTTTGCAATTTTCTATAAAAGGCCTCCATATTTCATTGTTTTTCACTAAACCCTAAACGAGATTAGGTCAGGCCGCCATTAACGTTCGATGGCCAGAAATCACCCTCGTTTCTCCCTCAATCTCTCATGATCCACTCACTTTCGTCAAAATCGTCCAACTACAGAAATGTAGAGCTCCTCGAGCTCGATAAATCCAACAGGTATGATAGGGAATCGCATTCATGCCGGCTTTGGGTTTGTTTTTCTCGAGCAAAGGAGGACTGAGCTTCGCGTCGTCACAGCCGAAGGTAGAGTAGAGCATGGGCTTTCCTGTGGTGCTAGCTGATCGACGTCGAAGTGATCAACGGTGGCGCGAGAACTAGGGTTTGGTGGCGGCTATTGGGTTTGTGCGTGCGTTTTTATTGACCTGGGGAAGAAGAAATAAAGGCATGGCCTAGATCTCATCAAGTAGAACGCACGGCCTTGATTTGGTTAGGGTTTTAAAAATAAAATAATATTTGTAAATTTATATAATATAAAATCGTATAAACTTTAAAACTGCATAACTTTTTGATGCGAGGTCCGTTTCACACGAAACGACTTGCGTCGAGTTCATATTGACGAGCACTACATTATGGAGCTGGATTGGGATTTATTGGAGCTAGTGTGAATTTTGAGTAAAATTAAATGCGTGTTTAATTTTATTCGAAACGAAACACTTCAACTGTTATCAGAAACTCAAGGTGAGAACTTCTCACTCAATCGAAATGGTTTCGATTTAAATTTTAAATAGTTATGCTTGATTGTGTGCTTGGATTGATGGTTGTTATTTGTTGAATTGAAATAGACCCTATACGCCGTATATTAAGCAGAGGTTATTATATTAAACACATATACCGCGATATTCCACTTTGAAGTGGAATTGGTATTATATATGTACTTGGAGTTGATTTCCCGCATTATATAGCGGATGAGACCCTATTGCGCCGCATAATAGCGGATGATATTATATAAATCCCATATACCGGGATATTCCACCTCGAAGTGGAATTGGTATTGTGCTAACATCTGTGGATGCAGGGAAACAGGTTGGAGGGATCCAACTGGATTCCTCAAACATTTGAAATTATTTCATATGTTGTGTGTTGATTATTTATAATCTCTATGTGATTATCTTTGTGATTGAAATTGTTGAAGGCTATAGGTTAGCTGAATATATTTTTGGTATCCTTGGATACCGAAAATAAATAAAAATTGGATTTTTAAAATTCAAGTTGAAAGTTTATTTTAAAACTTATTTTTGAGAATTGGATAAATTAAAAAGGAGTTTTAAAAAGATAAAGTTATTTTTGAACCATATTGAATAAAATTTCAAATTACGGGGAAAAGGCTTAATAAATGGATTTCGATTAATATTATTATAAGTTGAAGAATTTATTAAAAAGTTGGATTTTTAAATAGATTTGAAGAGATAAAGAAATTTATTTAAAAAGTAAATGATTTTGTAAATTCATTGGAAATTTATAAGGAGAAATTAATTGGTTATAACAATTAATAAAGAATAATTAATTTAGTATTAATTATTAGTTAAGAGTTAATTAATGATCTATTAAAGGATAATTTATTAAATGTTTTGGTATTTAATTGATTATTAATTCACCATAACTAGCAAAAATTTATACGTAGAAATTTATCTGACTTTAAATTAATCAGATAATTAAATTAATCCTACTTATGGATGTTTGGATTTTATTGGATGCTGAATTGTTTGATATCTCTGATATGTGATGCTTTGTGTAACGACCCGATATTTTGCACCATTCGCATCCATTATAAGTGTATAGGTAGACACTCATGCCGGAATTGAATTGCTCAAAATACCGCGTTGTTAATTTAAATTTGGCAAAACTGAACATATACAGTAAATAAATAATCACAGATCAATGAGTAATAAGTGCAGCGGAAATAAAAGAGATAGTAGTTCATGAAGCTACTATATGAATATATAAAATACATCAGAGTTTACAACAGAAGAGTAATACGATACATCAGATACAAATCAGAATACATCACTGGAATCATCGAATACTGAAAGCAGAATAGATGGCTGGATCTTCAAGCAAAGCTCCAACTCCAAAGGTGAGTCTCGAATACTGGTACACTCAGTCTGACCCGAGCGTAAAGCAAAAACACAAGACACTCGAGTCAGGATTAACATTCTCATATTAATAAATCCAACTCAAGTGAAATAGCAATTGAAATACAAGTAACTCAAAGGATGTTTGGAATAACCATCCTTTAAGGATCCGTTAAACTATATACTAGGTAGTAATGTACGCTAAGTAGATAATGTCTATCAGTAATATAAGAAGATATCAAAATAGCGTTAAGTCATGGCCCATTCCACCCTTAATACATTTTTATTCCCAAAAGCATATACAAGACCGTAGTTTCCCCAAAACCGGAAGTCACCAGAGGGCAATCCATATACTAAAGGTACAAATCAAAATCGTAGTGGTCGCGCATAAATGGAATACAAGTATGACAAGGCACATGAGGCAATACCCAAGGTAGTGATACTACCGTTCGCCTGATCCGGACTGGTGAGAACGCAACGCCGCAGCGCCCGCAACACCGTGAAACAACACTCCCAAAATCAAGGGTGCACCAATCGACAACAAGTAATGAGTAGTTCGAAGAAGTGTGTTCACTTGAGGTAGATGACCTCCATTGGCCCGGCACGGCTCCTGTTTTAGTCATTTCCAATTTGACACAAGTGTCAAGGCTATCCATTATCGTTCTCTTTCTTCAATCATCACGAACATCATTCCAACCACTTCATTCTGGATCATCACTCCGTGTATAGTTATTAAAGTGGTTTCGGTTCAGATAGAGAGTATATCCATTACCGATCCCGGTCTCTTTAATAACTTTCGTAATTATTACACCGATTGGTCGTTTATATATTTCAAAAACCAAATCAATTTCAATTCAATTAGAATTCGTAAATCAACATTCATTTGTCTTTCAAAACCAATTTCCAATAATTTACGTTTCAAAACATCCAAATTCATAATTTCAAAATCTTATAATTCAATTTCAATTTCTATTTAAAACAATTCAAATATTGATTCAAATTCGTATATAAGTTTCATTCCGAAATTATTTAAATTAATTGAATTTACCATTCAAATCAACTTAAACTCATTTATCGATTTCATTCAATATTCGTTAAGTTACTTTATCATTCAAAACAATTTCTATAAAATTTCCAATTCATCAAATCAATTTCTTAAGTTCAACTTCATTAAATCAAAACTTACAATTTTGAATTAAATTAAATTCGTCAAATCAATTCTTTAAATTACAAGTCTTACATTAATTTCAATAAATCACATTTTATTTCTTGTTAACGAAATTCAATTTCACTTATTTACTTACTTAAATAATTTTCCAAAACTTAATTAATAAAGAAACTCAATTTCAATTATTTACGAAGAAAAATTTACTTATTCAAAGGTTCAATTTTTCTTATTAAAGAATTCAATTCAATTTAATCATTAAATAATCTAATCTTATTTAAGTATTAAATAATTCAAAACTTAATTATTCAAAAATTTCAAAGTTTAATAATTTCAACTTAATTATAATTTCAAACTTAATTATTAAATCATTTCAAAGTTTAATAATTTCAAACTTAATTATAAATACAAACTTAATTCAATCATTTCTCAAATTAAACAACATTCTTTCATCAATTACATTGTTAATATTTTGTTTCAGATTATTAAATATTAACATTTTCCTTTTATAAAAATTCAAATTTCAACTTCATTTCAAAACCATATTATTATTCAAATAAAATCTTCGTTTATTTTTAAATCAAATTATTGACCAATCGGGTTTTATTTAATTCTCTATCCTAGGTCAAAGTTCAATTTGGGTATTTATCATTTCAACCCGATTCCAATTCAATTCAAAAATCAAAGCATAACAAAGGGAACTGGCAGTGTGATAACTGGGATGGTGTCAAAGTAAATAAACAAGCAATAACAACGAACAATAACAATCCAATAATCAATTCAAACAATCCCGAAATAACCGTATTAATTCGTATTGTCATTTGTACGAATTAATATAATTATTTCTAGAATCTACACTATCATTTCATGTAGATTAAAGATTATTACATTACGGTTTTCACTTGTCATTCAATTTCAATTTTACACTACAACAATTAATCCAATATACGTCGATGGTTCAAAATGTAATTATTACTATTCTACATGTCAATTAATTTAACAATTAAAAGGGGGTCATATTCAACTAATCAAATTTAACATATAAATCAGTTTTAAAATCGTTAACTATCCTATATCCATTTCAATTTTGCATACTTTTTATCATTTAACACTAACAATTTAACGTCCAATATAAACATCAACAATCAATCAATTATCAGCCAAACTGTATTATCTTCGCATAAATAATTAACAGATAATGGTGTCAAATGCCACAGGTGAACTGATACAGGCAATAACATATATAGCAGTGTATTTAACTAACAGCAACATATTTCAATTGTCGTTTCAATCGAAATCAAATTTAATAAATAAAAGAACGTTAATCGTGAGTGAGTGCTCACCTTTCGAGGCTAGAGAGATTTGACGATAGAGTGAGTTACGATTCCAAGCACGGATCTCAAAACAAGACAAGGTTGGACTCGAATCGACGAACAAAACTGATAAATAGGATTTGACGAAATCGATTAGAACTGGATGAATGAAAATGAATGGTATAAGTGAGCTTTATATATAACTATATCTCCATATATAAAATCATACTCAAAATTCATATATATATTAAATTATATATATATATATATATGTGGTTTCCAAAATCATTGTTTCAAATTAAATTTCCTACATTAAAGTCCAACATATATATAAAATAAAATTTGAATCAATACATTGAAACGTAGTAGGTTTTATGAAACTACCAGACTATATATATGCGTAGACTAACCTATATGCAGACTAAGCCAATATATCACATTATTACCATATATATAGAAACCAATATTATTATAAACTCATATAAAATCTTACTTTATATAATATCATAAACTAACGTATATGAAAATATGCAGCTGAAATATACTAACAGGTTAAAAAAAATTTCAAATACATTTTTTTTTCGAATGAACATGACAGATTGCATTGATCTAAAGTTTGTCAAAATTACATATAATGCTCTATGATTTTATTTTGTAGTTCATACTGGCTAGCACGAGTTAAGCATTCAACATGAATACACATTGGTTAACGTAAGTATATTATAGTTTTAATCAATATAAACTTGAAATATATAAATATGATTCTATGCAAATTTAATTTCTATCTATATAAATATATAAAACTCACGTTATCATGAAAACCATTATACTTCAAAACTGGAAACCGATGGAAAAAAAAACTTACATCACTCGGAACATATACATATTTCCTAATCAATATGCATGCATATCTGTTTAAAGCAAAACTATGTATATATATTTCAAGATCAAAACCTGTACATATACAAACTTATACAAAATCATGTCTTTTACCGAAACTTAAGATATACAATAATACGTATGTTCAAAAACCAAATACAACAGCCAGTTATGTATAAACAAATAAATCAACTCAACAAATCAATATATATAAACAGATTATATCTATAAAACTATACTTAACAGCTTAATATATTCATAGCAACAGCAAACCCATATTTTCCTTCTAAAATCAAATTTCAAAATAAAATTTACAGTCCCATTAAGCTACAAACTTTATAGACTAATTAATTTAAACGCATGGATCCATCATAAACAGCAAAACTAAATTGTCAGCAGATAATACTATACATATGTAAACTAGATTTATAAACAATAAACAAATAACATATACCTATATATAGCATACGACCGGGGTGGGAGATGTTTTGTAAGAGGACGGCTGCTCTTGGCAGTGACCGGGCGGAGGCGAAATGGGAAGAGCAAAGGCCGAAGGCTGTTCGAAGGGGATGGTGGCTTCGTCGGTGGTTACTGATGAGGATGGAGGCTCGGTCTGGTTGTGGCCTTGTGCTGTTGAGGAGAGGACAGATGTGCGGCACTCGGTTCAAGGGTGGTTGCAGGCCGAAGGTGCTTGCGTGGCAGAGAGGTGTGAGGTCTGGTGGGTTGTGAGGGTGGAGTTGCTGTGGCGTTGGAGGCGGAGGCAGGTAGTAAATGGCAGAGCAGTGTTCACGGGGATGATACGCTGAAGGCGATAAAGGTGGAGGGGACGGTTGCACTTGGTGGGGTCGGATCTGCCGGAGCATGGAGGAGGGTGGCGAAGTGAGGTTGCTTCAGGCGGGTCGGGCTGGTTTACGGACTTTGGTGGAGAGATGTGCGGTAGAGGTGGAGCACGGGTAGTAGGTTGTGGCGACGTGGCTACTCGGTGGAATTGGAGGCGTTTGTGGGATGGGTTTGGTTGTCTGTGCACAGTGGAGATAGAAATAAGGGAAGGAGAGGAGAAGTTAAGGATGTATGGTTCACAGGCACCATTTATTTCTTGTTGTATTGTATAAATATTGTAAATTTTCCTAATGAAAGAAACGTAAGTGAAGGTGAAACAAAATAATATAATAGATTTAATGTAAAAGGAAAGGATGAACCGGTGAACAAACTGAAATTAAGGGGCCAGAGTAATAAATGAACCGGTTACAGTAAATAGAAATAGGAACAGAAGAGTCAGCACAGTTGTAAAGTGAACAGTGGAACAGTGGGAAAGTAAAGTCACGAATTAAATGGTATGAAAGAGGTAAATGTCCATTGAAATAAACGGTGAATATATGAAGGGTCACAGGAAATCCAACAGACACGAATCCGGTACCGATACGGTCTGACATTTTACAGATTCCGTCGCATACCGGACTTCAAAACACGGAAGTGAATATACCATATAGATCAGCGCGACGAGACAATCAAAATAGTATATGGATATCAGTGGTACAATTGAATTATAAAAACTCGAATTTTCTAATAGCGAAAAATGCAAGAAAAACGCTGAAAAATAAGATCGACGGAGCCAAAGATGTCCGAATTTGGAAAAACGACAAACTGACATCTTGCTCAGAAGATGGTTTAAAATTTTTCTATGTAAAAATATTTTGGTTTCGGAAACATTTTATTTTCATCGCTTTTTAACTGATTAAATTGAAGTGATTGTACGCGCGAAATAAACTTTCCTATTTCCGGACGAAAATTTACCAGGTGTTATGTTTAACTAAACGTATTCCGAATATTAAATTTTTATTTCAAAATTTTATCGTTTAAAATTTCACAAAATTTCAACTAATTACGTTATTAAAACAGTTGAAATTTACGGGTCGTTACACTCTCCCCCACTCAAAACTTTTCGTCCCCGAAAAGGAACGAGGTAGGAGAATAGAAACAACCAGAAAGAAAAACAGATTTGAAATACAAAATAACAATCAATTTAAACCATATAAATTCAAATTTGAATTAATTGATATTCAATAATTTATTTAATCCATTTGATTTTACCAAAATCAATCTCAACTATTTCTAAATTTATTATCTTATTATCCCATTTCTTAAATTTACAATTCCTATAACCATAAATTTGAATGGTCTTTTATTATAATCATATTTTTCTCAGCAATTTAAATTCTTCTTTATTCCAAATTATTGTTAAATTTATTCTACTTAATATATCTAATCACATATATCTAACCCATATAAATTTTTTTAAACCATATAAATTTCAATTTAAATTAATTTATATTCAATAATTGCTTTTAAATTCAAGGTATTTTCATAAGTTGGTCAAATTTCAATTTATTATTTTTTCAAAACAAATTTATTAATTCTTTCAAAACAAATTTTTTCATTATTAACTGAGTTTTACTTATTATCCTTTCTAACTCTATTAACATCTTTATAATCAAAATTTAGTGTATAACATTTATTATAAACACTCAAATTTTATTTATAAATTCAATTTATCTTATATATTATCCAATTACATATTAACTTCTGAATGATTTAGGTAAGTTGTATTAGAATGCAGTTGAACAATATACAAATAAAATTTTCCCAATTCAATTATTCAAGTTTAAAAATTTATTCCAAATTTTGGTTTTATTTATAATTAAAATCATACCTTTAACAAAATTTAAGGATTAGATTTCCGATTAACCTTAAACAATTTAGAGATATATATAATGTATTTATATCAAATCAGATTAAATTTAAAAATAAGATACCTATATATATATATATATAAATCAAATTATACTGAAGAAATTCAAATCAAAATATTTTTCAAAACAAACCGTAGCAAAGCTACAGAATAGTATCTCCACTTCGAAACTCGAAAATGAATGTCGATGATGCGGCCGCCATCACCGAAATTATTTTCCAGCGATAAAGAGAAGAGCACTGATTTCAACATTTTAAAAATTCTTTGAAAATGATTTCTATTCGAAAATACTTTCAATAATATACATTTAAAAAAATTTTAAAAAAACCCAAGCTTGAAATTTTAGGAAATCAAATACTCCAATTTCTGATTTAAATTCATTTCAAATTCCAAATCAAATTATAACTAAGTTTATAAATTCATTTATTTATTATGCAATAGTCAATGGTTTACAAAACAATAAATGAAAATCAAATATTATTATGTCAGACAACAAATCCATTAACAATTTAATTTCAGAGAACTTATATTTATATATAATATAATCATTCAAAACTATTTTGTTTATCAAATTTGAAAACAACATTTTAATATAAATTTAGAAATACATTTCTTTGCTCGACGATACAGGAATGGGTTTTCAAAATAAGGATAGGGATTCAAATTTTTGTAGACTCAAATCAAAGAAAATTTTGATTCGAAAATAAGTTTGAAACAGAAGATAAGATAATTCAATTATCACAATCGGGAGATGGATGAGTTTATTTAATTCACGGGCAACCTTAACCGGGTCGTCCGTAACTTCAAGAATAAGATCGATGCTGAATTCCGAGGTAAATCAACATCAGATTTCAGGGGATAGAATTTTATGCATAGCAGGAGATAGATAGCATCGCAAACCGAGGATACAGAAATCTCCGGTAAATCAATGCTTATTGTAAAGGAGTTTCACCCCTTTACAAATCATTCGAAATTTGGCGAGATCACCGATTCATTATAAGGGTCATTCGAAATGGAGTTATGGGATGCTCCAGAATTGAAAGAAGACGAATAGTGAAGGGGCACGAATGAAATTTTGAACCGTAGGGAACGTTCCAAAATTCAAGGAAACGAGTCAAAAGGAAGAGATTGAAACTCGAATGAGAGTGATTCTGTAAATACATTTACCCTATATGTTAAGTTTTGCCTAGAGCTACCAAAGCTCTGATACCAACTGTAACGACCCGATATTTTGCACCATTCGCATCCATTATAAGTGTATAGGTAGACACTCATGCTGGAATTGAATTGCTCAAAATACCGCGTTGTTAATTTAAATTTGGAAAAACTGAACATATACAGTAAATAAATAATCACAGATCACAGAGTAATAAGTGCAGCGGAAATAAAAGAGATAGTAGTTCATGAAGCTACTATATGAATATATAAAATACATCAGAGTTTACAACAGAAGAGTAATACGATACATCAAATACAAATCAGAATACATCACTGGAATCATCGAATACTAAAAGCAGAATAGATGGCTGGATCTTCAAGCAAAGCTCCAACTCCAAAGGTGAGTCTCGAATACTGGTACACTCAGTCTGACCCGAGCGTAAAGCAAAAACACAAGACACTCGAGTCAGGATTAACATTCTCATATTAATAAATCCAACTCAAGTGAAATAGCAATTGAAATACAAGTAACTCAAAGGATGTTTGGAATAACCATCCTTTAAGGATCCGTTAAACTATCTACTAGGTAGTAATGTACGCTAAGTAGATAATGTCTATCAGTAATATAAGAAGATATCAAAATAGCGTTAAGTCATGGCCCATTCCACCCTTAACACATTTTTATTCCCAAAAGCATATACAAGACCGTAGTTTCCCCAAAACCGGAAGTCACCAGAGGGCAATCCATATACTAAAGGTACAAATCAAAATCGTAGTGGTCGTGCATAAATGGAATACAAGTATGACAAGGCACATGAGGCAATACCCAAGGTAGTGATACTACCGTTCGCCTGATCCGGACTGGTGAGAACGCAACGCCGCGGCGCCCACAACACCGTGAAACAACACTCCCAAAATCAAGGGTGCACCAATCGACAACAAGTAATGAGTAGTTCGAAGAAGTGTGTTCACTTGAGGTAGCTGACCTCCATTGGCCCGGCACGGCTCCTGTTTTAGTCATTTCCAATTTGACACAAGTGTCAAGGCTATCCATTATCGTTCTCTTTCTTCAATCATCACGAACATCATTCCAACCACTTCATTCTCGATCATCACTCCGCGTATAGTTATTAAAGTGGTTTCGGTTCAGATAGAGAGTATATCCATTACTGATCCCGGTCTCTTTAATAACTTTCGTAATTATTACACCGATTGGTCGTTTATATATTTCAAAAACCAAATCAATTTCAATTCAATTAGAATTCGTAAATCAACATTCATTTGTCTTTCAAAACCAATTTCCAATAATTTACGTTTCAAAACATCCAAATTCATAATTTCAAAATCTTATAATTCAATTTCAATTTCTATTTAAAACAATTCAAATATTGATTCAAATTCGTATATAAGTTTCCTTCCGAAATTATTTAAATTAATTTAATTTACCATTCAAATCAACTTAAACTCATTTATCGATTTCATTCAATATTCGTTAAGTTACTTTATCATTCAAAACAATTTCTATAAAATTTCCAATTCATCAAATCAATTTCTTAAGTTCAACTTCATTAAATCAAAACTTACAATTTTGAATTAAATTAAATTCGTCAAATCAATTCTTTAAATTACAAGTCTTACATTAATTTCAATAAATCACATTTTATTTCTTGTTAACGAAATCCAATTTCACTTATTTACTTACTTAAATAATTTTCCAAAAATTAATTAATAAAGAAACTCAATTTCAATTATTTACGAAGAAAATTTTACTTATTCAAAGGTTCAATTTTTCTTATTAAAGAATTCAATTCAATTTAATCATTAAATAATCTAATCTTATTTAAGTATTAAATAATTCAAAACTTAATTATTCAAAAATTTCAAAGTTTAATAATTTCAACTTAATTATAATTTCAAACTTAATTATTAAATCATTTCAAAGTTTAATAATTTCAAACTTAATTATAAATACAAACTTAATTCAATCATTTCCCAAATTAAACAACATTCTTTCATCAATTACATTGTTAATATTTTGTTTTAGATTATTAAATATTAACATTTTCCTTTTATAAAAATTCAAATTTCAACTTCATTTCAAAACCATATTATTATTCAAATAAAATCTTCGTTTATTTTTAAATCAAATTATTGACCAATCGGGTTTTATTTAATTCTCTATCCTAGGTCAAAGTTCAATTTGGGTATTTATCATTTCAACCCGATTCCAATTCAATTCAAAAATCAAAGCATAACAAAGGGAACTGGCAGTGTGATAACTGGGATGGTGTCAAAGTAAATAAACAAGCAATAACAACGAACAATAACAATCCAATAATCAATTCAAACAATCCCGAAATAACCGTATTAATTCGTATTGTCATTTGTACGAATTAATATAATTATTTCTAGAATCTACACTATCATTTCATGTAGATGAAAGATTATTACATTACGGTTTTCACTTGTCATTCAATTTCAATTTTACACTACAACAATTAATCCAATATACGTCGATGGTTCAAAATGTAATTATTACTATTCTACATGTCAATTAATTTAACAATTAAAAGGGGGTCATATTCAACTAATCAAATTTAACATATAAATCAGTTTTAAAATCGTTAACTATCCTATATCTATTTCAATTTTGCATACTTTTTATCATTTAACACTAACAATTTAACGTCCAATATAAACATCAACAATCAATCAATTATCAGCCAAACTGTATTATCATCGCATAAATAATTAACAAATAATGGTGTCAAATGTCACAGGTGAACTGATACAGGCAATAACATATATAGCAGTGTATTTACTAACAGCAACATATTTCAATTGTCGTTTCAATCGAAATCAAATTTAATAAATAAAAGAACGTTAATCGTGAGTGAGTGCTCACCTTTCGAGGCTAGAGAGATTTGACGATAAAGTGAGTTACTGTGACGCCCCACCTCTATACCCACGCTAACCAAGAACACTACGATGTAGTGCTGTCAATTAGCGCGGAGAATAAGGCTGTGGAGGAGCGACCATCCATGTAACTTCTTTGTGCGAGCACCGATACGTCAGATAGAATAGAATGCATATCTTTTAAGGAGGAAATCCGACATACCGATACAAACACAAAGCTATCACACGGTGGCTATATATAATCTTCGGAAACAAACATAGAAATAATCATAACATAAATCAGTCACAGACATCCATATCACAAAGGCGGAAGAAGATATGAATAAATATATAACACATGAAAGTGTACATCAGAGTAGTGGTCAGAAAGATCCACGATAATACAAAAGAATAGCATCACGTGCTATACAAAAGAATAAGTACACAACATAGAGTCCATATCTCAAAGGTGTACATCCAAAAACTACTAATCTATGTAGTTAGCCAAAAGTCAGAAATATCCGGAAGAGAAGTCAAGCAGAAGCACCTGTAACATCTCGGTCTGACCCGAGTATTATTTATAAGAAAATAATAAACGGATCAGTCTAACTATAAATATCAGATGATATGGTATAAAGTAAACGACATGACATGAACATGAAATAACCATAACGACATACTACTATAAGTATGTAAATGATAATCAACAAAAGATTAATCAATATCACAAGAATCTTCTCAAAGATAAGGTAGGGTATCATACCCTAAACTTGTATTCATAACAAGTCAATAACACATGAATTCACCAATGCACAAAAACTGATATCATATCAATCATGAAAATTGGTGAAGCACAAAATTCCAGAAATCATCATCAGAAATCCAGAAAACACATAAAAAGGGGGGGAGGCCTAACACATGAATGGGAGCATGAAAACTCACCTACGCGTAAACACATGATGAGAAGCTATCTCATGGAAGCTATCCATTAAATTTTCACACAGGAATGGCCCGAAGACCGTAGGGTGCTACCCTAGAAATGTGATGGCGAAACATCACATAATCGGGGTATAGTCTCCCACGTAGACAAAGAGACATCGCTCAATCGCTAGTCTAAATCACAAAAATGATCGTCATGATCATAAGGAAGTGTCAATCACACCAAGCTAGTAAATATATGAGTTTAGCTTCATGTCCCATAACCACTTGCTTAACTTAAATATTTACGAACAAGCTGTAAATCTTCACTAGGAAATTGTCACAAAAAGGGTTCAATCGAACAAGTCCAAGAGCTAACCGACGAAGTGAACGCAAGCGTTTCATACCACCCGTTTTACTAAGTCGTTTAAGTCGATTTCTCATTCGAGTGAAGTAAAGGCTTGTATATACTAGTAGATTGAAAATCGGTTTGAGAAAACGAACTTTTGATATTTAAAATAGTGTTGAAATCGCTTTGATGAAAGAGTTTTGATATTTACTATTAGTATTGAAACCTTCATATATCTTCAAAGTGACAAGTCATAAAACGATTGTAGAAACAAATCAATTTACGTTCGAAGACGTGAGTAAAGTCCAAAGAAGTAAATCCCAAAACCATCAAAGTAGAAATTTTGATAAATGTTTTCAGAAGAGATTGCCTACGCAGAGTAATACGGGGTTCGACTTAGTGAAGGCAAGCTGGTCCAGTGGTAGCATGACCGAGCTAAGGAATGGTGCGACTCAACCAGATGAACGACTTAAGGAAGGCAAGCGACTTACGACTTAAGGTCAAGCGACCTAACTGGAGTTAAGGGAGGCGAGCGACCTACGACCTAACAAAGTCGAGCGAGCTACGACTTAGCAAACGAATGTCTTGACGACCTAAGCCTTGAACGACTTAGTGGAACGAACGACTTAACGACCTAAGCCTTGAACGACTTAGTGGAATGAACGACTTAACGACCTAAGCCTTGAACGACTTAGTGGAACGAACGACTTAACGACTTAAGCTCCAATTCGAGCTACGAGCTAAGGCTGGAACGACCTAGTGGAGTTAGGTCGGGGACGACCTACGACTTAAGGTCATACGACTTAACAGTTGCGAGCTAGCGGAGTTGGCATGGCCTAGCGACTTAGTAGAAGCAGCGACCTACGACTTAACGAGTTAAAAGCCAACGACCTAGGACTTAAGAGCCATACGAGCTACGACTTAAGCTCAAATACGAGCTACGAGCTAAGGTCTATATGACCTAATGACTTATCCCAGTACGACCTAAGCCAGGACGAGGTAGCAGAAGGCAACGACCTAACTCTTAACTCGTGCACGACTTATCACTTAACTCGCGAACGACTTAGCACTTAACTCGCGAACGACCTAGCGAAGGCAGAACACCCAGAACGACTTAAGGCCTGGAACGACTTATGCTCCGTGTGACTTTTCAACACGAACGACTCAAGCCAGTAACTCGTGAACGACTCATCACTTTAACTCGCGAACGACTCAACGATTGCCAGAAACGACTTAAGGCCAGAAACTCACCAAAACGCCAAAATTTATAGTTTTTCGCCAATCCAATGCAATCCAAAGGCAGATATTCATACAAATGCAATAGAGGATCATTCCCAACAGTCCAAGATAGATATAGGTAAGATGTGAGATCAAAAATCTCACCTTTTCCACGAAATTGATGAAGATGAAGATTGAAAGCAAGGAGAAGCAACCCAAAGCTTGAATCCACAATCTTCTACTTGAATTTGATGTTGAATCTCGGATTTGCAATAGAATTTGAGTTGGGAGTTTTAATTTCTCTTTCCCACCACCATTTTTGACAAAGCTTGAAGTGTTTGAACAAATGAGAAAGAGGGTTGGGCTGAACTAAAGGGGTGCAGTCCAAACCAAAGTCAAAGGCGGGAAAAAGTGTCGAAAATTTCACTATCTCCAAACATATCGAAGTTTACACTCAAAAAGATCGCAAACGTCATTTTGAACTCAATGGGAGTGGTCTCGAGTCCTAATTTGACCGTATGCAAAAAGTAGCTTTTCGGACTAACATCCGACTAACGATAAAATATTTAAATAAAATATTTAAATATAAAATCGATAGATATGCGGGTTGTTACAGTTACGATTCCAAGCACGGATCTCAAAACAAGACAAGGTTGGACTCGAATCGACGAACAAAACTGATAAATAGGATTTGACGAAATCGATTAGAACTGGATGAATGAAGATGAATGGTATAAGTGAGCTTTATATATAACTATATCTCCATATATAAAATCATACTCAAAATTCATATATATATTAAATTATATATATATATATGTGGTTTCCAAAATCATTGTTTCAAATTAAATTTCCTACATTAAAGTCCAACATATATATAAAATAAAATTTGAATCAATACATTGAAACTTAGTAGGTTTTATGAAACTACCAGACTATATATATGCGTAGACTAACCTATATGCAGACTAAGCCAATATATCACATTATTACCATATATATAGAAACCAATATTATTATAAACTCATATAAAATCTTACTTTATATAATATCATAAACTAACGTATATGAAAATATGCAGCTGAAATATACTAACAGGTTAAAAAAAATTTCAAATACATTTTTTTTTCGAATGAACATGACAGATTGCATTGATCTAAAGTTTGTTAAAATTACATATAATGCTCTATGATTTTATTTTGTAGTTCATACTGGCTAGCACGAGTTAAGCATTCAACATGAATACACATTGGTTAACGTAAGTATATTATAGTTTTAATCAATATAAACTTGAAATATATAAATATGATTCTATGCAAATTTAATTTCTATCTATATAAATATATAAAACTCACGTTATCATGAAAACCATTATACTTCAAAACTGGAAACCGATGGAAACAAAAAAAAAACTTACATCACTCGGAACATATACATATTTCCTAATCAATATGCACGCATCTCTGTTTAAAGCAAAACTATGTATATATATTTCAAGATCAAAACCTGTACATATACAAACTTATACAAAATCATGTCTTTTACCGAAACTTAAGATATACAATAATACGTATGTTCAAAAACCAAATACAACAGCCAGTTATGTATAAACAAATAATTCAACTCAACAAATCAATATATATAAACCGATTATATCTATAAAACTATACTTAACAGCTTAATATATTCATAGCAACAGCAAACCCATATTTTCCTTCTAAAATCAAATTTCAAAATAAAATTTACAGTCCCATTAAGCTACAAACTTTATAGACTAATTAATTTAAATGCATGGATCCATCATAAACAGCAAAACTAAATTGTCAGCAGATAATACTATACATATGTAAACTAGATTTATAAACAATAAACAAATAACATATACCTATATATAGCATACGACCGGGGTGGGAGATGTTTTGTAAGAGGACGGCTGCTCTTGGCAGTGACCGGGCGGAGGCGAAATGGGAAGAGCAAAGGCCGAAGGCTGTTCGAAGGGGATGGTGGCTTCGTCGGTGGTTACTGATGAGGATGGAGGCTCGGTCTGGTTGTGGCCTTGTGCTGTTGAGGAGAGGACAGATGTGCGGCACTCGGTTCAAGGGTGGTTGCAGGCCGAAGGTGCTTGCGTGGCAGAGAGGTGTGAGGTCTGGTGGGTTGTGAGGGTGGAGTTGCTGTGGCGTTGGAGGCGGAGGCAGGTAGTAAATGGCAGAGCAGTGTTCACGGGGTTGATACGCTGAAGGCGATAAAGGTGGAGGGGACGGTTGCACTTGGTGGGGTCGGATCTGCCGGAGCATGGAGGAGGGTGGCGAAGTGAGGTTGTGGCGACGTGGCTACTCGGTGGAATTGGAGGCGTTTGTGGGATGGGTTTGGCTGTCTGTGCACAGTGGAGATAAAAATAAGGGAAGGAGAGGAGAAGTTAAGGATGTATGGTTCACAGGCACCATTTATTTCTTGTTGTATTGTATAAATATTGTAAATTTTCCTAATGAAAGAAACGTAAGTGAAGGTGAAACAAAATAATAGAATAGATTCAATGTAAAAGGAAAGGATGAACCGGTGAACAAACTGAAATTAAGGGGCCAGAGTAATAAATGAACCGGTTACAGTAAATAGAAATAGGAACAGAAGAGTCAGCACAGTTGTAAAGTGAACAGTGGAACAGTGGGAAAGTAAAGTCACGAATTAAATGGTATGAAAGAGGTAAATGTCCATTGAAATAAACGGTGAATATATGAAGGGTCACAGGAAATCCAACAGACACGAATCCGGTACCGATACGGTCTGACATTTTATAGATTCCGTCGCATACCGGACTTCAAAACACGGAAGTGAATATACCATATAGATCAGCGCGACGAGACAATCAAAATGGTATATGGATATCAGTGGTACAATTGAATTATAAAAACTCGAATTTTCTAATAGCGAAAAATGCAAGAAAAACGCTGAAAAATAAGATCGACGGAGCCAAAGATGTCCGAATTTGGAAAAACGACAAACTAACATCTTGCTCAGAAGATTGTTTAGAATTTTTCTATGTAAAAATATTTTGGTTTCGAAAACATTTTATTTTCATCGCTTTTTAACTGATTAAATTGAAGTGATTTTACGCGCGAAATAAACTTTCCTATTTCCGGACGAAAATTTACCAGGTGCTATGTTTAACTAAACGTATTCCGAATATTAAATTTTTATTTCAAAATTTTATCGTTTAAAATTTCATAAAATTTCAACTAATTACGTTATTAAAACAGTTGAAATTTACGGGTCGTTACACTTTGTGATATATCCTGATTTGTGTGGTGATCTGTAATTTGTTTATCTGTGATATATATATAAATATTTGTGATTTGTGAATGAAGATAAGCGTTATAGTTTATACCGCTTATCAATTTTATTGTTATATTTGATCTGTGATGGTTGAATGTTGTCGCACTATTGTGTTAAACCCTTGGACTACATAATACACACACAAATGTGGATTTCACGTGGAAATCAGTTAAGTCACAGATTTTTAACAATTCTAAAGATTGAATTTTTGAGTCAAAAAATAGTTTTGAAATTGGAATTGAAAGTTTTTGAAAATGAGATTAAAAAATAAGAGTTATTTTAAATAACTTAATAAAAATTGGAATTTAAATCATTTGGTTTAAATTTTGAATTCAATAATTGAAATTGAATTCAATAATTTGGAATTTTGGTTTAAAAGATTGTACAAGTTTTAAAAGGTGTTTATATGGTTTTAACCATTTAAATATATGGTTTTGGAAATTTAAATTTAAATCCAAGATTTGTACTTGGATGGCTTTAACCTGTGTAATTGTAACCAGTTTTTCCCAAAATGAAAACTATCTGTTTTCATAATAATAATAGCTTTCATAAAGTGAAAAGATTTCCAATTTGTATCGAAACATTTCAAGTTGAAATGAAATTGTGAATAGTTTGGAAAAACTATGAATTAACCTTTGTGAAGATGATTAAGCTTTATCTTGAAATCAAAGAAGATTTTTAAAGGTGTATCTTTTATATTATAAAAGACTTGAATTGTTAATAGTTTTGAAAGCTATAAGTTAAATCTTGATTTAAAGATTTAATGGGTTAATCCAATTGAAATGGAAGTTGATTTGGAAATCTGTGAATGAATCTTTGTGAAACTGGGTAAACTTTATGACGTAAATCTTTTTGTTTAAAGATTTAAAAATGGCAATTTGTTTAAACCATTTAAAGGAAAGGATTTGGGTAATAAGTTGTGACTTAATTGAAATCCCTATATCCATATGTTTTAAATATTGTGCTCACTATTCGGTTTAGCCAGGAAAGGACCTTTGTGTCATATAACCCATTCCGAATAAGTGATACGACGATATGGCTAACATTTGAAGACCGGTGGTGAAGACCGGGTATTTGTGAAAACGATAGGATGACTTATCGATTGTCTCTGCACCATTAGATACGGTATAGAGATTTCCTTTGTGATGGAAAGTTCGATCGGGATTGTGAATACCCGGATTGCAAGGGCTTCTTTGGAAGTGCGTTTGGTTCTGTTCGAACCCGGAACAGACTTATATGGTTACATGTCTGACATTACACCTTGAGATATAAAGCAGATTTCTTTCAAATACATTTCTGTTGGTGGCGGAGAATTTATTCTCTTAGCTTAACACCCTTCTCTGAGACGTACAAGCTCAGAGGTTATGTAGTTGAAGGTTATTAGAGATATATTCCCAATTTGGTAATGTGGCATGCTGAGTGTTGCTGTGTGATGATTATTTATTGATCAAAGCGTGGCTTTGTGAAAAAGCGTAGCTTTGTGGACGAGACCACTTCAGACCTCACAACCCGAAAATGGTCGAAACAGGAATGATGCGGCAAGGTTATGAGGGTCGCTCCCTTTAGGGTATGTCATTTCCTTCTGGAAAAGGGTGGTATCAGGTATGGAGCCATGGTATTTAACCTATGTGGTTACTCCAATCTCATTTACTGTGTGATTGTTGTTTTGTTGAGGCGCCTCTGATAAAGGTCCCAAAGGACCGGGGGGTGGCATATTCGTGTAGTAGTTACCTAGTGTAAGGGGTAACCCGGCCTTGTGTTGGTAGAAAGCTAGTTAGTTCTCGGGACGTCCATCCAGAGGTGTACCCATTGACAGTGGGAAGTTCCTTAGCCTGACCATTTGTTGGAAAATCCAAAGAAACAATACGAGCCCTTTACGATTGCAGTTGTATAACCTGTCTCCTCAGGCGGCAGCTATAGCAGGCATAATATAATGGTACCTATGCTGACTAAGATTAATATTGTATTTTCGAAATGTTTTCCACTATGCACTATTAATAATATCAAAAGAGTTTTCTTTTCATAGTAAGCATATTTGACTATCATAAGAAGAAATCTCCTCCAAGTCTGCGATTGCATTGTGTGTGTGGTGGGAGGTCTTATGGTAGTTTCATTTTCCAAAAGCATTATGGATGTCTTTTACTTCCTTTGTTGTTGTTTTAAAGATAATAACTGTTTTAAGTTCTCACACCAGTCCCATGACTGACCTGGAGTTTATTGTTCCTTTCCTAAACTCTGGGTGCCCATAATTTTCCACACGGGCAGCCTAGAGTCAGGTTATCAGGTCATTCTGGATTTTAGGAGGCTTTGGAGCTCAAGTGGCGAGCTGGATGGCGAGACGTAGCATTTGTATATGATATTATTATTCCGCTATGTATTCTGTATGAGGACAAGTTTGTATAACTGTCCATTGATGTATTGTGTGCATACTGACTCTGATGATGTAATGTACAAACTGATATAGTTCTTTGTTTTAAAAAGATTATTCATTTATCTATTATATGTTGTTCCGCTGCAATATGTGAGATTTTGAGTTTCTGTTGTTTCTTCTTTCTTTCTTTCTATCTTCTTCTACCTCTTCTTTTTAACCATAACAATTCGGTTTTCCGGCATTCGTTTGCTCGGCAGTCGATACAGTGGACGTATTAATGTCGATTTTCGGAAGTCGAAAATCTCGAGATGTTACATTTGGTATCAGAGCAGATGGTTAAGCGATAACCTTGGCTCTGTTGGGTGTTACTCATTAGAGATAAAGTCAGTAGTACTCTAGAATGAGTGTGAGTGTAATAATAGATATGAGCGCGTATTTGTTAGTGAATATGAAATTGTTTTGTATTGTGTTGACTTATTGGTTGATTGTTTATAGATTCTGGTCGGTGCAGTCTAGCTAACTGTATTGATAG
The DNA here is from genome assembly GCA_030737815.1 of Allium fistulosum. Classification (NCBI taxonomy): domain Eukaryota; kingdom Viridiplantae; phylum Streptophyta; class Magnoliopsida; order Asparagales; family Amaryllidaceae; genus Allium; species Allium fistulosum. Next base: position 718,186,329 of record CM060908.1, read on the forward strand.
GGATTTCTAAACTCTTAAACAAGATGAACCGACACGGTATCATTTTAAATTGGGTAAATTAATAATTTTACCTTGATTATATTTTACATATAAAAGAAATAATTCTTTCAGAATTATTAAAGTTTATATAAAATTGAATTGTTTGGTTGTTGAAAATGTAAGAATATATATGAGTTAATAAAAGTTGTTTGAATAATCTAAATAAAAACAACAATTGTAAAAGAATGAAGTATATAAGCAAATGAATTATTAAGTATGGAATTATAATTAATATGATTTGCAGTTGTGAAATAATCTTGTATAATTAAAAGTTAAATAGTGAAATTATATGAGAAAAAGATTTATAAATGTGATTTATAAATAAAAGGGAAATTTTGAAAGAATATTAAGCACTGAATTCACTACTGTTACTAGGAAATAATAAGGGTGATGACTGCAGCATCATCAGTATCATTTTCGAGTTTCTGTGTTGAAATTTTAAGTTTTGTTGTGATAAACAAATTTAATTTAAAAATCCAAGTTGTGATTGACGAATATAAGTAGAAATGAATTTTGAACTTATAATATGAGATAATAAATTCAGCTTTGGTAAAGTTAAATAAATTAAATCAGATTTGAATTGGATTAGATAAGTGATTGTAATATGAATTTGGAAGATTAAATAAATAAGTTGTATAACTTATAAAATGAGTGAATGTAAGCAAAACCAATTGTAAAAGAAATGTTTAAACAAGTTTTGTTAAGCAAAATAAAATTTGATTTTGATTAAGTAATGAATTTGACTTTAAGGAAAAGTTAAATGAAATTGAATTTAAAATAAATTAGAAATGGGCTTAAGTTGTATAAGTGAAGTGAGTTGAAATGGAATATAACTTAAGTAATGATGAATGAATTTGATTTTGATATCGAAGTAAAATAATAAAGTGAATTAAATGGATGTGAACTTGAGTTATATAAAGGAGATTCATCCTTATTTGTAAAATGAATTAGCAATTGAATTGAACTAATGGATTGAATGTTAATCAATCGAATGTAAGTAAATTGATATGGAATAATGGATATAAGTGTTAATTCATTAAAAGCTAATAAATTGGAAATTCAATGAAAGCCAATTTAATATTAAACCAATTGAAATTAAAAGTGTTAAACCAAATTGAAAGTAAATTTAATAATTTGGTTGTGTTGAATATACATTGGTTGTTATATGATTGTATAGAAATTCATATGTAATTGAATTAATCAAATGGAAAGCTAACGTATGAAAGCTATGTAATTGAATCCAAATTGAAAGTGAACCAACTTGAATTTAAATTAGTGAATGTAAACTAATTGAAAATGAATAATTGAATGTCGTTGTATATGAATTGGTTGTAAACAATTACAAGTGATGTCGAAATTATATAAGTTGCCTATAAACCTTGTTTAGTATGCATTTCTTTTAATATGCATATGTTGTAGTTGTTTAAAAGAGTAAAATGTTAATAACTTCATATATGTGGCACTTACATATTTTAACTGAGTAAGTACAGGTACCGGGGCTACCGTTTGGAGGGATTTGGTTGCGCAAAATGTTTAATAAATAACTGCTTTGCTTAAAAATGCTAAAAAGGTACGCCTACGCAATAAAAATAGGAAATATGAACTGTTTTTCTGCTTTTCCGACCATGTGGGTCGATGTATATATATTTATATCTATTGTGAAATTGTGAAAGCTCCTCCGTACAAAGGAGACTCTGCCAAAAAATTTCGTAAATTTTGGGAGTTAGAAAATTTTGGAAAATTTTTGTTAATGAAAAATCAATTTCTAAATTGTAATGAAAATATAGGAATTGAACTAGAAAATGGAAACCATTGTTTTGGTTGAAGTTAAAGGTTTTGGAAAGGTGAATATAAAATTTTCACTAAGTGGATTTTTGAAAAGTTAATGAATTTGGGGTATTTTTCTTACTTTGCAATTTCGAGGACGAAATTCTTTTAAGGGGGGAAGATTGTAACGACCCAGAGTTTCTGTCATTTGAAATTCGTATATTTAATTGATTTTAAATATTAACGAGTAAGTTTTATAAGCTAAATATATTTAATTTCGAATATAGAGATTTAATTGGATAATTAAATCGACAATTTAATATTTGAAATTGCATAAATAATTGGAAATTGGGTTTAATGTAATTAAAAATGATTTATAAAGTTATAATAATTCATATTGGAGTTAGAATGATGTTATAGAACTTTTAAAATTGAATTAAAAGTTAAATTGTGATAATTGAATATTTTAATAGTTAATTGACGACTAAAAATAGTCATTTTTCAAACAGTCTCGGATTTCGACGAAACCAGTTTCATCGGATCCGTAATGTTAAATTTTTGTAAGATTTCAAATTTCGTGTCAATCGGATTTACGGTTTGTCCGGGGCAAGCCAAAACGCATAGAAATTAGTTTAACCGATTTAATTTAAATTTGATCGTTTATTTCCGTAACTCGCATGTATGACCGAATTAGCCTTCGAAACACATTCCATTGTGTCCGGAACGTGGGTAAAACCCTAGAAACGTCAGCCGGCACGCTTCGTTTGGAGTTCGGAAAATCTCGAGTGAATAGTGTTTTGCAATTTTCTATAAAAGACCTCCATATTTCATTATTTTTCACTAAACCCTAAACGAGATTAGGTCAGGCCGCCATTAACGTTCGATGGCCAGAAATCACCCTCGTTTCTCCCTCAATCTCTCATGATCCACTCACTTTCGTCAAAATCGTCCAACTACAGAAATGTAGAGCTCCTCGAGCTCGACAAATCCAACGAGCTTTGGGTTTGTTTTTCTCGAGCAAAGGAGGACCGAGCTTCGCGTCGTCCCAGCCGAAGGTAGAGTAGAGCATGGGCTTTCCTTTGGTGCTAGCTGATCGACGTCGAAGTGATCAACGATGGCGCGAGAACTAGGGTTTGGTGGCGGCTATTGGGTTTGTGCGTGCGTTTTTATTGACCTGGGGAAGAAGAAATAAAGGCACAGCCTGGATCTCATCAAGTAGAATGTACGACCTTGATTTGGTTAGGGTTTTAAAAATAAAATAATAGTTGTAAATTTATATAATATAAAATCGTATAAACTTTAAAACTGCATAACTTTTTGATGCGAAGTCCGTTTCGCACGAAACGACTTGCGTCGGGTTCATATTGACGAGCACTACATTATGGAGCTGGATCGGGATTTATTGGAGCTAGTGTGAATTTTGAGTAAAATTAAACACGTGTTTAATTTTATTCGAAACGAAACACTGCAACTGTTATTTGAAACTCAAGGTGAGAACTTCTCACTCAATCGAAATTGTTTCGATTTAAATTTTAAATAGTTAAATTTAAAATTGCTTGATTGTGTGCTTGGATTGATGGTTGTTATTTGTTGAATTGAAATAGTCCCTATACGCCGTATATTAAGCGGAGGTTATTATATTAAACACATGTACCGCGATATTCCACTTTGAAGTGGAATTGGTATTATATATGTACTTGGAGTTGATTTCCCGCATTATATAGCGGATGAGACCCTATTGCGCCGCATAATAGCGGATGATATTATATAAATCCCATATACCGCGATATTCCACCTCGAAGTGGAATTGGTATTGTGCTAACATCTGTGGATGCAGGGAAACAGGTTGGAGGGATCCAACTGGATTCCTCAAACATTTGGAATTATTTCATATGTTGTGTGTTGATTATTTATAATCTGTGTGTGATTATCTTTGTGATTGAAATTGTTGAAGGCTATAGGTTAGCCGAATATATTTTTGGTATCCTTGGATACCGAAAATAAATAAAAATTGGATTTTTAAAATTCAAGTGGAAAGTTTATTTTAAAACTTATTTTTGAGAATTGGATAAATTAAAAAGGAGTTTTAAAAAGATAAAGTTATTTTTGAACCATATTGAATAAAATTTCAAATTACGAGGAAAAGGCTTAATAAATGGATTTCGATTAATATTATTATAAGTTGAAGAATTTATTAAAAAGTTGGATTTTTAAATAGATTTGAAGAGATAAACAAATTTATTTAAAAAGGAAATGATTTTGTAAATTCATTGGAAATTTATAAGGAGAAATTAATTGGTTATAACAATTAATAAAGAATAATTAATTTAGTATTAATTATTAATTAAGAGTTAATTAATGATCTATTAAAGGATAATTTATTAAATGTTTTGGTAATTAATTGATTATTAATTCACCATAACTAGCAAAAATTTATACGTAGAAATTTATCTGACTTTAAATTAATCAGATAATTAAATTAATCCTACTTATGGATGTTTGGATTTTATTGGATGTTGAATTGTTTGATATCTCTGATATGTGATTCTTTGTGATATATCATGATTTGTGTGGTGATCTATAATTTGTTTATCTGTGACATATATATATATATTTGTGATTTGTGAATGAAGATAAGCGTTATAGTTTATACCGCTTATCAATTTTATTGTTATATTTGATTTGTGATGGTTGAATGTTGTCGCACTATTGTGTTAAACCCTTGGACTACACAATACACACACAAATGTGGATTTCACGTAGAAATCAGTTAAGTCACAGATTTTTAACAATTCTAAAGATTGAATTTTTGAGTCAAAAAATAGTTTTGGAATTGGAATTGAAAGTTTTTGAAAATGAGATTAAAAAATAAGAGTTATTTTAAATAACTTAATAAAAATTGGAATTTAAATCATTTGGTTTAAATTTTGAATTCAATACTTGAAATTGAATTCAATAATTTGGAATTTTGGTTTAAAAGATTGTACAAGTTTTAAAAGGTGTTTATATGGGTTTTAACCATTTAAATATATGGTTTTGGAAATTTAAATTTAAATCCAAGATTTGTACTTGGATGGCTTTAACCTGTGTAATTGTAACCAGTTTTTCCCAAAACGAAAACTATCTGTTTTTATAATAATAATAGCTTTCATAAAGTGAAAAGATTTCCAATTTGTATCGAAACATTTCAAGTTGAAATGAAATTGTGAATAGTTTGGAAAAACTATGAATTAACCTTTGTGAAGATGGTTAAGCTTTATCTTGAAATCAAAGAAGATTTTTAAAGGTGTATCTTTTATATTATAAAAGACTTGAATTGTGAATAGTTTTGAAAGCTATAAGTTAAATCTTGATTTAAAGATTTAATGGGTTAATCCAATTGAAATGGAAAATTGATTTGGAAATCTGTGAATGAATCTTTGTGAAACTGGGTAAACTTTGTGAAGTAAATCTTTTTGTTTAAAGATTTAAAAATGGTAATTTGTTTAAACCATTTAAAGGAAAGGATTTGTGTAACGACCCGGAATTTTGACCAAATTAAATTGAGAATATTTAATTAATTTTAAATATTTGAGCGATAATTTAATTTGAATCCCCGATTTCAATTTGAATTTGGCGATTAAATTATAAAATTTAATCGATTGAAAGTTGAATAGAAATTTAAATCTTCAATTTACAGTTGAAGAAAAATATTTTTGAAAGCTTTAATAATTCGTATGGACAATACTGAAGATAACAGAAACTTTCAGAATTGAATTATAAACTGTTTTGATCAGTTTGAAATTTTTATCGTTTCAATCGATATTTAAAAATAGCCGTCCGAGGCGCAGTCTCGGAATTCGACGAAACGAGTTTCATTGGATCCGTAATATTGTTTTATTGTCGGATTTCGAATTTCGTAATTATCGGAGTTGTTTTGTGACTGTACGGTTACAAAATGCGTTGAAGTTATAGAACGAATTCAATTTTTAATTTAAAATTTTAAATAATTGGTCAACATCAGCCACCCTAGATATGCGTTTAGCAGACCTATTCCCTGAAGCATCGCGTACCCTTGCCTCCTCATATCTCACGCGAATCATTTCAGGAGAGCAGAACGAAGAAAAAAATCAAGTATCTCGTTCGATTTTGAATATCTCTCCCACTCCCTATATCTGTTCGTTCTTCAAAAGTCAAGGGAAATAAAATGGCCACATATCTTTCTTCTCGTTCAAAAATTGAAGTAGTGGCCACCGCATCTACAACTCGCGACCACCTGGGGGCATTCGAAGGCGCGCGAGAGACGAAGGAGGGGGTCGCGACTAATCTCGTGAGTCTGGAGGTTTAGGGCAGGCAGCGGCGGCATCGCGATTCATCTCGCGAGCACGAGGAGGCGCAGGCGTACGCGCGGCGACAAGCGCGTGCGATCTGGGATGCGGCAAGTCGAATTGGAGGGTCGCGTGCCCTAGTTTCGAGCGCCCAGGCGATTGAATCGCGTCGCGATGGGGCCAGTCGCGGTGGCTCCCTGGTGGCGACGTGAGGCGGCGGCAGATGGGAATTTCGTTCGAGGTCAGTCAAAGCTAGGGTTCGCTAGCTCGAGACGCGCGTACAACAGCACGTTCGAGCAAGGGGTTTCGTGGGAGTCGATCTGGGGATGGACTCGTTAAGACTTCGGTTGTTCGACTAGGGTTTTCGCAATGAAGTGGCGAATCGAAATCGCGAGTAGGGGAGGTTAAGCGTTCTCAGTGAGGTATATTGTTTTCTATGAAAATCTATTTTCAATTTTCGTATCTATATAGATAAGGAGATACTTCACAGTAATGAATATGTGATATCTATTTCTTAAAATTTCATACTTTATTCACGTAGGTATTTGTACATACAGGATTCTAAACAGAGGTAAAGTATAGAAGTATATTTTATTTTAAACTGTTTAAAAAAGTGGGTTTTGGTTTCTTGTTAGAACATGTATATTGCAGAAAAACTAAAATTCGAGCAGTAGAATTTATTTTACAGGAAATATTGATAAATTGTATAATTGAAAGTATAGGAATTTTAAAACGATATAAAGTTTATAAATAATTAGATTCTGGAAATCTATAGATTGTTTTGTTACTGAAAACAATTATTTAAAAAGGAAATTTAATAATTAATTAATTCAATCTATCAAGAAAGGAAATTGAATTGTTCGATAAATTCAAATATTGATAAATTGTATAATTTTTTATACAAGGTAAAAATCGAGAAAAACAAACTGGATTGGAAAAGAAAACGGATGGCAAAATAAAAAGCTAAGGTGAGATCTTCTCACTCAGATTTATAAATTGATTGCAGTTATTGACTGTTGGATTGCTGTTTGAATGTGCTATTAGATATGATAGGATATATCTATATATATATAGCAGTATATACATATTGGCATATGTATATATTGGATTGATGATTTCCCGCCTCGTATAGCGGATGAGACCCTATTGCGCCGTTAGTAAGCGGATTTATAAAAAACCTATATACCGTGATAATTCCGTACTGGAGCGGAATTGGTATTGTGCTAACGTCTTTGGATGCAGGGAAACAGGTTGGAGGGATCCAACTGGATTCCTCACCAGTAGTTATTTATTTACAGGATTGATGTATATTCTGTTATCATATGTTGATATATGATGTTGCTGTTGTGATTGACCAATTGATGCTGTTGCATCATCGGATTCAAATTTTTGAAGTTTAAAAATAACGAATTTAATTTTAAGAAGAGATTTTAAAAGTAATTATTTGAAAGTATACGTTTTATTTGAATCTTTGAATTGGTTTACTTTAAATAAATAAATGTTATAAATTTAAAGTTATGAAAATTTTAAATTGTGAAATATAACTGAAAAGTGATTTTGTAATAAATAGCCAAGAAATTTATAAAATAGTTTAAGTTTGGATTTTCTTTTGAATTACAAAAACAGAATTGATATTTATCAATTTAAAGTGTTGGAATTTTAAAACGAGTTTTATAAGTGTTAAATTTGTAAAGATATGAAACTTATAAAATTTATAAGTTGTAAAGATAGGAAATTTATAGATTTGTAAATTGTGAAGTTAAAATGAATGAAATTGTAGAATGGAAGATTTATAAGAAATTAACTTATAAAACTGGATTTTTGCCTTTAAAGGGAGTATTGATCGAACTTGTTAAAAAAAGGGGATTTATAAATCAAAGTTATTGTGAAATATAAGGTTGAATTTATAAACGTTGTTTTATAAATCTGAAATCACTTATTTTAATAAGTGTAGTATAGAAATTAATAAAAGGAGATTTATAAACCGAAGTTGTTATAAAAGAGAAATAGAATTTATAAACGTGCTTATAAATTCGAAATCGATTGGATTTGATAAATTAAAATATAGAAGATTATTAAAGAAAATATATTCACGATTTTGGACAGTGAATATATTGTTTAGTAAAGTGGATTCATTTTTGAAGAAGTAATATTTTAAAAATGAAGTTAAACATTTTAAAGATGTTTTAAAATGTATTATAAATCGAAAGCAGAGATTTCCGCAGTTCTTGTTGAAATAGACGTTTTCGAGAAATTTAAGGAAATGATGGACTATAACACTGTTGTTATAGTAAATGATTTTCGGAAGAAAATGTTTTGATGTAGTATTGGGATTTATATACCTATCTTAAAAATCCGAATCCCTATACTAGTGATTTTTGAGTCGTCGTAACGATGTTTTACGTAACATTCGTTTTGACTCAAATAAAGGTGTTAAAAGAATATTTTCCTTAAAGGATGAATATATACTTAATTTGATTTAAGTATATCGAATATTTTCGAGTGTTGAAAATGAATAGATGTGTGAAACACTTATTTTTAAATAAGTATGGAAGTGTTTTTCCAAAATAAATGAAACGTTTTAGAATTTATCTTTGTAAAGATAAATTGAAGGTGAATATTGAAATCGATTGAAAACTGTATATCAGTAGATATTTTGAAATATAAATTCACTATGGAGTTTATAAAAAGAAATGGGAAGTTGTTTAAAAATAAACGTTGATTTATTTTTGGAAGTGTGGAAATTTTATATCTTGTAAAGATATTTTTGAAGATAAATAATTTGGGAAAATTATTTGGAATCTGATGATGTTGCGCATCTTTATTGATAGTTAAATAACCGACTATCAATAATTACCTTGAGTAGGTATTTGTTTTGAATTGGATGAAATTGAATGCCACACTTATTTTGAAAAATCGCTCACTATTCGGGTTAGCCGGGAAAGGACCATGGGGTCGTATAACCCATTCCGAATATGTGATACGTCGTTATGAATTGCATTCGAAGACCGGTGTTGAAGACCGGATATTTTTGAAAACGGAAGGATTACCGTCGAGTTACTCTACATCGGCTGATCTCCGATTTAGAGGTTTTATCACCCTTAGTGACGGGAAGTCCGGACGTGATTAGAAAATTATCCGGAAATGCAAGGGCTTCGTGAGAAGTGCCTTCGGTTCTGTTCGATCCCGGAACAGACTTGTATGGATTGTGTGTCTGACGTTACAATTTGAGATATAAAGCTGATTTCTTTCAAATACATATCTGTTGGTGGCGGAGAATTTATTCTCTTAGCTTAACACCCTTCTCTGAGACGTACGAGCTCAGAGGTTATGTAGTTGAAATTTATCAGCGATATATCCCAATTTGGTAACGTGGCATACTGAGTGTTGCTGTGAAATGATCAGTGTTTGATCATTTGTGATATGATCATTTGTTTGATCTTATATCTTTGTGATCATAGGTTGATCATTTTGTTTGACCCGAAGCAGGGCTTTTTGTAGAAAGCGTAGCTTTGTGGACGAGACTTCGTCGAGCCTCACACCCCGGAAATGGTCGAAACAGGAAGAATGCGGCAAGGTTCTAGGGAGTAGCGCCCCTTAGTGTATGTCATTCCTTCTGGATAAAGGTGGTATCATGGTATGGAGCCCAGATACTTAACCTCTGTGGTTGCTGCACAGTTATTATTACTTTGTGGTTTGTTGGAAATCGGGGATCCTCGGGAAGATCGGTGACGATCGGGGGATGGCATACGCGTGTCAGTAGTTACCTATTTTTGCAGAGGTAACCCGGCCTTGTGTTGGCAGAGATCCGGTTAGGTTCTCGGGTCGTCTATTCCAGGGACGTACCCATCGTGGATAGGAAGTTCCTTAGCCTGACCATTTGTTGGAAATCCAAAGAAACAATACGTGACTTGTACGGTTTTAGTTGTAGAACCTGCCATCTAATATGGCAGCTATAGCAAGCATACTATAATGGTACCTATGCTGGCTAAGATTTATATTCTACTTTCGAAATGTTTTCTACACTATGCACTAATAATAATATCAAAAAGAATTTGATTTTTGCGTAGTAAGCATCTTTGACTATCATAAGAAGAAATCTCCTCCAAGTCTGCGTTTGCATTGTGTGTGTGGCGGGAGGTCTTATGGTAGTTTCATTTTCCAAAAGCATTTCGAATTGACTTTAAAATTATCCTGCTATTTATTTTAAAGATAAACTGTTTTACGATCTCACACCAGTCACCATGACTGACTCGGAGTTTATTGTTCCCTTCTAAACTCTGGGTGCCCACCAATTTCCACACGGGCAGCCTAGAGTTATATTATCAGGATATTCTGGATATTCTGGAGCTTGGAGATAAGCTGGAGGTCGAGACGTAGTATTTGTATCTGATAGTATTTATTCCGCTGTGTATTCTGTATGAGGACAAGTTTATAAAACTGTCCATTTGTTGTATATTGACTCTGATGATTGATGTATGTATAAACTGATATAGTTCTTTGTTTTAAAAGACTAGTGTTTATCTATTATATATTGTTCCGCTGCGATAGGTGAGATTCTGATATTGTCTCTGTTTCTGATGTTGATGTTGTTGTTCTTCTTTCTTTTTCTTCTTTTCTTCTTCTTCTACCTATTTCTTCTTTCTAAAACCCTCACTATTGGAGTTTCCGGCGTTCGATTCTCGGCAGTCGATAAAGTGAGTATCGATGTCGAATTTTCGAAAGTCGAAAATTTCAGGTCGTGACAAGTGGTATCAGAGCATATGGTTAAGCGACAACCCTGCTCTGTTGGGTGTTACTCATTAGAGATAGAGTCAGCAGTACTCTAGAATGAGTTGAGTGTAATAATAGATATGAGCGCGTATTTGTTAGTGAATATAAAAAAAAAATTATTTTATATTGTGATGATTGGTTTATTGAGTGGTATATGAACCTTCGTCGGCACAGTCTGCGCAACTGGATCGAAGGGGTTTCTAAACACTCGAATAGAACAATTCGGCATAGTATTGATTTTAAAATGGGGTAAATGAGATAATTTTGCCCAAAACTATTTTGGTATATAAAAGAATTGATTTTCTGTAAATTATTACAGTATATGGTTGCATGGATGTTAGGAAAGTGATAATATTGAAAGTTATCATTTTTATATGAAATTGAATAAGAAATTCAAATCGTAACTCCAAAGTTAAGAAATAAATCCATATACAAGTAAAATTAAAGAATGTAAATTATAAATGTGAATTGTAATTTAAAACGGAATTCCAGAGAAGTATTTGGAAATGTTTTGAAAAGGATTTGAAATTTTGGGGATTTGGAAAGATTAAATCTTTTTGATTTGAAAATGGATTTCGAAGGTTTGAAAAGTATTTTGAAGGAATGAAAGCTCTAAACTCTTTTCGGTCGCTGGAAAATAACTTCGTTGATGACCGCGGCATCATTGATGTTCATTTTCGGGTTTCCAAAAGAGAAATTGCTGCCAAATTGTTTTAAAAGGAGGTTGTTTTGAAAATTTGGATTTTGTTTTAGAAAATTCAAAGAATAGTTGAACTGTTTTCAAAAATGGTTTTTGGAAATGTTGGTAAGACTCTGGGATACCATATTTATGAAATATTATCAAGTTGATAACTTATACCATTTGAAAGGTTGATAGAATAAATTTAACTTAAAAGATGAAGTTAAATTAATACAAGTACAGGTGAATCAACTTAATAAATTGAATTTAATAAATTGAATGTTAAAAAAAAAAAAAATATTCATTTCGAATTTGTAGAGTAAAGTATTGAAATAAAATTAGTAACTGAAACTAATTGAAGAAATGACAAACTAATATGGTTTGGAATGAATTAAATTCATATGGAATTTGAAATCCAGTTTAATATGAGTGGTTATAAACCAAAATAGTGAATTGTAAATAAATGTTGGAAATGAACGAAAGAATAAAACTGGAATTAAAACTGAATGTTGAAAACGAGTTTGAATTGAATAATTAGAAATGGAAATTGAATTAGTAATTGAAACTAATCTAAAAGTAATCAGTTATGAATGAAAGCTGATAAAATTCAATATTCAGGAGATAAACCGAATCCAAATTAGATTGGAATGGTGAATTGAATTCAAATGGAATTTGAAATGTAAAATTGAATGAGAATGAATATATAATTTCAATAGTAAGCTAAAAATGATATAAGCAGTTGATATTGAAAATTTTGTAATAGAATTGTGCAAAATAGTTTGAATGCTGTAACTAGATATAATGGCTAGTAGGATATACAGGTATATGAAAGGAATTGGATTTGATTTCAAAGATGAATTTGAATTTGCTCGAAAAAGGTAAGTATTTGAATTATAATATGAGTTTTTGATGATTTCTTGTCTAGCCGCTTGGCTGTTTCTTTTTCTTTTTGAAATCTGAGAGTCCGTAGGGACGTTTTGTAGTCGTACCGTATTAGCCGCGCAAAGGAGACGCTGGCGAAATTTTTCGGGAATTTAGGGCGTTAGAAAATTTTTGAGAAAATTTGAAAGTTTAAATTTGAATTTAAATTTGAATTGAAGTAAAGCAATGTTGTTTGAAACTTATAGTTGAAGTTGGAAATTTAGTTGAGATAATAACGAATCTTTAGTAGAAAGATTTGTTTCGATAATTTGATAAAACTATTGAATTGTGAAAGATAGTAGACGAGTTAAGGACCTTTCTTCCTGACTTGTAATTTCGAGGACGAAATTCTTTTAAGGAGGGAAGTCTGTAACGACCCGGAATTTTGACCAAATTAAATTGAGAATATTTAATTAATTTTAAATATTTGAGCGATAATTTAATTTGAATCCCCGATTTCAATTTGAATTTGGCGATTAAATTATAAAATTTAATCGATTGAAAGTTGAATAGAAATTTAAATCTTCAATTTACAGTTGAAGAAAAATATTTTTGAAAGCTTTTAAAATTCGTATGGACAATACTGAAGATAACAGAAACTTTCAGAATTGAATTATAAACTGTTTTGATCAGTTTGAAATTTTTATCGTTTCAATCGATATTTAAAAATAGCCGTCCGAGGCGCAGTCTCGGAATTCGACGAAACGAGTTTCATTGGATCCGTAATATTGTTTTATTGTCGGATTTCGAATTTCGTAATTATCGGAGTTGTTTTGTGACTGTACGGTTACAAAATGCGTTGAAGTTATAGAACGAATTCAATTTTTAATTTAAAATTTTAAATAATTGGTCAACATCAGCCACCCTAGATATGCGTTTAGCAGACCTATTCCCTGAAGCATCGCGTACCCTTGCCTCCTCATATCTCACGCGAATCATTTCAGGAGAGCAGAACGAAGAAAAAAATCAAGTATCTCGTTCGATTTTGAATATCTCTCCCACTCCCTATATCTGTTCGTTCTTCAAAAGTCAAGGGAAATAAAATGGCCACATATCTTTCTTCTCGTTCAAAAATTGAAGTAGTGGCCACCGCATCTACAACTCGCGACCACCTGGGGGCATTCGAAGGCGCGCGAGAGACGAAGGAGGGGGTCGCGACTAATCTCGTGAGTCTGGAGGTTTAGGGCAGGCAGCGGCGGCATCGCGATTCATCTCGCGAGCACGAGGAGGCGCAGGCGTACGCGCGGCGACAAGCGCGTGCGATCTGGGATGCGGCAAGTCGAATTGGAGGGTCGCGTGCCCTAGTTTCGAGCGCCCAGGCGATTGAATCGCGTCGCGATGGGGCCAGTCGCGGTGGCTCCCTGGTGGCGACGTGAGGCGGCGGCAGATGGGAATTTCGTTCGAGGTCAGTCAAAGCTAGGGTTCGCTAGCTCGAGACGCGCGTACAACAGCACGTTCGAGCAAGGGGTTTCGTGGGAGTCGATCTGGGGATGGACTCGTTAAGACTTCGGTTGTTCGACTAGGGTTTTCGCAATGAAGTGGCGAATCGAAATCGCGAGTAGGGGAGGTTAAGCGTTCTCAGTGAGGTATATTGTTTTCTATGAAAATCTATTTTCAATTTTCGTATCTATATAGATAAGGAGATACTTCACAGTAATGAATATGTGATATCTATTTCTTAAAATTTCATACTTTATTCACGTAGGTATTTGTACATACAGGATTCTAAACAGAGGTAAAGTATAGAAGTATATTTTATTTTAAACTGTTTAAAAAAGTGGGTTTTGGTTTCTTGTTAGAACATGTATATTGCAGAAAAACTAAAATTCGAGCAGTAGAATTTATTTTACAGGAAATATTGATAAATTGTATAATTGAAAGTATAGGAATTTTAAAACGATATAAAGTTTATAAATAATTAGATTCTGGAAATCTATAGATTGTTTTGTTACTGAAAACAATTATTTAAAAAGGAAATTTAATAATTAATTAATTCAATCTATCAAGAAAGGAAATTGAATTGTTCGATAAATTCAAATATTGATAAATTGTATAATTTTTTATACAAGGTAAAAATCGAGAAAAACAAACTGGATTGGAAAAGAAAACGGATGGCAAAATAAAAAGCTAAGGTGAGATCTTCTCACTCAGATTTATAAATTGATTGCAGTTATTGACTGTTGGATTGCTGTTTGAATGTGCTATTAGATATGATAGGATATATCTATATATATATAGCAGTATATACATATTGGCATATGTATATATTGGATTGATGATTTCCCGCCTCGTATAGCGGATGAGACCCTATTGCGCCGTTAGTAAGCGGATTTATAAAAAACCTATATACCGCGATAATTCCGTACTGGAGCGGAATTGGTATTGTGCTAACGTCTTTGGATGCAGGGAAACAGGTTGGAGGGATCCAACTGGATTCCTCACCAGTAGTTATTTATTTACAGGATTGATGTATATTCTGTTATCATATGTTGATATATGATGTTGCTGTTGTGATTGACCAATTGATGCTGTTGCATCATCGGATTCAAATTTTTGAAGTTTAAAAATAACGAATTTAATTTTAAGAAGAGATTTTAAAAGTAATTATTTGAAAGTATACGTTTTATTTGAATCTTTGAATTGGTTTACTTTAAATAAATAAATGTTATAAATTTAAAGTTATGAAAATTTTAAATTGTGAAATATAACTGAAAAGTGATTTTGTAATAAATAGCCAAGAAATTTATAAAATAGTTTAAGTTTGGATTTTCTTTTGAATTACAAAAACAGAATTGATATTTATCAATTTAAAGTGTTGGAATTTTAAAACGAGTTTTATAAGTGTTAAATTTGTAAAGATATGAAACTTATAAAATTTATAAGTTGTAAAGATAGGAAATTTATAGATTTATAAATTGTGAAGTTAAAATGAATGAAATTGTAGAATGGAAGATTTATAAGAAATTAACTTATAAAACTGGATTTTTGCCTTTAAAGGGAGTATTGATCGAACTTGTTAAAAAAAGGGGATTTATAAATCAAAGTTATTGTGAAATATAAGGTTGAATTTATAAACGTTGTTTTATAAATCTGAAATCACTTATTTTAATAAGTGTAGTATAGAAATTAATAAAAGGAGATTTATAAACCGAAGTTGTTATAAAAGAGAAATAGAATTTATAAACGTGCTTATAAATTCGAAATCGATTGGATTTGATAAATTAAAATATAGAAGATTATTAAAGAAAATATATTCACGATTTTGGACAGTGAATATATTGTTTAGTAAAGTGGATTCATTTTTGAAGAAGTAATATTTTAAAAATGAAGTTAAACATTTTAAAGATGTTTTAAAATGTATTATAAATCGAAAGCAGAGATTTCCGCAGTTCTTGTTGAAATAGACGTTTTCGAGAAATTTAAGGAAATGATGGACTATAACACTGTTGTTATAGTAAATGATTTTCGGAAGAAAATGTTTTGATGTAGTATTGGGATTTATATACCTATCTTAAAAATCCGAATCCCTATACTAGTGATTTTTGAGTCGTCGTAACGATGTTTTACGTAACATTCGTTTTGACTCAAATAAAGGTGTTAAAAGAATATTTTCCTTAAAGGATGAATATATACTTAATTTGATTTAAGTATATCGAATATTTTCGAGTGTTGAAAATGAATAGATGTGTGAAACACTTATTTTTAAATAAGTATGGAAGTGTTTTTCCAAAATAAATGAAACGTTTTAGAATTTATCTTTGTAAAGATAAATTGAAGGTGAATATTGAAATCGATTGAAAACTGTATATCAGTAGATATTTTGAAATATAAATTCACTATGGAGTTTATAAAAAGAAATGGGAAGTTGTTTAAAAATAAACGTTGATTTATTTTTGGAAGTGTGGAAATTTTATATCTTGTAAAGATATTTTTGAAGATAAATAATTTGGGAAAATTATTTGGAATCTGATGATGTTGCGCATCTTTATTGATAGTTAAATAACCGACTATCAATAATTACCTTGAGTAGGTATTTGTTTTGAATTGGATGAAATTGAATGCCACACTTATTTTGAAAAATCGCTCACTATTCGGGTTAGCCGGGAAAGGACCATGGGGTCGTATAACCCATTCCGAATATGTGATACGTCGTTATGAATTGCATTCGAAGACCGGTGTTGAAGACCGGATATTTTTGAAAACGGAAGGATTACCGTCGAGTTACTCTACATCGGCTGATCTCCGATTTAGAGGTTTTATCACCCTTAGTGACGGGAAGTCCGGACGTGATTAGAAAATTATCCGGAAATGCAAGGGCTTCGTGAGAAGTGCCTTCGGTTCTGTTCGATCCCGGAACAGACTTGTATGGATTGTGTGTCTGACGTTACAATTTGAGATATAAAGCTGATTTCTTTCAAATACATATCTGTTGGTGGCGGAGAATTTATTCTCTTAGCTTAACACCCTTCTCTGAGACGTACGAGCTCAGAGGTTATGTAGTTGAAATTTATCAGCGATATATCCCAATTTGGTAACGTGGCATACTGAGTGTTGCTGTGAAATGATCAGTGTTTGATCATTTGTGATATGATCATTTGTTTGATCTTATATCTTTGTGATCATAGGTTGATCATTTTGTTTGACCCGAAGCAGGGCTTTTTGTAGAAAGCGTAGCTTTGTGGACGAGACTTCGTCGAGCCTCACACCCCGGAAATGGTCGAAACAGGAAGAATGCGGCAAGGTTCTAGGGAGTAGCGCCCCTTAGTGTATGTCATTCCTTCTGGATAAAGGTGGTATCATGGTATGGAGCCCAGATACTTAACCTCTGTGGTTGCTGCACAGTTATTATTACTTTGTGGTTTGTTGGAAATCGGGGATCCTCGGGAAGATCGGTGACGATCGGGGGATGGCATACGCGTGTCAGTAGTTACCTATTTTTGCAAAGGTAACCCGGCCTTGTGTTGGCAGAGATCCGGTTAGGTTCTCGGGTCGTCTATTCCAGGGACGTACCCATCGTGGATAGGAAGTTCCTTAGCCTGACCATTTGTTGGAAATCCAAAGAAACAATACGTGACTTGTACGGTTTTAGTTGTAGAACCTGCCATCTAATATGGCAGCTATAGCAAGCATACTATAATGGTACCTATGCTGGCTAAGATTTATATTCTACTTTCGAAATGTTTTCTACACTATGCACTAATAATAATATCAAAAAGAATTTGATTTTTGCGTAGTAAGCATCTTTGACTATCATAAGAAGAAATCTCCTCCAAGTCTGCGTTTGCATTGTGTGTGTGGCGGGAGGTCTTATGGTAGTTTCATTTTCCAAAAGCATTTCGAATTGACTTTAAAATTATCCTGCTATTTATTTTAAAGATAAACTGTTTTACGATCTCACACCAGTCACCATGACTGACTCGGAGTTTATTGTTCCCTTCTAAACTCTGGGTGCCCACCAATTTCCACACGGGCAGCCTAGAGTTATATTATCAGGATATTCTGGATATTCTGGAGCTTGGAGATAAGCTGGAGGTCGAGACGTAGTATTTGTATCTGATAGTATTTATTCCGCTGTGTATTCTGTATGAGGACAAGTTTATAAAACTGTCCATTTGTTGTATATTGACTCTGATGATTGATGTATGTATAAACTGATATAGTTCTTTGTTTTAAAAGACTAGTGTTTATCTATTATATATTGTTCCGCTGCGATAGGTGAGATTCTGATATTGTCTCTGTTTCTGATGTTGATGTTGTTGTTCTTCTTTCTTTTTCTTCTTTTCTTCTTCTTCTACCTATTTCTTCTTTCTAAAACCCTCACTATTGGAGTTTCCGGCGTTCGATTCTCGGCAGTCGATAAAGTGAGTATCGATGTCGAATTTTCGAAAGTCGAAAATTTCAGGTCGTGACAATTTGGGTAATAAGTTGTGACTTAATTGAAATCCCTATATCCATATGTTTTAAATATTGTGCTCACTATTCGGTTTAGCCGGGAAAGGACCTTTGTGTCATATAACCCATTCCGAATAAGTGATACGACGATTAGACCGGTGGTGAAGACCGGGTATTTGTGAAAACGATAGGATGACCTATCGATTGTCTCTGCACCGTTAGCTACGGTATAGAGATTTCCTTTGTGATGGGAAGTTCGATCGGGATTGTGAATACCCGGATTGCAAGGGCTTCTTTGGAAGTGCCTTCAGTTCTGTTCGAACCCGGAACAGACTTGTATGGTTACATGTCTGACATTACACCTTGAGATATAAAGCAGATTTCTTTCAAATACATTTCTGTTGGTGGTGGATAATTTATTCTCTTAGCTTAACACCCTTCTCAAGACCTACGAGCTCAGAGGTTATGTAGTTGAAGGTTATCAGTGATATATTCCCAATTTGGTAATATGGCATGCTGAGTGTTGCTGTGTGATGATTATTTATTGATCATTTGTTGATCAAAGCGTGGCTTTGTGGACGAGACCTCTTCGGACCTCACAACCTGGAAATGGTCGAAACAGGAATGATGCGGCAAGGTTACGAGGGTCGCTACCTTTAGGGTATGTCATTTCCTTCTGGAAAAGGGTGGTATTAGGTATGGAGCACTAGTATTTAACCTATGTGGTTACTCCAATCTCATTTACTGTGTGATTTTTGTTTTGTTGAGGCGCCTCGGATAAAGGTCCCAAAGGACCGAGGGGTGGCATATTCGTGTAGTAGTTACCTAGTGTAAGGGGTAACCCGGCCTTGTGTTAGCAGAGAGCTAGTTAGTTCTTGGGACGTCCATCCAGAGGCGTACCCATTGACAGTGGGAAGTTCCTTAGCCTGACCATTTGTTGGAAAATCCAAAGAAACAATACGAGCCCTTTACAATTGCAGTTGTATAACCTGTCTCCTCAGGCGGCAGCTATAACAGGCATAATATAATGGTACCTATGCTGGCTAAGATTAATATTGTATTTTCGAAATGTTTTCCACTATGCACTATTAATAATATCAAAAGAGTTTTCTTTGCGTAGTAAGCATATTTGACTATCATAAGAAGAAATCTCCTCCAAGTCTGCGATTGCATTGTGTGTGTGGTGGGAGGTCTTATGGTAGTTTCATTTTCCAAAAGCATTGCAGATGTCTTTTACTTCCTTTATTGTTGTTTTAAAGATAATAACTGTTTTAAGTTCTCACTCCAGTCCCATGACTGACCTGGAGTTTATTGTTCCTTTCCTAAACTCTAGGTGCCCATAATTTTCCACACGGGCAGCCTAGAGTCAGGTTATCAGGTCATTCTGGATTTCAGGAGGCTTGGGAGCTCAAGTGGCGAGCTGGATGGCGAGACGTAGCATTTGTATATGATATTATTATTCCGCTGTGTATTATGTATGAGGACAAGTTTGTATAACTGTCCATTGATGTATTGTGTGTATATTGACTCTGATGATGTAATGTACAAACTGATATAGTTCTTTGTTTTAAAAAGATTATTCATTTATCTATTATATGTTGTTCCACTGCGATATGTGAGATTCTGATATTGTTTCTGTTGTTTCTTCTTTCTTTCTTTCTTTCTTCTTCTACCCCTTCTTTTTAACCATAACAATTCGGTTTTCCGGCATTCGTTTGCTCGGCAGTTGGTACAGTGGACGTATTAATGTCGATTTTCGGAAGTCAAAAATCTCGAGATGTTACAAATAGCAAGCAAAAGACCAGTATGGCGTTCAGATACACAGGTGAAAACACGATTATCATCATCTAACACTTCACTAAGCTTTGTCAAAAACCAATGCCGATTAGGTTCATCTTCACTAGATACAATACAAACAGCTAGTAAAAAAACCCAAATATAAACAAAAACAGATATGTCATATTCATAAAATAAAAATTGATGAACATATCAAAATTACAACAACACAAAAATATCTAATATTTGCCAAATACATGCTCAAATTTTCAAAGATCAAAACAAGTAAAATGAGTAAAAAAATTAAGAGTATATCATACCTTGATTACAATTCTTGACAGTAGCAGACATAATACAATCTTATCCTCTAACTTTTATGAAAGTCCCATCAAGAAAATCCAAAGGACGACAATCACCAAACTCATATTTGCATGCTTCATATCCAATAAAAACTCTCTCAAATTCAAGGCTAGTAGGATGACATTGACGTTCAACTATACTTCCATGACTGTAAACATAAACCGCTCCATAAAAATATTTCAAATGATGGTAAGAAAAAATCATTCCCATCTTTAAGAGCTAATCTTTTACCAGTGTACGCATAGTAGTAACTTAAAACAATATTGTACTCAGTCTTGAATAAATAAACAATGTCTTTCGTCTTCATTAAAGAATTCAATTTAAATAAAATCAACAACCAACTTCTTAACTAAATTGCTAGAAACGGATGGATGGTTACTATCAACAATGCTAGCTCCACAAGAATGAATAGTTTTCGTAGTTTTAATAACCAAAAACCTGGAAGATTGAATTTACAAGAAGCATGAACAAGAAATGTGCAACCTTCACATGAACAAATAGATGTTACACGATCCCTATCATTCTTAACAACACTAACTTTGCATCCATTCTTAATACAATATATCATAAGATACAATCAAAATTCTTCAACGTCGGTAGGAAATCTTTGACCTACTCCAGTAAGCATTGGTTTGCTAGAATCATTTTTTAATAACTGCTTCAAAAAAGAACTAGAAACAAATGCAGAAACAACCATACAAGAATCACACGAACCACCTTCAATAAAAGAACTAGCAACTGAAGAAAAATTAACATCAACCGAACTGCTATCAGACCTCTTACATATAGATAAATCCTTTGATATAACAAAAACAAATAGATAATCGTTACGACTATGACCAACAAGCAACAATATACTATGCAAATTAGAATTAGTTTCAATTACTCTTTTCCTATCATCTCTTTCATAAACCAATTAAAGAGAACTAGGTGTTAATTCAGCCTAATGTTCACATGTATCTTCTTTAATATCACCACAGAATCACTCAAACCAAGCTTCCTGCTATAAGTATTAGTGGCCAACATAAAAACAACAAGAATATCAATAGGAAAAGACCTGCACAAATACAAATACAATATATTAAAAGAAAAGAACATAAAAGAAAAACAAAACTAAATATTTGACATTCGAATATATATCAGGCAAATATATATATCAGACAAATATATATCGAGCAAATACTTGCATGATATATATTTGACTATCAAATACAAAATTGCATGACAATTCGCTAAAATAAATACTTAACATTCTATCCTTTTCCAGAATTCAGTTCAACAGGATGCTATATACAAATTATAGCAATGAACAATAAAACTACAACCATCAATTAAGAGTTACTTATTTGCACAACAATGAACAACAAACTTACAAAAATTCACCAAGATGCTATATTCAATTCAGAAATACTTGTTTGCACAACAGTTGTCAAACAGAGATGACACCATCAATGAAGAAAGATTACATGATCCAATTCATCAAGATGTTACAAAAAATCAACACAAAACGTAGAAATAAAAACAACGAACATTAAAACAACTGTTTAATCGGAATCAATTTTGGTAAACAAAATCTGAAAAACGAAGAAAGATCCTCGTACATAATGTGATAAAGACGATATCGCAATTTAATAAATCAGATCGAACACTGTCTTACTTGTATGTTTCCACGATGTCGAGGTTGATTGACTACGAAGGCTATTCCACGAAGTCGATCTTGTTTGTATGATTCCGCTGTGTCAATCTAGATTTTGACTATTTTGATCGAAATTTTGAAATCGATATTAACGAAGGAAGAATAAACGAAAAAATAGGGACGTAAAAAGTAAAAGAAACTTTGAAAGGGGGAAACTTATATAACATTTCAAAATAGGGATGTCACCTAATTTCCACCACTTTATTTTCTTTAAATCTTTTGCCAAATTAAAATTTCCATTTATAATTTCATATCTAATATTGTTTATAGTAAATATACTTATACTTTCGTTATTATTCTTCTTTTTTATTCCAATGATTTTTACAGTGAACTTTTGTAAAATACCCTATTCAAATTTTAAAATATACATTGTTTCTTTTTAAAAATATGTTTTAAAAAACACCCATGTTTTTAGTTTCAATCAGACTGTAAATATTTATAGTTTTTAAAATTGTAAATATTTGGACTGTAAACGACAAATATTTGCAATTCCCAGGAAAATTCAAAATAAAGGAGTTATGATTTTGGTCGTAGAAACTTGTGATTAAGTGTAGATTTGATTTTTGAAAAAAAAAACCAAAAAATGAGTTCGAAAATAATTTTATAGGTGTACTTTAAAACATGTTTTAAGGAGGTTTTTTTAGTGTATCAGACGTGAAAATAAAAGACGGATCCAAATTTCCACTTTTATATATTTGTTGTAAACATAATTTTATTCTATTTTCTATATTCTTAACCATTCTCATATTTTTAATGCTAATGTTGGTTAATAATACATCAAAATTTCTAATATATGACATTTTAGTTGGAATTTGAGGGCATGGGATGTAGGTTAATAACCGGAAGAGAGTAGTAACCAATAGAAGTTTAATTGGTCATTTTTGACCAAGCAAAGAAACCTCCAAGGTTACTTTGGCAATCTCGGGGTGTTGACAAAGCCGACGTTTATAATACCGACTTAGTTAGTTGACATTTATAATACCTGTTAATTTGGTGGTTGATGGTAAAAGATAATATCGTTGCCTACTTATCAAACATTGTAAGTGCTGGATAAGACAATAGTATAATTTTTGTCCATTGTTCAGTCAGTAATAACCCATACTTGGATTGGTACCGACCGACACCTTTTCTTCCTTATGATTTACTTGTTGGTATGTTGATTCATGTTTCTTCAAGGAAATGCCTCCTACCATAGTTTTAGACCTTTCCCATCATTTTTTGCCACTACCCATCAATCCTAAGGATCAGTACTGATCAAAGGTCATTTTCGCAACGATCCACAATTTTTATGTTTTTAATATTAAAGTAATTAAAAATGAATTTTTAATAAAATAATGAATTAAGTGTTATGTTTATAACCGTCGCAAAGGTCTTTTCGAGATGATTGGTTTGTTATATAATTTTGATAAATTTGGAGTATGGTTAGATGATATTGAATTTATAAAATTTATATCTCCAATGAATGATTTTCAATGTTCTAGCATTAAAAATAAAAACATGTTCAGTACAGTTAGTTAAAAGAGTAGACTTCATTTGGAGAGGTTATGGCTTCAATCCTGGCTAACAACACATTGCCAATAATTCATTCAATAACGTATACATCTTCATTTTTGGTTATATATGCTTTAAATTTAAAATATATTATAAATTATCTGTACATGGTTTTTTTTAAAAAATATTTTGGCTTTAGAAAGAAAGAAATAAACTTTTAAATTTCATTCCATTTAGGTTATATATATAAACATTTACACGTTTTGGTTTTTATGAAGAAAAAGAATATTGCCCATAGGCTCCAAATTAAAAAGGAATTCTGAAATCAAATATTTTTAAATTCAAATTTTTGAAAAGCCCAATATATATATATATATATATATATAAATTCATACATATTATATTTAATATTCCATGGTTTTGAAGTTTTCTAATGTTAAAAAAGTGAAATTGTTTTAAATTTTAAATTATCATACACACACACACTAATTAATACAAATATATTGGAATTTGAATAACATTGTTTTACATGTATTATTGTATAAACATAACTTAATAAACTATGGTAATATTAATATTGATAAAAATATAAATGTCTATGTACATATATGTATATGACATCATCGTTAAACTATAACATTTAACTTATTTATTAACTATAGATCACAATGGTTAATTAAACACTTATGACATATATTCATAAGATTGCCATATTTAATATAGTTATAACATGCGTATGGTGAATACGAATATATTGTAATATAAAAATATAAAGTTAAAGTAAAATTAAATTATTAATGAAATATTATTATTAAATCATAACAAATAATCCTAAATTTTTAATATACAGATTAATTAAATTAAAATTGTACCCTTAGCTCTTTTATTAACCAATGCTAAATAAGATTTAGTATAAAAACTTAGTTCAAAAAAACATAAAATACGTCTTATACAAATTAAGAAAATGAAACTCTTTTGAAATTTTTCCTTGTAACTCCATTGCCAATGCACCTGATCCAACAGCATATGTGTATTTCTTCCACAAGTTTGTAGATAGTGGTTTGGAGAATGAAAGGGGGGTGAGTTTGTTATTTTACCTCTATATGTTATATGAGTTTTATATACCTTTGTCAAGCAATGTGAAATTGTTCAACATATTAAATAATTATTAAAGTAATGTGAATGTAGTTTAACATTAGATAGGTCATTTGTAATATTGGCTATTATATGCAATGATGTGTATTTAAATGTTTATTGCTTAATTCCATTCTGAAATAAGTTTGTTAAATAGTTATTTTAGTTTATTCTTCCAATGGCCTACTTTATAAACACATGAGATTAGAGTACAAGCATATTTTCATGGCGTTTTACACTCATTTTAAGTGTTAATAAATAGTGTGATAAACGACCAAATTCTAAGGCAATGTTCAATAATTTTTTTAAGCACGTCAAAATTTGAATCTTCCTCTCTTTGATTAGTAGGTCTTGATTGCCTACCACGTGACGATGAAGTGATATTGAATGTCCACCATTAAGTAGTAGCAATGGAACTAAAGAATAACTCGTTCTATCCCTTAAGGATATCAGAGTATAACTAAATGACGAAATGGGTTGGATATGTTGAAGGACATTTTAAACACGCTTCTGGTTCTTTATTTTACCGTCATACATTTAATTAAGCTGCATGAATCGGGAGAGCATGAATTTTGATCGGTTTAAGAGGTACGTAGTTTTTTTTCCACTTTTCTTCATCTCCTTGAACACAATCGAGCCCGATCAACCATACATCACCATCTATTTGTAGCTGTTGGTTCCATGGTAGCAAAAGACGATTCAAATTATCCATTTATATTTTATACCGATGACTATGAAATCATGGTTTAAGCATTGGTCGAACTCAGCCGTGATTTCTTCATATAAAATTGTAACTGGCCTATCGCCTGTAGCAAGCTTTGTATAGAAACCATTGATAAAGCCAAGAGTTCATTACGATTTTTAAAGACTATGGTTCGAATCGTAGAATCGATGTTGGACGAGGACTTTTTGAAACTTAAAAGAATTGACAAATTTGTTGAAAAAATGCGTCATGGAGAACATCAAAATAAACATAATTTTACAAGAAAAATACCTCATAAAGTGATTGAAAAATAATAATTAAAAGTCGGATTTGGATTGCGGTTGGGTGAAGAAAGTGAAAAAAATATATAGAACAGGAGAAGATATAAAAAGACAATGATTCGTTTGAACAGTAACCATAGACACTTGACAGGTCATGATTAACGGTCTACTTCTCCTTTCGTTGGAATGGGAAAAAAGACGCGGTTGTTGTAATATTATAAAGTTTGAATATGCTATACAATTTTTGTTATATTTTTTTAGTCCCATATCATGGGATAGGTTCAATACTATGCTCCAAGGCCTATATATAAAGGAGTCTATGTAATGTAAATGTATGACCAATATCTGGGTGAATAACATTTTCTCCTTTCTCCTTCTCTAATGACTTCTTATCTCCTTCTGGTTTATAACACGTTATCAGCCCGATCTCCAAATAAAAAGAGTTTAGATAATTTAGAAGATAAAATCTATTTTATTTCAAATCTATATTTTTCCAGATCTAATTATAGATCTCAAAATGATCTCATTTTATTGCAGATTTTATTTTATTTTTAATTCTGGTTTTTCAGATCTCTTATACATGTTAATATCATGCTCAAATGATATATTTTTGAGATCTATATATTTTAATTATCATATCTATTCTTTTTCATGTGTATTCATCCTTTCCTCTTATTTAATTACTGAAATCAGGTATGACTTCTGAGATTACTTATTTTTACATCTCTTCTAGTTGAAATCAATTTTTTTTATTCCTTCAGAATTTGAACTTGATAAATAATTAAATTTGAATTGATTCAAAAATTTTAACAAGTGGTATTAGATCCACTCATATTTGATTTCATTATGAATTTTTGATTTTTTTAGCAAGTTTGATTGACTTTCTTTATAAGTCATTGAATTATTGTAATATCTTACTCAAATTTCAGATGTATTTGATCTATGTACGAAAGATTTTTTGTGATAATTTTGGACTTGGTTTGAAGCTAAAGTTGTTATTCCTAGACCAAAAAGGTAATTTTTGATGTAGAAAGCAAGATCTAATGACTTGGTTTGTGTAATTGAATAAAATTCTGAAATGCTTTTATTTTTACGAAATAATCTTTAATTCCTTAAAATTTTGAAATAACTTGCGTTGATTTGAAGATTTACATGTTTATTTTGATATATTTGGTAAACAATTATGTAGTTAATTTTCTTATATGGGAAATAATTTGGATCTGAGATGTATAGTTGTTTATGATTGTGAATGATATGGATAAATCCGAGATGATAATTTTGTTTATTTAGAAATTCTGATTATTGGGAAATAAACTTTCACTTTAAGATATTCATTTTAATTTTATTATTGAGTAATATTGAACCTAGATTTGAGATGAAATTGTGTTCTTTAAGTACTGTTTGTTCAATTGGTTCATATATTTGTAATGGAATCATTTTGCTGTGACAGTAGTTATATCCTAGACCACGTAAAGGTTAATTGCAGTTATTTTTATCATAAATGAATTAAATGCAGGTGTTATGGTAATAAATTAAATTATTTATTATCATAAATGCATTAAATGCATTGGTTATTGTAAATGATGTTGTATGTTTGTGTTTGGAATAAGAATCGACATATGATTTACTATTTGATGATTTATTTTGACAAGCAATGTCTGATGTAATGGAAGAAATAGCTTTAACAATAACCTGAAGTCGTACAAAGAAATTATTTTAACTAAAAGTTGTATAACTCAAAGTCCAAGATCCGAAGTCTTGAATTATGAAAAGCCTTTCTGATAAGCTTTACAAGATCGAATTCTTATCAGTATTTTTTTTAATTTGTCAAAACCTATAAGCTTCTAAAATGAATTTTACACAAAATTTGAGAACCTAAAGTTCATAACAAATTAATGAACTTGAAGTTCATGAATTAGAATCCCGAAGCTCTATTGAAATTATGTAAAATGATAAGATTGTACTTCTTGAAGAAGTTAAAGGAAATGAATAAGTCATCATATGAGATAATGATGCTGCATTCAAGAGATTTCAAAAATCTCCAAATTAATTTTATCTTACCTCATATCTTTAGAATATATTGACCAAATATCCTGAAGATATTATGTTGTATGATATTTCAAACATCATCGGACTGAAAAAGTAACTATTAATTTAGTCTTGGAAAAGGACGTTCATTTTTTATATGAATTCAAATAACATTTCAGTTTATGTGTTGTAGTTAGTTTAAACTATTTTTCTCAATTATTTATCCAATTATGGAAAATTACACACGATCAATTAACAGGTTTTGCGCAGTGCAAAGTATAATTTGATTTCAATGTGTAATTGTAATTTAATTATTTTCTTTGTTGCTTTCTCATTGATAAATCTATGATAACTCAAACTTGATGTTTGATAAGTACTATAAAATAATTAATAGATCTGCTTTTACTAATCATAAAAAAAACCAATGTTTTGATAAATAACTTCTAGGTACATATGGCTAGCTATTTAGTTGAAGAAATACATTTTACTATTCTCTAGAATAGACAATTCATATGTCATACTATTTATATTTATGGATGTGTGTGTAGATATTAATCTCTTAAAGAGATGTTTTAGAGATTTATTTATATTTATATTGCAAATTCAAACGTCACAGAAGAGATGTTATAGGAATTTTATTTTTATTACATTGCAATTACTTAAAAGGAAACACTATATTCTCTAAAGAAATATCATATAAAGTTTTTGAAGTAATAACAAAATTTATCCCTAAAAAAAGGGTATTGTATACCAATATTACACTCCAGAAGTAGTGGTTTTATCTCTCGCATCATACTTTCATTTGGTGCATCTAATTTTGTTTCTGTGTGTAAAGTTTGACATGTAATTTCAAAGACAGTTACAACAAAAATCTCCAGTAGGGATATTTTATGTTATTGTAAAAGTAGTAATTATGTAATTTGTATAAAAGAAATATTGTATATTGATATAGCACTCCAATAGTTCATATATATCTCTAGAAGAGATAAGTTCACTCCAGAAGTGGTGATAATAAAATATCTCTAGGAGAGACTTTTAAATTAGGAAATGATAACATATCTCTAGAAGAGATTTGTTTATATATTTGGTAATTTTATTAAACCAAATAAATGCATAGAAATTTTATTATAAAGGATTTCAATTGAGTTTAGATTTGATTCTAAAAGTTTGAGAGCTATGTAATGTGCATCATATATTTCATTATAATTATATCAAACCTTCCAAATAGGTAAGAAATCAAATTATCTCTAGAATACACTATGCAATGTTCATGTGTCTAATTATATACTGTTTGTACCAAAATTGGGCACAACACTCTTCGGAAGTTTTTGAAGAGATAAAATGAAGAAATTAAATGGAAAAAGAGGAATTATCTAACAAAAACTCCAGATCTTAGATATGAAAAATAAATAACATGCAAGGGGACACAAGAATTTAGAGTGGTTCGGCGTATTGCCTACGTCCACTATGAAGTAGTTTGCTTTATTGATCTTTCTTCGATGTTTACAATTGATTTCAGCAAATTACAGTGAATAACAATGATTTGCAGCAGTGAAATTCGTCGGTAACAGCAGAAATGGAGTTCAGATCTGGATCCGGCGGAGTCTGGGCGTTGGAGATCTCAAAGAGGAAGAAGAACCCCTTTTCTGTTGGCTTTGGAGGTCTATTTATAGGTGTAGGAGGCTGGTATTTCGCTCAGATTTTGGGAGACCCTCTCTGGCACGTGACTAGGCCCGTGCGCCCAAGCCCGTGAAGGTTTTGTCTGATCCGTGATCGATACGAACAGATTTCGCATCGATCAAGATTTCATCCAATGGAGTCGAAATTTGGCGTGGACATTCTTTAGCATGCACGTAGTCTTCTGTGAAAATTTCATAGCATTTGGACTTGTAGATTAGGAGATATGATCGATATGAAATGAGATCCTCGGTTGGCTGTTTCGTTCGACTCGCTCTGTTCGACTCGCTTTCATTCGACTCGGTGACGTGGCGCTTGAATCTCACTCTGCCCTTGACGCTGTTTTGATCGAGTCGAACTGTGCATTGATTGAGCGAGTCGAAGTAGAGCGTTCTGAGGGATTTGAACAGTGGCTTCGCCAATGGAGTCGAACTCAATGGAGTCGAACAGTGGTTCGAGCTGAGCGAGTCGAAGAAGGCACCTGATGGAGGCGAAGCGGAGCGAGTCGAAAAAGGTATCTGATGGTTGCGAAGCGAGTCGAAGTAGTCACTTCTGTTGGTTGCGAAGTGAGTCGAAGTTGTCACTTCTGATAGTTGCGAAGCGAGTCAAAGGGAGCGAGTTGAAGTAGTCACTTCTGGTGGTTGCGAAGCGAGTTGAAGAGAGCGAGTCGAAGTTGGCTTCCCCGATGGATTCGAACTGAGCGATTCGACCGGTGTTTGGTTTTTATCCAATTTTGTATCATTCATAACTTGAGCATACAAACTCGGATTGACTTGAGATTTGGAACGTTGACTCTCATAGCTTAGCTTGTCATGTCATACCAATTTTGGCTCGATCCGGACTCGGACAAAATTCGTCGATATCCATAGTGAGCCTGTGTATAACTGATCTCTAGGACAGGCCGTCATTGGTTACTAGTCAATTCCTTAGTATCATGGCCTTGCCAAAAGGCGGGATAACATTTGCCCCCCAAAGTACATCTTGTGAAAACATGATGTGCTTTGAAGTGATACAATCTTCATTCTGAATAGTTATCGTCTTTTCGATGAAAGCTGTAATCTTCGACTGTTTTTCTTAATAATGTAAGCTATTGACGGTCAACTGCTGTACCCTGTATTGTTGCGACTGATTGCTGTATGCTAGTGGTTAGCCGTTTGTTGTTGTAATTGTTATTAAATGAGTTCCCAATTCCTGTAAATCTGGAATATTGAATGTTAGTCCGACATACATGCATATATGTTAACCTGACTCTCGTTGACGTTTGTACGTTCACGAGTCGTTGTCATTTTATTTTATATTGAATTCCGTATCGATCCTCTCGTGAACTGACATGAAATTCGCTGTAACAACGCTCGACGGTTGTTTTTGAATGTTCCTTCGTAACGATCCTCTCCTGAATCGATGTGAAAGGTTGAAACATCGAAGATGATTTTTATTGAATTTATGGATGCGAAGTAAGTATTTCGAGTCGATGGAGTTGGCCTCTGGAAGCCGTGATTCGATGGGTTCGAACGGCTTGTTCGACTCGGTCTTGGATTCAAACTGCTTGTTCGACTCGGTCTTGGATTCGAACTACCTGTTCGACTCGGTCTTGGATTTGAACTGCTTGTTTTGCTGCACCGGAGACGGAGTCGAAGACAAGCGATACGAAGGGGAGCTACGCATCGACGCACTGGAGACGGAGTCGAAACGCGTGTTCGAATCCACCGGGATGCGAATCGTTTATTCCTTTTGCTTTCGAGTTCATATAAATACTTTGTACTTAGCCGTTTTTCCACTTTTTACCTTTCGCTTTCCTTCCTTGCCTTCGTATCGCTCAGAAACTCGAGAAGAAAGAAGAAACATTCTTGCCTTCGAACCGATTCATACCTTCAATCACTCGAACTAACAGCCAGATTTAGGTAATCCGTTGAGCGAAACCATCGCGTAAACGATGAGACTCGATTCTTAACACCAAATCAACCAAAGTTGCGATCGATCGAAGATCCCTTGGCCTCAGCTTCGCATCGATCTGGAGTATGGGCTTCGAGACGATGAGATGGAGGACTTCGTATCGATCGATGGCTGAGTTTTGCATCGAATTGAATTCTTCGTAGATGTGGATTGATACGAAGTGGTTGCGCCTGATCGACTCGAAATAATGGCCTTGGATTGAGTCGAAGTGGAGTGCCTTGGAACGAGTCGAAATGGAGTGCCTTGGAATGAGTCGAAATGGAGTGCCTTGGAACGAGTCGAAATGGAGTGCCTTGGAACGAGTCGAAATGGAGTGCCCTAGAACGAGTCGAAATGCGCAGCCCTCCCGGATCGATTCGAACTGGCGGTTTTTATCGAGTCGAAGTGTTGCGCTCCGATCGATTCGAAATCCTCAGCCCCTTGATCGAGTCGAACTTGCATGCCAATCTTCTGACCGAGTCTAACTCGTATGCAAATGACCATGATCTATCAATGCGAACACAGCCCTTGCGAGCGATACAAATTGAACATTAAAAAATCTAAAACTTCCTGCACATTTGAACAATTGACTCCGACGAGCTTCAAACTTGCATAACTGGACTTAATCGTTTCACCGCATATCCGATTGCTTATCGAAGCTCGTCGATGAAACTAGAACTTATCAAAATGATAACAAATTTTAACTTGGAATGATAGTTAATAGCTGGATGGCACGGTTGTGATGGTCAGCGATGATGGTCCTTCCGACTGAATTCTGAAGTCTCATCGTTTACATGCTTTCTTTAATCCTATAGATCTTCTCAAATGATATACAGTACTGCACTACACAGCACACACTCACACACTTTACAATGGGGGATGCACGAGCGTTATTGCTTGTTTAACAATGATTTTTCATGAGCTAGCTATTCATGGAACCCTCAAGTTCACAGCAGCAAGAATTCCCGAGCTCTATTCCTTCATTCATCGAGATACTGGTTATTGAAGCCGAAGTTATAGACCCAGCTCCGGACGATCGTCCGGGTGCCCGGTTCATTTGTAATCCGCAAGATTCAGTGTCATCGGGTATCTCCGAAGATATGCTAGGATGGATTTTCTTAAGGCACGGTTTGTCGCTCGACGACGTGCTACTTCCTGGGCCAAATGACAGGCCGCACGATCCCCCGAAGGGGTTTACTGCTTTCAACCATCACGCTTGCCCAGCGGGGACACTCCCTCCCTTCAACCAATATATAAGGGAGATGTTATCATTTCTTGGCATAGCTCCATCTCAGCTACATCCCAACGGGTATGCCTTGTTGAACATCACCTTTGTCCTGTTTATGGAGATCCTCTTTCAACCGCCGAAGCCGATCGAAATCAGATATTTATTCAACGTCAAGAGCCATGGAGACAACCCTTCTTTCACCTTCCTGGAAGCAGTCAGAAACTGCCACATTGTACTGGGCTCCTGGGGAAGGCTAAGTTATTATAAAACTGAATGGTTCTACGTTCGGTGCCCCCCTGGATTTGCTAGGCGGTGGTTGGATAGACGTAAGTGTTGCCATTTCTCTCTCGAATCATTGAGATGTTAGTAACTGACTTCAAAATTGATACACCTTTCTCTTCTTTTACAGCCGCAATCTCTCGACCTGACGGTGCATACTTTTGAGAGCTGGTTCGGATCCTTCAAGCGTTTCCGGGTGAAAAGAGGCATATTGACTTGGTCCTGACCGACAGGAATTTGAGGACTGTCGGGCTGATAGAACGGAGGCAGAGCATACGGCTGGAAGGGACACTTAAAGTTGTCTCTAAGAAACGGGTGAAGCGCAAAGCGCCCGCCGTCGTGATAACCGAGGAAGTTGATCCGGAGAGAACGCCTACCGATACCGAGCTCCCAACCGGGCCTTCTTCCGATGTTCAAGATTCCGAAGAAAAGAGAAAAGGAAAGGCTGTTGCTCACAAACGTTCTAAATCTGAGAGATTTAAATCCATGGTCATGTCTTTGCCCGTCCCGAGGATTAGAATTTTGGAGGCTTCTCCCCCACTGGTAGAGAGTCTTTTTGAAGGGCTTGCCGATGTTCCGATTCCGGATTTTGTGTCGTCTCAACACGACGCCGGGATGGAGGAGCTTGATAGTGCTCTTGAACTGAGCGGGTCGCTTGCTATGAGTGCAACCGACATTTCCGATTGGTCGGGGGACATGCATACACTTTACTACACTACATGATTCACAACAGTAAATCGTCCACTTAGGAATTCACTAACTCTTTCTTCGTCTCTCATTTTCAGGTACTATGTTTGGAAGAGGATCGATGCTCGGGAATCTTCGCTCGGTCCGAAAGGCTTCTTCTTACTACGATTCCCGCAGGAGAGACTCTGATAGAGACCGCGATCGCGAGTACTCTAATCAAGATAGGTATGGGCGCGACAGGGACAGAGAATATAGACATCGGTCTAGATCGCGCTTTCCTCCTCCTAGACTTCCATCTCCACCTCCCGTTCATGTTCCACAGCCGCTAGAACCTCCTCGTCACAGACCATCTTCTCACACTTCTAGATCTGAGACTCATCTTCAGAGAGTCGAGACCACGACTCCCATGATTGCAGAGCAGGTCCCTGCTGAGCCCACAGGAGAAGGGGCCCTTAAATTGGCCCAGATGAAGAAGGATTTTCCGAATATTTGCTTTGATGGCTATGTCTTCCCACCTCACCTAAAGAGAATTCCATCTGGAGTGGAGAATACGGTGCATGATTACATTCATGACATCTTTACCCAGTATAGAGAGTGGGCGAAGGCTGCAGAAAAAGCTTCTAAGGTGGCCTTTGAGCGAGCTAAAGCTCTTGAGAAACTGGAGACCGAACTCGCTCAAAGGGATTGGATCATTCATGTGCTTACTGCTGATTCTGAGTCTTCTCAGAAGTCTAAAATTGAGGCCGCCAAAAAAGCTGATGAAGTGAATGTGGCCATGGAGAGGTTGAGGCAGACGCATGTTGCCTTGGTGGAGGAGATGGGCCACCGGAACACTACAGTTACCGCCGAGCGGGATGCAGCGGTCAAGGAACTCAATGAACACAAGGCCAAATTCACCGACATGGCCAAGGAAAAAGATGACGCGAACAACGCAGTCCAGGAGGCATGCAAACAGGCTGTTCTGCTTAGGGGTGAACAGGATGCGGCTGTAGCTAAAGTCCGCAAGGTAGAGAGTGAGGTTGAGGAGAAAGTGAAGTTGGCCGAGACCAGGCTAGAGGCTGACATCGAAGAACTTCTCATTGTTTACAACGCTAATGTGCTGAGCCACAGGGGTCTAGCCTGGCTTGATGATTTTCCGACGCATCTTCACAACGCTTGGGGCCGATTGGTTGAGGAGGAGAAAGCAGTGCATCTGGGTGAGTCTATTGATGAGTTTGAGCTCGAGAATCGTCTGCTAACCGAAGATGAAAAGAAGATTCTCCATGATTCAATGATTTCTTATGAGAAGGAGAGACTCGGCACCCAGCCCCTGGAAGTAGGAGAAGGCTCCGGGGTTGAACACCACAATGCAAGTCCTGAACTTACAGCGTCAACCCAGCCTGAATCTTTGCCTACGGTTGATCCTCAAGCTGTTCCTGCCTATAACCCGGATCATCCGCACATGTCTTCGGCTACAGCGCAAGTGACTGAAGCCGCTCTGCCACCTACAAGTCAAGCTGAGGAAGGTATTCTGAACATTCCACATATCTTTCTTGAGTCGAAATCTTCGCTCGAGTTAAGCTCTGACAGTTCTCTTATTCTTTGTCCAGTATCGATGTTGCACCGGCCATGCCTCCTGCTACTCAAGAACCATATCAGACGCAGAAGGCTATCGTGACCGAAGCGATCACCGTGAGCACCGCTGTCCTACTCGACGATATGCAGGGGAGTACAATTGTGTTTGACGAGCAGCTGATGGATGAACTCTTTCGCCGTCACGGCGATCCTCTTGCCGACTTGTCATCTGCCATGAGCGGAACTGATCCTGCTACAAGTTCTTCAATGCCGACTGCTGATGCCCCCAGCGGGGCTCGAGCAGTAACTGAAGAGGAGATGTTCGCTCAAATCGACGTTGAAATGGCAGCAGCGGCTCATGGTGGCAGCTTTGGAGGTGGGATGGCGGCACTGGGACCTGCTCCGCTCAGAATGATATGCCCTGGTGGTACTGTTTTCATCACCAGCGTGCCTAGTCCACCTTCTGTACTTGATATGGTTCCTCCAACTCCACCCGCAGGGAGCATTCCTATCCACTCGAGTTCGAAGGAGGATGTTGATATAATTCCCTCGCCTGAAGACCAACCGCCGAAAAGCAAAGGCTCGAAGAGGAAGATTAGCGGTGGCTCCAGCGGGTCTACACCGAGGAGGAAGCTAAGGAAGAAGAAAGATTAGACATACTTATTCGGTGTATTTTGACTTTTATTTTGTTGGTCGTGTATAGATGTGGGTTCGGCCCCTGCTAGTAGGAATTTTTGGAAACTTGTACACGAACTTCTTTTATAAACAACAGAAATGAAACTTCTCTTTTTTGGCTTCTTTTCTATTATTGTGTATTTGCCTAAGTGTTTCGATATCTGAAATGCACTTGTGAAGTTTCAGTTTTTGAATAGAATTTGTTTTTGTTCGCCAAGTTCGGGGACTGTGGACACGGTTTGCGAGCGGGGAGCGAGTTGAATTTTTTACGTCGCATCGCTTCAGTCAATGGTCGATGCTTAAGTCCTGCCCACCAGTCTTGGGGGTGAGTTGTAGATCATCAGTCGATGATCGCTTCTTACTCATAACATGCTAAGTCTAGTGCCACCGAACGGATGTCTGAGGCAAGCGGAGATTGAATAATGCATCCATGCTTGTTTGATTGTCGATGATCATATCCGCACTCCGGGGATTCCCATTCGTTTATCGGCGGTTGGTCACGCCGGCTTAAGTTTCAATCATATGTCTGCGATCTGGGGACTTAGAATTGACATTTGTACTCCGACTCGCGCTCTGGGAGTTTGGAGTTGATATTTATACTTCGATCCATGCTTCGGGAACTTGAAGTTGTTGTTTATACTCCGTTTCGCACTCTGGGAATTCGGAGTTGATGTTTATACTCCGACTCCCACTCTGGGAGTTCAGAGTTGTTGTTTATACTCCGCTTCGCACTCTAGGAATTCGGAGTTGATGTTTATACTCTGACTCGCACTCTGCGAGTTCGGAGTTGATGTTTATACTCTGACTCGCACTCTGGGAGTTCGGAGTTGTTGTTTATACTCCGCTTCGCACTCTGGGAGTTCGAAGTTGATGTTTATACTCTGACTCGCACTCTGGGAGTTCAGAGTTGTTGTTTATACTCCGACTCGCACTCTGGGAGTTCGGAGTTGATGTTTATACTCCGATTCGCACTTTGGGAACTCGTAGTTGATGTTTATACTCCGACTCGCACTCTGGGAGTTCGGAGTTGATGTTTATACTACGGTTCGCACTCTGGGAACTCGGAGTTGATGTTTATACTCCGACTCGCACTCTGGGAGTTAGGAGATGATGTTTATACTCCGACTCGCACTCTGGGAGTTCGGAGTTGATGTTTATACTCCGGTTCACACTCTGGGAACTCGGAGTTGATGTTTATACTTCGACTCGCACTCTGGGAGTTCGGAGTTGATGTTTATACTCCGGTTCACACTCTGGGAACTCGGAGTTGATGTTTATACTCTGACTCGCACTCTGGGAACTCGGAGTTGATGTTTATACTCTGACTCGCACTTTGGGAGTTCAGAGTTTATGTTTATACCCCAGTTTGCACTCTGGGAACTCGGAGTTGATGTTTATACTCCGACTCGCACTATGGGAGTTCAGAGTTGATGTTTATATCTCGGTTCACACTCTGGGAACTCGGAGTTGAATGAAGGATTTTCGTGTACCAACCTTTTCTTGACTTTGATGTGATGGCTGGTCCCCGAGCTCGGGTTTCACTTAGCGATTGATTGGTTGCATCGCAGTCACTCCCTATTTGAATACATTCCACCGTATGGTGGAACTTAGCTCTCTGTGCATAGTGATGATCATATGAAGCGTTTCAAGTAAATCATAGCTCTGGCTCGAAGAGATTGCATTTTATTGCTGGAATAAGTAAATATGGCAAAGTCAGTTGCCTTATTACAAATTCTAATTTCGAAATGCAGAAAAAAATTGCAAAATGGAAAGTGAACTAAATGGATAAAGATAGCCTGTCATTTGTAATAGCAGCGGAGGCTCTCGCTATTCCAGGCTCTTGGCAGAGTAAGACCGTCGACGGTCGATAACTTGAATGTGCCATCTCTGAGCCTTCGTTCAATAACATACGGTCCTTCCCATGTCGGCTTTATATGCGAAGGAACCGGATAGATTCTTTTCAAGACGAGATCGCCTAGTTCGAAGGTTCGCGGACGGACCTTGGCGTTATATAATCGGGCGACTCGACTTTGATGCGCAGCTGCCCTCAAATCAGCTTCTTCACGCTTCTCATCTAATAGATCGAGAGATTCAGCAAGTAATATAGCATTTGTCTTCAGATCATAGTATGTCACACGATGAGAAGGTACTTCTAGTTAAACTGGAATAACGGCTTCTACACCATAAGAGAGAGAGAATGGAGTGTGGATGGTCGCAGTCTTGTGGGTTGTTCGGTAAGCCCATAGAGCCATAGGAAGTTCATCGACCCACTTGCCCTCGACCTTTTCTAGTCGTTTTTTCAGAATGGGTTTTATAAATTTATTAACTGCTTCGACCTGTCCGTTCGCCTGAGGGTGTGAAACTGCAGAGAATTTCTTTTGGATGTGAAATCGTTTGTAGAAATCTTTAAATTCAGCACTGTCGGATTGGGCTCCGTTGTTCGTAATAATAGTGTGTGGGAGACCGAATCGATAGATGATGTTACGGACCACAAAGTTGATTACTTTCTTTGTTGTAATGGTAGCGAGAGCTTCGGCTTCAGCCCACTTTGTAAAGTAATCAACTGCGACGATGGTGTACTTCGCACCACCTTTTGCCAGAGTAGGGCACCGATGATGTTGATGCCCCAAATTGCGAACGGCCATGGGCTGACCATCTACGTTATCTCGGTAGGAGGAGCTCTAGGAATTCGGGAATATTTCTGGCACCTATCACATTTCTTTGCATAGTCCGACGCATCGCGATTCACGGTTGGCCAGTAGTATCCATAGCGAAGTATTTTCTTGGCAAGTGCTTGCCCCCCGGTGTGATCGCCACATTCTCCCTCGTGCACATCGTGCGATACTTGTTTAATTTCATCGTAAGAGATACACCGGAGTAGAGGGACTGAGTACTCCCTTCTATACATGAGTCCATTCTAGATGGTAAATCGTGAGGCCTTCTGGAGGACTTGTCTCTTTTCACTCCTGCGCTCCGGTAGGGTTCCGTGCTCAATGTAATTTCTGAGTGGGGTCATCCATGAATCCTTTTCGGGAACGGTTTCACATACCCAGTTTATTTCTGTCCGGTCAATGCTTGGGGAGGATAGCGTTTCTACAGAAACGAGTCCCATTTGCTGAGCTTCACATGTGCTGGCTAGCTTTGCCAATGAATCGGCCTTTTGGTTGCGCTCCCGAGGTATACAATAGATGGCGTAATAATCGAACTGGTTCAGTACTTCCTAAACTCGAGCTAAGTAGACAGCCAACCTTCGATCTCTTACTTGATACTCTCCCCGTACTTGACACACAACTAATTGTGAGTCATAATAAATTTCCACTGCGATTATTCTCAAATCTCTAGCAAGTTTTAAGCCAGCTAAGAGGGCTTAGTATTCAGCTTCATTATTAGTCGCATGAAAATCGAACTTTACAGCATAGCATATGGATCGGCCTTCGGGGGTTTCGAGTACAACACCAGCACCCAAACACCGATCGTTTGATGCACCATCAGTATACAGCTTCCAGACGTATTCGAGGGATTTACTGGTTTCAGGCAAGTCCTCTGGAATGGTAAATTCAACTATGAAATCAACGAGGACTTGTCCTTGGATTGCTCGTCTTGGAGTGTAAGTAATATCAAACTGACTCAGTTTGATGTTCCACTTGAGTAACCTGCCAGACGTCTCAGGCCACGAAAGGACAAGTCGTAATGGCTGGTCGGTGTAAACAACTATGGGATGTGCCTGGAAATACGGTCGGAGTTTTCTTTATGCAATTACAAGGCAGTAAGCCAAATTTTCTAGCTTTGGATAGTTCCTTTTAGCCCTAGTCAACCGTTTGTTGACGTAGTATACTGGCTTCTGTATTCCGTCTTCTTCTCGAACCAAGGCAGTGCTGATAGCGTTTTCTGATATCGCCAAGTATGTGTACAACTTCTCATGATCAATAGGCTTTGACAGGATCGGTGGTATGGATAGATGTTGAACTAGTGCTTGGAAAGCGCCCTCGCACTCCGTGGTCCATTCAAAGTTTCATTTCCCTTTTCGAATCAGATCGAAGAAGGGAATGCATTTGTCAGTGGACTTTGAAATGAACCTGCTCAATGCTGCTACCTTTCCATTGAGACTCTGGACTTGCTTTATAGTCTTGGGAGTTTCAAGATTTCTGATTGCCGAAATCTTTTCAGGATTAGCTTCGATCCCTCGAGCGTTGATGATGAATCCAAGGAATTTTCCAGATGCAACTCCAAAATGACATTTCAGTGGGTTTAGCTTCATTTTGTATTCTCGAAGTATATTGAACATAGTTTCCAGGTCTTTAACATGGTCGGTGGAGAGTCATGACTTCACAAGCATGTCGTCTACATATACTTCCATTGTTTTCCCGATTTGATTGGCGAACATCCGATTGACCAATCGTTGATAAGTAGCCCCGGCATTCTTGAGTCCAAACGGCATAACTTTGTAACAGTAGAGTCCCAGATTGGTTATGAAGCTGGTATGTTCTTGATCGGGTAAATGCATCGGTATCTGATTGTAACCAGAATACGCATCCATGAAGGATAAGAGTTCATGCCCAGCTATCGAATCTACTAGCTGGTCAATTCTGGGGAGTGGGAAACTGTCTTTGGGACATGCTTTATTCAAATCGGAATAATCGACACTTGTTCTCCACTTTTCGCTCGGCTTTCAGACGAGCACGAGATTCGACACCCATTCAGGATATAGCGCATCTCAAATAAACCCGTTCGCTTTAAGCTTTTCTACTTCTTCTTTAAGGGCGGTAGATCTCTCTAGATCCATACCACGCCTTTTCTGTTTGATCTGGACATGCCGCGGGTCAATGTTCAGAGTGTGGCTTGCGATGTCCGGCGAGATCCCACACATATCGGAATGTGTCCAGGCAAATACGTCAAGATTTGCCCGTAGAAATTCGACCAATTCCTCTTGAGTTTGCTGGCTTAGCTGAGATCCAATCTTTATCATTTTCGAATCGTCGTTATTGTCAACTGGGACATCAATCATCAGTTCGACCGGGGATGCTTGACTTTCTTTAGATTCTCCTTCGTCTTCAGTTTCCCTTGGGTTAAGATCCTTGAGGAATTGGCTGGGGTGCCCGGGCCTGGGCCCGAGTGTTAATTGTCAATTATCGACAAAACGGACGCAGAGAGAGTCCTCCACGCCCTTTCCTTTCTCCTTTCGCTGCGCCTCCCGCAGCTCAGCAACATAGCAGGCTCTGGCAGCAGCCTAATCTCCATGAATGATTCCTATTCCATGATCAGAGGGAATCTTTAAAGTCAAACACCACGGGGCGATGGCTGCCCTAAATTCAGCGAGGGCCGGTCGGCCCAAGAAAGCATTGTAAGGGGAGTCTATATCCAAAACAATGAACTGCAACATCCGTACTCTCCGACGTTCTCCAACTCCCAACTCTACTGGTAGTTCCACCATTCCAATGGGTATAGTAGCACTTCCGTTGAAACCATGGACTCGGGATTGACAAAGCTTCAAGTTCGTGGCTTCCATTTTCATTTGATCATAAGCTCGCTTGAACAAAATATTCACAGAGCTTCCACTGTCAACTAAGATCCTCTTCATCCAAGCGAGACCTACTTGTGCTGAGATGACTAGTGGATCGATAGTGGGGGCTTCGAGTTTGTCAGTGTCTCTATTCCTGAACACGATGTCATCTGTCATCGTCTTCTGTTGCTTGGCCGGAGCACCTTCATCAAAATTGCTACAACACTCGAAGTCCACATGCCTGATAGAATTGGCATACGACTCCATTTCCTTCCAACTTTGATCTGCTAGGTGAGGACCATCACTTATTGTATTGATGACCAACCTCCCGCCTGTACGAGCGGGTTCCTCCTGTCTTTCCTGATTTGGCGCACGATTCTGATTTGATGGGCCTGCACCACCAGACTGCGGCGCCCGCACATACTGATTCAACTTCCGTTCACGTATCAGTTTTTCAATGAGGTCTTGTAGATGACGACACTCATTGGTGTTATGGCCATAGCTCTCATGGAATCTACAAAATTTTCCTGTTTGGATTTGTCTCTCAGTTGGTGGTTTTGGGGCAGGTTTCTTGTATTGCATGGTATTGCAGGTCTGCAAATACACATTTTCTAACAACGTGTTCAATGGAGTGTAAGTATCGTACATGGAAGCTCTACACCGTGGACCACGATTCTGATCGCGTTTTTTGCTTTGATTTCCATTGTCCCTTTGTTGATTCTCTTTATTTTGTACGTTCAACTGAATTTTCCCAGAACTATCTCCGGATTGTTTAACAGCGATGTTACTTTGTATTCCTTCGATGTTGGGCCCTACGTCATCCTGCTTCCTAGATTGTTTCGCATCCTCCCTTCTCAAGAATTGGGCTGCCTTGGAATAGAAACGATCCAATGATGCAGGTTGTTTTCCAGCTAACCAATTTCTGAACTCGGAATCAGCATCAATCCCCTTAGTCAATGCCATCAGGATAGAGTTATCATTGGGATTACTTATTTCTGCACACGCAGCATGGAATCGCTCCAAGTAACATCTAAGTGTTTCTCCGGGAGCTTGTGTAACACTAGAAAAAGTGTTAACATCTTTAGGCCTCGCCACGTGCATACAGAATTGCTCATCAAACTTGGTGGCCATCTGATCAAAACTAGAAATGGATCGTTGTGGCAAACGAGTAAACCACATGGTTGCAATGCCCCCCATGGAAATGGGGAAACTACGGCATTTTACTACATCATCAGCTCTTGCAGCATTCATCAGCCATTCGTACTTCAGGATGTGTTGATTGGGATCAGAACTCCCTTCGTAAACTGGCAAAGTTGGCATCCTGAAGCGCCGAGGTGGTTCAGCATACAATATGTCATTGGTGAAAGGGGTATGACTCCACGAGATTCCCCAGTCATCATTAGAGAGACCCTGACTTTCACGGACCATTTGGCGGATCATCGTTGGTATATCCAGCATTCGGATACTTGGAGCATGTTGTGCCAAGGTGTGGTCGAGTTCCACAGCGCGAGTCTGGACCGGACGCGGTCGACGGTCCGTGTCTCGCCTCCTTGGTTCAACATCCTCAGGGACATAAGTTTCAAGAGTCTGCTCTCGTTGGTTACGTTGTTGATCAGCTTGGTTTTTAGCATCACCTTCCCGTTCGGCAGTGGTGGTAGTAGCAATGTTGCCGGTGACATGGTAAGGAGCAGCACCTCCTCGAGTTGAAGGTTCTGTACGGAGACTAGTGGACGGTCCGGTTCTGGGTTGTCCAAGATTCGAAGCAGGTTGGTGTCCCGTGGCTTGGGTGTAGCTCACACCTAGCCGTGGGCGTGTGGATCTGGTTTGGCCATCAGAGGAGGCTGAACTCTCTGTGGAAGAATAAGAACCTTGGTCTCTTCTGGATCTTCTTCGCCTTTGGCGATTTAACTGGTTCGATAACTCTGTGTTGGTGCGCAGTTGCTCAGTTAGCTGTTGTCGACTCTGGGTCAACTCTTGAAGCAATGTCTGAAACTCTTGTCTGGTGACCGAACCTATTGGATCTGAAGGTCCGGCAGCATCTTGGTTTGAAGGAGGCAATTGCATAGGATTTTGTCGGTCCCGTCCTCCTTGATCAGCAGCTGTAGAAGTGGTACGTGTGCTCACCATAATGAATTGATGAAGTCCTTTCTTAGATATGTTGCAAATCTGAATAGAATGGAAGGGCTTCCAAGTTCTAGATCTGGATCTTCTTCTTGGATTTATGCAATCCGATATAGATAGGAGATCCAAAGAGCAGGAGAAAAATTGGGTTTTTCTCAGTGAAAGCACCAAAGTGTTTGTACCAAAATTGGGCACAACACTCTTCGAAAGTTTTTGAAGAGATAAAATGAAGAAATTAAATGGAAAACGAGGAATTATCTAACAAAAACTCCAGATCTCAGATATGAAAAATAAATAACATGCAAGGAGACACAAGAATTTAGAGTGGTTCGGCATATTGCCTACGTCCACTATGAAGTAGTTTGCTTTATTGATCTTTCTTCGATGTTTAAAATTGATTTCAACAAATTACAGTGAATAACAATGATTTTCAGCAGCGAAATTCGTAGGTAACAGCAGCAATGGAGTTCAGATCTGGATCCGGCGGAGTCTAGGCGTTGGAGATCTCAAAGAGGAAGAAGAACCCCTTTTCTGTTGACTTTGGGGGTCTATTTATAGGTGTAAGAGGATGGTATTTTGCTCAGATTTCGGGAGACCCTCTCTAGCACGTGACCAGGCCCGCGCACCCAAGCCCGCGAAGTTTTGGTCCGATCTGTGATCGATACGAACATATTTCGTATTGATCAAGATTT
This sequence comes from Allium fistulosum, assembly GCA_030737815.1. NCBI lineage: Eukaryota > Viridiplantae > Streptophyta > Magnoliopsida > Asparagales > Amaryllidaceae > Allium > Allium fistulosum. The sequence continues at coordinate 718,230,521 of CM060908.1, forward strand.
CATCCAATGGAGTTGAAATTTGGCGTGGACATTCTTTTGCATGCACGTAGTCCTCTGTGAAAATTTCATAGCATTTGGACTTGTAGATTAGGAGATATGATCGATACAAAATGAGATCCTCGGTTGGCTGTTTCGTTCGACTCGCTCTGTTCGACTCGCTTTCATTCGACTCGGTGACGTGGAGCTTGAATCTCACTCTGCCCTTGATGCTGTTTTGATCGAGTCGAACTGTGCATTGATTGAGCGAGTCGAAGTGGAGCGTTCTGAGGGATTCGAACAGTGGCTTCGCCAATGGAGTCGAACTCGATGGAGTCGAACAGTGGTTCGAGCTGTGCGAGTCGAAGAAGGCACCTGATGGAGGCGAAGCAGAGCGAGTCGAAGAAGGTATCTGATGGTTGCGAAGCGAGTCGAAGTAGTCCTTCCGATGGTTGCGAAGTGAGTCGAAGTTGTCACTTCTGATGGTTGCGAAGCGAGTCGAAGGGACCGAGTTGAAGTAGTCACTTCTGATGGTTGCGAAGCGAGTCGAAGGGAGCGAGTTGAAGTTGGCTTCCCTGATGGATTCGAACTGAGCGATTCGACCGGTGGTTGGTTATTATCCAATTTTGTATCGTTCATAACTTGAGCATACGAACTCGGATTGATTTGAGATTTGGAACATTGACTCTCATAGCTTAGCTTATCATGTCATACCAATTTTGGCTCGATCCAGACTCGGACAAAATTCGTCGATATCCATAGTGAGTCTGTGTATAACTGATCTCTAGGACGTGCCGTCATTGGTTACTAATCAATTCCTTGGTATCACGACCTTGCCAAAAGGCGGGATAACATATACTAAAGGTCATGTTTCTAGTTATTATTTATAAGAAATATTATATGCATAATCATTTCTTAAAGAAATATCTTTAAATATTCTTCTAAAGAGATAGTCTATGCCATATATCATGAAAGATATAAATACCATCTTGAAGAGATCTATATGTGCAACAAATATAATTGCATATTTTTATAAAATTCCAAGTGTCTAGATGCTACTCTTATTTTTTTATGTATATCTCTTTTATTGAACTCTCCAAAAGAGATGTGTAGAAATATCTATATGCAATTATTAATTATTGTCTGATAAGTAATCATAATTAATGTTCAAAACTTATATTTAAGCTATAATTGAGGAATAAAACTTAACAACTTGAAGTTGTGTGTGTATTTTGTTCGAACCAGAAGTTCGATATGGTTCCAAACCAGATGTTTTGAACATTATCATGCGATTTTGACGGATTCACATTAAAATTGATCTATAAATTGAAATTAATAGTTTGAATCCTTGTAATAGTTTGTTCTAAAAATCACTAATTCAAATGAGAAAGAATATGAAAATTTATAATATATATGTAATACATGGACGCACATATATATCCATATATGTAAATATTCAGCTAACAACCTGAAGTTTGCTACAAGCTCATCTTATAGATTATGTATAGATATTATTTAGTGATTTAAAATTCAATCAACATAAATGTTGAATGACCTGAAGTCTTGTATGTATTCAAATGATCTATATAATAAGAAAATTCCTCCAATTGGCTAGATTAATGAATGAGAACAAACTCTAATAAACAATATCAATTGAATGCATCTTATCAACTAATAAAAGGATTATCCTCCTATAACTGATATACATATAATGTATTTGCTAGTAGCAATGTGATAATGGATCAAAATGAGAATCCAAAGAGGATTATTATTTAATGTGACAATGTTTGTCAACATTGAGGGGGAGGAACAAAGGATACAAGTTCATTTTGACCATCAGTGTTAAATATTTGTTAAAATATACAATGATGCAAAATATTAAGTAACTTGAATAAATTATCAATAATATCCCTATTAGACTTTCTCCAATATAGATTTTAATCCCTAAAGGATCAAAAGGTGTAAACCACATCTAAAATGTAGTACAGAAGTCAGTTCAAATATTTTTGGAGTAAGTAATAAAGATGCTAAATAAAGGAGGTGAGTGTTCTTGAAGAAACACTTAGGGGTGCTCTAAAAGAGATCCATGACATGATTGTCAAATAACCCTAGAAGTGGTTTAGGTACTTAAAACATGATAAATAAAGAGATCTCAATAAATCATGTGCATAAGTCATAATAAATAATCATCGATGATAAATTTGTAAATAATAAAGCGCTTTTGTTTATAAATGGATTAAAGATCCTGTATTATAGAAAATCATGATTGCCATCATGAAATTCTCCTAAATGAGAAATGTGGACCTATAGTCCATAAATTATAATTAGAAACATGTATATAAAGTGGCAAAAGCACACTAAAATTACTAAAGCACATATAGTGTCAACAACATGTTAAGTGCCATGGGCATGATATTTTTAGAGATAATTGAATTGGTTGAAGTAGTGAAAGTGTATGAAACACTTAAAATACCATGAAGGTATAAATATTGTTTAAATCATACTAAACAATGAAAGTATAAAAATTCCTGAAGAATATAAATAACTTTGGTGGTTATAAAGAAGGTAAAGAACAAGGAGTGTAGATTACAACTTATTTTAAGTATTGTTGTAATGAAAATTTTGATATAATTCATGATGACTAGATTACTTCCTATTTTTAAGTATTTTTGTAATGAAACTCTTAATATCCATTGAAGTGGTAGTTGCGATATACAAAAACTTATTAAAGTATACAAGTTCCTGAAAAATATATATAACTTTTGTGGTTATAAAGAATGCAAAAGACATGAAGTGTAAATTACAGCCTTCATCTAAATATTGTTGTAATGAAAATCTTGATATACTTCAAGATGAGTAGATTACTTCCTGCTTTTCAGTATTGTTGTAATGAAATTTTTAATATTCATCAAAGATGTATAGTTGCAATATGCAAAATTGATTTGAAGCACAAAAATGAAAGCACGTGAAGTGTTTTTCATGGAAGTAGCATACAAAATGCATAAAATGCAAATCATATTTGGAAGAAACAATCTTGGAAAATTTGATTGCATCAAAGGAAACTATTAATAAATTGTATTATTAATGAGATACATATTTATGGATCCAGAAGTATCTATAACTAATTTGAGTTATCGAAAGACGAATACGAATTCAGAGGAAACTTTTAAATCAGGGGGAGCATCCATATGTATATTATATAATGCACTCTTTTTCCTTAACTAAGATTTTTTCCACTGGGTTCTTCTTAGTAAGGTTTTAATGAGGTATTATCTTGATCCATAAGTATTAACTCCCCAGTAACATTTGAAATTAAATTATAATATACTTTTTTTCCTTATTTAAAATTTTTCCCACTGAGATTTGCTTACTAAGGTTTTAACAAGGCATTATCCTGATCTAGAAGAATCAAACGTCTTATCAATAAATAACATCTCAAATATGTTATTAGGTTAAATTGTATTTTTATCCTTGACTAAGGTTTTTCCCATTGAGTTTTCCTTTGTAAGGTTTTTTTGAAGTATTGTATTGAACCAGAAGTATCAAACTCCATTTGATGTTATTATACTCTTTTTCCTTTACTAAGATTTTATCCACGGGGTTTTTCTTAGTAAGGTTTAATGAGGCATTATCTTGTTGATCCAAAAGTATCAAACTTCATTAGATGAAATGAGATACTAAAATATGCCATTGTACTCTTTTTCCTTCATAATGATTTTTTCCACTGGTTTTTTCTTAGTAAGGTTTTAATGAGGCATTGTTTTGATCCCGAAGTATCAAACTCTTAGAAGGAATATCATATTTAATATGATATCTATGATTTCACAAGTTGTACTCTTTTCCTCGTTTAAGGTTTTTCCCATTGGGTTTTCCTAACAGAGGATTTTAATGAGGCAACAGACAATATCTATATCAGCTGAATGGATATATGCAAGCAAGATAATAATGAGGAGGAAATTATCATATATGTTTCAAAAGTGACAACTTCAAGTTAGTAGAGCATTTAATATTTTAACGACGCATATTCAAGGCGGAGTGTTGTAATATTATAAAGTGTGAATATACTATGCAATGTTTGTTATATTTTGTTTAGTCTCACATCATGAAATAGGTTCAATACTATGCTCCAAGACCTATATATAAAGGAGTCTATGTAATGTAAATGTATGATCAATATATGAGTGAATAACATTTTCTCCTTTCTCCTTCTCTAATGGCTTATTATCTCCTTCTGCTTTATAACAACGGTTCTATTTTCAGACATAATATGTGAAAGGAGCAAAAAAAAACTGAAATAGCCAACACACCGTACACTTGGCAAATTCTAGCTTCTCAAACGTTGCATCTACATTTACTTTCACCAACAATTTCCATGTGAAACCATATTTTTCTTAAGTCCACCATCAACGTATAAATATTTATATTTGAAAAACATGTAAAAACGTGTCATTAATGTATCTATATGAAATAGTCTTCATTCAAATTTCTAGAAATGAAGAATTCAATTTGTTTTTCCAAATTAAAGAATGACTGCAGATAAATTCTTCATTTACGAAAATGCACATTTATCTAAGATGCTTTTACTGGATCATTTTTTAATGTTATCTAACATGGTTTTCCTTTACATGTGTTAATTTACATTAATAAATAAATTAGGTTGATTAGTTCTAAATGCGTTGCTGTATGTATTCTAAGAACATCATGATTGATTGAACCTTTGTATGATTAAAAGTTGAAAAATACTCGATCGTTTCATGACACACTGTAATTTAGAGAATAAAGTTCACATAGTAGCTCATTTTAAAATAGATCTTGCTGTCTTCAAAATCAAAGTTTGAACTAAAATATTATTGCGATAGTAACTTCCACATAATAGTCATATAAAAAGTAAAATTAATTTTGGACTTAGATGGCGTTCTATCCACACTCTCGTTGAAATCGATCTACTAGGAAGGGATATCTACATCAAATACTTGTGGCGTATTTGAATCAATTATTTGATCATAGTATTTCAGATGGTGTGGCACATGCATGATGGTTAAATACATACGTATTAGTTTTAGTTGAGGCCCTAACTCTAATACCACTGTTAGCATTTTGTTTTAGTTTAAATAACTACGTAGTCATTTATAAAACCAATTGGTCAATGTGAATGGTAGTTTCGTAATATTTATACAAGATTTTATTGTTATATTTTTCGATGTGAGACTATCATTTTCATCATCATGTTTGCTCATAATTAATAAACTAGAAATGTTACACCGAAAATTTTGGTTCAATATCGACAAATCATTTTCATCGATAATGTTAATATATAGATAAAATATTTAAAATTAAAATGATTAAAATCAGTTTTGTTTGTTAAATATTTATCTATACACTAGTAATATAAATTATAATATTGATAAAAATCAAATATCATAATTATAGGCACTAAAATTAGCATAATATCAAGTATTATCTTGACAAACGTAGCTGAATTATTTTATGGTTTTTGTCCTATATTATTGTTCATATCTATATTTGAACATTTTTTGTTTTTTCAAATACGGATGTGAACGAATTTTTGATTTTTCGACAAACCTACACATAAATTGAAGTCTTGGGCATTTTACATTTTTTTCATGAAAAGCATACTTAATGACTCTTATTAAATTTTTGTAATTATTTTATTTGACCAATCTACTGTGTTATGAAAGTTGGAAGAATAATTTATTGTAAAGAGGCAATTAGTTTAAAGAAAAACTTTAACCTAATTTTTAAATCTAGAACCCAACTTTTCAAATTTAGGCAGAAGGACACTGGTCCGTTTTTTTAATTTCCCAACTTCGACTTTTTTGTCCGCAACCATGATTGTAACAACCCTATATTTTGTAATTATTTTAGTTGAATTTCTGATTTAAAAACTTTATTTTATTTATTTAAAATGAATAAATTTTGTTATTCTAAATATAAATTGTGATTTGAATGTGAATTATAATTTCAAACATGACTAAATAAGATATTTTTCAGAATTATGAATTTTAGTCAATTTGGTCAAACTTTGACTTTAAAATTTAAAATTTAAATTTTGAAATTTTGAAATTTTATCTTTTATTATGAAAGTAAATAAAATTTTAAAAATACTGCTTTTCGTTTCGTTGAAATCTGATTTATAATGTGAAAGTTATGCCCTTTTGAATATTGTGTGCAATTTGCTGTATTTAACAAAATTGTTTGTTTTAAATTATATAAATAATATTTTATTTGGTCATGTAATGTTCTAATTTATATTTATATGGGTAAAATAACATGTTATGTATATATTTTAGTTTTAAAACATTTTTAAAAGTGTAATTGACATTTTCTAGTGTCAGTTGTATTTTGTTTACAATTTCTAATTTCTAGTTTCAATTAATTAAGAAATTCTTTATTTATTTCTCTATTTTCTTAAAATCTGATTTTATTTTCATTTCTACTTTATTTTTTTCAATATTTGTTTTATTTACTTGACTTTTTATTTGTTTAATAGTGTTGTTATAATTTTTCCAAATTTAAGTGTATTTTGTTTGCAATTTTTAAAGCTAGTCTCAATATAATAAGCTATTTTCTTTATTTATTTTTCTAATTTCCTAAAACAAATTATTTATTTTCTTTTCCACTTTATTTTAGTTTGTTTTTATTTTATTTACTGAGTTTTATTTTGTTTATTTTGTATAAATATAAAATGGAAATTCAAAGAGACAAAGTCTTTTCATTTGCTTGTGACTCTTCCTTTTCCCTGCCTCTTAGTTGTCTTGACTTCTCATTTTCTTCTTGGCCATACATTTCCTAATGTTATTCACGTGAAATTGCTTCCCACTTCATTCAACTCACGGCCATTCTTCAGTTCTAAAAAAAATTATGTTAAGCAATGGCTTCCATTTTCACTTTTCTTCTTCATTTTCCCATTCTTTTACTTGATTTTTGCCTTGATTCTTCATGTCTTGCTCGGCCTTAGCCACCACCATCTCCTCCGACCACCACCACCACTTCCTTCCCCACCTAATCCACGACCAACAAAACTTCTCCTCTGACCTAAAAGTGCCATGACCATTCCTTGAACAAAATTCCACAAAACAATGTCCAAAACTCCACAAAAGTGCATAGCCGAGCTCTAGTTCATCACCACCTTCATTGTTGACCATGGCCACCCCCTTAGCCACCACCACCAGCTTGTTTACCACCTCTGAACATCACCCTCCCCTCTGTCCAGATTTGACCTGACCCATAGACCCTATGGCCGAGCCTAAGGGTTGAACAAAAAACTCCATTTTGCCTTGTCCTTTTGCATTCTAGGCTTGCAAACTCCTTCCTCTTCATATTCTTAGCTTAGTCGTGCCTATATGATCCAAACCTGATCCATTTCCCACCTGAAAACATGCCAGAGCCGAGCCTAAGCATGTATGGTCGAGCATACATTGAGTTGTGGTCAAGCAAAACCTGTTCGGAAGCTTGGTGATGTTCTTGTCTACTTTATTTCCAATCTTGTTTCAATTAATCTTTGTATTAATCTATATTTTATTTTGGCTTTGTATTGTTGTTGAATATAAGATTTATACCTTGGCAATCTCTCCACTTGAATTTAGAGTCGTATCGTGCTTTCCGGAATTTTTCTGTATATCTTGATTCGCAAACTCCAGCTTGAAAAGGTGAGAGTAAATCTCACTAGACATTTATACTTATGCAATTGTGGAACGACAAAAATTGAATGTGTAGAATTTTATATGATGTTGTAACTGCCTGTGATGATTTATTTATATGATGTTAAACCTGTTTAATTACCTGTCATATCATCTGTTACTGTTATATATTGTATACTGTTTATTCTATATCTATTTATCACACTGCAAGTTCCCTGTTAGTATAGAATCACTATGGGTTGAAATGATACATACCCGAACGGACTTTAGAATAGGGAAAAATCGTTATGGGCTGAAATGATAGGCTTGAACGGTTTTTATTTATTTTATTTAACTTAGGATTGCGGGTTTGAAATGATTGAACCCGGATTTTTGCTTTTTAAACTGCGAATTGAAACGATACATATCCGTATCACTTGACCTAGGTTAGAAAACTATATACAGGCCCGTGGTTAATTTATAAAGTATTTTGAATATTTTAAATATGCTTAAAGGTGTAAATTTATGCTAATTTGATTTAAATTGGATTTAAATTGTTTAAATAATGAAATTATGATTTTTCTATAAGTTAAAATGTTGAATAAATGACTAGTTAAATTGAAATTGGAGATATAACTTAAGTTTGGAAATTTGGAATTTTGGTTTTAAAATGATATTTAAGTTATATAAATAAAATGGAAATTTAATTATATTTGGAAATGGTAAATATGATAATTTGATTTGAATTTGAATTTGAATTTAAATGATTTAATAAAGTATTATTGATTTTTCTATGAACTAAAATGGTTAAATGAATGAATGCTTAAATGTGAAATTTTGAAATATAACTTGACTTGGAAATGAGAAATTTGGTTTAAATTAAAGGTTTAAATTAATTAAATAAATTGGAAATTAGTTTAATTTGTGAAATGGTAATTTGAAATTGTAAGTGTTAATAAATTGAAAAAAGTAAAAATGAGAAAATTGTATATTTGAAGTGTTAAGTAAAACTATTGAAAATTTGGATTTTATTGTAAAGTTTACTTTATAAAGATCATATGTAAAAAGGTATTTTAATGAACATTTTTGAATGTTAAAAACCTGATTTTATAATGTAAAAAGGGTTTTAAATGAATTTTATTATTTGCTGGAAATACACTAAAATCTGGAAATTACTTTAATAGCATTCAAAAATGCTATGATTTCTGATTTGAACTAAAATTGAAAAAAAGAGCTATTACAGCATTTCTGGAATGCTGTAGTTGCTGTAGTTGAACTAAATAGACTAAAACTTGACTCAGGTCTATTACAGCAGTTCTGTAATTGTTGTAGTGGTCTGCCGTCTTTGCTGAATTTAATGAAACCCTTTTATTTGAAACCTGAGCTATTACAACATTTCTGGAAATGCTGTCTTTGCTGTTTTAAACTAAATTTCAACTAAAACTGAGATTTAACAGCATTTATTAAATGATGTCTTTGCTGAATTAAAATGTTTTCAAGAATAACTTATAATAGCTTTTTCTGAATGCTGTGAAAGGCTGAAATTTTCAATGTTTATGGTTTTTAACTTAGTAAATGAACTTAGAATAGTTTAAAACTTTGGAAATTAAATACTTGATTTGAAAGTATAATAATTACACTTTTAAATGGTTTAGATGAATTATTTTGATTGAAATATAAACTATTTAAAAGGTGACTTGAAATGATAATAAATGAATGATATCTTTGAATTTAAAAGGTATTTAAAGTTGAATATTTGGGTTTGAACTCAAATGATGATTTGAAATGAAGTTTTGAAAAGATATGATATTTTGATATATTGAAATGATTTGAAATGAAGTTTTGGAAAGATATGATATTTTGATATATTGAAATGATTTGAAATGAAGTTTTGAAAGGATATGATATTTTAAATATATTGGAATGGTTTGGAATTGATTTAATCTTTATTTTGATAAAGATTTGGATTTGAAATGATATTCTATTTTGAAGTATAAAATGTTATTTTAAAATTATAACCACGGGTTATAATAATGATGGGTTGTTAAAGAGACCGGGATCGGATATGGACATACTCTCTGTCGATACCGAAAACCACTTTAACAACTGTGTACGCGGTGGAGATTCCAGAATGAAGTAGGATGGTGGCGACGATCCTAAGGTATATACGTGGACCCAACTGCCGTGAGTTGGCATAAGGTGGCTAAAAAAGGAGCGATTGACGGACCAATGAGGTAGCACCTCTGATCGGCCACACTTCTTCGATACCATTCTATTACTTTGTGATTGATTGGGTGCACCCCTTGATTTGGGAGTGATGTTCGAGGTGGGCGGTAGTGGCTGCTATGCGTCACCACCAGACCGGATGCGTAATTGGTATATCTACCCTGGCATTGCCTAGTTGTGCCGTGTCACCTACCATAGCGAGCTTTACTACGAGTTTGAATTTCTCCCGTAGCTTGTGGAGTATCGAGGATAGCTCCCATTTTGGGAGTATGCTAATACTGGATAGACTACTGGGACTATTACGTGTTAAGGGGAATATTGGGTCACTCCTTAATGCTATTTAAAAGTTTGTTTATTTTATATTAGACATTATTATAATAGCGAATATTACTACATAGTAGATAGTTTAACGGATCCTTAAAGAATGGGCGATCCCAAGCATTATTTAAGTTACTTGTACCTTTAGTACAGTTCACTTGAGTTGGTTTACATTGTATAAGTATGTATGTCCTGACTCGAGTGTTTTGTGTTTTGCTTTACGCTTGGGTCAGACTGAGTGATACAGTATTCGAGACTCACCTTTGGAGTTGGAGTTTTGCTTTGAAGAACCAGATATCTATTCATTTTGTTATCCAGTTGATTCCAATTGTATTCTGAGTTGTACCTGATTATCATACTGTTACTCCTATTGTATCTTGGTATTCCTATTGTATCTTAATTTACTCTGATGTATTTATATAGTAGCTTCATGAACTATTATTTCTTTGTTTCCGCTGTATTATATTACTCTGTGTCCGTGATATGTGATTATTTATTTACTGTTTATGATGAGTTTGCCAAATTTTTATTTACAACGCGGTATTTTGAGCAATTCAAGTCCGACATGTGCAGATGCGAATGGTTGAAAATACCGGGTTGTTACATTGATCTACCTTCAGCCACTGCTTGCCCTAGCCGTCGCCGCCCAAGCAATTGTTGTCTAAAACCGCCATCGTCCAAGCCGACATCGTCCAAGCTCCTCTCTTGCTGTTACCATCATGAATCTCACCGAAACCTAAATCTCACCTCCCTTGCTGTTCTCACTCCAACATCCAAGCAATCGTCATCTGAAGCCGCTGTCATCCAAGCCATAGTCCAACATTTCCTATAGTCATCATCACCCTGAATCTCACCAAATGATAGTTAAAAATAGCATTTGTCCTTTTAAAGTACATTAGAATGAATGGAATGTGCCGAATGATAGTTAAAAATAGCATTTGTATTTTTGAAGTACATAAGAATGAATGGAATGTGCCGAATGATAATTTAAAATAGCATTTGTATTTTTAAAATGCATTAAAATGAATGAAATAGGTCGAATGATACTTAAAAATATCATTTGTATTTTTAAAATGCATTAAAATGAATGGAATATGCTAGATAACTGAATGATAGTTAAAAATATTATTTTTATTTTTAAAATACATTAGAATGAATCGAATGTGCCAAATAAGAGTTAAAAATAGTATTTTTATTTTTAAAATACATTAGAATGAATCAAATGTGCTGAATGATAGTTAAAATAGCATTTGTATTTTTAAAGTGAATTACAATGAATCGAATGAGCTGAATGATATTTAAAAGTAGAAATTGTATTTTTTAAAGTACTTTAGAATGTATCGAATGTGCTGAATGATAGCTAAAATAGCATTTGTAATTTGAAAGTGCACTACAATGAATCGAATATGCCGAATGATTATTGAAAATAGCATTTGTAATTTATTGTGCATTAGAATGAATCAAATGTGTCAAATGATAGTTGAAAATATACTACAAGAACAACAGTATATAGCGACAACACAATTCCGATGGTAATTTCCGACGGCTAGCGACAGCTTCATCTTCGTGTCATTTCTGTAATTAAAATACAATAATCGTTACACGCCGTCGAAAGCCGATGAAAATTAAGCCGTAGGTGGCCGTCGATAGCCGACGGAAATAATCGTGTTTACAGGCCAGTTTGGTTGAGAGTTGCTTCATTATCTTCTTTCACCCAAATCAATCAAAATCCCCAACTCCCTCACCTCCTCCCCGCGAGAGCCAGCCCCCCACGTCTTCCGAAGCATCTCCAACATCATCAATCATCACTCCCAACAACTCTAGCCTCTCTATCCATCTCCAAATCAGGTTTTTCCTAAACCCTAATTGATTTTGATTTGTTAATATAGGGTAAAATTGTAATTCTTGTTGTTTATAATAGCTGATTGATTGTTTATTTACATTAACTAATTAGTAATTTGATTAGTTTATTTAAATAAACCCTAAACCCTTATTAGTAATTTCCTAAACCCTAATTTATATTTTGGTAGTTTATTTACATTAACTTATTAGTGTGTATATACGTTGATTATTTAGTGTATATGCGTATTTGAGCTAACATTTGGTTTGCATTTAGTTAGTTACGATTGATGTGAATGATTGTGTTTATAATTTGTAAAATTATGAAAACGATAATTAAAATATATTAATCATAGTTAAACCCTTAATCGTTTATATAAAATCAAGTTTAGTACAATATTGTGTGGCATGATATAAACTAGTGTATACTATAGTTTAATATTATTTTAAATAAAATATAATACTATATACGTAATTCGTTAAGTTGAAGACATGAATAATATATATTTTCGAAATAGTTAAAATCATATAATATAGTATATATTAAATAAAACAGCAGAATGCAAATAAACCATTGTACAAATGCTAATATATGTTATATAATTTACTAATCGTGCACAATATTGATATATAATGCTAATATTGATAATCTATAAACAAATTAGACATGCATAATGTGTTTTATTTTTTGTAAACCCCTTAGAGAGTTTTTGGCCCCGTCTGAGAAGTATTGTATATGATCGTTATATGGATATTCGTTTTTTTACAAAACGGACATGCATATTCATTTGATACAATATTTGTCGGATTTGTCCCTGTATTGGACAGGTTACAAACAGTATAAAGTAATTACATTTCGTAAATCATTTCATTTAAATGGTTCACAAAATTCCGACAACACTTTCTTTTTGTTCCTTGTGTACACGAATTTGTGTATGATACAAGGAACACGGGGGAAGTGCTGCCGAAATTTTGTAAAATCGTTTAAAATTAATTGATTTATGAAATATAATTACTATTGTGTTTTTAATGGGAAGTAGGATAACCGACCATCATAGCAAAAAATAATATAGAAGCTAAAAATTTAATATTAAAATCATTTCAAGGCGCAAAACCAATTTAAGGCGCAAGAAAGCGCAAAAAGACGCAAAAGCAATTTCAATGCGCAAAAAGGTGCAAGAAGACGCAAAAAGGCACAAATTAGCAAATTCAATTACATTATTAATAAATACTTTTTAATTAAAAAATAAAATGTCAATCCATAGAATTATATGAATAATACTAATTTTAATTTCTATCATAGGTTTTAAAGTAGGAAAAATGGTCAATTATTTTACCGATCGGAGCTGGATGTATGAACAACGAAGGGAAATGGGAGGCTTAATAAGTGAATATTTTTGTAATGGGGTACATGTGTTTATTGAATTCGCTTTAGGTGATAATGAAAACGACGAAGAAATTCGTTGTCTATGTAGTAGGTGCAAACTGTTGAAGCACTTGATACCAGATATGGTTAGAGTTCATTTGCACCAATATGGTTTCGTGCTGAATTATTTGGTGTGGGATCGTCATGGAGAAATTGTAGCACCTAATCAAGAACAATCAGAGGAGGAGGTTGGTGATGAAATTAGTACGATGAATCTCATAGAACATATGGTTGAAGATGCAGCATAATCAATGTTCCTTACCGTTGAAGTTGATAATGACGATGTTAACATGGAAGAGGAACCAACAGTTGAAGCAAAAAATATATATGATTTATTGGATGCTGCTAAGAAACCCTTATCGAATGGCTGTACAAGCGGCACTCAATTATCAGTAACTGTAGAGTACATTGCGATGAAATCAAAATACAACCTCATAGAAGCCGGATTTACAATTGTTGTACAAGTTGCTAAATGGCATATGCCACCCAATAATTTAATATGTGAAAATAATTATAAAGTAAAAAAACTTATGTCTGCTTTCGGTTTACCATATCAAAAAATAGATACTTGTTTAAATGGTTGCATGTTGTTTTGGAAAGAAGACATCATTCTTAGGAATTGCAGAATATGTAACTAGGAAAGATACAAACCAAGAAAAAAGAAGGGAAAAGAAGTTTCAGACAAGCATATGCATTACTTACCTATCATTCCTAGACTTCCAAGGTTATATGCATCGTCTGTAATAGCGCATCATATGAGATGGCACAATGTGATAACATAGGAAGAAGGTATGTTAACACACCCTGCTGATGGAGAAGCATGGAAGCATATTGAAAAGAAATATCCCGTTTTCGCAGTAGAGAGCCGTAATGTTAGGCTTGCTTCATGTGTTACCCTGCCTTTTGGTCAAGGCCGGGATATCAACAAATTGGCTAAAAAGGATGGATATCAGGATTGGAGATCGATTGGAAACAAGGCTATGATCGATACCGTCAAAATTGGACCAAGATCCAATCAAAGTGGGATCGATCGGGAATGATAAATAAGGCTCGGTGAGGCTACACTTCGAATTTCAAGTCAATCAGAGTTCATATGCTCAAGTTATGGATGGATCAATATTCGTATGATCGATTGGAAACAAGGCTATGATCGATACCGCCAAAATTGGACCAAGCTCCAATCAAGGTGGGATCGATCGTGAATGATAAACAAGGTTTGGTAAGGCTACACTTCGAATTTCAGGTCAATCAGAGTTCATATGCTCATGTTATGGATGGATCAATATTCGTATGATTGATTGGAAACAATGCTATGATCGATACGGTCAAAATTGGAATAAGCTCCAATCAAGGTGGGATCGATTTGGAATGATAAACAAGGTTCAGTGAGGCTACGGTTCGAATTTCAGGTCAATCGGAGTTCTTATGCTCAAGTTATGGATGGATCAATATTCATGAAAAACTGGCCCGTATCGATGTTCTCGTATCCATCACTATGGATACCAGATGATGGATACCAAATGATGGATACCAGCTAATGGATATGAAGTGATGGATACCAGATGATGGATACGAAATGATGGATAACAGCTGATGGATATGAAACGATGGATAACAGCCGATGGTACCAAATGATGGATACCATATGATGGATACAAATTGATGGATAAGAAATCATCAACCTGCACTTTCCATCTCAAACTTGGATCGATCATATCTCACAAACTACACACTGGAATTTCATGAAATTTGGAGAGCAAGGACTTGGCACTATTGTCTTTCACCATGATCAGTCCTAGCCTAATCGGAGCGATTCCTGATCGATAAGAAATTGAGATGGATCGATCGGGGATCGATCTCTACACTTGCAATTTCAAAATTGGATCGATCATATCTCACAAACTACACACTGGAATTTCATGAAATTTGGAGAGCAAGGACTTGGCACTATTGTCCTTCACCATGATCGATCCCAGCCTAATCGGAGTAGTTCCTGATCGATACAAAATTGATATGGATTGATCGGGGATCGATCTCTGCACTTGCAATCTCAAACTTGGATCGATCATATCTCCCAAACTACACACTGGAATTTCATGAAATTTTTAGAGCAAGGACTTGGCACTATTGTCTTTCACCATGATCGATCCCAGCCTAATCGGAGCTTTCCTGATCGATACGAAATTGATATGGGTCGATCGGGGATCGATATCTGCACTTGTAATGTCAAACTTGGATCGATCATATCTCACAAACTACACATTGGATTTCATGAAATTTGGAAAGCAAGGACTTGGCCCTATTGTCTTTCACCATGATCGATCCTAGCCTAACCGGAGCGATTCCTGATCGATACGAAATTGATATGGATCAATCGGGGATCGATCTCAGCACTTGCATTCTCAAACTTGGATTGATCATATCTCACAAACTACATATTGGAATTTCATGAAATTTGGAGAGCAAGGACTTGGCACTATTGTCTTTCACCTTGATCGATCGTAGTCTAATCAGAGAGATTCCTGATCGATATGGATCGATCAAGGATCGATCCCAAACCACCTTGGATCGATCATGTGGGCCCACCTGCGCTTGAGAAAAGGTATTTCGAGTTTTGGGGCAGATTTTACTAGATCTACTCCTATAAATAGCGACTCTATGGCAACTAAAATGGGGATCTTCTTCTGCTTTTCTAGGCGAGACTCTGCCATTTTGGTTTTTGATTTCAAAGGCTTGTAACTGTAATCACAGTATAAAAGGAATAAAAGGATTAATTCAAAGTGGACGTAGGCCGAAGATAGCCGAACCACTATAAACCTTGTGTTCTTTGTTTTCTTGCTTATTTTAATTTTCTTATTTCTTCATTTCTGCTCTCTACATCGTTTGGATCTGGAATCTGTGTTTGGATATTGAGGATTTGTGTGTAAACACTGGTGCTTTCACTACTTCCGGGGTTTATGACCAATTTTGGTGCAAACATTATGTACGGATGGATTTTCACCGTTTTCCCAGTTTAGTTCTAAATATTCGTTTTGGTCTATAATCGTTACACCTTACAATCCACCTTCGCGAATGTGTATGAAAACTCCATATATGTTTCTCACAATTGTCGTCCCTGGCCCAGATGATCCGACACAAGAAATCGATGTTTACTTACAACCGTCCCTGGCCCTATATTTTTTATTCAACCATTCCTCCATTTTCATCGTCGTTGCAGCACTCCATCCATCTACTCCTCACCACATCGTCGCGGTAGCTCTCCAACTCGATTTTCTCCTTATGGTGCCATAAATAGGTATATTTAGGTATGAATTTTATAAATTGATTTTGTGATTCTAAATTGTTTGCATTGACGTAGTTGTAGTTGTTTACGACTTTAATTACATCTTGATTAAATTTTACGCATGAAATTGTCTGCGATTGTTTGTAATTATTCGTTAGGTTTATGTAGCTATAGACGTTTATGACTTTAATTACATCTTGATAAAAGTTTATGCATGTAATTGTTTGTGATTCTAAAGGGTTAGTAAACGTATAAATGTATAATCTGCCTACACCGTCTAGATAAATGACAATCTCATTTTATTAACAACAATTTTGATTTCTATCTTCAGTTTATGCATATTTATAGTCAAAAGAAGAAAGTAATTGACTAGATGCGAAGTGACAAATAAAACCAACTTTTTCTAATGTAAGTATTTAGCATTTTGCTTTACTCATGAACTTCTCACTTTTCCTTTCTTCTTTAACCTTAAAAGAAATAGAAAATGGTTGAAATAAATAATTGCAAGCTGCAAGAGTTTATAAACTTCCTTAGACTAAACAAACTAACTAAAATAAAAAACATACTCGATCTTTAGTTAACTAGTGGTTAGATGGTAAAGTTATCGTACTGCAAGTTCTTGTTTGAAATTTTCAATTAGTAATCTAATGATTCTTTTTGTTCAATACAAAACGAACAATACAGCTTAATGAAATTTTTATATATTTATTACAAATCTATTGTTAGCAGTATAAACAAATAATGACAGATAAATCGTATTTGGGTAATGGCAAACCTGACCCTGATGTGATGTAACAAATGTTAGCAATCCATAAAGTATATATTCATGCTTCTTCACGGTAACCATGTCATAAAGAAGCGGAGGGGTTCTCAAACTTCCCACTCCTTACATATTGCTTCATCATGTGTGTTTATGTTGTTTCTATGCTTTGATTTACCGCTCCTTATTTTCACTATTTTGCGATGAATGCACATTTATCTCTTTCTATTTTTGGGTTTGTAGTTCTACAAATTCTCTTGTTCTTCCACCCTAAAGTACCATGCACACACTTAGAATGTGATTTTTGCGATGTCTCTGCCTTGGACCACTTTGGTTGCATTCGACTCAAAATTATTATTTTCTACCATTTTGTTTGCCTTGGACCAAGGCAAGGCCTGATTATACCGAACATTAATGCATTTGTTTTTTGGTTTCCTATGCTAAGATTAAACTTAGTTGCCTATGTAACAAAATAGAAGTTTATTTTTAAATGATTCTTCTTAGAAAAATCTCTGTGTATGAAATTTTATCATGTGGGCTACATGTATGAAACTGATGCACATTTAACAAAATTGAATCTTATTAGAGCTGATGGGCTATGTGCATGAAACTAATGCAGGTGCAACAAAATAGAAAACTAAAAGAAAGACTACCCAATATAAGCACATAGCCTAAAAGAAATTAATACATGTTTAGCTACCTTACAAAAATCTATAACTAAACTCTATTGCAAAACTACTAAACATGTAACAATTTGCTAGCTACCTTAATTACATAATTCATTTGAGCATAGAAACAGATCAAATGCATTCATCCACAAAAGGAATTATTTGGAATATACATATATACTTTTGTTATATTGGTCAACTTGCGACCTTCTGTCTGTCATACTACAAAAGAATATAATAATTACCTCATTTACTTAATTATACCGTTCAGTAATTACCTAACAATAATCATCAATAATTAATTACAATATTCGGTACTTACACACTAAAATTTGTTAACGGTACTATTCGATAAGTAAATAACATTATATGAACATTTGTTTTTTCACGTACTTACAGTCTTCACCTTCTGTATTGTACTGACTTGGTCTTTTACACTATTTGGATCCGATTTTAAATTAAACATTTAAATATGAAGTAGATTCATACTATAGATGAATAAGAAGTTTTGTTTATTCCAAGATCCAAAACCTCATTCAATTTGCAGTTTTTTATTAACACGGATTAATTTAAGTTTTCACGTATTGGGACTCCTAATTGTCCTCAGTTAGCATTTGTTTAAACTTCAGCTCTGTAAGTGTGCTAACAGCGATTTGTCCATTTTATAGATGTTGACTATTTTCAGTTAGCAATCCTACGTAGTTTAACATTACACTGAATCTTAGGCAAAATAATATGATTTTGGATTATGGTTCAAATACAAAATAATACAATAAATTCGTATTTAAGAAGAAAGCAATGAAAAACTTACCAGAAAAAAGGATTTTGCTGCACTCCCATGGTACAGACTGATAGTTGCATTAGGGATGTTAAATGTTGAATCATTAATTAATACATGTTTAGCTTCCTTTAAAAAAATCCACTGATTCACTATATGGATCTTTTAATTACTATAAGATTGATGATCATAAACAATTTATGTTTACACTTCCTAACTTAAAGTTGCAGACATATACCCAACATTCTAAAGTTATTTTTCACTTTTCTACATTATGTTCATCTTATTCAAAAGCAGGTATATAGCTATCATACATAAATTGTACTGTTCTTGGATTTGAACTGCCAAAAAATATATTTAAGGAATCAGTTATCTTAACAGTAGAACTAAAGTGATGTTCACTATAATCAGGGTTGTGCCTTTGAGTGAGTGTTGTATTTTATTTTTTGGCTTGTCTTTTATTATTGAGCTTGTTGTAGTTGCATATTCAGTTACGGCCAGTTTTATTTGTTGCGACTTCAATATTATACGACTTATTTCATACCTAGATGTAATAAGTTAACATATTACATACCCAGATGCAATATTACATGCCTAAGTGTAATAACTTCAATGTGTAGTTATTTTTTTTATTACAACAGACAACCAATTTCCACGTCAAAGTTTGAAGACTTATTTGCCTTTATACGTCGAAGATGGAAAAAGATTGGTTTTTTTTAAATAGGTGATAATACAATGCTTAACTTAATATGTATTTTGAGAATTAAAACATGTAATCTGATATTAAAACTCAATTTTTTCTTATATTTTTAACCGTTTTCATAGAACTAGTATAGAGTACCGACAAGAAGCATTGAATTCGTGCATGATGTAAAGAGGAATGTAAGAAATGTAGAAAAAAATTTATGCCCCTGCAAAGATTGTCGAAATCTTAGTCATCATGATCACTCCGTCATCATTGAACGTTTAATTATGAAAGGAATGGATCCTAGATACATGAGAAGTGTATGGTATAACCATGGCGAAGAGATAAATGTAGAGAAGAAAACATAGTCGTTTGACGTATATGATTTATTCAAGATGATTTATTCATTATTAAGATGAAGATTTTTTGAATCATGAATTTTTTGATGATGATAAAAAGAATGTTGATTCTCAAAGAAAAGAGGATGAGTTACTAAAGAACTTGGAAAATTCAGAAACTCTATTGTATCCTGGTTGCACAGATCGCATAGAATTATCTACCATCACCGTCTTGTATAATCTTAAATGCGAGACTGGCTTGTTTGATAATGGGTTTGATAAGCTTTTAATTGTGTATATTTTTGCTGAAGGATAATGTGCTTCCCAAAACCTTATATGAAGTAAAGAAATTTCTTAAAGCATTTGACATGGGTTTTGAAAAGATACATTCTTATGAGAATGACTGTTGCTTATTCAGAAAAGAATATAAAGAATTAGATACTTGTCCAAAATGTGGTTCTTTGAGATGGAAGAAAAATCAAGATACCAAAGAGATTATACTAGGTGTTCCACTTAAAGTGTTGAGATACTTTCCAATAATCCTGAGATTTAGAAGAATGTATGGATCTCAAAAGATGGCAGAAGATTTAAGATGGCATTTTAATAATAGAAGCAACGATGGAAAAATGCGTCATCGAGGATTCTATGACATGGAAAATGGTGGATGAAAAGTATAAATCTTTTTAATCCGATCCATGCAATCTTAGGCTTGGTCTTGTTACACATGGATTCTATCCATTTTCCATGTTGAGTTCGAAATATAGTTGCTGGCCGGTAATGCTTGTGACATATAATCTCTCGCCTATGTTATGTATAAAGAAGAAAATGTTAACTTCACTTATACCAGGCCAAAAGTAACCTAGGAATGTTAGTGATGTATATTTGGCACCGTTGGTGGAAGACTTGCATCATTTGTGGTGTAATGGAGTTGATGCTTATGATGCATTTAATAAAACATTGTTTAAACTGGATGCAATTTTGCTATAGACAATTAATGATTTTTTGGCTTATGGAAATCTTGCAGGATGTCGTGTAAAGGGGGGAAAAAGCTTGCCCACTGTGTGGTGTCGATACCTATTCCCGTTGGTTGAATCATAGTCGAAAGAACGTCTACATAGGTCATAGAAGATTTCTACCTATTTCAAATTCACGACGGAAACAAATGGCATTGTTTGATAACACCATAGAGAAAGATAATGCTCCTAGATTTCTAACTGGGAGAAACATTTATGCATTGTTGAAGGATTATTCAAATGATTTTGGAAAAGAAAATTAAGAAAAGGAAGTGTGCTCATGATATAGAAGATAAATATGATAAGATCAACGATCCCACAAAATGGAGCTATCAAGGTGAAAAAAAGATCAATTTTCTTTGATTTTCCATATTGGAAGGTTAGTGGTTAATTTATTTACTTTTCATTGTTTTAATAGAAGAAAAATGTAGTAATATTATAGTTTTGATTTGCGCAGGAACTTCTATTACGTCACAATTTAGATGTGATGCATGTAGAGAAAAACATTGGTGAAAGCTTATTGGGCACGATGTTGTATGGTAATAAATCAAAAGATGGAACCAACTGTAGAAAGGATTTAGAGGATTGGGGAATTCGACATGAGTTTCATGCACAACCTCGTGGGAATAAAACATATCTTCCACCGCCTCCATATATGTTGTCAAATTCCGAGAGAAAAATATTGTGAGAGAATAAGCTTTTGGGGACGTGCAAGAGACAATCTATTTATAGAAACTTTATCTATTTCCGCTGTGTAGTTTGGTTTTGCCTATTTGGTTGTAATGGCAAGTTGTATAATTGCCAAGTATTTCTGATCAACCAAGGGGGCATCTTCATATGTCACTCTTGGAGTATTTTGTATAGTTATATTTTCTCTAAATGAGGTATTATGAATGAGATTATGTGATGAATATGAAGTATCATTTGTGAAATGAGATGTGAAAATTTGTTATTAAACTATGTTGAAATTTTTTCATATCCATGTGCTTCTGATTATTGATATTATTAACATAGCCGCATTTTATCATCGAGAATTAATAACTATGGATGACTGGCATCCGTAGCAGTTAGTTTTAGGCCTCATAATGAGGGAGTTACACCTAAATGTGAGGTTAATCAAGATATTTAGCAAGCTTGATGATTAAACCTACTCCTACAGAGTGGATTGGAGCTAGTCAAAGGTGAGACGCAAATCTAGTGAAGATTATTTCTAAGCCAGAGATGGGGGTAGATTTTGAGGATATGAAGTAGTACATATTTGACAATAGTGGTTGGAACCGCAAAGATGGGAGAATTAAATATTCCCAATGTGGATGGACTTAGAGATGAGGTGCCAAAAGGGTACCATCACTCGAAGTCTACGATCCATCCAGGTGGTAATAAAATGTATAAATATATAAAACAAACATTCTATTAGGAAAGCATGAAGAAGGATGTCAGGACATTCATCTCCATTTGTATGAATTGTTAGCTAGTCAAAGTTAAGCAAAAGAAACCAAGTTGTTTATTTCAACTGTTTGAAGTTCCATAGTAGAAGTTGGAGCAAATAACTGTGGACTTCATCAATGGATTGTCTATGACTAGAGGAGGGCACGATAGTACTCATAGATAGATTGACAAAGAGTCTATTTTTTGCATTTAAGGTCCAATAAAACAACAACAAAACTTTTTAAGTTGTTCATGCATTGGTTGTCCGACTCCATGTAGTACCAAACATCATTGTGAGCGATATAATCATATTATTTATGTGTGGATTTTAGAGAATAATGAATGAGGCATTGGGTTAGAAGCTAAATTTGAGCATAACTTGCCACCTATAGATGGATATTCATACGGTGAGAGTGAATCATATACTCGGGGGGTCTTTTATGAGCATGCATACATGATTTTGGAGGCTCATGGGAAGATTTTATACACTTAGTGGAGTTCACGTAAAATAATAGCTATTAGTCAAGCATTAATATAACACTATTTCAAGTGTTATACGACCGACCATGCAATACCTTATCGTGTTAGTAGGAAACAAGGGTGTAACTAATTTTTAGGCCAAATATGATAAGGGATACATCAGAGGAGGTAGAGGTCATTCAAAAACAAATGAAAGATGCACATGATAGATGAAAAGCTATATCGATAAGATATTTCTTGATCTAGAGTTCTCTTTTGGCGATATGAATTTGCCAAAAATTTTCCGTTGGTAATATGGAAAGCTGGCACCGAGGTTAGTTGGAACATTTCTGATACTCGAGAGGATTGAGAATCATGTATATAGAGTCGATTTACCTTGGAAGATGGAGGGTGTGCACAACATCTACCATATTTAGCAACTTAGAAAGTTAGTGCATGACTTAGGCATGATAATTGGACTGGATCAACATGACGACTTGGAAGTTGAACCTGAAGTAGAAATACCTTGTAAGCTTACTTGTATAGTTAAGTATGGTATGAACAGCTTAGGAGGAAGACTGTAAAGGTCATAGCGGTTCATTAGAGCGAGAACAAAGAAGGTTGTACCTAAGAGACCAAGGAGAGCATGTGGGTTGCGTATTTGTATCCCTTTGTTTGGTAAGGTTTCCTATATTTTAGGTATAATGTGCATGATAGGACGATAGTAAAGGTTGGTCGCTATGCTTTTATGTTATGCATGCTTAGTTGCTTGTATGTTTTGGCTTTGTGCTTACTTGACGATGGAAATTTGGGGATGAAATTTTAAAGGGGGGAGAATACAATGACGTATATTTTTTTGGGCACATTTTTGACTTTAGCCGAAAAGGTGCACATTTTCAAGATAGTAACTGTGTAGATACCATAACCTTTTATAGGAACTAAGTTTTAAGTTGATTCTTATTCAGATAAAAGAACTAGTGTAACTCTATTCTGTATAATAGTCATAATAGCGATTTGGCATGGCCGTTTGAGTGCTATGAATATTTTAAGTTTTTAGCCCGACTAGATAGATTTTGGGCTTCGATCCAAAGCTCAATAACTTGGCCTATTTTTAAATTTTGGGTTTTGGGGGTAAATGGTGGTTATAAAATCCATCAAATCACTTTATTTAAGATCCAAAAACATCCATAAATCTCCGTTAGCATTTCTTCACCAAAAGTCAACTAAAAAGCTTACAATTTTCAAACAAATTAGTAGAGTTAAGAGGCTAAAGCTTAGAGATATCATTAGAAATCAAATAATCATCATCTTGGAAAGATAAAATTAGTTTGATTTGCCACTTATATAAGATTTTCCTTCATTTGGAGCTATTTTGGTGATTATAATTAGGTGAGTGGTTTATATCTCTTAATCATATAAGTTAATATATATGTTTTTGAAATGTAGCCACTTTTCAAACTAAAAATCTATTTTTGCTTTATGAATTGATTTGAAAAGAAGATTTTAATGATGTTTTTGAAATGCATTAAAACATGTGTTATGATGATATAGTCCTATATGTGTAGTCTTGGTGTATGATGAAATGCTTGAATGATATGTTGTGTGTTTTAAACACATGTTTGTTTGTATGGATGATTAAATGTGTTTTGAGTGACTTGGGATAATGGGATGATGAATCTAATGGATGATTAAATGTGTTTTGAGTGATTTGGGATGATGAATCTATGGATGAAGAACTCTCATGTGTAAGGACTAAACCATATATGATGAGCTCTTTCATGATTACAGAAAGAGGTAAAGTTTGAACCATAGGGCATATCGATGGATTAGTTTTAGAGTGCATAGAGCTAGTCATTGTAGTTTGAAGAATGCACATAGATCTAAATAGAAAGATGTAAGATAGATTGACTGCTGGAAAAGGGGTAGAAACTTAGTGAAGATTTCTCTAAGTAATGGATCGGTACTATAACACCCTGCCCTTATACCCTTTACCCGAAGATTAATACTAAAGTAATGTTGTTTGATAATACAAAGAATGGGACTATAATCGTGCTCCATTGTACACATTCTGTGACGCCCCACCTCAATACCCACGCTAGCCAAGGACACTACGATGTAGTGCTGTCAACTAGCACGGAGAATAAGGCTGTTGAGGAGCGACCATCCATGTAATTGATTATCACACGGTGGCTATAAAATAATCTTCGGAAACAAACATAGAAATAAACATAACACAAAGCAGTCACAGACATCCATATCACAAAGGCGGAAGAAGATATGAATATATAACTAACACATGAAAGTGTACATCAGAGTAGTGGTCAAAAAGTTCCACAATAATACAAAAGAATAGCAACATGTGCTATACCAAAAGAATACAACTATGAGTCCATATCTCAAGTGTATACAACAAAAACTGCTAAACTAAATAGGCAGCCAAAAGTCAGAGTAGCAAATCTCGGAAGGAAGTCAAGCAGAAGCACCTGTAACATCTCGGTCTGACCCGAGTATTATTTAAGAAAATAATAAACGGATCAGTCTAACTATAAATATCAGATGACATGATATAAAATAAGAGATATGGCATAAACGTAAAATATCCATACTGACATACTACTATAAGTATGAAAATGATGATCAACAGGAGGTCAACCGATGAGAAATGATCAATATCACGAGAATCTTCTCAAAGATCCAAAGAGGGCATCATACCCTAAACTTGTACTCATAACAAGTCAATGACATAAAAATCCAGAAATCAAACAAGAAATCCAGAAATC
The DNA here is from genome assembly GCA_030737815.1 of Allium fistulosum. Lineage (NCBI taxonomy): Eukaryota > Viridiplantae > Streptophyta > Magnoliopsida > Asparagales > Amaryllidaceae > Allium > Allium fistulosum. Next base: position 718,256,138 of record CM060908.1, read on the forward strand.
ATAAAAAGAGAAAGAGGCCTATCACATGATGGTCCGAAGACCATGGGGCGCTACCCCATATGTGTGAGTCGAAATCACACTGATTGAGGCCTAGGCTAACCAAAAAGCAAAAAGGTATGTGTGAATGGAATCACACAAGTGGTGTCTAGCCTAACCTCGCAAACGAAAAGATATGTGTGAGTCGGAATCACACTACTGCGGTCTAGACTAACCTTGCGGACAAAGAGATATGTGTGAGTCGGAATCACACTACTGCGGTCTAGTCTAACCTTGCAAACAAAGAGACATCGCACAATTGCTAGTCTTAATCATAAAATGATCATCATGATCAGCGAGAAGTGTCAATCACACCAAGCTAGTAAATATATGAGTTTAGCTTCATGTCCCATAACCACTTGCTTAACTTAAATATTTACGAACGAGCTGTAAATCTTCACTAGGAAATTGTCACGAAAAGGGTTCAATCGAACAAGTCCAAGAGCTAACCGACGAAGTGAACGCAAGCGTTTCATACCACTCGTTTTACTAAGTCGTTTAAGTCGATTTCTCATTCGAGTGAAGTAAAGGCTTATATATATTAGTAGATTGAAAATCGGTTTGAGAAAACGAACTTTTGATGTTAAAAATAGTGTTGAAATCGATTTGATGAAAGAGTTTTGATATTTACTACTAGTATTAAAACCTTCATATCTTTAAAGTGACAAGTCATAAAACGATTGTTGGAACAATCTATCACAAAAATTCACATTCGGAGACGTGAATAAAATCCAAGGAAATCATCTTAAAATGCATCAAAGTGGAAGTTCTGATGAATGCTTTTCAGATAAGATTGCCTTCGCAGAGTAATACGTCACGGTACGACCTAGTGAAGTCAAGCGGTCTCGAGAAGCCAAACGACCTAAGGGAAGAATGCCACGCGACCTAGCAGAAGAAAAGGTCGAACGACCTAGGGAAAAACATGTCAAACGACCTAAGTGCTAACTCGCGAACGACCTACGACTTAAGAGGGTTCTGCGACCTAAGTGGGATGCGTGACCTAAGAAAGTACGCGACTAAACAGTTTAAGGGTCTACGACCTAACGAGTTAAAATGGTCCAACGACCTAAGAAAATTAGGGTCATACGACCTAAAGAGGTTCGCGACATAAGATTGTTCGCGACCTAAAAGTGCACGACCTAAGGTCTTACGACCTAAGCCTTGAACGACTTAGTGGAACGAACGACTTAACGACCTAAGCCTTGAATACGAGCTACGAGCTAAGGCAGGAACGACCTAGTGAAGTTAGGTCGAGGACGACCTACGACTTAAGCCAGGGCGAGCGAGCTAACTGCAAACGACTTAAGGCCAAACGACTTACGACTTAACTCGAGGCGAACGAGCTAACTGCAAACGACTTAAGCCTTTAACTCGTGAACGACTTATGCCTTTAACTCGTGAACGACTTATGCCTTTAGCTCGTGAACGACTTAACATTTTGCCTGGAGATTATAGGTCGGCAATGACCTACGACTTAAGGGCGAACGACCTAACTCCGAACGAGCTAAAAATGGCCAGAACGACCTAGTAGCAGTTTTTCACCAAAATCACTAAATTTTGGAGTTTTTCGCCAATCCAATCCAAACCAAATGCAGATATTCATACAAATGCAATATAGGATCATTCCCAACAGTCCAAGATAGATATAGGCAAGATGTGAGATCAAAAATCTCACATTTTCACGGAATTTGATGAAGATGGAGATTTGAAAGCAAAGCAAGAACACCAACAAGCTTGAATCAATGTTCTTCACGTGAATTTGATGTTGAATCTCGGATTTGCAATAGAATTTGAGTTTGGAGTTTCAATTTCCACTTCCCACCACCATTTTTGATGAAGCTTGGATGTTAAAACAAATGGTGAATGAAGTGAGGAAGGGGGTTGGGCTGAACTAAGGAAGTGCAGTCCAAACCAAAGTCACACGCGGGAAAAGTGACGAAAATTTCACTATCTCCAAACATATCGAAGTTTATACTCAAAAAGATCGCAAACGTCATTTTGAACTCAATGGGGGTGGTCTCGAGTCCTAATTTGACCGTATGCAAAAAATAGCTTTTCGGACTAACATCCGACTAACGATAAAATATTTAAATATAAAATCGATAGATAGGCGGGTTGTTACACATTCGATTGGACCAACATGGATACATGATAATAATAGAAGATTACTTAGCGGCACATTCCTCATCCCAATACAAAGCAACGGTATGAGGAATTTCCCAAAACAGAACAAAATAGAATCAGTAACATTAATAACTATACCCAACACATGAATAAGGATAGAAATAAAATATGATACATAGCAACAGTCACGGTAGTCATTACATCACAAAATGAAACATCTCATGTCTACAAACTCAACTATGCAAAAGTGAAAAATAACTACACACATATACATATACATCATAGATATATACGTAAAACATGACATAAAATATCATCTCATAAACATATATCAAACTAATCATAATGTATGCCTCTTGCATATTCTCCAAAATTGCTCCAAATGTGCCATCAAAAACCAAAACAAAATGTCCTACAAAACAACCTCAGGCTAACCCAAGTTGTTTTAAAAATAGCATACCTTAGGTCAGGCTAAATCTAGTTATGAGTGTAATGGTGTAGAATAATAAAGAACAGCAAATAAAATGTGTATATGTATGGTAAACGCCACAAACTTACTAATTACCAACCATCTCATTGCACACACAAAATTTTATAACATTTGTGTCATGTCTATATTCTAGTGACTCACAATTTTAATCAGTTAAGATTTACACCTAATCACATGTTTTAGTTATAACCTTTATTTTTAAGCACACAACTGACAGGGTTAACAGATAAATTTGTAAGTAATTCACTCCTAGTTTAATTTATCTATGAGAAGCATAGTCAACACCAAGGGATTTCGCCTCTCCCCAACCCAGAGTTGTTAGTTCCCTACATGATATTTTTTTACACCATATTACTCATCACCTCATTGGCTCACCTTGTTATCTATCAATCACACTATGTCACCTTGCCTCACTTGTTGTGCCTTTTTAGTAAATCGAAACACTTGTGAAAATGATACGAAGTTGTCACTACACGGGGAGCTACTCCATAATCAGCCCAACTAGGATGGAATACTAGCCTACATGGTGTCTCACATCAATTCAATCAAAATATTGTTATACACATACTCACTTATGAAAATAACCCACCTAATTCTTGTTTCAACCTCTATCACTAAGGGGTTTTACATGATAAAGCATAAAGACATAGCACATACACAACACGTCATATGATATGGAGCATGCAAAGTAAACTCTATACATTGCATAAAGGAACATAAGAACAACACAACCATATCATACACAAGAATGATTTTATCATTTTATTTTTATAAGTGAGAGTAACACAATAATATAGACAACTAATAAACATAATGATGTTCTCACTCATCGTTGATTTCGCATAATATATGTAACGACCCGGATTTTTAGTCGTTTGATTTTGAATATATAATTTATTTTAAATGTTGAATTTGAAATGTAGATTGATTTTTGAATATGAAGATTTTGGTTGAAATTATAGAATGAATTAAAATTTCAAATATAACGATTTATCGTAATACGAATAGTGCAAATAATTGGAATTTGAGTTGAATTGAAATGATTTCTAATGTTGATATAAATTCTATTTGATTTAGAATTGAGTTAATAAGTTTTTAAAACAAAAATTTCAAGTGATTTCGTCAATTTGTGAAATCGTCCATTTAGTCGACGCGTTAAAATAACGATCCGGGGCACAGTCTTGGAATTCGATGAAACCAGTTACATTGGATCTGTAATAGTGTATTATTATCGAATTTCAATTTCCGTAGCATCTAGAGTTACCGTTTATTCGTACGGGATACAAACGCGTTGAAATTAATATTGAAAATTTAATATTTTAATTGGGATTCAAAAAAAGCTATCTTCTCCATACGATTGAATTAGGCCTCGGAAATTGTTCCATCGCGTTGGAATATGGATATAACATTAGGAACGCTAGGCGACATGCATCGATAGGAGTTCGGGATTTCAAGTTATGTTATACGAGATATTTTGGATATAAAATAAAATATAGTTATAAAGTCAAACCCTATAATGTCTCCATCAGCCACCCTATCCTGTGAAGCCGCCCTCCCCTACGAACTTTCCCCCTATTTAAAAATCGCGTATGTTCCTCTTTGTTCTTCTTCATTTCAGTGCAAACAAATTCAATTCGAAAAAAAAAAGATTCACGAAATCAAATCGCGAATGAGTAACAAACAGACTCGAGGCAGCAGGTGAGGAGATGTGAGATGCACCAACAGACTCGTGATGGAGCCAGACGATCAACGCAGTGGGGTAGGTCGTGATTTCTGGGCAAAGGGTTCATACGCGATGGTCGAAGGCGCGATTTCTGGCTGGAAGCAGCGATAGAAGGTGATGTAATAGAGTTCTTTGAGTAGTTTGGCCGTTTTGGAGTGCTGTGATACTATTGGTTGTTCGAACGGTGGTCTATAGGGTGGAGTTATGGACGGAGAGAGGGGCGGCTATGGTGGAGTTGGTGAGCAGCAGGTTAAACGGTTAGATTTGTTTTAAATAATGGTATTAGTTAATAAGATAATTAGTGTAATTTAATCTATCAATAACTTATAATTTTTATATCTAACCATACAAGGTCCGGTGCACACGTAACAAGTCACGCTGGGTTCGCAATAGCAAATACTATGCGATGAAACTGATGTGGGAATTTATTTGGAGTCAATCGGGAATAGGTGGAATTTTAAATTAAATTGAATGTTAGTTAAATTTAATTCAAAATTGGACGATCGACAAATTAAAAATCAAAGTGAGTAAATCTGACTCATTTGGATAACTAGTTTTATTTTAAAGTGTTAAAAATTGTTTATTGATTGATTGGATGAATTGAATTTTTTTTATTATCAGTTGGATGCGATACTATATATATATATATATATATATATATTAGTATATATATTAGTAGGGTATATTTCCCATCGATTGGAGCGGTTGAGACACTATGCGTCCTGCATAATAGCTGATGACCCTATATTACCGCTACATCCTGCCTCGAAACGGGATTGGTATTTTATGTTATATACACTACGCCATAAATGGCCTACTGCAACACAAAAAAAATGTTGGCTCAGGCCCGAAAAATGTTGCCATAGGTCTATGGCAACACTTTTAGGGTGATGCAATTTTTGCCGTTGCCTTAGACCTCAAAGGCAACATTTTGACTATCTAAGGCAACATAAGTAATATTGTTGCAATAGAACCCTATTTGGGTCTATGGCAACACCCATAGGTATCTGTAGCAACATTCCAAAATGTTGCTATAGATATGAACTTTTTGAATTTGTGGGGCCCACAATGTAGAGCATATTTGATTTTTTAATAAAAATAAATATTTATTTAATAAAATGCTATTGCACAGAATTTGATATTTAAACAGTAATTTATTTAAATAAATATTTTATTTCAACATTTGAAATAATACAAATTCCTGACTCCACTATTTTACAATTCAATGATATATAACACTGATATTCACATATACAGATATTCCTCACTACATTACTCAGTTCACTCATTACATATGCAGTTTCAATTTATACAGACACTAACACTGACAAATATATGCCGAGCCGAAGGCGAGCCGAGAAGCAGGTCCGGGCGCAGCGCCGGCGGGGGTCCGGGGCACCGCAATCCCGGCGGGGATCGACCGATTCATCCGATTTCGGAAGATCGAGCCTTCTTTGAAACCTGTCTTCAAGCTCATGCACATTTGATTTGACTCTGTCTTCAAGCTTATATCCAGCTGTCCAGTCTTCAATACCTGTCACATATAATTCAAAAGCAGTAATCTGGAAAATAATATTTAACTCGAACAGAAAATGAAAATATTTTTGTTATATTATTTGCCTCAGGTATTTGGGTTGTTTCTTTTCATAAGTGCATAAGCCAAACATGAATGCAACACATGGATACAAGGCAGTATGGAAGACAGCAAGCAACAGTTCAAGCAAAAATGCACAAAGGAGAAGCCAAGTGCACAAAGTAGTACTCAACACAGCAAGCAACATAACATGACCAAGAAATGCATGTACATGGATGAACATACATGCATCATAAGGCTTGGTACAAGAAACTACTCAAGTGCAACTACTCAAGTGCAAGTTCATACTCAAGTGCAGCCAGATATGTAGACAAGCCAAAAAAACGGACACGGCACAAGGTCAAACCCGAGTCATCGACTGGATTCAACTCAAGGCCAAGCAACCAACAAAACAAACAAGAACCAGGTTCAGCAAAATATAGACAAGCCAGTGCAAGAAACACAGCAGTACACATAGGCAGCCCATCAAGCAAAAAACAGTGAATGCATCAGGCATGTACAAGAGAAACCTAGGCAGTAACATGATATACAGAGGACTTGGAGCATCAGTTCATGTTAAAGAACAAGGTTAGCATGGTACCAGTTCAGTCCAGACCAAGCAAAACCAACAAAGCTCAAGACACATATGTTTGTATTCATCATTGCAATCCAACATACCAGATTTCTCAAAGTCCAACAGAAAGATTAAACACGAGATTATAGGAAATAAAGCCTATAAATAAATCCCAATTCATCATCGGCAAAAGCGTGCGAGTGTAACCAAAATCAAGAATATTCAAGTAAACCAGAAGGCAGAAAACATACCAAATAATATCACATCGCACCCGACGACGAAGTCAAAGCAATTCGAGCAATCAATCAAGGAGAACGAAGGAGCAAGCTACCAGGAACGTTTCTCACACTAGATTCGATCAATCAGAGCATCAAAGCAATTAGAATCGCGTGCCCTAGTTTTCACCGAAACCAATTCGACTACCCCCTGCCACTCTGACATCAGGCCCCAACCACAAAATTGCGACCAAATCAGCAACTCCCTGAACCATCGCAATCCCACAACCTTACCTCGAATCACCAGAATCGCCAAAAACCTGAACAAAATCGCAAATCCGGAAGTAGTGAGGAAAACTGACGCGAGGCGAAAGAAAATAACGGAAATTGATATGGCCGACAAGGGATAAAAGCAAAGCCAGTTATTCTCCAGATCGAAGAAACAAGGAGGAGCGGCGTTATTTTTTTTAAAGTCGGCGGAATAAAAATTAGGGATTGGAAAATTGGGGTGAGAAACGAAAGCGGATGAGTGAAAAGTAAAGCGGGAAATGGAAATTGGTAAGGTGTGGATCGATGGTGTGAATCGACGGTTGAGATTTTTTTTTAAATGGTGGTGTGGATCGCTGAGGTGTAATTTTTTTTTAATTTTTTAATCTGAAAACATCTATGGCAACACTATATAAAAATGTTGCATCGTGTTACACTTGTTTAGCTAGAGCAACACATTTCTATGGCTAAGGTAACACCAAAAATACAACGTTGCAGTAGGACCAAAATTCTATAGCTATCGCAACATTTTAGCTGGCAACACCTTGCAAAAATGTTGCAGAAGGTCATTTATGGCGTAGTGATAAGATCTGTGGATGCAGGGAAACAGGTTGGAGGGATCCAACTGGATTCCTCAAAAGTATATTAATTGTTTTTCATATATAGCGACATATGATGTGATTGAATAATTTGTTATGGATTGTTGTGTTATTTGATTTATTGGATGTTATAGTAGTACTGGCCTTAATTTTGGTAATTTAAAGACCATAAATATTATTTTAGATTTTGAAGGAATTAAAAGGAGATTTAGATATAAAATATTTATATCGAAATTCAGATTATTTTAAAGGAAATTGATTAGGATAAAATAATAATTTGATTTTGGGTTGTACTTAACTATTCGTAGGATGCTTTAAATAGAGATTTTAAAATAATTTATATAGATAATTTTTAACAATGGATTTTTTTTCAAATGATATTTCTGAAATATGGAAAAGAAGTTGGAATCGATATTTAAAATAGATTTGTAAAATGAATGGGATTTATAAAGAAATAGATTCATAAATGAAATTTTATAAATGAGATTATTTTTATAAACGAGTGAATCCCAAATGAGTTTATAAATTTTTAAACGACGTTTATAAATAAGGGGAATGATTATCAGTTGATAAATTGGAAATATAAATTTACAGTGTGAATTTATATCGAGATATGGAAATCGGTTTTGGAAAAAATAGTGGATTCTATTTTTGAAATGTGAGAATGGTTAGGGAATCGAAATGAAATCGATGTGTTATGAATCGAGAGGGATTTTTAACTTGGAATTGGCATTGAAAACTTAAAAAAATATTTTTATCGAGAAGTTAAGTTTGTTTTAAAAAGAAAATTTTATTTATTTAAACTATGTAATTTAAAGCTGTTTTAGTATTGAAATACCTCGGAATGTGGATTTTTTTCAAATATTTAATATTAATTGAAATAAATTCTAATTTTTATAATCAGCTCTGTAAATCTATTAGTTTCATTTAAAAATGAGTTGGAAATGAGTTATCGGTGTTTAATTTAAAGTGTTTATTATTCTAAATAATTGCTTAAACGTGTTTTGAAAATAAATTACTATTCTTTAAAAATACTTATTTTATAAATATATAGATTTGGAAAGTGATTGAAATTGATTATAAATGCTCTCGACATTTGTAAACCGGGTTTTAACTAACAAAAGTGATTTTATAAGAGAAAATCTTATAATGGAATTCTGGGAACTTAAGGAAATTTCCAAAGTGTAAATACAAAAACTTCAAAAATGAATTAGAATTCATAAAAGAAGTTGGAACTAGGTAGCTGGAATTATAGACAAGTGAAATCGATTTTGGAAAATTTAAAGGAAGTTAATTAATGAATTATGGGAACTTATAGAATCCGTTATAAATGAGAGAAGGAATTTACAAGTAAATTGTAAAGGATTTGAGAAGTATGAAATAAATGGAATATTTCCTAATTAGTATTGGAAATAAAAATGATTTTAGGGAAATATACCTATAAATATTTCCAAAGTATTGAACTGGAAGGATTTGAAATATTTTAACTACGAGATTTTTTATTATAGAAATATTTTTAAAGTGTTGGATTATAAATGGAATTGGAAAAAATATAATTCTAAGTGTTGATCTGGATTGAAATATTCAGTTATGGATTTAGGTATTTGAAATCGTTTTCAAATATTGAAATATTGAAAGAGATTTGAATATATACCCTTGTAACAATATTTTGAAACAAATGTTTGAAGATTTATAATATGAGACTAGTGAGTCCTTATGTGTGTAATTTGATAGTTAAATAACCGACTATCAAATCTGGCCAATTCGTCGATCGTTTCGAAGAGACCAGGATCAGATTTAATTATCCGAAAACCACTTCGATCTGATTTGTACGGTATGAAATGTAAGATCTCGAAGATAATGGAGATGGTGATCTCGAAGGAGGTTCGGTTTGTTCAGACTTATAACAACTTGTATGGATGAATGCTATCATTTTCATCGTGGTATGGAAGGCAGTGTTAGCATTCCAAGTATGAATGCTATTCTAAAGGTAAAACATAGCCTCAAGCCTCATCAACTGGGAATGACTAAAACAGGGGAGATGTAACATGGCTAAGTGGGTCGCACCCAAATAGGGTATGTTATCACCTTTATAGATACCCTCGAATATATTATAACTATGGATACGGTTGTGCATGGAAGAGAGAGCGCTCGATAGGGTGGGAACAACCGGGGTGATAACATATTCGGTACTATCCAGTGAGGGGTAGGCCGGTCCTGTGTTGGCAGGGATTGTTAGGTACGTTCTCAGTACATTTTTCTAGAGATGTACTGTGGCGGGCGTTACCCCAGTAGCCCAGTAATTATACAGAATCCAATATCCACTATGAGACTGTATAGTTTTTATTGTGTCCAACTATGCTGAAACGTGAGATGCAAGCATTTCAATTATTTTATAGTTTATTTTCTATAGACACTATTATAATATCAAATGATTTTTATATAAAATGTTTTGGTTATCGTAAGGTAAAAACCCATCATGTTTATGTGTGGCGTGGTCTTACGAGATACCTTTGTTTTTCAAAGTATTTTAATAACAGTAATAATTCAACTCGAGTGTGTTTTCTCACGCTGGTTTTCTAGACTGACTCGAGTGTTATTTTATTATAATACTCGGGCCAGACCGAGTATTACAGACTCAGGTTAGGATGCTATGGAGCACAAGAGACGTGCTAGAGTAGTCTCAGGCGTATTCCATGTATTTGATTATATTCCGCTATGTGTGTATGCTGTATATTAAGCACTTGTGAGGAAAAGTTATTATAACTGTCCAGATTGATTTGTTGATTGTTGTACTCTGATGATTGTATGTATATTACAGTTGCAGTTTTCTTTGTATAAAGATCTGTTATTATATATTATATTTTGTCCCGCTGTGATTGTGAGATTCTGTGTTTTGTTTCTGTTTTCTTCTATCCCCTTTCTTCTTTACCCCTAGTGATCTGGTATTTCCGACACTCGATTGCTCGTCATGCCATACTGTGAATGTATTAATGTCGATTTTTGAGGATCGAAAATCCTGGGCCCTTACACTTGGTATCAGAACTGAAGGTTAAGCGAGAACATTGGCTTTGGTGGGGATTACTCATTAGAGAGAGGTCCGTAGTACCCTAGAATGAGTTTGAGGGTATTAATAGATATGAGCGCGTATTTGTTAGTGAATATAAAATGTTTTTATTGTGTTGATTTATCTGCTGAGTAGCATGTAAATTCTGGTCGAGTAGTGGGACGCCATGTCATCGATGGGAGTTTCTAAACACTTAAACACGGTAAACCGACATGGTATTGTTTTGAAGCGGGTAAATGAAATAATTTTACCCAAATTATATTTGGATATAAAAGAAATAATTTTCTAAAATTATTATAGTATATTGATGTGTTTGGTTGTTATTATCCTAATCAAAACATGATTATAAAATTTGAATGGTTATATATAACCAAATTAAATGGGTAGAAGTATGAATTACACAAATGAGTTAAAACTAAAATTTGATTCAAACCAGAATTTGGAAATTTAAATCCCGAAAATTTCGGAAATGTTTTCCAAGTGTTTTGAAATAAATAATGGAAATATTATTGTGAAAATGTATTTGAATAGAAAATGTTTTTGAATGGATTTTGGAAGTAATAAAGCACTGAACTCACTTCAGTCGCTGGCGATGACTACACAGCATCATCAGTATTCATTTTTGAGTTTCTTAGTGACAAATTGCTACTGTGATTATTAGGCTTTAGAATTGTTTTGGTAAAATCAGATTTTGAATTAAAAATTCGAAGGGTAAGGTTTGATATACAGTATGGAATATATATTTATATATGGGATTTCAAAATGATTTGAAATGGAACTGGATGTTTGAATTCTGGAATATTCATTTGAATGTTTTATGAAACTTGTGAAAAATAAGTTTTAAACCTATAACCTGGAATTGTGAATTTCAATATGAAATTAAAATTTAACTTATGCAAGTTAAATAAATTGAATTTGTAAAAGAAAAATTGTATGGGTTAGATTTTAACTTGAGATAAGTTAAATGAAAATTGGATTGGATTTGAACCCATATCAAATTGAATTGAATATATAAATTTGAATTGTAAAGTGACTATATAACTATAGGTTATAAATCTTGAATGGAATAAAATTTAAGTGGAAAATTATGGAATTGTGAATAAATAAGTTTGAATAGCTTACAAAAAGGAGTTATATATGATTTCAGAATAATTTGAAATAAAACCTAGTTTTAAAGTGATTAAGTAATTGGTTGAGATAAGCAAAGCTAAAATTGAATTACCAATGGGATTAACTCAAGTCGAGTTAAATTAAGTGATTTCTAGGGTGGAAATCCGAATTTGAATCACATAATGGAATTGGATTTGATTTGTGATAAAGTGAATATGCACCCAAGTATATATATATATATATATATATATATATATATATATAATAGAAAAGAGAGAATTGGACTTAAGTAAAATTAGATGGAATGGAATTTGATTGCAATAAAAATGAACTTAAGTATACAGTCGAAGTGTTTATATAATAACAAATTAACTTAAGTTAATATAAATACTTGAATGGAAACTTGACTCAAGTAAATTAATGGGATGGGCCGTTAAATGGAGTTGAATTCAAATCAAAATAAATAAAGGGATTTTTGGAAATGAAACTTAGCTTAGTTAAATAAATTGGAAGCAAACTAATTAGAGAATTAATTATTGGATTGAATGTTGAAAATGAGAATTGAGTTACAAATGGAATTCGAGTTAGATATATCTTGAAATGTTATTGAATAAAATAGAAAAGGATTGAGTTATGGTGACTTAAGTTTTAAATGAATTTAAATTAATAAATTGAATGTGGTTGGGAAAATTGTTGATGAGAATGGAATTCAACTTAAGAAATTAATTTATAAGATGATTCATAAATAAATTGGCATGGATTGATTTGTTGTTGAATGTAAAGTAAGTGAATAAGATTTTGTAAATAGATTGCATGAAAAAAAATTGTCGGTTGACATAAACGGAAGTAAACAAAATTATGCAAATAAATAGTAAGTGAATAAATTGGTTTAGAACCAATTTGTAGTGGATATGGATATAACAGATGTGAATATGAATTGGATGCAAGTAAATTTGGTTATAAATCATTTGAATTGAATGAGATGGTATATGAATCGATTGAAAGTAATTAAATTAATATTGGAACCTTGTGATTGCTTATAAATACATGTTTAACATGTTTAGTTATGCAAAGTATGAGTTTAACTATTTAAATAAATGAAATGTTTTTAAATTTCATGTTTTTGGGACTTACGTGTTTTAATTGAGTAAATACAGGTACAAGAAGACCATTTGGTTATACTTTGGTTGTGCAATTTCATATAAATTGGACGAGCTTGCTTAATAACGCTAAAATAAGGTACGCTTACGATTTACCGTGCGAAAATATAAAAATATTGATATATATTTTGTTTTCCAGCAACGACAGCCGATTTATATCTTTTAATCATACTTGTCATATTGCAAAAGGCTCTCCATACAAGGGAGGCTCTGCCAAAAAATTTCGAAAATTTAGGGTGTTAGAATTTTTTAAAAAATTTTGGAAAATTTTTGTTCACCGAAATTGATTTTAAATTTTTATTAAAATAAGGGGTTTTGATTCGGAAATGAAAACTAATTGTTTTAAATAGAACTAAAAGATTTTGGGAGAATGCAATATCGAATTTTAACTAAGTGGGTTTTGATAAGTTAATGGGTTTGGAGCATTTTCCCTACCTTACCAATTTCGGGGACGAAATTCTTTTAAGGGTGGAGGAATGTAACGACCCGGATTTTTAGTCATTTAATTTTGAATATTTAATTTATTTTAAATGTTGAATTTGAAATGTAAATTGATTTTTGAATATGAAGATTTTGGTTAAAATTATAGAATGAATTTAAATTTCAAATATAACGATTTATCATAATGCGAATAGTGCAAATAATTTGAATTTGAGTTGAATATGAATTGAAACGATTTCTAATTTTTATATAAATTCTATTTGAATTAGAATTGAGTTAATAAGTTTTTAAAACTGAAATTTCAAGTGATTTTGTCAATTTGTGAAATCGTCGATTTAATCAACGCGTTAAAATAGCGGTTGTAACGACCCTGAAATTTAAATTTATTTAAATTAATAATTAAATGAATTTTTGAATTTAATTGAGTAATTAAATAAATTTTTGGATAAAAATTTGTAAATTTAATTAGAAAATTGGAGCGAGTTTCCCTAGATCCAAATTAAAATTTGTTAAATCATTTAATTTTAAATATTGTATATATAGGTGATTTGAATCTTTGATAAATGGTTTAATAAATAATATTAAGTTAAAATAGAAGTAAATGTTTGAAATAGAATAAATTAGAAATTCAATTATATTGTAAAGTAATAAAATAACAAATACAAGTAAATATAAATACGAAGCAAAAATATAAACATCTTTCATTCGAATATAATATGTAAAACAACATTTAAAATAGAAACTTATTTACATTAACAAGTAAAAGAAACAAACAAGTAAGAAAACAAAAGAAAAGAAACAAGCAAGAAAACAAAGCTGCAGCCAAGACAAAGAGATGAAAGGCAAGTAGAATAATGCCTGTAAAATAAAAATGTAAGCAAGTGTAAACAAAATAGGATTTGCATTTGATGCCCATCTCCACAGCCGAACTAGAGTAGGAAAATTATAAAATATATAGTTGTACAAGTCTAATTAATATCTCTAGTACACTATCTTATATCCATCAGCCGAGATAAGCAAGATTGTACATGCAAAAATAAAGAAATGGTATATGTAAACTTGAAAAGAGACCAAGGCATTTAATGCCAACATCTCTAGTACAAGCAATGAAATCTTCAGCCCCCATTCGTTTGAAATATCCCTGTATTGTGTTGTACAAAACAAATACAAATATCACTTACATTGTACCAATATTGTCATCACCCTGTACAAATATTATTACCAGTAAACTCCATTTCCATCCATCTCAGTTTTATTTATTCGAGCTGAGAAAATAAAAAGCAAACATCATTTTGAAAACTAAAAGATGATCAACAATTTCAAACTTCAACTTTAAACAACACAAATTGATCAAGACAAGCCAGAGAGTAAGGAGGCAAGTTTTAGCTAGAAATTCAAAGCCTGGTTCAACAGAAAAGTTCTGTTCTTCTTCCTAAACATCAAGGTGAGCAACTCTTCTTGTTTACTTGTGAAGTAACAAATTTCTTTTAAAATTAAAGTGTTTAAATTTTCGCTTATATGATCATCGGTATATATATATATATGTGGAAGCTGGAAGTATGTTATTCATGCTGTTGCTTAAACTTTCTCTGTTCTTAGTTCCTAAATACAAAACTGTTGATTTCAAAAATCAATTCCTCTCTTTCTAGTTGATGATTGAATTTGAGATTTGAACAAAAGTCGTTTGTATCATCATAAACTTTAGTTTAAAATTTGTTTTAAGAAAAACGAATGTGAGTTGTCACTGGGAAGGCTCAAACTACAGATCATCTTCATATTTGTTAATTTTCGAATTACTTGATTTACAAATTCGTTAATATAAATGGAATTCGCACGCGAAAATATGATTTTTAGAACGAGATTCGTGATTTTTAGTGGAAGGAGTGGGGTGCAGTTCGAAGTTGAACGGAAAGTGGTTTTTGGGGTATTTCCGGCGATCGCGATGATGGGAGAGGTCAGGGCTTGGTCTGGAGGTGGAGGAGCCTATAGTGGTGATGGAAAAAATAGGTGGAGGTACCATCGGTGACGGTGGTGAAGGCGGTGAACATTTTAAATTTCTAAACCTAGTTTTAACATGGTACGGTATTTGGTCTCGTTCGTCGTCGAGAAGCGATCGAGTGCAACCGGAGTTTGGTGGTTGGCAGCGGGGTGTCAAGTGAAGACGTGGCCGGAATTTTCGTGGCCACCGGTGGACGAGGCGGCGGGGACGAAGGCTTGTTCCAGGTTTGATCGATCCCTGTCTTTCTTGTTTCAGGTGGGTGGAGTCTCGAATTCGAATTTCGAGATTTGGGGATGGTCTGGTGATCTCGATCGGCTAGAATGATGGTGGTGGATGGGTTGACGTACTGGTGGGTGGCCGGAGGTGGGCGAGGCCACAGTGCACGTGCACGGTGCACTCGGTTGATATGGTGTTTATTCGAGTTACTCCAGGCTTTACTTGTAGCAATTTGAGTTTTGCTCGAAGCAGTTGGTGGGTTCGCTCGAAGTCCGGTTGGCATTGGCTCGAAGTACTTTGTTTGGGCTCGAAGTCACCTGGTATATGTCTCGGATAGATTAATTTCAGGTTTTAAAACCTGTAAGCTTCAAAATGTAAAGCAGATATTAAACTAAGTTCAAAACAAAAATTTAGTTTGGGATAAAATGAAGTTTGAAGCTCAATTTTAGAATTTAATAAAGTTTTAAAAATTTAAATTTTATAACAACTTTAAAATGAAAGAGTAAAGGAAGCTCGAGAAAATGGAGGGGAAACTCGGGTTTGGTCTCGGGACAATGACGGGTTGGCTCGGGTTTTGTCTGAGTATTTGACGTTACAGTTTTAAAACTTTAAACAAAACTAAGTTAAACTTTTCTTAACAACTCCTTTTAAAATAATTATTTGTTTAAGTTTGAAATTAGTTAAAGGTAAAAAAAAATGATGAATTATATTAAAGTAATTAAGTTTAAAGTGGTTTAATATCTATAGCCGTTATTTTAAAATAAACTTTGAATTTGATTAAGGTTGATTAATTAATTTATGTAATTAATTAATGAATGAAATTAGTAAATTAATGTGATTAATTAATTAAGGTAATTAATTTGAGAATAATTAATTTAAGGTTAATTTATTAATTGAAGATAATTAATTTAAATAATGAATTAAATAATTAAAGATTAATTATTTAATAATTAGAGGTTGATGAATTATAATTAAAGGTTAATTAATTTATTATTAAAAGTTAATTTATAAATGATTAAAGAATAATTAATCAAAAATGATTTGTAATATATTAATGTTAATTAACCAGGATTAGTAATTCATAAGAAATAAATCTGATTTAAATTAATCAGATAATTTATTGATCTTACCTATGGATGTTTAGAATTTATTGAATGTTGAATTGTTGATATCCCTGATTTGTGATGCTTTGTGATATGCTTTGATATATCGATGATGATTGTGTATGATTTTTCTGTGATATATTACTATGTGAATATGAAACCTTTGACCCGTAAAACGGCACTTGAATTTCGATGCGACAGGGAGTCGGTTTCTAGTTGGTTATCCGAAACCCACATCGAATTGTAATTGTGAATCTTTGTGACTGATAAATTTATTTTATCTATGAATCTGTGAATGAAGATGAGCGTTATGGGTTATACCGCTTATCGATATATCTGTGATGATTGATGTTGCACTATTGTGTGTGAAACCCCTGGACTACACTTTTACACACACAAATATGGATTTCACGTGGAAATCGGTTAAGTCATAGATAATTTAAATTTGATGTTTTTGAAATTGAAATTTTTAATTTCAATTGATTTTGAAATTTGAAATTCGGGGTTATAGTAAAAAGCTTTTGAAATAGAATTTCAAATATAAAAGTTATTTTGAATAACTTAATCGAGTTGTGAAAATTTAAATAATTTGATTTAAATTTGAATTCAAGTTTGAAATTAAATCTATGATTGAAACTAGGGACTAAAGATGATATAAAATGTGTTTGTATGAATTTAACCATTTTAAAAGTATAAGTTGGGAATTTGGATTTAACCCAAGGATTTCAACTAGTATGAATGAATCAGATTTCCAAAGTAAAAACTGTTGTTTTTAAAATGGTAAAAGCTTTCAGATAAGAAATGAAATTCCAGTTAATTAAAGGAATTTCAAGTAAATTGAAAAATGGATTTTCCAAGTTAAGAATTGTTTTGAAAGCTATGAATCAAATCTGTTATTTTTAACAGATTTAAAATGATGGTTTATTTAAACCATTCAAAATGAAATTGTTTTGCAAGCTATAAGTTAGATCTTTGATTTAAAGATTTAACGAGTTAAATTGAAAATGGAAATTGATTTGGAAAAATCTGTGAATGAATCTTTTGTTTAAAAGATAAAAATCTGGAAATTGTTTAAAACCGTTGAAGGTTGTTAAAATGAATCTTTTTGTTTAAAAGATTAAAATGGTAATTTGCTTAAACCATTTGAAGAAAGATTTTGGGTAATAAGTTGTGACTTAATTGAAATCCCAATATCCATATGTTTTGAATATTGCGCTCACTATTCGGGTTAGCCGGGAAAGGACCTTTGGGTCGTATAACCCATTCCGAATAGTGATACGTCGTATATGGATGGCATTTGAAGACCGGTGATGAAGACCGGATATTTTCGAAAATGAAAGGACAACCTGTCGAATGTCTCTGCACTGAGTTGCTCCGGTATAGAGATTTATATCACTCTTTTTGTGACGGGAAGTCCGGACGTGATTGGAAATTATCCGGATTTGCAAGGGCTTCGTGAGAAGTGCCTTCGGTTCTGTTCGAACCCGGAACAGACTTATATGGTTACATGTCTGACATTACACTTTGAGATATAAAGCCGATTTCTTTCAAATACATTTCTGTTGGTGGCGGAGAATTTATTCTCTTAGCTTAACACCCTTCTCTGAGACGTACGAGCTCAGAGGTTATGTAGTTGAAATTTATCAGCGATATATCCCAATTTGGTAATGTGGCATGTTGAGTGTTGCTGTGTGATGATCAGTGTTTGATCATTTGTGATATGATCATTTGTTTGATCATTTATCTTTGTGATCATAGGTTGATCATCTGTTGACCCAAAGCGTGGCTTTTTGAAAAAGCGTAGCTTTGTGGACGAGACTTCGTCGAGCCTCACAACCCGGTAATGGTCGAAACAGGAATCGTGCGGCAAGGTTTTCAGGGGTAGCTCCCCTAGGGTATGACCATTCCTTCTGGAAAAGGGTAGTATCATGGTATGGAGCCCAGATACTTACTCATGTGGACACACTTTATTTATGACGTGTGATGTTGGTTTCGAGGCGCCTCGGTTAAAGGTCCCAAAGGACCGGGGGTGGCATATCTGAGGTTTCTTTTATCCCTTGGGAAAAGGGGTTGCCGGCCTTGTTTGGCAGAGAACGGTGTGGTTCTCGGAACGTCCCGCCAGAGGCGTTTCTTTCGTGGAATAGGAAGTTCCTTAGCCTGACCATTTGTTGGAAATCCAAACAAAACAATACGAGCCCTGTACGGTTTTAGTTGTATTACCTGCCATGGAATGTGGTGGTAACCTGCTATTGAACATGGTAGCTATAGTAGGCATAAGTGCGAAATGTCTATGCTGGCTAAGATTTATATTCTACTTTCGAAATTGTTTTCTGCACTATGCACTAGTAATAATATCAAATGATTTGATTTTGCGTAGTAAGCATCTTTGACTATCATAAGAAGAAATCTCCTCCAAGTCTGCGTTTGCATTGTGTGTGTGGTGGGAGGTCTTATGGTAGTTTCATTTTCCAAAAGCATTGCGAATTGACTTTAAAATTTTCTGCTATTTGTTTTTAAAGATAAACTGTTTTTGTTGCTCACACCAGTCCCATGACTGATCCGGAGTTTATTGTTCCTTTCCTAAACTCTGGATGCTCAAAATTTTCTACACGAGCAGTCTAGAGTTGAGTTTTTCAGATAGTCAGGTTTAGTAGATTATCTGGAGCTAGTTCAGTCTTTGGATCGGACTGCACTTGCTTATCTTTGTGCATCATTATTGGGAGTTCGAGCTATATCTGGATTGGTGCTTTGAAGATGGAGATTATCCGCTGCTGATGTTATCGTTTTCTTTTCCGCTGCTATTTGTTGTATCATATCTCTGATGTATATTGATATTCATTGTATCATTCTGTTGTATCAGATATTGTATATCAATGTATTATTCATTTCTTCCGCTGTGTTATTTACTTAACTGTGTTATAAGCTCCGGCGACTCGGATTTGAACGCTCGAATCTACGACATTCGAGTACGATGTAAAGTATGGATGTCGATTTTCGAACGCGAAAATCTGGGACGTTACAGCGGTCCAGGGCATAGTCTTGGAATTCAACGAAACCAGTTACATTAGATTCGTAATAGTGTATTATTATCGGATTTCAATTTCTATAGTGTCTGGAGTTACCATTTGGTCGTACGGGATAGAAACACGTTGAAATTAATATTTAAAATTTAATATTTTAATTGGGATTCAAAAAAAAGCTATCTTCTCCATACGATCGAATTAGACCTCGGAACTTGTTCCATCATGTTCGAAATAGGGGTATAACATTAGGAACGTCAGGCAGCACGCCTCGATAGGAGTTTGGGATTTCGAGTTACGTTGTACGAGATATTTTGGATATAAAATAAAATATAGTTATAAAGTCAAACCCTATAATGTCTCCATCAGCCACCCTATCTTGTGAAGCCGCCCCTCTACGAACTTTCCCCCAGTTTAAAATCGCGTACGTTCCTCTTTGTTCTTCTTCAATTCAGCGAAAACAAATTCAATTCAAAAAAAAGATTCATGGAATCAAATCGCGAATGAGCAACGAACAGACTCGAGACTCGAGGCAGCAGGTGAGGAGATGTGAGGCGCATGAAAAAACTCGTGATGGAGCCAAGCGATCAACACGATGGTGTAGGTAGCAATTTATGGGCGAAGGGGTCATACGCGATGGTCAAAGGCACGATTTTTGGCTGGAGGCAGCGACATAAGGTGATGCAATGGAGTTCTTTGAGTAGTTTGGCCGTTTTGGAGTGCTGTGATACTATTGGTTGTTCGAACGGTGGTCTATAGGGTGGAGTTATGGACGGAGAGAGGGGCGGCTATGGTGGAGTTGGTGAGCAGTAGGTTAAACGGTCAGATTTGTTTTAAATAATGGTATTAGTTAATAAGATAATTAGTGTAATTTAATCTATCAATAACTTATAATTTTTATATCTAACCATAAGAGGTCCGGTGCACACGTAACAAGTCACGCTGGGTTCGCAACAGCAAATACTACATGATGAAATTGATGTGAGAATTTATTCGGAGTCAATCGGGAATAGGTGGAATGTAACAACCCCTACTTGGAGGCCTAAAAATAACGGCTACGGATGCTGCAGTTATCCATAGTTATTAATCTTCGGCGACCAAATATGGCGGTGTTAGATTCATTGATACACAGATCACAGAAATATGGAAAAATTTTAACAATTCAAATATACATTTCCATATTCAAATCAAAACATTTTATGTTCATTACATAATCCCAAATTACGTTAACCACGTTCAGCAAAATATAATTACTACAAATACGCTAAGAGCGACATATGAAGATGCCCCTTTGGTTGATTAAAGTATATAGTAAGGCTCATAAATCTGCCTTTACAACCAAACACACAGTGACAAGAAAATCTTAATTAACTATCGGCCTCCTGCACATCTCCGAAAGCTTTATTCGTCTAAGAAGAGGTCCTGAAAACCTTAAATCTCAAACTACTCAAAATCAATTGAGTACCCGAGAGTTTATGGAGAAAACAAAAACTTCGAGTAAGACATAAAGCCTGGTATGAATAATAATCTAACATCTCGATCCTTTTGGAGATCTAGTGAGACCATGCCGCTTAGCGGAACAGGTTTTCACCTCACTAGTATCCTAAAAACATTTATAAAACCATATACTGAGCTCCTGCATCCACAATGGTTAAAACATACATTTTCAAAATATTAAGATGATATGCCTACTTGAGAATAATTAAGAATTTCCATTCCCAGTTTAATCTGAAACCCTGTCATAATTATAGTTTCTAGGGTCACTATTAACCTTTTTAGTTTTCATGGGTTTACTAATAACCTTGTTATAGTTAATAGACACTCTGTCTTATTTATAGTTTTCATGGGATCACTAATAACCTATAAGCCCCTGCCAGATAACTTAATCAATTCATGGGTCCTCCTGAACCTATTCGACTTTCAAATAAAAAATCACATTATCCTAGTTTTCATGGGTTTACTAGGAACCTATGGATTTATCCAGTAACTCATTTCACATCCTAGTTTTCATGGGTTGACTAGGAACCTGCTGATATATCCATTAACCACTTACTTATCCTAGTTTTCATGGGTTTACCAGGAACCTATTGGCCGTTGTCAATCCTTAATCCGGATATAGTTTTCATGGGTTCACTACAGCCCCTGCCAACTACTCTTACTACATAGTTTTCATGAGTTAACTATGAACCTTTTGGTATGCACCAATAACTACCTTATCATAGTTTTCATGGGTTTACCATGAACCTTTTGGTATGCAACAAAAACTACAAAGTTTAGGCATCCTATATGTAACAACCCGCATATTTGTCGATTTTATATTTAAATATTTTATTTAAATATTTCATCGTTCGTCGGATTTTAGTCCGAAAATCTACTTTTTGCAAACAGTTGAATTGGGACTCGGGACCACTTCCATTGAGTTCAAAATGCCGTTTGCGACCTTTTTGAGTATAAACATTGATATGTTTGGAGCTAGCCAAAAATTCGACCATTTTCACTTTGGGTTTGGGTTTAGGTTTGGGTTCAGCCCACTAGTCCACATAATACCCCAAACTGAAACACTTCTCTTCATCCACTCCCATTTCTTTACCTTTTCAGTTCTAAAGAGAACAATGGAGGAAGAGAAAAAGAATTAAAATCCTAAACCCTAGTTTCCAATTGCAAATCAAGTTCTTGCTCCAAATTCAAAGAGAACCTTTGGTAAGCCTCCTCCTCTTCTTCTCCAACTCATTCTTTTATCAATTTCAGAAATTCCTAAACCTAACTTTGGGAATGTTCTCCTTTTTTAGCATAGATTCAAGCTCATTTGGGTTGTGTTGAAGAGTGGTTGATTCTCCCTTTGCTTTCAAGCTCCTTCTTCATTGTTTTTGTGAAAAGGTGAGATTTTTATCTCACATCTATGACTATAACCATCTTTGATGTTGGGTATGAATGCCTAACACTATTTCATGTTCAATTGCTTTTGGTTTGAATTGCTTTGGCGAACATTTCAATTTTTGATGTTTTGAAGTCAAAACTTTAAAACTCCTTGCTTTGAATTGTGAACACGTTTTTGGTTGTGAATCGGAGTGCCTATAGGGCCGTATTATCGATTGACAAAAGCCCCGAAGTCCATTGCTCAATCGGGTGAAAGTGTGGGAGATTTCTCTCCCACTAGGCTGAAAAACAATTTCAGCTCGTCACCAGACATCTGGAGGTATGCTCAGACGTCTGAGGTCTATTTCAGGAAGTTTCCGAAACTTCCTGTAGACGTCTGAGTATTTACCTCAGACGTCTGGGGCATGTGGCCTGCTCTATTTTGCCTATTTTTGTCTATTATTCTCGAGATTTCAATTTCCATCGATTCGTGGTTATCCGATTTGTCGTTATCATTTATTTTCTTCATTGATGACTTCTTTTCGGGAGTTTTGAGAATGTCCATTTTAATGGAATAGGTATTGATTTCTTTGGATTTGATTCACGTCTTCGAACGTGGATTTTGGCGATTGATTGTTTCTACAATCAATTTTGTGATTTGTCACTTTAAAATATAAAGGTTTTCTATACTAGTAGTAAATATTCAAACACCTTTACAAAAAACGATTTCAACTCTATTTTAAAAATTAAAGCTTGTTTCCAAAACCGTTTTCCAATCTATTAGTATATACAAACCTTTACCTCATTCGTATGAGAAAATATAATTAAACGGTTTAGCAAAACAAATGGTATGAAACGCTTGCGTTTACTTCGTCGGTTAATTCTTGGACTTGTTCGATTGAATCTTTTGTGACAATTCTCTAGTGGAGATCTACAATTTGTTCGTAAATATTTAAGTTAAGCAAGTGGATATGGGACATGAAGCTAAACTCATATATTTACTAGCTTAGTGTAATTGACACTTCTTGATGATCGATGATGATCATTTTATGGTTTAGACTAGCACTGTGCGATGTCTCTTTGTCCATGTGGAGGACTGTTCCTCGTTTTGATGAGCTTCATCTCACTTCTAGCATGGGTCGTACCTATCTAGGTGCGTCGATGTTTATTTCATGCATGGGTCGTACCTATTTAGGTACGTCGATGTTTATTTACTTCGTGGAGCTATCGGCTCAATAAGTCGGGGCATGGGGTGTATCTATTTAGGTGCGTCGATGTTCGTTTATGCATGGGTCGTATCTTTCTAGGTGCGTCGATGTTCGACCTTGCGTGGGGTGTATCTTTCTAGGTGCATCGATGTTAGACATTACATGGGGCGTATCTTTCTAGGTGCGTCGATGTTTATTGATGCATGGGGCGTATCTTTCTAGGTGCGTCAATGCTAGAGCATGGGGCATACCTTTCTAGGTGTGTCGATGTTCGATTTTGCATGGGGTACATCTTTCTAGGTGTATCGATGCTAGACTTTACATGAGGCGTACCTTTCTAGGTGCGTCGATGTTTAGTTTATGGGATTGGCCATCCTCTTTCTTGTGTCTTCTGGATTTCTTGTTGATGATTTCTAGAATTTGTGTGTCGTTAACTTTTGTGATTTCTGGATATTGATTTCTGGAATTTATGTTTCACCAGCATTTACGATTGACATTGATATGTATGTCATTATTTGTGGCTTGGTGAATTAAATTTAAGAATATGACGTTCTTTTTTGAGTTTTGAGATTCTTGAGATATTGTATGACTTTTGCGGGTTTTCTAATGTATACTTATCATAGTATGACGTCTTTTGTCATCATACGTTTGATTATCATATCTCTTATTCTATCTCATTTTATCTGATAATTTTGGCTAGACTGATCCGTTTATTATTTTCTTCTTAAATAATACTCGGGTCAGACCGAGATTTTACAGGTGCTTCTGCTTGACTTCTCTTCTGGGATTACTCTGACTTTTGGCTAACTACTTAGATTAGTAGTTTTTGTTGTATACATTTGAGATATAGACTCCTTGATGTATACGTATTCTTTTGTCTAGCACTTGTATCTGTTCTTTTTGATATTGTGAATCTTGTATGACCACTACTCTGATGTACACTTTCATGTGTTATATTCATATCTATTTCCGCCTTTATGATATGAATTATCTGTGACTGATTTATGTTATGTTTATTTCTATATTTGTTTCCGAGGCCCATATAGCCACTGTGTAGTAGCTTTGAGTTTGTATCGGTATGTCAGATTTCCTCTTGAGATGAAAAGTTATATTTTTTATCTGGCATATCGGTACTCGCACAAAGCAATTACACAGATGGTCGCTCCTCAACAGCCTTATTCTCCGCGCTAGTTGACGGCATTACCCCGTAGTGTCCTTGGCTAGCGTGGGCATAGAGGTGGGGCGTCACAGCTTGGTATTAGAGTCAAACTTCGGAACAATGTAGAATAATCTAGCAAGGATCATTGTCCTAAGTCTTCCTTAGGAATCGTGCCATAGGATTTAATTCGGGTCTTCGTACCGTTCTATACTATTTCTTCTTATGATTCCTTGTTTTATCAATCTTGATTGTTTGATATACATTCTGAGATTAACTTTTTCTTCTTCTTTCTTTCTTAAAGAAGAGGAATGGTTAGATCTGGCCGTACCAACGTCGGTCAATCCAGTGCTATTCCACAGGAGGGAGTATTTATGTCTGCCCAGCAGCTTCTAGATCTTGTTAAGAATGCTCAGGCTATCGGACCCATTCCAGAGCTTACTCATCCTAGATCCGATTTTGCACGCTTGTGTAGAGATTATACCGATTTGGGTGGAAGGCCATTCCGGGGATCCGAGAGTGTCATTGAAATCCAAGCTTGGCTTAGATCATGCGACCGCATCTTTTCTCGCATGAATCTTGTTGATCTCCACCGAGTCCAAGTGGCTTCTAGCATGCTCCAAGAAAGAGCATTGGATTGGTATGAGCTTCTTATTTTTGAAATCGTTGAAGCGGATCTCACTTGGGAGCAATTCCGGGAAAGATTCGAATTGAAATTTGTGCCGGAGGCTAAGAAAGTAACTTTGGCCCGGCGTTTTATCGACCTTGTTCAAGGTGAATCTTCCGTGATGGACTACGTCGCATCTTTCGAATCTCTTTCAAAATACGGGGTTGAATACATTAATACCCCATTGAAGAAAAATCAGAGATTTGTTTATGGCTTGAACAAGAATCTAAAGAAGCCATTACTTTTGAAATTGGAAGTTTCTTTCGATCAGCTTATTGATATCGCTCTTCGTCTTGAAGAGGCCGATAAAGAGTGTGATGTTGAAGTTGTGGGTGCTAAATAAAACTTCAACAACAACATGAAAAGGCCTATTAAGTTCAAAGGCCCCAATCCCAATCCCAACAAGAAAGGGAAGCAAGAATCTTCGGTAGCAAAGACTCCTACCTCTAGTCGTGGACGATGCTACAATTGTGGTCTTACGGACCACTATGCAAGTGAGTGCCCGAAACCATTTCTTTGTCGTTATTGCAAAAGTTCGGGCCATCTTATATCTACATGTCCCATACTCCAAAGCCGGAGAAAGGGAGAGCTAAATGTTGTTCAAGCCCCTAGTGATACTTCTCTTGGTCAAGGTAATTCTCCTTCTATCCTTGACGATATTTGTTTTGTGATTATCTATTCGAGTTCCTTTTGATATGGGTTTTATTTAATATCAAAAGAACTTGTTGATTCTTTTTCTTTAAACATTTTTGGGCTTGTTGACTTCTTTGAGGATTGCGAATCCGGATTGGTGGATCCGCAACACTCAATTTGCTTTTTATTGATGTCGAAATTATTTTATGTGATTTTTCTTTCCGAGCCGATTTTTACTTATGCTTCGGAATTGACTTTTGTAAGGGTTGGCTTAATTATTATGAAGCCATATCCTTTGTCCCGTGTGGACTCTTCATCTTCGACATTTTCAATCTGTTAAGCAGATTTCTGTTTTTTTCCTTTGTAATTTTGATTCCAATTTGATGGCATCATTTTATTCTTTAAGCTCACATGATGAGGAAAGTGTTATTTCTCTCATTCATGTAGTTTGAGAATTTTCTGGTATTTTTGGGTTTGTCTTAGGATTAACTCCTAAGCAATCTTTTGAGTGGTGTTAAGGTCTTTTTAGCTTGGCCTTGCCATCGATTTTCATTTGCTACGAGTTGCGGGAGTTAGCATTCCATTTACCGCATTCCGCACTCGTTATGAAACTTATGAATGACTTATTATGTCATTCAGTTTGTCCAGCTTATTTCATCCATTTTATAAATCGAGTATTCTACGATCTCGATGGCTCCATCCTTGTATATATTGATTTTGGATGAAAACAGCAATTTAAAATTTTGTAAATCTTTTTCATAAGATTTATTTATAAATACAATTTGATTTTGCTCTTAAACGAGCGAAGAATATTCTTAAAGGTTTTTAGGAAACACGTTTATCATATAGAAGATGATTTTGTGATTGTATTGCCCATTGAGTGCTTTAAGAATTCTGGTCGATGCGCTTGATCAACGTTATCGATAGGAATCTCCTAAACGTTATGATGAGACAATCAGACACAATAAATTGACCTGTAAAAATGTAAATTTTTCTAGGAAAATTATTACATAAAGATAAATGTAATTTTGAAAGTTATAGCTTTTCGGAAAAGAAGATTATTTAAAAAGAACTCTTTTCCGATACTCTTATTCTTGTGATTCCCGAAGGGAACCAAGACTTTATCTTTTGTACCAATGCTAATCGTATTGGTTTAGATGCCGTTCTCTTGCAAAAGAGAACGTGCTATCACTTATGCTTCTAAATCATTAATGCCTATTAAGACTAGATATGCCACTCATGGTCTAGTGCTTGTGGCTATCGATTTCGCTTTTAAAAATTTGGCATCATTATTTTAGGGTGAGAAATTTGTTCTCTACCTTGATCATAAATCTTTGGAATATTTATTTTCTCATAAGGAACTTAATATTGGATCGAGTTCCTTGCATCTTATGATCTAGATATTCTTTGTATATTCCCAAAAAGGGGAATCGTGTTGCCAATGCACTTTGTTGTAAACAACAAGTGGTTGTTTCTTAGATGATGTCCAAATGGAATGATCATCTTTCCAACATCGGACGTTTCGATATACTTCGTTTTATTGAGTTTCATCTCATTCCCTTTATGGACGATCATCCGATGTTCTTTTACGGTGTTCGGTTCATCAGATGTACCGTTATTGTACTACATCGATGTCCTGGCTTTTCGGTTCACTTGGACGTACCGTTTTTGTACTACGCCGTTGCTCCGGCTCAATTTTCTGCTATTCTTGACGTTTTCCACGTCTTTTAACTATGGAAATGCTTTTAGGTTTCCAATTTTTATTCATGGGCCCGGTGTTATTGTGGAAATCGAAGTTCTGCCTATTTGACTTATGAGCAACATTCGATTCGCATCATTGCTTCGGAGGTTGAGCGCCTTCGAAATAAAGATGTTTTTCTTGTGAAAGTTCAATGGTTCTCAAATCCCAAGGAATATTGCTCTTGGGAAATCTAGAGAATTCATCGAGCGAACTCGTCCGGTTTTGTTCTTTCATGCTCTTTTTGGTGAACTTCTTATTTCAAATTTTCTTTTGTGTTGATATGCTTCTATGGTTGTTACTCTTTATTTTCATCTTAAGTATTGCGAGGACGCAATTTCTTTAAGGAGAGGAGTCTGTAACAACCCGCATATTTGTCAATTTTATATTTAAATATTTTATTTAAATATTTCATCGTTCGTTGGATTTTAGTTCGAAAATCTACTTTTTGCAAACAGTCGAATTGGGACTCGGGACCACTTCCATTGAGTTCAAAATGCCATTTGCGACCTTTTTGAGTATAAACATTGATATGTTTGGAGCTAGCCAAAAATTCGACCATTTTCACTTTGGGTTTGGGTTCAGCCCACTAGTCCACATAATACCCCAAACTGAAACACTTCTCTTCATCCACTCCCATTTCTTTACCTTTTCAGTTCTAAAGAGAACAATGGAGGAAGAGAAAAAGAATTAAAATCCTAAACCCTAGTTTCCATTTGCAAATCAAGTTCTTGCTCCAAATTCAAAGAGAAGCTTTGGTAAGCCTCCTCTTCTTCTTCTCCAACTCATTCTTTTATCAATTTCAGAAATTCCCAAACCTAACGTTGGGAATGTTCTCCTTTTTGAGCATAGATTCAAGCTCATTTGGGTTGTGTTGAAGAGTGGTTGATTCTCCCTTTACTTTCAAGCTCCCTCTTCGTTGTTTTTGTGAAAAGGTGAGATTTTTATCTCACATCTATGACTATAACCATCTTTGATGTTGGGTATGAATTCCTAACACTATTTCATGTTCAATTGCTTTTGGTTTGAATTGCTTTGGCGAACATTTCAATTTTTGATGTTTTGAAATCAAAACTTTGAAACTCCTTGCTTTGAATTGTGAACATGTTTTTGGTTGTGAATCGGAGTGCCTATAGGGCCGTATTATCGATTGACAAAATCCCCAAAGTCCATTGCTCGATCGGGTGAAAGTGTGGGAGATTTCTCTCCCACTAGGCTGAAAAACAATTTCAGCTCGTCACCAGACGTCTGCAGGTATGCTCAGACGTCTGGGGTCTGTTTCAGGAAGTTCCCGAAACTTCCTGCAGACGTTTGAGTATTTACCTCAGACGTCTGGGGCATGTGACCTGCCCTATTTTGCCTATTTTTGCCTATTTATCTCGAGATTTCAATTTCCATCGATTCGTGGTTATCCGATTTGTCGTTATCATTTATTTTCTTCATTGATGACTTCTTTTCGGGAGTTTTGAGAATGTCCATTTTAATGGAATAGGTATTGATTTCTTTGGATTTGATTCACGTCTTCGAACATGGATTTTGGCGATTGATTATTTCTACAATCAATTTTGTGATTTGTCACTTTAAGATATAAAGGTTTTCTATACTAGTAGTAAATATTCAAACTCCTTTACAAAAAACGATTTCAACTCTATTTTAAATATTAAAGCTTGTTTCCAAAACCGTTTTCCAATCTATTAGTATATACAAATCTTTACCTCATTCATATGAGAAAATATAATTAAATGGCTTAGCAAAACAAGTGGTATGAAACGCTTGTGTTTACTTCGTCGGTTAATTCTTGGACTTGTTCGATTGAATCTTTTGTGACAATTCTCTAGTGGAGATCTACAATTTGTTCGTAAATATTTAAGTTAAGCAAGTGGATATGGGACATGAAGCTAAACTCATATATTTACTAGCTTAGTGTAATTGACACTTCTTGATGATCGATGATGATCATTTTATGGTTTAGACTAGCACTGTGCGATGTCTCTTTGTCCATGTGGAGGACTGTTCCTCGTTTTGATGAGCTTCATCTCACTTCTAGCATGGGTCGTACCTATCTAGGTGCGTCGATGTTTATTTCATGCATGGGTCGTACCTATTTAGGTACGTCGATGTTTATTTACTTCGTGGAGCTATCGGCTCAATAAGTCGGGGCATGGGGTGTATCTATTTAGGTGCGTCGATGTTCGTTTATGCATGGGTCGTATCTTTCTAGGTGCGTCGATGTTCGACCTTGCATGGGGTGTATCTTTCTAGGTGCATCGATGTTAGACATTACATGGGGCGTATCTTTCTAGGTGCGTCGATGTTTATTGATGCATGGGGCGTATCTTTCTAGGTGCGTCGATGCTAGAGCATGGGGCGTACCTTTCTAGGTGTGTCGATGTTTGATTTTGCATGGGATACATCTTCCTAGGTGTATCGATGCTAGACTTTACATGGGGCGTACCTTTCTAGGTGCGTCGATGTTTAGTTTATGGGATTGGCCATCCTCTTTCTTGTGTCTTCTGGATTTCTTGTTGATGATTTCTAGAATTTGTGTGTCGTTAACTTTTGTGATTTCTAGATATTGATTTCTGGAATTTATGTTTCACCAGCATTTACGATTGACATTGATATGTATGTCATTATTTGTAGCTTGGTGAATTAAATTTAAGAATATGACGTTCTTTTTTGAGTTTTGAGATTCTTGAAATATTATATGACTTTTGCGGGTTTTCTAATGTATACTTATCATAGTATGACGTCTTTTGTCATCATACGTTTGATTATCTTATCTCTTATTCTATCTCATTTTATCTGATAATTTTAGCTAGACTGATCCATTTATTATTTTCTTCTTAAATAATACTCGGGTCAGACTGAGATTTTACAGGTGCTTCTGCTTGACTTCTCTTCTGGGATTACTCTGACTTTTGGCTAACTACTTAGATTAGTAGTTTTTGTTGTATACATTTGAGATATAGACTCCTTGATGTATACGTATTCTTTTGTCTAGCACTTGTATCTATTCTTTTTGATATTGTAAATCTTTTATGACCACTACTCTGATGTACACTTTCATGTGTTATATTCATATCAATTTCCGCCTTTGTGATATGAATTATCTGTGACTGATTTATGTTATGTTTATTTCTATATTTGTTTCCGAGGCCCATATAGCCACTGTGTAGTAGCTTTGAGTTTTTATCGGTATGTCGGATTTCTTCTTGAGATGAAAAGTTATATTTTTTATCTGGCATATCGGTACTCGCACAAAGCAATTACACAGATGGTCGCTCCTCAACAGCCTTATTCTCCGTGCTAGTTGACGGCATTACCCCGTAGTGTCCTTGGCTAGCGTGGGCATAGATGTGGGGCGTCACACTATATTTTTGGTCACTCTGACTCTATGGATGCAATTCTACTCATTAAGGAATTTAAGAAATTTATATTCACTATTGGGTTAACCTAGCTGGTTCTTCTACCTCATTTCCCCAAAATATAGTTGTGGGTTATCATGTGAATATACTCATAGTTGAAGAAGAAAAAAAACAATTTAGCAATAACACTCCCGTGGGCTTAAAGTCCTTGAAATATATATATCATAACATAGTTAACCTCTTTAACTTATATCTTCATCAAGGAAATACTTCTTCAAAATCACATACTTAAAACCATTATAAAACTCCTTTATACAAGCCATGGGTTTTCCTTCAAAAATTAGAGCAGGAGTTTTCAAACCTTCAAAACCAAACCTTTCGACCTTGTCGAAAGGTCTACAAAACAAACTTTCGAAACCATTGAAACCGTTCAACAATTTAAACCTATCGAAAGTATTCAACTCTTGTAACATATACCTTTCAAAAACTTACTAGGTTCAAGTTAAAACATGCGGAAGGTCCCCTTTTAAAATGTTTCGAATACAAAGGAAGCGACCCTTCGACCTAGCCGGAAGGTCTACTTCGAAAGCTTAAATCATTTCATTTAAAACAATAGACCTCCGCCTTATAAAGCAACTCCTTCGAAAGCTTGGGTTATACTTCAATTATAAATCAAGGGTAACTCATCTGAGTCGAAAGCTTTGAAACCTTTCGAAAGCAATGGGAGAAGCGACTGGTTTTTAAAATAGGAAAACCTTTCGACTAAGCCGAAAGCTCCTGCTTTCGACTCCTTCGAAGGGTTTTAACAAAATAAAGGCGGCAGTTCTAAACAAAACCTCTCTGAAACAACCTTTCAAAACAAACATTCCGACCTTATCAGCAGGTCTTATATATACAAAACAACTTATAAAACTCAAACCTTTCAACTGTATTGGAAGGTTCAAAACAAACTATAAAAAGTGGTAGTAACCTTTCTTTAACCATTTGACCTGGTTGAAGGCAACCAAGTCGAAAGCTCTAATTCGAAAGCAAAGTAGGTGAAAACTTTAGTTTATAAAACAAACATATTCTAACCTCTTGGCCATCAACCTTTCGAATTTCGGTTGGAGGGATCCAACTGGATTCCTCAAAAGTATATTAATTGTTTTTCATATATAGCGATATATGATGTGATTGAATAATTTGTTATGGATTGTTGTGTTATTTGATTTATTGGATGTTATAGTAGTATTGGCCTTAATTTTTAAAGACCATAAATATTATTTTAGATTTTGAAGGAATTAAAAGGAGATTTAGATATAAAATATTTATATCGAAATTCGGATTATTTTAAAGGAAATTGATTAGGATAAAATAATAATTTGATTTTGGGTTGTACTTAACTATTCGTAGGATGCTTTAAATAGAGATTTTAAAATAATTTATATAGAGAATTTTTAACAATGGATTTTTTTTTCAAATGATATTTCTGAAATATGGAAAAGAAGTTGGAATCGATATTTAAAATAGATTTGTAAAATGAATGGGATTTATAAAGAAATAGATTCATAAATGAAATTTTATAAATGAGATTATTTTTATAAACGAGTGAATCCCAAATGAGTTTATAAATTTTTAAACGACGTTTATAAATAAGGGGAATGATTATCAGTTGATAAATTGGAAATATAAATTTACAGTGTGAATTTATATCGAGATATGGAAATCGGTTTTGGAAAAAATAGTGGATTCTATTTTTGAAATGAGAGAATGGTTAGGGAATCGAAATGAAATCGATGTGTTATGAATCAAGAGGGATTTTTAACTTGGAATTGGCATTGAAAACTTAAAAAAATATTTTTATCGAGAAGTTAAGTTTGTTTTAAAAAAGGAAAATTTTATTTATTTAAACTACGTAATTTAAAGCTGTTTTAGTATTGAAATACCTCGGAATGTTGATTTTTTTCAAATATTTAATATTAATTGAAATAAATTCTAATTTTTATAATCAGCTCTGTAAATCTATTAGTTTCATTTAAAAATGAGTTGGAAATGAGTTATCGGTGTTTAATTTAAAGTGTTTGGTATTCTATATAATTGCTTAAACGTGTTTTGAAAATAAATTACTATTCTTTAAAAATACTTATTTTATAAATATATAGATTTGGAAAGTGATTGAAATTGATTTATAAATGCTCTTGAGATTTGTAAACTGGGTTTTAACTAACAAAAGTGATTTTATAAGAGAAAATCTTATAATGGAATTCTGGGAACTTAAGGAAATTTCCAAAGTGTAAATACAGAAACTTCGAAAACGAATTAGAATTCATAAAAGAAGTTGGAAATAGGTAGTTGGAATTATAGACAAGTGAAATCGATTTTGGAAAATTTAAAGGAAGTTAATTAATGAATTCCGGGAACTTATAGAATCCGTTGTAAATGAGAGAAGGAATTTACAAGTAAATTGTAAAGGATTTGAGAAGTATGAAATAAATGGAATATTTCCTAATTAGTATTGGAAATAAAAATGATTTTAGGGAAATATACCTATAAATATTTCCAAAGTATTGAACTGGAAGGTTTTGAAATATTTTAACTACGGGGTTTTTGTATTATAGAAATATTTTCAAAGTGTTGGATTATAAATGGAATTGAAAAAAATATAATTCTAAGTGTTGATCTGGATTGAAATATTCAGTTATGGATTTAGGTATTTGAAATCGTTTTCAAATATTGAAATATTGAAAGAGATTTGAATATATACCCTTGTAATAATATTTTGAAACAAATGTTTGAAGATTTATAGTATGGGACTAGTGAGTCCTTATGTGTGTAATTTGATAGTTAAATAACCGACTATCAAATCTGGCCAATTCGTCGATCGTTTCGAAGAGATTGGGATCAGACAATTTGATAGTTAAATAACCGACTATCAAAAGGTTGTGTTAGCATTCCAAGTATGAATGCTATTCTAAAGGTAAAACATAGCCTCAAGCCTCATCAACCGGGAATGACTAAAACAAGGAAGATGCAGCAGGGCTAAGTAGGTCGCACCCAAGTAGGGTATGTTATCACTTTTCTAGATACCCTCGAATATATTATAATTATGGATATGGTTGTGCATGGAAGAGAGAGCGCTCGATAGGGTGGGGACACCCTGGGTGATAACATATTCGATACTATCCAGTAAGGGGTAGGTGGTCTTATGTTGGCAGCGATCGTTAGGTACGATCTCGGTACATTTTTCTAGAGATGTACTGTGGCGAGCGGTACCCTAGTAGTCCAGTCATTGTATGGAATCCAATATTCACCACAAACCTGTACGGTTTTGATTGTGCCCAACTATGCTGAAACTTGAGATGCAAGCATTTCAGCTATTTATAGTTTATTTTCTATAGACACTATTATAATATCAGATGATTTGATATAAAATGTTTTGGTATCGTAAAGTAAAAACTCTTCGTGTTTATGTGTGGCGTGGTCTTACTTGATACCTTTATTTTTCAAAGGTTTTTGATAACAGTAATAATTCAAATCAAGTGTGTTTTCTCACGCATGTTTTCCAGACAGACTCGGGTGTTATTTTATTATAATACTCGAGTCGAACCGAGTATTACAGACTTAGGTTAGGATGATATGGAGCACAGAAGACGTGTTGGAGGAGTCTCAGGCGTATTCCATGTATTTGATTATATTCCGCTGTGTGTATGCTGTATATTCAGCACTTGTGAGGACAAGTTATTATAACTGTCCAGATTGATTTGTTGATTGTTGACCTCTGATGATTGTATGTATATTACAGTTTGTAACGACCCCGAATTTTAATTACATTTAAATTGATAATTTATTAAATTTTTGAAGACAATTTATAAAATTAATTGTAAAGTGATGCGAGTTTCACCGAATTAAAATAAATTTTGTATAAATTATTTAAAAGTTAAAAATATTGTATAATATATATGTATTTGAGCATATATGAGTAAATTTGAAATAATATACATATATATTTGATTTGAATTTAAATTTCAAGTAAATGGATTATAAAATAAATATATATGAGAAATTATAATAAGTTGAATTATAATAAAAACAATTGGTATTGAATCTAATAATAAATATTTAAGCTAGAAATAAATATATCTATGTAATTCAGTAGATATGCATTTGATTTCAAAACATTGTCTTTTAATAAATAAGTATGAACTGGAAAACAAGTAAGTAAACAAATACAAGTATGCAAAACAAAGTAAAATGAATAAAGTAAAATACCTTTAGCCACCATAACAAAATCATATCTCAGCCGAAGTCAAGTATGGCTAAAGCAAAACAAAAATATCTTTATAAAATAGGACAAGTATGATACATGAAGGAACCAAATAAATATATATAGTTGTACAATGTGAATTAATGCAGCCACCAAAGCAAGATACCAGCCTCCATACGAAAATCCCTGGCCAGATCAAAAAGAAAAAAAAAAGAGATAAGTTAGCTTGCAAATGAAACACAAAGGACCATTTCATTAAATGCCTTCACCTTAGTACACAACTTGTTTCTACATCAGCCGAAATAAAGCATGGTTTGATTTTCCTTTATACCCTAAAATTGTACTTGCCTACTGCCCTTCCCCTGTACACAATTTTCATATATACATACACATTCATAAAACTTTAGTTCATTTGTTCAAACAACTCAACAAAGAAAAAGAAACAGGAATAAGAAAAGAAAACAGACCATCACTTTATATTCAAATTAGAAAACAATTTACTGGAGAAAAAGAAAAGGCAGTAAAACTCAAAGCAGAGATCAAATTTTCAAATGCAAAGCTTGTTCAAGCTTCTCTGTTCTTCAACCATGACAGGTGAGCAACTCACCTATTCTTGCCTATATTCTTTGATATGGTATTAATGCTTAAAAGATAATCTGGAATGATTGTTAATATGCCTGGATGTTGTTTAAGTGTGAGTGGTATGAGTATGGTTATGTTTATATAGATATATCTGTAAATACATATATGTTTGTTACAGGGATATCTTCTTTTTCTTCTTCCTCTGTTTAAAATTTTAACAGACTAAACCCATAGAACAAAACAAATACTTCTTCCTCAATTTGTTTTTAGGTTATAACGTTTAAATAAAAGTTGATGCCAACAACTTAATACAAATTTTAAAATATATATGTTGAAGTTGCTCTGCATATCTACCCATCCATTTGTGCTGTGAGATTCATCACCTTCTATGTTTAGTTACAAGGTACAAAACAAAAAAAAAGAGGGAATTTAAAATTCTTCTTATCTAATCATAGTTAGGCTTTGATTTCAAAAGTAAGAATATGTGTTTAAGTATAAATTGCAATATAAAAATAGTTTCAAAATTTTATACTTAGCAATTAGCCTGGAAAAGCAAGATAACAGTGATGATCTAAATATTCGATGAAAATCAATCATGATAATTTAAGTTTCTGATCATATAATCTGAATTGAAATACCAAATCATGAATTTTAACAGGAATTTGGAAATTTTTAATATAGTATTTAAAGTGAAATTAAGAATTGTTTGAATTTGGGTTTTCGGTCAATCGACGATGATCGGTGACGAACTGGCCACTGTGCTTTGTTCTGAGGGTCGAGGGAAGGATGGTGATCATGGGAAAAATACTCAGGGAATTTATTAATGGCCGTGATGATCAGAGAGGGACGGAGTAGGGTTTTACATCCTGTTTATGTCGACAAGCTTCTGTTGGGTTTCGCGATGGCAAGAGGCGATCAGAATCGATCGCGAGTTGTTTGGGGGATGCAGGGGATCGGGGCGGAGCTACGGCAAGGACGGCGATACGACTGGAGCCTGGGATCATCGGAGACGTGGGTTTTACTGGTGGCGTTCGTGTCCAGGCGAATGGGTTTAGGGGTCAAATTCGACTCAACAGTGAATCGAGATGTTTGATCGATCTCGTGGAGTTGCTATGGTTGCTGTCGACTCGTCTGAGGTCAGGGTGGAGATCATCGGTGATCGGCGGTGGTGTGTACGTGGATGTGCACGTTTGCGTGCACTCGTGTATAACTGGGTGACTGTGAGATGAGTTGGGAGGAAGACTCGGGGAAATGACGAAAAAAAAACTCGAGGATGGGCTCGAGAAAATGATGGTTGGACTCGAAGCAGGTGGAAACGCGAGTTACTCGAAGCTGCTCTCGGGTATTCTACGGTTTGTCTCGAGTAGTTCTATGATGTTTAAAACTTGTGAACAAAAGAGTATATTTCTAAACAGTTTTAAAAGGGGTTTAAACCCTAGTCTTTGAAATTTAAACAAATGAATTTGGTTAAAACTTCTTATATAAGTTACTTTAAATGTAATAAATTGTTTCCTTAAACATTAAATTAAGAAATCTTGAAATTCGTTTAAATTAAATTTGATTACGAAAGATTTCAAGTTATTTTTAATCTTAAATTAGAAATGGAATAAAAAGGAAATTAATTACTTGAAAGTTAATTACTTAATAAAAGTAATCATGGTAAATTAACTAATAATTTAAGTTTGATTTAATAAGTAATTAAGGTTAATTAATTTAAAGAATAATTAATTAATGTAATTTATTTATTAAGGTAATTAATTTAAGAATAATTAATTTAAAGCTAATTGATTTATAATTAAGGATAATTAATTAAATGGTAATTAATTAAAGGTTAATTTATTAATTTAAGATAATCAATTAAATGGTGAATTTAATAATTAAAGGTTAATTAATTTGTTATTAATGATTAATTAATAAGTGACTAAAGGAAAATTTAAATCAAAATGATTTGTAACTTATTAATGTTAATTAACCAGAATTAATGACTAATCTGATTTAATTAAATTAGATAATTAATTGATCTTATCTATGGATATTTGAATGGTATTGAATGTGAATTGTTGATATTCCCTGATATATGATGCTTTGTGATACACCCTGATTTATGTTGTGATCTGTGATGTAATTTATTATCTGTGATTTTTATACATCTGTGATCTGTGAATGAACGATAAGCGTTATAGTGAATATCGCTTATCAACTATATCCTGTATTTTGATCTGTAATGATTCATTGTGTTATTTACTTAACTGTGTTATAAGCTCCGGCGACTCGGATTTGAACGGTCGAATCTATGGCATTCGAGTACGATGTAAAGTATGGATGTCAATTTTCGAGCGGGCAAAATCCGGTTCGTTACATGTGGTATCAGAGCTAAGGTTGAACTTTAGCTCAGGAGTATAACACGTTAAGTAGCTCATTAGAGATAGGGTGAAGTATACTCTAGAATGAGTAATTCCTAAGATATCCGTCTGAACGTCTCAGTAAATTCTCTTACTATCCACTGATAGTAAGTATGAGTGCAAGAAGAGGACGAGATAGGGGACAGGGGAATACGACTATAAATGGTCAATACTCTGTAACAACGAGGAAGTAATCTTTTTTCTATCAATCTCTTTTGTTCAACGTCTCTTCTGAATCCTTCGATAGTTCCTGGTAGATCCAGGAAGGAGATTCGATATATTAATATGGGACATAAACTCCGTGTGACGACCCACCTTTCTGACCCTTGAGAACGACACTTAATACATCCATGGTATTCATGTGCCGTTGCCCAAGTATCTGAAAGACAGGTTGTCATGGGGTAAAATATAAGAAAGGAACAATAATCTCACAACGAAACGGTTAAATATAACACAAAAATAAGATAGTACATAAGGTTACTCCCAACATGGAGTTATCAGAGTTACAACAAAAGTATTACTATCAGTTTAGGCAGTTATAACAACCTGCCTTTAAACATACATACATAGAGCCAAATCCCATAACAGCGGAAATATATAGCTAGATAGATAAGGAGCCTCCTGGTCATCCACCATCTTCAAAAGAGCCCAAAGAAACCTGTCATTTCCGGACTACTCAAATATAAATGAGTACCCGAACGTTTAGGGAAAACAAACAATTCGGGTCAGACAATAAGTCCGGTATGAGTAAACTCCAAAATTAGAACACACAAAGTAACTAGTGAGACCACATCGCAAAAATGCAGAATGGTTTTTTTTCCTCACAAGGACAACATCCAAGTATAAAAGAATGGATGCAAATAATTAAACATCGCGAAGAGCGCAAGACGCTTCCCGATGAAATTAAGAAAGAATCAATCTAAAGTTTTGAATCAAAAAATAAGGAAAAGGAATTTTTCCAACAATGACTAGGAGGGTGCGCCCCCCTTATCGAAAGTATACCTCTAGAAAATATACTTGAGAACTACGATGGTTCTCGGAAACCTCCAAGCCGGACACCGCCAACCTTACCGAGTATCCGAGTATTTCACATCTCCGTGCGCATACAACCGAAACCAATCTAGAGTAGATGTGAAAATACCCTAATGGGAGCAACCCCACATAGCTTGGCCCCCACTCGCTCTTTATTTAGTCATTTCCGATAAAGGATATCAATGCTCTAATTGAGCAACAAATCGTCTTAGATTGACGAACCCAAAAACAAAAGGAAGAAAGGTATCGAAATTGATAGTCAAGATATCAACTATCGGGGATAACAAAACGATCGTATATGGAAATAAAAACTTATACTTTTTCAATGCTTGGAAAATATCCATATACTTATCTCATAGATATAAGTATATTCACAAAACATTTGGGAGGATTTCATATTTCAAAAGCATACTTAGATGGGTCAAAAACAATTGTATATAAGAAATATGAATGTTTTCCATTATAATTATAAAGATCATTTATGGAAATCAAATCTCCTACACTTGTTACGTTTCTGATATTCTCGACTTACTCTACCCCTCGCCCAGAAACAAAGCCAGGTAAGTCAGGGCACTGGTTGCTCCTAGCCTTGCCTAGACACTTCGGTTCTAGATCTCACAGATAGAGAATCAATCTACTCATCGGCTTTTAGTGCCAAGTATAGGACTACTTACTTTTATATAAATTTCAAAGCTCCTTAAAAATACTTTAAACCAAGATTTAAACTTGCATTCAAATCATAACTTAAACCCATCATCTTTAAAGGAGAATACGACCAAGAGGAGTGAAGCTCACTCTTAATCAAATGAGATAGCTAAAAGGGGTGTTATTTCCTTTTAACCAAAAAGTCACTAAATGTCAATCCTAAGTTAAAAGGTGGTGTAAGTTCCCTTTTAACTAAACAACAAAGTTATTGCTCATAAACTGGCCGAGCACAAATCAAACAACCAAACAAGAATAATAACAGACTCATTATTATTAACCATTTACAATCAATAGTTAACACAACATTTGTTAAAATGTGAATGAGTCAAAGAAAAGAGATTAAGATTACACTGACTGTAAAATAATTAAATTATACTCACAGAATAAGTTATACTCGCTAAACTATGAAAGTAAAGAATATACTCACAGAATAAGTTATACTCGCTAAACTATAAAAGCAAGGAATATACTCACAGAATAAGTTATACTCGCTAAACTATGAAAGTAAGGAATATACTCACATCCTATTTGCTTTGATGGAGACTTGGAATACTTCACCTTTGATAATGAATTTTAGTTCTTTTCTTTTGTTTGTGAGTGAATTAAAATGAGATATGGACTTGGCTATTTATAGATGAAGAGAAGGGTACTTTAGTCATTTCCTACAGCCTAACCTGATTCGACCAGATTTTGGTCCAATAGAAACCAGCCATATGGCCTAATTTGATTCGACCACATTTTGGTCCAATAGAAAACATCCTTGTGGCTTAATTTGATTCGACCATAATTTGGTCCAATAGGAATTCTCCTTATCAACTATGGCCTAACCTGATTCGACCAGATATTGGTCCAATGGCAACCATCCGTATGGCATAACCTGATTCGACCAGATTTTGGTCCAATGGCAACCATCCGTATGAAATATAATAATCATTATGCTATTTTGTTTTATTAGGCAAGTAATTATACTATTCTGTTTTATTAGGCAGGGTTAATACTGCTAGACATAAAATCCATTATTTAATCATTAAAAACATATTAACTATTCATGTTCAAAGTGATTAAATTATGGGTCGTTACATCCTCCCCTCCTTAAAGGAAATTTTGTCCTCGAAATTAATCGGATAAAATCTAGATATCAAAGAACCCAAATGATATCATATATACCACACAAAGATACAAGGAAAGTGACCTTAACACAACTGGTGAGTAAATTAAAAGGAAACAACAAAATACAAACAACAACTACATCAACTCGGGATACGAATCCCTAATATAGTCCTCAATTTCCCAAGTACAATCTCTAACATCTCCACTCCACTGAACCTTAACAAGATTCACAACCTTCTTCCTTAATCGCTTTATATCTCGGGCGACAATACGAATTGGCCGCCTAAGAATAGTTAGGTTAGGCCGAACCTCCAAATCAACTTGTTGTCCCGGTTCTACTATCATCGAAGGGTCGTGTACATACTTACGTAAATGAGATACGTGAAATACATTGTGCACATCTGATAGTCGATCTGGTAATTCCACTTTATATGCAAGTTTACCAATCCGGTCCAGTATTGGAAAAGGACCAATATATCGAGGAGCTAACTTCCCTGTCTTCCCAAACCTCACGACACTTCTTAGAGGAGAGACTTTTACAAATACCAAGTCCCCGACTAAGAACTCTAGATCCCTACGCCTTTGATCTGCATAACACTTTTGCCGATCTTGCGCTTCCTTCATCTTTCTTCTAATATCAGCTACCTTCTCATTAGCTTCTAAGATTATGTCGGGTCCAAGAACAAGTCTATCTCCAGATTCAACCCAACACGAAGGAGAACGACATGGACGACCATAAAGAGCTTCGAAAGGGGCCATACCAATGCTTGCTTGATAGCTGTTGTTATAAGTGAATTCGACTAAG
This sequence comes from Allium fistulosum, assembly GCA_030737815.1. NCBI lineage: Eukaryota > Viridiplantae > Streptophyta > Magnoliopsida > Asparagales > Amaryllidaceae > Allium > Allium fistulosum. The sequence continues at coordinate 718,298,360 of CM060908.1, forward strand.
GGTAAATGATCTTCCCAAGAACCCCCGAAGTCTAGAATGCATGCTCGCAATAAATCTTCCAAGATCCGATTCACTCTCTCCGTCTGCCCATCTGTTTGGGGATGGTATGCTGTACTTAGACTTAGCTCAGTCCCTAAAGCATTCTGCAGTCCCTCCCAGAACCTACTAGTGAATATCGGGTCTCGGTCACTTACAATACTACGAGGAATCCCATGGAGTCTCACAATCTCCTTCACATACAAACTCGCCAGACTCGTAGCAGTCCTAGTCAGCTTAACAGGAATGAAATGGGCACTCTTGGTTAGTCGATCGACTATAACCCAAATGCCATCGTTACCTCTTCTTGACCTAGGAAGCCCATCAATAAAGTCCATAGAGATCTGCTCCCACTTCCACTTTGGGATCTCAAGTGGTTGAAGCAATCCAGCTGTCTTCTGCTGGTCACTCTTAATCTGCTGGCAGTTTGCACAATGACTCACAAAGATTGAAATATCTCGCTTCATCCCCTTCCACCAGAATACCCTCTTCATATCTTTGAACATCTTGGTCACTCCTGGATGAAAAGATAACTTTGAATGGTGGCATTCGGCTAACACTTCTTGCCTAAGTCCATCAAAGTCTGGAACACAAATACGCCTATTCATTTTCAATATGCCCCGGAGATCAATCTCAAAGCTAGAAACAACACCTTCTTTAACATCCTTCTTAAGTCGAGCTAAAATAGGATCTGCCTCTTGACTGGATGCAATTCTCTCTAACAATACTGGCTTAACTTCTAAATTTGCAACCATTGCTACATTCCTACTCAATGCATCAGCAACAACATTTGCTTTTCCAGGGGTATAAAGAACCTCTAGGTTATAAGAGGCGAGAAACTCCAGCCATCTCTGCTGCCTCAAATTCAAATCTTTCTGGGTAAAAAGGTATTTTAAGGATTTGTGGTCCGTGTATAATTCGAACCTTTCACCCAAAAGATAATGCCTCCACATCTTTAGTGCGAAGACAACAGCTAAAAGCTCCAAATCGTGTGTAGCATAATTTTTCTCATGCGGCTTTAGCTGTCGACTCGCATAGGCAATAACTTTCCCATGCTGCATCAGAACTGCTCCCAATCCGATTCCACAAGCATCTGTATACACGGTTAAACCTTCGCTCCCATTTGGAATGGTTAATACAGGAGCGCTAGTCAACTTCTCTTTCAATTCGTTGAATGCTTGATCACACTTAGAAGTCCAAACAAACTTAACATCTTTCTTTGTTAACTTCGTCAGATGGGAAGCAATCTTCGAGAAGTCCTTGATAAACCTACGGTAAAAGCCAGCCAATCCCAAGAAACTTCTAACTTCCGTCGCACTTTCGGGTTTCTTCCAGTCTTGAACCGCCACAACTTTAGCTGGGTCCACCGATATGCCTTCTCCTGAAATAACATGCCCTAGAAACCTAACTTCGGATTTCCAGAAATGGCACTTGGAAAACTTAGCCTTCAACACATGGCTTCTTAAGGTATCGAGTACAACACGGAGATGATATTTATGTTCCTCCTCTGTCTTGGAGTAGATAAGAATGTCATCAATAAAGACGAGATCAAATTTATTCAGAATGTCTCGAAATACTCGATTCATTAAGTCCACAAAATAAGCGGGTGCGTTAGTCAATCCAAACGGCATAACTAACCACTCGTAGAAATTTTCAGGAGTTCGAAAAGCTGTTAAGGGAACACTCTCCTCTGCCACTCTTAATTGGTGGAAACCGGTGGCAAGATCTAATTGAGAAAATATTCGAGCACCATGGAGTTGGTCAAACATATCGTCGATCCTTGGCAAAGGATATTTATTCTTGATAGTCCTTTTGTTCAACTCCCGATAGTCTACGCATAACCTTAGAGAACCGTCCGCCTTTGTAACAAAGACGACTGGCGATCCCCAACTCAAGGTACTACGTCGGATCAAGCCCTTCTGCAACAAATCATAAGTCTGCCTTTCTAACTCCCTCTTCTCTTTTGGAGCCATCCTTCGTAAGGGTTGTACAATAGGTCTAGTTCCCGGAACCAAATCAATACGGAACTCAACTTCACGGTGAGGAGGTAAACCTTGCACCTCGTCAAAAATATCTGTGAAATCTCGAACAACTGGCACATCACCTAGCTCCGCTTTAGCCACTTCGAGTGAATAGAGAAAACTGCTCAGTAACTTCTTAGGCTCTTCACAACTAATATCAACACCAACATCTCCGGCATCACTAACTCTAACGAGCCTTCTACCACAATCCAAGATAGCTTTAAACTTAGATAACCAATCCATCCCCAACAACACTCCAAAACCCATAAACCCAAGAACAAACAAGTCAAAAGGAAAGAGATGATTTCGATAAGAAATAGGTACATTTAGACACATAGTGTCAAGATTTGTCGGACCTCCAATTGGGTTTGACACACAAAGAGGATTACTTATGATAACATATTTAAGGTTTAGTTTGTCCATTAGATCATAAGAAATAAAACTATGGGAAGCTCCTGTATCAAATAGCACCCTTATAGGAATATCATAGATGGATAATGTACCTTGTAACACTTGCTTCCCTTTTTGATCTGAAGAAGTGGATGGTATCTCTTTAATGGTAAAAGTCTGTCCTTGAGATCCCTTTTTAGGAAAAGGGCACTCATTCTTCATATGTCCTGGTTGGCCACAATTAAAACATGTGGCAACTGGGCAATGATTTGCAAAGTGGCCCATCTTATTGCACTTGAAACAAAGAATGTTGGCCAAGTTGGTCTGCTTCTTCTGTGCTGGAGTGCCATCTTCGGGTTTCTTCCCTACACGCTGCTTCTTTCCCTTAAACTTACGCTTGAAGTTTGGCTTTCCTTCAACTGGTATAACTGATAAAGGCTTGGCACTTATTGCTGGTACTGCACCCTTCTGGACTCCTTCCTTAATATCAAGAGCCTCAAACCTCAAAGCCATGCTAATAATGTTGGTGAATGTACCCATAAGATGATTGGTCATTTCACGATGGAACTCTGGTCACATTCCATTCACAAACATTTCATTTTTCTTGAGCTGTGTGTCTATCAATCCAAGTCCAAAACGGGACAAAGCATTGAACTTATGCTCGTACTGTGACACAGTCATATCACCCTGCTTTAATCAATGAAACTTCTAAACAACTGAGTTTTCCCGGCTTCTGGAATAAACTGTGCTTCAAAAACTTCCTTGAACCGGGCCCAAGAAAACTCCCCCTCCGGAGTACTAGCTGTTTCTGAATCCCACCAATCCATCGCTGACTTTTGAAGTTGTCGCGATGCCAACAGCCGTTTCTCCGCATCCTCCAACCGAAGATCTCCAAATATTCTTTCACAAGTTCGAAGCCACATCTGCACTCCAAGAATATCTTCAGTCCCATAGAATGGTTTCCCGCCCAAAGTGGTAAAATTCTTACATAAAGCTGCAAAGTTCATAGGGGTCTGAACTTGCGGTAACATTTCCTCTACCGGATCTACAGCTGACATAGTAGCATTTCTAGGTACCCTGCCATTGGTAGCCGTGCTAGTTCCAGATCCTCTCCTTCCTCCTCTTCTTGTATTCATTTTCTATTATCTGAATAAATAACAAGTATCTTTAGAATACAAAAATAGGATTAAAGTGTTTGAAGGAAATAACACCAAAGGATCTAAAACTAGATTTTAGAGGATAAATATTATTATTATAAAAATTACAAATACGCTCTCTGAAGATTAACTCATTCTAGGGCATTACTTACCCTATCTCTAATGAGTTGTACCCCAATCAGGCTAAGGTGTTCGCTCAACCAAAGCTCTGATACCAACTGTGACGACCCACCTTTCTGACCCTTGAGAACGACACTTAATACATCCATGGTATTCATGTGCCGTTGCCCAAGTATCTGAAAGACAGGTTGTCATGGGGTAAAATATAAGAAAGGAACAATAATCTCACAACGAAACGGTTAAATATAACACAAAAATAAGATAGTACATAAGGTTACTCCCAACATGGAGGTATCAGAGTTACAACAAAAGTACTACTATCAGTTTAGGCAGTTATAACAACCTGCCTTTAAACATACATACATAGAGCCAAATCCCATAACAGCGGAAATAAATAGCTAGATAGATAAGGAGCCTCCTGGTCATCCACCATCTTCAAAAGAGCCCAAAGAAACCTGTCATTTCCGGACTACTCAAATATAAATGAGTACCCGAACGTTTAGGGAAAACAAACAATTCGGGTCAGACAATAAGTCCGGTATGAGTAAACTCCAAAATTAGAACACACAAAGTAACTAGTGAGACCACATCGCAAAAATGCAGAATGGTTTTTTTTTCCTCACAAGGACAACATCCAAGTATAAAAGAATGGATGCAAATAATTAAACATCGCGAAGAGCGCAAGACGCTTCCCGATGAAATTAAGAAAGAATCAATCTAAAGTTTTGAATCAAAAAATAAGGAAAAGGAATTTTTCCAACAATGACTAGGAGGGTGTGCCCCCCTTATCAAAAGTATACCTCTAGAAAATATACTTGAGAACTACGATGGTTCTCGGAAACCTCCAAGCCGGACCCCGCCAACCTTACCGAGTATCCGAGTATTTCACATCTCCGTGCGCATACAACCGAAACCAATCTAGAGTAGATGTGAAAATACCCTAATGGGAGCAACCCCACATAGATTGGCCCCCACTCGCTCTTTATTTAGTCATTTCCGATAAAGGATATCAATGCTCTAATTGAGCAACAAATCGTCTTAGATTGACGAAACCAAAAACAAAAGGAAGAAAGGTATCGAAATTGATAGTCAAGATATCAACTATCGGGGATAACAAAACGATCGTATATGGAAATAAAAACTTATACTTTTTCAATGCTTGGAAAATATCCATATACTTATCTCATAGATATAAGTATATTCACAAAACATTTGGGAGGATTTCATATTTCAAAAGCATACTTAGATGGGTCAAAAACAATTGTATATAAGAAATATGAATGTTTTCCATTATAATTATAAAGATCATTTATGGAAATCAAATCTCCTACACTTGTTACGTTTCCGATATTCTCGACTTACTCTACCCCTCGCCCAGAAACAAAGCCAGGTAAGTCAGGCACTGGTTGCTCCTAGCCTTGCCTAGACACTTCGGTTCTAGATCTCACAGATAGAGAATCAATCTACTCATCGGCTTTTAGTGCCAAGTATAGGACTACTCACTTTTATATAAATTTCAAAGCTCCTTAAAAATACTTTAAATCAAGATTTAAACTTGCATTCAAATCATAACTTAAACCCATCATCTTTAAAGGAGAATACGACCAAGAGGGGTGAAGCTCACTCTTAATCAAATGAGATAGCTAAAAGGGGTGTTATTTCCTTTTAACCAAAAAGTCACTAAATGTCAATCCTAAGTTAAAAGGTGGTGTAAGTTCCCTTTTAACTAAACATCAAAGTTATTGCTCATAAACTGGCCGAGCACAAATCAAACAACCAAACAAGAATAATAACAGACTCATTATTATTAACCATTTACAATCAATAGTTAACACAACATTTGTTAAAATGTGAATGAGTCAAAGAAAAGAGATTAAGATTACACTGACTGTAAAATAATTAAATTATACTCACAGAATAAGTTATACTCGCTAAACTATGAAAGTAAAGAATATACTCACAGAATAAGTTATACTCGCTAAACTATAAAAGCAAGGAATATACTCACAGAATAAGTTATACTCGCTAAACTATGAAAGTAAGGAATATACTCACATCCTATTTGCTTTGATGGAGACTTGGAATACTTCACCTTTGATAATGAATTTTATTTCTTTTCTTTTGTTTGTGAGTGAATTAAAATGAGATATGGACTTGGCTATTTATAGATGAAGAGAAGGGTACTTTAGTCATTTCCTACAGCCTAACCTGATTCGACCAGATTTTGGTCCAATAGAAACCAGCCATATGGCCTAATTTGATTCGACCACATTTTGGTCCAATAGAAAACATCCTTGTGGCTTAATTTGATTCGACCATAATTTGGTCCAATAGGAATTCTCCTTATCAACTATGGCCTAACCTGATTCGACCAGATTTTGGTCCAATGGCAACCATCCGTATGGCATAACCTGATTCGACCAGATTTTGGTCCAATGGCAACCATCCGTATGAAATATAATAATCATTATGCTATTTTGTTTTATTAGGCAAGTAATTATACTATTCTGTTTTATTAGGCTAGGTTAATAATTCTTTCTTGTTTTATTAGGCAAGTAATTATACTATTCTGTTTTATTAGGCAAGGTTAATAATTCTCTCTTGTTTTATTAGGCAAGTAATTATACTATTCTGTTTTATTAGGCAGGGTTAATACTGCTAGACATAAAATCCATTATTTAATCATTAAAAACATATTAACTATTCATGTTCAAAGTGATTAAATTATGGGTCGTTACACTCCGGATAGACCAAAATTGTTTGTTTGGATGAATTGTTTGCATTGGTTGCTATGGTTGATAGGTATATTTTAGTTTTAAACTAAAAAGTTTTGAAATCGTATCCATCTATCTATCTATTCCTTGGGTCCGGATATGTTCTACGAATAGTTAGTTATCCCTTTGAACTAACCGATGCCCTTGTATATTTCGTAGATCTGGATAACCCGAGTATCTTGTGAAGTGTTAGACAGATTCGTTCGTGTATCTGTTATTGATATTCTGATTTGGTAAGCCGAATGCAGAATAGCTGTTCAGTTTGATTTGATGAAACATTCTTCATCTGTCTTTGTTTTCGTGCCTGCGAATTTCGAGGACGAAATTCTTTTAAGGGGGGAAGTCTGTAATGACCCCGAATTTTAATTACATTTAAATTGATAATTTATTAAATTTTTGAAGACAATTTATAAAATTAATTGTAAAGTAATGCGAGTTTCATCGAATTAAAATAAATTTTGTATAAATTATTTAAAAGTTAAAAATATTGTATAATATATATGTATTTGAGCATATATGAGTAAATTTGAAATAATATACATATATAATTGATTTGAATTTAAATTTCAAGTAAATGGATTATAAAATAAATATATATGAGAAATTATAATAAGTTGAATTATAATAAAAACAATTGGTATTGAATCTAATAATAAATATTTAAGCTAGAAATAAATATATCTATGTAATTCATTAGATATGCATTTGATTTCAAAACATTGTCTTTTAATAAATAAGTATGAACTGGAAAACAAGTAAGTAAACAAATACAAGTATGCAAAACAAAGTAAAATGAATAAAGTAAAATACCTTTAGCCACCATAACAAAATCATATCTCAGCCGAAGTCAAGTATGGCTAAAGCAAAACAAAAATATCTTTATAAAATAGGACAAGTATGATACATGAAGGAACCAAATAAATATATATAGTTGTACAATGTGAATTAATGCAGCCACCAAAGCAAGATACCAGCCTCCATACGAAAATCCCTGGCCAGATCAAAAAAAAAGAGATAAGTTAGCTTGCAAATGAAACACAAAGGACCATTTCATTAAATGCCTTCACCTTAGTACACAACTTGTTTCTACATCAGCCGAAATAAAGCATGGTTTGATTTTCCTTTATACCCTAAAATTGTACTTGCCTACTGCCCTTCCCCTGTACACAATTTTCATATATACATACACATTCATAAAACTTTAGTTCATTTGTTCAAACAACTCAACAAAGAAAAAGAAACAGGAATAAGAAAAGAAAACAGACCATCACTTTATATTCAAATTAGAAAACAATTTACTGGAGAAAAAGAAAAGGCAGTAAAACTCAAAGCAGAGATCAAATTTTCAAATGCAAAGCTTGTTCAAGCTTCTCTGTTCTTCAACCATGACAGGTGAGCAACTCACCTATTCTTGCCTATATTCTTTGATATGGTATTAATGCTTAAAAGATAATCTGGAATGATTGTTAATATGCCTGGATGTTGTTTAAGTGTGAGTGGTATGAGTATGGTTATGTTTATATAGATATATCTGTAAATACATATATGTTTGTTACAGGGATATCTTCTTTTTCTTCTTCCTCTGTTTAAAATTTTAACAGACTAAACCCATAGAACAAAACAAATACTTCTTCCTCAATTTGTTTTTAGGTTATAACTTTTGAATAAAAGTTGATGCCAACAACTTAATACAAATTTTAAAATATATATGTTGAAGTTGCTCTGCATATCTACCCATCCATCTGTGCTGTGAGATTCATCACCTTCTATGTTTAGTTACAAGGTACAAAAAAAAAGAGGGAATTTAAAATTCTTCTTATCTAATCATAGTTAGGCTTTGATTTCAAAAGTAAGAATATGTGTTTAAGTATAAATTGCAATATAAAAATAGTTTCAAAATTTTATACTTAGCAATTAGCCTGGAAAAGCAAGATAACAGTGATGATCTAAATATTCGATGAAAATCAATCATGATAATTTAAGTTTCTGATCATATAATCTGAATTGAAATACCAAATCATGAATTTTAACAGGAATTTGGAAATTTTTAATATAGTATTTAAAGTGAAATTAAGAATTGTTTGAATTTGGGTTTTCGGTCAATCGACGATGATCGGTGACGAACTGGCCACTGTGCTTTGTTCTGAGGGTCGAGGGAAGGATGGTGATCATGGGAAAAATACTCAGTGAATTTATTAATGGCCGTGATGATCAGAGAGGGACGGAGTAGGGTTTTACATCCTGTTTATGTCGACAAGCTTCTGTTGGGTTTCGCGATGGCAAGAGGCGATCGGAATCGATCGCGAGTTGTTTGGGGGATGCAGGGGATCGGGGCGGAGCTACGGCAAGGACGGCGATACGACTGGAGCCTGGGATCATCGGAGACGTGGGTTTTACTGGTGGCGTTCGTGTCCAGGCGAATGGGTTTAGGGGTCAAATTCGACTCAACAGTGAATCGAGATGTTTGATCGATCTCGTGGAGTTGCTATGGTTGCTGTCGACTCGTCTGAGGTCAGGGTGGAGATCATCGGTGATCGGCGGTGGTGTGTACGTGGATGTGCACGTTTGCGTGCACTCGTGTATAACTGGGTGACTGTGAGATGAGTTGGGAGGAAGACTCGGGGAAATGACGAAAAAAAAACTCGAGGATGGCCTCGAGAAAATGATGGTTGGACTCGAAGCAGGTGGAAACACGAGTTACTCGAAGCTGCTCTCGGGTATTCTACGGTTTGTCTCGAGTAGTTCTATGATGTTTAAAACTTGTGAACAAAAGAGTATATTTCTAAACAGTTTTAAAAGGGGTTTAAACCCTAGTCTTTGAAATTTAAACAAATGAATTTGGTTAAAACTTCTTATATAAGTTACTTTAAATGTAATAAATTGTTTCCTTAAACATTAAATTAAGAAATCTTTAAATTCGTTTAAATTAAATTTGATTACGAAAGATTTCAAGTTATTTTTAATCTTAAATTAGAAATGGAATAAAAAGGAAATTAATTACTTGAAAGTTAATTACTTAATAAAAGTAATCATGGTAAATTAACTAATAATTTAAGTTTGATTTAATAAGTAATTAAGGTTAATTAATTTAAAGAATAATTAATTAATGTAATTTATTTATTAAGGTAATTAATTTAAGAATAATTAATTTAAAGCTAATTGATTTATAATTAAGGATAATTAATTAAATGGTAATTAATTAAAGGTTAATTTATTAATTTAAGATAATCAATTAAATGGTGAATTTAATAATTAAAGGTTAATTAATTTGTTATTAATGATTAATTAATAAGTGACTAAAGGAAAATTTAAATCAAAATGATTTGTAACTTATTAATGTTAATTAACCAGAATTAATGACTAATCTGATTTAATTAAATTAGATAATTAATTGATCTTATCTATGGATATTTGAATGGTATTGAATGTGAATTGTTGATATTCCCTGATATATGATGCTTTGTGATACACCCTGATTTATGTTGTGATCTGTGATAAATTATCTGTGATGTAATTTATTATCTGTGATTTTTATACATCTGTGATCTGTGAATGAACCATAAGCGTTATAGTGAATATCGCTTATCAACTATATCCTGTATTTTGATCTGTAATGTTTCATTGTGTTATTTACTTAACTGTGTTATAAGCTCCGGCGACTCGGATTTGAACGGTCGAATCTATGGCATTCGAGTACGATGTAAAGTATGGATGTCGATTTTCGAGCGGGCAAAATCCGGTTCGTTACATGTGGTATCAGAGCTAAGGTTGAACTTTAGCTCAGGAGTATAACACGTTAAGTAGCTCATTAGAGATAGGGTGAAGTATACTCTAGAATGAGTAATTCCTAAGATATCCGTCTGAACGTCTCAGTAAATTCTCTTACTATCCACTGATAGTAAGTATGAGTGCAAGAAGAGGACGAGATAGGGGACAGGGGAATACGACTATAAATGGTCAATACTCTGTAACAACGAGGAAGTAATCTTTTTTCTATCAATCTCTTTTGTTCAACGTCTCTTCTGAATCCTTCGATAGTTCCTGGTAGATCCAGGAAGGAGATTCGATATATTAATATGGGACATAAACTCCGGATAGACCAAAATTGTTTGTTTGGATGAATTGTTTGCATTGGTTGCTATGGTTGATAGGTATATTTTAGTTTTAAACTAAAAAGTTTTGAAATCGTATCCATCTATCTATCTATTCCTTGGGTCCGGATATGTTCTACGAATAGTTAGTTATCCCTTTGAACTAACCGATGCCCTTGTATATTTCGTAGATCTGGATAACCCGAGTATCTTGTGAAGTGTTAGACAGATTCGTTCGTGTATCTGTTATTGATATTCTGATTTGGTAAGCCGAATGCAGAATAGCTGTTCAGTTTGATTTGATGAAACATTCTTCATCTGTCTTTGTTTTCGTGCTTGCGAATTTCGAGGACGGAATTCTTTTAAGGGGGGAAGTCTGTAATGACCCCGAATTTTAATTACATTTAAAGTGATAATTTATTAAATTTTTGAAGACAATTTATAAAATTAATTGTAAAGTGATGCGAGTTTCACCGAATTAAAATAAATTTTGTATAAATTATTTAAAAGTTAAAAATATTGTATAATATATATGTATTTGACCATATATGAGTAAATTTGAAATAATATACATATATATTTGATTTGAATTTAAATTTCAAGTAAATGGATTATAAAATAAATATATATGAGAAATTATAATAAGTTGAATTATAATAAAAACAATTGGTATTGAATCTAATAATAAATATTTAAGCTAGAAATAAATATATCTATGTAATTCATTAGATATGCATTTGATTTCAAAACATTGTCTTTTAATAAATAAGTATGAACTGGAAAACAAGTAAGTAAACAAATACAAGTATGCAAAACAAAGTAAAATGAATAAAGTAAAATACCTTTAGCCACCATAACAAAATCATATCTCAGCCGAAGTCAAGTATGGCTAAAGCAAAACAAAAATATCTTTATAAAATAGGACAAGTATGATACATGAAGGAACCAAATAAATATATATAGTTGTACAATGTGAATTAATGCAGCCACCAAAGCAAGATACCAGCCTCCATACGAAAATCCCTGGCCAGATCAAAAAAAAAAGAGATAAGTTAGCTTGCAAATGAAACACAAAGGACCATTTCATTAAATGCCTTCACCTTAGTACACAACTTGTTTCTACATCAGCCGAAATAAAGCATGGTTTGATTTTCCTTTATACCCTAAAATTGTACTTGCCTACTGCCCTTCCCCTGTACACAATTTTCATATATACATACACATTCATAAAACTTTAGTTCATTTGTTCAAACAACTCAACAATGAAAAAGAAACAGGAATAAGAAAAGAAAACAGACCATCACTTTATATTCAAATTAGAAAACAATTTACTGGAGAAAAAGAAAAGGCAGTAAAACTCAAAGCAGAGATCAAATTTTCAAATGCAAAGCTTGTTCAAGCTTCTCTGTTCTTCAACCATGACAGGTGAGCAACTCACCTATTCTTGCCTATATTCTTTGATATGGTATTAATGCTTAAAAGATAATCTGGAATGATTGTTAATATGCCTGGATGTTGTTTAAGTGTGAGTGGTATGAGTATGGTTATGTTTATATAGATATATCTGTAAATACATATATGTTTGTTACAGGGATATCTTCTTTTTCTTCTTCCTCTGTTTAAAATTTTAACAGACTAAACCCATAGAACAAAACAAATACTTCTTCCTCAATTTGTTTTTAGGTTATAACCTTTGAATAAAAGTTGATGCCAACAACTTAATACAAATTTTAAAATATATATGTTGAAGTTGCTCTGCATATCTACCCATCCATCTGTGCTGTGAGATTCATCACCTTCTATGTTTAGTTACAAGGTACAAAACAAAAAAAAAAGAGGGAATTTAAAATTCTTCTTATCTAATCATAGTTAGGCTTTGATTTCAAAAGTAAGAATATGTGTTTAAGTATAAATTGCAATATAAAAATAGTTTCAAAATTTTATACTTAGCAATTAGCCTGGAAAAGCAAGATAACATTGATGATCTAAATATTCGATGAAAATCAATCATGATAATTTAAGTTTCTGATCATATAATCTGAATTGAAATACCAAATCATGAATTTTAACAGGAATTTGGAAATTTTTAATATAGTATATAAAGTGAAATTAAGAATTGTTTGAATTTGGGTTTTCGGTCAATCGACGATGATCGGTGACGAACTGGCCACTGTGCTTTGTTCTGAGGGTCGAGGGAAGGATGGTGATCATGGGAAAAATACTCAGGGAATTTATTAATGGCCGTGATGATCAGAGAGGGACGGAGTAGGGTTTTACATCCTGTTTATGTCGACAAGCTTCTGTTGGGTTTCGCGATGGCAAGAGGCGATCGGAATCGATCGCGAGTTGTTTGGGGGATGCAGGGGATCGGGGCGGAGCTACGGCAAGGACGGCGATACGACTGGAGCCTGGGATCATCGGAGACGTGGGTTTTACTGGTGGCGTTCGTGTCCAGGCGAATGGGTTTAGGGGTCAAATTCGACTCAACAGTGAATCGAGATGTTTGATCGATCTCGTGGAGTTGCTATAGTTGCTGTCGACTCGTCTGAGGTCAGGGTGGAGATCATCGGTGATCGGCGGTGGTGTGTACGTGGATGTGCACGTTTGCGTGCACTCGTGTATAACTGGGTGACTGTGAGATGAGTTGGGAGGAAGACTCGGGGAAATGACGAAAAAAAACTCGAGGATGGCCTCGAGAAAATGATGGTTGGACTCGAAGCAGGTGGAAACGCGAGTTACTCGAAGCTGCTCTCGGGTATTCTACGGTTTGTCTCGAGTAGTTCTATGATGTTTAAAACTTGTGAACAAAAGAGTATATTTCTAAACAGTTTTAAAAGGGGTTTAAACCCTAGTCTTTGAAATTTAAACAAATGAATTTGGTTAAAACTTCTTATATAAGTTACTTTAAATGTAATAAATTGTTTCCTTAAACATTAAATTAAGAAATCTTGAAATTCGTTTAAATTAAATTTGATTACGAAAGATTTCAAGTTATTTTTAATCTTAAATTAGAAATGGAATAAAAAGGAAATTAATTACTTGAAAGTTAATTACTTAATAAAAGTAATCATGGTAAATTAACTAATAATTTAAGTTTGATTTAATAAGTAATTAAGGTTAATTAATTTAAAGAATAATTAATTAATGTAATTTATTTATTAAGGTAATTAATTTAAGAATAATTAATTTAAAGTTAATTGATTTATAATTAAGGATAATTAATTAAATGTTAATTAATTAAAGGTTAATTTATTAATTTAAGATAATCAATTAAATGGTGAATTTAATAATTAAAGGTTAATTAATTTGTTATTAATGATTAATTAATAAGTGACTAAAGGAAAATTTAAATCAAAATGATTTGTAACTTATTAATGTTAATTAACCAGAATTAATGACTAATCTGATTTAATTAAATTAGATAATTAATTGATCTTATCTATGGATATTTGAATGGTATTGAATGTGAATTGTTGATATTCCCTGATATATGATGCTTTGTGATACACCCTGATTTATGTTGTGATCTGTGATAAATTATCTGTGATGTAATTTATTATCTGTGATTTTTATACATCTGTGATCTGTGAATGAACGATAAGCGTTATAGTGTATATCGCTTATCAACTATATCCTGTATTTTGATCTGTAATGATTCATTGTGTTATTTACTTAACTGTGTTATAAGCTCCGGCGACTCGGATTTGAACGGTCGAATCTATGGCATTCGAGTACGATGTAAAGTATGGATGTCGATTTTCGAGCGGGCAAAATCCGGTTCGTTACACAGTTACAGTTCTCTTTGTATAAAGGTCTGTCATTATATATTATATTTTGGTCCGCTGCGATTGTGAAATACTGTGTTTTGTTTTTGTTTTCTTCTATCCTTTTCTTCTTTACCCCTAATGATCTGGTATTTCCGGCACTCGATTGCTTGTCATGCTATACTGTGGATGTATTGATGTCGATTTTCAAGAATCAAAAATCCCGGGCCATTACACTTTGTATAAGAGCTGATGGTTAAGCGAGAACCTTGGCTTTGGTGGAGATTACTCATTAGAGATAGTGTCAGTAGTACCCCAGAATGAGTTTGAGGGTATTAATAGATATGAGTGCTTATTTGTTAGTGAATATAAAATGTTTTATATTGTGTTGATTTATCCGTTGAGTGGCATATAAATTCTGGTTGAGTAGTGGGATGCCACGACATTGATAGGAGTTTCTAAACACGATAAACCGACACGGTACTGTTTTGAAGCGGGTAAATGAAATAATTTTACCCAAATTATATTTTGATATAAAAGAAATAATTTTCTGAAATTATTATAGTATATTGATGTGTTTGGTTGTTATTATCATAATCAAGACAAGATTATAAAATTGGAATTGTTATATATAACCAAATTAAATGGGTACAAGTATGAATTACATAAATGAGTTAAAACTAAAATTTGATTCAAACCAGAATTTGAAAATTTAAATCCCAGATATTTCGGAAATGTTTTGAACTAAATAATCATAATATTACTGTGAAAATGTATTTGAATGGATTTTGGAAGTAATAAAGCACTGAACTCACTTCAGTTGCTAGAAATTAATCATGGCGATGACTGCGCAGCATCATCAGTATTCATTTTTGAGTTTCTAAGTGACGTATTGCTACTATGATTATTTGGCTTCAGAATTGTTTTGGTAAAATCAGGTTTTGACTTAAAAATTCCAACGGTAAGATTTGATATAAAGAAAGGTATATATTTATATATGGGATTTCAAAATGATTTGAAATGAAACCAGTTGTTTGAATTCTGGAATATTCATTTGAATGTTTTATAAAACTTGTGAAAAATAAGTTTTGAACTTATAGCCTGGAATTGTGAATTTCAATATGAAATTAAAATTTAACTTATGCAAGTTAAATAAATTGAATTTGTAAAAGAAAATTTGTATGGGTTAGAATTTAACTTGAGATAAGTTAAATGAAAATTGGATTGGATTTGAACCCATATCAAATTGAATTGAATATATAAATTTGAATTGTAAAGTGACTATATAACTATAGGTTATAAATCTTGAATTGAATAAAATATAAGTGGAAAATTATGGAATTGTGAATAAATAAGTTTGAATACCTTACAAAAAGGAGTTATATATGATTTCAAAATAATTTGAAATAAAACCTAGTTTTAAAGTGATTAAGTAATTGGTTGAGATAAGCAGAGCTAAAATTGAATTACCAATGGGATTAACTCAAGTCGAGTTAAATTAAGTGATTTCTGGGGTGGAAATCCGAATTTGAATCACATAATGGAATTGGATTTGATTTGTGATAAAGTGAATGTGGATGCAAGTGTGTATGTATGTATGTATGTATGTATATATATATATGTGTATATATATATATATATATAAGAAGAGAGAGAATTGGACTTAAGTAAAATTAGATGGAATGGAATTTGATTGCATAAAAATGAACTTAAATATATAGTCGAAGTGTTTATATAATAACAAATTAACTTAAGTTAATATAAATATTTGAATGGGAACTTGACTCAAGTAAATTCATGGGATGGTCCGTTAAATGGAGTTGAATTCAAATCAAGATAAATAAAGGGATTTTGGAAATTAAACTTAACTTGGTTAAATAAATTGGAAGCAAACTAATTAGAGAATTAATTAGTGGATTGAATGTTAAAAATGAGAATTGAGTTATAAATGGAATTCAAGTTAGATATATCTTGAAATGTTGTCGAATAAAATAGAAAAGGATTGAAATGGTGGTGACTTAAGTTATAAATGAATTCAATTTAAGTATAAATTGAATATGGTTTGGAATATTGTTGATAAGAATGGAATTTGACTTATGAATATAATTTATGAGATGATTCATGAATAAATTGGCATGGATTCGTTTGTTGTTGAATATAAAATTGAGTGAACAAGATTTTATGAATATATTGGATGTGAATTAATAGAAAATTGATAAATTGATTTGGAATCAATTTAAAATTATAGACTGGGATGGTTATTTTATTAAATGAATATCACCGAATTTGCATGAAAAAATTTGTCGTTTGACATAAACGGAAGTAAACAAAGTTATGCAAATAAATAGTAAGTGAATAAATTGGTTTAGAACCAATTTGTAGTGGATATGATTATAACGGATGTGAATTGGAATAGGATGCAAGTAAATTTGGTTGTGAATCATTCGAATAGAATGAAGTGGTATATGAATCGACTGAAAGTAATTAAATTAGTATTGGAACCTTGTGATTGCTTATAAATACACGTTTAACATATTTAGTTATGCAAAGTATGGGTTTAACTATTTAAATAAATGAAATGTTATTAAATTTCATGTTTTTGGGATTACGTGTTTTAATTGAGTAAGTACAGGTACAAGAAGACCATTTGGCTATATTTTGGTTGCGCAATTTCATATAAATTGGATGAGCCTGCTTAATAACGCTAAAATAAGGTACGCTTACGATTTAGTTCGTGAAAATACAAAAATATTGATATATATTGTGTTTTCCGACCAATGGAGCTGATGTATATCTTTTATCATATTTGTCATAATGCAAAAGGCTCTCCGTACAAGGGAGATTCTGCCAAAAAAAATGCAGAAATTTAGGGTGTTACAAACTTACATAAATTTTCATCATTAAAAAAATGGAGAATGTTAGAACTTTATATTTAGATGTTTTGATTGTGACAACTGTATAATTAAATATTATGTGAACTAACCATATTTGCAGGAGAAGATATTGTTTTACTCGACAAATAGATTGCAGACTAGGTTCCAGATAGAAGCTTCAACATTATCCATGGTTAGTCTACGGTCTAAGTCTAGTAATTAATTTTTGTTAAAATCTCTCCAAAGTGGTATATGCATGCACACGTACTTAAAAATCTTTTAAATCATAGTTCATATATTAAAGTTTTTAATACACGTGTTCACACACAAAAACATTATTGAAAAATAATGAATATGGTAGAAAACAGGTAATTCAGCCGACTGAAATGCATAGGTCAGTCGACTGAATACCTGTGCCCGTGCATAATAACATATGGATATTCAGTGGACTGAACCATACGATTCAATCGGCTGAATGACTTGTCTTTTGCATTGTTCCTTCTCTGATTTGAATTTTACACATTTCAGCTGGCTGAATTATTTATTCAGTCGATTGAAATTGCATAACGGCTATATTTTTGAAAAGTCACTTCACTTCATCGAATAGAAACAACCCTTGATTCAATAGTTGTTTCCGTATCTTTTGATCGCTACTTTTCACAAATAATTACAACTCTTAAAAACTATGTATATAGCCTTCAAATCATTTGTTTTAATCATCTAATTTTAGATTATATTCTCTTATTCTGTTTTTCTAAACATTCTTGCCATTTGCATTCGAACTCTCATTCTAATCACTTGTACATTCAAGCAAAATTTAATTAGTGATTTATTAAACTTCATATCTTTACAAACTACACGAAATACCACGAATGAGAAGATTATATGATGGGTGTACGTTATTGACTTATCAATGCTACTCAAAAGCATACTTAGTCAGAAGCAATTTTACTGTTTGTTTTAGAAGTCCTGTTTGGTTGCACAGGCAGTTGAAGTCCTATTCTGTTGCTTAGACGGTAGAAGTCTTGTTCGGTTGCTCAGGCGGTGTAATACCCGTTCCTCCGGGTTAAGTGAGGGTTGATAGTTAAACTTTAGAAGGAGTCTGGGACTGAACGTAGAACGGGAAGTTCGAACCAGTATAAAAATCTCTAGTGTCATTTACTTTACTATTAACTTTTTATATTTATATTCCGCACTAGTAGATAACTTATATAATATTCCATATTACGATCCTTAGACACTTTCATTTAGTATCAGAGCAAGGTCATCATATAACCATAACATAATTATTTGCTATTCAATTAATATGGAAAATAAAACTAACACAATTTTTATTAAAGGTCAATCCACTTCACGACGACCACTATTTAATGGTTTGAATTACAACTATTGGTCAACTCGGATGAGTATTTATATGCAAGCAAATGGATATGATACTTGGAATATCACTCAGAATGAATACACTATACCTACCATGTTATATGCACAATGGTCAAACACAAAAAAATAGATGCTACTTCAAATGGAAAAGCTGTGAATATGTTATTTTGTGCTTTAGATAAGAATGAATTTAATAGAGTTAGTATGTGTAAAACTACTAATGAAATCTGGCAAACTCTTAAGGTTACACATGAAGGAACAAATAAAGCGAAACAAAGCAAGATTTCTATACTTAAAAATCAGTTCCAAAATTTCAGAATGAAACCGGATGAAACTATAAATAACATGTATTCTAGATTCCAAGACATATATCATTCACTATTAACACTAGGAGAAAAATATTCAAATTTTGATATTGTCTCGAAAATTCTAAACTCTTTAACGCATGAATAGGAACGAAAAGTCTTAGCGATTGAAGAAGCTAATGACATTTTTGCCATCAAACCTAAAGAGTTGATAGGAAATCACATGTCATATGAAGTAAATTTGCAGGCAAAACGAGATCAAGCCCAAGATAGAAAGAATATAGCTTTTCAGACTGAACAAGAAGACTCAGACTCAGATGAAGATGACATGGCATTTATAGCAAAGAATTTCAAAAAGTTTTTGAAATTTAGAAAGAACAAGAAATTCAGTAACAATAGAAGAGACAATACCAACAAACCATCAGTTTCAAATCTCGAGTGTTATGAATGTCATAAGAAGGGTCACATAAAGAAGGACTGTCCTGATCGAAAGAAAGACATATACAGGAATAAGAAGGACAAGTACAAAAAGAAGCAAGCATTCTCTGTTATATGGGATGATTTAGAATTGTCTTCATCATTAGATAGTGACACTAACAGTGATTCTGAACAAGCCAACGTCTGTTTTATGGCTTCGACTAACGATGTAAGTGATCTAACTTTTGACGATTTAGTAGATATAAATTCAGAGCTTTTGGATAAACTAAAAGAAGTCAAAAGAAAGTATAAAGATGCTCTAGAAAAATTAAACATAAGTGAAACAGAAGTTGATATGCTCAGAGATGAAAAGAAAATCTTAGAAGAAGAACTTGTTAAAACACAAGAATCTTTGTCTAACGTTTCTTCTCAACTCATTATACTATCAAATGAAATTAAAGTGCAAAAAGAAAAGAATATGACATTAGCTTTAGAAAATCATGATTTAAAATCAAATGTGAAAATTCTTGAATTAAACAATATCAGTCTCAAAACTGAGTTAGATAGTATCACCAAATATGTATCTAATTTTAATAAAGGTAGAGAAAATCTTTCTAAGATTATTAGTAATTCTCAAACTACTTTTAATAAGAAAGGGTTAGGATATACAAATTCTTCAAAATCTATTTCAAAGAAGAATAACCCACCATATAAATATTTCAATTTACATAAGAATTTTGAAAAAGCAGAACCAAAACCAAAGGTTTTCACCCAAAAGAAAGAAGTTTACAACACAAATACTATAAAGATTTAGGTACCAAAAACTAATAATAATATAATTAGAAATAAGTATATTAAGTCTTTTTATGAATTCAGTTCATAAAAATGAAAATTTTACTTATAAAGGGAATTCTAAACCCTCTTGTGTAACGACTCGTAAATTTTAACGATTTTATAACGTAATTAACTGAATTTTTCTTGAAAATAAAACGATTAAATTTGACAATGAAAATTTGATATTTGGAATGCGTCTATTTTAACGTAGCAAATGTCAAATTTTCATTAGAAAATATGAAAGTTAGTTTTGTTGTGCAATTTTCAATTTCAATACAATTAGTTAATTTGATGAAAATAAAATAATTTCGAAATCTGAATATTTTTATATAATAAAAATATAGACTATTTTCTGAGTGAGGCATCATATTTCGTTTCATCAAATTTGAACTACTCTAGCCGCGTTTATCTTATTTTCGACAAAATGGCATTAGTTTGGCAGTGAAATATCGACTTTTGATAGGATGGTCATATCGTTGATATCTGTGTACCATTCTGTTCGTTTCGTCGTACTGATCTCCGCAGTATATTCATCTGTGTGTTTCAATTTCCAGTACGTAGCGAAAACCGTGAAACGGTCAGCCATATCAGTATCCTTTTTGAACTTTTGGTGTTCCTTTTGTCCTTTCTTGTATCCAACTTGAGAAATTGAATAGCTACTTACATTTATTATTCCGTGAATTCAACTAGTGACTATAACTATTCCCAACATTCAATTTATTGGTTGGTTGGTTTCATTCATTTTGGTTCGTGGGCCTTCCTCTTCATTCTGTTTTTTTTGTTTCATTCATAGTTTATTAAAAATAATAATAATATATAAATTATAAAGTTTTACTGCCACTGCTCATTTTCATCTTGCTCGTCCGCTCCCTTTCTATTTTGTTTTCCATCATTCTAATCTAAAAAAATGTTGAAAAGCATGCATATAATTTGTGTCTATTCGTATATAGTGGAGCTTCCCATGGCCTCGACCCCTCTCCGCCATGCATGCCATCAAGCCGAACCCCCCTTCAGTTCACACACAACTGCCGCCTTCTTTGCCCACATCATCCTCCATGCCTGACCCATTGCCGACCCAGCCTCCGTCACACTCTCCGACCAACAGCACCCGCACCACCCTGTCAAGGACGAACAAAACCTTGTCCCACAAACCCACATCAGCCCATCCATTTCCCATCCTCTTCAACACCGCATCACTCATCTCCGCCGTATTTTCCAACCCACGTCCATCAGCTCCTCCGCCTGCTCTCTCTATACCACCGAAACCTGGCTCCTTTTCCGTTTGCAAACAGCTCTGCTTCCTCTCCGCCTGACAGAGGCGCAACATGCAAGCAACTTCCTCTAAAAAAACTATACAGGTATACAAACGAAACAAATAGTTTACGTAAATATGTACACACATGCATACAACAGATAAATAATAATCAAATAAGATTTAAGTTGAGTGAACACATTTCTGCTTACTTACCAGTTACCAGATGCTTGTAACCTGGTTGTGGTAGCATAGTTGTAAACATGTACAAATTATTAAATGGTCGATCCTGATTTCTGTCTCGTGGTTCTCTACTTTTTTACAAATGTTTTACAGTAGAGTGAATACCTTCTGCGTACCTAGTCTTGTCTACCTGCAGATTAGATAAACAGTATATTCTTTGTCAACCAATTTCCCATTGTCCAAAATGATTACGGTAAACAGTGCAGTTGAATGTATTACACTTTCAAGTTGATTATCGTTATCATTTGTATATATTGGCAGCAAATTTGTCTAACGATTAATCATAGAATGAGACATTTTTATTCCTTGCATGAAAGTACAGCCTACCTCTGTATTTATCTCACATTTCATAAAATGTCTTAAATTTTCCCTATTCAGAATTTCCAATCTTTCCGATATCCTGCAGTTTCTCTTCTTATATAAAAAGGAAAAAAGGAAGTATATATATTTACACATTTTGCTTCCATCATGTTTAAGTTTGTCATTTTTCCACCGTCGTATTTGTCGCATCTTTCATTGTTCGCTTTGTCGCTGTCCCGTAGTGTGTGTCCGTGTGCACTAGCCCGGGTTCATTTGCTTATCAGTGTGTTTGTCATGCTTTCTCTAGCTTCCAAAGGTGAGCAATCACTCAGGATTAACATTCTTATATTTAGTAAATTGATTTCACATGAAATGACGATTGAAATATGCTGTTAAATTTGAATTGTTAAGTTATTTAATCGTTAAATATGATATGTCATTATCTGAAATTGTTCACCTATGACATATGACACCATAACCTGTTGTATATATTATATTTTATTTGTTGCTGATAATATATGCCTGTTGCTGATATGCTATGTCATTTTATGCTATTATTTATTGATCCTCACTCTACAAGTTCCTTGTAGTTTAGAAATTCTCTATGGGTTGAGGTGATACATATCAAAACGATCTTATAGATTAGGGAAAAATCGTTATGGGTTGAAATGATAAATCCAAGTGATTTTCATTGATTTTGAATTTTGGGATTGCGTGTTGAAATGATATATACCCGTAAATATTTAAACTGTGGATTGAAATGATAAATATACATATCACTTGACCATATGATAGAAAATTATATACGGACACCGTTGGTCTATATTTTGAAAATGATTTCCAAAGTTTGAAAGGGTATATATGAGTTTTAATAAATACTGATTTCTAAAATATAATATATAAATGTTATTTTTATATGTGTACATTTAGATTTTTAAAATTATATGTTTTGGAAATTTTAAATTTATAAGTTTGTTTTGAAAATAGAATTTTTAAGATTTTTCTTATAACTTTATTATTTAAAAAAAATAAGATTTAATTTAATAAAAATATAATTTAATTAATATATACATATTATGTTTAAGTATTTATTTAAAATATTAATATTTAAATAGATTTTATAATAATTTTAAATAAATAGTGGTTGGGAAGATATATTATATAAGAATTGATTTATAATTTAAATGGGTTAATAATTGAATTTAAATAAGAATTGATTTATAATTAAATTTGTTTAGGATTGAACATAAATAAGGATTGATTTGAACTTATTGATTTTTGAGATTTTGGAAGGTATGATTTTATAACTTGATTTGATAAAAAGTGATTAAATGAATATTTTCAACATTAAATAAAATTGAGATTGAATATTTAATATTGATTTAAATTTATAAATTGAGATTTTATTTAATTGTTATTAAAACGATTAAGTGATTATTTTGCCAATTTGAAAAAAACTAAAGTTAAATGTCGAAATATAAATGAAACTTATATTGCAAATGTTTGAATATTTAAACTTTCAATCGTATTGGAATTGAAGTGATAGTTCAAACCTGGATTTGAAATCGATATAAATTGAAATGGTTTATTGAGAATTTGAATTGAATCTTTATCCTTTTAAATTGAAATTGTTGTACTGGGATTGATTTAAATTGAATTTTGGAATTTAAGTTGATTTGAATCAATTTGTGGAATTGGACGAAACAATTCTAATTTGAAACTATTTTTGATTAAACTCTTTTAATATAAACTATTTTAATATATAAACTATTTTAAATCTATAACCTATTTTTAAATATAAACTATTTTTAAATTATAACTATTTTAATATATAAATCTTTTAAACTGTTTAAGTTAGCATTGTTATGACATAGATTTAATGGATTTAAATATGAATATTTTGATTTGATGGCTTAACCTATTTATAGTTATGGTTTTGAAAATAAATATGGTTTCGAAATGAATATGATTTAAAAGTGATATATGATTTACAGTGATATGATTTCAAAGTGTATATGATTCGAAAGTGATATGATTTTTAAAATGAATATGATATTTTGATATGAAGTATGAACTGTTTGAAATTTTATAAAGTGATTTTTATAAATGACCACGGTGTGAAATAAGCATTGGTTGTTAAAAAGACCAGGATGAGATATTGTCATACTCTCTGGCAATAACGAAAACCACTTTAACAACTGTGTACGTGGTGGAGATTCCAGAACGATGTTGGATGGTTTGGCGACGATTCTATATGAGTTATTAGCGCAGCCCTGAATCCCGCTAGTCAGCTTGATGTGCCTAAAACAGGAGCTATACCGGGCCAAGTGAGGTCATTCCTCCTATCGGGCACATTTCTTCGATACCATTCTATTACTTTTGTAATTTGATTGGGTGCACCTTTGATTTGGGAGTGTGTCTCGAGGTGGGCGGTAGTAGCTGCTATGCGTTACCACCAGTCCGGGAGTGCAAACGGTAGAATCCTACCTTGGCATTGCCTCGCGTGCCGTGTCACATGCCTTATCGTGCCTTCTACGAGTTTGGTTTGTACCATACCTATGGAGTGCCCTCTGATAGCCCTCCAGTTTACGGAGGAATTACGGTACTGTATAGACTATGAGAATAAATAAAATGTGTTAAGGGGGATATAGGTAATGCCTTAACGCTATTTTAATACTTTACTTTATTGATAGACATATTATAATAGCATATATTACTACATAGTAGATAGTTCCACGGATCCTTAGAGAATGGAAATCCCAAACATCCTTTAAGTTACTTGTATTTCAGTTGACATTTCACTTGAGTTGAATTTAATGGTATAAGAATGTTAATCTTGACTCGAGTGTTTTGTGTTTTTCTTTATACTCGGGTCAGACCGAGTGTCAAAGCATTTGAGACTCACCTTTGGAGATTGGAGCTTTGTTTGAAGATCTATCTATCCAGCTTTCTGTCATTTCAGTCTATTCCAGTTGTTTATGTTCAGACTTGTCATTTGTTTCTGTATTAGAGACTACTCTGTATTTGAGATTTTTGTTGTATTTTGTTTCAAACTCTGTTGTTTATATAGTAGCTTCATGAACTACTATTTTTCTATTCCGCTGCTTATTGCTATATTACTCTGTGTCTGTGATTCTGTGATTGATTTATTTACTGTATATGTTGAGTTTTGCCAAATATAAATTTACAATCTGTTGTTTTGAACAATTCAAGTCTGACATGTGTGGATGCGAATGGTTCGAAATACCAGGTCGTTACACTTGGGTTTAGTTTCCTACGATCTAACTCTTAGGACCCTAACAAAAAGTGGGTACCACCATCATCTCTATATTTTTTGCACGTAACAACTAAGAAAAGAATAATGTGGATACTTGACAGTGGTTGCTCAAAATATATGATAAGAAATAAAGATATGCTGACTAACATTATCTACTCAGATGGAGGATCTATCACGTTTGGAGATAATTCCAAAAGCTATATCATCGGCAAAGGCGATGTGAGCAACGATGGTAAATCTAACTTACCTCTTATTACAAATGTTTTACTAGTAAAAAATTTAAAACATAATTTGCTTAGCATAAGTCAACTATGCGATAAAGGTTTTAATATAACCTTTTCAGAAAATAAATGTAACATATTTGATCAAAACAATAATCTTATATTTGAAGGACCTAAAGAACGAAATATATACATATTAAATATGAAAGTTAATCATAACACAAATTTGTGTCTAGTAGCCAAAGAAAATGATCCTTGTTATGGCACAAAAGATTTTGTAAAGCAATAAGCAAATTATCTAAGAATAATTTAGTAAAAGGTTTTCCAAAAATGAATTTAAAAGTAAAAAGTATCCATGATGCTTGCCAGTTAGGAAAATTAACTAAATCTTCTTTTAAATCAAAGAAAATAATTTCTACATTACAACCACTTGAGGTATTGCATTCAGATTTTTTTGGACCAACTCAAGTTCAATCTATAAACCATAATAGATATGTTTTCGTAATTATAGATGATTTTTCAAGATTCACTTCGACAATATTTTTGAAAAGTAAAAATGAAACTTCGAAAATTTTAAAATATTTTCTAAAAGAGTTCAAAATATTAAAAATTTAAAAACTAAAAATATTCGGAGTGATTATGGTGGCGAATTCGATAGTGAATCTTTTGAAAAATAAGCAACAAGAAAGGAATTGTTCATAATTTTTCATTTTCTATGATTCCGCAACAAAATGGAGTTGTTGAAAGGAAAAATAGAACACTTCAAGAATGTGCTAGGACTTTATTAAATGGAAGTACTCTACCTAAACACTTTTGGGCAGAAGATGTAGCAACTGCTTGTTAAGTTTTAAATAGAGTTTCCATTAGACCATTGACAAGACATACTCCATAAGGACTTTTTAATGGAAGAAAACCTAACATATCATATTTTAAAGTTTTTGGTTCAAGACGTTTTCTTTTAAATACAAAAGATAAAATTGGTAAATCACTCTAGAACCAAACTATGACGCCCCACCTCTATACTCACACTAGCCAAGGACACTACGGGATAATGCCGTCGACTAGCACGAAGAATAAGGCTGTTGAGGAGCGACCATCTGTGTTATTGCTTTGTGCGAGTACCGTTATGTCAGATAGTATGACTTGCATTTCATTTCAAGAGGAAATCTGACATATCAAATACAAACTCAAAGCTACTACACAATGGCTATGTGGGCTTCAGAAAAAAATATAGAAATAAGCA
This sequence comes from Allium fistulosum, assembly GCA_030737815.1. Lineage (NCBI taxonomy): Eukaryota > Viridiplantae > Streptophyta > Magnoliopsida > Asparagales > Amaryllidaceae > Allium > Allium fistulosum. Next base: position 718,325,058 of record CM060908.1, read on the forward strand.
TAACACAAATCAGTCACAGATATTCATATCACAAAGGCGAAAACCGATATGAATATAACACATAGAAGTGTACATCAAAGTAGTGGTCATACAAGATCCACTACATCATAAAAGAATAGGTACAAGTGCTAGACAAAAGAATAAGTATACATCAAGGAGTCTCTAACTCAAATGTATAAAAGCAAAAACTACTAATCTAAAGTAGTTAGCCAAAAATCAGATGATGGTCCCAGATAAGAAGTCAAGCAGAAGCACCTGAAATACCTCGGTCTGACCCGAGTATTATTTAAGAAGAAAATAATAAACGGATCAGTCTAGCTATAAATATCATATAAAATGAGATAGGATAAGAGATATGAAAAAAACGTATGATAACAATAATGTCATACTGTGACAAGTATACATCAGATAACAACAAAAATCATACAATATCAAAATATTCTCAAACACTAAAAAGAATGTCGTATTCTTTAAATTATTCACCAAAACACAAATATTGACAAAACATATCAATGCCAATCGCATAAAAATCGATGAAACACAAATTATAGAAATCATCAACTAGAAATCCATAAATCACAAAAAGGGGAAGCCGTATCACAAACGGGAGCATGAAAACTCACCAACACGTGTATCACAAACGGGTCGCTATCCCATGAACCGAACATCACGCACCTAAAAGATATGCCCCATGCCCAATCGAACATCGACGCACCTAAAAAGATACGCCCCATGTCTAGTCGAACATCGACGCACCTAAAAAGATACGCCCCATGCACCGACTTATTGAACCGAACATCGACGCACCTAAAAAGATATGCCCAATGCACAGTTGAACATCGACGCACCTAAAAAGATACGCCCCATGCCTAGTCGAACATCGACGCACCTAAAAAGATACGCCCCATGCACCGACTTATTGAGCCGGCTGCTCCATGAACGGTCCAAAGACCATGGGTCACTAGCCCATAAAAGTGAGCCGAAGCTCTATAGAACGGGGTACAGTCCCCCACGCGGATAAAGAGACATCGCACATCGCTAGTCTAAATCACCAAAGGATCATCATTGATCGATAAGTGTAAATTATAGTAAGCTAGTAAATAAATGACTTTGGCTTCATGTCCCATAACCACTAGCTTAACTTAAATATTTACGAACAAATTTTAGATTTCCACTCGAAAATTGTCACAAGAGTTCAATCGAACAAGTCCAAGAATTAACCGACGAAGTAAACGCAAGCGTTTCATACCACTTGTTTTGCTAAGCCGTTTAATTAGATTTCTCATACAAATGAGGTAAAGATTTGTATATACTAATAGATTGGAAAACGGTTTTAAAAGTGAGCTTTATATTTAAAATAGTGTCGAAATCGTTTTAATGAAAGAGTTTGAGTATTTACTACTAGTATAGAAACCTTTGTATTTTAAAGTGACAAATCACAAAAAATGATTGTAAAAACAATCAATCACCAAAAATTCACATACGACAATGTGAATTAAATCCAAAAAAATCGATATCAAATCCATCAAATGGATATTCCCAAAAAATCAAAAGAAAGAAGTCATCAAAGTCGATAATATGTGATAACAACTAACCGGATCGACAAAAATCGATAAAAATTGGAAATCCAATCAAAACAGCCCAAAATAGGCAAAATGAACAGTTCTAGACGTCTGGTTTAGAATCCAGACGTCTGGATTTAGGTTCTGGAAATTTTCAAAAACCTTCCAGACATCTGGTAGACTTTCCCAGACGTCTGGTAGACTTCCCAAACGTTTGATAGACTTCCTAGATGTCTGGTTAGTTTGGACCAGACGTTTGGTTAGTTTGGACCAGACGTCTAGTTCCAGCTTCTACCTTTTTTTTCTACATTCTTATATTTTTTTTCTCCAGGGGCCATAACCAGACATCTGGACTTGAGCAACCAGATGTCTGGTCACCTGGCTTGGGCAACAGTTTACCTAGGCCAAGATGGCCAAAATGTTTCGGGAACGATCGGATGAGCAACGGCGACTAGGGATTTATGCCAACCGACAACCCAGCCTTATAGGCTCTTCGATACATCCCAAATATCATGTACAAACATCCATAGTAGGATTTTCATAAAATTGGACTTCACAATCCAATAATTGAAAAATTCACCAAATCAATTCAAATCAAAAGCCAGTGAACATGAATAAATGTTAGGAATTTATACCAAACAACAATGAAAGTTATAGACGTAGACGTGAGTTCAAAAACTCACCTTTAAAACTCAAAGACAACGAATAAGAAGCTTTAAAACAAAGCAAGACCAATTCCTCTTCAATATACCTCTAGAATCTTCAATCTATTATCAAATGTGAAGTTTTTCCTAAGTTAGGTTATAGGAAATTCTGTAAATTGAAGAGAGATAGAGATGGAGAAGATGAAGAGGATGCTTACCTAAGCTTCTCCTTGATTTTGGACTTGAATTTGAGTTTCCTAATCAAAACTAGGGTTTAGGAATTTATATTTCTCATTCTTTCCCTCATTTTTACTTTAGCTTGAGTGTTAGGAAATAGAATGAGTGAATGGATGAAGAGTAGAGGAGTTAGGGTATTATTTTGGGTTAGTGGGTTGAAACCCAAACCCAAAGCCGAAATAGAAAAATAACAAAATTCTACTTAACTCCAAACATATCGATGTTTATACTCAAAAAAGTTGTAAACGCCATTTTGGACTCAATGGAAGTGGTCTCGAGTCCCAATTTGACTGTTTACAAAAAGTAACATTTTGGACCTTAATCCGATTAACGATGCTATATTTAAATAAAACATTTAAATATACAATCATAAAATATGCGGGTTGTTACATAAACACATTGATATTAGACATTATTTTCTTCGCGATAATTTAGAAAAAGGAAATATTTCACTAGATTTTGTATCATCGGAAAATCAAATAGCCGATATATTTAGTAAACCCTTAAGTAGTTTTACTAAATTAAGACGAGAACTAGGAATTGTGTCGTTAAATGAGTTATAATTCGCTATTGATATATAATTTTTTTTCCAAAAAGTTGGAACTAATGGCTCTCGAACTCTGATCTCATGGAAGGAAGTTGCATGTGTTTCCAATGTTCTAATATGTTTCTTGAATACAGACCTTACATATTTTTAATTTAACCTACGGTCATATTTTCTTCACAGTTCTAACCTCTAATTTTACTTGGCTGAAGTTCTCTAAACTTTTTTAACCTCAAAAAGAAAAACCTAGCAATAGCGAATAACTCAGTATATATATATAATCAACTTTCATATTTTCTTAAACATTACACACTTTCAAATACATCGATCTTCATATAATATACAATCATTACAATGTCATCACAAGAAAGCTCAAACCAATCATCAATTGTATTTAGCACTCTCTCATCAGATTCTTCAAACAATTCAACTCTGGTATATCCCAGTAAAGATTACGCCTTCCCCGAATCATCACACTGGGTATACACCAAAAGGAAAGAAAGCTAAAAGAAACTTGGGTTTTGGCTCTCCATCAACCAAAGAAAAGATTGACGACATCCATCATTATCAACGGGAAACATTAGAACTTCAACGTGAAATGTACTATGAGCAAAAAGTCAATGCAAAATGATTAAGTTTTCTAGAACAATTTGCTCTGAAATTCTACGGATCATCTTCCAAGCAATGTGTACACCAACCATCTCCTCAACGTCCTCAAATATCTCCCAACACTTAGGAACGAGGTGCTCAAAGTAATGAATGGTCTCCTATCCATCCATTTCAAGAAATCACTATGGTTGAACCGCATTCAGATGATTCCAAAAATTTAGAAAATTAAATCATTTTTTATTCATTTTTCTTAAAATTTGTAATATGCATCAGTATTATGTTTCTTGAAATAATAATTACATGTTTGTGACTAACATCAGATTAAAAACACATAGATATATATATATATATATATATATATATATATATATATATATAGTGTATAAACTAAATAAAGGATAGGCTAGAAGAAAGACCTACCTCAGAACAAACAACAGATTCAACCGACTGGAAGAAGGCATTCAGTCGATTGAATCATCAAACTCACTTAAATTTGTAACTTGAAAACAGCCGACTGAATAACTCCAACCAGTCGATTGAAATGCAACAAAAATGAACTATATATATGCGAGAAACAAATCTCTACACATCAGTCGACTAAACTCTCCAAACAGTCGACTGAATCTTCAACGTATTTGAAATTTGACTCAGCAACCAGTCGAGTGCCACCATAGATTCAGTCGACTAAATTTTGAGTTTTTACACTACAAAGTTGCAGGATGAAAATCCCTGCATATCAGTCGACTGAGCACCCCATTTCAGTCGATTGCCCCATGTATTTTTTGTTTTTAAAAATAAATCTACACTCTTTCCAACACAACCTTTCAACCTAACATTATTTAACTCACCTCTCTTCTTCATATTCCACTCACCTAAACAATTTTACACCAAAAGAAACCCTTGCCTCCTCTTTTAAAAACTCCATTTTTTCTCCAAATATATTAAAATCAATGGCACACAGATCCAAACGCGCTCGTGAATCTCCTACCGGCCCTTCCGAGAGCCAAATTCGTTCTTGGCTTCACAATGAGACAGTGGTAACTAGGTTTAATTCAATCAAAAACTCATAGATTTTTGAAGACGCTTTCGTCAAATTTGCTGATTTTAATGGCTATGTATACAAGAGCTTTCCGAAGCTAGTGGCATCAACCATCTCATTGGGTATGGTTCAAACAACATCAAAATATATCCTCCTTGGATTAAGTTATTCTTCTCTAACATGAATCTCGACCACCAAGATCCACGGAACAAGGAGGATTGTATTTGGACTTGGGTTTGCGGAGTTAAAATCTATCTACCTCTCCAACGAATTGGCCACATTTTCGATGTCCATCTGAAGGGTTGGATATTGATTATATAGAGGTAGACATGAATAATCGAGACGAAGTTTCTCATCTTTTTCTCTCAGATGATTTGACTATTCTTAAATCTAGTGCCTTACGTCTAAAGGCACATATTCTTCACCGTACTCTCATTCGATTACTAAAACCTCGTAGTGGTAGCAACGAGAAGGTTTATAAGATGGATTTCCAAGCCCTCTATGCTATTTACTCATCCCGAAGAGTAAATTGGGCAAAAAATCATTTTGGACGAGTGTCTCACAGTCAACCACAAGAGAAACCATAAAACCATCCACTATGGAGCCTACATCATACGTATTCTTCAAAACTACGGAGTTCCTTTACCCGATGCAGATTTCATGACCGTTGGCGAACTCAACTCAAAGACTCTAAGTCTAATGGGTCTTCATAAACACCTCGAACCACACCAAATTATAAGCTTCCAACAATAGGCCACAAATCGCGAACAAAGGGTTCGCAAACAAGGGATACAAACATCGCCCCTTTACCATTTCAACCACCTCGAGGAGAAGAAGAGGAAGACGACGATGAGATTCATGAGCTCCATGGTGACATTACTCCAAAATAAGCACTTGTTACACTTTCTCAAAATCAAAGTAAGCTTGGACGACGTTTGGCTACCATCGATAAAAATGTGTCAAAATCTAACAAAAAGCTAAATTCAATAAAAAGATTTTTAAAAAAAATTTGGGGGAAAGTATCATGTACCGGCTCTACTTCTACCGGTGTTGTTGAAAACCCCGCTCCATTTACTTGGTCAACCTCCGAAGAAGAAGAGGAAGAAGAAGCCCACGACAGTGAGGATCTCTAGTTTTTTTTCCACTCATGATCATCTTATCAATTTTCAAACATCGTTTTATGTGTGGTGATTAGGTTTTGATGTTGTTATGTAATATTGTTCTTTGATTTTCGTATTAAAATGCTCATGTTTATTTGTTTACTATCTATGATACTAAGTTTATTTTCTTCCCTAAACTATATTTGTGCTTATATGTTTATTATGCTCATATGTT